>CM046328.1:19528202-20932834 GCA_025403435.1 Artocarpus heterophyllus
CCCGAGCTTCCTCCTTGCTAACCCGAAGCTTGGATTCGAATGTGGTTTCAAAATTTGTGAAGAAATTAGAGAGAGAGAGGGGCTGCCGAGAAAAAGAGAGGGAAGAGAGAGGGAGATGCGTGAGAGTGAGGAGAGAGAGAGGAAGGAAGGAAATAAATAGAGAAAATCGGTGGGCGGTTTTACTGTGCGAAAACCATGTGCCGCCCACGGTTTTGTAAAACGAAGTATTTTTAACATTTTACAAATTGTTGTGTTTTAAAACTCAAAACATCATTTTAAAACAATAAAAAAAATCATTTAAATACATCAATTTAGAAAACAACCAAAAATTCAAAATCCAACCAAATAATCTAATTAAAGTTAAAATGTTAATTATGGCACACTAATTCATCATTTATAGTACATTAACATTAAATAAATTTCGGGACGTTACATTGAGTCTGCAACTCACAATGAAAAACCTGCCTCCACTGGTGTCACGGATCTGACTTCTGATGATTTATATTTGCCTATTGCATTTAGAAAGGGGACAAGATCATGCACTCAACATCCAATTTCCAGGTTTGTCTCGTATGCAAAGCTGTCTCCAGAATTTCGAGCTTTCACCACATCTTTGTCCAAAACAGAAATTCCAAAAGGCATACAGGAAGCACTTGCGAATAAAAACTGGAACACAGGCAGTCTTGGAAGAAATGGGAGCCTTGGAAAGAAATGGTACCTGGGAAATAGTTGAACTACCGAGAGGAAAGAAGACCATCGGGTGTAAGTGGGTATTCACGATAAAATATAATTCAGATGGAAGCATCAACAGATGCAAGGCGAGACTAGTAGCCAAAGGTTTTACACAAACCTATGGCATTGACTATTAGGAGACGTTTGCCCCTGTTGCAAAGCTCAACACAGTAAGGGTTTACTATCACTAGCTGTAACGTCCTGAAATTTATTTAACGTTAAAGTAATGTAAATGATGAATTAGTGTGCCATAATTAACGTTTTAACATTAATTAGATTATTGGGTTGGATTTTGAATTTTGGTTGTTTTGTTAAATTGATGCATTCAAATGATTTCTCATTTGTTTTAAAATGATGTTTTGAGTTTTAAAACACAACAATTTGTAAAATGTTAAAAATACTCCGTTTTACAAAACCGTGGGCGGCACATGGTTTTCGCACAGTAAAATCGCCCACCGATTTTTTCTATTTATTCCCTTTCTCTCACTCTCTCTCCTCACTCTCCGGTTCTCTCTCTCGCTCTCTCTCATCTCTCTCGGCAGCTTACTCTCTCTCTCTACATCTCTCTCAAATTTTTAAAACAAATCCGAATCCAAGCTTCGGGTTAGCGAGGAGGAAGCTCGGGAACGTGATTCGGCAACCGAGAACGCGGATTGAAGCTTCGATTCGAGGTTAGATTCGAAAATTCTAAACTTTTAACAAAATTTTCAATTTTGTGTTTTTGAAATCTAAGTTTGTTTAAGCTTAGAAAACCTTGTGTTTGAGTTAAATGAACTTAGAACAACTAGAATCTAAGCTTAGATTGAAGAAAAACGGATTGAATTCAAGATTTTTCATTTTTCCCCTCATTTTCTCATTTTCGGATTTTTGAGGATTTTGAGTTCAAATCTTGTTTAAATGAGTTCAAACATGTTCTAGTATGTTTTTCTATCAACTATGATTGTTTTTCATGCCTGGGATTTGAGAAAAACAGGTTAGAATCAAGATTTGAATTTTGGGGATCGAGAAACCCGTGGCTGGGATTTCTGGGTTTTCCCAGTTCGGCAGGCCGAAGTTCATGTTCGGTAGGCCGGTGTTCTTCCGACCGGCAGGCCGAACCTTGCTTCCGGCAGGCCGAACTGTGCAGTTCGGCAGGCCGAAGCAGGACGTCCGGCAGGCCGACCGAGGCATGGAAAATTTTGTGATTTTTACCCGTTTTCACTGTTTTGAACCCAGATTTAAACCCCAACCTTATAGAATGATTTTAAAGGTACAAATGGCACACTAGGACATCATGAAATGATTTAGTAACATAGAATGTCTCGAACTAGATATTGATCGACTTAGTTTGTATCTAGGATCGTTCGTGGTTCCGTGGAGCTAACGTATAGCGGACAGGGATTACGGTGTGGGGCACCGGCACGAGTATTGAGGTAGGACTTCTATCCTATTTCTTTGGTAGCCTGGTTTTGAAATGATTTGGCTTTGAAAATGATTTCTATCAAAATGTTTTCAACGGTTGTTTGAAAATGGTTTTATCGGTTATATTTTAATATACCGTGATTATGAAATGAACTTCATAATGAACGTAATTGACAACACTCGGTAATTGGGTTTTGAATGATAATGATAATAAACACATGGGCATGATGCCATATCAGAGATCGGGTCGTGTAGCGATCGACCTTGGGGGCAGGTCCTGAAACCCAGCTGGGCCACTACGGTGGTGTTATCATGGTTTGCCTAGGTAAAAGTAAATTGGTGTTTTGATTTGAAGAGTAGACTGTTCTGTGTCAGAACGGTTCTACTCAATTTATTTATTTATTCAAGTTCCCTTTTTGTATAACTCCTGATAATGTTATGTTTCCTTGTATTAAACTATTTTGCAAAACATAGTCCTACTGAGCCTTTCGCTCACGTTTTATCTGTTTTAAATTTCCCCCCCTTCTAGGTGGTTTCCCATTTAGGTTTGGAGAAGATTCTTCGGACCGAACTCAGGAGCAATAGAAGAATTTATTTATATTCTGTATTATTAATCAAGGCATGTAAGACTTAACTTTATTTGTACCTGGACTGTAATTGTATTTATGATATTGTCAGTACTATGTGTGTGCACAAGTTGTGGGTTGTGGAACCCATACTCGCGGTTATTTATTAATTTATATTATTTTATAAATTCTTTTATAAAATGTGGTGGAAAATCTTCTTAATTTTCATTTAATTTGATTCTCAAACTCTCGATTTTTAATTAAATCCTCTTTTAATTAATCTAAATATTCTGCCACGTCACCTCCTGTACTCCGGGGTGTGACAGAATGGTATCAGAGCTCAAGGTTATGAACCTTGGGAATTGTGCACACATAGGTTTGACAATGAAATACCTCTGACAGTCCAAATTTTGCTTTCAGAAGTGAGAGAATGGCACCTAGACGTCGTTCGACTGCTGACGCCGAGTTTGGAAATGATGAGAGCATGATGAGGTCTATGTTCGCGGCTTTTCGGCAGATGGCAGCCAGGGCTAGACCGGAAGACTCCAGTGTTGGTAGTCGGCATGCGTTCTTTAAGGAATTCCGACGGGCGTCAATTCTAACTTTTGATGGCAATGGGGATCCGCAGTTAGCAGAGTATTGGTTGGATTCAATCTTGAAGCATCTAGATACTCTTGGTGTGCCTGAGGAGTATCGTGTGGAGTTTGCGACGTATAAGCTTGAAGGTGGCGCTAACACTTGGTGGAAGCAAACTAAGCGTCTGGAGCGCGGTGGCGATATCAGTTGGGACAAGTTCGAGGAGCTGTTCTATGATCGGTATTTTCCGCAGGGGTATAGAGATCAGAAGGCAGCTGAGTTCTACAGGTTGCAGCAGGGTGACTTGTCAGTGCGGGAGTATGAAGCAAAGTTTAATGAGTTGGCTAGGTTTGCTCCATCGGCGGTGGCATCGGAGCGTGAAAAGTGTATTAAGTTTCAGGAGGGACTCAAGGCTCCTATTCGGCGGCAGTTGGTTGCTCTACGGCTTAGGAGTTTCGGAGAGCTTGTGTCGTCGGCGATCTCCGTGGAGAATGATTATGTGCAGTATTGTGAGGATCGAGCCAAGGCTTCAGGAGGACCGCAGAGGAGTGGCAGGAAGAGCACCAGTAGTCGTCCAGCTCCGGGGAAAGGCAAGCAAGGCGGTGCGACCAGTGGTAGCAGCAGTTCGTCTGGCAGCGGGTGCAGCAATCCCTACAGCTTTCATTGTCATTTCTGTCAGCAGCCCGGACACATCAAGAGGAATTGCCCGATCAGGAGTGCTCGTCTTGGATCGCAGACCGGGGAGGATGCCAGTCGTTCGTCTCAGCCTCAGCCTCAGACCCTACCTCCGCCTCAGCAGTACCCGCAGTTGCAGTATCCGCAGTTCTCTCCTCAGCAATTTTCATATCCGGCACGGGGGTAGCAGCCACAGTATTTTCAGCGCAGTGCTCCTCAGTATAGAGCTCCGAGTACAGGTAGTGTGCTGTCGTCTCTATCTCAGCAGTATCGGCCGAGTAATCCAGGACCCAGTAATGTCGGTAGAGGAAAAGGAAAAGCGCCAGTGCAGGTTCATGCGATGGCATCTGGAGGGTCAGATTCTCAGACTGGTAACGCAGTTGTTGACGGTATGATCTTGGTTTCTAGATCCTTAGCTCGTGTTTTGTTCGATACCGGTGCATCTCATTCTCTCATTTCGAGTTCTTTTGTACATGCCTTGGGATTAGAGATAGAAGAGTTTAATGAACCCCTAGTCATAACTTCTCCCTTGGGGCGGGTGTGTGTGAATTATATGTGTAAATCCTGTAAAATAAAGATGGGGGATGAGATTTTGAAAAGTGATTTGATTATACTCCTCATGAGTTCCTATGATGTGATTTTAGGGATGGACTGGTTGTCCAGATATAGTGCAGTTGTGGACTGCCAACTTAGAAAAGTGACCCTAGTGTCTGATAGGGGGATGTTGATCACTTACCAGGGTGGTGGTGATTGGTCAATGAGCGAGCGTCTTATGAAGTCGTGTCTAGGAGGGCGAAGGAATCTAGATTGTTTTGCTTTTCTTGCCAACCTGGATTGCGAGCCCTATGTTTCGAGTGGTAGTGTAGCGATTCCGGTGGTTGATGAGTTCGAGGATGTTTTCCCCGACGAGTTACCAGGATTACCACCGTATCGGGAGATTGAGTTTGGTATCGAGTTGTTTCCAGGGACATCACTGATTTCTATGGCACCTTATCGGATGTCGCCGGCAGAAATGAAGGAATTGAGGAAGCAACTTCAGGAGCTTGCTGATAAAGGATATATTCGGAACAGCACATCTCCGTGGGGAGCACCAGTTTTGTTCGCTAAGAAGCACGATGGGACTCTCAGGTTATGTGTGGATTATCGGCAGCTAAATCGTGTTACGGTGAAGAACAAGTATCCTTTGCCTAGGATTGATGAGCTATTTGATCAGTTGGGAGGTTCGCGGTACTTCTCGAAGATTGATTTGCGTTCAGGTTATCATCAGCTCAGGATCAAGGAGGAGGATATTCCCAAGACAGCTTTTAGGACTCGATATGGGCATTTTGAGTTTCTGGTTATGTCGTTTGGGTTGACGAATGCTCCAGCAGCTTTCATGGATTTGATGAACAGGATATTCAGGCCGTATCTGGATCAGTTTGTGATCGTGTTCATCGATGATATTCTTGTGTATTCTAAGACTTGGGAGGAGCATGAGCAGCATCTTCGGATCGTGCTTCAGACTCTGCGGGAGCACCAGTTGTATGCTAAGAGGGAAAAGTGTGAATTCTGGTTGACTGAGGTCAAATTTCTGGGTCATGTCATCTCGGAGCATGGTATTTCAGTGGATCCGTCCAAGATTGAAGCTATATTGGAGTGGGAACGACCAAGGAATGTAGCGGAGATTCGCAGCTTCTTAGGTCTTGCTGGATATTACAGGAAATTTGTGAAGGATTTTTTGAAGATTGCAACTCCGTTGACGAGATTGATCAAGAAAAATGTCAGGTTTGAGTGGGATGAAGATTGTGAGCTTGCTTTTCAGGAATTGAAGAACCGGTTGACTTCAGCTCCAGTGTTGGTTATTCCTAGCAGTGACGAGCCGTATGAGGTTTATGCGGATGCTTCAGGGCGCGGACTTGGATGCGTGTTGATGCAGCATGGACGTGTAGTTGCGTACGGATCGAGACAGCTACGACCTCACGAGCGGAATTATCCTACTCACGATTTAGAGCTTGCGGCAGTGATCTACGCGCTGAAGATTTGGAGATGTTACTTGTATGGAGCGTCGTTTCAGGTCTTCTCCGATCACAAGAGTTTAAGATATTTGTTCACTCAGAGGGATCTTAATCTGAGGCAGCGCAGATGGGTAGAGTACATGGAGGATTATGATTTCGCGTTGCAGTATCATCCCGGGAAAGCTAATGTGGTCGCGGACGCGCTTAGTAGGAAATCTTCAGGGATTCTCGCATGTTTGATTTTTGAGGACTGGAGCAGGGATGCGACAGTGAGTGAGTATCGGCTACTGTATCATGAAGACGGTGATCGAGTTTCGTTATATCACGTGGAAGCGACTCCAGCTCTTGTTCGGATGGTGAAGCAAGGTCAGTGGCAGGATCGACATTTGCAGGGGATTTGTTCGCGGATTCAGAACGGGGAGCAGTTTGAAGAATGGAGCGTGCATGCAGATGGATCGTTGTACTTCTGGGAGCGTCTTGCAGTTCCAGTTATCGCCAAGGTGACGAAAGCCGTTCTAGACGAAGCTCATAGGTCTCAGTTCGCTATTCATCCGGGGAGCACCAAGATGTATCGTGATTTGAAGAGACAGTATTGGTGGAGAGGCATGAAGAAAGATGTTCGTGAGTACGTAGCCAAGTGTTCGACGTGTCTTCAGGTGAAAGCCGAGCATCAGAAGCCTGCAGGTCAGCTTCAGCCGCTTCCTATTCCAGGGTGGAAATGGGAGCATGTGACGATGGATTTCCTCACAGGTTTGCCGAGGACGGAGCAGCGGCATGATGCAGTTTGGGTTGTGGTTGACAGGTTGACGAAATCGGCGCATTTCATTCCGTTTAGGTCGACGTGTTCGAGGAAGGTTCTCGGGGAGTTGTATATGCAGAACATTGTGAGGTTGCATGGAGTTCCTTTGTCCATCACCTCTGATCGAGACACCAGGTTTAATGCTAAGTACTGGAGAAGTTTTCAGGAGGCTTTGGGTACGGATTTGAACTTCAGTATGGCGTTTCATCCTCAGACTGATGGGCAGTCTGAGCGGGTTATTCAGGTTCTCGAGGATATGTTGCGTGCTTGTGCGTTGGACTTCGGCGGAAATTGGAAGCAATATTTGCATTTGGCGGAGTTCGCGTACAACAACAGTTATCAGGCGAGTATCGGTATGGCACCATTTGAGGCATTGTATGGGCGGCCGTGTCGATCACCTGTGTGTTGGGCCGAGCCGGAAGATAGAGTTATTCTTGGGCCGGAAGAGATTCGTGATAGCAACGAGAAAGTCGCGGTGATTCGGGATCGGTTGAGAGTAGCTCAGAGTCGGCAGAAGAGCTACGCGGATAGGAGACGTAGACCTTTAGAATTCGCGGTTGGAGATTTTGTTCTCTTGAGGGTGTCGCCTCGTAAGGGAACTATGCGGTTCGGAGTGAGTGGGAAACTCGCGCCGAGGTATATCGGGTCGTTCGAGATCACTCAGCGTGTTGGCGTGGTCGCTTATCGGCTTAATCTTCCGCCCGAACTTTCTCATGTGCATGATGTATTTCATGTGTCGATGCTTAGGAAATGTCCACCTGGGCAGGATAAGATAGTTTCGTTTCGCGATGTGCAGGTTCAGGAAGATACGACGTACGAAGAAGTTCCGATTCAGATTATCGACCAGAAAGTGATTAGCTTGCGTCGTCGTGAGATACCGTTGGTAAAGGTCGTGTGGCAGCATCATGGGGTCGATGAAGCCACTTGGGAGTTAGAGTCGAGTATGCGGGAATTGTATCCGCATTTGTTTTGTTTTTGAAGTGAGTTGTAAATTTCGAGGACGAAATTTCTTTTAGGGGTGGAGAGCTGTAACGTCCCGAAATTTATTTAACGTTAAAGTAATGTAAATGATGAATTAGTGTGCCATAATTAACGTTTTAACATTAATTAGATTATTGGGTTGGATTTTGAATTTTGGTTGTTTTGTTAAATTGATGCATTCAAATGATTTCTCATTTGTTTTAAAATGATGTTTTGAGTTTTAAAACACAACAATTTGTAAAATGTTAAAAATACTCCGTTTTACAAAACCGTGGGCGGCACATGGTTTTCGCACAGTAAAACCGCCCACCGATTTTCTCTATTTATTCCCTTTCTCTCACTCTCTCTCCTCACTCTCCGGTTCTCTCTCTCTCGCTCTCTCTCATCTCTCTCGGCAGCTTACTCTCTCTCTCTACATCTCTCTCAAATTTTTAAAACAAATCCGAATCCAAGCTTCGAGTTAGCGAGGAGAAAGCTCGGGAACGTGATTCGGCAACCGAGAACGCGGATTGAAGCTTCGATTCGAGGTTAGATTCGAAAATTCTAAACTTTTAACAAAATTTTCAATTTTGTGTGTTTTTGAAATCTAAGTTTGTTTAAGCTTAGAAAACCTTGTGTTTGAGTTAAATGAACTTAGAACAACTAGAATCTAAGCTTAGATTGAAGAAAAACGGATTGAATTCAAGATTTTTCATTTTTCCCCTCATTTTCTCATTTTCGGATTTTTGAGGATTTTGAGTTCAAATCTTGTTTAAATGAGTTCAAACATGTTCTAGTATGTTTTTCTATCAACTATGATTGTTTTTCATGCCTGGGATTTGAGAAAAACAGGTTAGAATCAAGATTTGAATTTTGGGGATCGAGAAACCCGTGGCTGGGATTTCTGGGTTTTCCCAGTTCGGCAGGCCGAAGTTCATGTTCGGCAGGCCGGAGTGATGATCGGCAGGCCGGTGTTCTTCCGACCGGCAGGCCGAATCTGGGGAAATGTTCGGCAGGCCGAACCTTGCTTCCGGCAGGCTGAACTGTGCAGTTCGGCAGGCCGAAGCAGGACGTCCGGCAGGCCGACCGAGGCATGGAAAATTTTGTGATTTTTACCCGTTTTCACTGTTTTGAACCCAGATTTAAACCCCAACCTTATAGAATGATTTTAAAGGTACAAATGGCACACTAGGACATCATGAAATGATTTAGTAACATAGAATGTCTCGAACTAGATATTGATCGACTTAGTTTGTATCTAGGATCGTTCGTGGTTCCGTGGAGCTAACGTATAGCGGACCGGGATTTCGGTGTGGGGCACCGGCACGAGTATTGAGGTAGGACTTCTATCCTATTTCTTTGGTAGCCTAGTTTTGAAATGATTTGGCTTTGAAAATGATTTCTATCAAAATGTTTTCAACGGTTGTTTGAAAATGGTTTTATCGGTTATATTTTAATATACCGTGATTATGAAATGAACTTTATAATGAACGTAATTGACAACACTCGGTAATTGGGTTTTGAATGATAATGATAATAAACACATGGGCATGATGCCATATCAGAGATCGGGTCGTGTAGCGATCGACCTTGGGGGCAGGTCCCGAAACCCAGTTGGGCCACTACGGTGGTGTTATCATGGTTTGCCTAGGTAAAAGTAAATTGGTGTTTTGATTTGAAGAGTAGACTGTTCTGTGTCAGAACGGTTCTACTCAATTTATTTATTTATTTATTCAAGTTCCCTTTTTGTATAACTCCTGATAATGTTATGTTTCCTTGTATTAAACTATTTTGCAAAACATAGTCCTACTGAGCCTTTCGCTCACGTTTTATCTGTTTTAAATTTCCCCCCTTTCTAGGTGGTTTCCCATTTAGGTTTGGAGAAGATTCTTCGGACCGAACTCAGGAGCAATAGAAGAATTTATTTATATTCTGTATTATTAATCAAGGCATGTAAGACTTAACTTTATTTGTACCTGGACTGTAATTGTATTTATGATATTGTCAGTACCATGTGTGTGCACAAGTTGTGGGTTGTGGAACCCATACTCGCGGTTATTTATTAATTTATATTATTTCATAAATTCTTTTATAAAATGTGGTGGAAAATCTTCTTAATTTTTATTTAATTTGATTCTCAAACTCTCGATTTTTAATTAAATCCTCTTTTAATTAATCTAAATATTCTGCCACGTCACCTCCCGTACTCCGGGGTGTGACACTAGCAGCCAATCTTGACTGGCCACTCCAACAACTGGACATAAAAAATGCATTCCTTAATGGCGACCTACATGAGGAAGTCTATATAGATCTCTCACCAGGGTTTGACAACAATTCACACTTGGCATGCAGACTGAAGAAATCACTCTATGGACTAAAACAATCTCCAAGAGAGTGGTTTGAGAAATTTACACGAGCAGTAAGAGGCTTTGACTTTGTCCAAGCACAGACCGATCATACACTTTTTTTCAAGCATTCTCAAGAAGGTAAAGTTGCTATCCTAATAGTGTATGTGGATGACTTTATCATGACAGGAGATAACCAAGAAGAGCGTAGCAGATTAAAGAAGCGCTTAGTAGAGGAATTTGAGCTCAAAGACCTCGGGACCTTGAGATATTTTTTGGGCATGGAAGTAGCAAAGGCTGGGATTATAGTTTTTCAAAGGAAATATGTTCTCGATCTTCTACAAGATTTAGGAATGTTGGGATGTAGACCTGCTGACACCCCAACAGTACCAAATGAAAAGCTTGATAATGAAGGAGGTGAAGAAGTGGATCGTGAACAGTACCAAAAACTAGTAGGGAAATTGATTTATCTCTCTCATACAAGGCCAGATATCGCATTTGCTGTAAGCCTAGTTAGTCAGTTCATGCACTCACCTAAGAAGAAACACTTTGAAGCTATTAATCAAGTATTAAGATACTTGAAAGCTGCGCCAGGAAAGGGACTACTCTTTAAGAAAGGTGATCACAGACTAGTTGAGATTTATACAGGTGCTGATTGGGCAGGATCAAATGTTGATAGGAGGTCTACTTCCGGCTACTGTTCCTTTGTCTGGGGAAATCTAGTAACCTGGAGGAGTAAAAAACAAACAGTGGTTGCTAGAAGCAGCATAGAGGCAGAATTTCGGGCTTTAGCTCATGGAGTGTGTGAAGGTATTTGGCTAGAAAAACTACTGGGTGAACTAAAAATTCCTTTAGACCTGCCTCTGAGGGTATATTTCGATAATAAAGCCGCTGTGAGTATAGCACGAAATTCGGTACACCATGACCGCACTAAGCATGTTGAAGTTGATCGCCACTTCATTAAAGAAAAGATTGATGGTGGCAGAATCTGTTTGACATATGTTCCAACAAGGGAGCAAGCTGCGGACATCCTTACAAAAGGGCTTCACAAGCCAAAGCACAAGGATTTAGTTGACAAGCTGGGAATGCATGATATCTACATACCAGCTTGAGGGGGAGTGTAGGAATTCTTGTTTAGATTTGGTGGTTAGAGATTAGTTTTATTTGTTATTATTTCCTCTGCTTATTTAGAAAGTAAATTAATTAGTGAATCTAGAAGAAAAGGCCTGTGTGCCTCAAATCTAGGGTAGTTAGTTTTTTAGTTTTGCTTCCTGATTTGTAGGAATTTAAGATTGTGTTCAATCCTTATAAATACCGTTAGTTATATTTGAATAAAATATCAGAACAACAAGTCGTTCGTTCTGAAAAATCACACAATGCCATTTTTAATACTAAATTTGCTATATGTTAAATTTTGTGGCATATTTGCTACAAAGTTTAGCATATAACAAATTTGACATTTAATTCCTATTAATTGGTAGATTAACTTTTTTGTTTTAATAATTATAGTATCCTTACTTTTTAATTATTTTAAAACTAAAAGTTTATTTTTACAAGTTTCAAGGTTTAATAATTATGATAAAAGGAAAATATAGCAATGATATTTTAAATAGCATTATGCATTAGATAGAAGATAAAATAATACATTAAATATGTTATTCTTATATTTTTTGGTAGCAAACATTATAACATTTGCATTGGAGATGATCCCAGATAGAATTTCTAGTCTGAGCTGATAATGTGCGTGAAGTTGAGTAGGAACTCAAGTTGTTTTGTTTATCGATAGATGATGATGATATAATAATAATAAACTTTGAAGCAGAAGTCTACAGGTGGAATGTGGTTATATCATGCAACAACGTTTGCAGTGTCGTTGAACAGTATGGAATGTTGGTAAAGTTTTATCCTTAGTTTTAAATCATGGCTTTTGACATTGCTTGCTTTGCTTTTATCTGTGTGATATTTTTGCTCAATATGCTTATAAGCTGTATATATGGTCGATGAGTTGCTGCGTTTAGGGCGCCTTTATTTGGTGATTTCCTTTTTTTTTTCTTTTTTCATCTGATCATGCGTTTACTTACAAAATCAATAACTAGAATTTAGTGTGCCTCGTGAGAAAAATATCGATCTTTGTATGTCTTTAACGTTGATTCCCTACTTTACACACCTTTAAAATTCAGATATTATAATTTAATAACTACAAAAAATATTCAAGTAATTATATTGATAAGATTACCATTTTGGAGTTTAGTGGAAATTAGAAAGAGAAAGATTTATCTTCCATTTGAAACGTCAATTGTATCTGATGTTTTAAGCATTAATAAGATTACCATTTTGAAATTTAGTGGAAACTAGAAAGAGAAATAGATTTAGCTTCTATTTGAAACTTTAATTGTATTTGACGTTTTAAGTTTAAAAATTATAACATGTGAGAGCTGTTGAAAGCTTTATATTGTTCATGGTTGTAACCGATGGGTTAAAACTGAAGTTATATTGTTTCAATTACGCGGCGACAAGTAAATCCTTCCTTAATGTCTAAGGGGAAACTACAGGTTGTTTGAGTGCTTGAAACAATCTCTTAGGGTTTCTGTTTGAGTACTCGAGACGCTTGATAGTAACTAATTGAAACCAACAACATGTCGTTTATTAATTACAACTTTAATAAGACTAGCATGCATTGTTCATTTTCCATTTTAGGGGGGGAAGTGTTCAATGTGTGGTTAACCAACATATTCAAAAAAGAAATGAAGAAATCACAAAATCTTCTATTATTTATAACAAAAGTTAGAGGAAAGGAAAATTTTTTATTGTAATAGGGTGTTTAGCATCGTGGTTAAAATTATTGGTAAGAACTATAAATATTGTAGCATATGAGAACTTTATACTATAACAACTTTTTTGCTTTTACTGTAACATGTGAGAGCTTTACACTGTTTTTAACTGAAAAGTTGGTTAAAACCAACTATTGCCAAAAAGGACATAATACCTTGTATGTTAAAGTTTAGCAAAGTATGAATAATCTCCTTGAATTACATAAATAATGAAATGTTGTTTTAGACCATGTGTTTTGGAAAATAGTAAATTGTCATGTTAGTCCCAACTTTTTATGAAAGTATGATTTTAGTCCCTAATATTTTATTTTGGATTTATCAGTCCTCAAAGTTTCATTTTAGTTGCTAAGGGACTAATTTAACTGTTAAGTTATTAATTTTAGGCTATTTGTCACCTTCTTGATAACTTTAGGGACTAGTTTGTCATCTTTTTGATAATTTTGGAACTAGTTTGTTATCTTTTTTGGTCTAAAATTAACTGTTTGACTGTTAAGTTGGTCCTTTGACAACTAAAATAAAATATTAGGGACTGATAATCAAAATAAAAGATTAGGGCCAAATGTTTATTTTTATGAAAAATTAAAGACTACTGGAGTAATTCACCATTTTGAAAAAGACAATGTACTCTCGTGTTTTACAAGTCACAAAAAAAAAAAAAAAAAATCCTCATTGGTTATAATAAAATGGTGCCTTTTATGTTTAGAACTACACAACAACAATAGAATTTCCTTGTATTGTTGTGATGCATGCCAATGTGTGCATACTTGGCATGCCATGCACTTACGTTGTCTACAAATGCAATGGCCTTGATCAAGCTGAGCAATGCTTCGAGAGTCATACTTGACTTGAAATTCGTAATTTCCCACTTGTAGACGGTGAAACCTTACCGTTTGGATGTAGATATATTGTTGTTCGAGTATAAATGTAGAGTTAAGCATCAAATGCACTATTTTATTTAATAAGGTAGAATGCACAGATTAACTCTCAATTTCGGCCTTTTCAAACAATAGGGGGTGTTTTAATATGATTTCTAAACATATGCATACAAATTTTGTTTTTCAAAAACAGTGTCTAATTATCATTTCATTGAAGCACATGTGATATTATGTGATTTTTCACTCTTAACAAAGTATTATCATGGTATCTTAAATGCACTTTTTTGAAACATAAAATTTCCATTTTTTCCCTTTTAGTTAAAGATATATTAAAAAGAAAAAACACATAATTTTGTTTTCAAATAATTTTTACAAAGGAAAAAAAAGTTTTCTATGTCTAACAAATGTAGTATTCTGTATTCCTTTCCTAAAAAAATGTTTTAGATTTAAAGCGTAAAATTGCATTTTTCGTGTCCAAAAAGATTTTGACTGCCAAGATGATGCCTTTTCAAATAGGCAATTTTTTCTGGTGTGGGAACTGAAAAAATTAGATACTCATCAATGGATATCTCTTTTTCAATCTTGAGATTGCAGGAAAAAATTAATTTTGACTAGACCTAATGATTCCAAAGCATGCCTTGTTGGTGGGAGTTCCTTTTAAATAACATGGTACTTCAATAAAATTTCCTAAAAAACAAAGGCACCAATACAATACAGTATTAGATTGACGAGGAAATGAGAATGACCTCTTCCCCTAAACGATGTCATTTTAATCCTTAGTTCTTAAATAAACATGATCTTATTATTATTATTATCATTATTTTAAAGGTGACATATCCTTTCGGTGCCTATACATAAATAGGGATGAAACGTAAAGCAAACAACAACAACAATACAATTATAGCGATGATGATATATAATGAGGATCACGATGAAGATAATAGTGCATTTTATTTCACATGTTATTTTGACCAATTTGACATTAGGGGAGGCTTTTAAAGCTCTTGAGTCTTGAGAAAAATAAGGGACACTTTTGTCATTTTGAAAATGTATAAAATGAATATCAACACTTCAATCAAACATAGGTATTCTTTTATAAATGGGAAACTTACATGGTGTGGGATGTACTTTCCTGGCACCCATGTCGTGAATTGACAAAATAACACGTGGCAATGAAAATATTTGAAGTTAATGGCAACCGATTGAGTAGGTTAAGTACAATAAATAGAGAAATAAACAAGAGAAGTTAAAAACAAATGTAAAATGGGCTCTCAAAAAAATGTAAAAGAAGACGTTGTCCAACTTCTTTCTCTTTGCCTTGCCCTTTCTCAGCTCTTGTTTCTGGTTCTGTTTGCAAGTCGTTTGGGATTTATTGAAGGACTCTCTTATTACCCAAAAAAAAAAGAAAAAGCTACGCACAATCTGGAATGAACATCAATCAATCCCTCCATAAAACTTCCCCATTACCGTTATAAAAATTCAAGAAAAAGAGACTAAATCAAGAGCACTAAAAAATCCTAGAGATGATGATAAGATGATGGCATTCCTAAAACAGAACGAAGAACAACAAATCACCAAGAAATAACAATCTTATTCGAAGATCCATTGAAGAGCAACAACCTACATTCGAGATATTCAGCAAAAGACCCAAAATGTCATTGAACCCAAAAATCTCTTCATCGTTCTTTCAGCCGAGTTTTTTATTTTTGGGTTTAAGTGGTTAAAGGAGATGGGTTTGGGTGGTTTAAGTAGGAATGGATTCACGGTGTATTATTGTTTAAATTCTATTTTTATGGCAAATTTTATAAAAGTAAAAAATGAGAATTTAAGGATTAAAAATTATGTCAAAGTCTTAAGTGAAATACGAATTAAATGAATATAACAATTAATCAATGAGCAAGGAAAAACAAGCTAGAATGCTTAATTGTTGCAAAATATGTTTTAACAAATTTTAAAATGAAAATATAATAAAAGAAAAATACTATATGAAAAATATGCAAATAATACTATACTATAGAAATTAAACAGCATAGAGGTTATGCAGTATGAAAACAATGTTGTATAAAGGTTATACTGCATAAAGTTAAGTAGTGTAAAAATTATATTGCATAAAGGTAAGTAGTGTAAGAATTATACTGTGTAGATGATATGGATGAGTGCGAAATGATGTAGAATCATATAAACAATATAGGAAAGAATATTGACAGTATAGGAAGTATGTCGACGGTATAGGGCAAACATTGTTGGTGTAAATTTGGGATTGTATAAAAAGCAAGTGGGGCCCATTTAATGACACTTTGAAGGTGGAGAAATTGCCACATCTCCCCTAATGAAACCGGTTTTGGACAAGAGAAAGGAGCAAATTTTTATTTGCAATTGAGTCCCTAATATGAGCACAATACGTATCTAGAAGTGTAAAGGAAATAAAAGCTTAGTTTATCAATAAAAAAATTCTTCGCATTTCTCCTCTCAAATCTGTCAGCCCTGTAGTAATGGTCTCTCCCAAAATCTTGATTATTGATGCCTCCAAAACATCCAAGGAAACATGGATAAGTGTTCTTGATGAAGATTAAGGACTTTTTAAGGTAAAAACTCTAATTATACCTATTGTGTTCTAAGGGTTTTGCTCATATTTTGGATGAGATTTTTATGGGTTATGTTACGTATTGTTGTAGTAGATCTTAGAACGCCCAAAAGGAGGAACAAAAGCCCTTGAATTCCGTAGGTAAATTCTAAACCATAGCCTTGAAATGGTTATGTATATAAAGTGTTTGATTTAATGTTTTATGGACTAGAACATGCAATAAAAACACTATGACAATTTAATTTGAGTGTTATGCTGATAGTGATAAGATTAAAAAGATTGATAAACAAAGGTTTTATGTAAAAATGAGAAAGTTTGATAAACTTAGTCAAAGTATAACATTTAGCTAGATTTCAAAAAAATAGGTTTTTGATAAACTTAGAGATTGATTTATTAACAAACCAAGAGATTTATCGAAAACAGTGAGATAAACGATTTTTGTGATCAAGTTTTGTAAAATTCCAATTGGATTATATTGAAAAGTTTGAATTTTTGTTTGGCAGATTTGCTAATTGGCCAAGAACCCTGCTAAGCCGTTGGAATTTGAGAAAAAATAAAATGCATAAGTTGTAGATCTTGTTAAAGCTGTTAAGGTTACGAATTGTTTATGAAAATTCTGCATGGATTTAAAGTTATAAATTTTATGAGATTTAGCCATCAAATTTCAAAATGGTTAAATAAAGAACACATTTGGAAATCGTTTGAGTTTAACCAAAGAGCTTTTGTAAGTTTTAATCCTTACAAAAAAATTGGATGTTTTGATATAAAGCAGTGCTTTTTAGTTCTAGGGACAAAAAGGTCAAGATATTGTATTTTGGACAAAAAAATGTAAAACCATGTGAACTTAGATTTTTACTATGCAAAGTTAGTTTTTCTGCATTGTTGTGAGCAAGTGAGTAACAATGGGTTTTAAAGCTCAAAGGAATGTGAGAATTTTGTAAGAAAAACACATTAAGGGCAAAATTGTCAAGATTTTTATATTACAAGTAAAAACCATAAAGTTTTGTTAAATTAGATTATTGCAAAAAGAAAGCTGATATTTTGATTTTCATAACATTATGAATAGCAACGAGTTTAGAAAGTTTTCTAAGACCCGTTACGGGCAAAACCTGTCAATTACAAAACAATCATTTTTAGTAAAAACTACTCAAATGAATCTTGAGATATCTGATTTAGAAATATGTCCCTCAGTGAAATTTTTTTGTAAATCGTAAGTGTCGGGATGATGAAGTAAAATGAGAAGTTTAATCATGTAGCATTTGAATTACGTGACTTATGAAAAACCCATTAAAATTAAAATCGTCAAAACAAACCCTGAGCGCTTCGATTCAGCAAAACATCATTAGACCGAAAATGTTTCATATTCATGTTAGATAACAAAACCATTAAGTAAGACATAGAATTTGACCATGAAACGAATAAGTTAAGCAATAAAGAAGTAAACCGATAGTGTAAACTCGGATAGGTAGCTAATAGTCGGGTGTCGTTTGAACATGACACAAAGCTGACTAATAAATGAAAAATGGATAAAGATGGAATGCTAGAGCGTTAAACAGGTAAGTTTCAAACCTCATATATAACATGAAGAAAATGAATTTCAAATGCTTTGTCAATATTTGAAATGGATGGCATTTGTTATGCATAATGTCTTAAAGTTCAAATCATGATTTCCAATGTGTTGGCAATTGTTATGATTAATTTATAAACATTAAGTTATGTCATGCTAAATGTTCACTAAGATTAAAAGATTGGTAATCTAAACTCTAAAGTTAAAATAAAAAAGTGTTGTATCAGCCTCCTGATACAAGGGGGGTGTCATGTTAAATTATGTTACGGCCTCGGTGTTTGATGGTCAAGCGTGTTTGGTACGTATACTTGGGTCTATAGTTCAAGTAAGTTAAGAATGATGATAAAACATTCATAAAACAGCATAAATCAAATAATGCATTATGATATTGCTTGCATTCTTTGAAGAAATGTTTTTATAAGTAATGTTTATGAGAAACATTTTACAAAAAATATTTTACGATAAAGAATGTTTTGTGAAAAAGCATTTACGAGAAATATTTCATGAAAGAAGTTTTAGAAGAAATATTTCAAAAGAGATATTTTGCGAGAAAGGTTTAAAGAAGAAAGTTTTATGAACAATATTTTAATGTTTTGTGAGATAAGTTTGAAATTATGGAGCTAAATCTTTTTACAAGTTTCTTCATGCTATAGATAGTTCTACAAAAAACCAACAAGATTAGTTGAAGAGCTTAATGTCGTAGTGAGACAGATGCGAATGTTGGGTTATGGATGCCACTACAGAAATTTTTTGCTGTATTAAGAAAAAGCTTTGCTAGTTTAAAAAATTTTACGAAAATAAATGTTTACTTAACAAAATCTTAAAAAGTATTTTTAAATGATTATCAAGTGAAGTTTTATACTACGTTTCAATTTATATTGTAACTTACAAAAGTTGCAACAATTCAAGTATGTTTAAATAAAAAAAAATTACTTAGTATTTTTTTACCAATAAGTAAGAAAAAAAAAAGAAATAATGTTTAAACAAATTAAGTAACGGCTCAAAAAGCTAGATCATTATATCACTTTTATCTTCCTCTCTTTTTTTTCATTTTTTTTTTGCTTGTATATCAATTGCACTTTTTTTTTCGTTGAATGTTTATCACTTCATTATTTAGTTAGGTATGCAATTCACTTCATTATTTAGTTTATCACTTCACTTACCAAAAAAAAAAGTTTATCACATAACTTTTTCCGAAAGTTATAAATGTCATCACATGTATTGCATTTCTCAACTATTTATTGGGAATTACCACACTGCCCAAAAACCAAAAAAAGAAAAAGAAAACCTAAATTACCACACTGCTCAATGCCAAGTGCAGATGGTGCTTATACATGGAGCTCCCAAATTTGCCACGACTGGCTTTTTTTTGTTCAATGCAGAGTGTTTATAGCTCTTAGTAGCTGGCACTCTCTCTTATAAGCAATATGTCATAACAAAATATTGTGATAAAAATTATCGTCACCTAAAATTATTTATGTTAAATTATCGAGAGAATTAATAGGATGCGAAAGCTTACCTGAATCTATAGATGTGATGTGATTTCTAAGTTTATAGGTTGATGATCTTTCAAGTTTGGTACATAAGTTCTTCTTCAAAGTATGCTAATGTAATCTTTATGGTAAATAGATGATAGAAAAATAACGTACATATTGACTTAGGGACTACAACTTCTTTATATAAGTGCTAAACCCTAACAGTTATTCTTAATTACCAATTTAGCCTATCATAAAATCAGTAATTATATTTTAGTCTTTACACATAAGAAGTCTACACTTAATAATGTATTAAAAGCTTAAAACCTAATTTTGATCACTTTTAGTTGAATAATTTTATCTAATAGCCTTTAATACATATTTATTTAATATATTAACTTATATATTGGATTAATTCGAACACAACAAACTTGTAAAAACTAGGGTGCGTTTAATACGAGTATTTAAGTATAGTATTTGAATGAAGATTTAAATTTTTGTGAGAGAAAATACTGTAGCAAAATGATTCGAACCGTGATTTGAAAACTCAAACAAACACGCTCCTATTGCACCGAAAAAAAAAAAAGTTGAAGATGTTAATTGGAGAGAAACGGTGCCAATCATCCCGATGACAAATTTGAAAATGAGTGTGATGATCGAAGAATATTGATGACAACTGCAATCATGTGATGACGATTGTCGGAATGAAATGTGCTGTCCCCATCTTCATATCATCCTCATGGGACTATTGGATTTTTGTTTTGGAGAAGGAGGCAAAGGCATTGCAGCTTTAACAGAAGGAAAGGGAAAAGAGAAGAGTTTAATTATTTGAGAAAAATTTGTATTCGTCACTTCTATAGCCAGTTGAAAAGTAATTTTTGTTTTTATTCTGTTTAATCGCTCCACTTTTCAGCTTTAAAATTGGATCGTTTGATTTAATCCAACAATTAGCATTTCTTCACGGCACCGTGCTTGGACATTGTAGAACGACCCTTATAATTATCCCATAAAAAAAAGAAAAACTTTTTTTTTTCATCGGGCTGTACTGAGACCCATTGGGTTTAAGAGGGTCGGGTTGGTCCGATAAAGATGTATAGCAGTATCCTAAAAAAAAAGTCTAGAGTCTAGGGTACAACAGATGTTCCAAAATGTCAGACACATGTTAAGAGGAAAAGGTCTTTGTCGATTAGATTGGTAGAGATGATGGCTTACATCAATTGTCAGAAGGGAATTTGGTGGGAAAATGGCAATTATTGGTCATTGGGCAATCAGATAGCTTGATTGTTTCAGTGAAATGCTTCCATTGTGCTAGGGGTATCAATGTCAATATATGTTATAAAACTCTCTTTGTAACTTTTTTTTTTTAATTAACACCCTATTTTATTTCAGTACTTCTTTACTATTTTAAAATATCATAATTAGTTTATTTTAACTTCGATTGAGATGAATTTTATTTATATACCTGATATATTCGGATGATCGAAGAGAAGAACAAATTCTAACCATATAGCCTATGTAATTTTGTCATTTTGTTTTGTTGAGGTTGTGTGAGAGCCCAGTAACATATATTTAGTGGCTGTTTGATTGAGTTGTGGGAATCGTGTATAAACAGTGTAAAGTTCTCATATGTGACAGTAATAATAAAAAAAATTGTTACAGTATAAAACTTTCACATGCTATAATAAAAATGGTTTTAACTAATAGTTCTCGCTATCCTTTCAAACACTCTTAGTTGACTGCTTTCTTTGGCTTCTAGTAATAAAAGAGAGAGAATAAAAGAAAAAGGCAAGTGGGTATGAGTTACTGGATCTCATAAACCTGTTACCACTCCTCTAAGTATATATTACTACCCAAATCATTTATTTTACATCTAAACATAAATAACGTGTCAAATCAATTTTCTTATATTCAGATGAATATCTATGATTGAAATACTTTGATGTTTCAAAACTTGAAACAATACATAGTGTACTGTAGAAACATCCAAAAGAATATAAGTAAAATAATAATTTTATGAATAATATTACTTTCCCTCCATTTTTGCTTGTAATATCAAACAAAAAAGGGTAAGTTTACATTCATTCCTTGTAATATCAAACAACATATAAGAGTAGCAAAATTTTCTCCTTCCTTCTATTTCCTATTTGTTATATTTTTCTTTCTTACTTATACTTTTTTTCCCACTATAACATTCTTACATTTTTTTCCTTTCTTACAAAACGCAACAGACAACAAGCAGCAATTTGTCTATTAACATGAAAATTTGTGAAAATTTTCACATGTTTAACATTTGTTATGCTACTAAAAAATATTATCGTAGATAAGAGAGAAAAAGAAATTAAAGAGAATTGAGAGAGTGTTAAGATTTGTCTATGTGAATTGATTAAGAAAAAATTTAAACAACTTATACTAATTATTTTTAAAAATAATATGAGTGGTATGTAGCATGAATAAGCACAATTTTTAAAAGTGTGTTATATGTTTGATTTTCTCAAAAACTTTTAGATTAAAATATTTTCTCCCTTTGAACTAGCAAAATGTTTCCAAATGAATAACACTATTTCCTAGACATTACTACTAGTTTTTTTAAAACATTTAACTTTCTTCCCTTTATTCTTATAGAAGGGTTATAATTTGCAGACACACTTTTTTTTTTTTTGTAGGGTTTGTAATTTGCAGACACACTTGATTATTATTATTATTATTGGATTGCCAAATAAAATGTGATTATGATTATAGGTTGCCTTAGAATAGTCTTTTCAAAGATAAACTAGGTGGTAGTTACAAGCACGACACAATATCAACTATTATTATTATTATTAGTCTTAACGACTGTATTTTTAATACTATTTTGACAACTCACTTAAGTGTTTGAGTATTTTATTATTAATATTTATTATGTGGTCAAATTCTTAAGTTTAGATGATATAATAAAATAGTATTGGAGGAACAACAATCAAGACAAAAAATTTGAGACAACATATCTGAGCTCCAAACATCAACTGGCGATATTTTCACTTGGCTCATCCCTATCCCCAAGTTTTTTTTTTTTTCCAGATATTTATGTTTTTGTACCCTCTGTTTTAGGTAGGCCGACATATGGGTTGGGTTGGGTAATTTAAGGGTAAAGTTTTGGGGTGGGTTAAAATATTCAATTTGTATAAATCATGAGCCGATTTAAGTAAAAAAATCAGTAAAAATTATATAATCAGCCCATTTTTTAAGGAGTGAATTAATATTTGTCTTCATTACGCAAATATCACTTATATGTCTATTTTTAAAAAAATTTCATATATTTAAAACCCTAAAGTAGCCTTTAACTAAATATTATCATATATTTAAATTTTTATAACAAATTTCCTTATTTTTTGAATAGTTAAATTAGGGAAAAAAATAAACACGTATATTTCTTATTTTAACATATTACGTTGATGCTTTATTATACATGTATTTTCTTATTTTTATTACGTTAATGTGTTTTTTACCGTCCAATTTTTAAATTTTGAAATTTTAAGTAGCCTGTTAATATCTTTGATATATTAAAGTAAGAAATTCATAGTGTTACTAAATTTTACGAGATATTGCTCCCTAGACGATTCGGGTAAGATTTTTCTATCTTTTCAATTCCACTTTTTTTGTATTTTGATTTTTATACATCATATAATCAAAAAGTCAAATTCATATTATCTTTTCGCCATATCTCTTTTTTTCATATGAAGATGTTGAGTTCTTTTCCCACCTTCTCTTTCGATTTCCTTCTTAATTCTACTTTTTTTTTTGTTCCTTCTTCTTTAATATTTCAAATTTTATTTTGATGATCTAGTTTAAATTTGTGTGAGGCGTTTAAATTCAATCATAGCACGTATGAATGATGATTATAGAGGGTTCACATTCATTGTATTTGAAGATTATGGTGTGACGTTCAAAAAAGAAATATCATCAATTTAACAAAATAATAAAGGAATGTCAGTAAATTAATGAGACAAATTACATTATAAAAATTAAGATCGATAACTTCATTAAATTACAAAAGAAGTAAAAGATATCATGTCATTAACGTAATGAAATATTAACTACATTACAATTCCAAACATTGACAATATTAAAAACAACAAAAAAGAATAACATGGACAATCAGTAAATTAATTGTAAACAAAAATACTACACTCCAAAAAAAAAAAAAAACCAACATAGTTAAAACAAAAAGAAAATGAATAACATTAACTATCATTAACTTAATATTAAAGGACACTATATGCGTACAATAAAGTCTAAAGACCTGAAACATTGAACAAAAAACGTAATAATATCACAGATTTATATATAGCAAAGACAAGAATGCTATATAAATAAATTACAACACAAGAAACAGCAACAGAAACCCTAAAAAGGAATATCATTAATTTAATGAAACAATAAAGGAAAATCAATAATTTAATGAGACAAATTACATTAAAAAAAATAAAATCAATAACTTCATTAAATTACAAAAGAAGTAAAAAAGAAGTAAAAGATACCATGTCAATAAATTTCTTTTACAATGCAAGAAACAGAAACTCAAAAAAAGGAAATCATTAATTTAATGAAATAATAAACGAATGTCAGTAAATTAATGAGACAAATTACATTAAAAAAATTAAAATCTATAACTTTATTAAATTAAAAAAAAGTAAAAAACATCATGTCATTAATGTAATGAAATATTAACTACATTACAATTCCAAACGTTGACAACATTAAAAACAACAAAAAAGAATAACATGGACAATCAGTAAATTAATTGTAAACTAAAATACTACACTCCAAAAAAAAACACAATTAAAACAAAAAGAAAATGAATAACATTAACCATCATTAACTTAATATTAAAGGATAATACACGCATACAATAAAGTCCAAAAACCTGAAACGTTGAACAAAGAGCATAATAATATCACAGATTTACATACCATAAAGACAAGAATGCTACATAAATAAATTACAAAAAAAAAAAAAAAAGAACAATCAAACCATTATAAAAAATCTTGCACATTTGTGAATTAATACCACTTGTGGATGAATTCTTTTTGGCATATGAACACCCGTTGAGGATTTCGGATCGTTAATGGATGACTTAGTCTTCTTTCTCTGTACCATGCTTCTAGTGGGAGAGAAATACGAGTCGTGTTTCCAATTTGCTAGTAAAAAATTGTTGCTGTCAATTTAATGAGTCTTAGTGTTTTATTCTTGATGAGTCTTTGAAATTGATATTTATGTCTTTGAGATGATATACAAAGATTCGATACACTTACTTATTTAAGAATAACGATAACTTTTTTCCAAAATCTTAAATTTTTAAATCCTTATTTTGGATAACAATTTGAATTTGAACAATAAATACCTCAATTAGAGAGATTTTTTTAAATTAAATGATATCATAATTCGTACTTTATTCCAAAATCGTAAATTTTAAATTCCTTATTTTGGATAACAAATTGAATTTAAGTAATAAACACCCTAATTATAGGGATTTTTTTAATTTAATGATATTATGATCTGTTCGAAATCTTAAATACGTATATTATTATTACTTAAAAAATAAAACAAATAATATCACTATTAAGGTTATTAATGTCTTTATATTTATGCATTAGAACATATAAAGAATATACATAAACTAGAGACATATTTTAACTCTACAAATAAAAAAAAAGACAGATGTCTCATTAACCCAAAAAATAATCAGCCAAAATGAAAGCCCAGCCTCAATTTCGATTTAGATTGGGTCGATTTGGTTTAATATATGTATTATAGCTGCAATAAATTTAAGAACACAGGAGGGCCTGTGAAGTAGTTGAACGTGTGCTTAGATACCAGTAGGTAGTTTTTAGTTTTCATTTTTTCCTATGGGTTGGGTCAGCTTGGTTTGGGTTGGGCCTCCTTAAGCTTGAAGGCCAACCTTTGCGCTCGGTTTCAAAAAGATTAGGTCCATTGTCTTTTGGGCTAATGGAAAAAATTAAAAATCAGCCCAAATTTGGGTTGAGTTGGTCAGTTTTATTGGGATAGGTTGAATCTTGTGCATACTTAGTTTTAGGTTTATTCAAAAACTATATATTTAGTTTTTTATCTCATAAAATATGTACATTTAGATTAAATTTAATACACAAAGTGATATCTTACCTCAATCAATTAAAATTATCAAAATATCTTTAAAAAAAGAGAAAACTTTAAAATAAGAAGGAAAAACAAAAAAAAATTAAAAAAATAAAAAATCCATATTTGAGGGTATTTTGTATTTTTTGAGCCAAAACCTTTAGTTTAAAATATTTTTAAGGTTTATTATTTTTTCTATTTGAGGGTACTTTGAGCACTTTTTAGGTCAATATTGAGTGGATTGAAAAAAATTGCATAAATTTGAGTATTAAAACTAATAAAAGATATACATTTGATTAGATCAAAAACTAAAAGTAAGTTTTTAAATAAATATAAACACAAGATATGATAAGGTAAATCGCATTTTTAGAAGATAAGTTTTACTTAACATTGTGAAGGAAACTCCCTAAAATAAAGAAAAAAAATTAAAGGGCTATTACAATTTTAATATCATGTGTTTTAGAGAAATATCACATTGGTACCTTATTTTTTAGAGAATATCAATATGATATTCTGTAGTTTTTAAAAATATTATTTTGGTATTATGAATTCATGTTTTATAACTCGAAATTTTCGGCTTTCTTTTTATTAACGAACCTCAAATTATTTTGTTAAAACTATAAAAGAAAATAAACACAAACAATACCCAAATAACAAACAAATTCACATATATAATTTTCTATGATCAGTTTCTTTAATTTTTTTTCTATTTTCTATCATAACTTTAAAGAAATTTAAATTGGGTTCATTAATAAAAGAGCAAGTAAGAAATTTTATGTCATAAAACATGAATTTAAAGTACTAAAATGATAAATTTGAAAAATATAAAGTACTAATTTGATTTTTTTAAAATAGCAAGATATTAATGTGATATTTTTTAAAAAGTCAAGATATCAAAATGATAAAATCCCTCCAAGAATAAGAATAAGAAGACGAAGAAAGAAATTGAGAATGAAACGACATAGTTTTTTATGTGTGTAACAACAATCAATTAAACGACATGTCGTTTTATTCTAAAAGCCCTAACATAAATTGCTGCATCAACGAATTCGCGGTTCCTTTACCAGCCGCAGCCATGGATGACCTACTTGCTACCACAGAGAAAAAGGTGAAGCCTTTATCTCTCTCTAATGCGCCTGACTTATTCTTCTTAGCTCACATCTTTCAGTCATTGAAATGAAAAAAAAAAAGAAGTAAAAATCTATGCTTCACTGAAAAATGTGTACTTTTGGTTTGACCTAATTTGAAAATTTTTTTTTGAATGCGAAAAAGATTTTTCATTGTAAGCCATGGAAAAAATGCAGTTTCCTATTCTTACAATTGCAGTAGAAATCCAGGATTCGATTTTTCATTTTACGCCATGTACTATGTTTTGTTGACTTTTCCACTTGATTAGGCCCTTGTTGAGATTGTAAAGTTGGTCCAGAAAAGAGGATGGAAAGGCACTAAAGGAGATTGGAAGGAGTTTTTAAATGTCCACAATAGAAAGCTTGGGGCTCGCTTGAGTGATCCGGCAAGGAGACCCAATAGCGATTTGATTGCTTTTCTGAAGACATTTGATCAAGAGGATCATTTACAGGTAAATTAACACTGTATTAGTTACTAAAGGCTGAATTTATTATTATTATTTTTCCAACATTTTATAGTTCGTTTGGCACGAGGTTTAAATTGGTGTAGTTTTAAACTTTGTGGTTTAAACCTATAGTTTTAAACCTATGTGGATTAAACAGTGGTTTTGAACTGACCTTTAGAATGTAAAGATGGTTCAAAGCGGTTAGATATAAGGGGGTGTCAAGTACTTAAAACTGATAGTTGGGTCCATTTTAAATCATCTTTTATCATTTTGAACCGTTTCTTTTTATTTTACATACCAAACCCACGTTTTTTGTGGGCCTATAGATTCAAAACCCCTCTCCATCGTTTTAAACCCTTGTACCAAACAATACATTAATATGTTGTGATGATTTTTTTTCTCTTCAGTTCTTGGCCAAAGTAATGCAATCTTGTTCAAAACGCAACATGGTTCAACAATTTACAAGCTCGCTGGATGATGAGTCTCCTGAACAGGTGAATGTTTTGGTTGCACAAAATGAAAGCACATAATATTACCCTCATTTGCCTATACTGTGATTGTTGAAATTAATGTCATCTTGCGGTCCAATTTGTAGGCAATATTGCTAAAGAATTATTACTTTAATGGAATTGTGTTGTGTATTGTTGTTGAGATTAAGAATAGAAGTCTCTGCAATTTGAGTTTGTATTAGAGTCTCAGTTGCAATGTAAGTTGTTAAGCTTTATCTCATTTCATTAATTCTGTTGTAACTTGTGCGTCTTTTAACCTGTGACGGTGGCAGTACAGAGGCTGGTTCGCTTAACTCTTCAACATCCCCTATATCCCTTAGAGTATTCGTTCCTTTCAACTGGTCAGGTAAGTGGCTATGTCTAACCTTTTGCTCAATGTACATTCTATACTGTATTCATGATCTACATGGAGATATCTAGGCTAATGATTTTTCCTTGTAATATTCTCAACTCTCATAATAGTGCTCTTTTGAGCTTCAGCTTCCTATTCTTGGGGTTTAATCTTTAATTTAAACCAAAGCACTCAAACAGAAGAATCATTTTTGACTTTGTTGCACAGAACTAATGAGCAACAGATTTTATTTTTCTTCCTATAATTAGTTTACTAATGTCTCTAGGTTTTAAACTATTTCCCGAATTGCTCAGTTTACCTCACCTTGAAGGAAGATTGATCCTGTATTCTATATATATTTCAAATGGCTCTTGTCTTCTATTAACTTATGGAAATGGTTAATTAGGATTGGATCGTTACAGAGGTTGGCAAAAAGTCCAAGGTGATGAGATCAGACAGAATTCTTGCCATTGATTGTGAGATGGTTTTGTGCGTAGATGGAACCGAAGCATTAGTGAGGGTGTGTGTTGTGGATCACAATTTACAGGTAATCATATGGCTTGGTTCTGGTATTTTATGAAGTAACTCAGTTAATCCTTTTACAACCTACTTGGATCTGCTAATCTTCCAAAGTTGTTAGCTTTATCTGAAATGAGTGAAGGAAACACAAACTCTCAAAGGACTATATATTTGTGGTTTTTCTACCCTTTGAATGGTCAATTTCGATGTTTGTATTTTCAGGTCAAATTGGATGAAATGGTACACCCTGATAAAGCAGTTGAAGATTATAGAACCGAGATTACAGGCATTACTGCAGCAAATCTGGAGGGAGTTACGTGCTCGTTGGCTGATGTGCAGGTGAAGTGTGATTTTTGTAGGTCTTGAGAAATTTCTGTCAACGTTCTTTATCTCAAGTAGTCTGGTAATTTTGTAGAAATCATTGAAGAAATTGCTGTCGAAGGGGAGTATTTTAGTTGGCCATAGCCTAAGTAATGACCTGAATGGTTAGTGGAACTAGTGTTGTTGCTGTTGATTTTTATTTTTCCGTGTACAAAATCAATTACGTTGGAAGTTTTATTGCTTCTACTTGTTTGCTCATATTTTCTGTTTTTTTTGCGAGTTCAGCATTGAAGATAGACCATACATGGGTGATTGATACCTCGTTTATATTCAAATATTCCAATGGACTTATTAATAGAAGACCTTCTTTGAGTAATTTATTCAAGGCAAGTAAAGTTATTAAGTTGTTTCAACTAGCAATCAGTTTATGACATAATTATGAATATTCTTTTTACTTTATGAAAATAGTTATTTTTTCACTCAATTTCCTCACTACAAGAAGCATGTCTTATCCATTTATTTTATAGGCGGTTGGATGGTGTTTTGGAAAATCTTATGAACTATCTAATACTGCTCTCTTCCTACTTGTAGACTATTTTCATTTGGTCGTTTTCTATGGTTAATAGCATCTTGCATCATCAAAACATGTTAATGACTTCATAATTTTCCGCTTTTAGATGTAATTTTTACCATTCTTTACGTCCTCTTTTGACAGACTTTGCTGGGCTATGAACTACGTAAGAAGGATGCTCCACATAATTGTTTGGATGATGCTTGTGCTGCAATGAAACTTGTTATTGCTAGGCTAGAGAATCGAATCGAAGATTCTGTTCCCTTACCTGAAGTGGATGTGAGTGAGCTTTGTTTTATTATATTATAATTTCCTTTTCGAGTTAATGCAAACTGTACTAAATCATCTATTTAATTTTGAGAACTGTAGGTACGTGAAATTGACACATCGAAGCTCTTTCTTCACAAGATACCTCTGTATGTGCCTAGTGAAGAATTGCAAAAGATTATGCCTGGGGACTTTACAATCGAGCTCAAGGTTGAGTACATTCTTTTGGCTTAATGTTTTTTATGGATTACCCAGATTTAGCACGTCTTAGGTGAATTACATTCATGTTCACATAAAAAAATAAAAATAAAAATAAAAATAAAAAATCAATTGAAACCGTGTGTGCTGGAAATGATCTAGGATAAGATACTGATCCCTCTGGATCATTGTCACTATTTCATTATGTTTTGAATTGCTCACAAACTTCCCAGGTCATGTGTGTCTGGATCTGCTGTTCATTTTTGTAAATTTGTCTCTGTATTATGCATGTATGTTTACTCATTCTCCCCTCTATGAAGTTCTTAATGTACTGAATGATTTCTGCAGCCATCTTGGAAAACTCGAGGAAATAAATATTCAGCCTATGCTATCTTTAAGAATTCAGAGGAAGCACAGCAAGCATATGAAAATATCAACGGCAGCGAAGAAAAGGTACTTTTTGTAAGTGTGTTTTTTTTTTCTTTTCTTTTTTTGGGATAAATTACCATAAATGTTATCTTTCCTATATAGGAATCTACCTCAGTTTCTAGGGATCACAAACACAATTTATCTGTGTGAATCTAAATCTAGCTCAGTTCCTAGGAAATACAAATGCAATTTATCTGCGTGCTCTTTTTCCCTCTTTTCTTGTTAGCATGTTGTCTTGATACTGTGCTTATACGTGTTCCTGGGGAGTGATTCCCCTCTGGTCAGGACGTAGCAATTCTGTTGCCTTCTCAGCATATTCTATATCAATAATAGTTCGTTGTTTGTAAGTTTAGTATAATTCTTTGTTTGCAATTAAGTGTTTTGTTACGACTTACAACAACAAAATATGGTGCATTTCTAGCAAAAAGAAAAAAAAAATGGTGCTTTTTATATATCAGGAGAAAGGTCTGGTTTTGTTTTGTGATTGAATAATCAATAAAAATCTTTTACATATCCTATGCTAGGATTCGTTTGGACGACCACAGAAACTTATCACGCTGCGTCTCAGCAAATGTAAACCTTGTAATATGTACATTCGTAAAATGACTGATGGTGATGGCATTGAGGGAGACGCATCTAGGAAAAGGGCTTATCAAGTTGAGGAGACATCAAATATATCGAAAAAATTAAAAACAGATGAGAATATAAAAGAGGGGACAATGGAAGACCAAAATGGGTGTCATGATGATCTTGAAGAAATAGCAATGTCTAAGAAAGAACTGAAAGTCAAGGATTTAGAAGCAGCTAGGCCAAATGGAAAGGTGTCCAAGCACCGAAAAAAGGACAAGAAATGGAAAAAGAAACGGCATTAGGCATTTCCTCGGATTGTTAATGAAAATTATGTGGCGCATGAATCCATATTTTGCTTTTGTAAGGCGTATCACTGCTCGAACAACGTAGAGGAAAGACACATTTTGTAAGATTTGGGGTAGAGGATGCCAGTTGCAGAGGAGGGTCAAAAGTTTCTTCCCTTTCTCTGCTCCCTTCTTATGGTTTGGCTTCAAGTCAACTGGTAGAGAATGGTGCCATAGTTGACCAACATATCCTAGTCTGGCTGTGAAGTGCAAGTGCAGATTTTGCTACGGGATAAAAAGGAATAGGTAACTAGAAAGCGAAGGGAAAGAGGCGCCAGAAATTTGAATTATAGTAGGTATAATTTATTTGTATTTACATATATTAGTTTTTCTATGTTGTGGTTTTTTGTGTCTCGTATTTCAAGAGCATTGTTTTTTTTCAACAGACTTTCCAGCATACTCTTAGAAAAAAGCCGTATTTGTTATCTAATATTTTGTTGTCGTTTCTGTAGATATTCCCTATTGTTTTAATTTGTTAACAAAGTGTTGTCATCCCTAGGAAAAAAATGGAAGTAAAAGTTTGATAGAAACCATTGGAAACAGTACTTGGAAAAATATGTCAATCATTAGAAAAAACGTTTTCCCTGGGAGGGTTGTAGTTTCAGCGACGAGGACATTGTTTAAGTTAAAAAAAAAAAATGACATGTATCATCTATGAGTGCCGATAAGCAATTCATAGATATAGTTTTTTTTCGAAATGTTTTTGTTTTGGGTGCAAACATGAAAACGATAATTTTTTCAGAAATGGTGTTGGGTTTAAATTGAAACTTTGTTTGGTTACATGAAAAAAATGGAATTATGTTTTGCTATGTTTTTGAAAAATAACATTTGTTTTTGTTGTCCAGGATATCAAACAAATGTGAATGAAAAACAACAAAGTATATATGGAATACAACCATGTTCATTTAAGGTACAAAATTTTAACAAAGAAAATACCAACGAGCTGACATTTCATTCTGGTCTCAAAATCCAGATGGTTATCATCTGATTAAGAGGCTTGTAATTCTTTGGAACACGGTCCTAAGCAATTGGGAAACCAAACACTGTTTTAATCAGTCACTCTCGAGATCTTCGTCGTCCCCGAAAGTGAAAACCGAAGCATCAGCAGCCATTGCCTTTATATCACTCAACCCAACTGAATCCAGCTTCGTAAGGGCCTTGTTGCTGGAGTCGGTTTTTCTAACCCCATCAAAAGTTGCTTCTTGCAAGGCATTCGCCTGTCTCTCGCTTCCCAGTGATAACCGTTCAGTTTCGCGGGTTAAATTTCCAATTTGTTCTGCTGTGGTGTTAGATTGATGAGCAGGTTCAGCTCTAGAAGTAGCACCAGCAGCCATATGGTCAGGAGCTCCCTTTTCCTCTCCATCGCTATCCGAAAACACGTCATCATTGTCTTCACTCTGGGAGGCTTGTGTCCTCTTGGAATTAGCTTCAGTTCCAACCGTTGAGCCAGGAGCAGAACTTGAGCTAATATCTGCTTTCTTGGTCATGGGATCGGCTTTAGACCTTGTTGGCAAAGTACCATCATAGTCTAACATCACAATTTCGACTTGAAATCCTGGAGAAGGCAGTTTCCTCTGCCAATCACAGGCAATGGCTTTTCAAAACCAACTAGACAAAATATGTTCTAAATTTGCTGAAATTATAGCAATCAAGTACTATTTGAGGCAAGTTTATGTCAATTTTTTACCTTGTCAAAGCCATCAAGCTCGGAATTATCCAAGAATATTCTGTTCTCTATCATTGTTGTATTTAACCAACTGAAAAAAAAAAGTTGATATAGATTCAAGTGGCTACATTTTTAAAAAGATTCCAACAAGTTATTATCTTATATGGTCGTATGTAACTGAGAATAACATTTAGAAGAGAAAAAAGAGGCTACAAACCAATAAAAATCTCCTTGCCGGTCATGAAAATGGATTTTGAAGTCCCCCACCAACTCTGTAAGACCAGGTTCCCCAGGTAGAGCAAAAACCACGATCCCTTTTCTCAATGTTTTGATCCAGAAATCTTCTGGCTGCAAAATGGAATTGGTTGGCTCGAATTCAAAAGTAAACTAGCCCGCATTTCGACATCATAATCAAAGGATTATGCTAACAGAAAACCAACTAAAAAAAGCAACATATTATAACTTTCATAGACGCTTACCATTAGATCCTTCGTTTTGGGATGCTTTCTTGTGGAGAACAAGGTACCTGCCAATTAGGAAAGGCATTTTTAAAATACATACTATAACACAGATAAGACTTGACATGAAGTACCCAAAAAAAAAAAAAAGAAAAAGAAAACAGCACAGCACAGCACAGCACATGGCCTCCCAAAAGCAGTAAGCTTTGAACTTTCTGAGCATTACAGGAAATTCACATGATTCTGAGACCAGAATTATTTAAAAAAAAAACTGATAATTCATGTAGATTTCACCTGATAACGATACTTTCATTCATAAGCATTATAAGGAGTACATTCATTCTTAAAAGAAGTCACAAAAAAAGAAAATGAAAATAAGCAACTGTATAATCTGATCAAAACGAGAATAAAAGCATGGAAATATTGACTGTCCAACTTCAAATTTTAATGATATAATTCATACTGCTTTCCTGAAAGTCCATTTGCATAAATTTCGAGACAAGCAACCAAAAACTAGCATTTGAAGCTTCCTTTTAGACAGAAAGAAACTTTGGATCACCACCGAAAAAGAAGATTCAAAAAGGGCGAATACGCCGCCGCTGCATAAGACAAAAAATTGTTCTGGGGCAGAACAAAAACATCACCAGAATGGTGATTTACACACATTATGAAGATCTGAGACAAAGAACACGACATTCAGCCCCAAAAGTTGTGTGCCCGCTCAGGACATTAGTTAAACATGAAGCTGATGAGGGCAGTGAGAATGCCGAGCTTACCATTGTGATTAGAGATTGTAATAGAAGGCCTAATCCAGTAGGGACATTTGTGAAGGCGAAATCCTCTAAGCATGCATCTGTAAAAATAATTACAACTTTCAGAACCATCCGGTCGTAGGTATATTTTTGTGATAGCTTTGTAGTCTGTCAAACAATGAATTCTGGGAAGGTCAAACAATGAATTCTGATTCTCCTTTGTAGTCTGTCAAGACACGCTCGAAATATTTGACATACCTCTATAAATACATAGAATAATGACTAATCAGAGTGAAGCAAAGAACGTCTAATCTTTAAAGATACATTCTTATTAACAAGTGACTGACAATCTGACTTGGGAGAATCAGAGCCTTCCCATCTACACATCTTTTCTGGTTGTAGTAGTCAATAGCCTCATCAGCTGTTGGAAAGAACTGCAGAAATTATATAAGTAAAACAAGTTCAAGCATGAAAGAAGTGACATGACAGTTTTAAAAGTAAATAAATAATTTAATAAACAACAGATTCCAAAATCTTGATGGGGTTTGGTCGTAAAGTTCTACCTTAAGGAATAAGAGAAGACTGCATATCATTAACCCTGTTCTTGCCATCCCGGCTTTACAATGAACAACTACAACATTTTGGATATCCTCCTTTAACCAAGCAAATGCACTTTGACAGAATGATGTTATGAGCTGAATTGGGGGGCAATTATGGTCATCAAACGGGAAACTTGCGACCTGAGAACCTTACATCTTATCAGATGGTCAATTAAAATTTTGAATTATGATAGAACATTGCAAACATATGATCATATTTCCCAGACTAGAAACTCATGGAAAAGAACTAAAGTAATTTAGCGCAATTAAAATGCAACGGATAATTAGGAGTCTTATACCTTTGGATTTCAAAAATCACGCAAGTACTACCATAGGGAAAACCTTATATATTAGATTCCAATGACAACGAATTTTCGTTACAAACATTTTCATTAAGAAGAATGCAGTTAAAAATGGAAAACCATACCTTCCCTTCAAATAGTGAAGCATCATACAACCTCTCTGAACAAAGGTTGTACACTTTGTATTTTCCCTGCACGATTAAGTACACTTCAAATACAAAGAATTTCAAGTTTTATACACATGATAGATAGAAACATAGATCAAAGATAAATAAAAAAAAGGTCATAAACTAGATTCTAAATTCCGAAAAAGTGACGTTTGATCATCTCATCAGGATCATGACCAGATTTCCCCTATGTTCTACCTTGTGGTGAGTTTCAAAAAATTTGATTACTTCCTCCATGTGATTTCGATAGAACCCCTGCACCATAATATTTTAATTAACAATTTCTCCACTACAGTATAGTCAACTGAATTTTCATGGAAAACCATGTGATTTCTTACCTCAAGATACCCAAAAAAACCAGAGGTCAAACTACCAGCTGGGAAACCCATTGCAATTATGTTCTCAGTAATATATGTCATATCTAGATCAAAACCTCCATCCTGTAAAAGATATAAAATATTTATTTTGTGTAGACAATGTTTGAAAAGCAAACACCTCCTAGAACATGTATTGGAATATATTTGAATTTGTTATTCTACTCCACACTGTATTAATCAAGGAGACAATTGAAGAAGCCTAAAAATAAGAAAGGTACTCACCTGGTATCTCCGTTTGTTTTGAGAGACTATATGACGCGCTTTAACCTGCATAGCCTTCACTGCGCTCCGAGAAGAATCGACCAACCCTTTTGTGAATGATTCAAGAACACCAAATTGCTGATTCCCCATGCTGTCTTTAATATCCTTATCTTGTGGGGAATCCACTGAAGACGTCTGTGAACCAAACCCACTTGTAAAACGGGAAAATGCCGACATTCCAGCATTTAAACCTTGACTATCTTGAATTGCTCCCAAGGACTGTTGTAGTTTCAGTGCCCAAGATGATGTTGTAGAGGGAGTTGCCGCTGCCGCTAACTCGTGAGTATTATTGTTCCGTCCAGAGACCTCAGAAGCAGAATGTTCAACATCATCAGAAGCTTTAGTAGATTCGGAGTCCATTCTGCCAATGGAACATAGGTATTAGAGCATCATGTATCACTATCAACAAATAGAAAAAAAGTAATTACGTTCACTAAATTCCTGAAAGGTGAGAAGACAAGAAAGGGAGAGCCAGAAAAGCTTTCAAATGGAAGCTCCAATACCAATTAACCGCGCTTAATCCTTTACTAATGAGAGCAGTAATATGAAAGAACGACAAACAAGCACAAAAACAAACTTATAGCTAGTACATGTAGAATTTCACGATGACAAAGAAAACAAATTATGAATCACACCTATTACGCCTCTCAAATTCACTGTATTTTCTCTAGTCTATTAAAGAGCCACTTACCAACAATACTCAAAAATTTGGAAATGGAAAGGTAATACAATATTGAAAAATATTTTACTACGAAAATGACTAAATTTGATTCCATCATGACCATTACTATCATTTCCATACAAAAAAGACTATTAAGGCCACAATAACCAATTTTGTGGTAAGATTAATAGGAAAAAACAAACCCCAGAAATTCATCCTTCAATACTGGTTGACATAATGCATTTGACAAATGATAGAGATCTGGGCAATACAAGACTGGTTTGTGAATAAACAATTTGACATTCTAAAGACCCATGAACAGCATTATGCCATTATTAATCTCCCCAGAAAGTTGACAGTTGTGTGTCATTATTTAAGCGCATGAACACATAAAAATGCAGATCCAAAATGAAATAAAACAATGTAGAATAACTTACATGACAAGGGGTTTGATCTCTTTGAGCAGTTGATTCGAAACTGGTTGTGATTGTGAAACATAGCAGAGGAAGAATGAGAGATTGCAGTGACCCAGATGGGTTTTCCCTCCGTTCCCAAAAAAAGATCTTACGAGTTAAAAACGAACGAAATATTGGCTTAGCTAGTTTTTTATTGGCTTTTATTTACATGATGATGCAATAATTTTCAGTTTTTTTTTGGAGGGGAATAATTTTCAGTTTTTCATGGTTTATCATTTGGCAATTTTATGGCGGAGGGAATAATTTTGTCCATTTTAATTATCTAATTAACTTATTAACGAGCTGATATGTAATGAGAAGAATGTTTGTTTAAATTTTTGTAAATTTTTAAAATAGACAGTAATATATTAGACAGTTAAAATTTTAATCCGATGATTAAAACATCATGCTTCATTGATAAAATAAAATTGTTTTCTCCACTTTAAGAATTCTCTTGTCTTCTCCGTCTTAAGAATTCTCTTATTAATTTATTAATTGGGGTTTTTACAAGAATACCATAAATTTTAAGCTTTGATTAATTTATGCCACAAAGAAAAAAATATATGTAGAAAATGCCACAACCATATCACACATTATATTTAGAATACAAAACACATCCTTAAGCTTTATGGTTCATGTTAATTAAGCTCTATGTTTTTTTTTTATTGAAATACTTGTTAATTAAGAAGGTATAATTATCTACGAAAGTAATTTTGTTTAAATAATATGACAATATCTATAAATTTTTTTTTAAGATGTGACCAAATTCAATCTATAGGGTTTTTTTTTGTGACGTCTTTCCTAAGTGTGTCTAATTGGAGAATTAGCAAATAAGAAACATTAGTCATAGTTTTTTCTCGAGCAAAAAAGTCAGAATTTTCGTGCTTTCCTGCGGATCTACTTGTGATTACAACAGAATTTCAACTGTATAAAATGCCAAAAAGAAACCATTACTATTAACTATTAACGAAGGCTTTGTTTGACAACTTAGATTAGTTCTAACTGTTATAATATAAAACTTTTATATTCTACATTATTAAGCAAAAATATGCTATAGTGTAAAACTTTACATGCTACAGTATTTTTGGTTTTAACTTATAGTTCTAATTATGTTACCAAACATTCTCAAAAAGTAAAAAACCTATGGTAGTAATGAAATGTCGTTTTTCTTTTAGGGAATAGCGTTGAATAATGGAATACGGTTTTTAAAGGAAAATACTCACTCTATGTTTTGCTTAAACACTACTTTTGTTCTTATTATTAAAATACTCAAAATACTTTATGTGTTTACAAATAGTGTTTAGAAAAATGGTTGGAAGTGAAAATATTGGTTTGAAAACTGTAACATATGAGAGTTTTATACTGTAACAACTTTTTGTTTTTTGTTGCAGTGCTGAGAGTTTTACATTTTTTGTTTTGGTTTCAACTAAGATGCTAAACAAAGAAAAAATCATACTCAAATACCCTCTAAAGTAATTATTTTTTTTTTACTTCAAGATTATTCTTCCTAGTATATATTAAGTAATTTAAATATAACTTGGCACAAAAAAAGAATTTAAAATGTTCACATAAATATTTCAATCAAATAAATACTTTATTTTTTCAAGAGTTTTTAACTTTTTTAAAGATTGATTTTATTTAGTATTTTGGTTTGATAATGTTTTAAATTCTACTTAGTAAAAATTAAGAAGGGTAATTTTAATTTAATCTCTTTAAAGGATATTTTGTATATGATTTTGAATGATCAGAATGTTTTGAGTATTTTATAAATAAGAGAGATAAAAGTAATATTTTAACAAATACAGTGGCTGTTTTGGGTATTTTTTTGATTTTCAACCATAAAATCTCATCTAATTTTTTAGAAAATAAAAGAAATATTTACCTTTTTTGAGTGAAGAATATTTACTATTTACATGAGAGAAATATTTTTCATACTTTTTTCCCTTAAATACTTACCAATTTATTCTTGACAAATCAGGTAACTCATAAATTTGCCTCGATAAATTATTCATATCTTCAACAAATTTAAAGAAAATTTTTTATGCCACTTTTTCTTAAAAATGAAGTGTCAGAGTCCTTTTCAAAAAACCACTGAAAAACTCCTCTAAGGCTCCTATTCGGCTAGGTTTAGCGAGTTGGCTAGGTTTGCTCCATCAGCTGTGGCATCGGAGCCCGAGAAATGCATCAAGTTTCAGGAAGGACTCAAGGCTCCTATTCGGCGGCAGTTGGTTGCTCTACGGCTTAGGGGTTTCGGAGAGCTTGTGTCGTCGGTGATCTCCGTGGAGAATGATTACGTGCAGTATTGTGAGGACCGAGCCAAGGCTTCAGGAGGACCGCAGAGGAGTGGCAGGAAGAGCACCAGTAGTCGTCCAGCTCCGGGGAAAGGCAAGCAAGGCGGTGCGACCAGTGGCAGCAGCAGTTCGTCTGGCAACGGGCACAGCAATCCCTACAGCTTTCATTGTCATTTCTGTCAGCAGCCCGGACACATCAAGAGGAATTGCCCGATCAGGAGTGCTCGTCTTGGATCGCAGACCGGGGAGAATGCCAGTCGTTCGTCTCAGCCTCAGCCTCAGACCCTACCTCCGCCTCCGCAGTACCCGCAGTTGCAGTATCCGTAGTTTTCTCCTCAGCAATTCTCATATCCGGCACGGGGACTCGACCCTAATAGAGCGGAGATGGAGGATTGCTAATGGGGCGGGGATTAGGATAACTTTTTATTCACAAGTTAAGGTTGGGGCAAAAATGGAAGAAATATTCCCCGCCTATATATATATACACACATATATGTTTTGTTGAAAGTTAGTTTATTTTGAATGAATTTAAGACGAATATCAACTTAATTCTCTTATCTTATCGAAATTTTCATAGAAAATAAATTTTATAGTGGGGATTACCCCTGATTTCATCCCTGCCACTTTAATGGGGATGAAGGCAAAAAATTAAAGGCACAAAATCTAGAAAATAAAGTGAAGAAAAAAAAAAAACCCCTAGAGGAATGTCTTTTACTAGAAGCGCCAAAAATATATATTGTTCCATAATAATATAAGATTTCGATTCATTTCTTCCATTAAAATGGGCAGGATTCTAAGACTTGTGAAAAAAAAAGAGAGGCAAAATTAATATTACACAAGATTGTTATACATCAATTATGCTCATATGAACACTTATGTAGTGTTATTTTTACAAACAGGTTCTGTGATTGCAGGTATAAGTTAGAGTATATCTCCAATACAACGTTAAATTAATGCGTCGATCTAAAATTTTGGTATTTGAGTAGAAAATTCACTCATCAATATAATACATTTTTGAGTGCTAAATTTGACATATGTTGTACAAATGTTAGTGCTAAATTCTGCACTGATTATAACATATGCCAAATTTTCACATTTGCTTGTTTATTAGTAAGTAAATTAGGTGGTATGCCTTTTCTTTACCATTACTATTATGTTTTATCACTTATCTTTCTTTTCAGTTGATTCATCATATTATTTCTCATAACTAAAAAGGCTCAAGTACCTTCAAAAAAACACTTATTTGTCTAATTCTAACCTAAAATATTTATGATCAACATGTATTTATACTATTTGGAAGTAATATATTTCAAACGTTCTCTTAAAATGAACTTAAAAAACAATGCCACAGAAATGTTATTTCTCAAATTGACACACTGTTGGTTAGTGTATTTAATTTTTCTTTCAATCAATACATCTTTATTATATTCAATCTATTTTGAAATTGAAAATTACTTTTACAATTTTTAAAACTTAATAATTACGCTAAAAACTATATATAAAATTTGAAATAATGTTGCCCTTGTATGATTTATTGGTCCAAATTTTGTTGATTTGGACCCTTTTTATTTGAACAGAAAACTTTGACTTTGTAGTTTAAATTGCAATCTAATATAGTATTTGAATATGCATTCAAATTGCAAATTTGAGCTGAGAATAAAATCTAAATTTATGTTTAGATAACTATCCAAATGGTTTGGATTATTAATTAATCGAACACAAATTTGAGCTGTATTCACCATTAAGACTAAGTGGAACTATCCAAAATGGTGAACCAAATCCAAAAATTATTTATTATAGTACAAACTAAACTAGCATATTTAATATGTCATTTCACTTTTGATGCTAAATATAATGTTGACATTTGTATTAAAGATGATTGTATTAGTAATTCTACTCTAGAACTTCACCCTGAGGCATATGTTAAAAAATATAGAGAAAGAAAAAGAGAAATTACAACAAATAACATTGTTTTAAAAAAATGAGAGCAAACACCATATCTGAAAATAGTTGAAGGAAACAACAATTGGTAATAACTTTTTTTATTTTTATTTTTTATTTTTCAAAATATCCATTCTACCCCAAGCAAGAGTTGCAGAATTGCAGACTCAATGGAATCCAAAAGCTTTTTTTTTCCCCTTCATCTCCCTTTCTTGCCCCTCTCTTTCTCGTATGTCCCCCTGTCTCTCTCTCTCTTCATTCTTTCTTGCACCACCACCTCTAGAAAGCCGTCGATAGCTAGCAGCAACAGTGGAAAACCAACGACGACGGGCAATCTCTCATTTGTAGCTCGCGAGTTGCTCACACCATGTTCCAACAATAGAGCTCGGCAACTAAGTGGAGTCACCGATTGTTATTTTGTGACCCAAAACCCACTCAAAGGCAAAGGCAGAAAGGTAGGGCCACGATGCTTGAAAGCAGCGTCGCGGTGCTCCAATTAGAAGAAACCAGCGCCGCGGCGCTCTGATGCAGCCTAATCGTGTATTTCACGTTTTGAAGCGTTTTTGGGTTATTTTGGGCTAGGGTTTAAGTCCCCATACATATAAATACATCATATTCTCTATAGTTTATAGAGAGACACATTAGAGAGTCACAAAATTATCATAGAGATCATAGTGTTGAGAGTGATACTGAGAACTCAGTCTTATGAGTTTATGAGTGATTGAGTGAGTGAATTTCTGTATTTAAGTGCTCTAAACACCGTTGTAATATCCGTTTTGTGATTAGTGAATTGCTTCTCCTCTGCCCGTAGTTTTTTCACCATTCATTAGGGTTTTTTCATGTAAATCTTGTGTGTAATTTTCTCTCTATTTCTTGTCGCTTATTGCTTTGATTTTCATCAAGTGGTATCAGAGCTTTGGCTTTGATTTGTAATGGCAACCATGAAATTTGATATTCCGCTATTGGATCGCACAACGAGGTTTTCTCTATGGCAAGTCAAGATGCAGGCTGTTTTGGCGTAGATGGACCTTAATGATGCGCTATTAGGTTTTGATAAGATGCCCTCATCATGGTCGAAGAAGGAAAAGGAGCGTAAGGATCGAAAAGCTCTGTCCCAAATACACCTTCATCTGTCAAATCAGATTTTGCAGGATGTACTAAAGGAGAAGATCGTTGCTACTTTATGGCTCAAGCTGGAGTAATTGTGCATGACCAAGAGTCTGACTAGCAAAATTCATTTAAAGCAGCGTCTATACTCTCGTCGAATGTCTGAAGGTACATCTCTTGAGGATCACTTAACTGTGTTTAAGGAAATTGTGTCTGATTTGGAGGCTATGGAAGTTAAGTATGATGAAGAAGACCTTGAGTTAATTTTATTATGTTCACTGCCTTCATCATATGCTACATTTAGGGATACTATCTTGTATAGTCGAGACACTCTTACCTTAGATGAGGTTTATGAGGCTTTGTTTTCTAAAGAAAAGATGAAGCAGTTAGTGACTGGATCTGAAACACAAGGAGAGGGTCTAGTTGTTAGAGGTAAAACCCAAGAGAGAAGTTTTCGGACTGAGATTAAATGTAGGTCTAAATCCAAAAATAAGGAGAAGTCTGTAACTATTGCAAGAAGAAAGGGCACATTAAAACTGAATGTTATAAGCTGCAGAATAAAAACAAGAAGGTTGAAAATTAGAAGGGGAAGAAACCAGATGCCGGTGAGGTTAGTGTTGTTGAAGAAGGCTTTGGTGGTGAGCTTTTGGTAATTTCTAATGGTGATTCTAAACCCTGTGAGGATTGGGTTCTTGACTCTGCACGTACGTTTCATATGTGTCTCAACCGGGACTGGTTTTCAACATATGAAATGGTTCTTAAGGGCTCTGTTTTGATGGGAAATAACGCCCCATGCAAGGTTGCTGGTATTGGTACTGTCAGAATTAAAATGCATAATGGTGTAGTAAGGACACTGGGTGATGTGAGGTATGTCCCCGATCTTAAGAGGAATTTAATTTCCTTAGGTACTCTTGATGCTAAAGGGTACAAGTACACTGGTGAAGGTGGAGTTTTGAAAGTCAGTAAAGGCGCTCTTGTGATGATGAAACTGTAGAAGAAGACTTCTAGTTTGTATGTTCTGCAGGTTACTACAGTTGTTGGTGATGCAAAAGTTACTACATCCATAATGTCTGATGATGATCTCACTAAGTTATGGCATATGCAACTGGGGCATATGAGTGAGCTTGGGATGGCTGAGCTAAATAAGCGAGGGCTTCTTAATGGACAGTGCACAGGCAAGATGAAGTTCTGTGAGCATTGTGTTTTTGGAAAGCAAAAAAGAGTTTGATTTTGCAAAGGCATTCACAACACAAAAGATATTTTGGAGTATGTTCATTCTGACCTTTGGGGTCCATTTACTGTTCCTTCTTATGGTGGTGCTAATTATATACTTACCATCATTGACTACTATTCAAGAAAAGTATGGACATTCTTTTTGAAGCAGAAGAATGATGTCTTTGCTACATTAAAAAATTGAAAGACCATGATAGAAAAGCAGACCGGTAAGCCAGTTAAACGTCTTCGCACTAATAATGGCTTGGAGTTTTGTTCGAATGAATTTAATACCTTCTGTATATCACAGGGAATTCTGAGGGACTTAACAGTCCGACGTACTCTGCAGCAAAATGGTGTGGCCGAGAGGATGAACAAGATGTTGATGGAGAAAGTGCGCTGCATACTCTCCAATGCTGGGCTACCTAAGTCATTTTGGGCTGAAGCTGCTTCTACAGCTTGCTATTTGGTCAATCACTCTCCTTCTATCGCTATTAACAAGAAGACACCACAAGAGATGTGGCCAGGAGAACCTATAGATTACTTAAATTTAAGAATTTTTGGCTGTCCTGCTTATGCTCATGTTGACAATGGAAAATTGGAGCCTAGATCCTTGAAGTGCATATTTCTTGGTTATAAGCATGGTGTTAAAGGCTATAAGTTATGGTGCCCGGAAACCAAGAAAGTTATTATTAATAGAGATGTTGTGTTTGATGAGACTTCCATGTTACGTGGGACATCTACTACGGGGTCTAATGATGTTGATCGGGACAGATCTGGCAAACAGGTGGAGTTTCAAATAGAGACAGGTACATCATCTGATTCTACTTCCTAGTCAAGTTCAGGGAATCAAGGCGATAATGATTCCCCATCACCATCACTGCCGCCGCCACAGTACTCTATTGCTAAGGACAGGCCGAGGAGAGATGTTAGGCCTCCACAGAGATATGCTGAGGCCGACTTGGTGGCTTATGCTTTATCAGTGGCAGAAGGTATTGAGTCTGGTGAAGAACCTTCTACCTATTCAAAGGCGGTTAATTCAGTTGACTCTGGCAAGTGGATGATTGCTATGTAGGAGGAGATGGAATCCCTACATAAGAATGACACGTATGATTTGGTGAAGTTACCCAAAGGGAAGAAAGCTATTTGCTGCAAATGGGTATTTAAAAGAAAAGAAGGCACACCGGGAGTTGAAGATGCTAGGTACAAAGCTAGACTGGTTGCAAAAGGATACAGTCAGGTTCCAGGTGTTGACTTTACAGATATTTTTTCTCCCGTGGTTAAGCATAGCTTAATTCAAGCCTTGCTTAGTATTGTGGCGACTCATGATCTTGAGCTTGAACAGTTAGATGTGAAGACTGCATTTTTTCATGGAGAGCTCGAGGACGACATTTACATGCAGCAACATGAGGGTTTCATTGTTACAGGTAAAGATGACTATGTTTGCTCGTTGAAAAAGTCTCTTTATGGTTTGAAACAGTCTCCTAGGCAGTGGTATAAGAGATTCGACTCATTTATGATCGCTCATGAGTTTAAAAGGAGTAGCTATGATAGCTGTGTCTACTTCAAGAAGGGTGATGATGGGTCCTTTGTTTATTTGCTCTTATATGTTGATGATATGTTAATTGCTGCTAAGGATAAAGAAGAGATTAAGAAGTTAAAGGCTCAACTTAGTAGAGAGTTTGAGATGAAGGACTTGGGAGCTGCTAAGAAGATTCTCGGCATGGAGATTTTAAGAAATAGAAAGACAAGTAAGCTTTATCTGAGTCAGAAAGGCTATATTAAAAAAAGGTTTACACAGGTTCAACATGTAAAAAGCAAAACCGGTGAGCACTTTGTTAGCATCACATTTTAAACTTTTAACTGCGTTAGCTCTACAGTCAGATGATGAGATTGAGTACATGTCACATGTTCCATACTCTAGTGCAGTTGGTTCTCTCATGTATGCTAGGTATGTTCTCGCCTAGATTTATCATATGTAGTTAGTGTAGTTAGTAGGTACATGGCTAATCCAGGTAAAGAGCAAAGCGGTGCAGTGGATTCTCAGATACTTGCGTGGTACTACTGATGTTTGTTTGCACTTTGAGAGGACTAGAGATGGTGTTGTGGGATATGTTGATTTTGATTATGCTGAAGACTTGGATAAGAGAAGGTCGCTTACTAGATATATGTTTACAGTTGGTGGTTGTGCTATCAGTTGGAAGGCTACCTTGCAGGCTATTGTTGCTTTGTCTACTACTGAGGTTAAATATATGGCTATTACAGAGGCTTTCAAAGAAGCTATTTGGTTGAAAGGCCTATTTGGAGAACTCAATGAAGATTTGAAGACTTTTGTGGTGATGTGTGACAGTCAGAGTGCTATTTTCTCACTAAAGATCAAATGTTTCATGAGAGGACGAAGCACATTGGCGTTCGTTATCACTTTGTTCGTGATATTGTTGCTCGTGGTGATATTGTTGTGAGCAAAATCAGTACACATGATAATCCTACCGATACGATGACTAAGTCGTTACCTACAGCTAAGTTTGAGCATTGCTTAAACTTGGTTGGAGTTCATGCTCGTGCCGGTTAGTTGCCCGTTGAGGCTTTGTGGAAGAGGTGGAGAATTTGACTAATCACATGTTGGAGTTCTTTATAGTGGATTTTGTGTCAAGGTGGAGATTGTTATTTTGTGACCCAAAACCTACTTAAAGGCAAAGGCAGAAAGGTAGGGTTGTGGCGCTTGAAAGCAGCGCCGCAGCGCTACAATCCAGCGCCGCGGCACTTGAAAGATGCGTCGCGACGCTTCAATTAGAAGAAAGCAGCGCCACGGTGCTTCGATGCGGCATGATCATGTATTTCACGTTTTGGAGCATTTTTGGGTTATTTTGGGCTAGGGTTTAAGTCCCCATACATATAAATACATCATATTCTCTATAGTTTATAGAGAGACACATTAGAGAGTCACAAAATTATCATAGAGATCATAGTGTTGAGAGTGATACAGAGAACTCAGTCTTGTGAGTTTGCGAGTGATTGAGTGAGTGAATTTCTGTATTTGAGAGCTCTAAACACCGTTGTAATTTCTGTTTTGTGATTAGTAGATTGCTTCTCCTTTGCCCGTGATTTTTTCACCATTCATTAGGGTTTTTTTACGTAAATCTTGTGTGCAATTTTCTCTCTATTTCTTGTTGCTTATTGCTTTGATTTCTATCACCGTTATTCTGGCCGTGCCCTCAATGAACTTTTGATCGAGGTTTGCAAATCATCTTCGCTGTTCTGTTTCGAAGTCGTATCAAAATCTCACCAGATTTCGGATTAGTGATCTCAGATGGCGACACTGGGCGTGATTTGCAATTGTTAGTGCAGGAGAGATGATGTCGTCGGTGCCGCTGCCTTGCGATGAAGTCTCCATTACCGCCTCACCAAGTCGTCACGTCGTCAAAGAGAGGAAGGGAGGATCGTAGAGAGTGAGGTAGGGGTGGGAGAGAACATGAGCGAACAGAGAGAAAATGTAAGATAGGGATCCAAATAAGGTTTTTTTTTTTTTTTTTTTTAAATCCAATAAGCTGATGCTTAAATGAAGATATTTTTTAATTAAATTAGTTTAAAAAGATTATTTATGTTTTTTAGCCTTTTTATCCCCCTTGGTCGAAAATTATAAAAAATGTTACTCCTTTAAAACTACTTGTACTTCAAAATTAATAATAATAAATAACATGTTTTGATAATATTTATAGTAAATGTTAAAATTTATAGTGTAAATAATTTATTTACTTTTATATTTATAATATAAATAATACTTATTATACAATAAATAAATTTATGGTGTAAATAATATATTTATTTTTCTATTTATAATGTAAATTTTTTTATTTACATAATAAATAAATTATTTACATTATAAATTTAACATTTACTATAAAAATTTTTAAAACCTAATATTTAGTTAAAAAAGTTTCAAAATCTAACATTTCCTTTATTTTCATTTATTAACTTTTTCTTAAACTTAACCTTTTAATATTTATTTTTTTTACATTTTTGGTCTGGAAAAAATGCGATTCCCTCTCAACTTGTTCCAAGGTTGACATTCGGCCCATATATGACCCATCTCCGCCCAAATGAACAACCGAAAAGGGGCCCAAGCGGGCATCCTTCTTCTGCATCATACAGGGAGAGAGAGCGCAAGAGAGAGAAGCCCTAAAGAAAGTCATCGCACATAACCGACAAGACAGAGAAAATTCGAAACTTGGTTGTGGGCCCGACGATGGACAGCGGAGCGGCGGGCGTGGGTCTCACCGCGGCAGCGGAGGACCAATCATCGTCGTTCTCGTCGTCTTCTCCGGCGGCGGCGCTGTCGGGGTGGAGCTTCGCGGTGTCCCGGCGGTACCAGCACCTCCTGGACAAGTCGACGCCGCACATGCTCCACCGCTGGATCGCGTGCCTGGGCGTGGCGTTCGTCTACGCCCTCCGCGTTTACCTCGTCCAGGGCTTCTACATAGTCTCGTACGGCCTCGGGATCTACATCCTCAACCTCCTTATCGGCTTTCTCTCTCCTCAGGTCGACCCCGAGACCACCATCGACCTCTCCGATGGCCCCACCCTCCCCACCCGCAGCACCGACGAGTTCCGCCCCTTCGTCCGCCGCCTCCCCGAGTTCAAATTCTGGTACTCCTTTGCGCGATCGTTTGATGGAATTTCTCTCTTTTGATTCTGTCTAAAGTTTTATCATCTATGAGATTCAATTACAAATCTGCCGACATATTTTATTGAATTCGTTTATTCTTTATTGTACGCTTTTGAGATCTCTGTGTTTTAGTGTCAAAGAGTTAAATTTAGCCTTTTGTGTTTGTGACTGGTGTAAATTAGGTTAGAGGGAGGCTAATATAAGATTGGGGATCTTTATGATCATGAATTGCGCGTTATTAATCCAATGCAAGCTCAAGTTTGACTCTACTTTATCACCCAGGATTTGGAATAATGAAAATGCTTGATCTTTGGGCAAAAAAATAAAAAATAAAAAAATTTAAGCAATTTGTTAGCTTGTAGTTGTAGAATCTTCAATTGGGCAGTTATATTGTGTGTGAAACAGCTGCTCAGATTATTTTCTTAATAAGTCTGCTTTTGTGGTTTCGTCCCCCTCAAAGAATGAATTTTTAGTTGTTCATGTTTATCTGTCTGAGTATTATGTTTGTTTGAATTTTTAGTTGTTCATGTTTATCTGTCTGAGTATTATGTTTGTTTTATCTGGTTTTTTCCTAGTTTTGATCCTTAACACTAACACATTTGTTTTTGAATTTGGTAACCTTTAGAGCATTTAAATGCACTTTTACACGTTTGGCTAATCATAGTAATTGCAATTGTGTGTTTTGTTTTCTTTAAAGGTATTCGATCACCAAAGCCTTCTGCATTGCTTTTGTGATGACATTCTTCAGTGCCTTTGATGTACCTGTTTTCTGGCCCATACTTCTTTTCTACTGGATGGTATTGTTTGTTATGACAATGAGAAGACAAATATCGCACATGATCAAGTACAAATACGTTCCTTTCTCCTTTGGAAAACAGGTAAGGTGTTTCTCTAAACCCGTCTTGCTTGTGCGTTTCCATTGTCCATTAAGAGAGAGGGAATTTGATGGTAGAGTATGAAAAAATGCCCTACATGTGGGGCTTTATTTTGAACCGTTAGATCAATATTAGATTCTGTCAGTTTGCATACTTTTTCATTTTGATGTAATTTTGATCAGATTTGACATTCAGGAATAAGCATTTCTGTCTAGGGTAGCCTTACTATTAGAAGGCTCCCAAAAAAAAAAAAAAAAAAATGATACATCCTCTTGCTAAGATAGTAGTTATGTCTTGACTTGTACAAGAGGTGTATGCTCATAATTGCAATTCCATATGGTTTCTGATGAATTCTTTTTGTTAAACTTTGATAGCGATATGACGGAAGGAAAGCATCGTCAACTGATGGCGAATCTAGGGATTGAACTCTTTCAAGTAGACTGCAACACATGTCATTGTAAATCACATATCCCGGTGACGGATAATTTTTGCAGTTGGTTAGAAAACCAATGTGGAAAGCTATCTTAGGCACCTTGGTTATTGTTCAATTATTCTGAATTTCTTCGAACAATTAGCTTTCACATTTCTCTGTGGAAAACGTAGCTTTGGGAGGATGAAGTGGTTGCTGAAGTCCTTTTCTTCCTTTACTTGGCAGTATGATAAGTCCGTTTGTATAGAAGAGAAATGCCAATTTATGGCTTAATAATTAATCGGGTGGCATTTACTTTTCGGAGGCTTATGCAGTGCAATTCATACGCTTTTTCTTTACCTTGTTTAACTGGAATTGGACTTAATGCAACCTTATTGCAACTTTCCATGAAGCTGTTTTTCATTTGGGTTGCTCATCTCGCATTCTTTTTTCTTATGTTTTATTTTTTTTTTGGCTAGCTTGTTTACCTTATTATTGGTTGCAAATGCAATAAGAGGGCGTTTGTTATGTAGTAATAAGTAGGAATCATATTTTTTAGAAAATGTTAGCAGGCAATATTATTATCAAGAAATGAAAGTTATCACGTTTGGTTGTATACACGAATATTTTCTCAGATTTGTAAGAATAATATATTACTATGTTTGGGTTGTACATGAGAATCTTGTATGGTTGACAAAAAGAAATTGATGTTTTGTCTTTTAAAAACAATTTCTCTTATGATTTATATATTAATACAACGTTAATATTATGGCCTGCCTGTTTTAAAAACTCTTTGGATTCTTTAAACTCAAAATTGGATTCGAGTATTAAGAATTTTTTGGATACGTATTTGTTTGCCCTAGAATCCGAATCCTTTGAGTATAAGAATCAAGTTTTTAGAGTTCTAACCCCCTCTTAAACTTTTGATACTCGGATATCTCTGTTATAGTAAAAATTAAAATTCTCTTTCCTATATTTGAAAAAAAAAAATCATAACTTCTTCATTTGTTATTCAATTAAGATGATTCTTTTTTTATTATCTTTCAAGTGAAGAAAATGATAAATTAAGATCTATATTCTTTTGTCAAATCCATTTACTAAATGGACCTTTAATATTTTTAAACCTCAAGATTAGTTTGGTGCGCAAAGATGCCTAGATATCTTGAGATATAAAAAAATTAATATTTTTAGAAAGATAGTTACACTAATAACATTATTGTTATTGTTATCGTTATCGTTACAAAGAACTTAGAAACAATTAAAAACATTAAAAAGCTTCTTTATTACTACTGTTATTATTTAATAATCATATGATATTTTTATATTATTACATTATTCATACTGTTGTTGTTGTTGTTTAATATTCATATGAAAAATTGTATCAAATAACACACTTTTCAATCTTAATATAAGTAAATAAGACAACTTTACAGACATTAAAGCAAATAGCATTTTTTTTAATGTTCGTTATATTTTTTTAATACTGAAATTTATAATTTTACTCATATCTTCTCCGTCTCCTCAAAAAAAAAAAAAAAAAGAAAAGAAAAGAAAAAAAAAAAGAAAAGAAAAGAAAAGAAAAGAAAAGAAAGAACATAGATGTACTTTCTCTCTCCTCTCCCTTCTCTCTCTAGCTCTTTTCTCTCCAGCCTTGGCGGTGTTTTGGCGACCTCCTGCGACTCTGGCAACTTCTCCCAAGATGACTCTAGCGACATCGAGCGACTCCGACGACAAATTCAGTGCTTCCGTCCACGACAGGCCTCCCTCCGCTACGACGGCGTCTCCCTCTGCAAGATCTTGCACAACTCCGGTAGCTTCTTCAGCGGAGCTCCGACGATCTTCACGGCCTCACGAATTTGATAAGTTTTTGCAATCTTCGACGCCTTGCTACTTCGATAGCTTCTTCGATGCAGCTCCTACGATCGTGGCCTTGCGACTCCAGCAGATAGCTCCGGTGATATGTAAACAAACGGATGAGAGAGAAATAGGGGGGCGCAAAGAGAAGGGAAGAGTGAGAAAGGAAGAAAGAAAAAAGAAAATGTTAATAAATAATTGCTAATAATTAAATTGGGATTATTTTTGTAATTTAACTAGTTAATAAATGTATATTTATGTTTTTTGGGCTATTTATTAACTTTGTCTTAAACTTGAGTTATTATTTTTTATTCCATTATAACTTTGTTCTATTTTCCTCCTTCTCCCTATTCATACTAATATATTATATTAATTTGTTTAATGTTGATATATTGATATTATTTGATATAATATTGCCATTTAATTATAATATATTAATATTATATTAGTATATTTTTTATTAGTATAGTTATTATTATTCAATCTTAATAGAATATTTATAATTAATAATGATATTGTTATAATAATAATAGTAATAATAATATTTATAATAATATATTAATATTGATATATTGTATATTGAAAATATAATAGATTAATATGAATATAAATAATTATAAAAATATAGGTAATGTTTATGTAATATAAAATTATATTATTATTTACTAATATGTTATTAGTTATATTAACATTAGTATTGTATTATATATTGTTATTACTATAGTTTATTATTTCAGTTAATATTAAAGAAAATATAAGTAACAATAATATAATATTATTTTAATACTAATACAACATTAACATTATATAATAACATTGAGTTATGATTATAGTAATTATATTTAATAATATTTTATATTATACTTAGTATTAATAATAGGATTAATTACAAAAACTCCTTTTGAATTATAACCTTTGTAACACTTTGCCCCTCAAACTTTAAAACATAACATTTATTTCCCCTAAAATATGAACAGTTAACAAAAAGGGTCTTTCTGTTAGAATTTTAACAGTAAATTGACAAACAATTTTAAAATTAAGGATATTTTAGTAATAAAAATAGTCTTTATTGATTATTAAAAATGAAAAAATCAATAAAAAATGTACCACTATCTACATTCCTCTTTTTTTTTTCAATATATTGAAATTTACTTTAAAATTTTATTATTTTTTTTTCACGCTTGATTTTTATTATGATTTTAATTTTTACGGTTGTTTTTATTACTAAAATTACACAATACCTCTAATTTTATAATCATTTGTTATTTTACCGTTAAAATTATAAAAGAATGACTATTTTTATTAACGGTTCATACTTCAAACGAATAGATGTTATATTTTGAAATTTCAGATGATAGAGTGTTACAAGAGCTATAATTCAAAGAGAGTTTTTGTAATTAATTCTTAATAATATTAATATATTATTATATTATTATAAAATAATATTATGGTTATTGTTACCATTAATATTGTGACGACCCGCCTTTTCGGGCAGTCACTTTACTTACTTAAAAATCATTACTTAAACAGTAATCTTACTTACTTAGTAAGAAAAATACTGAAATAATTTTTTTTCTAAACATATTCTTTAAAAAAAACTGTTGCAACTTCTGTCGCCATTCATGTCGAGACTTCGCTCAACACTTGACTTTAAAATCATTTCAAATCATTTCTTAGAACTTAATAAGAAACATTTACTAAAACATCACTTAAAACTTAACTTCATAATTATATTAAATAGTTCATAAACTGTATCTTAAAACTTGGAAACATTTCTTCAAACCTTGTTTTTTTCTTAAAACTTTGAAAACACTATATTAAATAGTGGAAAATATTTCTTTTAAGCAGCGAAAACATTACTGTAGTGGTATTCATACCCAAATCCTCGCATCCGTCTTCCGTAGCACCCAGCTCTTCTAACGGGTCCTACTGGTCGCCCATAAAACTACCTACAGCATGAAGAAACTTTTTATGAGCTTTCGCTCAGTAAGTTCAAACAAAATCTCACAAAGCATTTAACATGCTTTAAAAACTTTTCTCATGAAAGGCTTTCTCTTAAAACATATATCATTAATATTTTCCATAGACATTTATAAAAATAACTTTCATAAACATTCTTCATAAAACTTTTCTAGAATGTTTCTCATAAATGTTTTTTATAAAACACTTAACATGTAGCAATCTTTAGAATGCTTTTCGTAAAACGTCTTAGAATGCTTTTCGTAAAACGTCATTTATAAACTTTTTCTTAAAACTTTTATCATAAACATTTTTCATAAAATATTCCTAAAATGTTTCTCATAAACTTTTTTCTAAAGCAATCTCTATAACGTTTTTCATAAAGCCTTTTCATAGAATATTTAACATAAAACAATCCTCAGATTGCTCTTCATAACGTCATTTATGTTTTCATAAACATTTAATATAAAACATTTCTTAGAATGTTTTTCATAGCATATAAATGTTTCATAATAAACAAATCAAATACATTCACAATGCATGTTTTTATTTATGCTCAATTATGAACTTTCGATTATGAGCATCTTATGAACATTCTTTCTTACTTTGACTTTCTATCCTTATTCCTTATCTTTTCTTATCTTACACTTTAACTTTCCTTAACTGACTTTAACTTTCCACCTTTTGTTCCTTAACTTTCTTTATCTTATAACTTTTAGTGTTCGTACTAATATCTTTAATCATGAGATCATAAACGTGATGCTTCCCTTGTGGAAGACTTAAGACCATCGAACTTTGAGGTCGTGTACCTCACATCTAGGAGGTCAAACTTTAACTTTACTTTCATTACCTCACAACGAGGAGGCTGGTACAACACTTTATTTTCAACTTTACGTTACCTTCTTATTAACCTTAGTGAGCACATCAAATGCAACCACATCATATGCAAATACACTTGCAAATCATAGCTTGTACTTTAAAATCTATTGCATAACAAATGCAACTTATTGCATAACAAATGCAACATAAAATGTAAACACATTTTGCTAATTATAATTTGTACTCTAAAACTTATTGCATAACAAATGCATCATATAACACAATCATATTTTGCAAATCATAACTTTTATTCTGAAACTTATTGCATAACAAATGCATCATATACGCAATCATATTTTGCAATTCATAACTTTTATTCTGAAACTTATTGCATAACAAATGCAACTTATATCGCAATCACATATTACAAATCATAACTTTTATTCTAAAACATATTGCATACAAATGCAAAATATATCGCAATCACATATTGCAACATATTACATAACAAATGCTTCATAAAACTTATAACTTAAATTATAACACATTATGCATTGTCGAAATACATGACTGATACTAATCCTATTTCGTATCTAGGTTGCACATCTACGTTTAGATCATAATTTGGTACATAAAAACTAGCGAGTAAGTTTATCTTTTTATTGTTTAGTCTATAGGTCTTTTATCATCTAGTCGTTCTAGACTAGTGATAATGATTATCTAAAACATGTTTACGTCCTTGTCTGAAAACTTCTAAGGGTCATAACAGAGCTTAACTTTTCATATCTCTCTTGAATATGTCTAGCCTTTCCTTGGGGTACGGAAAAGGAAAAATCAGCTCTTGTCTTCTTTTTTTTTTTTGTATTCGTAGAGTCTCTCTCTCGGCTCCGCTCTTGTGACCTCTCTGTTGGTCACGAGAAATTTTTTAAATTCTATCTAATTATCTAAATCGTTCTCATGATTTCTAATCGAACCTAGGATGTCTTATAGTAATTTTTCTAGTTTCCTATAGGCAAATTGGAGATTATATCCTTAATGGGTTTCTTATGAACCTTATTGTGCATGTTCATTATGCACTACATGGTATTGTACTTATATACTATATCTTGTTATATTCTAGATAACAAGCATCAATCATAACATTCATATCCATATCATTCACTCGTATAAGTATCATACTTACATATCATATTCATAAACATATCATACATATACATGTCATTCATATCATACTTTTACATTTCATGCTTTCACATATTACTCATACTTATGTCATTCATATCATACTTTTACATTTCATGCTTTCACATATTACTCATACTCATGTTGTGCATATCATACTTTCACATTTCATGCTTTCACATATTACACATTCATATCATGCTTTCACATTTCATGCTTTCACATATTACACATACTCATGTCATTCATATCATACATACACTTGTCGTTCATACTTTCATATCGTAAAGTTGCTATACATTTTTCTTCTTTGGATAGCAACTATTTCATGTTATATTCATATAATACTTTAAGTCATGGCACATTTATAATACACACACCAATCATAGTTCATAACATTCATGCATATTAATATGCAAATAGGCTTCAAACATAACGGTTGCAAATTCATTGCAAATCTTATTTTGTACTTTAGAACTTTTTTGCATAATAAATGCAAATATACTTTAAAAATAACTTGCATAACCATTGCAAACTCATTTACAAATGCATATGTAAGCATTTAAAAACTATTATTTCATGCTATAGGTGAAGTTTGAACTTACCCAGACTATGCCTTACCGTTCTCTCTTTCGTTCCTTTCTCGTTCCTTTTCCTTCCATTAGTCGGCTTCTGTGTCCTGATCATATGACAGCAGACTCATTAATTAACTTTCTTTTTATCAATCTACTCGATTAATAATAAAACGTAAACATTAACCATTCATTTCCTTTTAACTTGACTTGTATACTATCGGTCTTTCACTAATTTTGTAACCCACTAGGGTTATCTTTTCATTATTAATTCTCTCGTCCCACATGACGGTTACGTTACTTAACGTATTATAGAATATTTTTTGTCTAATAACATTATGCTAATTTAGAGTGTTCGACTCCGTTCTAGCCTTTTCCTTAACAATGACGATTTTACACTTAACGGGTTTTTTGTCAACCTCGTAACATTATAAAACCCACATAAAATAGTGTAACAATCATTGATCATGCATTTTCATAAATTTTTATGAAAGCATCTAAAATTATTTTAAAACGGTTCATACTGTAGGCGAGATTCCTACTTACTTAGACTCCGAACTAAGTGGATCCAGTTGTATCTCGCTGTATCTATAGTGTATGAAGCATCCTTTGTAGTACTCTTCGAGCAACCATGAATGGTTAGGAATGCTTACTAGAGATCATACATTGCTCAAAACATCATTCTGGACTCCGTTACTATAGTTTGAATCGCATCAATCTGCGTGCATTTAGTACCAGATTATTTTCACCAGAGTGGAATTAGCTTAAACGGAGGTCACCATTGCATTTAGAGCGTCGAAACGAGTCAGGAGGTGGTCTCGGATTGTCGATCGGAGGTCCGGATCACAAAATCTCAAAGTGGCCGTTAACCGCCACCAATTGGCTCTGTTGGGGGCTGAGCTTAGACCTACCCCCCCTAATTCGACATTTCTGAGTCCAATGGTGGTGTCAATTTCACCCAATTCGGCCTCTAACATAGCAAATCGAAGCTTGACATTGGCGACAAAAATGGAGATTTCGATCTCCTATCTCCGGCTAAGCAATCATGAAATTGAGTTGGGGGTTTTGTTCCCTAGGTCACTCTGAGTATTTCCCCTAACATGGGGCTGCTCAACATTGCGTGGAACGGTGGCCCAAAGCTACTCGCAGTGGCGCACAAAGGCGGAGGTCACTCTCCGTCTTCCCGTGCGTGGTTCACGAAATTGGGAGAGGCAACAGCTTCATCGTGAGCCTTTGAGTGTTTTCCCCCAACCAATTCGAGGTAACAAGGTCAGGAACGGCGACGACGGTGGCCACCATGGCGGTTGGCGGTGATGCATGTGGAACTCCGGTGTCGGGCTCCCCCCTCCAGCAATTGATTGGAGCGTCTTGCTCGTCGTCTCCCTCTAGTCCTTTTGGCACCAGCGGTGTGCCACACCGCCGCCAGAGACGGTGGGTCTGACGGTAGCTCCACTATAGCGACGGGGCTACTCCGCTGAGCTGCTCCAGCTAAAATCGAGCTGGGAGATTGGTGTCTTCTTGTTCCTCTCCTCATGCTGAGTCTATAGACACCAAGATCACGTCGATTGGTGGTCGGACGGCAGAGAAATCACGTCGGGAAGAAATGGGTTTCTTCGCCACTTTGGGCGGCGCGTGTGGCCTCCTCCGGCGGCGTTGCGGGCGGCATGACACACCGTTGGACTTAGCTCGTCGAGAGCTTTCCAATGGTGTGGGAGGTGTCGAAAACAGAGGCCAAAATCTTGGACTGATTTTTGAGGAGAGAGAGAATCTAGAGAGAGAAAGTAGAGAGAGAAAGAGCCGACTTTTGTGAGATTTTTCCTTTTTTTTTCTTTTCTTTTTGCACTTTTATAAAAAAATTTGTAGTCTACCCAGTCTAATTTCTATACTACTTTACTCTTGCAGTGTAATTTTCATGCTGTATAACTTTATCAGTGTACTTCCTTACACTGTATTATTTTAATACCTTATAATTTTCTATATTATTATACCATATTTTTCTTAAACTGTACTTTTTATCTTAATATAATCCTTAACTTAATGCATTTTTAATACATTAGAAATCTCAGGTGTTACAATCTACCCTCTTTAAAAATTTTCGTCCTCGAAAATTAGTATCTTCATTGGTAGTTCATCTCCCTTATCCTCTTTTCTGTTCTTAACATACTTCCTTAATCACTACTTTCTCACTAAAACTAAGCCTTCATCTTGGAACTTCTATAATTTTAATTATGTTACTGATATATTCCTTTAAATTGTACACCAAACTTCTGCTGCGCAACTTTGATCTTTCAACATTTCAGCGCAGTTTCCATTCATTTAAAGGTTTAAAATTCTACCATTGAATGCTATTCTTGAAAATAGGGTTTATTTCCATTCTAATCTCATCATTTCTATCTAAAGATCAGGGTCATCCGACCACAAAATCTATAATTTTCGATTCTATATCCATTCTAAAATGACATTTTGCCGTAATTTTTCTCATAACATCATTTCTATCTAAAGATCGGGCCGAGATCTCATAAAAAATCTCACATTTATTTTTCATCACGATTGTCACATCACAAGCTCTTCAAGTCAAGCCAAACTGAGTTCGAGTCACCGTACCTTAAAAACCACCCTATCTTTAATTGGACCACAAAGAACTGCATGAGAATGTATAACAATTACGTAAGGACGTTGGTCGTACCACTTCCATATCAGCCGTCTGTTGGCCAAATAAAGTTAATTAATTTGACATATGGTAAACTAACTAGATTACCAAGTACACATTGGAGTTTGATTGTTGGATAGTTTCGTTAGAGGGTTTGATTTTACCGCGACTATACGTCTGGATTTATATCCAACAGTAACGATAAGCAAACGGCGGACAATGAAATAACGACACAACATCTAATAAACGATGAAAATAAGAAAACGACAAAGACTTTTAGGAGACGACACATATGTGAAAAATGAAAAAAAACCCTACAAATCGAAACAAAATAGACGCCGTTTTAGCAGGAAGAAATGTACGAAGCCCAATTACATAAATGAACCACATGAAAAACGACAAGGAAATAATATAACATTAAAAACGACCCCACTTAGAAAACGACAAAAATTTGATAGAAAAAGTCAAAATAGGACACTACCGACAAACAAATAAACAACATTAACTTGGAAACAACACAAAACGAAATCACATTAGAACAACATTAACACAAACGAATGACATAAATTTAAGGCTGGCAATTCGTGCGGATGGGTTGGGTTCGTGACGTGTTGTGACCCTCAATGAATTCATGACCTTTAACACGAACATGACCCATTTAATATTTTTGTCAAAGAAAGGAACCTAAATACGACCTTTTAATCAAAAGGTTGATAAGGATACGACACGTCTAACTCATTTATTCAGCAGGTCATTATAGTGTGTGTCGACTCTCAAACCTATGGGTTATTAAGGATCGTAAGCCACTTACAACTCGTTGATTATATGGGTTGATCTAAAATTTAAACCAAAAATAAAAAAAAAAACTGAAAACTAAAAAGTCCACAAAATAAACCATCCATCAAACAATTAAAAATCACGGCCACCTATCCTAGAATTACAACATTATGTATCAAACTGAAAATATCACATACGAAAAACATAAGATCTCAAAGACAGAGTCATAAAACTCCATATTGTCAAAGGCAAGAACACCATATATAACACAAAACACAAACTCTGGATCTGGTTGAGGATCTACGTCACAAGTACTTTAGATATTGACCTTTCAGCACTTGCTGCAGCAATCACTATCTATTACACGTAAACGAGTACAATGTTCTTAACATCTAAGATCACTCATTGAACTCTTCCACCTGATGTAACAAAAAATAAGCACAATCAATTAACGGCAAGAAATTTAATTGAAGCAAACAAACGAAAACAAAACCTTCTAGCCAAATCATACATATAGGCAAGTCTATATTCAACTATACAAAATCATTAAAAACTACTGTCAGCCAAATCAGCCTTTTTTTTTTTGTTTTAATAGAAAAAATATTACTTTGACATGATGATTAGAACTATAGACAGTATAGTACATAAAAGCTTTACATTGTAGTAATTTTTTTGCTTTTACTGTAGCGTGTGAGAGCTTTACATTATTTCTAACCGACAAATTAGTTAAAACCAACTAATACCAAATCAGCTAAGACAACGTATAGTTGGAAAAAACTACTGTTATCATGGCTGATCGAGCGTACAAAGAACAACTGCTGTCATCGAGTCTAAAAGCTTAATGGGCAACAGACGTGAAAATGATATCAAGCTAAAAAAATGAAAAAAAAAGCATACAATATTCTACGAAGAAAAAACCAAAAGCCATAAAAAACAAATAATCAGATGTGAACTAGTAAAAAACACAAAAACTCACATGCATTATTCAACAAAACAAAAATTAAACAAAAAAGTAAAATACTACCCTTCACGGAATTAATCAGATACAAAATCAAAAATTGAAGATTAAAGTTAGAACCAAAAAAAAAAAAAAAGAATTTGGCAGAGAGAAAAACAAAATAAAAGCCACAACCCACAAAAACACTAAACATGATCAGACATGAAAAGATAGAATATGTCTCACAAAAGCAGAAATATACATAGAGACAGACATAAACACGAAAATCGGCTAAAAAAATAATACAAAATAACACTACAGTTTTTGAGAGTGAAACCTCTGCGTTGCAGGACTATGCATTATTATACTATTATTGATTACACAGAGTATTAGTCCCACCAAACATTTTACATTTAAAAAATACTTCTCCCCGGTGTTATTGTGTAGACAATATAGCTCGACTTGGTACACTGAGCTTTGATGAAGACTATGGACTTCATAAATTTAGCAAAAGTTGCTGAAATTGTTAGATCAAAATCTAATATATGGGCTAATATATTAAATAAATATGAATTAAAGGCTATTAATAAGGTTACCCAATTAAAAGTGATCAATTTAGGTTTTGAGCTTTTAATGCATCATTAAGTATGGGCCTCCTATGTGTAGAGACTAAAAATATAATTACTAATTTTATGATGGGCTAAATTGGTAATTAAGGATAATTGCTAGGGTTTAGCAATTATATAAAAGGGTTGTGGTCCCCAAGTCAGTACGTACATTATTTTTCTGTTTTCCATCTACAGAGAGATTACAGAGCATTCTGAGAATAAGAATTTACGTACCAGACTTAAAAGATCCTTAACCAAAAGACTCAAGAATCACATTCAATCAATGGATTCAGGTTAGCTTCCGCATCTTATTAATATTCTTGATGATTTGACATGAACGATCCTGGGGTGATGATGGTTTTCATCACAATTTTATTCTAACAAGTGGTATCTAGAGCCTCTTCATGTTGAATCATTGAGAATCAATAACTTCTTAAATGTGATTCTCATTAAAAATTCTCAAATTTAAAAATCCATGGTTTCTTTAAAATTGTTAAATTTGAGAACAATTGTTTGAAAATTTTGGTTGAATCAAGGAATAGTTGAATTTGATCTCATAATAAGTTACGTTGAAGAAATTTTTTTTTTCCCGTCTCGGCAATTGTGCCGAACAATCAAAAGAAAAACTCCTTTATACGGCACGATTGCCGAAAAGAAAATCTATTTAATGTTCTGAAGCTTTCGTTCGGTTTAAGATTCCTTATACATAAACATTTTTTTTTTTCTTATATATATATAAAATCTGGGTTTTATGGTTCGGGAATACAGAAAGCCGGCGGCATCCTTTTTGTCGCCGGCGAAGGACTCTGTGCGTGGTCGTGAGGCTGCACCAGAAAGACAGTGTTGCGACCTCTGGCTGTGGCGGAGCAGGGAAAGCAGTGGCAAGAGTTTTTTTAAAAAAAAGGACAGAGGGGATCATTTCGCAGGCGGCTGACCCTCCCACCGCTGGCGACGGCCCCTTCTGGCGGCTGCCGCTAAGTTGTCGACCGGAGTACAGCAACTGCGTCGTTTGGCCGCTGCACAAGGGCGGTGGCCGTTAGGCCGTCTGTTTTTCTCCTAGGGTCGAAAGACCCCTAGGGTCTCTTGGAAAATCAGTGTCTGGGCTTCGGCTCAGACTTGATTCAAGGGTCTTTACACGGGCCCAATTTGGGCCCGTGACCAGTCTTAACCCAGGAGTTAAGCTCCTGGGTTACTAGCAAAAAAAAAAAAATCATACACGGGCTGGCCCGTGGCCAGTCAGTCACCAGGGGTTCAACCCCTGGGTGACGCGCATTAAAAAAAAAAAAAGGAGGATGTCATGGGCCTAGGCCTATAACACAAAGGTGATAATAAAGAGGACTGGGTTAGGATCCGGGTTGGGTCCTCCGGACCCGGTCCAGCCCGACCCAGTTAAAGTTGACTTTGACTAGTTGACTTTGACTATTTTTTATTTTTTTTTAATTTTGGTCATTTTTGTGCAATTTTAAATTCAAATATTGGTATTTTATATATGTTTTGAGATGAATTAATTGAAGCAACATGTCACCAAAATGGCCTCTCTTGTGAAAATTAATTTGTTTTGAAATATAAACGGTTGTGTTCATGTAACTTATGTGAATATTGACTGGCCCAAAGGAAGGCAATATTTGACAGAATTGCATGTACACCTGTGGTGATAAACATGTGATGATTATTCGGTTTTACATGAAAGCAATAAATCAGCCCAAAGGAAGATTTATTGTTTGACATGTTCTTATTGTCAGTGTTTGATTACTACACCAAGATATCACTTAAAAGTTAATATTTTTGTCCAAAGACTAAATATTAATGGAGTGTCCGATATCTTGAGATGGGGTTACCTTTATTTGGATTTATTATTGTTATTATGGATTCTTATGTGAGCTTGTTTTGGTTTTGTTTATTTTGTTCTCTGATTTAGCTACTAGTTCTGCCTCTAATATTACTACCAACATCAATTCAATTCCTATGCTGAATGGTAGCAACTTCAAATCATGGCAAGAGAACCTCCTAATAGTTCTCGGAGTCATGGATCTCGACCTTGCGTTAAGGGTTCCTTCTCCCGCACCTCTTACAGATAAAAGTTCCTCTGATCAAAAGAAGGACATGGAAAGGTGGGAGAAGTCAAATCGCATGTGTATGATGATCATGAAGAAGGCCATTCCAGAAGCATTCAGGGGAACTATATCGGAAACGATAAAGACAGCCAAAGAGTTCCTTGAGGACATTGAGAAGGGATTTGCCAAAAATGAAAAGGCTAAAACAAGTACATTTTTGACAAACCTCATCTCAATGAGATACAAAGGTAAGGGGAACATTAGGGAGTACATCATGGAGATGTCTCATCTTGCTTCAAAATTAAGAGCACTTAAGCTTGACCTTTCTGAGGACTTGCTAGTGCATTTGGTTCTTATATCTCTTCTTGCACATTTCAGTCAGTTTAAGGTGAGCTATAACTGCCAAAAGGAGACTTGGTCACTTAATGAGCTCATCTCACATTGTGTGCAAGAAGAGGAAAGGTTGAAGCAAGAAAAGACAGAAAGTGCTCACTTGGCTAATACTTCCAAGGACAAAGGGAAGAAAAAGAAGAAGGATAAGGAAGCTGCAGTTACGGCATCTCAAAAGAAGTAACAAAAGAGACCGGTTGATCTGGAAGGTACAGATTGTTTCTTCTATGGAGCTGCAGGACATAAGAAGAACCATTGTACCAATTATCACGCTTGGCGTGCTAGAAAATGTATGCTTCTTAATTTGGTTTGTTCTGAGGTTAATTTAACTTCGGTACCTGAACACACTTGGTGGATGGATTCTGGTGCAACCACTCACATCAATGTGTCTATGCAAGGATGCCTGAGATGCCGAAAGCCAAATGATGGTGAAAGATACATCTACGTGGGCGATGGCAAGAAAGTTGAAGTTGAAGCAATAGAAAAATTTAGATTATTGTTAAAGATTGGATTTTATTTGGATATTGATGAAACATTTATTATACCGTCTTTTAGACAGAATTTGATTTCTATTTCAGCTTTGGACAAATCTGGTTATTCTTGTTCATTTGGAAATGAAAAATTTAGTTTGTTTTATGATTCAAAGTTAGTTGGTTCCGGTTCTTTATCAGGTTACGATAATCTTTATTTACTTAATACAATTACTTCATTTAATGAATCCTTGCAATTAAGTACACGAGGTATAAAGAGAAAATTAACCAATGAGAATTCAGCTATGTTATGGCATAAGAGATTGGGTCATATCTCTAGAAGAAGAATAGAGAGACTTGTGTCAGATGAAATTCTCGACCCCTTAGACTTTACAGATTTTGATATTTGTGTGAACTGTATTAAGGGAAAACAAACCAATAAAAGGAGATTTGAGGCCAACATGACTTTGGACGTCTTAGAACTTATACATACAGACATTTGTGGGCCATTCCCTACGGCTTCTTGAAATGGTCAACAATATTTTATAATGTTCATACATGATTTTTTCAGATATGGCTACATATATCTCATTCATGAAAAGTCACAGTCGCTGGATGTGTTCAAAAATTATAAGGCTGAAGTTGAAAATCAACTCAGCAAAACGATTAAAAGCATCAGATCTGACTGTGGTGGTGAATACTATGGTAGATATGATGGTTCAGGTGAACAACGTCCGGGATCGTTTGCTAAGTTCTTAGAGGAAAACAGTATCGTCCTACAGTACACTATGCCGGGTTCGCCCACTATGAATGGTGTTGCTGAAAGACGAAACAGAACGCTTAAGGACATGGTGAGGAGTATGATTTCTCATTCTGCCTTACTAGAATCACTCTGAGGAGAAGCACTTAAGACTGCAGCGTATATCCTTAACAGGGTCCAACTAAAGCAACTGCCAAAACCCCTTACGAACTTTGGATGGGCAAGAAGCCTAGTATAAAGCATTTACATGTTTGGGAATTCTAGCTGAGGCAAGGCCTTATAGGCCTAATGAAAAGAAACTGGACTTAAGGACGGTTAGTTGTTATTTTATTGGATACTCTAAAAGATCAGGGGGTACAAGTTTTATGATCCCACGACCAAATCGATATTTTAGATGGGAAATGCTAGGTTCTTTGAGGATGTCGAGTTTGCGGGGGGAGATATGGTTAGGGACTTTGTCTTTGAAGAGGAATATGTTGATATTCCCACAGCTGTTATTGACATTGATCAGGTTCCTACTCCTGACATCGTTCAAGAAGCAAACCCAAATCAAGACAATGTCGGAGAACCTCCCATTTCAGAAATTATTCCAGAAGAACAAACTCAACCACCTCAAGAACCTATGCCATTAAGGAGATCCACTAGAGAAAGGAGAAGTGCGGTGCTAGATGATTACATTGTATTTCTCCAAGAACATGAGTATGACATTGGTATGGTGGAAGAATATCCAATCAACTTCCGTCAATCCATAGAAAGTTCTAGATCTCAAGAGTAGATTGATGCCATGAATGAAGAGATAAAGTCTATGAAAGACAATGACATTTGGGATCTTGTCCCATTGCCTGAAGGTGTGAAACCCTTTGGTTGCAAATGGATATTTAAGACCAAGAGGGATTCGAAAGGCAATGTGGAGAGGTATGTAGAGAGGTATAAGGCTCGTCTTGTCGCTAAAGGCTTTACACAGAAAGAAGGCATTGATTATAAAAAGACTTTATCTCTGGTTTCTTCGAATGACTCTTTTAGGATTATAATGGTATTAGTGGCACATTTTGATCTTGAGCTTTATCAGATGGATGTTAAGATTGCATTCCTCAATGGTGACATTGATGAAACAATCTAAATGGTGCAACCAGAAAACTTTGTGTCGGGAGATGCAAAGAAGATGGTTTGCAAATTAAAGAAATCTATCTATGGGCTTAAGCAAGCTTATCGTCAATGGTATTACAAATTTCATCAGGTTATCATCTCGTTCGGTTTTGAGATGAATTTGATCGATGATTGTATATACCACAAGTTCAGTGGGAGTAAGTATATTTTCCTGGTTTTATATGTCGATGACATTTTGCTTGCCAGCAACGATATAGGCTTGTTGCACGAAACCAAGAGATTTTTATCAAAGAAATTTGAGATGAAGGATCTTGGTGACGCCTCTTTTGTGTTGGGTATACAGATACACCGAGATCGCTCTCGGGGTATTTTAGGATTATCACAAAAGGGCTATATCGAAAAGATTCTTAAGAGATATGGCTTGTAGGATTGTAAGCCAGGTGATACCCCTGTGGCTAAGGAAGACAAGTTTAGTCTCAATCAGTGCCCTAAGAATGACTTTGAGGTTAAGGAAATGCAGAAGATTCCTTATGCATCAGTAGTAGGGAGTCTAATGTATGCTCAGGTTTGTACGCGTTCGGATATTGCGTACGTTACAGGGATGTTGGGCAAGTACTTAAGCAATCCTGGAAAGGATCACTGGGTAGCAGCCAAACGAGTCTTGAGATATTTACAGTGAACAAAGGATTACATGCTCACGTATCGAAGGTCAGAACAGCTTGAGATCATTGGGTATACTGACTCCGATTATGCTGGATGCCAAGATAGTATGAAATCTACATCGGGCTATGTCTACCTTATGGCTGGAGGTGCTGTCTCTTGGAAGAGTGCTAAACAGTCTCTTATAGCATCTTCTACAATGGCGGCAGAGTTCATAGCGTGTTATGAGGTGTCCAATCATGGAATATGGCTGCAAAATTTTATCACGGGGCTGCATATAGTGGACAGTATTCAAAGACCACTCAAGATATTTTGTGACAATAAGTCAGCAGTTTTGTATTCCAACAACAACATGAGCTCAATGAAGTCAAAGCATACAGAGATCAAGTTCCTAGTTGTGAAAGAAAGAGTTCAGAGTGGACAGTTGTCTATAGAGCACATCGGCACAAACTCCATGATTGCGGATCCGCTTACTAAGGGATTGCCACCCAAAATGTTTCATGAGCACATTGCTCGTATGGGTGTCATATCATTTCAGGATATTTAGTTTTAGTGGGAGTCTGTAATTTTAAATGCTCTTATGATATAGACATTTTTCAGTTGTTTCAGTTTATTGATATTTTGATGTTATTTTCTATAGAAATAAAGTTTTCAGTGTATTCACACTCTGATTTTGGTATAGTTTGATCTCATTAAGGTATTAAGGTGGACCAATTGAAAATAGGCATGTTAAGATCACATTGCATGAAATTTCCATGCTACACATTCATGCTTGATCTTGTCATTAGTTGTATTGGTATATGTGATCATTGATGGGTCTAGTTACGACATATGTAATGAAGGTCGCTTTGGTCCTATATTTATATGGTTAATGAACAAGATTGTCGAGGTGCATAAGGTTTTGATAGTAAAATTCATGAGCTCATAAAGTATAATTCACATGTATAAAGTTTCATATATAGCCCAAGTGAGAGATTGTTGGATCAAAATCTAATATATAGGCTAATATATTAAATAAATGTGAATTAATGGCTATCAATAAGGTTGCCCAATTAAAAGTGATCAATTTGGGTTTTGGGCTTTTAATGCATCATTAAGTATGGGCCTCCTATGTGTAGAGACTAAAAATATAATTACTAATTTTATGATGGGCTAAATTGGTAATTAAGGATAATTGCTAGGGTTTAGCAATTATATAAAGGGGTTGTGGTCCCCAAGTCAGTACGTACATTATTTTTCTGTTTCCCATCTACAGAGAGATTACAGAGCATTCTGAGAATAAGGATTTACGTACCAGACTTGGAAGATCCTTAACCAAAAGACTCAAGAATCACATTCAATCAATGGATTCAGGTTAGCTTCCGCATCTTATTAATATTCTTGATGACTTGACATGAACGATCCTTGGGTGATGATGGTTTTCATCACAATTTTATTCTAACAGAAATTACTCAACACAACTTGCAATCACCAAAAGAACAATCAAAGAAGAAACCAGAAAACGTACACTAATTTTTTGAGGTTCGGCCAAAAGAGATGCCTACGGCCCCGCAAGCTTCTTTTCAAAAGATCGATCTGTTCTTCAATTAAACTTCAAGTAATGCAACTCTTAAGAACAAATTCTCACTCAATACAACACAACCTTTTCTTGAGAAAACTCAGTAAGAAAATTTTCCTGAGAAAAATCCCTTTCTCACTTTCCTCTCTCGCTCTACCCGTTCTCTTTCTCTGGTTTTGTTTTTTCCAACATTGAATTCTATCTATTCTGACTTTTACAGGACTCTTATATCACTACATATAACCAACACCCAGTAACAGGCTTCATAAAAAAACTTGTCGTATTTCCTTGTGCTGCTGAACTTGAAAATGCTTCTTAAGATTCTCCAAACAATTCTAATCACATTAGACTGACTCAACAAACTCCACCTTGGTATAATGTGACTCTTTGGAAAAATAGATCTTTCCTTCCTCTAGGATCCATACTCGATTTACACCTTTAATCAACCATAATCGATTCCTAGCAGGTCCAAACAATGTTGGAACTTGCCAAGAGTTACCACCTTGGTTCCCATATCAGCAGGATTCTCCTCTATTGAAATCTTCTCTATATTAATCACTTCTTAAGTAATCTTCTCTCTGATGAAATGGTATTTTATTTCTACATGTTTAGTCCTCTCATAGAACACAGGATTCTTGCATAAACAAATTGCACTCTGACTGTCTGAGACACAGTGGCCCTTCCTTGATAAATCTCCAGCTCTTGCAACAAACCTTGTATCCAAATACCCTCTTAGCTTCTTTGGTAACTACTATATATTCAGCTTCAGTTGTAGATAATGCTACCACAGACTGAAGTTGAGATTTCCAGCTAACACAGTTAACACACACCATAAAATAGTAAGTTGTAGTAGATTTTCTACAGTCTCTATCTCCTGCATAATCTGAGTCCACAAAACCTTCTACCTCAACTTTTGAACCATGTCTTGTATACAATAATTCCAGACTTGTAGTGCTAGCAAGATATTTGATAAGCCATTTCATAGCCAACTAGTGTTTCCTACCAGGATTAGACATGAACATGCTCAAAGTACTAATGGCATGAGCTAAATCTAGACGAGAGCGTACCATTGAGTACATAATTGAACCAACTATATTTAAGTAAGGCACTTGAGACATATACAACCTCTCTTCTTGTGTGACTGGGCCATGTTCTTTTGACAGCAGAAACTGTCCTGAGACAAAGGCTGTTTACATGGCTTTGAACCTCTCATTGAAAACTTATTAACAATCTTCTCTAGATAGAATCTTTGATTTAGGAAGATAGCATGCTTTCCTCTATCTCTGTGAATATGAATCCCATAATCTTTCCAGCAGGACCTAAATCTTTTATATCAAATTTAGATTTGAGCATGTCTTTCATCCTATTAGCCTTTTCCTTTTCTTTGCTCATTAGCAACCTATCATCGAAATATAGTAAGAGATATTCTACTTCAACTATTTTATCTCCTTTGAAGTAGAGACAAGAATCAAAGGAACTCCTCTTGAAGCCTTGATGCATGTGACACTCGTTATTTACCTAGCGGGTATTATAGTGATTAAATTAACTATTAGTGTGTCAATTAAATTTTTTTTTTATTAAAATCTATTTCATAATATTTATTTCTACTATTTTTTTAAATTTTCTAAAAAAATTTTGTACTTATTTAGTATATTTACCGAAATACCATTGGAACTTTTAATTAATTACGAAACTGCCATTTGACATTATATACTCAAAAGTCTCTAGATGAGACAAGCATTACTCAATTCTTACTTGCCCTTACCTATTATGTTTCCCAATCATTTCAACCATTCATTTCTTCCCTGATTTTCTCTCTTTCTTCTTCCACGTTTCTTTCTTTGTTTTTGTCTTCTCTTTTCTTTCTCTTCTTTCACAAAGAAATAACCCAGAGAGAACCAAAGGGAACCTTAAGCTGCCTTTTCACAGGAATCTCCACAAAAGATTCTTCACAAGCTCAAAGATCAAGGAAACCTAAACATTTTCAAGAACAAACCATGGATTTGAATTAAGTTTTGAGGTTAGATTTCTAAAACTTTTAATCTTAGTTCTAAGTTGAATTTTAGTATGAAAATCATGATTTGAGTATCAAAATTCAAAGAAGATTGTTTATACACATTCAAACATATTTTTAAAATGTTTTAGATGATTTTTATGCATTAAAAATCGAATTGGAGTCGAAAAAGTGTTTTGAAACTAATCTGTCCACTTTGGGACGAATTGGATAAAACTCAATTTTGGTGGGATGCGATCAACAACGCATAGTATAGTGCGGTCGACCGCACTAAGCAAAATAGGTAGGCTGAGACAGTGACAGGTTCGGCTGGCTAATGGTTGAATAGTACCGGCAGGCCGACAGAAGGTCAAAAATAGCAGTTTTGGGCCGAAAACAGTGATCGGTAGGCCGATCAGGCAATTCAAACTCACTTGTTTTTCATCATTTTGTGTTACAAATGTTTCAAGGATTTCATAAAAATGATTATGGCATACTAATAAGAATAAATGATAAATTGGTATGATTATGGATTAGGAATTTAGTTAAAGTATGGTTATTTTATACGTCATAGGATGACGGAGTACCTGGAGCTTACATGGTGAGCTTGTTATTGTGAACTAGAAGTTATCATGATGGTAATTTGCCAAGAGATAGGGATTCTATTGCTTATCTTTTGTGAGTTTTTATGGAATTAAAATTGGTTGTTTTACAGCAAGATATATATATATATATATATATGTATGTTGAACTGCTATTATATGAGTATCACATATGAAACTATGACATGAACTCATCTTATATTGAACAGTGAGGAACATAATGATTTGACACATATTGTAAATTGAAAAGTATAGTTAGAAAAACTTACTCTATAAATAACGATTGAATTGTGAGATGTGAAGAGGGCGGCGGTTACGTTCCTGGACACAAATACCCTCAAAGGTAAAATAGGGGGGGTGATAACGCTTCTTTGGGTCGAAAGTTCCAGAACGCACTGTATAGAAATCGACTTGATGAGGACTCGCGACTTGATGTCCCCTCACCGAAACACCATTGGAATGTTTGGAGGGTGATCAAGCGCGTCGATTGGGATTTTGTTGAGTTGAGTGATATGATATTATATTTTACAGTGGATACAGATGAGCATAAATGAATCATGAATTAATATGTATGTATATATATGTATGGAACTTGGTAAGAATGATCATAAGATATCAATTGGAATTGAACATGATAAAATTGATGAATAATGATGAGAACTAACTAACCATGCAGGTTTTAATATGGTAACGATAAAAACCTAAAGGCGAGTAATGTTTTCCCTACTGAGTATGTTGTCACTCATTCCCCTATATTTCTATTTTTTCAGGACTCACAATGTGTGAGGTGGTGACAAGAAACATAGTTGAAGAAGCTATGTAGCTATGTATTGTTGGGTTTGTTTCATTTGATGAGAATGTTCATCATGTTAACTTAAGCATCGAATGTTACTTTCTATGACTATACGATGATGTGTTGAAGGTTGGAATGATGATGATGACAGTTTTATATTATTAAATTTATGGTGTTACATTAAACTGTGGTTTAATTATTGTTTATATTTTTATTTTGTTTTAAGAGTTTTTATTTAAGGCTCGGGCAAATTTCTTTTGATGTTTATTTATAGTTTCTATTCTTTATTTTATTTATTAAAAATTGTTAACCCCTACTTAGGGGCGTTACAATGCAACATGAAAGCATCAAATCTCTTATTCCACTGGCATGGGGATTGTTTTAACTCGTAAAGTGACTTCTTTAGTAGACATACGACGTCTCTGCTTTTGTGTACCTAAATCCCTCATATTGCTCCATGAAAATTGTCTCCTAATTCTCCATGTAAAAAGGTCGTTTTTACATCTAGTTGTTCTACTTCAAGATCAAACTGAGCTACCAAAGACAACATGATTCTTATTGTCTTATACTTATCCACGGGAGATAAAATCTCATTGAAATCTACTCCGTCCTTCTGAGTGAACCCCTTTGCCACCAAACGTGCCTTGTATTTAACTGGTTCACTTGAAGCTTCACCCTCTTTTATTTTATAAATCCATTTACAAGAGACTATTGAATGATCTTTTGGTCTCTTCACCATAATCCAAGTGTTGTTCTTGTGCAGGGAGTTCATTTGATTTTTTACCCATAAATTTTTAAAAATTTTTAGTTATACATTTGTTTTATATGAAAAATTATAGTTGTGCCTCTATTAAAAAATTGAAATATATAATTGTATATTTATTTTTTTAGAAAAATTATGATTTATGTCTCCAATCAAAACATATAACTATATCTATATGTAACAAAAATTATTAATAGTTTTTTATATAGTGCCTCCGTTGACTAAAACTTCTGGCTCCGCCATTGTTCGGATAGCCACCTAATAAAGTCATTGAGTAACTAAGAATCCAAGATAAGAATTGTTCATGTTATGCATTTGGTTCATTAAATTGTTTCTATCAAATACTACTAGCAGGGTTGTGCAGTGTGTTGAAGAGGAAATATGATGGCTTTGGGCGAACAAGATTTAGAGTTGGCTTGCCAATAACCATTTGATCCACCTTCATGGGGAGGGCTTTGAGTAAGGGGTTATAAATTCGATTTCACATGTAATCTTTATTTCTTATTTATATAGCGACATATGGTGTTACATGTAATCTTTGCATTAGTAAAAATGGATACAAATTATCTGATTACATATTGTATACTGTTGAATTACCTAGTAACAACTCATCAAAATCGAACAGAATCGACTAGAAAACGCCACTAATATGCCCGTTAAGTTTTTGGCTCTCAACATTTGAAAGCCGACTTAGCGACTTTGGCAACTGAAGGCCGCTTGATGATCGGAAGTACGGAACAACAGGAGGAAAAATAATAATTAAAAAAGGTCGAAAATGAAATGCGACATACCGTACGTTGACATGTAAACACAATAACTACAAAGAACACCAAGTCGAGAAACGATGTTAATCCGATAAAGGCAACACATTAGGATGGTTCCAAACTTTTCCTTTTTCCACCACACGAAAAAAAAAAAAAAAAAAAAACTTTGCTGTGATTTTAATTTCAGCAATTGGCTTGAATAATCAACAAAATTCTTAATCCTACGCATATAAAATGACAGTGAAATTGCTTGCTTTTTCTTTGCCAATATTGTATCATTAAATAGTATATACCTGTATCCGATTCGTTTATTTCAACATGTAGAATGGGTGAACGGACATGATGCTATGAAAGCGAGGGAAAAAAAAAAAAAACAGATTCCTAAAAACCCATTTGGGAATTTCTCAAAATCTTTGATAAACGAAAACAATCAGACATAAAACACCAATCCCAACTTGGAAGAATAAGCTTGTTATAATAACAGTCGGATAATTGGTGGAAACTTGATTGTTTTTAAGTCACACCCCATAAAAACCAAGCAAGCCATAAGCTTTAATTTGGTGTCAAAAACTGTTCTTCTGTCCAGCTAAAAGTGAAAAAAAGAAAAAAGAAAAAAAAGGAGATTAATGTGAGGGGTAGTAATAACTGTAAATTCCATAGAAAGACTGAGCAAAAGTTAGCAACAACAACACAACTGCAGCAAAAAACGAAATGATGGCCCAAGGATTGTTGAAATAGTTGTGTCTCAAGCTGGCACGCCAGGCATTCCACCTGTGGTTGTAGTACTGGTTCACTTCGGCCGATAACCGCGACAGATAGCTGTCGTTGATGTCATAGACGACTTCTTGGCATAGCCGGTTGAAGAGATCGGCAACCTCTGTGTCGCTCCCGAGCCAGTGCTCGATTATCCCGCAGTAATGTAGGTACCCCACGTCCTCAGGAGAGTTGATCAGGTTGTCCATGAATATGACGTAGGAAGTAATGTCATTGCTGCAATCAAGATGGCATTGTTCGAACGCGATGAGGTTGAGGAAGAGGGATTTTGTGCCGTCGTGGATTAAAAGCCGAGGGATTTCGAGTATCCCGTTGCTGAATTTGATGTCCCAGAAGCGATCAGTCTTTCTCTTCTTGAACTTGATCCCAGCTTCTCTCAACTCCGTGACGCAATGTACGAGTTGTTGCCTCCGTTTATCCGCGACACGGTTGGCGTGAGACCAGCGCTTGATCCAGACTCTTGGCTCCGGTTGAGGCCCTCTTCGGAGGAGACTTCTTCTGAAGACCTCAAGACAATGGACACCATCATGCTCGGATAGCGGATCAAATGTTGTTCGGTGTCCAATTGATGATTCAAGCTTGTTTCTGTCACTCTTTGTCAATGGCTCGTCTGTTGGCATTAAAGGGTCAAAGAATTGGAGTGCTAGTTTGGCTACTAATCCAGTTCGATGAGGCTCTCCAAGCTGAAGCCCCAATAAGTGATCAAGTATAAAGAGAGGTAGCTGATTCTCAAGCATGATCATGTCCCTTTGGATTGTATGCATGGACCCCCTCATCGCGAAGATGGGGTCGTTTCGGGGGTACCCGAGGTGCTTGAACCCGCCTGCAGCCCCCTGGAACAGCTCTAGAATGAAGCATCCGTCGAGCACCATCATCTCCACAAACTCATTGCTACTTAAGGTGATTGGCCCTTCATAGCAAGCCCGGGCTCTCTCTTCGAGCTCTTTGATTGCATTGAGGTAGAGACGGACGTCATGACCGGTGCGCTTTAGTACTTGCTGGAGGGAACGCCACTTGTGGCGGTCCATTTGGCGGAGGCGCCTCTTGCCATGATGATAAGGCCCCAAGGAGACAATCTGCGGGAAATAGGCCTTGTCATCTCCTTCTCTCAAGTAGTTTGGGATTCTATAAATGCATAGCTTTGCCCATGAGCCTGCTACATCATCCTGCAAAGCTTGCTCTAGCTTTTCCTTGATCGAGATCACCCACTCGGAGTCCGGCGACTTTAGCCCCTCCTCTTCGTGGTTTTCACCGTCGTTTCTGACCACAATCTGGAGGGATTCAGATGTTTCTTGCTGCTGTTTATGGACATGGTTATGTTGAGGTTGATCAGGGAATTCAATGGATTTGACATGGCTAGGAGTGGCTGTAACTCCAGATTCCACAGTTTCTCTGAGTTTGACAGTGATCAAGTACCAACTCAAGAGCTCCTTGTTGAACACAGCAACCATTTTTGGGAAAGTCCTTTCTGGGATTGGTTTTTTGTGTTTTGATTTGATAAACAAAGTCTTCAAAGCAACAAAAAAGCCACAAAGAAGATGAATTTTGTTACTCCCTAAACAGCCATTTCTGGAGCTAATAATTATAATAAAAGAAGGTCGTTGGCTAAATGATGGTATAAATTGTGTTAGATATTTATGAACTTTATGCTTTAATAATAGCCTTGTTGCCCTCGTGGGATTATGCATAAGTTGTTGTCACACGGACCCTTTTTGCCCTTCTGGTTCAATTAGCAACTCCAACATGGCTTTCAGGTATAATGTTCTATTCTTACCTTAAGGATTTATTCTTTAGAGAATTCTGTGATCATAGAATACAATTTTTAACCGTAAATATAATTTCTAGGCATTAGATTTAAATATATAATATATGATAGTTTTACTCTATAGGCCTGTTTTTTTTTTACTCTAGCAAAGAATTCTCCATATTCTTTTGTGCTATACATTTTTCTTGCATTTTTGCATATTGTTGGGTAAATCTTCATGTCATCAGCAAATAAAGCATGCCAATGGTTGAAAGAATATTTTAAGTTCAAATTTAGAGGGAATGTATAAAAGAGGCTGGTAAGTCCTTAATAAACTTCAAGGAAAATGAGTTCAGATCTGAATACTGGTCCACATATCTGATATAAATTATGTGCACTTTAAATGTTTAGTTTGTGCTTTAAAGACTTTAAGCACGTTATGTGCCCAAGTCTAAATTACAATTTTGGTTGTCTTAAGAAAAAAAAAATAAAAATGTCTAGAGATATGAATTGACTAGATATTGGATAGGTTATATCTTACAAAACAATTAGATAAAGTAATTTATGATGTAGTTTTCCATAAGGCCAGACTCAATTATTTTACAGCTATTGCCAGGCAGCCATTGTTCCACCCAAAAATTGTAGCAATTAATTTCTAGTTGGAACATGTACTCTAAAATACTGAGGTAAGCCCACTCAATATATAGAGAGAGATAACCCTCAGATAATATTAAAAAATATACTTATCTTCTATTCGAATGAATTCAGATGTGTTGTCTTATTTTCTGATCGAATATTTTTTATTCAATACATCATACAAACTTAACAATTTATATACATAAATAAAATCTAAATATTAAAAGTAATTAAACAAGTATCAAAATTTAATTAAAAGGATAGCTAAAGAGATCTTGATTCTTTCCGTTCCAAGTTTTTCAAAACTAAAAAAGTTTCCTCAAACAAGAAAACTAAAAAAGAAAATTTTTAAAAACAAGAAATAAATAGAAAGAAATGAAATCTTGAGGACTTTTGACCACATTTTGCTTATATCTTCACTGGGGCACAAGCAATTTTCTGTTTTAAGGCATAGCAACCTTGCACCTACCCCCTTCTACACAACCAAAAAAAAAAGTGTAAAAGTAACCTTTAAAGTTATTTTACTATAACCTGTGATCTGTCCAGCTCTTTTTGAAAGTGTACGATGTAAGCTTTTTTTTTTTTTTTTTTTTCTGTTTTTCCTTTTGGCCTTTTTTCTTTTGGCCATTCCTTATAATTTTTAAAATTATCTGTACCTACACCTTCCTAGTTCTCTATTTCAATCAAGAAACAATCAGAAGATGGTCTTTCCTCTGTGCTGACCCAACAAGAAAACCAGGAAAAAAAAAAAAAAAAACTTAAGCTCTCAGTGGGAATCATGCTTTATAAAGTCCCTGAAAGGAAAGGAGTGGACCAAACTAATACAATAGCACTTTTAACATTGTGCACATTTTTAATTGTTTGATTATTATATTTTCCAAACTAATTAATTTTAAGTTTGCTTAGTGTTGTTTGTTATACAAGGTTTTGCTTGAGCAGCCTTCCTTCCGTTTCCATGTCATGAAAGAAAACGACAAATGTAATGATGTATTTGCCTCTCATGACGACCACTCACACTTGTTATTTTTATTTATTTATTTATTATTTATTTGGTATTTAAATGATAATAAATGAATTTAAATGGTCTAATAGATACGTACTTTTTAAAGAATGTCAACTAAAGAATATCTTTGAATTGTTATAATGCTTCAGAAATAAAGTATTGTTTCCGATATACCTCTTGATGGTAACACACCTTGATAGTGGGTGTCTATAAATATCACGTAAGAGGATCCCTAAGCTTGTGCAATTATTTCAAAAATATACCAACTTTTCAAAATTACAGAAGGTTTAAAAGATTCTCTGTTTTCAGGAATTCTTGCAAAGATTTTTCATTCTTACTGTATTTGTCAATGGCTAGAGGTTAGATTTCCTTTCATTTACGTTCCTACATTCAGATGATTTTTATGCAATTTGGCTTATGTATAAATGTTGGAGATCATAACTTTGTATATGTAAATTTTCTAACATTTTGTATCAAGAGCATGGTTTTTTCTCTGCCTTGATATGTTTGAATAGAGTTTTATGGAGTTTTTCAAAATACCCAAAACTTTGTTATATTTGAAATCATTTTTTGATGATTTTTGTTGAAAACTAACGTTAGAAATCATTAAGAAATTGATTTTCTAATATTTCTGGGTTTTTAAAACGTCAATTTTGGTGCCCATAAGGTATGGAATTAACCGGGTCTTCAATTGGACCAATTTGGGTCAAATTCGGGTGAAGAAGACCCAATTCTGCTGAAAATTCGATTTCAGGGGGCTCAAAAAGACATGTTGTTTGGCCCTTGATGGGCACGTTTTCAAATAGCAAAATGACATGTCGTTTTTTGTTGACAAAAACAACACATCGTTTTACTCGTGTAGGGCTGTGTTTTCTGACTACAAAACGACATGTCGTTTTTCTTTGTCGCTTCACTTGGGGAGAGACCATTCTTGTTGTTTCAGGGGGCATTTTTTGACCCAAAAAAACTATTTTTTTAATTTTTTTAGATTTTTAATTTGAGTATTTTAGAAAATTGTTTTTTAATAAATCTAACATTAATTTTAATGAAATCCAAAATTTTATTGTTTTATGTTTAAATAAAATTTTGAAAATCTATTTTAGATATGGTTTTGAATTTATGCATAATTTATTTTGCATATATTCTTGGTTGTTATTTTTAATGCATGCAAATTCATGAATATTTTACTCATGAAAAAGAAATGTCCTGAGTGATTTGTATAATTTTAATTGATCTAAGAGTAGCCACAACATCTTTGATTAAATTAAAATTATACATTAAGTTTGCTAAATCACATATAGTTAAATGGATATTAATTATAACTAATTATATTTGGTATACTGAAATTTATCCCATAGGAAATTTTATTATATTAAATATGATTGGTAAAGATGAAATATTATACTGTTTTTCTTAATTTTCCCACAGGGATTAAAAAATGGAATATTGTTTAATAGTTTCATCATAACGTTGTATGTGAATCAATGTAAATTAGAAACTTAGCCGACTGGCAGTTTTTATGTCATATGATTCATAATTTTTGTAGCATGATTTACATCGGTAAAACATGACATATAGTTATTAGCTTCAAATTTTATGACGTGAGCATGTATGTTTGATGTATTGAGTAATTCAACCTGTTAATTTATCTGATATGAAATGTGATATTCTTGAGCTTAAGGGTGATAATTATAAAGTCTGGAATGAGAGGATTCTCCTTCATTTGGGGTGGCTAGACATTGACTATCCCATCAGAAAGGATGAACGACCATCTATCACTAAGACCAACACTCTAGATGATGTTGGTCGATATGAAAAATAGGAGCGATCCAATTGTCTCTCAGTTATGTTCATAAAGACCAAAATTTCTGCTGGGATTAGGGGTTCGGTTAATCAATATGACAATAACACTATTGTAGGCTATTGATGAACAATTTGAGTCTTCGGATAAGGCATTGGCAAACACCCTGATTATGTAGTTTTCATCCTTGAAGCTTACCAGTATTAAAGGCATGCGTGGCCATATCACGCGCATGAGGGACGTTGTGGCTCAATTAAAGACGCTTGAGGTTGAGATGTCTGATTCGTTCTTGTTACATTACTTTCTAAACACTCTACTCTCTGAGTATGGTCCCTTTAAGATCTCCTATAACACATATAAGGACAAATCAATTAATGAGTTGTTGACCATGTGTGTTCAAGAAGAGGGAAGACTCATCATGGAAGAGGGAGTGAAAGTAAATTTGGCAACCCAGGGTAAAAAGAAACACCAAACCAAGCAAAAGGGGAAAGGCAAGGTTCCTATCCAAACGGATATTAAGAAAGAGTTCAAGTGCTTCTTTTGTAAGAAGAAGGGGCATGCAAAAAAAGACTGCTCCAAATTATGGGAATGGTTTAATAAGAAAGGTACTCAACTCTCACTTGTCTGTTATGAATCCAATATAATTGAGGTTAATTATAACACATGGTGGATTGACTCCGATTCTACAATCCATGTTACTAATTCCCTGTAGGGATTGGAAGACGTACGGAAGCCAGTGGGAAGTGAGCAAAGCATCTATTTTGAAAATAAGATACGCTCATATGTGGAGGCTATAGGAACTTGCAAACTAATCTTAAGTAGCAGCTTTGTTTTGTATTTGGAAAAGACATTTTATATTCCTAGTTTTTTTAGAAATTTAATTTAAGTTTTCAGACTTATATCAGTTGGATATTCTTTTAAATTTTCAAAATCTTCATTCAGTTTGTTTTATAAATCTGATTTTATTGGATGTGGTACTTTGTCTGATGATCTTTTTGTCTTAATTTACAAAATGATGCCAATTATACCACTTTGCATGTTCATGAAAATGTTGGTATAAAGTGATGTGTTGTAAATAATGAATCCTCTATGTTGTGGCATCGGAGATTGGGACATATCTCCATTGAGAGAATTAAGAGATTAGTAAATGGTAGACTACTTAGTAGTTTAGATTTTACTAATTTTGATACTTGTGTAGATTACAATTAGGGAAGTGAGCAAAGCATCCATTTTGAAAATAAGATGCGCTTACATGGGGAGGATGTAGGAACTTGCAAACTAATCTTAAGTAGTAGCTTTGTTTTGTATTTGGAAAAGAAATTTTATATTCCTAGTTTTTTAGAAATTTAATTTCAGTTTTCAAACTAATCTTAAGAAGCCAGTGGGAAGTGAGCAAAGCATCTATTTTGAAAATAAGATGCGCTCACATGAGGAGGCTGTTGGAACTTGTAAACTAATCTTAAGTAGCAGCTTTGTTTTGTATTTGGAAAAGACATTTTATATTCCTAGGTTTTTTAGAAATTTAATTTCAGTTTTTAGACTTATATCAGTTGGATATTCTTTTAAATTTTCAAAATCTTCATTCAATTTGTTTTATAAATATGATTTTATTAGATGTGGTACTTTGTCTGATGGTCTTTTTTGTCTTAATTTACAAAATGATGCCAACTATACCACTTTGCATGTTCATGAAAATGTTGGTATAAAGCGATGTGTTGTAAATGATGAATCCTCTATGTCGTGGCATAAGAGATTGGGACATATCTCCATTGAGAGAATTAAGAGATTAGTAAATGATGGAGTACTTAGTAGTTTAGATTTTACTGATTTTGATACTTGTGTAGATTGCAATTAGGGTAAGCAGACCAACAAGTCAAAGAAGGGTGCCAAGAGGAGCTTTGATTTATTGGAAATTATACATACAGATATTTGTAGTCTAGGCATGGACACGTACTCTCAAAGTTACTTCGTCTCTTTCATAGATGACTACTCACGATATATGTATCTCTACTTGCTTAACAATAAAAATGAAGCACTAGATGCTTTTAAGGTCTTTAAAGCAAAAGTAGAGAAACAATGCGGAAAGCAAATTAAGATCGTGAGATCAGATATAGGTTGATAGTACTATGGTAAATACGTTGAGCATAGACAAGCACTTGGTCTATTTGCTAGATTTCTTCAAGAACATGGGATTGTTGTCCAATATACTATGCTTGCTCTCCAGACCAGAATGGTGTAACTGAAAGAAAAAACCGAACATTATTGGACATGGTGCGGAGTATGCTTGCTAGCTCCAAACTTTTTGAGTCCTTGTGAACTGAAGCACTTAAGGCGGCAGTATATATATTGAACCGAGTTCCAACCAAGGCTGTCTCAAAGACGTCTTTTGAGTTATTTAGGAAACCGAGTTTGCTACATGTACGCTTTTGGGGATGCCCGTCGAATGTAAGAGTTTATAATCCACAAGAGAAGAAGCTAAACCCAAGGACCATAAGTGGATATTTTGTTGGTTATGCTAAACGGTCTAAGAGATACATATTTTATTATCCATTTCATAGCACTAGATTTGTGGAATCAAGGAATGCAAAATTTCTTTAGAATTACTTGATTAGTGGGAGCAATTGATCCTAGAACACTGTTTCTGAGAAAGATCATACAGATGCTCAACCTTTCACTTCTTGTGATAGATTGATTGTTGTACACAACATGCCTAAAGTTTAAATGCGTGATGAACAACAGCAAGTTTTTTAAGTTCCACAGGTTGCTGATCAAGAAATAGTGGATCTAGCTAAACAACGATACAAGAACCCGTTAAATAGCCTATTGAACAACATGCTCTTCAGGAGAATGTTGAACCAACATTAAGAAGATCTACTAGAGAAAAGCGATCGGTGATACCTAGTGACTATATTATGTATCTACAAGAGTCTGCCTACAACATTGGAGTCAAAAATGATCTTGAAACGTTTTCACAGGCCATGAGTTCTAAGGAATCTAACTAATGGTACAATGCCATGAAAGATGAAATGGATTCTATGGCATTTAACAGAGTCTGGGATCTCATTGAGTTGACTAATGGTGTAAAAGCCATTGGATGTAAGTGGGTCTTTGAAACAAAGAAAGATTAATTGGGCAACATGAAGAGACATAAGGTAAGACTCATTGCCAAAGGATTCACTCAAAGAGAAGGAATCGACTACATGGAGACCTTTTCTCCTATATCTAAAAATGATTCTCTTCAAGTCATTATGGCATTGGTCGCCCATTTTGATTTGGATTTGTATCAAATGGATGTAAAAAAGGCCTTTCTCAATGGTGATCTAAAGGAAGATGTTTATATAAAACAACCGAAGGATTTCCTCTAGTGATAGTGAGCATTTAGTCTGCAAGTTTAAGAAATCCATATATAGATTGAAACAAGCCTTTCGTCAATGGTATTTGAAGTTCCATGACGTTATCTCTTTATTTGGTTTTAAAGAGAATATTATGGATCAGTGCATATACCAGAAGGTCAGTGGGAGTAGGATTTGTTTCCTTGTGTTATATGTGGATGACATATTACTTGCAACTAATGATAAGGGATTACTCAAAGAGAAGGAATCGACTACACGGAGACCTTTTCTCCTATTTCTAAAAAGGATTCTCTTCAAGTCATTATGGCATTGGTCGCCTATTTTGATTTGGATTTGCATCAAATGGATGTGAAAAAGGCCTTTCTCATTGGTGATCTAGAGGAAGAGGTTTATATAAAACAACCAGAAGGATTTCCTCTAGTGATGGTGAGCATTTAGTCTGCAAGTTTAAGAAATCCATATATAGATTAAAACAAGCCTCTCACCAATGGTATTTGAAGTTCCATGACGTTATCTCTTTATTTGGTTTTAAAGAGAACATTATGGATCAATGCATATACCAGAAGGTCAGTGGGAGTAGAATTTGTTTCCTTGTGTTATATGTGGATGGCATATCACTTGCAACTAATGATAAGGGATTGCTATATGAGGTGAAACAATTTTTCTCAAAGAACTTTGATATGAAGGATATGGGAGAGGCATCTTATGTCATTGGCATTAAGATTCATAGGGACAGATCTCGAGGCATTTTGGGTATGTTTCAAGAAACCTATATCAACAAGGTTCTAGAGAGGTTTCGGATGAAATATTGTTCACTAAGTATGGCACCCATTATGAAGGGTGACAAGTACGATTTGAACTGGTGCCCAAAAATGAGCTCGAACAAGAACAAATGAAAAACATTCCATATGCTTCAGCCGTTGGAAGCCTAATGTATGCTTAGGTCTGTACAAGACCTGACATTGTATTTGCTGTTGGAATGTTGGGCAGATATTAGAGTAACCCAAGTGTTGACTACTGGAGAGCCGCAAAGAAGGTGATAAGATACCTTCAAGGAACTAAGGATTATATGCTCATGTATAGACAAACCGATAATCTAGAGGTGATTGGATACTCCGACGTAGACTTCGCTAGCTGTGTTGATTTGTGAAAATCAACATCTGGTTATGTTTCATGTTTGCCAGGAGAGCTGTATCTTAGAGAAGTATGAATCAGACTTTGACTGCTACCTCTACTATGGAGGCTGAGCTCGTTTCTTATTTTGAAGCTACTTCGCATGTGTATGGTTGAAGAGTTTCATATCAGAGCTTAGAATTGTGGATTCTATTTCTAGGCTATTGAGATTGTATTGTGACAATTCAACTGCAGTATTTATGGCCAAGAACAACAAGAGCGGTAGTCGAAGTAAACACATCGACATTAAGCACTTGCCTATAAGAGAATGTGTTAAAGAAAAGAAAGTAGTTATTGAACACATAAGCACTGAGTTGAGGCTTGCCGATCCTTTAACTAAAGGCATGCCACTAAAGAATTTTAAGGATCGTGTAGTATGAATGGGACTTGGTCCCATGATATGAATTTCATTGTACGTATATTTGGCTATTTTTATGAAACTCTTATTCAGTTGTGATATTTTCTCACATTTAGTTGTGTATATATACAGTTATTTTGAGAAAAATCAATTAAGTTAGACCTAGAATAGACATAAGGTTTATTCATTAAGTTATGTTACCATCTATGAGTTAACATTAAGAGATATAATGCATTGTAATACATAGAAGATAATGCCATGATTTGTGTTTATTCCTTAAGTTTGAGATTGGTTGATTTTGGTTATTTAGAAAATATATGTGGACCAAGTGGGAGAATGTTATTTTTATTTATTTATTATTATTTATTTGGTATTTAAATGATAATAAATGAATTAAAATAAATTTAAGTGGTCCAATAGATGCGTATTTTCTAAAGAATGTCAACCAAAGAATATCTCTGAATTGTTATAACGCTTCAAAAAGAAGGCCTTATTTCAGAGATATCTCTTGATGGTAACATATATTGATGGTGGGTGTCTGTAAATATCATGTAAGAGGGTCCCAAGCCTGTGCAATTATTTCAGAAATACACCATCTCTTCAAAATTATAGAAGGTTTAGAAGATTCTCTTTCTTTATGAATTCTTGCAGAGATTCTCTATTCTTATTGTATTTTTCAAAGGCTGGAGGTTAGATTTCCTTTTTTTTACGTTTCCACACTTAGATGATTTTTAAGCAATTTGGTTTATGCATAAATGTTGAAAATCATAACTCTATCTATGTAAATTTTCTAACAACACAGCGCTTTATTTTAGCAAATTGTGATCTCTAGAAATTAAATATTTATGGAAAACACATTAGCTTCTAACATTATTAAGAACTAGTTCAAATCCCTTTTATCAAAAGGGAGAAAAAATGGGAAGATTGCATTTTCTATTCTTTTCTTTTCATCTTTTCTGATTCCTTTATTGATCTCTAGATCTGATCAAAATCACATCAAGATAAAACGGAAGCAGAATAGACAGTTTGTGATATAGATTTGGCAACTGGGAATCAAAGACCTATCGATAGTTCATACCTTGGAAATCTCCTTTTCTTTCCCTCTCTCTAGCTCTTTGATTTATAGGGTGTTTGGTAGAGTAGTTTAAACTATCGGTTTGAATTTGAGAACTGTAGAATATGAGAGCTTTACGCTTTAACCTTTTACTATAATATGTGAGAGCTTTACACTATTTATAATTTAAACTATTGGTTTAAATTATTCTTCTAAACACTCTACAAGTTTGGTTAGAAGTAGCCGAGGTCCATTGAAAAAGTCAACACAACTACCTAATGGAAAAGGATGCTGAAAAAGGTGAAAGACTTTCGTGCAATTGTGTGAAAGTGGGGGAAGAGATGTATAAGAGCCATAAAAGCTCTTTTTCTTCCGTGGAGATTTTTATGGTAGGGTACTCTACTGGCATGACACAACTTTTAATTATCATATTTTCATAAAATTCTGTTAAATTATATTAATTTTTTAATCTAATATGATTTTGATGTGATTTAATAGTTAGTACATGATCCGACGGTTAAAAACTATATAGGCTCTTCTTTTATCACAAAAACCTTGAAAGGCACTTCCTACTTGCCTTAACAACTACATAATTTTCCCTTTCACCAAACAAGATAAACGTGACCTCTTTCTTTCCACTATGTTAAAAGAAGAGAGAAGGAAAAAAGAAATATTAAAAGTTGTAGAGGCTGCTCTCTATTTCTTGGATTTCTGCAAGACAATCACATATAAGTTATAGATTTTTTAATCCCATATTTTTTATAGACTCTACAATATAAATTCTGCAATGAAATCTCTGTCCTCTTAAAATGGAAAGAAACCTTAACAGAAAACTAAGGAAGTATGGACTAACATTCAACACAAAGCAGGTGATAATAACACAAGATGTTACATAAATTTTCCTGGTGAATTCAGGCTAAACATTTAACAGAAATGGCAATAAGCTGCAACAATAACACTTTCTTTTTTCGTTGCAGTTTTGCAATTTTTAAATCTATAGACAACAATCATAATCCAAATAAGCAACAGAAGTGCATCCATTCTTTTGATAAACTCGGAAAGAAGCACCATCCTCCAATCCCTTTTCCGATTGAAGACGGAAGATTATTCAAGCAACGGCTACCATCTCAGCAGCAACTTCATAAGCCCAGTAAGGCTTATTCGATTTTTCGCCATTCTTAATGGGGTAAGAAGCCTCCATCCCAATTCCGCATTTTACCGTGTGTGTGTCAGCCACATTTCTCTGCATTTTGATGTATCCCTCCTCACCCCATTTGGGGCCCCATGAGTTCCTCACAAGCCAGTAATCCAAACCATTCTCCACGCCGTATCCGACCACAACCACTCCGTGGTCAAGGGCCAGTCCACAGCGACCGGTGAACACGCCCTGAAAAGATTAAAACATGACGAATAAAGTACAAAACCTTCTCCATATTTCTTTCCCTCCCAAACATGGATTTTCCTACCAAATTTGTGTAGTTTACATCTTTAACAAGTATGAAAATTATATTGAAAAAAAAATTGTTAGCTGAGAAATAAGGCCTTTTGCTTCCAATCCAACTCTTATCATAGCATTTCAAACACAAACGCCTAGATAAAGAAATGAAGATTAGTCTTATCTTGATACTTGTTTTTCTCCAAGAATTGTCTGTGAAACTAGATTCGTATTTTTTGCTTCATATTTAGTTGAATTTGTTAGCCAGTGACTTACAGATTCATATAGCTGAAGAGCTCTACCACCAGCTTCAATGGCAACGCTGACAGGCTGATGAGCCACAGCCTTTTTCAATGCCTTCTCATCATAAGCCGGAACATCCTCGTACCCGTCAATGGTTACAATCTTCTTGTTTGCCTGCAACAACAAATATTAGCCCAACTACGATCAACTGATCTATACATAGATACAGATATTGAGAGTGCTACTGACCAGAGAGTAGTCACACTGACCGTTGAGGCCAGAATAAGGGTAGTCAGATTCAGTGGCGATGCCGCCATTGTTGATGATGAACTCAAAGGCGTAGTCCATGAGGCCACCATCGCAACCGGCGTTGTAGGATCGGTCGCAGTCCACGAGCTCTTGTTCTGAGAGAGACACTAGCTCTCCTGTCACAATCTTGTTTATGCCTTCCACTGCTGCTATGGCTGAGAATGCCCAGCAACTTCCTGCTCACCTCAACAACAACACAAACACCACAAACTACCTCGTCAAATTCAGAGTCTTAACGCGTTTACTGATCCAGAATTCAATGAAAATTATGTTTCAGTAGCATTGAGTTACAGAATTGGTGTTCAGTAATATGTAAAAATAAAGTTCATATATAAATATAAAAGGAATCTAGTGGGATCAAATTCTTCTTCTAATATGCAACAAATAACCAAATGACAATAATAATAATTGTTGTACCCCAAAAAGAAGAATATGAAATAATTAAAGTTTTGTTTGACCAAATAAGGATATGTTTAACAGAGAAGGTAGTTACTTCTTTCTTTTTTTTTCCTAAAAAAAAAAAGAATGAACTTAATCCCGTGGGTCAAAGTAGGGTTTTGAATTCCCTTTCTCAAGGAATTTCATTGATTAATTTGCTTAAACAAAAGTGAACATCAGCATTTGAAATGATAACTTCATTGATTAATTTGCTTTTTAGATATGAATACAAATTGTTGGTTAAGACTTGAAAAATAATTGAGTTGGTACTATATTTATTAATCTTATTTTGGCTCGCCGAGCTTTAGTTGCTAGATTTGGGCCTCTCTTATATAGCCCAACTTAAGGAGTCCACGGAAACAAACTGTGTTCGGGACGGACTCAGCCCATCAGCAGATTAATCCCAGGCCCTAGATGTCAAGCGGGCCCAATAAGTTAAGCTGTACACCAGCCCATAGCTATAGGGCCGCAAATGGTTCCAATACCTCTTTTTGTTCTTATGTATTATTTTTTGTGAAATCATAACAGTTAGATAATTATAGTTAATGTTTTTTTCAAAGCCTATTAACCGGGTGTTTTAAGAGTATTTGTTTACACCAATTGATTAAGAAAACTATAATATATGAAAGCTTTATATTATAGCATATTTTTGCTTGACAATGCAACATGTGAAAGCTTTACACTATAGAAGCTAAAAGTTTTGATTTAAATTAAAAATGCTAAACACACTATAAAATAAATAGTAGGTTTTGAAAATAATTGTAATAAATAGCAAAAAATAAAAAATTTACCCGGTAATTTTTTTTATCTATTTACTATGAGTACGTTTATTAGTAAATTATCTTTATACTATTAGTTAATATAATATTTTCAGAACATGTTATTCACTTTAAAAAGTTTAAAAATCTATTGTTTCCTTCCTTTAAGAAAATAGACAATTTAGTTACGTCTTAGCAATAGAATTAGGTAAGCAATAATTTTACTATAATTTCTTAATTTATATTTTGGTAAAAATAACTTTTGTTTTTAAGATTAAATAGTGTTCTTGACTCCTTCATGAGTCCCAATTTTGAAACGAAAATGGATGATATAAAAGGGTGCTCCAACCAACGGTCCAATCCAAACTACTAGTCCATCTCTATTCCTTATTTCCTTTTATTTTTAATTTTTTTTATTTTTTAAAAAGTCTCTTTCTTATTTCTTGTCTTCTTTTCTTCCAAAAAAAAATTAAAAGAAAAGAAACCAGTAGCCCTTTTCTCATTCCTTTCCCCTCGTTGAAGGAAAGAGTGGAAACTACTAGTCCATATAACATATTCTCTTCCCACCTGGTGATACTGATGACCACATCAAAAACCATACAACAAACTTGAGCTTGATAACAAAAGCCACATCATTAGTTTAAAAAGAAAAAAAAATAACCAAATAAAATCCAATAAAATTCATTGAAGATTTCCGTAATAGCATATATAGATTAAAAAAAAAAAAGCAAGTTTGATGGTTGAAATACAAAAACTTATTGGTGGTTTATTTTTTAGTATCCACCAGAGTAAATTGCCTAAAAAAATAATCTTTTTTTATGGGGTATAGTTTTAAACCATTGAGTTAAATATTGTACACTTTACAGTTGTTAATCATCGACTTAAATGTTAAAAATTTTATCTGGAAACAATACTTAATCTTTTTCACTTCTATTAAAAATTCCATTACATACACAAAAAAGACACACACACATAAAAATACATAATCACTGGTCGTAGGTATATTTTAACGGTAATATCACACCCGACTATGCTTAGAGTTTAAATCCGTCTATCCCAAATTCAAAAAAACAAAAAAAAAAAAAAAAAGTAGTTAAAACAGAGAACTAACCGCAACTTCCTTGATCCTTGACGGGATTAACAGCGCCATTAACCCTCCAATCGACGGTCTCCGGCAACAGTTCACCGCCGCTTGGAGCGTACCTCCGGCCGGCGACCTTGGCCTTCATGACCCTCCGCTTGGCGTCGGATTTCGTCCCCAACATCTCCCTTCTGTACTCCTCATTCGTCATGTCCGCGAACCTGTTCATCCCAACCTTGTACGTCCTGTTCTGTACGGCGTTGTGCTCGTCCACGAACCTCAAATTCTCCTTAAAGATCTCGAACCTTCTCTCCTCCTCCCCCAGCCCGTTGTAGGTTCTCCCGTGCGTCGCCATCCATTGCATGTACATCTCTCTCGCTTCTGCGTCGCTTCTGGAGCTCGACAATGGCGGAAGCGACGATAGAGCTAACAAGCAGAGGAGAAGGATGATCGTGGATATGGAGATGAGCGCCATGGCTAGAGTTTAAAATTTGGTTTAAAGAAGGAAGAAGATGATGGGTTTTGATGGGGTTGGGGATGGAGGGGGGGGTTTATATAGGGGTGGAATAATGTTAGAGAGAGACAGGAGTTAGAGAGAGGGGGCAGAGTGGATCATATGGTCTCGTGGCTGGTCGTTGTAGGTTAGTAGGCTAGTAGCTTTTAACGGATGATTACGGGACCAAAGTCTAGAGAGAGAAACACTGAGCTTGTTGGTCTAGCAGCTTGGATTATTGTAGTTGAATGATGCACTAAAGTTGAGTATTTGGGCAGTCCTTTTTTTAAGGTCTTTAGTATAAAGTTTTTTTCAACAAAAAAAATCAATGGTGTTTTTAAGCTTTCAGCTCCAAACAAAAAGAAATGTGGTTCATATTTTTACTAACTAGTAATTAAAGACAATAAGAATCGATTCCTAGGTTTCATTAAGAGATGGATTTTTCATTAGGCTTTTAGCGAATATTTTTATCGATATTCAATGACGATTTTCTCTAATAACTGTTTGAAAAATGTGCTAACCTTGATCTCTCTCTCTCTTTTTTTTTTTTTTTTGACCTTCTATTATCAAAAAAGTATAGAGGAAGTTTCTTTTTTTTTTTTTTTGGCAGGGAGAAATAAAATGATGACGAGGTTAATTAATAGAAGCCGAAAGTGTTTTTGCTTCAGTGATATTCCGGCCACGTTGCTGCTTTTTACCAGTTTGCTTAGAAGCAGGGTTTTGTTTTCTTAAATAAAACCGCCAGCCCAAGTTGAGATGTGTGCTTTGTCTGCAGAGAGTTTAACCCCGTAGGTGGCAAAAATAGTTTCCTGTTATTTTTTTTAGTTATAAACTGTGTAAAACTTTCATATTTAACAATAACAATAAAAAAATATTACGGTGTAAATCTTTCATATGATATAATAAAAATAGTTCTAACTAATAGTCCCTATCACCCTTTCAAGACTCTAGATCCTGGTAAAACAAAAAGTCAGTGGATGAAGTTATGAATTTCCCTTTTTCTTCGGTTTTCTTTCTTTTACTCTTTTACGACATTGTTATGGATAGTTCCACCATTTGTCGCATCAAACGGTTGATTTTGCAAGCCCAAGTGATCATCCCTTTGTAATTTTCCTTCCTTTCTCTGTAAGAAACTACAACTAAAGAGAGAGAAGGAAAAGGAAAAAAAGGAAAAGAAACAAAGGAAAGAGGTGTTTTTTCATCCCTTATCAAGTATTATAGAAACCCTTGCGCAATACCCTATTCCACCTGCATGTTTGAGGGGGAAAAAAATTTAAAATAATTAATAGTTTCAAGTTATAAGAAAAAAATAAGACTAATGATTTATTTTTACCATATTTTTAAATAAATAACTGAATTTTTAAAAATTATGATTATTGATGTATAAAAACATCCATTTTTTAATTTTAAAAATTTCAACCATTTATTTGAAACAGGCGTAAAAAAAGCCTTAGAGTAAAATCACGTGTGAGATTACTGTTAGACTATATTTGCAATCATCTATGTATCAATCTTTTTAGATAAAAAGCGTGATTAACAATATATATACTGCTTTTGTTATAAACCAAAAATACATGGAAAACAAAAGTATAACTGCTTAGAAAAAGTTTGTTTATACAAAAAAATTTTAACGTAATTGCCGACATTTTTATCCTTGTTCCTCTATATTGGCATTTAACTGATAACGTATTGCTAACTCAAATTCATGCTCTGATCCCCTAGAAGTTGGATTGAACCACCGGTCAGAGTAATCAGTCGATAAATATTACCGTCTAACCTCTTCAAAATACAACTGCCTCATCCATTTATTCTAGACAACGTTCCGAATTCAATTATTTGATTTGAAAATTTCATCTTGTTACAAAAATAATGCTATAAAACAAAAAAAAAATTCACAAAAATTTACGTGAAAATTCAAACACCACAGATAGAGTAGAAAAAATTATTGAACTCAAAAAAATTACAAGATCAAGGCGATTAAAGAAGCTAAAACGATAATGTCAAACCGTAACACAATACATCAAATATATATATAGAGAGAAAAAAACCTTATGAGCCTAAAACATAAATTAAACTGCCCAAAAAATAAAGGTTCGTACCACAAGGACGAGATCAATGGTAGGCTGTGAGATCCGGCCTATTGACATAATTTCTGCGTTATTACTACAGATCTCATGAAAATTTCACATTTATTCTTTCACCACAACTATCAACACGATAAGGTTTTTAGATTGGATCAAACTGATTTTGGATCACTATAGTTAGATGGTTTATTAAGAAGAAAAGAAGACAACCCAGCATTCCCATTTGTGATGTTATTTCTCAAATTGTTTATAATCTTCACTTTTGTGATCCTCCGTTTTCCCAGCAGTTATGGACGAAAGCCTATTGCTTTAACAAAAAACAAGATTTCAAATCTTCAAACGTCTGCTTTTGAAGATTTCCTGTCCTGCTTTCATTAATTTCCGCACCAATGAAGATGGAAGATAGTGAAAAAAAAGTATATATATATATTAAAAAAAATATCAGATTCCAATAATCGGTTGGAAATCCACCAGAAGATTCCACAATTTCCAACGTGCGATCTCTGTTCCAACTTGTTTGGGAAAGGGAAACATCAGATTTCATCCACCGCAGATCAAATATCAAAATATCTTGAAAGACGGCCACTCAAAGTTTGCCAGTCTTATCCACCTATTTTTCCGTGAAACCCCCATTATTTTATATTTTCTGTTTTTCCATGCAATATGACGTCGCAAAGACCTCCTTTTTCAACTTTTATCAAGTTGTTACATAACAATTTCCAATGCCAAAAGAGAACACCTTAGCTTTGGGTAAAGAGCTTCGTACCTTGCACATGCGAAGCAAAGAGATCATCACATTCGCAGTTTACGAATGGGCAAGTTGTGTAGAGACTCTTTTCTCTGCTCGTTTGCTGAGTGAGATCAGTTTGGACCAATCTGCAACGTCAGATTTCAGTTTTACAACATGGGCAAACCAGTCAAGGACCAGAAACAAAGCCATTGGTTTTAAAATGAATTTATGGGAGGTTTTTTTATTATTATCACATTTTGTATCTTTTTCTTTTCTTTCTACAGGAACCCAACCACCCAAAAAAAAAAAAAAAGAACAGTGGACACGAACTCTGTAATTCCTTCCTTAGAAATTTTTTATGTATAAAATTCGAAACAAGTTGGATACAAATTCCTACAGAGGCAGTAGACCCAACAAGGACTACTTTGTTCACATGCCTCTTCATGAGACAATAAAATCAATCACCCCAGAGAAAAAAAAAATACATATAAAAAAAGGAAGGGAAAAAATTGTGAAATTTCGGTGAAAATCAAGACTCAAATTGCATGTGGATCAACAGGTTGTTCTGTGGGGAGCTTTCCCACATATACACGGTAGGAGCACTGGCTTTCTCTGCCTTGCCAATGCCGAATTCTTTGATGTCTTCAAATTCACACACCAGCTTTTGCAGTGTTTCTAGTGTACATTGGTGCTGGATATGCTCAGTTGTGCTCAGCGTGTCTTGTTGAAACCTGCGCATCTACTGTCCTCGAGTCGTGCTTTCTCTTGCTCCGTCGCTTCGATCTCGGCGATCGGGTCTTTGCAGAATGCTTCACTACATGCTCTTGGGTTCCGATTGCTAGATTTTCAGTGGTTGGGAGTTCAGGTGGAGCATCAGGCCATGGGGTTCGTTTTGCTGGTACGGTGACTTCCAAAGGAGGGTCAATAACCCATCTGTATGTATTGACGAACAAACTAATATTAGCTTTTATGCAGAGGAAAGATAAATTATTCTAGTAAACCAAACCGATTAATTTATGTCTCGTCGTTTTTTAGACACAAACAGATTGTTAAGCATTTCTGATGATATCTATAGTACTTGAGTTCAAGGAACACTGGTCGATAATGGCTTTCACATAATTGTATGGAAACACCGAAGCATAGAGTCATGCATACAACAAAGAAGGTTATAGATAAAAAAATTTAAATGAACAAAGGTTGTATTATATGACAATAAAAAGAAGAAAGAAAGTTATGTATGACATTAAATATTATGATATTAAATATGAAATAATTTTAAAGAAAGTTAAAAATAAAAATATTCAGAAAAAAGGTACTCGGTAATCTAGCAAGTCAAGCGGCCAATAAGATTGCCTTTTTCTTGTTGAGATAAATGCTTGATATTACAATCCGATGATATCGAAGAGAGAACAAATGGAAATTATCACCGCTCCACCGTCTAACCGCAAGAAATAAGGACAATTTCTAGTTCTAGAAACTTCACATAGCACAACCAAATTTGTCGTTAAAATCCTAAATAAGTTAGAAAAAGAGTCCCACTAGATACCACAAGCAGCCTATAAATTAAAAAAGCATCGATATGGGGACTGGCAATCAATCAAGCAAAAAAGACTCGATTAAATATCGTAAGGACAATCAACGGGCAAGATATGCATACATATATATATATATATACACGTACTAACTGCTTACATATATATATATATGCATATATAAATATGTGTGTGTATATAGGTTTTTACTCGAATTTAATACTCTGACCAATCCGCCACTTGCAACATTTTTTGTTCGCAAATATAACATTGTCCGTAATCTTGTGTAACATTTAATTCGTTTAAATGTAACATTCAATGTCGCATATGTTGAGCTACATTTATTAAGTGTTACATACGAACAAATTGAATTTTACATTAATGCACGAACAATATTATATTCGCGAACAAAGAATGTTACAAATGCCAGACTAGTCCGGTTGCCTAATTGGAGACTATCTCAATATATATGTATGAATAAAAGACAGACAACCAAGACTAAACGCCAGCACTGATTCTTAAATACTGTGGAATAGGAATCAGTCCTGCATTTAAGTCTGTTCTGGTTCAGCATTTGCACAAAACAGAAAAGAGAAGTAGGGGCAACTAAAATATTTTTGCCATGCCACCTTATATATATATATATATATATATATTATTTATTTTCCTTTCGTCGAACCCTACAATATTTGGAAGGCAAGATATTTTTGTCATGTAGGTGCCAATGAAGAGGTTTGAACCTCAGACCTTGAGGGAACAAACCACAGGCCTGACCATTCCAACCAACTATACTAGTCATCCTTAATTAAAAGCAAATCGTTTGCAGAACAAAGTTGCACTCGAATCCACACCCATACTACACATGGCCCACATATTTCTGAAGTTCACATTCCAGCTCTTGACATAGATATGCCACTCCACACGAAATATCCAGCAGCCCAGCAAACCTCAAAAGTTTTTTTACGTAGGTTGGCTGTTGCAGGAACCATTGATTGGCTTTATAATGTCTATCAGACGACCTAATCGAGAGTTCTCAGATTCAGCATAGAGTGAGTGTGGATTTACCCCGCGGGGGGGGGGGGGGGGGGGTTGGGTGGGGGGGGTGGTGGTGGTGGTGGTTGGGCGTGGGGTGGTGGAGATTATCTCATTATGTCTCGCAACTAACATAAGGAACCAAAGGTAATAAAAAACACTCCTTTGTTATGACTAAACATCTTAACATTGGTACACATGACAAGGCAACTGAGACACTCGGTTTTAAATTCTAAAACTGACAATATATGTTAAGGTCCAGATGTTTAAGTATCAAGGTCCAATTTACAACGTCAAAGCATTAGTTCTTAAAAATGTTTGACATGTGGAAGGCCATGGTGAAACTGGCCTACTCCTTAAGACCAGTGCACCAGGTGCTACCATCGCTGGACTATGCTTAGACTGCTATAAATTAGAGGAAACAATTTTGTGGAAAAAGTTATGGCCAAAAGATTTTTAGTTAAAAAATCTAGCCCCATAGCCCAAACTATGATGAGCTTGCTCAAATTCCAGCCCAGTAAAATTCCATTACTCGGACTTTGCTTACAGTTCAAGCACTACAAGGTAAAAGAAGTTACCGAAAAATAAGCCCTTTCCCTACGCGGTAAAAGAAGTTGCCAACAAACAATACTTGAACTTCAGCACCTTACTTCTAGTTAGTTTCCCATTTTCTTACTTCAGTTAATTAAGCTCAAACTCTTGACAACAGCTTCAAGTCAAATAAGTTTGCATTTCTGACGAGTAAATCTCTTCTACTTGAAAGGCATCCTAAGAAGTTTGTTGGCTCCATTTTACTCAAAACTATAGCCCTGCAATGCAAAGTGCAGACATATCTGACCTCTCTACTTCGAAAGGACAAATCACTAGCAATCTCACCATTTAGATATACGATGGCATTAATTTACTCATGAATTCATCGAGACAAATCAATTCTAAAGCCTTCGCTTCATAAGCATTAATAAACACTTTGTTGTTGCTAACTATACTGTCAGATAATCTATGCATCAAATAACTTCGGACTGATTCAAATGATGACATCAATTAAAAGATACAAGACTTACCTGGGAGGGAATTTGCTATCAAAGCGAGCTTCAACACGGAGCCACCAGATCAAAATTTGGCACCCGCAGCTTCCAAGTGGCTCCACCATGGATGGGTCCTTCAACAAGAACAAGGGGTTCTCTATATTCTCCCCAACTCCATCTAATTCATCCAGATCCTTAACCCACTCTGGCTTATTCTCAGCTTCCTTCCAAAGCATCCTGGAATTCAACACGAATCCTGCCCACTCCAGCTTCCTCGGAAGCACCGTTGCCCTGTCGTCAATATATATTGCTTTCTTTCCCACATACGGCAGCGAATTAAATGTGTGCCAACCAACTAACTTGTTTGATGAGTTACAAGCAGGGCCTTGAACAGGCATTGGCAGGTTTTGCTCATCATCATCCTTTTTCTGCATTGTAGAAACTGACAACCCGTCTATTTCGCCTGAATGAGCAAGTATCCCAATTGAAAGAGCACCAAACCACTTCACATTCTGGATCTCATCAAAGAGTTCCATACTATGCATATTACTATCGTCCGCAAACATCAAAATGCCATCCAGGTTCTGTTCCCTTACAGTTCTGTTCCATCACAAATCCGATGAATCAGTCAATCAGATTCCACGCGCTAGAAATTAACCTAAACTCTAATTTACCTAATTTTTAAGGTTCAAAATATACACAGGAACAAAATCTTTCCCAATTCCTAAACTTTCTTATAATTAGCATAAATTTAGCATATATTCCGGAATTCCTATCCTAAGTTGTGAAAAACTAGCAAAAAGAGAAAGGAGTAAAAAACATAGACAAATTCAAACTGTTTTGAGCAAAGAAGCAAGAAATATTATTATTTACCTCAAACCATGAAGCCTCATCCGAGCCTCCAACCGGTGGCGACCTTCCCAGGAATTCGGCATCCGCTGGTCAAATCCGACATGAATAGTCCGGAGACCAGACTTGACAAGTATTGAAGCTGTCTCATTGCTGACTCCGCCGGCCTCCACCACGATCCAAACGACGTCGTAAGGCACCAGCATCAGAGAATGCATCAGTCCAGTCATATGGAGCGCCTGGAAAGTCCGGACATAAGTCGGAGTCACCACGATCACCGTCCTAGGGTTCTTGACACCGAATTGTCGCCTCTGCTCCTTCTGGACCGTGTCGATGATCTGGTGCGCCTTCATCACCTCACTCGGATTCGGGTGTGGCCACGGCCGGATTCGGATCCCGTGCCGGCCGACCACCACGCGGCTGCTGGAGCTCGCCGTCACGGCCGTCGTCGTCCTATTCAGCGCAAACTCCACCCCCGCCGGCTCGTCGAGGAGGCGGAGGTCCAAGGGCCCGCCGAGCTCGGCGGCGGAGCGAAACGTCGCCGTGTAGATGTTGGTGGAGGAAGTGGAGAAGAGGAGGAAGAATACCAAACGAGAGAAGCGGAATCCGAGGACAAGACTGATGAGGCAGCAAAGTCCATGCAGCACCAGCCAGAAGATCGCCGCCGGCGACCTAATCGAACCGTCCGCCGACGAATCCAACGGCGCGGATCCTCTGAAGCTGTTGCTCTGCCGGTTCATGTAGCTCTGCTGCAATGCCGAGAGCTTCATTTTCCCTCTATATCCCCACACCCCCACTCTCTCCCTCTCTTACCCTACTAGAGAGAAAAAGTTGGCAGAAGATTTTGAGCTCTATTCGTTGAGCCGCTTTGGAAATTGAATCTTCGTCTTCAGAAATTTTCTGGTGTATCACTGTTTGTAGAGAGAGAGAGAGAGAGAGGAGAGAGAATGGAAATGGGAATGGATATGGTGGTGGGTTAAGGAGTGGTTTCATCCAAAATTTCTTCGAGTTTACGAATGAACCGCTTTGATTATCATTACTAATCCGTATTTCTGTTCTTCTTTCTGCCCTCAGCTTTCTTACACAGACAAAGACAAAGACAAAGACAAGAGAGAGAAACATAGGCCCATTAAATCAGGAACCTAAGCCTTGGGCTACACTAATAATCCGTGCTCGGAAGGTGAGGGAGATAATCTAATATATGGTTTTTTGTACGCTTTTAATGTACGCAATTTTTTTTAATCCTTTTAGTTGATTGCATAATTATCATTCTTATTTTAATTATTTTTAAATTTATTTGTTTATTTTTAAAAATTATAAAAGTATTTTTAAGATTTTAAAATTTATTTCAACTTCATCTCCACGAATAAAAAAATTAAGCAAAACAACATAATTATTCTTAAATAGTTATGATAAATGCTTTATATATTAAAAACATAAAAAAATTCTAAAACAAAACATCAAATTTTAAAAAAAAAAAGATCTTAAATTTTATGACTTTTTAAATTTAAAAATATATATTTTTAAATTTTTTAAAAAAACATATATTTTATGAACAAATTAGGTTTAATATCTCTATTTTTTAAGTCAAAAAGTCTAGAAGATATAAAATTGAAACAAGTTTTTCAAATTTAAATGATACTTTTGTAGTTTCTAAAAACAAAAAAATAAATTAAAAAATAATAAAAATTATGAGATATAATTATGCAATTAACCTTTTTTTGTAATATGGGTGGTAAGAATTAATTTGACTTTTGGCCCAAATGCTATGATATCCTTATCCTATTTTAGTATCTGAACTTTACAAAATTTTATAAATTTCACCCCAAAACCATGACCTTGTTTTTTATGTCCTCACAGTTCAACATACACACAATTTCAAACTTTATTCCCTAATCAAATTCACACTTTAATTGCATATCCTAATTCACATTTCAAGTTCAAACCTTACTTTTTATATTTTATAGTTCGAATAAATATATACATATAAACTACTATATTTTAAAACTACAATCTGAATTAGCCCTACTTGTTAATAAATGAAATTTGAGATAAATCACTCTCATTTAAATTAAGTTAACCCTCACATGCTTTGTTGGTCAACGAGCTCCAATAGACTGAACATAATTTTTTTTCTTTTCTTTTTCAATTTTACTTTGTTTTGGCATGATTTGTTCAAAATATTCTTCATTAATTAAGCACGTAAGTGTCACACAATTAAATCCGTTGACGCCTCAACGACTCTTATAACTGATTGACAAAAAATGAAAACAAAAACATAATTTAGGATGCAATTTGTAATGTTTTGAACTTTGGTGCCAAAATGAAACAAGGAACATAATTCCTAAGTTAATATCCCTTGTTAATAACAAAGTATAAAGTACGGCTATAAGACAATAAACAAAGTCAACCAGTAGTTGACGGAGTGAGACCCATGGCCTGTGACAACGACGGACCACCGGGGGCCTAAACAAATTGGGATTAGATTAGACAAGTTTTTTTTTTTTTTTTTTTGGGAGTTTAGTGAGAGAATTAGTCTCTACTTTATTAAGCAAGTGACATAGAAACTTTTATACGAAATTGGTATGTGGATTTAGAAGGAACAAGATTTTATGTCTAATCCAAGTCCTGTATTTTGAGCAATTTTTCTCGAGGCATTTTAGGAAAATTCAGAATAATTATCATGTTGATATTAATGTTGGCTAACTTTGGGCTAATATAGAACATATGCTTTAGTTTCTTAAAGTTTAATTCCTCTTCCTTCGGTTGTTGGCAAACATGAGGCCAAAAAAAAAAAAATGTCTTAGGTGAATGATTATTGTTTGTTGAGATCCCACCAAAGCACCAACTAATTCCCTTTTTTTTATTTTTAGCAGCCAAAAAAAAAAAAAAAAACCTTTTCTGTTTATTTTTCTTTTCGAAATTTAAGTGGAACGTCTTCTAGTATGAACTTTTTTTTTTCCCATTATTTAAACCCTAAAAAAATGAAAAGGGGAGCAAGGAAGCCATCGTGAAGAAGAGGGAGGGAGAGAGAGAAAAAGAGTTGGAAAATAAAATGTTTTGTATTACTTTTTAATGTTTAATTATTTTAATGTATTTATTAGAATTTTAATATAATTTTACTCTAATTATATGTCATGTCAGCAATTCTATTAAGTTTATGGACGAAATTGGATAAAAGGGATATTTTAACTAGTTCTAATTTTCAGGTAGTGCTTTAACTGGTTTTAAAACATCGATCAACAAAATAAAATATGGTACATAGATCGTGATGATTTATGAAAATGATCTTAACAAAATTAATATATGACTGCATATTTTACCACGGTCAAATTCAAGCACTTGCTAAGCAACTCATCTATGAGGTATGCTATTCTTTTTCTAGCAAGCTTAAAATCCAAATAAGCGAATTGTTTGAGATGGCTAAATCTAAGCTCATTTATTTCAAAGAAAAACAAGTCTAGACCCACTTGATAGATAAAAAGGCACGGCAATAATGTTGAGCCATTGGCTAAAATCACACCGGCTAGTCAGCTTCTAAAATCAGAAGGCGATACTTTGCTAAATCCTTGCGTTGTCAACGTGTTAAATACGGAAACCATTCTCATAGTGGGGAATTTCTCACCAGTATTGTTCAATTTATTTTAACATGTAAGATGCTTCAAATGAGTTGATTGCAAATTCCATGAGATGGGACTCTACTTGAAATTATTACCAATTATAGTATTCACTTTTCTCTTCTTCTTTCTTATAATTTCCAGATTTATATGGACAAAGTTTAAAATCATTCTGTAAAATCAATCCTACAATTGTAACATGTACAAATTGAATAGTGTTTTTTTTATGAAACAATAACTTTAAAAGCGTATAACAACAAATAATTCCTTTTTTTAAAACTACTATTACATTTTCTCAAAATTACTGTAACATATAAAGCAGAGGTGGCAAAATCGTGTTCGTGTTGGCATGTTTACAGCACGACACGTTTAGCCCAAACACAAACACGACACGATTAATAAACGTGCCAGAAATGCAAACACGAACACGACACGCCTATGGCACGCTTAACACGATGTGACACGATTAACACGATTATTAAACGTGTCGTGACGGGTTGACACGATAACAACACGCATATGACACGTTTATGACCCAATTAACTAAAAATTTTAAAAAAAAAAAAATTAAAAAAAAAAAAACCAAAAAAAAATTAACAAAAACACAATATCTAATTAATACTAACCTACTATAAATATTTCAAATATTTTTATTTTTAAGTTTAAATGTGTTATAAATGGGCAGGTCGTGTCGTGCCATGTCAACACGTTTACGGCCCATTTAATTAAACGTGTTAAGTCGTGTTTAGCGTGTTAGCACGAATCCGACCCGTTTATTTTTGTGTTATTTGTGCCAACCCATTTATAGCACAATTAATAAACGTGCGGTCTAAACCTGTTTATCTCGTGTCGTTTTCGTATTGTGTCATCGTGGCGTGTCTAAAATTACCGGCCTAATATATGGTGTTTAGCATGGTGGTTAGAATCATTTGTTAGAATTATTTTTACTGTAGCATGTAAGAACTTTATATTGTAGCGATTTTTTTTATTGTTACTGCAGCATGTAAGAACTTTACACTGTTCATAACCGAGAAAGGTCCGGACCGACCTGCCAAACACCCCTATAAAATAATACTTCAGGCCATGATTGGCTTATAGGTTTGAGCAACAATTTAAACCTTTTTGCTGCAATATTTTTTCTTTCTATTCCCAACTTCCACGTGTTATATGTGTGAGACCGCTGTTATACGTGTAAAACCGTCCTTCATGGTAGATAGCTTAATGTCTCTGGTAGAAGTTATGGATACAGAGTTTGTACGTAACTACAAGTGCACGTATCTCTCTTGTTGCAAGTTGAACACAATTTTGATTAGCCCAAAAGGAAGATGAAAAAAAAAATGGAATACACATATTCAAAGATCAAAAGGAACAGAATAAAAACATTAATAAAACATGGTTTAAGGGTGAAGAAATGTGTCACTATTAAGAATGGAAACAAAATCCTCGTCAGACCAAATTAAGACCTAAATATATAGGTGAAGTGCAGAAGAGATAACCAGTTTGGTAGGCGGTTACAAATGTGACACTACTTGATATGATTGTTTCCTTCACAGGATGGCAATGATCTGTTTCAGCCTCAAATATGGGAAGGAAAAAAAAAAAGCAATCTCCTGGGCCTATACCTTTATAAGTCTTCTTATAAAGAAGATGAGATAGTTATCTTTTTTATATCTTCTATTTTAATAGGGTGTTTAATATAGCGGTTAGGACTGTTTTTACTGTAGAGTTTTATACAGTAGCGATTTTTTTGTTACTGTAGTATGTAAGAGCTTTACAATGTACATAACGAAGAAAGTGGTCCGAACCGCAACCTGCCAAACACCCTATAAGTTAATTTAAAACCTATACATTTGGTTTTAGATCTTATCGAATTTATACCTTCACATTAAATTTAATGCACAAATTTATATATTTTCCCAATCAATATATGATTTTAACCTAAGAAATTGCCCATAATATTCTCAAATTAAAAAATAATAGCACTTTACAAATTAAAAAAAAATTAAACTAAGGTTTTTTACTTCAAAAATACATAGAATACCCTAAAAATAGTTGTTTTGCGTGTTTTTGTTTTTATTTTTTATTTTTTGAAAGTTCTAATTTTTCTCTATTTTATTTAAGGATCATTTAGTCATTTTAATATAAAAATCAACTATCGATTGAAGGTAAATATAAATTTGTGTATTAAATATAATCTGAAAGTATAAATTCGATGAAATCCAAGACTGAAAGTATAGTATTTGAAAAGACTTAAAATACATGGCATTAAAAGATAAATAATCCTATAAAGATTCATCAAGGTCTTAAGATCCAACGGTTGTAAGATAATCTTATGTTTGACTAATTAAGTAGAAATTTTCTTCTTTGAAATCTTCACTTCTAAGGGAGAAAAGGAATCTGATCAGTCCATATTTGCAGACAGCAACCAAATTAATTATTTCCCCCCCTTTGGGCGTTATATATGATGTTCCTTTAAATAGGTTAAAGAAACTCAGTTGTTGGCCATCAGAATTATGTGTGTGATCTTTTGAATTTTGCTCATCATGTGTTTGAAATTTTCTAGAAGCCTTAGATAAGTGTAACACTAAATCCACGTTCAAATGTTTCAGCTAAATAAATTAAAACAAAATGCCAACAATATAGCTTATCTAGGAGTAACTTAAGGATAAGTAGGAATTAGAACCAAGGAAAAAATGCATTTTAGAATCAGAGAATTCGATCGCACATTTTTCGTTCCTCGAGAATTTTTAAAAAATGACGAGCTGCCAATCCAAATTGTGTTACCCAGCGAACAAAAATGTGCCAATATCATTACCTTGTTTTCATTTTGGGTTAATTACATAATTATAGCTCATAGTTTTAAATATTTCTCAATTTATTATTCTGTTTTAAAAAATTACAAAGGTATTTTTTTAATTTAAAAAACTTGTTCTAATCTTATCCCTTGTAAACTTTTTAGACAAAAAAATATGAAGATAAAACATACTTTTAATTACATTGAGTTTATTTTTAAAATATGCTTTTCTTTTTGGAAAAATTTTTAAAAAATATTTTCTTTAAAAAGTCATAATACTTAAGAACTTTTTTCTTGAAATTTGATGTTTTGTTTTAGGAGTTTAATGTTTTTATTTCGATGAGATATTTTTCATAATTGTTTAAAAGTAATTATGTTGTTTTGTCTATTTTTTTTCTATTTATAGGGATGAATTGAAACAAGATTTTTAAATTTAAAGGATACCTTTATAGTTTCTTAAAATAAATAGACAAATTGAAAAATAGTTGAAACTATAAGGTATAATTATATAATTAACCTATTTTTTTTCTCTTTTGCTTAATCATGTTTAGCTTAGCTTTAGTATGTTAAAACTTTAATTTTTGCAACACCTAGTAATCTTAGAACTTAATAATTTTCACGGAACAGGATATAGAGCATACATTGATTCATATCTTTAGTTTCAGGAACCACTTTCCAAAGTTTTGTCAGAGAAGAAGGACTCAATTTCTCTCTCTAGACCTTCAATTATTTTTAATGTATTCTTTTCCAATTGAGAGAACGAATACAAATTGATTGGATAAAGAGAGGACTAGACTCTTATTTATAGACACTCAATATGTGTTTTCCATCAAAGCATACATTTTTCAGATGTAGACACATCTCTTGATAAGCATTATAACCTCTCATAGCCAATAGGGTTTTAACCTTCAAATAATTATTAAACTAAATAAATCAATAACAAATATGATAATTTTAATAGGCCTTCATTTAAGGGTTAATTATATAACTATACCTCTTAGTTTTAACTATTTCTCAATTTGTCCCTCTGTTTTAAGAAACTACAAATGTATCATTTGAATTTAAAACACCTATTTCAATTTTATCCGTCGCAGACTTTTTGGACAAAAAATGAAAATAAAACAAACATACCCTTAGTTAGACCAAGTTCAATTTTAAAATATATTTTCTTCTTGAAAAAAATTTTAAAAAATATTTTAACATTTAAAAAGTCATAAAACTTTAGAATTTTTTTCTTGAAATTTGATGTTTTATTTTAGGAGTTTTTATTTTTTTTATATCCATGAGATATTTTTCATAGCTATTTAAAGGTAATTATGTCGTTTGCCTAATTTTTTCTATTCATAGAGATGAAATTGAAACAAGTTTTTTAAATTTAAAGGACACCTTTGTAATTTTTTAAACTAGAAAGATAAGTTGAAAAATAGTTGAAATTAAGAAGTATAATTATGTAATTAGCCCCTTAAATCAATTATGTAACCCGTAATTCTAACATTCTCTCACTTAGGCTATATGATATCCTTTTGTTAGTTTAATGAGGCCATAATGTGCACAATAATATTATGCTAAATTCTTCTTAAAATTGGCTACTACATTACATCATAATTAAAGAGAAAATCTAATGCGAGTCATGGCAGTTGTATATAACTAATTTAATGTAGTCTCTTCTATGTACTACAACATTAAACTTCTATTTAACATGATTCATAATTAAGAGGTATCATAATAGTCAGCTTTAATATCTTCAATGAGACTATCTTATTAAATATTAATCTATAACAATCATGTATACAAAATTAAAAACAAGGATATATCGGGAACATAATAAAAGTGAGTTCCAAGTGTCATATCTTTAAAAATGCAATAAAACATAATACATAATCACTAATGACACTCGTAATTTCAACATGTTTAATAAATGTTTTGGGTAGCAATCCTTTCATCAAAGGATATGCAATCATAAGATTGGTGCTAATTTGTTCAATTGATACTTTACATTCCCGAACTTCTTGCTTAATGACTAATTACTTAATATCTATATGTTTCACACCATCAAAATACTTGTTATTCTTGGCAAAAAGAAGACTGCCACGATATTATCACAATAAATTTTAAGCGGTATGACTATACTGTCGGCAACTTCAAGTCCCAAAATAAAATTTCGCAATCATAAACCATGACTTGTGCCACGAACTTGGCCTCTATAGTGGATGCAACAATGACGGACTGCTTTGCACTCTTCCATGAAATTGCTCCTCCGGCTAAAGGAACATGTAACCGAATGTAGATTTTCTAGTGTCAGCTCATCCAGCAAAGTCTAAATTTGAGTAGCCGACTACTTCAAGATGATCACATCTTCTATAAATGAGCATGTGATCATTTGTTCCCTATAAATATCTGAGAACTTTCTTTGTAGCTTTCCAATGATCTATTCTTGGATTATGTTGATATCTTCCCAACTTCCCAACAGTAAAACTAATGTCAGGCCTGGTGTAAGTTTGAGCATATAATAAGTTACCAACGACATATACATAAGGAATGTTTTTCATTTGTGCTCGTTCCAATTTATTCCTTAGATATTGCATATGACTAAATTTGTCCCCCTTCTAATTGGAACTATACTTGTTGAACATCTATCTATCTTGAATTTCTTTTAAACACTATTAAAATAGCCTTTCTAAGACAACCCCCATAATTCTTGTGATCTATCACATAATATTTCAATTCATATCACACAAGTTGCTTCATCCATGTCATTCATTTCAAAATTCTTATAGAGGAATTTCTTGGTTTCTGTAATAAACTAATATTGTTAGCAGCAAGCAATATATCATTAATATATAGGACTAAAAAAATAAACTTGCTCCCACTAACCTTCATATATATGCACTAATCAACGGTGTGTTCCTTAAATCGAAACGAAGTGATGATATGGTTAAACTTAAAATACCATTGTTGGAAAGCTTGTTTAAGTCCATATATTGACTTCTTTAATTTACACATTATATGCTCCTTTCCTTTACTCGAAAAGCCTTCAGGTTAGTCCATATAGACTTCTTTCTCTAAATTTTCATTAAGAAAGGTATTTTTCACATCAATTTGGTGTAACTCTAAATCAAAATAAGTCACCAATGCATAATAATTTTGAGTGAATCTTTCTTAGAGATAGGTGAAAAAGTCTCTTTGTAGTCATTGCCTTTTGTTTTAGTAAAGCCTTTGGCAACAAGTCTAGCATTATACTGTTCAATATTGCCTTTAGAGTTGCACTTGGTCTTAAAGATCCATTTACAACTGAGTCTCTTACAACCTTTAGGCAACTTAACAAGGTCCCAAACTTGAATTTGATATATAGATTTTAACTCATCTTTAATCGCATCAAACCACTTGTCAGAATCAATACTTTTTACGGCTGTGAAAACAAAACTGGATCTAAAATTGGATCATTATTGATTTTTAAATTAATTTCTGACTCTTGTAAATGAACCACATAGTCATTAGGAATAGCAGATTCCCTTTCTCTTTGAGCTCTTCTTAATATTGCTTCTTATGGTTTAGCTACTTTAGGTTCCTCAAGTACAACTTCATTGTGAAGTAGTTGGTCATTCACTTATTGTTTTTGAACATTGTTAGGCTATACAACAACGTTAGGAACAACCTTTGAAGTTACGGGTAGAGGTACTTCTATCTTAACTTCTTTAATAGCCACATTACATGGTTTTCCACTCCTATTAATTTTACCATTCTCAATGAACCTAGCATTTTTAGATTCTACTATTGTCATATTATAGGTAGGATAATAAAATTTATACCCTTTGGATTTTTTAGAATAACCAATAAAATATCCAGTAGTCATCTTAAAATCCAATTTTTTTCATGTGAATTACAAATTTTCACTTCCGTCTGGCAACCCTAAACATGCAGGTGTCTTAACCTAGGTTTCCTTTCTGTCCATATCTTAAAAGGAGTTTTCAGGACTGTTTTACTAGGAACCTGTTTAATATGTACATGGTGGTCTTTAATGCACGCATCTACAAAGATAAAGGTAAAGATGAATAACTTAGCATGCTCATGACCATATCTATTAATGTACGATTATGCCTTTCTGTTATGCCATTTTGTTGTGGTATACCTGGCATAGTGTATTGCACATATATACCTCACTTTTCTAGGAATTTAGCAAATGAATCTAGATATTACCCTGATTCATTATACTTTCCATAGTATTTACCACCTCTATCTAACCTTACAATTTTTGCTTTTTTATGTAATTACCTCTCAACCTCATTGATAAATACCTCAAGGGCTTCAATAGATTGAGATTTTTCATGCAACAAATAAAGATAACCATAACGTGAAAAATCATCAATAAAAGTGATAAAATACTTTTCTCCACTAAAGGATGGAGTATCAAAAGATTCACATATATCGGTGTGTATGAGTTCAAAAAGCTATGTACTTCTTGTGGCCCTTTCTTAGTATGTTTGGTTTGCTTTTCTTTAATGTAATCAATACACACACTGATATTAGTAAAATCTAAATTTGAAAGAATTCCATTCTTTACTAATTTGTCTTTTATTTACTTGGATATTTGACCCAAGCATTTATGCAACAAGTAAGCAGAACTTTCATAAACTAAACTTCATTTATTTGCAATATATCGATGCATGGTTAACAAAGTTTCAGCAAAAAGATTATCAATCTTTAACTTATATAAACCATCATAACAGATTCCAAAACTAATAAAACTATTATTTTTATATAAACCAAAAGATCTAAATTCAAACTTACGATAAACCCTGCTATATCAAGTTTTAATAAATCAAATAAATTGAAAGAAAAGGTAGGTATATAAAGAGTTTGGTATAAATCAAGATAATGTCCAGTAGCTAACATTAAGCGATAAGTGTCAATTCTTTCCACTGGAGCTTTATCTCAATTCCTCATATAAATAAAACTTTCATTTGCTCTTATGAGTTGGATTGTAAGGAATCTCTACATCATATTAGAAATGTGAGTGGTTGAACCTAAATTAATCCACCAAGTATTATAAGGAACTTCACTCAAATTTAATTCGAAACAAACTAAAGCGTAAGGCTTAGTTTGTATTGTAGCGTAAGGCTTAGTTTTTAATTCTCAAATTTAATTCAAAACAAGCCTTTCTTTTCTGGCAATCTTTCTTCAAATTCCTAAATTTGTTGCAAAAATAACACTTCATATTGTATTCCTTCTTATGGATTTGAGAAGCCTGAGTTGACTCTTTTAAATTATGCAATTCTTTCTTGAGTCCTTTCTTCTTTTTTTTTTTTTTTTTTTTTTCTAGGCTTCTTGTTAGTGCTCTTTTCAGTCTCTTGATTCACAAGATGAACGGAATTAGGTTTTTGATTCTTCCATCTCGTCTCCTCTTAAACAAGCATACTAGTCAATTCATTAATATTATATTTGTCTTTAATTGTATTATAGCTCATTTGGAATGAACTATATTGTTTAGGAGGAAATGAGTTGAGAATAAATTGTACTAGAAAAAACTCATCCACAGACATTCCTAAAAACTTTAATTTTGCTACTATATTTGTCATTTCAAGGACATGCTCATGCATAGTACAAGAACCATCAAATTTCATGTTGGTCAATTTAACTATTAATGTACTAGCAAGAGACTTATCAACAGTTTAAAAATGTTTTTCTACAAGTTTCATAAATTTCTTAGCACTTTTAGTTTTAGGAAGAATACTTTTAATGTTGTTTGTTATTGTTATCCGCATGAATATTAAGCTTAATCTGTTATACTTTTCTCAAATTTTATTAAAAGCATTCTCCTCCTCACTACTAATATCAGTAATAGTATTGGGTTCTTTATCTTGAAGTGCTAAATCAAGATCCAATACACCTAAGTGAAATTGGGCTTATTCGCACCAATTGGAGAAATTCAATCTATTAAATAAGGGAACATACGAAGCATGCGAATGCCAAGAAACATGAACAAATACTGCAAATATACAATAAACATTTTATATATTAATGTTTGGAGATGGTCACATGATTATATTCAAACTAAAACAATAAATGTATATCATAGTTTTCCTTTAGATGATACTAAAATATACTAAATATAATCGATGCAAATTAAAAATAAAAATTTAATTTGGTAATTATAAATATATCCAATTAAAAGTGCTTGCTATCTTTGGATAAATAAAAAAAATAAATGAATATGTCCTATTATATATTTTTTTCAAATATTCTAAGTTCTTATAATAAATGAAATTTAATGACCCAATGATCCATAAATGTCATTTCAATTATAAGCATCAAAATTTATAAGCTATTGAACTTTAGTTTCTCAATTTGAAGATTACTAAACTTTAAAGTTTGGTCACTCTAATGAACCACAAATATGTAATTTTAAATCTGAAGGAATAGATGTACTTGTTTCATAAAATCGATAACTGTGCAATTAACCATAAACGTATATGCAAAATAACAAATTCATCTTAAACCAAACAAATAAAATAAGTAAAACTTGTTTATGTAACAAGGAATAAAACAATGAAAAGAAGCCTCCAGCATATACATTGAGTCAAGACCTTGTAACACCGCAAGCAACAATTCCTTTCATGGATATTACATTTAATAGGAATAAAACAATTCAAAGTATATGTGATTCCTTAATTATAGCAAACAAGAAATTAGAAACCTATAATATAAATGATTAATATAACTTTTATTCATTTATGGGAGTTCAAACATGTCTTTTATATATATTATATAAATATTAGATTGTATGTTCTATGCAATAACAATAATACAAGAGAAAAGTAATTTGGTTTTCTTTATCCACAGCATACAATGATTCAATTTATATAGAAAATCCTCAATATTGACAGATAGAAAACAAATTCTAATATGAATATATGGTTACACTCAAATATGAAGAGAACGAAATAAACCCAGAATTCAGTTCATTCCAAATTCAACTATTCTAATGGTAGCAAAAACGTACAAGATTAATTCGACTTCAAAATATTCTAGTGTTCAAACATAATTAGAAATATAACCTTGAAGAAAAATCATGAGTTCTAAAACCTAATGCTCAAATACCACGTGTAAAACTTTAATTTCTATAATACCTAGTAATTTTAGAACTCAATAATTTTCACAGAATAAGATTTAGAGCATACTTTGATTCATATCTTTAATTTTTAGAAAACCACTTTCTAAAAAAGCTGTAATAGAAGAAGAACTTAGTTTCTCTTTCTAGACCCATATTTTAAAGTATTCTTTTCTGATGGAGAAAAGGAATACAAATTGATTGGGTAAAAAAAGAACTAAACTTTTATTTATTGACCCTTAATAAGTGTCTTCCATTAAAGCATACATTTTTTTCAACTGTAAACACATCTCTGGATAAAGGTTGTAACCCATCATAACCAATAAAATTTCAACAATCAAATAATTATTAAACTAAATAAATAAATAATAAATCTGATAACCCTTTTAATTAATTAAACGAGCCATAATTCTAACATAATATTCTAGAATTTATGCAGTTTCTTGTCCCACTCCAATAATTAAGTCAGAATTAAAAAATTTGCCTTTTGTGGTTTAACAATGAAACTAGGGGCCTTTCTTTTGACACAAATTTTAGAAGGAAAATTTCTCTTTTTTCCATGCAAAAACTAGAAGGAACTTGAATTTCAACGGTCAATATACCAACTCGACATTTGAGAATGTGTAAGAAGTCCTTGCCAAACAAGGAAGGCAGCCAAAAGATAAAAAGAGTTTGCAACTTAAGCAAGCTTCTCTCTTGTACCCCACTTCAACTTAATACGCCACAGCTTTTTATTCCTGACGATATATAAATGCATATATATATATATATATATATATATATATATATATATTGCCATAGTTTTTTTTTTTTTTTTCTAAAGCCTTTCCATGGTATTTATATTTATATGTTGTTGGGCCGAAAAAAGACCATGGGTCAATGTTAAGGTACCAAATTCATATATATGGGCCAGCGGAGACTTCACCATTCTTCTTTGTCGATGTAAATGCTAAAACGATGGCATTTGTCTTATTGGCTCATCTTTGTTTCCAAAGTTTATTTTGTATCTTTATTCTTTCTTTCTATGAGTTTTTTTTTTTTTTGAAACGATTTCTGTGAGCTTTTTAGTTCTATAGAAACTTGTAGTTAGTTGATGGGTCTTAGAAAATACAAATAATCGATGCCAAGATTATGCTATAGGTTATTAAAGGTGGCAAAACGGGTTGGCGGGTCGGGTTAGTGTCGTGTTGGAGTTAATTGTTATAAAAATTAGATCGACGCTAACCCAACCCATGACACGAACGGGTTGAGAATTATCAACCCTAACACGACCCGTATCAACCCGTTTCATATGCATAGTGTCAAAAAATAATGACCTGCGACCCGTTTTTGACCCGTAACCCGATTATGACCCGCAACCCACCTATAACCCACCTACATTAATATATATAATATTAAAAAAAACATAAAATTAGAAGAGTTTCATACCACTTCAACAAGAAGATGAGTGATAAGAGAGGTATGGTTTGATCTTTTAAGCACTTATATTATATATGAAATAATATTAATTTTTTTAAAGTTAATTAATTAAATATGGGTCAAAAACGAGTCATTTTAGTGCCAGACGGGTTGACCTAAACACGACCCGTTTTTTGACGGGTCAATTTCAGGTCGACACTAAAATGACCCGTGGTTAAATTTTTTGACACTAACCTTCAAAAAAACATGTTGGATTCGTGTCGTATCGTTGCATCACAACCTGTATTGCCGGCTCGAGATTATTTGACGCTAACTCCCTTAAAAAGATTGCAGCAAATTAAATGATGAAATTTAATTTGCTTTCTTTAACTCCCTTTGCAATAAGTCAACATTTAAACCTATTTCTTTATAGAAGTGAACTTTTTACAATGAAAATGAAAAATATAGATCACTTCTGATGATTCGAAATAAGGTTTTTTAAGGTGAACAAAGGAGAAAAAATAAAAAAGAAAAGAAAAAAGGCTTTTTAGCCCCAACTTTTGATGTGGACCGAGTATTCCCACCCCTAGGTTCATTAGATACATGTATAGTGTATTTGTTGGCCTTTGAGTCTATGTGTGACGTAACTGGGGCGTTCATAGTCTCATGGGTATTTGCATTTGTAGGCACCTATTTTGATTAAGACGGATGTAATGTCGCCGGTGGGAGTGGGGGTGGGAAAAGCTTTCCCGCCTGCACCACGGACCCAATATACTTATATATATATATATATATAAAAGGTGATGCATTAAATTATAATAAAAATAAAACTGAAAATTAACTTTAAAAATAAGGATAAAGTAATAAAGTTGAGATAAAGTTATGAAAAGAATATGCAAGGAAAAAAAGAATAATGTACTTAATATTTCATTGTTTTGGTTTATTTTACAAATTAACAGAGTTTTGATTTTATTTATGATTTATTTTCATACGATATAAGTGATTATGATGCTAAATTTTACAATTTATATGGTGGAACTTGATTCGAGTTTAATAATGTTACAATACTTTTAAAACCTTTAATGGGTAAATAGATCTTATGAGGATAGTCCCGATGAGGATTCCTTGATCCCGACCCTATCTTTGTTTAGATGGGTATGGGGGTGGATATAGAGGCCAAAATATTGGTAGGGCATGGGGGTGGGGGAAGCACACCCACCCTCGCCCCTGCCCCACCCCATTGTCATCTTGAGTTCAGAGCGGGTTTAACCTAGTTAGAAAGTAGCTGTCAAACTCCCAATGAAGCAAAATATACTAAATTAGTGGGATATTCATAACAAAGAGAGGTTCCTTATACAAAAGGTCAACAATTGATTATTCAATTTTGTAATATATAAACTAATTCAAAAGCACATGCATAAGCATGTACACACCCAAACTTGTTGAATTTGTGACAAACACGAGTGTAAATTTTTTCTAAAAAGTTTAAGATTTGTTTGGATACATGTTTCAACAAAATATTTGCATTGAAATATTGTAGCAATTTAAATTTTATAAGAGAAAATATTGCAAAAAAATTGGTAACCGGTGTTTCAAAATGCACTATTAGTTTCTTTATTGACTAATTATTTAGAAGAAAGTTATTTTAGTGGAGCAATTACGTGAATAAAAAGTTATTTATGAAAATCACATTTAGTAAAAAAAATATTTTAAAGAATTGTGAGAGAAAATTTTAAGTGAGGACCTAGTTGAGAATAATGATTTTATAAAAGAATTTATAGATATCACTATTAATACATTAAGAAGTAAATTAAAAAAAAAAAAACCTTATAGGTAGAGACAGTACATTTGAAAAAATAATAATAGTAGCAAATAAGATAAAATATATTTTAATAAGGAAAAAAAATAAAAAAAGAGAAGAGCTTTCAACCAAAACGACATTGTTTTGGTTGAAATTGGTAAACAATGTCTTGACAATTATATATATGTTCTCTAACTCTCTATCCCTTTTTATTCTCTCCTTTTATACACATTCATCTTTTGGGGTTCTTGGGGCTATGAAAACATTGCCCTTGTTCTAGTAATATCCGCTCACCATAAGCACCAAGGTTGTGATCATGAAGCATCGTGGGGCTATCGTGACAGATTCTGGATTGGTGCATATCAAAGATTAATTCAACGTGGTAGACTGTTGAATTTGACCTGGTAGAGAAAGAACTTGACGTTGAATGGCATGCTTTTGACATTGGCGAGGCCTGAAGTGTTTCTCAATGAGGGCACAATCCAAAAAAATACCGATAGTTTTTATTGCATACAGAGAATATGTTTTGATCATTGAGTGGGAATGCAAATTATAATTTACAAAAAAAAAAAAAAAAATAGAGATATTATGATAGATTTTAAATTTTTAATAGGGGCATGTTTACAATTTTTCTTGTAAAACATAGGTATTTTAAATTCTTTTAAAAAAATTCAAGGTAGAAAATTAAAACTTAAAAAATTGGGCAGGTCATTAGGTTGCTTTCGGCAATATTTGTATGTTTGAAGGAAAAGAAATATGTCTTGAAAACTGCCTGAAACATCTGTGAAGAACTAATATTAATTAAGGTGTATATCAATTTGAAGTCAATGGCTTTGGCAACGTAGTTTCAACTAATATAGTGTAAAACTCTCATATGCTACAATATACAGTAAAAGTATACTGTGTAAAGCTTTCACATACTACAGTAAATTCATTCTAATTTTACGCACTTTCTATTATTCCTTTGCATAACTTTTACATGAAAAATATGCTTAAATTTTTTTTTACAAAAGTGGTATCTAAGGCCCAAAAGCATAGATTTAAGGACAAAATCCACGATCAATTTCTAGAAGATAAAGAGACGTGATATTTCAGAACAAAAATTCCTACAGGGTAAACTCTAAAGACATTGAAATAACTTGGGATCAAGCAAAGAAAGATGCTCATGAGACGACTATTTCCCCGGTTGTTGTTTGGATGTAAGCGACATGTCGTTTAAGTACATATTTACTATAGTGGCATAATATGTTAATGAAATTTTGTTTTATAAGAAGAATATTACCAACGAGTGAATACACTATAATTGCTCAATTTTATGCCTCGCTGTGTAGAACAATATGTGCTTATGGGGGCAAAAAAAACCACCAAACCACCCCACCCCGCCCTATAGTTGTATGCCACATCATCAACCCGCCAAACCGCAAGTTGAAACTACCAATCCCGCCATCCATAACCGGCGGTTTTGCGATTTGAAATTTTCCCCCCACCTCCCAAATATAATCTATGACACATTTTTTTTCTTTTAGTTTTCTTCTTAAGTTTATTCATTAAAAATATCTATATGTGTGTTGGGATTTACCAAGTGTTATTAACTATTTTTCTTATTGGTTTAGCCAAAAAAAAATTTCTTGTTGGAATTTTATTTATCTATGTTTGATGCGATATTACTATATTTGGAACTTTACTTTATTGCACGTGTTGAGACTTTGTTATTTTTTTAAGATAATGTTAGTATAAATACAATGAAACTTATTTTCAATGTTTAAATTTCGAGTGTTGAATTTTACTATTTTTACAATTATGCATGTATGATCATGAATTCATCTTAAATACTATGAGTTATGACTTTATGAAATATGAATCATAATATTGCTTGATGTTGATTTTTTTTTTTAGTTTAAAAAAGATAGTAAGTTGATTATAAATTATTAAGATGTTTGGCATTCTCAGTTTCAACTAAACCTTTTGGTTGCTACAGTATAAAGCTCTCACATGCTATAGTGTCAAGAAAAAACCAGCTATAGTATAAAGCTCCCGTATGCTATTATAGTGTTTTTAACTATTTGGTTCTAATCAATGCTTTCAAACACCCTATATAACCGTCCTAAAACATACAAACAAATTGATAGGGTGTTTTTGAAAAGTGAGTTGAAACTGAAGTTAGAATTAAAAGTACTGTAGTATGTAATCTTTTACACTCTTTGGGTTAGAACTGAGTTTGTGAAACATGGAGAATTTCTTTTAAGATTAACTTTTATATAAATGTCACATATGTTTGTTTATGGTACAACTTAACATGCAATATGAATGATAATGTGGCATAAACTTTTTTAAGTGTTACATAAATAAACACAACTTTTAAAAATGTGGCATAACATGCAATTTTCTCTTACTTTTAACTAATTTTTATTTTTTTATGCATTTTTTAACAAATCCTAATTAGGCCCAAACCACCTAACATTTAAACTAGGTAGGTAGTCCTAGTTTTAGGTTTTTCCCAAAGGCTTCTAGAGTGCACCACAACGTTCACAGCCAAGGAATCGTTGGGGGTAGAACTATAAAAGAGATTTTGGTACACTCAAGTCAAGTCAGGCAAACAACAATAACAAATTTTAGATGTGTGTGAAGGATGATATGTGATTCCAGATCTTCATATTTATTAGGGAAATAATGACCAATTAAAATTTTTTTTAACACTATTGGTAGGAATAAAACATTACAAAAACAAACCGATTGATGGAGTAGAATTTTAGGAAAGGTGGAATAGCATTTCCAAGGAACACACCATCCGTAAATGGAAACACACAGATACATTTGGAGTCATGATTTTAATAATCCTCCACTTCATATGATGTTGTATATAAATTCTTTTGTTATTTATTTATTTTTAATTATTGATAATTATTTTTTTTTTCTAAAATTTGACAGTTGATATTCCTACTAGGATTTAACTTGTCTCTTTTTTACTTAGGTGGTGTTTAGCACGAGCTAAACTGTTGGAGTAGCTAAAGTTACGAGAAGCTTGTAGCTGAGTTTCTTGCTAAAAATTATGAGAGGAACTATGTACTTCTGCTAGTTAATTTAAATATTTGGTACACGTACTGGGACTAGATTTTCGGGCTTAGTAATTTTAAATTGTAAACAACATTAAAATGTGCTAAAAGTGGCAGCGATGATGTATAGTGTATGATTGATAATCCTAAAATATTTTGTTCATCACATCTATTTTGGTAGGTGGACATATAATTGTGGGTTTATATGTTTAAATAAAATTTGAGACTTTATTTGGAAATTTCAAAATTTTATAAGAACCCTGACTTTGGACATCTGGTTTTTGGTGTAAAAGATTTCCCATATGATGATCAATATTAGTTATTGAAAAGTAAAAAGCATGCGGAGAATTTTAATCTTCCGGTGGTAGTTGAGAAGAAAGTTTCTCCACGCCCAATTTTCAGTCAAATCTCTATTATTATTATTATTATTATTATTATTATTATTATTATTATTCTCTTAAAAATTAAGAACGAGCATGCATGACAAGGCTATCAAATCTTTTCTAACATGCAATTACGTTTTGTTTATAATATAGTAAAGGTACATTATATTGTATTATATTATACTGTATTGTATTATATTGTATTATATACAATAATATAATATAATACAATATGGTGTGTCAAACAAGTCATAAGAGAATACCAACAAAAGGAGTCGAATATTTAGTCAACTAAATAATTTCAAAACCAAATCACTTTTTTTTTCCTAATTTGACCGTGAAATCTAGAATGTTCAAAACAAAATAGTTTTGCAATTGAGTTTCGCAACCTCCACAGGTCCACTATAAAATCTTCCATAAATCCTTTTTGAATTGCATGCATTAACGAAGAATTGCATGGTGATCACGACGTGATTGTTACAATTCAAAACACCTTTTTCAATTTTGGTTATGTAAGTTGTAAATAATACAATTTCCTTGTGGATGCGGGCAGAGCTACTCATAAATGATGGTGGCGGCCGTTCTTTGAACTTTTTTTTGCTTTTAAATAGTGCTTGATAAAATTAATTTTTTGACTAGAACTTTTAGTTATTATAAAGCTCTCACATGTTATAATGATAAAAAAAATAAATTCTATTATAAAGCTCTTATATGCTACAGTTTTCAATTCAAAAATTTCAATTCTAATCACATTTTTCAAACACCCCATCAATATTGTATATAAAATTTTTAAAAGCTATATTTCACCTACTTTAAAATTATATTCCCCCTTATTAAAATTATGTTTTATTCTTCTTAAAATTCTATATCCGTCGTCATTTAATTTCTCTTAACAAGTCTATTATCTCACTATTTTTTTTCCCTTTTTGCTATTAAATAATTGGCTTCCTTCATCACCCAAAAGTTTGTTTATTCTCAAAAAAATAATAAAGAAAAAAAAAAGACAGCAAGAAGATGATTGACAATTAATGTACATATAAGATGTTTCTGCCACCCATATGCCGTGCTTGCCAGCCCTCATCACATACGAAGCTGCATGGAAATCTCGGAGAAGGTCATATAAACCAAACACTTGTTTTTGTCCTAATGTCATAAATTAATGACATGGTAGCTACCTCGTTATTTAGGTCTACTCTATTCAAAATTATGTTTTTGTTTTTTAGATCTTTGATAAGTCATGACTTGAGAATTAGTTTTCCCCCAACGTAGCTTCCTAGCTAGGCAGCAGAATTGTTCAAATCACGTGCCTAAATAGGCTTCTAAATTGTTGATATTGGAATTCTTTAAGCAATACGTAGTCACATGTTCTTCCTCCAACTCCAAAAAAAAAAAAAAAACCCATGTTTTCCCTCATGGATCAAGAGCCGAAAAGTGATTAATATTCATTTTTATTAGAATTTCATTAAAGCAATTAATCAATGGAATGTACTTAGACTTGGGAACTTGATTCAAAGAGAAAAAATTTTAGTTGAATCCAGTTTTGTTGCTATATATATTCTTTCAAAATTTTAAATTGCTATAATATTTTAAGTATAAATTGTTGATTTAAACTATACTTAGTAGTAAAAATTTAAAATTATACTACCCTTATTCAACAGCGGTTTTTCAAAAACTATTACGGTAGGGGAAAAAAGCACGAAGTTATGCTCCAAAATACGAAAACAGTCGTGGTTGCAAACACAGGCGTTACACGATGGTTTCTTGGGTATATGGGCAGAGCGGTAAAAGGCATTAACTTATTCTTGAAACTTACTGACTACTATATGCGGAGGTATTTGATTTCAGCGTTAGGGTAACATATGCCCAATAATTTGAAGCTTTAAGGACTCATCATGGCATTGTTTTTTTCTTTTACTTTTAGTCAACAATATAAGAAAAGTAAAAGTTGTAATTTTTATGTTAGTGTTTGAACCATTTATCTGTGAGATAGAAAAAAAGAAAAAGAAAAATGAAATACCTGAATAAAGCATTTTATATCCTCACTACGAAACTTAAAGTATATAAATTTTTAAGATGAGATTTATAAAGTCATATTCTGTGTATTTTACCTGCAGCTTTTATGAAATATCAAAGTTTATTTTTTCAACAATATTTGGTCCAACACTCCAAAAAGCAATTTTTAAAATGATAGTACTGTATATCAATATCAGTTTTAATAAAAACTTTAAATATTACAGTATAAAATTTTTAATGTTACAATAAATAAAAAGTGAGGTATATAAGTGTAGAACTCTCACATACTATAATATTTTAAACCAAAATTAGTTAAAAATATTTGTTCAAATCATACTTTTTAAACACAATAGCCAAGAAAAAATGAGATATACTAATGTAACACTCTTACATATTATAATATTTTTAATTGAAATTGATTAAAAATATTGGTTCAAACTATCATTTTCAAACACAATAACCAAAAACAATTTCTTGAAGAGTGCCATAAAGAATAAGATATGGTAAGTAACTGTAGTGGAGCCATATACTGACATATCCTACTCAACTTTTAAAGTTTTAATTTTTTACTCTAAAATATTTTAAAAATTTTAATTATCTTCTTGTTTTTCAAGAAAAATTATTATTGTGCTCACATTAAAATTTAAAATTTTTATTATTATATCTTTATTTAATAATTAAAATATATAACTATAATTATATGTAACAAAATTTATTAATACTTTGTAATAGAGTGTCCCTGCAAACAAAAAAGCCTGCCTCTGCCCGGTAATCAAGGAGCTTCTGTAAGAAAAACATGAATCACCTTAGACATACAAGAAAAAAAGGGAAAGAAAAAAAAAAGATTAAAAGTCAAAATATCTACTATAAATTAACTTATTCTACATCAATGTGAATCTGAAGGAAAGACTGATTATTGAAAAATACCAACACGTGTTATAACATCACGGTTTCATACAGAATTTTCTTTAGCTTCTTTCGTAAAAATCAAAATTTAGTAAAACATTTCGTCCTCGGAAGTCAAAATGTAGGCAGGCAACAAAAGCACGCCTCTAAACCCCTCCGGCACCATGTCCCCCTCTTGTGGATCAGTTTCTGCAGCTTTCCGTCTTTTTGACTTTTGCTCCTCTCGTCCTACTCAGCCTCACCTTTGTTAATTTGGCTACCGACTCACTTACTCCTTCACGTGTCTAGCAAGCTAGTTGTCGTATATATGTTCTTGCAGCCCGGTGACAAGTGACAGTGACGGTGTCTGAAATTTTTTTCACGTGTGTGTTGTGAAAAAAAAAAAGAAAGAAGAATATTTTTAAATAACCCGATTAGGCTATGAGCTACCATATAGGACCTACATAGGTTTTATATGGTGGGGCCTATTTCATATAAGGGGTCTGGGTCTTAACTTAATCGGGTTGGAAAGAGTTTTCCAAAAAATAAAAGAGATAATAGAGGGTGTTTAAAAATATACTTTCAATCATAAATTGAATTAAAATACGAATGGTTTAAATTTTGTAGAAAAAATACTATAATAAAATTAGTTTGAATTATTTTTTTAAACTATTGTTTCTAAACATGTATAGTATTCATTTTTTCTGATCAGATACAATATTTTATTGAATGTGTATATGATTACATAATTTTCCTATTGAGTAAAGGAAAAATTATAAATTTTTCTTAAAATAGCATCCTTTAATTATTTGGTGGGGACATAATAGGGCCAATATCTTTTGTTTTTTTTGGAAAGCTTTAAGGATAAATGTTTAAATTTTAAAAATTGAATGGGACGTATGTTCTAACTCAATTATATCTTCCTCCGTTAGTGTTTTCACCGTAATATAAAAAGAAAAAGTGCAACATAATATTTATTCTGCATAATAATAATAATGATGTTAAAGGTATAACAACAAAAAAAAAAAAAAAAATCTACAAGACCTTTTATGTTATTTGTTACATATAATAAAAATTATGTGACATCTCTCATATCTACGTCACATTACATCTGTTACTTGATGTAACAAAATTATCTTGGATGCTTTTCACCCAAAATAAAATGATAGAAGAATAAAAGATTTACCACGCCAAAGTTCATACCCAACTCATCAAAAACAAGAAATTCTATTTTCATTCACTATTATTTTTTATTATTAATTGTAGATAATTTCATATACTACATATTTAACCAATTTTGATTCTTCCATAACAATAGAGTTACGCAACACCAAAAAGAGAGGCCTAATCATTATTAGTTTGTCGCTAAAAAGACGTGTAAGTGCTAGGGTTCTTATGATCAACTTATAGAAAAACCCAACAAAATTTAGCTAAAGACATAAATACGACAGCCAATTCTCAAAACAGCTAATCCATGTCTTGATTACATAGATCTTCTCTTTGAAGTCCAATGTAGAACTACAAAAGGAGAATAAATACACACAGGAGTTTAATATGCCAAAGTAAAAGAACTGTTACAATTCTTGCAATTTTGAATATCTGTCAATTTTCAAACGAAATAAAAATTATGCAACCAAGAAAAACATATAGAAAAGCAACCTAAATCATCGCTGCTCAATTTTGGAAACAAACGCAAACTGACGTCAAATGTTATATATGTTAGACTAATGAGACTGTCACGCCCCGGAGTACGGAAGGTGACGTGGCGGAATATTTAGATTAATTAAAAGAGGATTTAATTAAAAATCGAGAGTTTGAGAATCAAATTAAATAAAAATTAAGAAGATTTTCCACCACATTTTATAAAAGAATTTATAAATATTAAGCAGGTAATAAAAATTAAATAAAAACCGCGAATATGGGTTCCACAACCCACAACTTATGCACACACATGGTTCTGACAATATCACAAATACAATTACAGTCCAAGTACAAATATGGTTAAGTCTTACATGCCTTGATTAAATAATACAGAATGTAAATAAACTCTCCTATTGCTCCTGAGTTCGGTCCGAAGAATCTTCTCCAAACCTAAATGAGAAACCACCTAGAAGGGGGAAATTTAAAACAGTAAAACGTGAGCGAAAGGCTCAGTAGGACTATGTTTTACAAAAATAGTTTAACGCAAAGGAACATAGCATTATTAGAAGTTATTCCAAAGAAACTTAAATAAATAAATAAATAAATAATTTGAGTAGGACCGTCCTGACTCAGAACAATCTACTCGTCAAATCAAAACACCATTTTACTTTTACCTAGGCAAACCATGATATCACCACCGTAGTGGCCCAGCTGGGTTTCGGGACCTGCCCCCAAGGTCGATCGCCACACGACCCGATCTCTAATATGGCATCATGCCCATGTGTTTATTATCATTATCATTCAAAACCCAATTACCGAGTATTGTCAATTACATTTATTATGAAATTCATTTCAGATCACGGTATATTAAAATATAACCGATAAAACCATTTTCAAACCACCGTTGAAAACATTTTAATAGAAATCATTTTCAAAGCCAAATCATTTTGAAACTAGGCTACCAAGGAATAGGATAGAAGTCCTACCTCAATACTCGTGCAGGTGCCCCACACCGCAATCCCGGTCTGCTATACGTTAGCTCCACGAAACCACGAACGATCCTAGATACAAGCTAAGTCGATCAATATCTAGTTCGAGACATTCTATGTTACTAAATCATTTCATGATGTCCTAGTGTGCCATTTGTACCTTTAAAATCATCCTATAAGGTTGGGATTTAAATCTGGGTTCAAAATAGTGAAAACGGGTAAAAATCACAAAATTTTTCATGCCTCGGTCGGCCTGCCGGACGCCCTGCTTCGGCCTGCCGAACTGCACAGTTCGGCCTGTCGGAAGCAAAGTTCGGCCTGCCGAACATTTCCCCAGATTCGGCCTGCCGGTCGAAAGAACACCGGCCTGCCGATCGTCACTCCGGCCTACCGAACATGAACTTCGGCCTGCCAAACTGGGAAAACCCAGAAATTTCCAGCCACGGGTTTCGATTCCCCAAAACCCAAATCTTGTTTCCAACCTGTTTTTCTCAAATCCCAGGCATGAAAAACAATTATAGTTGATAGAAAAACATTCTAAAACATGTTTGGACTCATTTAAACAAGATTTGAACTCAAAATCCTCAAAAATCCGAAAATGAGAAAATGAGGGAAAAAATGAAAAACCTTGAATCCAATCCGTTTTTCTTCAATCTAAGCTTAGATTCTAGTTGTTCTAAGTTCATTTAACTCAAACACAAGGTTTTCTAGGCTTAAACAAACCTAGATTTCAAAAATACACAAAATTGAAAATTTTGTAAAAAGTTTAGAAATTTCGAATCTAACCTCGAATCGAAGCTTCAATCCGCGTTCTCGGTTGCCGAATCACGTCCCCGAGCTTCCTCCTTGCTATCCCGAAGCTTGGATTCGAATTTATTTTAAAAATTTGTGAAGAAATTAGAGAGAGAGATAGGCTGCCGAGAGAGAAATTGAGAGAGAGCGAGAGAGAAAGAGAACCAGAGAGTGAGGAGAGAGAGTGAGGAGAGAGAGTGAGAGAAAGGGAATAAATAGAGAAAATCGGTGGGCGGTTTTACTGTGCGAAAACCATGTGCCGCCCACGGTTTTGCAAAACGGAGTATTTTTAACATTTTACAAATTGTTGTGTTTTAAAACTCAAAACATCATTTTAAAACAATAAGAAATCTTTTGAACACATCAATTCAACAAAACAACCAAAAATCCAAAATCCAACCAAATGATCTAATTAATGTTAAAACTTTAATTATGGCACACTAATTCATCATTTATAGTACATTAACATTAAATAAATTTCGGGACGTTACAGAGACGCTTGGCATTTTTAGTTTCAACTAAAACTTTAGGTTGCTCCAGTGTACTAAAGCCCTTACCCGATACAGTATTAAGAAAAAAGTGAGCTACAATATTAAAAGCTCTCATATGCTATTTTGTTTGAGTTAAATATCTAACTAGGTACAAATTTTACCGTTGAAGCAAGATGGTAAATATTAGCCAAGATCTACGTACTTCTTCGGTCGAGACCAAGCCTCATGATAACAACTATGCAATGTTTTCTCACACATTTTAACTTTGCCGTTCAAGCACACTAGTCATTTGAAAAAAAAAATGCAGTTCAGTTGAAAATCACAAATAGCATGCCAATAGCTCAAAACAAACATACCACAATGTCAACAAGGAATTTAGAGACATAGAATAATGGATATATTAGGACATTCAACAAGAAAGTAACTGTTAGGGTATTCCAGCAGATTGGACGGTTCTGATGCAATGGGACAACGGACGGGATGTCAAGATCTTGTTCCTCTACATGTATATATGAGAAACATACATCCTTACTTTCATGATCTCAATCTACTGAGATTTAACCTTGGCACGATGCATGGGACCAATGGAGACCACCGTATGGACATAGACAGTTTCATGAAATTCCCTCACGTGAATTTTTTTTTTTTTTTGGATTTTGGAAAAATAAAAAGGAACATTTGTTTGAAAGTAAAAGGGTAGGCTGGTTTGATGCCTATATAATATTTTTTTTATAGACTTTCTTCGACAGATTTTGAACAAAATGAAAGACTCGTAGTTCTGTAACTTCTTCTTTGTCTTTGTGGAGTTGGACTTGTATCGTTACCGGTAACAAAGGGGTTGTTTGTCCATCAATTTGAATATCCTCACCAATCATTCCTACCATCTAGTAAGGGCCAAAGAAAGGATCGTGGAAAAAAAAGAATTGTAAGATGATTCGTGATTATCGAGTTGTCAAGATTTATAATAACATGAATTATACGAAAATCTTTTTAAATCCTAGCTCTCACATTTTGTCTAAACACAAAACTCTTACATTTCGTAATTCTAGTATATATATAGTTCAAAATATGTATAATTTAGATGTCTTGTGGTTGTTTTTTTTTTTTTTTCATTTGAAGTGTATGTAAATTGGTGTGTAGAATTTCATACGTGATTCTCTCACAATATTCTTATCTCATGAAGTAGAGTAAAATACAATCTTTCTTTGCCAACGTGACTATTCTTGTTTGTTTTTGTTATCAAAATTTTTAGAAATATTTTCACACTTATCGAGACAAATATTTTAAAAACACTTTCAATACAATTTTTAAAAAATTCTCATTTTTTAAAATAAAAATATTTTCACCTATTTTGAAAATAATACCAGACGGGTATTTTGTTTTCTCCTCTCGTTTTCAATGAATACTAACAACTGAAAATATATAGCAATATCCAAACAAAACTTGAGGGTAGGGATTTTGTTATTTACACTGCACATTTAATTTGATCACGTAATTATAAATTGCATTGAAGTTTGTTAGATCCAATTGCTAATCTCAGTGTCTATCAGACTTTTTATCTAAAAATCAATACGATTAGAAACTAGTGCGAGATTTCGTAATCATGCTTCCTCATTCCTTAAACATAAAAGTCAGTAACATTTCAGGAAAATTTGGACAAAATTACAAAAGCTCAAGAAAAAAAAAATTGTATAACTTTTCATCTTATTCTTTGGCTCCTAATTGCCGTTAATGTGAATCCATGATTTATGGGACACTTATTCCGTTGACCTAAAAAATTCGCTAATTTCTAATCACAGTTATTTTCCTGTTATATATCTACGATGAATGATTAATATACTAACCCTCATCCTCTTCTGTATATTTGCCTTGGATTTAAATCCTCTGTCCAATTTTAATGTCTCAAATTGTGTCCAACCAATCATATTATGACACATCATTTGAACAAGATTAAAATAATGTTCAAATGACTTTTACATGTTTTTAAGTAAATAATGTGTAATAATATAATTGATTAGACACTATTTAGGACACTACAAATTGGATAAAGGATACGAGTTTCTCTATCTTATACTTGAATAATCTTCCCGAAGGTTTAATATGAAAAAAGATTTCTTTTGATTATTTGCATTATTAGTCTCCAAATTATGAGCATTTTTGGTCTTTGAACTTTAAATTTTGGTGGAATACGTTCTGAACTCTTGGTCTTAGTCGTTTTGGTCCTTGACACTAATTGACATAAGATTTCTAAATAATCACGTTTCGAATGTATAATAATTGAAAATTTTATATAAATAATCACATTAATTAGAAATTGTTTTAACCTTCAACGCAATTTTATAAGGAGAACATTTTGCATACAATAATATAAATGTCTTTGTAAATTTCAATGCTTCATGTATGGGCACATGATTATTTTTGTCAAATTTCGCAAATTTTTTGTTAATTTTAGTGTCAGAAACCAAAATTGTATTAAAAATTTCATGAGGTAATGTGCTAAAAATTGAAAATTCAAGGACCAAAATGTCATATTACTCATATTTCAGGGACAGTCAATAACTCTTAATTTTAACAGCTTTATACGGTGTAAATAGTTGAATACCTATGAGTAGTATATGTTTTTAAAAGTTACATACCATCAAAATCACAACAAAACAAAAAAAAAGTATGGTAAATTGATAGATTCTCATATAAATATGATCTTCAAAAATAAAACTTTATTGATATGATATTTTTTTCATACCTTATTTCTCTTCTATTTTATTTTCCTTAAAACTAGGAAAAATTTTCGGTTTTATACCTAAGGTCTATAATTTTAATTTAGGATTCATTTCATAAATGCCATTGAATTATGTACTCTAATCTAACATGCCCTTCAACTTAGGAGAGAAGATGAATGTAAAGTCGTTCAAACCACTTTAAATTAGTGTAATTTCATAAATGCCTAATAATATATTGGTTTTGTGTTGACTTGTCCCTTATCTTGTAGAAAATTGGTGGCCAAATTGACCAAAAAATAAATATTTTATAAAGTAAGTTAACATAAAATCAAGGATTTAGGAGTATTGATGAAATTATAAGTACTGTCGTATTATCATTTTGTTTGTAGTATAAACAAATAGGTATTCTAAACTAGGTATATAGTTTAGAGGGAAAAAAAAAACCATTTTCAAAATTTGAAGGGCTTGCTAAGTTAAAGTACAAAATTCAAGGGACAATTATGAAAATTAATCCTTTTATTTAAAGGATTCTTCTCCAGCATGGTCTCTTATTGGTTGTGTATATCTTTTAATAGTTAAATCTAGTGAAAATTATTTTTTAATACAAATCTAACAGTTAAAACACAAGGTAAGGATGTCTGAGAATGATTTGAACGGTTTTTTTTTCTCCAAACCACCAATTAAACTAAAAATAAATTTTATTTTTGGATTGTTTGGGTAGTTTCATCTTTTTTTTTTTTTTTCTAAAAAACAAATCAAACCAAATCACTTATAAGTGGTTTGGACGGTTTGATTTAAGCGGTTTGAATTTAAAATTAAAAAAGCTTTTCAATATTCAACAAAAATAATAAAATGTCCAAAAGTTAACAACAAATCAAAGTTCATGTAAACCAACAACCAAACTAAAAAGTTAAAAGTAGAAATAAATAATATTGAAACAACACAATTATATTTAAGAGACTTGTTTAAAGCTTTCCACTTGTATTGATAAACCTCTCGTACACATTATTATAGAGTGTGTTAAGATTCATCTTATAGGTATAGAACATCTGTAATAACTAACAAAAAATAACCTATATAAAAAATGAAGTTTATCCTATGTACAAAAAATTAGAAAAAAAAATTATATATGGCACTTTGGCAGGCTGTTTGGGCCGTTTGTGAAGTACAAGCTACTAATTAAACCACTTAAAATTATTTGTGTAAAAAGCACAGAAATCATCCAAATTTTTTATTTAAAAAAAAAAAAGCAATGGTTTGGTTTAGTTTAGTTTGAATTGAACGGTTTAGGCGGTTTCACGGATTTTTTTAACATCCCTAACACAAAGTTAGATTAATAATTTACTTTTTTTTTTCAGGTTCTACATAAAATTACCCGATCTAAATTAATTTGAGTCAGGTGATGTTGCCTATAAAATGTTGGGCAGTTGTTTTTTAGACCATTGGGAAAAACAAATGCCTTGGATCGTTTGATTTAGCATTATAACAATAAAGGGTTATAGAATGTGGAATTTGGGTATTGGTTGACAGTTGAGGCTACTAAGCAATAAGACTATTTGGGAGAGGGCGGTGATTGTTGCTGGTGGTCTCGGTTGTAGAGGTTGAAGGTTCTTGGCAAAGTAAAAATTTTCACTTGGAAGGCCTTTTATGGAGCGCCGCCATGCTCGGTGGGGTTAGTTAGAAGAGGGGCAAGTTGTGGGCCTACTAGTTGTCGATGTGGGGAGGTTGAGGAATCAGTTTGGCATGCCTTATGGAGTAAACCAAAGCATTCTCTTTCAAGGGGCTTTGTGTTTTTGCTAGTCATGTTCTAGAGTTGGAGGAGTTGGAAGTCTTTGTGATGATCTCTTCGCGTATATGGTGGCCTCGCAAACCAGGCATTTTTTTAAAAAAAAAATGGAGGGATGCTGAGGAGGTATTTCAAACAACTTGGGGGGTTTTAGGAGACTTCCATAAGTGTAATAGGTTGGAGATCAAGTATCCTTGTGGTCTTTTGGGTGGGGGTAGAAAGATGGTGCTGCCTCCTATGGGTCGGCTTAAGATCAACATCGATGCTTCCATTAGGCATGGACTCTCGGTGATAGATGTAGGTGCAATAATTTGGGATGAATATGGCGATGTGTTGGCTTGTTTAGCTAAAAAGGTCGAAGGGTGTTTTAGCCTGCATGTAGCTGAATGTGTTGCGATGAGGAAAGGTTTAGACTTTGTTGCGGCTTGTGGGTTGGTGCTCTACATTATTGAATTTGATGCAGCAAATGTTGCGATGGTAGTGGACTCTTTGATTTTTTGAGAGAATGCAGATCTTGTTATTGTGAACATCAAAGGACTGATGTCTTTAATTTTTAGTGGAATGAGTTACAGCCATATCTCTCCTCATGGGGATATGGTTGTCCATCTATTAGCTAACTCCGTATTTAGGAGTGATTTTGATATTGTTGCTATGAACTCTGTTCTTTGCCTTGTAGCTTCTACAATGGTTGTTGATTTGGCTCATTAATAAATTTCCAGACTTTCCTTAAAAAAAAAAAAAGTAAGTAGCTTAGTTGGTCCCTAACCTTTTTAAAAATATGCAATTTGGTCCCTAATATTTTTTCATTTAATTGGTTCTAAATGTTTAAAAAGCCACGATTTGATCCCTAGCCATTAAGTTTGACCGTTAAAAATGTTTTGACCACTTTAATAAAGATATTTTAGTAAAATATCTAATATATTTTAAAGAAATTAAAATTAAAACATAAAAAACAATTTAAAAATAAAATAAGAACAAAATAACTATATAAAAAAAAAACTTAACTCCGGAGGAATCACCTCTAACCCACCAGCCAAATTAACAGCCTTGATGCAACCCACAGGAAGCGATGCTCATTAGTAGCTGAAGGTCAAGGGACAGAGCCATTGTCATCTTTCTTTCAACACCTAATCGGATCTTCTTCCAATCGATGCGATCACGAAGCTCGCGCTGAAGTACGGCCACAGATCTATGAGCATTGGCAATGACATGCTTGTCCTTATCTCCCTTCGATGTTGGAACCTCATGCGCCTCAAGCTCTGCACCTGCTACGAACTGATGAACACCGGCATAGCGGCCTTGTGAAGAATTGCAAGGGTTTGAAGAAGCTCTCTTACGGATCTTGCTATTTCAAAATGGGTCATTGTTGTCGTAGAAGGCGCCGATGAAGTTGTAGAAGTTGGTGATGAAGTCCCAAAAGGCGACGGGGAGGGCTATGTGTGACGGGGAGTGGGGTTGTGACATGGAAGGTTGGGTGTGACGAGGAGTGGTTAGATCTGGAGGTGGGATGTTGGCTAGGGTTAGGTTGGTTAGGTGTGGATGAGGGGTTGTGGCGTGGGAGGGGGCGGTGGGCAAGGGTGGGCGATAGGGTTTTTGGTTTTTTTTTTTTTTTGTTGATTTTAAATATTTTTTAGTTTTTTGTCGATTTTTAATTTTTGGGAAAAAAATCAAATTAATTGCTGTGATTTGGTGTTTTTAAATCAATGGTTGTGATCTACTCTTATTTTTTAATGTATCAATTATTTGAATGATAATTTAGTAATTTTAATTAAAAAAATATTTAGTATTTTTTAACAGCTAAACTTAATAATTGGGGACTAAATTGAGTATTTTTTTTAACTGTTAGATTCAATTAAATAAAAAGTTAAGATCAAATTATATTTTTTTTAAAAAAAGTTAAAGACCAACCATATTATTTATCAAAAAAATAAAATAAAACAAACTGTAGTCAATTGTCAGTGAACCACTTGAGTGGTTAGTATGAATATCTTATCCATTCTGTGTCTAATCTAAGCATGTAGTAAAAGTCAAAAGATGAAAATTTGGTTGGGCTTTATTGTAAAAAAAGCGAAAGTGGTAGAACCGATTTGAAATGCATAATTAATAAAACAGCACCAAATTAGGATTTGATCAAGTTACCAAGAATTTTACTTCAGGAAATTAAAAAAAAAAAAAAAAAAAAAAGATCCCACCTCATAGAAAAAGGGGAGAAAAAAACAAGAGGCCAAAATGAAACAACAAAGTCAACTCTATCATGCTGGCACCAACTTTCTCTCTCTGTCTATAGATAAAAGTGGGTCGCACTCACATATCAGACGGTCTGAGCAGCTGGTTTGACCTAATTTCTACCCGTGTCCCAATGTACATATGACTATTTTTAAAATCTCCATAAGACTCTTAACAGCTCAAAGCTAATGAGGTCAACATCTCTACATCATTACTCTAATTTTAAACTCAAAAGAGAGAATTTTTTGGATTTCGGACAGACTAAAAATTTGTGTTGTTATTATTCTCCTTTAGAAAAAGGAGAACAAGACAAAGAAGAAAAAAGAAAAATATATATGTAACTGATCCTAATTTTAACGTTTACATTTTGGGAAAAACCACAATGACAGCTTTGAAAAATTTTTATTGACAAAACTCCTTTTTTAATGACTTTGTTTGCCCTTTCATGAAAAATCTATGGTCTAAAGTTATAATCTTATATAAACTAAAATAGACATAACTATATATAATCATAACTTTAAAAAACAAAAAAAGATTAAAAAACCTTAAAAAAATAGAAACAATGTAACCAATGGTGTCCAACGCTGGAATCTATCGCTAACCTCACAACGTTGCTCGCGACAGAAACCATCACGACCTTGGCGTTTTGTCACGTTCGTAGCGTGGGCGAACCCACGAAGATGGAGGGGCCGGAGGTGTTGCAACCCACGTAGGCGGAGGGGCCAATGGAACTCCACTCGATGTATTTGTGAAGGTCGGGTTGGGTCAAATGACTTGTGCGAACCGTGGTTGTCACGACTAGCCCAACGTCTCCAGTGGTCGCTCCACCTTCGTCATAATCTGAGTTGACAGGGTGTTTTATTTTTAGATTTTTAATTTTTTGCTTTTGCAATTTTTGAGTTTTCAGGCACGACCACGATCTCCTCCGACAATCGAGTGAGATGTGGGGCTTCCGGCAGACACAATCACGACTTCCGCCACTAATCTGGGTTCTCTATGGGTGATGTGGGGTTGCCGATGACCCATGGGGCTACCTTCGCCGTAATTGAGCCAGGCTGACGGCAATATCCACAAGCTCACGAAGCTCAGCGGCGATCTTCAGCTCTGCCTTGCGAAGCCCAGACACAGTGGTTGTGAACCGTCTCTAGTGACTCTTCCCCAAGGTGGAGGAGAAGCAGATCATTTGAACAAGCATCTTTTTTTTGTTTAATTTTTAGGTTTTTTTTAATCAAGTGTGTACAAAACCTATTTTATTTGCAATGAGTTCGTTTAATTTTTACCTTTGGATGTAAATCCAATGGCCAAAAAAAGAGTCTTATCCATGAGACCATTTAAATGATCTTATCATAACATTCCTAATTTATTTTACCACATATAAAAAAAATTTAATGATGATTTAATAGAAATTTAATTATTTAAAATGGTACAAAATGATTATAGATTTTACAAACAAACTCAATAAAAATTACATTCATCGAGCAAAATTTCAATCAAAAGTTTAATAATAAAAAATTATTTACTATTTATCAGAGAGTGGAGCTAAGTTAAATCAGTTGTTGTTTTCAGGCTCTTTTAAAAATCTTACCTCCAATATAATATTGGGAGAAGGAGGGAAATAGATAGGACAAATTAATAGCCAAGTTTAAGACAAAATTAACAAACAAGTCAAAAAACATACACATACATTTAATAACTAGTTAAATTATAAAAATAACCTTAATTTAATTATTTGCAATTAATTATTAACATTTTCTCTTTTTTTTTCTTTTTGTCTTCCTTCTTTTCTCTCTCTTCCCTTCTCTCCCTTTCTTTCCCTGTTTCTCTCTCATCTGTTTGTTTCTAGATCGCCAGAGTTGTTCGTTGGTGCCGGAGCCTTCACGTGGGAGGAGTGTTGGAGTTGCGAGGGCACAACGCAGGAGCTGCACCGGAGAAGCTATCGAAGTCATGAGGCTGCAAAGATTGTAAGAGCCTGCTAGAGTCGTTAGGCCATGAAGATCATAGGAGCTCTTCCAGAGAAGCTACTGGAGTTGCGTGGCTGAAATCAACCACCTGGAGAAGCCGCCAGAGTTGCGCGAGATCTCATAGAGGGAGTCGCTGTTGTCACGGTGTGAGGCTCGTCACAAACAGAAGCACCAAATTCGTCGCTTGGCACGACGGGAGAAGTTGCCAGTTACAGCAAGTCACCGGAATGTTATTGGGGCTGCAAAGGAGAGAGGAGGGAGATAAGAGAGAAAGTAGATCCAGGTTTTTTTAGAGGAGATGAAGAAGATAGGGTAAAATTTAAAATTTTAGTGTATAAAAAAAATAAAAATGGTATATACTTTAATATTTGTAAAGTTGTGCTACGTATGTACATTAAGATTGAAAAAGTGTGTTATTTGATATAATATTCCTATAAAATTCTTTTTTATTTTTTTTTAGTTTGTCACTAAAATCATTTAATTCCCATACCTAAGTTCAATTACACTTCTATTTTGACTTTTTAAATATAGGTTTTTTTTTTTTTTGAAAGAACTTTCAAATGTGCTTATATTTCAAGCTTAAAATCTCAAATAAACCATAAATTCTTTATACTTGTTCATTATTTTCAAATTCTAAACACTAAAAAAGTGAATTTAACTTTACTACAAACTTAGCTTACTTAAAATAACATAAAACAGCATAAAAATTGTTGCATTATGATTTTAATTCAAATTCGTGCTCCATTTAAATACTTAGCTTTGCAACTACTATTCATAAAGTTTCTTTTTTATCAAAATTTATTAGAATGTATGAGAAAATGCCTTATTAATATCACACATTCTTAAACAATCCTCTTTTTTCATAGAACTTTTTGAATTTTATGCGTTCTCTATACAATTATTGGTTATCAGTTACGAACTATTGTCCAAAAAGCGATAATAACAAAAAGGCAAAACTTGTAGCAGGATGGGCATGTTTATCGTACCAATAAATGCTATAATTTTTACTTTTCTAGGGTGTTTCACAACTTATAATAGGTTTACAAAACCAATCTTAACTAAAACTTTTGATTGTTATAACATAAAGTATTTATATGTTACAGTAATTAAAAAAATAAGCTATAATATAAAGCTCTCATATGTTACAATTTCACTTCAAAATTTTCAATTTTGATTACATTTTTAAGCACTTTATTAATTTAAATTATAAAGTTTTTGTTTAAACTAATTTTGCTATTTACTTTTTATCTCATAACATTTAAATTTCAAACCAATTTTAGTTCAAACTCTCGATTTGAACTGTGTTATCAAATGCCTTACTAGATTTATTTTTTAAGGTCGAATCTATAATTGAAAGCAATTTGCATTGTGTGCAGTAAACTTTTAATATAAACACTTGCAAATTAACAGGGAGTTTGAGAAAGTGGTTTGAAATCTAGAGTTTTAACTACGAACAATGTAAAGAAAAAATATACTACAGTGTAAAACTCTCAATGTTATAGTATACGTTTAAAACTATTTGGTTTAAACTTTTTCTCCCAAGCACCTTATAAACTGTTAAAAAATTAATCTAACGATTAAAACAAAATTATCTATATAGAAAAATGCATGCCCTACTAAAAAAGAGCACTTCTGTTCAACTTTATGATGTTAAAACCTTACTATTTATAAACAGTAAGTCTCATTTTAAAAAGGTGTTAGAAACTTCAATTCTAACTTATCGGTTACAACTATAAATAATATAAAACTCTTAATAATTATAATAAAAAGAAAAAAAAAATATTACAATATAAAACATTCATATACTATAATTTTTAAATTTAAAACGTAAATTACAACTATAATTCTAAACAAATGCTAAAAAGGTATTACCTATTAAAATACGCCTATTGTTTTACGGATTTTTCTATAAAAAAAAAAACCTTACTCAAAGTTAAAAAAAAAATAAATAAATAAATTAATTAATTAATGTGGTTGGATCTCATTCGTACCTACATTTGACGGCAAGCGCTAGCGTGACAGGCATGTCACCGCAAGTGGGCCAAACGCAGGCTTTCATTTCATATCATTTCATTTCCCCCGATGCGATCGCTTTGACCAGAAAACTAATCTCCCCACCTTTATCATCTCCAAAACACAACCCCAAACACAAATCTCCTCAAACTCCCTTTCTCTTTCCTTCTTCCCTCTTTCCAACACTGTTCTCTCTTTGTTTCTAGTCTTCCTAAAAAGAAGAAAACACAAAAGAAAGAAGAAATTCTCTTTTGTTATGCAAAGATGGCGGTGGATTTCATGGGCTATACAAGTAGAAGCAGCGGAGAGAATTTCTCCTCCAAGCTAGAGGAAACCGCCGCCGTGCAGGAAGCAGCTTCCGGCCTCGAGAGCGTTGAGAAGCTGATCCGCCTCCTCTCCAACCGCCACGTGGGCATCGAGGCCATGGATTGCAACGCCGTCGCCGAAGTCGCCGTCTCCAAGTTCAAGCGCGTCATCTCCCTCCTCGGCCGGACTCGCACCGGCCACGCCCGCTTCCGCCGCGCCCCCCTCCAGACCCAGGCCCTACTCGACACCAAGCCCAAGCCCAGGCCCACTCCAACCGACCCGTCCAGAGTCTACTACGCCACGCCGATTCAGCAGATCCCTCCTCCCCCTCCCCCTCCTCCTCCTCCACCTCCACCTCCACCTCCGAAGGACTCCTCGTCGACGACGACTTTAAATTTCTCGTCGTATTCTTCTGCTGCGACTGCGGCAACGGCGTCGTTTGTCTCGTCGTTGACTGGGGATACTGAGAGCAAACAGCAGCCACAGCAGCAGCAGCCGTCCTCGTCGTTGCCGGGTTTTCAGATTACCAACCTCTCGTCGGGCGGAAAGCCGCCGCTTTCATCGACTGCTACAACGTCGTTAAAGAGGAAGTGTAGCTCCGAGAACTTGGGCTCCGGGAAGTGCGCCAGTGGGTCCTCCGGTCGCTGCCATTGCTCCAAGAAAAGGTAATATTTTTATTTTTTTTTTACTAATTTCATCTTTTAAGTATCATTTTTGGGAAGATTTGTTGAGTAGTTTTTTTTTTTTTTTGGGATTTAAAAGCAGGAAACCGAGGTTGAAGAGGGTAGTTAGGGTTCCAGCAATAAGCTTGAAGATGGCGGATATTCCACCGGACGATTACTCTTGGAGAAAGTACGGACAGAAACCCATCAAAGGATCTCCACACCCAAGGTATACAATTTTTAATTTCTAATTTTTATTTTTTTTTGTTTTTCTAAAACAACCCATTTTAAATAGTGAAAATTTTCATGTTTTAAAATTGATTTTTTGTGTTTCGGAAAAACAGGGGATATTACAAGTGTAGTAGTGTAAGGGGATGCCCGGCGCGGAAACACGTGGAGAGAGCGCTTGATGATCCTTCAATGCTTGTAGTGACCTACGAAGGCGAGCACAATCACTCTCTTGCTGTTGCCGAGGCTTCTAGTCTCATACTAGAGTCCTCTTAGATTAGATTTCCCAAAAAAACGACAATGTTTTTGCCAAGTATTTTGCTGCCGTTTCAATTTCCGATAAAAAAAGGGTGTCTTGATTGTTTAGCAAGTATTGCCAATTACCTAACTCGGGTTATGACTCGGTCAGAACAGAAGAAACTCAGCTTTGTCTCGAAGGAGATTTGTTTATTGTTAGTGGGTTAGATTTTACTCTTTTTTATAATTTCCCTTGTACAATGTAAGAATATATCATTATGGCATGTGGGATTCTCTCTGTTTCTCCATTACTATTAGAAGAAAAAAGAAAGAAAGAAAAGATCAATGCTTGTGAACTTGGGACGAAATAGTCCAACGTGAAATCAGAGGAAAAAGACATAGTAGATTTGGTATTAGTATAATTTCATTAGCCAAAAAATATTATTAGAAAAGTCGGTATTTCAATTTTTTTAAAAAAAAAATTGCTTTATTTTTGCTTCTTTGTCTCGGATGCCCACCTCTTATCAAAGCTTGATTTTTTTTCCCTATTTTGTTTCATTTAAAATCTGAAAAGGAAAATTTAAAGAAGTGAAAGGGACTAGGTCAAAGAATTGTAAAGAAGTGGACCAACATGTCGTGTTTAGGACGGTTGACCAAAATAACCAAAATGCAAATAAATAATAAATGAATGAATAAAGGTCTGTTGAGCAGTTGCAAGTTGGACGGCCATATTTACTAAAGCTTTCCTAATGAATGACTTAGGGAGAGAGAGGGAGAAACAAAATTTCCTTTTTAAATGCAGTTTGTTGGTTTCTCAGAATAGTTTGGCTGGAATATGGAGAGAGGCCTGAGGGAGATTGTTGGCCTAGCAAACTGATATTAAGAAGAAAAGAGAGCTCTAGCAGTTAGACATGACACTACCTGACAGTCTTGTTATTTTTGGTATTTTTGAGTTCTAACTGAAAATTTAGGCCTTTTGAGTTCTAACTGAAAATTTAGGCCTGTTTGTTTCGATACGCGAATCATGGTTTGAATCATTTTGTTAGAGTATTTTCTCTCATAAAAATTTAAATCTTCATTCAAATATTTTATTTAAATACTCGAACCAAACGTGCCCTTAATTACTATGGGATAAAAATAAAGCCATTTTATGTTATAATGCTAAAAAAAAATAAATTATAATTTAAAATTTTTACATGTTACTTTCACTGTAACAAAAGTTAGATCAAACCATCAATGATTTTGAACACACTATTAATAGTTGAATTTACTTTTAAATAGTTTATAATTGTATACATTAAAAATATATGGTGTATGATATAAGAGTATTTTCAATACTAGACTTAAATAATAATGCAACTATTAAAATGATAAGATTTGCGTAGAGTCAAAGAGTGTTTGTTTTGGTTTTTAAATTATAGTTTAAATTATTTTGTTATAGTATTTTTTTTTATAAAAAATTAAATTTTTATTTAAATATTTTACCTAAATGCTCGTATCAAACGTATTTAAAATATTAACCTGGTCATAAATTTAACTAAAAAAAGGGTTAGAAAAATTAAAATGCTTGAAGGTTGCTAGTATGAAAAATCAATGCCAAAGTCAAAATAGGTGGGTGTGGGAATCGATAACTTTAAGCATTACGAGGGCCCTACAACTGTCCACAAATTTGGTTCTTTGCTTAATTTGCCTTTGCCTTAACGTCGACCTTACTATTCGAATTTGGTCCCAGAGTCCATCATTTTATGTCATTCATCTTTGTCACACTCCATAACAGTACCATGTTGGAGAAAAAAATAGATTAAAACTGAAGAAATGGTGGGCTAGAAAAGTCAATGTAAATTACTGAGCCTTTCAAACATGACCAATTTTGTACAAAGAAACCTATATATACAAAAATTAGGCATATAATATGTGCCCATCCGTCTCATTCAAAGTCACACATGGCAAAGTTTTGATGTTTTGAAAGTCCTGTTGAATTTCATTCGAGATAGAACTATAAAAGGGAAGCTTCCTTTCACCTTCAAATTTTGTCGTTTCTGACCCATATAGAATGGAGATGATCTAGTGAAATTTATAAGGTGTTAGGGAGCGGTAGGAACTGAAAACGTCGGGTTAAAAATTTTTGAAAATTATAGCATGTGTGAGGTTTATATTGTCATAACTTTTTACATTTTATTATATATTTATAAAGCACTGTTTATTTGGTGCGCACCGAGATGTCAAACAGCATATAACTTTGAACTTATTGCGCAAAGTTTGACAAATCATGTGTGTGTGCTTGTGTGTATATAATATTATATATATATATATATATAATATTTGAAATGATTTAATGTTTGCTAGATGGAATTGGAAGGACATGGGAAAAATGCTTCGTAAATTTGTTGGTATGTCCAACTTTGCAGGTGAAAGGTGCATTGCATGGAGTTGTCGCCAAACGCAGCAGATAAAGATGCTGTTGCCCTCTGCATCATAACCAGCTGCATGTGAAATATGTTTGATTTTGGGACAAAAAAACAAAAATATAAAAAATATAAAATAAAATAAAATAAAAGGGGGTTTTGGCCTTTGGTGTTCATGAATCGTAATTAGATGGATGGAATCTCTTATTCACTTTCGATGGTGAAAGAAAAGGGTTTTATTTTGATGGGTATTTTCACTGTTAGTATAAGTTTTTAGGCCTTTAGATTTAGTCAAGATCATCATATTTTGTAGATTTAACAGCTGAAAAATAAATACTTACCTATAGAACTATCGAAGAATTCTCCGAACAAAAAATGGGAACACCCTAAGGATAAAAAAAAAACGTAGGTAGATGCAAACTGTGGATAGGTTGAAACAAAAATTATCTGCGAAATTTGTAAGGGCGTAAGTGAAAAATGATGTTATGGTCAAAAGATCAAAGTCGCTTATGAGTTTTGAAGAATAAAGACATTACGCATCTAATCAGCAATGAAGTCTTGGTCACGGGGACAAAAAACTATACATATCTTCATTTTATTATTACTATGTAACGTATTTGACTAAGTTATATGTATCTTCATTTGTATTGTTGAGGGTCATGGTCATAATATGGGAGTAATATATGTTCCCACTTCCCAAATGGTACTACATGGTTCTGTAACTCCTATTCTCTTTTAACTAATTTCACATTTGGCCCTTAAAAGAAGATCATTTATCTCACTTTAATTTCTAGTCTTTCAATTGACACACATATGGTTCCGTCTTTTAAATGTTACGTTAATGTACTTGTACAATAGAAATGTTAAAAATTGACGAATTTTATCTAGTGAAGCGTGTGTGATCCAATTTAAATATGATTTAAATACTCACCTAAATCAAACTATCCAAAAGTAATTTTACAAAATTAGTCATCATTAACGAATCACGTGTGTCTCATGTGATGAAATCCATTAGATTTCTTACGTACTTGTTACAAAGGTATCATTAGTATAACATTTGAAAAGTTTACGGACTAATTAAAGTGTTAAATGAAAATTTAGGACCTAAAGTAAAACAATTGCTATTCTTTAAAGGCTAAAAGTGAAATTAGCCCCCTTTTTATTGTCAAGCATATATAAAGTCAAAAATTGAAAAATTGACATTTGTACCAATATTTTTATGAAAATTTCCATATTTTGAAAGTACAAATATAGTAATAGAGGTGTTATACCCTTTCTGTATATTGTCCAAAACTTTTCATCAAAATATTCACAGATATGAATATTATGATGAAGATCTCGATTTGGTAAAAAGTAATTTAGTGTTAAATGACAAAATATTAAGAAATTTTATCGAAATTTCTTTGAAAATATAGACAAATATAAAAAAATATCAATGCTGTATAGTAATTTTTTCATTTACTTTAAAATGTTATAAAATTCATGCCATTTTTATTCACCTTTTTATAGGGTGTTTGGTAGGGTAGTTAGAACCGTTGGTTAGAATTGTTTTTACTATAACATGTGAAAGTTTTGCACTATAGCATTTCTTTTGTTACTGTAGCATGTGAGAATTTTACACTGTTCATAAGTGAGAAAGTGGTGGAAACCGCAACTGCCAAACATGGAGTTAATGTAGTCTTTGATAAATTTACTTTTCACTATCATAAAATTTATATATTTTTTCTTTCTAAATGCAGTACGTAGTCTTTGGAATCATGATAAGCTTTATATAATACGACGATCAAATCCATTAAGTAATAAAATTGATAGAAAACTAGAGAAGTGGAAAATTTGATATTATTTTTTATTTCTTAACAATTGAGTTGGCTACAATACGCTATGCATGGAGAGGTAATACCACAACATGTTTAGAATTAAATAAAAAACTATTCAAACTCTTTATATTAGTATCAATATTGTTTAAAGGATTAGTTATCTCTCACGGTGGTAATCACCGTTTGACAACATCGTAAGGGTAGGGCAGGAAAATTGACGCCAGCATGAGGTTGGGCAATGATCTGTAAATCGATGCTTGCATCTCTGAATGTGTCAACCGTCGTTCACCGAAGACGGGATATTTGAAGACATGCTTCAATTTCTATGGTGCTTTGATTTGGAAACACTTTCCTTGTCGAAGGAGAATAAGTTCGACATAACACGCATTCCTTCTTTCCATTCACAGAATTGAAATTGGAACCAGATGTAACAGTCAAGTTTGCCTCGCCACCAGCCGGATCCTTCTCTGATCAAGTTTTTGAACTCTTATAACTGCTTCATCAACTCACTCAAAGTTACATCCTGTCTATTGTTCAAGTTATACAAAGCTCTAAATGGGATGAACTCTTTAGAAAGAGTCTCAAAAACTATAGTCTACTATGACAGCATCAATGTCAGCTCCATGAGTTTGAACCTTAGTGAGATAACTCATGACTAACATCATATGCTCCTTCATAGGCATCCCCGGTCTTTGCATGCGGTTAAGAAGCTATTGAAGAGCCACTTGTTGCTTCGTCAAGACTTGGCTTCCAAACATATTCCCAAGATTATCCATAATCTGTTGAGCAGTTTCATGAATCTTCATGTTGAGCCTATAGCACGTTATTCATGCTAGCCATGATATATCAGCGGGCTGATCATCAGCATCTTTTTAGCGATCATATATTTGGATTTGTTTGTTAGTAGATTCGCTAGTAGGTGCGGGAGGACACGGTATGGTTAGCACAATTTTTAGTTTCTCAATAGATAGGATGATATTCAGGTTTCGTTTCCAATCATTATACGTCTTGCCAGTTAAAGTGTTTTTATCAAGTATAAAAGATAAAGTGTGTTTAGACATTTTGATCTACAATAAATATTCATATATCAATCATAAGCAAACATTCAATAATAATTTAATAAGATAATACAAATAAGTAAGCATACAAAGTGTTTATGTATCAAAACCTTGAAAAAATCACAACCTTACAACGATAATTTCTAGCTCAAAATTCAACACGCCGTCTAAGGAAAACTTGCCAAGTTCAATTAGGAATACGGATCTCCTTTGATTAGTATATACCATCCAAGACCTGTCTGATCTAGCATATACTAATAATCACTTTTTTTGGTCATTCACTTTATTAACAGTTAGCCATCGTTCCAACTACTTTATCCATGGTTTATAATTGAGACCTAGGGGTTAATAACAATAAAAAATGCTAAAGCAAATTATCCTCTCGGAGATCCAACCCAATACATGATGCATCCCTTCATATAATTCAGAATGTCACCATTTGGTACATCAAAAGATACAAGTTGCGAATACAAGCCCATTTATTCATTTCAAGATTAAGATATGATACATATGATTGTCTAAAATGAATTGATTTAAACAAACAAAATTATTAATTAAATCAATTCAACTTTGTCACAATCCAATATATCGTCACCTATGACAATATATTAATGTTTCTACTCGCGGAGTCTAACTTCGATGACCAAGACAAGTCATTTCCATTAGAGATGTGGAAAACATAACAATCTTAACATCAATAGAGCGCCCAACTTTATTCCCTGGATTACAGATCTTTTTGTTTAGACTATCACCCTTAAGATTCATGTTTTCTGCATAATCTGTCCATCATATGCATGATCTTAAAGGTTTAGACTGACAATCTCAAAATTTTGTTTGCTCATCATATATTCAACAGGAATGAACAAAAAGAGGACATATTTGATATATGAAAATAAATAATAAACTTTTCGTTGATTAAATATCTCCTAAAACTATTACATCATTTAATGTTTAAGGCGCCTAGTCTAACAATTTTGTTTGAATTGATTTTTTGAATATGTTAATTTGGTTGATTAGTTTTCTTTGCTTCATTCATTTTTTTTTACTCCTTTTTTTTCTACAGTTCTTTGTTGTTTACTTGGTATTCCTAAATTATTCTAATAAACATTGATCATTTAAACTGATATCTTTCTTAGATGGAGCCAAATTACTTGATTAAGAATGGAGGAGCTTAATAAAAATGTAGTGGATCTTAGCATTGAAGAGAAGACTGTGGACCGAGCTCTTTACTCTGGATGTGCGTGAGCTGGGGCTTTATTATATGGTTTGGTTTATTGGTGTTTTGGTTGGGATTTGAACTCCTTTATTTATGATATTTGATGTATTTTTTGGTTAGTTGTTCTTTCTTATTATATGCGTTAACAATAAGTATGTTCAATTGTACATTGAAATTTTTAGGAGCTTATAAAGCTTAGATTCTATTTAGAGTGCAAAAAAAAAAAAGAAAAAAATTTATTATTTTCCGTGTCAATTTTGGTCCATGGGTTGATATTGTGTCACGGGTTAATTTCGTGTCATAGGTTGATCTCGTGCTATGGGTTATTTTCAGTTCATGTCGTGTTAACCTACAAAGAAATTGTATCATATTCATGTTGCAGTTTTCAGTTTTTTTTTTTTTTTGGTCATGGGTCGCGTATGGATTGAGTTAAAACACAGACAAGACACGAAACACAAATTGACAAATTGTCAGCCCTAGCATAAATTAATCCAATGGAAAAATGTGAAGCACCTAGGATAAATATCTCATTTCCCTTTGCGGCAACTGGATTCTCAAATTAGAGGCCCATCACTGACTATTAGACTATCCTAATCCAGAATGGTGGTTTCCCTCACCCAAAATCCAGCCCAAACAACAGGGGCAAAGGAGGTATAGCCAATCTCTGAGAACTTCTCCCTCTCTTTGGCGGCGGTGGGAATGGGAAGAAGTCCCTCATGAAATTCAAAACCCTCTCGACTCCCTACTCTCCAAGGCCCCCAAATCTCCCATGGCTTCCACTCTCTCCCACTCCTCCGACCTCGGCGACCTCCTCTGCTGCGACCACCAAGACGGCCAGCCGCTGCAGGAGGAATCTCCGGAAGCGCCGCCGTTTTGCTCCCCTTCGCCGCCGCCGCCGCTTCGGGTCGGTGTTAGAGCGGAGGAGCTGATTCGCGCGTGTAACGGGCCTGGGCTTACTGGTCGAGGCTGGGCTGGCCCAAGCTGATCGTCGCCCCGATGGTGGACAACTCCGAGCTGCCATTCCGGATGCCCCGCCGGAAGTACGGCGCCGACGCGGCCTACACCCCGAAGCTGCACTCCCGCATTTTCACCGAGAACGAGAAATATCGCTCCCAAGAGTTCACCACTTGCAAGGTTCTTCCTTTGAGTCCTTAACCCTAATCAATTGGACAAAAATTTTCCATTTTTATCATTCAATTTGCTTTATTTTGTTGTTCTGGGACCAAAAAATTTGTTAATGAACTTTTACAAATAGGAAGAATTTAATACAAATTTTACAATTTCATGAGAATTTGAGAACTGAAATCGCAGTAAAGGATCTTAATGTTCTTGTTACTTTTTTTTTTTAAATTGTTGCAGGAGGATCGTCCTTTATTTGTTCAATTTTGTGCCAATGATCCAGAAATTTTACTGGAAGCTGCTCGAAGAGTGCAGCCTTATTGTGATTACGTTGATATTAATTTGGGGTAATAGTCTCTAACCAGAGTCATTCAATGTAGGAGAAGATTAGCACTAGTTTTGCATAATCTTTATGAATCAATCAAGATTAAGAAGCTTCATTTTTGTAACGTTAAAGGGTATTTTTTTAAAGAGTAGAAAAGATTAATTTTACTGAATTTAAACAAGTGGAGATGCTTTAAAGTCAATTTACATTTTGGTTTTTGGGCAGGTGTCCTCAGCGTATTGCTAGGAGGGGAAACTATGGAGCTTTCCTAATGGATAAACTTCCTCTTGTAAAATCTCTAGTGGAAAAATTGGCACTCAACCTTGAGGTTCTCGTGTCGTGCAAAATCCGTGTCTTCCCGGGTTTGCAGGACACGATCAAGTACGCGAGGATGCTAGAGGAGGCCGGGTGCTCTCTTTTAGCCGTCCATGGCCGAACGAGAGATGAGAAAGATGGAAAGAAAATCAGGGCCAACTGGGCTGCCATCAAGGCAGTTAGAGAGGCCGTCAGGATCCCTGTGCTTGCGAATGGGAACATAAGGCACATGGATGATGTTCATAGCCGTTTGTCGGAGACGGGTGCTGAGGGAGTGCTCTCGGCCGAGTCTCTTCTTGAGAATCCTGCACTATTTGCTGGGTTTCGAACTGCTGAATGGGTAGTAGGCAGTGAAGAAAACAGTAGAGATGGAAATTTAGACCAGGCAGATTTACTGGTGGAGTACTTGAAGCTATGTGAACAATATCCGGTGCCATGGCGAATGATCCGCGCCCATGTGCACAAGATGTTGGGAGAGTGGTTCAGGATTCAACCACAAGTGAGAGATGAGCTGAATGCACAGTCCAAACTGACCTTTGAGTTTCTTTATGGTTTGGTGGATCAGCTTAAAGAGCTGGGGGCGAGAATCCCACTCTACCAGAGAGATAGTCTTGCAGCAGGAGTTTCACAAAATGGTTCGGCTGCTTTCGCTTCATGACAACATCTCGACGAGTCCTTGGGGCGTGAAATATCTTCGTTCGATTTTTGTCACACAATTTAACATGATCGGGTTAATTATTTCAGTCTGAGTGTCAGGTTTTATACTAAGCTAGCTTAAACAACATGCAGATGACATTCGCAGATTTTTACCCTGCATGGTTCTAGTAACATATAAGAGATCATTACTTATAAGCCTAGACTAGGGCCAAAAAACAAGAGAGAAATGGAAAGGGTGAATATCTTATAATTGAGTTATTCTTTTTTTAGTTCCCCTGCGGGACAAATGATTATTTATGCCTTTCATATGTATTGGTTTTACAAACTATTGATTGTATCAATTTTGGATGACTATTGATTGTTTCCCATATTAGTTATGGACTCAAATTCTCGAGATTGCTGTAATTTGTCCTTTATTTCTTTTTCAAAGCTTTTGGATTTCTTTTAATGCACTCTTCTAGGATATGATCAATTTTTCTGAGAGCAAGATTCGGATCAAATTTGAAACTGGGACAAACTAGTGTAAGCAAAGAGCTATCTCATGCGTTGAGCTAGAATTTTCATGACAAGAAGTCATGGGCAGGGACAATTTTGTTTTATTTCATTTTTTGAGCAATGACTAATGACATGAACAAACTAACGTACAAAAGTAAATAGTCATACGCTTTAAGACATAACAGCTAAAGAACAAGAAATTAGTTCAAAAGTCAGATGATCCTTAAATGATGAAATTTGTCAGGACCTTGCGATTCAAATGCTCTCCATAAACAACAGCCTTCTCAAATATCTTAGCCCCGCCTGTCTTCTTTTTGCAAATATCCAGAGGCTCTACAGCCGTGTCGAAATTTGTCTGCTCAACCAACAACAGCATGAAGTTACACGAAATGACAGTAGAGACAAACCACGTTTTAGTGCCCGGGCACTTTCCAAAGAGCGGAAATAATGTGTGTATTTGTGTCTGCTAAATATGGAAACAATTATTAAATCCACCATGCCAGAAAGTTAACACCAGAAAAGGCGAATTACCTCATAAAAGTATGCTACAGAGACTCGAAATTTTGAGGAGTTGTTGATAACTCGATGTAGAGTTGACTCGTACAAGCCGTTCGAGTAAATCTGTGGTTCAAACATACGTTTGATCAAACGATTTAATAAGACTTTCGGTAATAGAGGAAATTGTCGTGTCGCAAAGATTTTACCTTTAACATGTCTCCGATATTGCAAACGAATGCTCCAGGAACCGGAGGAGCCGATATCCATTCGCCAGAGAGGTTTCTCACCTTCAGCCAAGTCATCAAATTAAACTTCGGTGGAAGACCCTTTTTTTTTTTTAATTTTGTTAACAAAACTGTGGGAAAAACAAACCTGAAGATGTAGAATACAGATAGCAAGTAGACTACTAAAAGTTTTCCTTGACTAACCGAGTGAAACAGTTTTGCAATGTAAATTGGGATTTTACTTAAAGCAGGAATCGTAAGTTGGGGTCTGATATAGAAACAAAATTCACACTACCTGAAGTGCGATTATATCATCATCCTGATTAACCAATGTCAATAAACCTGCCAATTAAGTTTTAACCTCTTTAGGCGACTGCAATTGACAACAAGCCGATTTTCTAGTCCAAATCAGTCTAAAGATGTTGAAGCCTTACCATAGTCAGTGTGAGCTCCACTGGAATTGTTGGACATAGAAGACATGGCCAAAAAAGTAAAGGACATAAATTGCAACTCCAGTTATAAATTTAATGCTAGCAGCCAGACAGAATTCGTGCATTACCATCCAATGTCATTTATGGGCTTCTCTTGGCCATTTTCACAGGATTTGCCCGGGTAACCGATGATACGCGTTACCCAGAATGCATTTCCGGCTCTATCGCTTTCAAATTCGTATGGTGATCCACCCAAAGCCAAAGCAATACCACGCATTATTTTTCTTGAAAGGCCTGAGAGCAAGCATAAACCAAAAATTCTAATCAGAACCATACGAAAACATTGAACGAAAGTTAATTAAAAAAATCTGCTCTTCTCTGGGAAGCATTACCTGTACATAGGTTGATATAATCCTCCATAATTTGCTTGAAATTTGGAGGATCCAGTGGCCTGCATTAGGAAAATATTGAAAAGAAAAGTCTGCATCAACGCACTCATCCTTAGAATTCAGAGAAAACCATATCCGATATTAGGTCAACCTGAACAACTTTAGAACATAAAAACCATGAAGTCGAACTTCAGAGTCTGCTAAATGCTAAAGTATAAAGTCATGATTTGCCGCCAAGAAAAAGAGATTTGTGATAACATGAGCCTTAAAATTGGGGAAGAAAACATTCATTCAGTTGAAGTTTATTGAAATCCAACCATACGAAATATGTAATGAAGTATCAAGCAAGAATTGGACATACTCGAGAGATGGAAGAAATATAGGACCATTTGATTAGGAGGGAAGCGGGGGACTTAATGGTGTCTTATGTTTATCCCAATTGAGAAATTATTCTCTTTTTAAAGAAATTGGACAATGAGTTTGTTAGGAAAGCTCCAACTTTTGCATACCATAGGTTACATCCTTCCATAACTTTGCCAAGATCTCCATAAGCTCCTGGTTTCAGTTCTTTATAGCACTGTTGCAAAGTAGCAGTTCAACAACAACAACAGCAATTAACAAGCAGCAAATCAATATAATAACAGACCATACTACAATAAAACCTATTTTAATCAAATATATGCAACATAGAAGTAATTTCTATTGTTCATAGGCATAGTCGTTTGGGATTGTTGTGCTTTTAGTAGAAGTTCTACTTTTACTTATAGCAAAAAGGGACGTATAGACAAAAGTCGAAAGTTAAAAAATCTAGCTTCTCAAAATAGCTGCAAAAGTGCATAAGCGTGTGTGTAAAATAGTTTTCTGTACTTGTACCAAACACAGTACTTGCATCGTGTTATCTGCAAAGAATTTTTAGGGCCTCGAAAAAGCAATAACAATAATGACATCATAAGCTCTAGATATTGGAAACACCTATTAGTTGTAAAACCTACATCGATAGCCTCATGCATGTCCGGTACACCTTTGGTTATGTTTTCTCCAATCCTTTGATAACCCCTGCGTGGAGAACAACTTAGCCTAGTGTTATAACAAATTGCAGCATATATATTCTAGTAGTAATCCATCAAATCAACACTCAATTTACAAATTGCAAAATTAAGAAGCTATTTCGCTTAACCTGTATCCAGAGGCTGGAGTCAACTTTATCTTTATTTTCTCTTCATATGGAAGTTGAAAAAACTTCTGGGTCAGCTCTCTTACTTCTTTCAAAACAGAATCCGGTATACCATGTCCCTTCTGCTCAGCAAAGAATAATAAGTACCCCATTCAAATGATTTGCAACAAAAGCCATAATTACACAAAATAAAACTGTATGGGGACAAAAAGAGGGAGGAACACTTCTTTTTTCATTGATTTTTAAGGAGCTTTCTACCACAGTGGAGTTATAGATTTGGTCAAAATCATATCAAAACGAAAAAAATATGCAAATCTGACATAATCTAGCACATATCTTCGAATCAGAGCCCCTACATATTTAACTGAAAAAATCCTTTTTTTTTTTTTTAAATAAAGACCTATTTTGAGAAACGATAAAGACATATCAATCAGTTCACAAAGGATCTTATAAAAGACCTTTTTTTTTTTTGTCTATTTTCTAAAATGTGACCAAAAAAATCTTTCTTCCTTGGAGAGGACAAAGACTCATTAAACAAAAAAACAGAACATAATCTCATAAACGTCATAAACAGGCCTCTTGTCAAACTCAATAGGGAAATTGAGTTCATAGAACAAAACCTACTGTGTCATCAAAAATAAATAAATAAAAAAACTACTCCTGATTACAAAATTCATGGAGAAAAAGGAAAGGAGAATAAAAAACCTCCAATAACATCATTTCAAGGCCACTAAAAAAAATGAACCGGCATATATATGGTTTCTTCCGACTTCTCCACAAAAAACAACAATAATTCTCTATGCTTAGTATTCTTGTATCTCTCTAAGGCAATGAAAAAAGATATAAAAAAAAAAAAAAAAATCTGCTAAACAAAAGCTTGAAAATTCCCTAGGAATCCATAAAAAATAAATCAAGTACCACATAAAAGAAGCCAGCTTCTCTGCAAGCTTGATCCAATTGTTTGACAACGTCATTAACACCCGGATCTTCAGCCATTTTTGGATCATCGGACTTAACCAAAAGAGGACTTATATCTGCATGCAAAAAGTAATGAACAACAAACAAATGAATAAATAAATGTATAAATAGTGAGATACAAATTCAGCTTTTATAAACAGTGAGAGTTCACCGATGATGGGGATGGACTTGAAATCGGTGGCCATGGCGGGCGGTTCGAGATTCCTCTACGCCTTGTCCTCTCTCTCTCTCTCTAACCAGTTTTTGCTGAGTTTGCGAGGAAAAATTTAATAATGTTGGAGCAAGCCGACGGGTTCTTTGAAATTCTGTGCGCTTTAATCAATATTTTGTTTGTTTTTTTTTTTTTTAATTAGAAATTTTATGATGGGCACGGTCAATTATTTTACGAAAATCCCATCAAAATATTTATTTTATGGAAATCTTCATCATAGGCACGGTCACTTATAATAATGGTGGGCCGTCTCTCTGTAAACTGTTTTTTTTTTCCTTTTTTTAAAGCTAAAAAAGCGGTATTTTAAAAGTTTTTTAATAAGTAATTATATATTTTCTAAATTAAAAAAATGACATCTTTTTATTAACTTAAGGTTATAATGATAAAAATAAGCTTTATTAATTATTAATTAGCTATATTACATTAGTGATAAACCTGAGTATATTAATGATAAATCCGAGTACATCAATGATAAACCTAAATATATCAGTGATACATTGTAATATATCAGTGATATTATGTAGTACATCAATGATAAACTTAAGTACATCAGTGATAGACTGTAATATATTAGTGATAAAAGCCTAATATATCAATGATAAACCTTAGTATGTTATTGATAAACCCGTAAAAAACAAACCTTAACAAAAAAATCCCAAATCCTAGCTTTTTCTCTTCTCTCATTGTACATCATCTCTAAACACTGTTGGCACCATATTCCGTCAGGTCGGCCACCTTGTTTGTGAAGGTTACTTTGATCAATAATAATAAAGGTTATTTTTATCATTTTGTTTTCATAATTAATAAAAAGGGATCATTTGTCTAATTTAAAAAATTATTGCTATTTATTTTAAAAAGTTCACCCAACCTAGTTTTTCAATTTTATATCTCTGTTATTTTATTTTTCTCAATAATATTATATACATTTCTCCTCTTCTAAATAATTTTTTTTGATTTCGCCTCTAAATACGTACTTTATCACTGCCATACTACATACATATAGAGTAGGCATTAAGGAAAATATAATGTCTGACCTGACGACTACAAAATTATGTTCTGTGGCACTAGACGCCCACAATAATAATGATTGCTGTGAAAATAAAAATAGTATTAAAAAATGGGAGTACCAACGGTATGGTTATCTGACATGAATAAAAGAGTCAACAAAAGTAAAAAAAATATGTAGGATTAAAATTCCTAACAATCATAATTAGAAAAAAAAAAGATATTTGGTTGTATCGGTGTAGTGTTTTAGGGCGTTTGGTTTGAGTATTTGAATAAAATATTTAAATAAAAATTTAAATTTTTATAAAAAAAATATTATAATAAAATAATTTAAATTATGATTCAAATATCGAAACAAACATGACCTACACACACACGAGATTGAGCATGTTTTGAATAAAAATTCCGGTGTGTTATAAAATGCCGCATTGGCAGATGCCTGCTTTTTTTATCAATAATTTTTTTGACTGATGGCTGATGTCGTTGGAGGCGTAGATTCATTGGAATCTTTTTTTTTTTTTTTTTTTTGATGATCAAGAGGCACAAAGGACCATTCATTGGAATGGGAATCTCTTACTGACTCGTCTTTGTCTTTATAATTAATTACAAGCGACATTGTATTAAATTTTTTTTAAAAATTAGTCAAATATTAAAAAAAAAATCTGTTAAACCGGTAATTTGCCTCCCTATTTCTTTTTTTTTTTTTGAACCCTTATTTAACACATTTCTTGGAAAAGGATTTTCTTTTTTTTTTTTTAGTAGTCTCGATGTGAGCCTTTAAAAGAAAATGGGTCCAACTATGAATTTAAGAAGTGTTTACTCATTGTCCATCTACTAAACTTTTTTAAATGCGTATTTAAACACCAACCATATCTCTCTCTATAAAAAAATAAAAAATAATAAAGAAATTAATCATTGTTTTAATAATTGTGGTTTTATTTGTTTATTTGAAATGTAATTATAATGTAATAGGCTAAGCCCTTTTGAAATTTAAGAAATGCAAAAATAATGTTGCTTAAGGATCCACCCACTACGCATTTGAAATTTAAATGCAAAATAATGTTTTTTTAATAGAAATGCAAAAATAATGTTGCTCAAGCATCCACCCACCCTTGTTTCTGTACTTTTTTTATTTTATTTTTTGTATCCGTTATTCAAATAGAAACATAGCCTAAGACCATACTTAGCTAATTTATCGTCAATTTGAAAAGCATTTGTAACATTGTTTTTCAATCTTATCATTTATAGACAAAAATTTGAAACACATTACTTTTAAAGCATATAAAAACATAATTAATCACAAGTATTTTAGATTAAGGTTACACAAATAAATATTATTTTTGGCCTTTTTGCTAGAAAAAATTGTATAAATTAAAAGAAGAAAAAATAATTTAATATCAGGTACAAGGTTCCAAACTCAATGATATTAAGAGCAGGAAAATAAAGAGCTTGAATAATTATAAAATTAAGAGCAAGGATACATTCAAATAAGATTATGACTTAGGGCAATATTTTCAACTTCCTTGTTCAAAATTTTCCTAATTAGTCTACAAGACAAACAACCATAACAAAGCCTCCATTGTCTCTAATCAATGAACCAGTTCCACCTTGCTTTCATTTGATGAGAGTCATGCATCAACATTTAATTTATATTGCCCAGCAGAAAGAGTCCAACTCTTGTTTGTCCCTTAAAAAACATAACAAACTTGATCTAGGCTGACCATGTAAAATATTGTTTCATTCACTCCCAATTGTCTAAACCAATCAGATAAAAAAAAAAAAAAAAATTGAATCTCTCCTTGTTGTAAACGTCTTCAACATAGTGGACAAAACCATGTGGAAAGGCATCTTAGAATCTTTCAGATGTTGAAGCAAAAACCCAATAACATCCCAAATTAGTGCAGTAGGTTTGCACTGAGGATGTATTGTTCTTTTGTGCAATAGGTTGTGATAGAGAATGCTAAAATTCACTACTGGTTGGGTGTGATTTTTAGGCCATTGGATTTCAATCGAATGGATGGTATAAAGTGATTTCAAAAGCTCAGAAATAGGTGTGGTTGTATTTTGTTTTCCTCTCCGGTTCATGTCTCTCTTACTCAAGCTAAAAAATAACTTGAACTTTGCATGAAAATTCCAACTCTCTCTCACTGCAACTCGGTCATGGAATCGCCGCCGGCCGCTGTGGGTCTAAGTCCAAACCTCTTTCCTTTCTCGGCGGTGCCCTAATCACTATTTCACTCAGAGATAAACCCAGAACCAAGCTCCAGTCTTTTCTTCTCTCTCCTCATCTAAACCCCCTCTCTCCAAATGTCTTCCATGGAGAACTAGGGCACAAAGCACGTGCAACAAGATTAACAGAATGGCGAACTAGTTAGGCGGCGTTCTTCGCTTCTCTCGAGTGCTGCTCTTGTATCTTTTTCTCCATCACCAACAACGCCAACCCTGAAGAGAGCCATGACCGCCTTCCCATGCTCTCCGCCTCCAGATCCCTCAATCTCTCACCATTGCCCCTCCGCCGCCGCCTCTTAGAATGATGTCATCAACCTCCTCATTTGAGAACCCTAGGTCTTCCCCTACAGTCTGTCCATGCATTTCCCTCTTGCAAAATTTGTAATCAGAAATTAACGAATACTGTTTCTTCGTTTTATTTTTATTTCAATTTCTTCTACCTCTTCATATTTTTGGTATTGAATTCTTTACGTATCTATCTGTGCCTTTCAAGAATTATTATGGAATCGAATGAAAGAAGGATAATTTTTATGTAAAAAAAAAAAGATCCAATTGTGCAGTTTTGATGCGGGCTACAATTGCAAAGTTCTAAATTTTGTAATTCTGTTTGCATTTTGAACTGTGGTATTTGATTATTCAACATAGACATTTGGTCCCCTCGCCCATACACGATGAAGGTGGCCGAAGGAATTTCTTTCTTTTTTCTTGGTTGATGCTCTGGAAACACAAGAATTTGGAAATCATTTCAAGTTTGCGCAACAATCGAATAGTTCTGTCATAATTTGGAGAATATTTAGATTTTGTTCCTCTCTCAAATTTTCACGCATATTATTAAAAAAAAAAAAGGAAATTTATAGAAGAGGATATTGGGGACTAGCAGCAAATTTCCTTCATTTTTATCATCTCATCATCACCAAATTTTTTTAGACATAGGTAAGGGCAAAAAAAGGCTTGAATGAGAAGATTTAAAGAAAAAAATTGAAGTTAGTTTTGCGTTGTCGTCAGATTGGGGGATCTATATTGTCGCCATGGGGGGCCAGGTTCACCGCCATGCCTCTCTCGCATCCTAGCTTGTCGGTGCCAACCGGCGTCATGGTTACCGGCTGTGGACTCAAAGAAAAATGTTTTGAATTGTGATTGTATTTGCTTTTATTCACACCTAGTTTTTCGTTTTTCTTTTGGAAAAGGAAAAGGATAAAATGTGGTAAGAACTATATTAAGCTTGTTAAAGCCTCATGACAATATAAGCGCTCTAATTATTCCTTATGGGCTGAGAATTTTACCGTGTGTTTGGCTAAGGGTGGTTTACACCATAAAATCAGTTATAAATAGTATAAAACTTTCACATATTACAGTAAAAAGAAAAAAGTTGTTACAGTGTAAAGCTCTTACATGTTACAGTAAAAACAGTTCTAACCAATAGTTCCCACCATTATGTTAAACAGCCTATTAGTATTCTTCACGATAGACTTGTCCCAAAAAAAAAAAAAAAACCCTCTCTATAGAACAAATTCCTTGCCGTCAGAAAAGCACCATAATAAGCCTTCTGGAAAAAAGAAATTTATGTAAATTGCTTTAGAACATGGCCACTGGAGTTTGTTTCCAATATGTGCAATATAGTAACGTATTATCTAGGTAAAAAGGATCATGTGCTGACAGAGAATTATAGAAAAATTGGTTTGCATGTCTCAGAGGGTATGCCATTATGTTTTCCATTCTGAATTAATTATCAAATATTATTACAATAAAACAATCATTAAAAAGAAAAATTTACCTGTTTTTTCTAAATTATATAGGCTTTTATTACCTTGTAGATGCTAGATATACAAATTGCCAGGATTTCGTGCTTCATTTCACAGACAACGTTGGCACTGTAGTGAGTTGACTGAATATCCTCAACGTGCTAGTCCAAAAGAATTTTTCAACATGAAGCATTATGCAGCCAGTTAGCAACGTGATTGAGAGCTGTTTTGGTGGTATGATTAAGAATTATTGCACGATTCTTATAAGGTGTTTGGAAAGTATAGTTAGAATCAAATTTAGTTAAAAATACTATACCATATGAGAGTTTTATACTGTAACAACTTTTTGTTTTTTACTGTAGTTGCTAAGAGCTTTATAGTATTTGTTGGTTATAACCAATTGAGAGCCAAACACCCTATTAGAAGTCTATTATTTTATCCAATCAATAGTCAAAATAGAACAATTGTAACCTGTTGCTTATTACTTAATTTCATTAAGAGAGAAGAGCTAGATGGCCGATCGTCCAATTGTGCATCTATGGCCGCCAAATCGATTGAATTATTAAAACGGTAAAGCAATAACAAGTGTTGAAGCTTTGGACTAGAGAGCGTTTGACAAACATGGTTAGAATTATCTTTTTGATTAGAGAATAGTGTAAAAATTTCACATGGTATAGTAACAAATAAAAAGTTACTACCGTATAAAGCTCTCACATGTTACGGTATTTTGAACCAAAAAATTGGTTCTAATCACCCTACAAATTCAAGTAATAAACAAAGGTAAAATTGAGCGAATTATGTTTTGATTGTCATGATTTACTTGATGTTGTACCTTACGTGTTAAAATGTTGAACCTCCATGGTAGTTGGAATGTGTATCGACTTTTACTATATTTAAAGATCTTGTTATATTGAATCTGTGAGTTGCCATGTGAATTTGTTGACCAATGCTATAAATTTTTGTTTAAGTATTGCTATTTTATTCTTAAATTGGAATCCTCAAAGATACTTGAAACCTAGTGAGATTTCATTTGCTATGAAAAGGTTAATGAGACATAGAGTAATTATGATTGTAGAAGTAGAATATCACTGTAATTTGTGAAAACTAAAGTATGACCACAATTTATGAACATTTTAATTATCGCTAAAAAGGATATGATCTTTAAAATAATTACAATTTAATTATCTTATATATTACAAAATTTTATATTATTATGATAATTACTATATAATTATGGATATTTAATATTTTGAAAATATTGTTAAATCTCAATTTAATCATAATATTGTTGTCATGTAGTGTAATTTTTCTTCACATCATCCATGAAACACTATCTGAACCAAATTGAACTGGATTTGGTTGGGATGCTGAAAAAAGATTGTGAAAGATGATAAGCATGTATGAGATGCATATCTACATATCTTTAAAAGGAAAAATACTCAAAACATCTTGTATTTTTGCTAAAACATCACTTTTACCGCTCCTATTATGAAATGCCTAAAACATCTCTTTGTATTTTTAAAATCATATACAAAATACCCTTTGAAGATATTGTAATTTTTAAAAAACCAAAATCACACTTCCTAATCTTACTAAATACATTTTAAAACATTATTAAACCAAAATACTAAATAAAATTGGTCTTCAAAAGTAAAAAACTCTCAAAATAATTAAAGTATTTGCTTAATTGAAATATTTATTTAAACATTTTAAATTACCTTTTCTATAATTTTTAAATCTAGTCATATTTAAAATATTTAATATATATTAAGAAGGATAATCTTGAAATTTGTAAAAAATTAATTGCTTCAGTTAGTATTTTGAGAGTGAGTTTGTAAACACATAAGGTGTTTTAAACATTTAATAATAAGAAGCACAAAAATTTTATTTAAGCAAAATACAAAGAATATTTTGAGCATTTTCCCTACTTAAAATTAGGTATGTCATGGTTCAAACTTTATACTTTATACTCAAGTTGTTGTACTCTTAATTTAATTACTAGCTTATATGTAATTATCACTTTTGTAGAGTCACAAGGAAGCAGCACCTTTCAAAAACAAGAAATATCCCTTATATTGGCTTATAGTGCTATAGTGCTACAGTTTCCTATTTCTTGATCTTGGAGTATTTTTAATGCAATGTTATATTAATGTGCCAATAACAAATTTTAGTTGATCAATTGATCTTTATGCTTTGATAATTACAATATTCTTACTTTTTAATTATTTTAACATTAAAGGTTTACTTTTATAAGGATTAAGGTTTGATAACTATAACAGAAGATGAATATGACATTTCAAGTAGTATTAGACATTTGGCTAAAATATAATTAAATATGTTATTTTTATATTTTTTTATCGGCAAATATAACATTGACATTTGTAATACCATTAAAGATAGTCTTAAACATTAAGTTAATTACATAATTGTACCTCTTAGTTTTAACTTTTCTCAGTCCTCCGTTCCTCTGTTTTTAGAAACTTTAAAGTTATCCTTTGAATTTTAAAAACTTATTTCAATTTAATCCTTCCAAATAGAAAAATTGGGGCAAAACAATATGACTAAAAAAAGCTATGAAAAATATTTTATATTTTAAAAACAAAAAAAATCCTAAAACAAACATCAAATTTTTTTTTTAAAAAAAAAGCTCTTAAGTTTATAATTTTTAAAATTTTAAAATATATTTTTAAAATTGTTTTCAAGAAAAAACATATATTTTATAAATAAATTATATTTAATTAAGGCTATTTTTATCTTATCCTTATGTTTTTGGGTCAAAAAGTCTACGAGAGATAAATTGAAACAAGTTTTTTAAATTTAAAGATACCTTTATAGTTTCTAAAAACAGAGTGACAATTTGAGAAATAATAAAAACTAGGAGGTATAATAATATAATTAACGCTTTGAACATTTTGTTGGTCTTTTTGACGGGGAAAAGAATGAGTTGAGGGCTTTGCTTGGTTGTGGTATATGATTATGGATAAATGATGATAACTATTCTTATACATATTGTGTTAATCGAATATGACTACGGTAGATACATGCTTGATTATGCATGGGGATGCAAATAGGTCCAGGTGAATTAATATTAATAGATTGGTTTCGGAATATCATTTTGTGATGCCTTTTAGTGACTTTTTGACAACGTTGTATACTTTTATCTGGTTGATATAAATATAATCTACAATATATTTTTATTTTTATATTAATATACTAATGCTTGCACTTTTTTTCTTGTATTAGCACTATGTTTTTGTTGTTGAAAATGGTAATTGCATTCTAAATTAAAACAATATAAATACTAACTTAGACGCGAAGGATCACGATCTATATAACGACTCAACTCTGATTATAGACCAGAACCACCAACAGGTTTGATTGAAACTCTCAAACAAGAATATATGCACTGAGTTTCAACAAGAAGAAAACAAAAAGACATACGACCAATTGAACACATTCAAACATAGCTCTTTAGGTGGTGGACAATTTCAATCTAACAAGATCGAGAGACTAAAAGCACTAATATAACACTTCACTGTAAAGCACAACTAACGGCCTCAACAAAAGGACTGCATCGTAAAATAGGGAGACCACCTCTATTATTACAACAAAAAACCAACAAAATAATAAAATCACAATATTAATCTGCACTGCATTTACAAATGGGTTAGAACCTAAACTTTATTTATGAACTCTATTCATCTAATAGCGTACTTATAATTTTTTGTAAGAAAAAGTTTATGCACACAAAAAAGTTTTTGCCGTAAAAAGGATGATTATACAATTCATTGTTAAGAAAAAAAAGAGAGAGGGTATTTTAGTAAATTAATGTTGAAATTTGGTTCCATTTTATTACCAATCAAACAAAAGTAATCTGTTCCAACAAACAAAGAAATTAACTTATCATTCCATTCCATTGCTATTTCCATTACAATATATTGCAATATTAGTTGAGTAATGCAACCAACCACAACCTAAATTTTAAAAAGGTAATCAAGCGTCCGTTTGCTTTGCTGGCTGGAACCGATTTGACCCTTTCAATCATTTTGGTTACAATATTTTTTTATAAAATTTAAACCAAAAAAAGTTGAAATCATAAAAAATATTTCACCACTTAGATACTAAATTTCAGTAATTTGACATGCCTCTAGGAGTCTTATCAGATCAACAAGAATAGTTTAATGATGATATCTGCATGCTTTCAGGATATATGCTTCGGTATTTCGATGTACATCAATTCAATTGGATTCCACTTTTTGCAAATTGCCCAAAAGACAAGTAGAAAAAAAGAATTATTTTTTACATTCCCACGTACCCACAAGAAAATAAAATTACTTCTAAACCCCTCATAAATATCCACCATTTTCTCTCCCCCCTTCCTCCTCCACAAAACGCCATCAATTGACATTAAACATATTGAAACATTATTTGAACGATCATTTAAAAAAAAAAAAAAAAAATTAAAAACGACAACTAAGAAGCCGTCGTAGAATTCTGGCTACGACAGAATTGGAAGCTATTCTCGTCCATTCTTTCCACCACGTAATGCCCAAGCAAATCACTCGCCTCCACCAAATTCTCCCTGCACAAGAACTCATCCCCACACGCCCTCTCCAAACCCCTCCGAAAATCGTGCACAAAAACATGCGTCTTCGCATTCCCTCCCTTCTTACTCCTCGCCAATACCCCCGCAGTGAAAATGGGCTGGATTCTCCCCGGAGCATCGGCCCAACCCCCTCTCGGCCCATCAACCAAGATGACATCCCAGTCCACTTCGTAGACGTGGTTCGGCAGATCGTTGAGGCCCAGCTTGCACTCCGAGAAGAGGAGATTCTGCACGGGGCGGCACTCGTTCTTAACCTGCTCCCGCGCCGCCATGATCAGCTCCTTCATCTCGCTCGTCCTGGTCGTGTACTGCACGTCGTACGCGTCGATGTACGGGTACTTCTGCTCGTAGTAGGCGGCGTAGTAGCGGTTCTCGTCGATGAAGACCGTGCGGCCGTTGTGGTTCAGGGCCTTCCAGAGGAGCGTCTCGTGCGTCAGCCCAAACACCAGGAGGTTGCACGGCGGCGAGCATTTCCGCAGGACATCAGCGATCGGCTTCAGCTCGCCGTACGACATCTTGTACGTGTCGTTCGAGCGGGACGCGTAGTGGAGGAGCGTGTTTATCACCGTCACTGGCAGCGCTGCCGCGGCCGCCGTAGGGACGGGGGCGGGAATGGCGGCGGAGGAGGAGGAGGAGGAGTCGCGGGTGTAGATGAGGGTGAGGAGGAAGGCAACGGTGAAGAAGGAGACGAAGGCTAAGAGCCAGAGGCGGTTGGAGTTTCCTTGTTTAAGGATGTAGGGATGGAGGAGGATTAGCTTTGTGTGGTTGCTGGTATTATTGGTGTTCTTCATTCTCTCTCTTTTTTGGAAAGAAGAAGAAGTTAGAGAGAGAGTGGGTTTTTTTACAATGTTTCTCTCTCTTTTTCTTTCTCTCTTCTCTTGTTTTGTTTTGGATTTGATTTGATGAGATGGATTGAACGGAGGATTTTGAGTTTAAAAGGATATGGAGCAGTAGTGTCGCTTGCTTGTTGCTCTCTTAGCAAACAGAAAGTTGAAGCAATGTGAGACAAACAAGGGAAAAACATTTTAATAAACAGATAAAAGAAGAGAGTGTGGTGTCGAAACCTAACGCAACAATCTTTCTCTTTTTTGAACTCCTTGTACGTATTTAAAAAATGAGTTAAAATTAAGAGTTAAAATTAAAAGTAATAACATTATAGCGTATTAAAAGTTTTATATTATTTAAGTTGAAACTGATAATTTAGATTTAAGATAGCCAAACATTGTATTAACGCGAGCCATCTACAGCTCTCAACATTTACAATATAAAGCAAAAAAAAAATTACAATATAAAATTTTTACATATAGCATTTAAACTTATTTTTTAGGTTTAAATGGATACTTTGTCAAAATATCCTGTTAAACTTCTGGAAATGAAATGAGGATTAGGAAGGGAACAAAACACATTTTTGTTGTTTTCTTTGTTCAAATTTAAGTAATGCATTGTTGTTTTCCATGCAACGTGATTGGATGTTGTATCTTATAAATATATATATATATATATATTTATATTTATCTCAAAAGGGGGTCTCCTAAACTGATCCAGTATTGACTTGTGAGAAAACAAGGAGTTGTTGGGGATTGGAGCTGGTGAGGAGAGAAGGTGAGAGAATTTCTAGCGACCCAATAACTAATTACAAGTCTCAAGTCGCTTTTCCTTCTAAAATTCAGGTTCACTTCCCACGTAACCTCTTTAAAATATGTTCATTTTATTGAAGATGGTCTGCTATGAAATTGACTTTTTAACTGCAGCAACATATTGCATTAAAAAAAGGTCATAGAATACACATTAATACTTTCTCTCTTATGTATAATTTATGGGGTTAAAAAACAAAATGAGAAGGTAAGCGACATCTCAACTAAATGTGGTCCTTTGTTCTAAGGTACTTGGATTAATGCAATAGGGTTTTATATATATGAGAACAAAGTGAGAAGCAAAATGAATTGTTGGAGGACTTCAACGTCAGTTGTAGTTTTTGAACCCTTTTTTATGGTTTCAATTATTTTTGTTATAATTTTTTTATTAGATTAGATGCCCATAAAGCATATCATGTTTTGTAATGAATATATTTATAAATAAATAAAGTGAATTTATTCATTATTTTTTGCGTAAATGTATTTTGAAAATTTTATAATATCATTAACATTTTTATAATTATCTATGTGACCTTAAATATTGTATATGAGCGTTATATACAAGAGAATAATATTTAAGAATGATAAATAAAATAGTCAATAACATATAATTAATTATTCAATTAAAGAATGGAATTTTAATTGAGCATTACTAGTGCAGGTCACTTCATTGAGCATGGAACGGTCTTATCTAAACTGTTAATATAGTGAGCCATTAAATTAGTGCACTGTACATAATGAAATTATGTAGGATAGGGACATAATGAGACATGAATAGCTAATAATTTCCCTTAAATATAACAAGTTCTAATCACATCGACCAATGGTCATATATAAAATGATCTTAATCCTGAGTTATTAGCAAACTTCTATTTATGAATTTATGTCTTTTGATTTACTATTTGAGAATCAAATCTTATTAATTTCCTGTATCTTGGAGGCATGATAAAGTAAGTAGTGGGGAATGTTAATATTACAACATGAAATCTATTCATTCTCTAACGAGAAGTAGATAAATAATTCTCTTGAGTATTGATTCGGGGCTTGAATAATAAGAACGCTCAATTCATGATTAAGTTCATGAATTTATTTTACCTTAGAGAATCAATGGAACTCAAGAATAAAGAAGGAATTAGAAGGTTAACGGATATCACTTAGCTCTAATTATGAATTATTTATAAAGGATCGACTTACATGTAATGACTATATTAAATAGACGACTCTAATAAATAAATAATTAAATAGCTATAATTTCAAGAGTGCAATTTCAAGTATTTAGTAGAGTTATATTGGAATTAACAAAAGAATAATATATTTTGTTAAATTCTTTTAATTAATATATTGGTTTTATTGGAGTTTAAAATTATGGGTCCATTAATCTTCCGCCATCCTTGTAAATATTGTTTGAATAAGTGAAATTATTGGTCTAAATAATTAATTTAGAATTATAGAATTTTAAATCAAATGTCATTCAAAATAAATTAATTATGAATTAATTATATTTATTAAATAATTAGATTATTTAATAAGATAAAATGATTAATTTTGGAAGACACACAGTAGATAGGTTTCACTGTATGGGTGGCACACACAATGAAAAGATCCCACTGTGTGTGGCACCTATGCTATCAAGAGAAAGTCCCTTGTACACATCAAAGCTTGTTTACAGAGGTTTCATATTTAGTATTTCCAATTTTGAATAAAGGTGATTTAATTCAAATATAGACAGTTGAATGTGGAGACAAATGAGATTGGGTAACAAACAATATTCACACTACACTGTTATGGAGATGGCCCCACATGCACAGAGAATCTTTATGTGTGTGGCGCCTATCACTGTACCAGGAAAAAGAAACTTGTGTCTTTTATTTTAATTAAATATTTGATCCAAAATTAACTAGCTCTCTTATTCTTTATAAATAGAGGCCTCATTTATTCATTAGATATACTTATGAGTTTTGAAGAGCTTAGAGTACTCTGCAAAAATACCCTAACATAGGTGTGTAGAAAGAGAGAAAGAAAGAATTGAAGAGTTCTTCCATTCCGAATTGTAGAGTTCTTCCATTCCGAATTGTAGAGTTCTTCCATTCCGAGTCATGCTTTGCTCATGTATTAAGTTTAGCAGGTGACTAAAAGTTAGTAAAGTGATCACTAGAAACGATATTTCTCCAACGCCCACCCGTTCATCTATCTGGTGCCAAGGATTAGGCGGGAAGGCAGTGGTTAAAATCTTGAAGAGAACATCCTTTGCTATTCCTTTATTTCATCTCTGATCATATTATGATAAGCAAAGTTTTGACATATATTTCTTTATGCATAAAATTAATATAATCTATAGCATTATACAAAAGTTTTTGAGAAAATTTTTGTTATATACAACCCATACTATTACCACGTTTCCTTTGTATTTTATGAAAAATGTTTTCCAAAACCAACATTTTCTCATTAAATTCAAACCAAAAAATGATTCAAATTATAAAAAATAGTTCTAACTACTCTCCTTAAACAGACACTCAATTATGATTTAAAAATAAATGATTGTGACCTAGTTGGCTAGCGGACAAAAGTTTAGAAAATGTTGAAGGTGAAAATGATATCTAATCGTTCCATCAAATTATACAATTATTGTTGAATAAAAGAAATCTGGCTGGTATACCAGTTTTATTTAAAAGAGATTCTGTTTCTATTCATATTTTAATTTTTGCATCTACCAATAATTTGCTCGAACATCTCTGTCTGTCTTTAAGCTAGTTTGATACAAGTGCGCAAAAGAATATATATATATACGTTTATGTACAATGTGTGAATAAGACGTTGGGTTTGAATAGTTGTAAGTTTCACAGCGACGGGCAAGATATGTTATGGACAGCCTCATCGAACTTATCTTGTACATCACTCTCTATCCTTATATCCCTTTTAATTTTCATGAAAAATGATATTTGATCATATATATAGTTATATTTATGCCGCTTTTATGTTATTAATTCATGTGGGCTTTTTGTCCCATTTTTCAAATAATACTACAGGAAAAAAAAAAGCTATGCACGAGACTAAGGGCCAATTCAGTAATGTTGTAGATTTTAAAAGAATTGCTATTGGTTGTGGTAAAGAAAAATGCAATTATGCTTAAAGCAGCTTAGTATTTTTTTCTCCCTTGTTAAGCGGTCTAGTATTTGATTAACTGCAATATCATAATGTTTGGTAAAGTGCAAGGCTCAGTTAATGTGTGTGCTTAGTGTGTGTTTAGAAGACCAGAAAAAACATGATAATGAGAATATTAAATAGATCCCTAAAAGAAGAACTTAAAGATATATATATATATATATATATATATATATATATATTATTGTACTTCTATGGAAAATTTTGAACATAAATTGTTAAATTGATAGCATAAAAGTGACCAATGTGTTTTTGTCAAACTTACCTCGTCGGCGAAGGAAATAGAGTAATCTACTAGATTAATAACGATAACATATGAGATTATATGGTTGGATTTCATGGAGACTAGCCATCAAAACCTATTTCTAAAGTAATTAACCAGACTACCATCAATAATCTATTAAATTATGTAATTTGTTTGCAATGCTTATCACTAGTTGTCTCGGGAGTTTTGCAAATATGCAATTTTTTTACGCTTTGGATTGAAATATGTGGCATGAAACAAAAAACTCCTTGAAAAAATGCCACAAGTCGTTTTTTTTTAATTTTACTCTGATATTGATTCTTGTGAGTGACATATAGTGTAAAAGGTGGCAATAGGCATAAATATCTTAGTTGTCTCTGCCGCTAGTCTTGAAGTAATCTACTTGATTACAACCAGCAATCCACTATTTTTTAAAAGGGTAGTAATCAATTAAATTAAGGAGCACAGTAAGCAGAACTCTCTTAGTCTGTCTTTTAACAAACATCAATGTATAAATGTAAAGATTTAACGACAAATAAAGGTGATGAACAAGGAGAGATAAAAACAAATAGATGACTTGGCTTCAAAATTAAGGTCACATTAGACAAGTTTTTTGCATAGGAACCCGAGCTTTACAAGTTTGATAATTTAATCTCGAAACAATTAAATTTTGGCAATTGAATTCTCTAAACTTCAAAATCTATTGTGCAACAAGTCCAATTCATGACATTATTAAAAATTTGAATAGAATTATCGCGTTCCCCTCACATGCATAGTAGGGTTGTTGATGCCTAAGACGGGCACAACATCGCATGCAAGGGCACACGATGTAGTTGGGTTCCCTGTTCTGCCCAGGTTCGCTTGATATGGTCAATCTACAATAGAAAAGGAGGCTTCAGAGTATAGAGGACATTGATGTAGTATCTACAAAAGGCACTCCGACGCTCAAATCAGTGTTCTGACTAGAAAGAGCGAAGGAAAAGGGAAAGCAGGCAAGGAAAAAATGTTAGTACCTTTGTGGTGAAATTGATGCTTCTATTTATAGAGTTTAACTTGGATCTAAGTGTAGAACGAGTTTAGCCCATAACTCGGGTGTACTACTGTATAGAGCTTAGGTGGCCAGTGACAAGTGTCACGGTCTCCCCATCTGAGGGCGAAGATAGTACTACGTAGTGGTCTTTAAGTATGATCCACTTTTGTGTGATCTTGTCAGGGTCCAACCACCTTGCCAATATCGCATAATTGTTCTTCATAGTTGCTTCGGCCTAGTCGGACAGATCCTAATGGGACTAGAAAAAATAAGAATTTCTTTTTTCCAATATTTAATAAAATAGAAGTATTTATTTATTTATTTATTACATTTAGTAGTCCTACAATTATATGCTTGATAAATTTTTTTATTAAAAATTTTAAAAAATAAACAAAAATTTTAAAATTTAAAATTATAGGATCGACCTTGTAGGGCTTGGGCTCGGGACAGCCCTTCAGGAGCTAGGGATTGGGCTAGGGCTAAGCATGAGGACCTTATCTCAAGCCCGACCCTTTACAATAGAGGCCAGGCCTCACACGGCCAATTCTTGTTATGGGCGTAGGGTCAAAAAGGTCTCGCCAAACTAGCCCTTTTGCACTTCTAACTTATCATGAAGCTTAATGTAATTGCCACAAAACTTCTTAAAAAAAAAAAAAAAAATTTAAGTGCCTCTAAATTTATCAGCAAACAAAAAAAAAAAAGTCTTTAGCAAATCAAATGCATAATTTTGATACCGCATCATCATGAACTATTAAATTACTTCACTTGTTTCGACGCAAAATAATAATAATAATAATAATAAGGGTTAATGATATAACTATACCTCATAGTTTTTATTATTTCTCAAATTGTCTCTCTGTTTTTAGAAACTATAAAGGTATTATTTGAATTTGAAAAACTTGTTTCAATTTTATCTCTTGTAGACTTTTTTGACTTAAAAACATGAAGAAAAGATAAAAATACCCTTGACTAAACCTAATTTGTTTATAAAATATATGTTTCTTCTTGAAAAAAATATTTTGAAACTTAAAAAGTCATTAAAATTAATATTTTTTTTTAAAAATTGATGTTTTATTTTAGGATTTTTTATGTTTTTAATATATAACATATTTATCATAACTATTTAAAGGTAGTAATGTATTTTGCCCAATTTTTCTATTCACGTGGATGAAACTAAAACAAGTTTTTAAAATTTCAAGGATATTTTTATAATTTTAAGAACAGAGGGACAAATTAAGAAATAACTAAAACTAGGAGGTACAATTATATAATTAACTCATAATAATAATAACTAACACTCTGAAACTTTGTGAAGACTCCACATAGTATAAAATTAAAAGCTTGTATAACTATCTTTCATAATAGCTAATGTTTCGTTTGATGCACGTGTTTAGAACGTTCAAGTAGTTTTGAACCTATGGGCTCATAAGAACAGACGTTTCGTAGGCTTAACTTTCAAATCATTTAGAATGGCAAAGATCATTTAAAACATATTAAACTGTCTGTTTTGAAAACTTAACCTCTCCTTAAGTTATAACGGTTTTGAATTATTTTTTATAGTAAAAACAATTATCATTCACATTTTTTTTATAAATCATAATTTTTTGAACACCATTTCTTATTTTAAAGCTGATGTGATGTTTTATTCTTGAATTATTTTTTATAGTAAAAACAATTATCATTCACATTTTTTTTATAAATCATAATTTTTTGAACACCATTTCTTATTTTAAAGCTGATGTGATGTTTTATTCTTGATTTAAACTTTTATATTTTAAATGTCAGTTTAAAATTATCGTTTAAACTATCTGTTATTTGAAAAGTAAGTTATAACTTAAACACTATAACATACGAGAGCTTTACACAATTTTCAATTTGCTTTTCAAACAAATCTTATATGGTTTAAAACTACTAGTTTAAACTATAAAGTTTAAGATCGAACTATTCCAAACCCAAGGATGAGACAAACCCTAAGCTTGCACAAGTTCCATATCATTTTTCTTTGCTAGATCATTTAATATCCCATTCCCTAAAACTGACAATAATTAAAAAAATGTGAATTTTCTTTTTCTCGTGACAAATCGACAGTTAATGCAATGTATTATGCCATGCCAAACAAAAACTCCTCAAAAAATCAAAATTAACGTACTTCCGACTTCTTCATAGGAGAGCATCTTTTAATTCGTACACAAACCCCTGCCGCGCATCATGATTGATCAAAGAACAACTATGATTTTGTTTTTACCGTCCTTTTTGCAGGGGCGCCCCTATTTTTCCCCGTAGCACATGTCAACTCAAGAAAAACAGGTTTCGAATAGGAAATGGTTCGCATGGCATTCCCCTTTACATTGCAGAGTAAAAGGCAATGTAAAAGCTGAAGGCTTAATTTTTTTATTTTTTTTTTAAGATATTTGGAAAGATGATAAGAATCAATGATAGAAACTATTTTTATTGTAGTATATGAGAGTTTTATACTATAATATATTTTTTTATTGTTACTATAACACGTGAGAGCTTTACACTGTTTATAACTGAAATTGTGGTGAGAATTGAGTGGTTCCTACCACTGCCAAACACCCTCTTAGTGAAACCCTTCGATATTCAGACACATCATGAACAATATAAATCTTTAAATATCCTTCAACGTTTACGTAGTTTAACTCGCTTAATTCAGTTTAGGTAGTTTAACTCGTTTAATTCAGAGTCGACCTGCAAAGAGACTCAAAGACGACAAGAGTCTTCTAACACCGGTAGTTGCATTTACATGAACTCGAACCCAAATCGCTTGCTTAAGCAAAACAGCCCCTATCAACCAAACCAATCAGATGTTAATAGCTGAAAACTTAATTAATATGATGTCGGACAAAGTTGAGGCTTGAAAAAGTTAATCAGCAATAATTTTTTAGTTCTAAACACTATAACAAATAAAAAAATTTATATTATAATAATTTTTTTACTTTTATTAAAACATCTAAAAGTTTAATACTATTTACTAATTAAAAAATTGAGTCTGATCAACTCTACTAACCACTCTTTAAATTAACCATCTTTATTTGCACGAAACAGAGAACAACGTGATAAAAGCACCCCTGTTTTCTTTTGGCTGAAGTTTGACACATAATTCAGACCAGACAAAGAGTCCTCCTTTGTTTATTTTCCAAGTGCTTTGCCCAGCTACTCGTTGTCCAATCAGGGCTACAATTTGCAGAAATGTAGTACTCTCTGACGTGACCTTGGTGCAGAGTACTGGCTCTTTTATGGTCAAGAAATCATCAACTTTATGCATTGAAGTTTTACAAAGAAGGAAGGGAAAAAAAGGGGTGGGGGAAAAAGAGTTAAAGCACACCCTTTATGCCAATAACGGCTCTTACCCTTAGCTTGGAAGATTAGAACCAAAAAAAAAAAAAAAAAAGAATGAGGCAGATCGATCCCATTTTGGGTGTAAAGAAGATAAAGGAAATAAAAATTAAAAAGAAAAGAAAAGCAAAGAGCACCAACAAATCACCAACCATAGTGCCCCACAATAATTAGTTAGCATAAAGAAAAGGTGGAATTCTATTATGGTTATCAAAAAATAACCTATCCTTGGTATCTATCCTTCAACCATAATTTATAAAAAAAAAAAATTTTTGACTATATCCAACACTAAAAAAATAGAGTCCTACTAAAAGGATTCACATCGTAAAAAAACTTAAGAAAAATTGCCCTGTATCTATCATTATTATTGGTGATACAAATCACTAAAAAAGGTAATTATTTTTTTAAAACCATTGTATATCTATAGGTGTTTGGGGAAAAAATTAGAATACATAATTAAGATCTTTACATTGTAACATACTTTTATTTGACACTATAATGTATGAAAGCTTTACATTATAGAGAGGTGAAATTAATTAGTTTCAACTCTTCTATCAAACATCTTGATAATATTTTGTGATCTAATTATTATATTTTTCTCAATCATTCTCTTTTATTTGATGAATGATTATTAGTAGTGATGGACAGCAGATTTCTAGCATAAATTTTAAAGGTGATGCATTGAGTTAATGCTTTTGCAATATGTGGAATAAACGGGGACAGTCCGCTCGGAAACGACATCATCAAATTTGTTGAGGCCTTTCTCTCTCCAACACAAATTCAAGCACACACCACATTTGATAGCTCTTTCTTCCTCTTCCTCTTCTTCTTTATTTAGAGAATGATTTGATAGCTCTTTTTTTAAGGAGACATTTGATGGCCTATTATTATACATTCAATATGGCACATATATAAGCTGTTTGAGATAACACTGATTGAAGACCAGAGATTTTAAGTGAACTTGGCGTGTACTTAAAGCTCGCTTTGATTACCACCAAAGCCATGGAATCATCAAATGAAGCCTAGAAAGTGGGCTGAAAATTAAAAATAAATAAATAAATAAAAGCTTTCTTATTCATTTTCCTTCCTTCCCTTGCTAAGCTAGTTTGGCTGGCTTCAAGGATTTATTTGTTCTCACGAGAAATGAAAATAAAGTACTAGAACGACAAGTCGTTTAAGCGGTTAAGGGCTTAAGTGCTTAACTTCTCATGGTTATGCGTTTGTTTCTGGTTCAATTTAGGAAATATGCATTCAAATATAAGAGTCAGTCTTTAGGATTTGGGTTGAAGTGAAGTTTCGAATTTTGAATTGGGTACGTTAATAAAGGTAAAAAGAATTGATAAAACAAAGGGTTAATTACGTAATTTTACCTGGGACTAAGGTCTCGAATTCGAGCCTTAGAAAGTAGGAGTAAAATCTAATAATCTCCTCCGCTTTAAGAGCAAACTAAATAAATAAACAAGTAATTATACATCTTAGTTTTAACTATTTCTGAACTTATTTTTTGTTCTTAGAAATTGTTCTTAAAAACAGTTGATAAAACAAAGGGTTAATTATGTAATTTTACCTGGGACTAAGGTCTTAGGTTCGAGACTCAAGAAATAGGAGTAAAATCCAATAATCTCCTCCGCTTAAAGAGCAAACTAAATAAATAAACAAGTAATTATATATCTTAGTTTTAACTATTTCTGAATTTGTTTTTTGTTCTTAGAAACTATAAAAGTATTCTCGAAATTTTAAAAACTTATTTCAATTTTCACCCCTATGAATAGAAAAAAATTAGGCAAAACAATGTGCCTACCTTTAATAATTATGATAAATATGTTATATATTAAAAACATAAAAAATCCTTAAACAAAGCATTAAACTTCAAAAAAAAAAAAGAACTTAAGTTTTATAACTTTTAAAATTTTAAAACATATATTTTTAAAAATTTTCTCAAGAAAAAACTTATATTTCACAAACAAATTAGACTTAATTAGAGGTATTTTTATCTTATCTTTATTTTTTAAAATTAAAAAAGTCTAAAAGGAATAAAATTAAAACAACTTTTTCAAATTCAAAACATACCTTTGTAGTTTCTAAAAATAGAAGGACAAATTAAAAAATAATGAAAACTAAAAGGTATAGTAATGTGATTAACACATAAAACAAATAACTGAAGTCTTTGGTTCTTGAGATTTTAACTGCTTAAACCCGTGAAGTGGAATAGGAAAGAAAGAAATATCGTACAAATTAACTAAGGTTTTGTTTGGTTAGTGGCTTCAAATTGGTGTGGATATGCGGAATGTAAAGGTCTAAATTGAGAATGAAACATCACATCAGAGAATTAGTATTTACCTAGTGTGACATAATTATAGGTTTGGATGATTCAAACTATCTAAATTATATGAATTCAAGGAGAGATAAAGTTTTTAAAATTGGAAGTTTTGCCCATTTTAAACTATCTTTGTTGTTTTGAACTTTTACTTTATTTTCTTTACAATACGCAAATTTAACTTGAACTCAAAGGCTGTGTTTGTTTTACTAGTTCAGTTTAGTTTGATTCAGTTCGAACAGTCATCACAGTTTGAATTGGTGTTTGGTAAAACATTTAATTGAAACTAAATTCACAGTTTAAACTAGGTTGAACTGCCAACTTAGAATTTGAACCCCCTTCATTTAACATTTCAAATTAATATTAAATAGTGTTTTCACTTCCATATTTTTGTATTTATAATTTAATAATATTACTTCATATTATTTTTTAATTAAACAACTTCTTTTTACATATTTCATGTTTATTCTTTAATTAAATAATTTTTTCATCCTTTAAACTAAAGTTATCACTACTAGTCCAATCACAAATTCATATTGGATATCTTGTTCAAATTAACACTTTGACTACATATCTAAACGTCACTTTGAATTATTGTTTTAACTACACAATTTGAATTTTTCTATTTAAACTAAAAAAGTTTAAATTAACACAATTTAAACCAGCAAACCAAATGGAGGGATAGTTCAATCGGGCAGAATCCTCATACCAAAGGCCGCCTAAGAGGTATTTAAATAGCCAATTCGAGCTGAATATACCATATAGGTCATTCGACAATGCATTTAAAATGAAAGTTTGAACTAAAAATATTGTCGTATGTAAGAGAAAACTTTGTATAAAATATAGTTGGAACTGCAAATTATAGTTTAATTGAGATTCCAAACACGTGGATAATAGTTTAAATTTTATAAGAAAAATATTGTAACAAAACTAGTTTTATAATGTAGTCTAAATTCCTATTTGAAACTTTACTTAAAGGTTTCAAATTTAAAAATTATAATATATAAAAATTTTATACTATAATAATTTTTATTTTTTTATTATATTACTCTGTATATAATTTCGGGCATGAAACAAGATTCCAAACACCACCTCAAACTAATTGAGAGACGGGCATCAAGAAGGGTGAAGAAAGGTCAGGCGCCGTTGACCACTAAACGACATTGGGACACAAAGGTCAAAAAAGTATTTTAACTTGAGCCTTGACCGGCGGAGTTTCATGCATATGGGGAAGTTAAGTACGCAGATAACGTCGCGTGTGATGTAATCTCCAGCTGATTTTGTTGTGAGGGCGTCAAACCTCAAACCACATGCAACACCTTTTTTTATTCTATTTCTTTTGTTTGTTTTCTTTTCCTTGCTGATTTTTACACCCTGTTGTTAGGCGACACATCCTTATTAGTCATAAGCTGACAAAATTCGAGTATGTTGAACAACATTGCTAACACTATTATATTGAAAGAGCATTAACATTGAGTAGTTTTCAGTTGTGCAAGTCATTTATTACGAATGTGACAATCTTCCTCAAAGAAATGTGATAATTTAAACAACTTATAACGTGAAAATCACGGATGACTATATAGTAGTACTAGTTTCTCTTCACAACAATTTTTTTTTATGACAGAAATAATTATATAATAAGATATGAAGAAAACAATATTTATCAATAAAATATACAACCTGTTTGGTATTAATTGGTTCTAACTAACTTTTTAATTATAAACAATATAAAACTTTCACATTCTACAATAAAAACAAAAAAGTTATTACGGTGTAAAGCTCTCACATGCTACAGTGTTTACAGTTCTAACCACCATACCAAACATCCCAATAATGTTAACTCATCATCAAATCAAATGCATTAGGTGTTTAGTAGAGTAGTTAAAACTGAAAATATTGATAAAAAATTGTAGCATATTTGACCATTATATTATAATAATTTTTTATTTTTTGCTATAGTTGTTGAGATGTTTATATTGTTTGTCGGTTGAAACCAATAATTTCGACCGAGCTACCAAACAACCTAGCAGTTATAAATGTCAATTAAATTAATTGTATTTAATTAAATAAAATATAATGATTTAGCAAATATAATAAAAATTTGATGCTTAAATTGTCTTGTAACACATTGGGTATTTTATTCTTCTAATAAGGTTTTTTTTTTTTTTTTAAAGAAGAGGAAAAAGGTCTTTGATTAGAAAAATAATTAAAATTATTTTTTGGTTTAAATTATACAAAGAAAAATATTAAATAAAGATTATTAGAACCGTTTTACCAATCGAGCCGAAAGGAGCGAAGAAATTGAGAATTGTGCAAGCAAAGTCACGCGCCAAAGAGAGAAAGTATGGGGTTTAAAATATTTTCCTCCATTCCCAACTTTCATGTGAGAACCACCGCCATGAGACTAGAAAAAGCCAGCTGCTCCGCAAACACAGCAAAAATAAAAAATATAAAAAATTTCCCTCGCTTTCGTTTCCCTATTTTCTCTCATTCCAAACAGAGAGAAACTCCCTCCATTGTCTCCCACTCTTTCACTCCCCTCTTCGCAACACTTCTCCACTGTCCACTCTACAATCTACAGAACAAGAAAAAACAAAAAACAAAAAACAAAAAAACCAAAAAACAAAAAACAAAAAACAAAAAACAAAAAACAAAAAAACAAAACAGAAACCCACACAAGAGAAATGCACCAAACCCCCACTTCCACAATCACAAACCCCTTCCTCCTACCTCCACCACAACAATGCCCTTAGCTCACGCGCCTCTCTTCCTCACTCTCACTCTTACTCTCGTCGCCGCCGCCGGCGGATTGTCTTCTCCACCGCTAGTTGAGAGCCTCCTCCGACCATCCGACGCGGTTTCGCTGATCACCTTCAAGTCCAAGGCCGACCTCGACAACAAGCTCCTCTACGTCCTCAACGAGCGCTTCGACTACTGCCAATGGCAGGGCGTGAAGTGCGGCCAGGGCCGCGTCGTCCGCCTCGTTCTCCAGGGCTTTGGCCTCCGCGGTGTCTTCCCTCCCGACTCCTTGACTCGCCTCGACCAGCTCCGAGTCCTCAGCCTCAACAACAACTCCCTCTCCGGCCCTGTCCCCGACCTCTCCTCTCTCGTCAACCTTAAATCCCTTTTTCTCGACCGTAACTCCTTCGCCGGAGCTCTTCCGCCGTCGATTCTGACCGTCCACCGCCTCCTCACACTGGATCTCTCCTTCAACAACTTCTCCGGGCCGATTCCGGTCGAGATCACCGCACTCGACCGCCTCAACTCGCTCCGCCTCCAGTGGAATCGCTTCAACGGAACTCTCCCGCCGCTTAACCAGTCCTTGCTCTTCGTCTTCAACGTCTCTGGCAATAACCTCACAGGAGCTGTTCCGGTCACGCCGACGCTCTCGCGGTTCGGAGCGTCGTCGTTTTTGGGGAACGACGGTCTCTGCGGCGAGGTTCTCAACAAGGCGTGCCGCTCGCCGGCTCCGTTTTTCGACTCGCCGAACTTGACGACCGGTTCGCCGTCGTCTCAGCCGCTGGTTCAGAGCGCGGAGTCGCAGAGCGTGGTTCTGTCTCCGCCGTCTCCGAAGAATCACAAGAAGACTGGCCTAATTCTAGGGATTTCAATCGGCATGGCGGTCCTAGTCGTGGTCGTCTTGTGCCTGTTCGCCGTGATCAGAACTCCAAAACCGACAATTTCCGCCGCCGAGACGGCAGAAGCTAACAGCAACAACAACAATCATACTGTTTCGGAAGCGCAAATTGAGGAAATTAGCGATACGGATTCGAAGACGAAGGCGATCGAAGAAGTCCGACGATCTCACAAGAGCGGGAATTTGGTGTTCTTCGTAGGGGAGGCTCAGGTGTACGGCTTGGAGGAGCTGATGAGGGCTTCGGCGGAGCTGCTCGGGAGAGGGACGATCGGGACGACGTACAAGGCGGTGCTGGATAATCAGCTGATCGTGACGGTGAAGCGGCTGGACGCCGGGAAGACGGCGGTGACCGGAGGCGAAGAGTTCGAGAGGCATATGGAGGCCATGGGTGCGCTTCGACACCCGAATTTGGTTCCGATCAGGGCTTATTTTCAGGCCAAGGGAGAGAGGCTCGTCATCTATGATTACCAACCCAATGGAAGCCTCTTCAATCTCATTCATGGTGAGTCAAAATTCAGTCAACCAAATTCAGAAAAACTTTTCTTTTTGGTTCCCTTGTGCTGACGTGTTGCTATGTTATTGCTTGAGAATTTTGTAGCATATAATCTTAATTAGTGCTCTTGGCACGGTAATGAATTTGTTCCTAATCTATTAACCTCATTGATTATGACAACATTCGAAGTTGTTGGAGTGATACTACATTGATAAGGGCCTTGAATTTTGGACAAAACGTGACAAATTGTCACCACTAAAAAGTTGAGGGACCAACAATTTTGTTGTCTTTTTTTTATTATTTTTAACATGTGATGAGAATTTGAACTCTAAAGGATGAAACCAGTTGGATGAAATCAGGTATAAATTTACCCTTAAAATATGTGTGCCACGACAATTTCACCGTTCTTATTAATTTTAGCTTTATGATGGCTAGATTATGAATATTTATTTCTGTTGGCTAATGATTGAATTTATTAAACCAATGCTAGCCGCTAGCTTAGATACGAAATTTGCAAGATGGATTTAGTAAAATTAACGCACGGAAATGTGTTGCTGAGGGTTTTTTCCTCTCTTTTTGGTTCTATTTGTAATGAATTCTTATTTATTGTAACAGGTTCGAGATCAACGAGAGCAAAGCCTCTTCACTGGACTTCATGCCTAAAGATAGCCGAAGATGTGGCACAAGGGCTTGCATATATCCACCAAGCGTCAAGGCTAATCCATGGAAACATTAAATCAAGCAATATCCTTTTGGGAAGCGATTTTGAGGCTTGTCTCACGGACTATAGTCTTGCAATCCTTGCAGACACGTCTGCCAATGATGATCCCGACTCTGCAGGGTATAAAGCACCTGAAACCCGAAAATCTAGCCGACGGGCTACCACCAAGTCCGACGTCTATTCCTTTGGCATCCTCTTGTTGGAGCTCTTGACGGGAAAACACCCGTCGCAACACCCATTCCTCTTGCCCACAGATGTGCCCGACTGGGTCAGAGCCATGAGGGATGATGACATTAAGGAAGATGGTCAACTCCGAATGCTTACTGAGGTTGCTTGTATTTGTAGTTTGACATCACCAGAGCAGAGGCCAGTAATGTGGCAAGTTCAGAAGATAATACAGGAGATTAAAGAGAGTGTTACAACTTATCACAATTCGAACTCCTGATATTCATAGTTATCGTAATTCAGAAAAGAAAATTAAGACTGGTGGTGTCAATTGTGTATCTGGGTTGGTGTTAAACGAAGAGAAAAGAAGCATTTTATGAGGAAAATTTCATGAGTCTGAGTTCAAACAGCTTGTTTATGGTCAAGCCTTTTCTGCGATTTATGCCGTTTACACGCGACCAAAATCATTGTAACATTTCAACGGGCATAACGATTTTTTTTTTTCCTGTTTGGGGTTATTTAAATTAGTTTGTGCACAGTTTTCTCCAACAACTAGGAGTATAACTTTTCTCAATTTTATCAAGCAAGAAACTCGGGTGTTTCGCAGTTTGCAGTGGTCGTTGGTCCTCTGGTTGGCTGCTGAATTAATGATGGTGTTGGTCGTTGGTGACTGTTTTATATATTTGTTAGGTTTGTTTTAAAGCCGAGATGAGAATATTGTACACGACAGATTTGCAACGTGACAATTTGACAAAAGGGATAACGTAGTTTCCAAGTGAGAGAAAAAAGGCGGCTGTGGAAAGTGGCATGCTTTGTTTGTTCTTTTGGCTTGTTGCTGTTTGGACTAACCGGATTCGAAGATTCAAGGAAAGAATTCTGGTATAAATGCCCGCAAAAACTGAGACATCACAGGTTCGCAGCTTGTACATGAAACCAATTCAAGACGTTATTAATTTCCCAGACTGTACCATAAAATGGCATCTAGATGTTTTTTTTCTAAAGGAAGCATCTAGACGTGTTTTGAGACCACTAGACTTCTGCTCTGTTCCTGTGTTATTCAATAGTTGTGTGTTCAGAATTGTTACTTGGCAAATACTCTGCGACTCTGTTATTTTTATTTGAGACTAGGTCATTTTGGTATATAAATTAAAACTTTCTCATGTTGGCATCTTAGGGTTCATTTGGTGTGCAGTTCAAAATGGTGGGTTTACAACTTTATGATTTGAACTGTGGATTCTAAAAAAACTGACGATAAGAATGTAAAGTTTTAAAACAAGAATAAAATATAACATTAAGTTTAAAACAAGAACTAGTGTTTAGAAACTATGATTTATGAAAGGAAAACTAGAATAAAAATAGTTTTTACTGTAAAAATAGTTCAAACAGTGTAAACTTAAGTAAGGATAGATTTTGAGAGTTTTAGCCCGTTTAAAACTACTTTTATGGCTTGAACTGACATCAGTTATTACTTTACAAAACTTTAGTTTGAACTATATTGAACTGCCTTAAATAGTTTTGAACCTACGTACCAATAAGCCTATTAGTGTTTCACAAAACTTCCGACGCTACCTTGTTATTTTAAAAAATATCATTCGTGTTCCTTAAACCTCTTTTTTAACATGAAATGATACTTTTTTCCTTTCAATCCTATATTCTATAAAGAAAAAAAAGACACGCAATGTTCTTTTGGAAATTATATAAATAACTTGTAAGAATTTTATGTTTTTAAGATTTTATATAGGGTGTTTGGGTTCTAGTCACACATTTCACTTGATTATTGGTATGCCTTTTAAATCAAATTTAATTATTATAAAAAAAGCCCTTACATTTAATTAATGACAAAAAACAGTTATGATAGACTTAATTACATAAATAAATTTTATTTTGAAAATAGAAAATAATAATACTTTTTTTTTTGGCTTTTCATGCACACACACATGATCTGTCCCCAAATAAGCAACCTCCAAATATATAAACTCTTGCTATTTTGAAATCTAATAAGGTTCTACTTTTTATCTTTCAACGAGCCAGATGACATGTCCCCAAATAAGCAACCTCCAAATATACAAACTCTTGCTATTTTGAAATCTAATGAGGTTCTACTTTTTATCTTTCAATGACTATTTCAAGAAAAATGTATAGAAGTCTGTTAAATTTCTTTTGCTATTGCTACAATTGTTATTTCACCTTTTTATCTCGTTCTTTTTATTTATTTATTTGTTTTGTTTACTTCCTAAGTTTAAGTTTAGTTTCTTTGCTTTACCATTGAGTACACTTTGGTAATGATAAGAACTATTTTGTTAGAATTATTTTTATTGTAGCATGTGAGAGCCTTATATTATAGCAACTTTTTTTTCTTTTTACTATAGCATGTGAGAGCTTTACACTGTTTATAACTGAGATAGTGGTTAAAACCACTCTTGCCAAACAACATTTTAACATGCTTCGTTGATTCCCTTCCAAAAAAAATGCTTCGCTGATCTTGGATGCATAAAAAAAAAGAGAAGAAAAGAAGTAAACTACTATTTATTGTGATTAAAAATAAATAGACTAAAATATAACAATGTTAAATAAATAGCCTATTAAGATTAAAACGAAATTTATTTTGGTATAAAATGACGTAGAGAAAGACACGAAACCACATTGAAATAATGAAAAACCAAAACAAAAAGAAAAAGAAGAAGAAAATGAAAAAAAAAGATAAGGTAAAATTAAAAATTCAAGTATTTAAAAAGCACGTGATTTCAAAATGCTATATACTTAAATATTTTTGAAAGTGTGTTATTTAGTTACATTAAGAATTAAAACTGTAGTATTTAGTGCATGTTCTCTTTAAAAAAAATGTAATTAGTGAATTTAATAGTAAATATTTTTGAAAACAAAATGTACTAACTTTTTTTTTTCTTATTTTATATGTATGAAAAAAGGGTTCATGCCTAAAAGCTAAACAAAAAAAGCCAAAAAATAAAAATAAAATTCGAAAAGGATAAAGAAACAATAATATTAAAATGACAAAACATGAAAATAATGGTTGCAAAAAGAAACATGAAGTGATAATTTTTTAGGAACTTCATGTTTTCTTAGAAAAATATTTCTTTCTTGAAATCATAGTAAATGTCAAATTTACTAAAATAATTGAAATAAATAACATATTTGAAAATAATTAAAATAAATATCAATTATTAAAATATCAACAGTAGAAATATTTCAAAATTTTCAATTCTACTCTTTTTTTTTTTTTCTCCCATCTTTCTCTTATCCCTCGTCTCTCTCTTCTCTCATTTCTTGTTGGAGAATGTCCTTGCATCGGAAGAAAGGTCCCGTAGAGAAGATCGACCCGCTAGAGAAGATGTTCCGCGAAGAAGATCGTGGCACCAGAGCTGTAGTAGGAGAAGAGACGACGAGCATGTGAGTGTGAGGTCGATGGCGGCAAAGACGTTGCATGGCCGAAACCAGAGCTGTTGCGTCGTATCTATTGCAAAAGAAGAGTAACGAGCACCCAAGCGCAAGGCTGACGGCGGCCACGTTGTAGGGCCGAGACGCGCTAGAGAAGATGTTCCGCGAAGAAGATCGTGGCACCAGAGCTGTAGTAGGAGAAGAGACGATAAGCATGTGAGTGTGAGGTCGATGGCGGCAAAGACGTTGCATGACCGAAACCAGAGTTGTTGCGTCGTATCTATTGCAAAAGATCGACGAGCTAGAGAAGATGTTCCGCGAAGAAGATCGTGGCACCAGAGCTGTAGTAGGAGAAGAGACGACGAGCATGTGAGTGTGAGGTCGATGGCGGCAAAGACGTTGCATGGCCGAAACCAGAGCTGTTGCGTCGTATCTATTGCAAAAGAAGAGTAACGAGCACCCAAGCGCAAGGCTGACGGCGGCCACATTGTAGGGCCGAGACGCAAGAGAAGAGAGATGAGTGCAAGGCGGCACCGCCAAGAGAGAGAGGAGAGAGGAGAGAGACGGGGAGAGGAAGGAGAGAAGATGTAACGTCCCGAAATTTATTTAACATTAATGTAATGTAAATGGTGAATTAGTGTGCCATAATTAAAGTTTTAACTTTAATTAGATTATTTGGTTGGATTTTGAATTTTGGTTGTTTTGTTAAACTGATGTATTCAAATGATTTCTCATTTGTTTTAAAATGATGTTTTGAGTTTTAAAACACAACAATTTGTAAAATGTTAAAAATACTCTGTTTTACAAAACCGTGGGCGGCACATGGTTTTCGCACAGTAAAACCGCCCACCGATTTTCTCTATTTATTTCTCTCTTCTCTCTCTCCCTCTTCATTCTCACGGGCTCTCTCTCTCTCTCTTCCCTCTCTCTCACTCGGCAGCCCCTCCCTCTCTCTCAATCTCTCTAAAAATTTTGATTTCCATTCGAATCCAAGCTTCGGAACAGCACGGAGGAAGCTCGGGGACGTGATTCGGCGACCGAGAACGCGGATTGAAGCTTCGATTCGAGGTTAGATTCGAAATTTCTAAATTTTTTTCAAAATTTTCGATTTTGTGTGTTTTTGAAATCTAAGCTTGTTTAAGCTTAGAAAACCGTGGATTTGTGTTAAATGAGCTTAGAACAACTAGAATCTAAACCTAGATTGAAGAAAAACGGATTGGATTCAAGATTTTCATTTTTCTCCTCTTTTTCTCATTTTCGGATTTTTGAAGATTTTGAGTTCAAATGTTGTTTAAATGATTCCAAATATGTTTTAGAATGTTTTTCTATCAACTATAGTTGTTTTTCATGCCTGGGAATTGAGAAAAACAGGTTGGAATTCAAATTTGGATTTTGGGGATCGAGAAACCCGTGGCTGGGATTTCTGGACTTTCCCAGTTCGGCAGGCCGAAGTTCATGTTCGGCAGGCCGAAGTGATGATCGGCAGGCCGGTGTTCTTCCGACCGGCAGGCCGAATCTGGGGACATGTTCGGCAGGCCGAACTTTGCTTCCGGCAGGCCGAACTGTACAGTTCGGCAGGCCGAAGCAGGGCGTCCGGCAGGCCGACCGAGGCATGGAAAATTTTGTGATTTTTACCCGATTTCATTGTTTTGAACCCTGATTTAAATCCCAACCTTATAGGATGATTTTAATGATACAAATGGCACACTAGGACATCATGAAATGATTTAGTAACATAGAATGTTTCGAACTAGATATTGATCGACTTAGTTTGTATCTAGGATTGTTCGTGGTTCCGTGGAGCTAACGTATAGCGGACCGGGATTACGGTGTGGGGTACCGGCACGAGTACTGAGGTAGGACTTCTATCCTATTTATTTGGTAGCCTGGTTTTGAAATGATTTGGCTTTGAAAAGGATTTCTATCCACAATGTTTTCAACGGATGTTTGAAAATGGTTTTATCGGTTATATTTTTATATACCGTGACATGAAATGAATTTCATAATGAATGTAATTGACAACACTCGGTAATTGGGTTTTGAATGATAATGATAATGAACACTAAGGCATGATGCCATATCAGAGATCGGGTCGTGTGACGAACGACCTTGGGGGCAGGTCCCGAAACCCAGCTGGGCCACTACGGTGGTGATATCATGGTTTGCCTAGGTAAAAGTAAATTGGTGTTTTGATTTGACGAGTAGACTGTTCTGTGTCAGAACGGTTCTACCTAATTTATTTATTTATTTATCTAACGTTTTATTTCTGTATACTCCTGATAATGTTTTGTTTCTTTGCATCAAATTATTTTATAAAACCTAGTCCTACTGAGCCTTTCGCTCACGTTTTATTGTTTTAAATTTCCCCCCCCTTCTAGGTGGTTTTCCATATAGGTTTGGAGGAGATTCTTCAGACCGGACTCAGGAGCACTAGGAGAATTTATTTATATTCAGTATTATTAATCAAGGCATGTAAGGCTCAACTTTATTTGTACTTGGACTGTAATTGTATTTGTGATATTGTCAGATCCATGTGTGTGCACAAGTTGTGGGTTGTGGAACCCATATTCGCGGTTTTTATTCAATTATTGTTATTTGTTTAATGATTTTAAATTCCTTATAAAATGTGGTGGAAAATTCTTCTTTATTTCTTGCTTAATGGGATTTTTAAACTCTTAATTTCAATTAAATTCTCTTTTAATTAACCTAAATATTCCGCCACGTCACCTCCCGTACTCCGGGGCGTGACAGAAGAAGAAAAAAAAAAAGATCAGATTTATTGGTAGAGTATTTAGGTTAACTTGAGGGTATTTTGATTTATATAATTACTTAATTTAAGGCATGTGGCATCTGCAAACATCTCAAAAGGTGCTTCTATTAACCCCATATTCTACTTTTTATACACCATTTCTTCATCTATTTCTTATTCTACTTCTTACACTCTTCCTAAAATACCAAAGAAGTCCCTACATTTAAATAGTATTATTGGTTTTTCCTTTTCCACCGACCCACCAAATATACTTACAATTCCTTTTTTTCAAACATTTTTCTTTTTTAGTTTATATACTAAGCGAAAGTTTTTCCTTAATATATTCTTAATACTTTTCATCAAACCAAACATTGGATTGCAAAAAACAATTTTCAGTAGTGAATTATAAGGGTTTATATATGGATCTAACAAATTATATTTCCTTTGCTTCAAAACAAGAAGGGAAACGTGTAGTTTTTTTTATATCATACTCTTTATATCAAACCAAAGAGTGGTGAATTTTACTGGAGCATACGATTTGTCGTTGTTTACAACGTAATGTACAATGATATATATAACCATAATTAGTATATAAAACAATAATAAAAATAAGAATTTTGAAAAAGAAATAAACCATATATATATATTTTATAGAAGACACTTTCATATTGAAATTCATCTTTATTCTTTTGAAAAAAAATACACCAATTTTTTAGAAGAGAATATATATATGTAATATATATATATATATATATATATATATTACATATATATAAAGACCAAAACGGATCGTTGAGTTACTTCAAATGATCAAATACATCACAGAAGGAGGTGAATATAAAAATAGAGCAAACTGTATCGTCAAGTAGCCTCACCTAACTAGGTAAATCACAGCAGGATCTTGTAAAAACATGTCTTACCATGTTCAAGTCTGGTCAACTTTCAAAGTTAGAGTTAATGAATGCATAATAACATTCCAATATTGAGAAATCTCCATGGAATCTAGAGTAATTCGCTTCTTATTTAAGTTCCAACCTTGGGAGAATGTAAATAAAGGAAACAAGTAGCACAGACACTTGTAAAGATCATTCCTACAAAAATTCATACATTAAGATCACCAGAAATCTCCACAAGAGCACAATCCATTCTTGAAATGATGAAACCGGTGCCCATCCCGCACTATAAGTTCCCTCGAGGTGATGAGGGAGATCAGCTTTATGACCAAGTGGCAATCTTGACAAACTCGAAGATTTTTCATAACATGGATAGGCATCCAAGCAGGCAGTCTAATCAACCCAAAAGCCACAGCAAGCTTCTCGCTGTGGTAGGCTTGAGAACGAGGAGAGCTAGTTGGTCTAATATATAGTCCCGTATCTTCTATCTTTTTAGTTATCTCCTCCAACATGCTGTGGATTTGCCTGATTTGGGGGTGATTTGTGTCATCTACAGTGAAGGCATGTACCTTGTTATCCACCTCCATCCAGCTACAACCGGGATTTTTCTGAATTCCTTTCTCCCTCATGTGTTTTCTCACATCTGCTAAAGCTTCTAGTTTTCCAGAATCTGAATATATGTTAGCTAGAAGGACGTAACAGCCAGGGTCTTGCACACCTAACTCGAGCAAATTTCTCCCAGCAAATTCTGCCAAGTTTGAGTCACGATGGGTCCGACAAGCGCTGAGCAAAGCGCCCCAGATAGCAGCATTTGGTTTTATTATCATTCCATTTATCAAACTCTTTGCCTCCTCTAGCAATCCTGCTCTGCCAAGCATATCTACCATACATGCAAAATGCTCAGACGTTGGAGAAATACCAAAATCTTGAGTCATGGAACTAAAATAATGCTTCCCTTCTTTTACAAGCCCAGAATGGCTACAACCTGATAGAACAGATGTGTAGCTAATATGATCAGGTTTGCAATTCGTATTTAACATATCCTCAAAAATTTTAATCACTTTCTTGCCATGACCATTTTGCGCATATCCTGCCATTATTGCATTCCAAGATATCAAATTCTTCTCATATATAGAATCAAAAACTTTTTGGGCCTCTTTCATCAGCCCACATTTTGAATACAAAGTAATGACGCTGTTGGAAACAGAAACGTTAGATCCAAACCCAAACTTTTCAGCATGACCAAGAAGTTGGTTTCCGAGTTTTAGTACTGCTAAATCAGCACAGGCACTGACTGCAGTGGCATACGTGATCCAGTCAGGAGCGACCCCTTCTCTCCGCATCAGCTTATACAATTTCAAACCTTCTTCCCAGAAACTATTTTGAACATAAGCGCCTAACATCGAGTTCCATGTAACAACATTCCGATCTGGCACTTTGTCAAAAAATTCTCGGGCCTTCCCGACATTACCAACCTGGGAATATGCCGTTATCATGGCCGTCCATGATATGATATCTCTAATTGGCATAAAGTCAAAGGTATTCTTTGCTTTGTCTGCATTTCCACACTCTGCATACATTGTAATAAGAGCATTCCCAGCTGGAACAAAAGAGTCCATTCCAGCTTTGATTGTAAATCCATGGAGCTGTTCCCCGGTCAAAATATGACTCTGATCTGAGCAAATACCAAGAACTGTTGCCACAGTAAACTCATCTAAGTTAACGTTCTGCCCTGTCAAGCTGTTGAACACCTTGCGTGCGAAGCTCAAGTGTCCACATTTTGCATACATATCTATCAAACCATTTCCCACAAAAGAATCAAGATTTGGTTCCATTCGGACAATCCGAGCATGCAAATGGCTGCCCCAACGCAGTTCATTGATGCTGGCACAAGCACTAAGTACACTAGCATAGGTCAAGGGATTCGGTCTAAAACCATGCTTCCACATCTCGACAAATGTATTGAGACTCTGAACTGTAAAACCATGTTGAGAGAAGATTGAAATCATTGTATTCCAAGAAACATGGTCGTGCTCAGGCATTTGGGTGAACGTATCAAAAGCCTTTCTAACCCCATAAAGCTTAGAGTAACAATAGATCATACTGTTCCAACAGAACAAACTAGGCTTTTGTATCCTAAGAAACATTTTCTCAGCAGAAACAACTGCATTACACTTGATATACATATCGATAACCGAGCTTTGAATAGCCATGTTGCTTCTGAAATTGAACTTCTCTGCAAGACCATGCAGTTGACGAGCCAATTTAATCAGGCCACGGCTGCCACAAGCCTTCATGACACAAGAGAAACAAAACGGGTTAGAGACATAATAATCACAACATTGAATCATTGAAGCAAAGAGTTTTATAGTCCCGTCTGGTTGCCCATTACGATAATAACCAGACATCATCGTAGTCCAAGATACAGAGTCTCTCTCAGGCATTTCGTCGAACAGATTCTCTGCTTTCCTAATCCGACCCGAATCAGCCAAGCCATTGATGATTGTATTCCAGCTGAAAACATTGCGATTCTCGATACCGATGAAGACTCTGAAAGCATCGTCTATCAAGCTGCAACTAGAGTACATGTGCAAGAGATGGTTCTGAAGGAAAACTGAAGAGTCCAAACCTATGCAGATGAGTTGAGCATGGAGTTTCCGTGCGATGGGAATGGACCTAAGAGATGCACAAGCTTTCATGGCTTGGTAGAACTTCTGGGAAAGTTCCATGTAAGTTTGTTGCGCGGAAGGGTCGTGGAAAATAAGGCATTTTGTTGAGAAACCGCGAATGACTAAGCGATAAGGGAGACGATTCATTAGGTGCACTGAGACGGTGGAAATCAGTTGAATTTGGTAAATTCATTTGCTAGAGCTTCACCTACAGTCTCCACAGAATGATGACAAGCTTCACTTCTTCTGCACTGCAGCCGTCGCACCAAGAGAGGAGAGGGTGCGAACCAGCGCGGGTTGAAAAATCCAAAGTTTAAGAGGTAGCCTCTGCTCATTCTCGTCCGTGCGTTACTTCGTTCTTATGCTCACATGAAGCTTTGTTAGGAGGCTAAGGTTTGTGTTGGATTTTTAAGGTCATCTAAACTTTATCGTCTAGTATTTTGAACTCTATCGTGTTTATACTTCTAAACATCGAGTTGTATACTTTTTTTTATCATTTTTCAGTCAACAACAGTTTAGTTTGACCATAAAAACCTAAAGATCGTTAAAAAAAAAAATTGAAAATATACAAAAAAAAAAATGAGAAAAAATTTTCAAAACATAAAAGATATTTAGGGCTCGTTTAGTTCGAGTATTTAAATAGAGTATTTGAATGAAGATTTAAATTTTTATGAAAGAAAATACTGTAGCAAAATGATTCAAACTGTGATTCAAGTATCGAAACAAACGGGCCCTTAAGTGTTTTATACTGTTAAAATCAAACTTTAACCTATAAAAAGATACAAATTTAACATAAATTTAAAATATAAAAGCATAAAAATATTAAAGTTTAAAATAAAAGTACTAAGTTTTTGATAACCTAATAATATAAGGTATAAAAATGAAAAAAAAAAAAAAACCCTTTCTTTAGAAACTATATTAAAAGAATGCATAAAAGTTGCTATTCATTTTTGGTAATTCAAAGCGCATTGTCTTAGCGCTTTTCTTTCAATTCCAATTTTCTTTTCTTTTCTGTCCTTTCCTTTCCCTTTCACGTGCTATCTCTTACCATAAGCATCTTTTTTTTTTTTTTATTTGTCCGATTTTATTCACCCTGTAACATCATGATAGAGATATCAGAATAATTGATCTTGTTAAGAACTTATTAAGAGTAATTTAAAGTTTTTTTTTTTCAAATGAACTTAATAAAATATATACTATTTAGTAAATTTGTGCCACCCACATTGTACTTCTCTTAAAATTTAATATATTATAATATGCATTAGTGAAGTATTCTTTCTGTTCTAATTTTTCTTTATTGAATGATTTTTGAGATAAAACGTTTATTAATTCCTGCATTCTCCATTCAAAACCGTGTATTCTGAGAACCTGACGATTCTTTCATATGATCTTTTTCGTGAATTCGACATCAGTGATCTACGACCATCCTTTCTTCTTTCCATTCCAAAAAGGAATAGTTGGTATGCGGTCCGTCCTTAGAAATACCCCGGGAATCCCACCTTTCACATTCTACATCTGCTACTGCTGGAGTGGATAATGCCTCCACCATTATATATATATATATATATATGGGGTGTGTAATGAGTATATTTTAAAAAAATAATTTTGTCCTTGAGACTAATTTTATTAAGAGGCAATACAATTATAAATAAATCTTTTTATTAAGAGGCAATACAATAATAAATAAATCTTATTAAATAAGAATGTGTAAAAAAAAAAAAAGCATCAATAAACGCGCTCTCAAAATATATATGATATTTAGTACTAATAATTAATTTCATAAAATATGACATTTCCTATTTTTTTTAAACAAAATTACACTAACACTCTCTGTATTTTATCAAAATTATAGAGACACTCTCTACTCTAAAACTAATTATACGGACACTTTCTTATCTTAACTCTATTAGTTTTTATATGAAATGACAAAAATACCCTTTTAATATCAACCATTGATTTAAAAACAAGAATCACAGCCATTTGATCTTTAACCAAAAAAACTAAAGCACTACAAAAATACTCAGCCCAAAATTCAAACCACCTTTAGCTGCCCACTCTTCTCCCCCACCCTGCCCCGCCCACCCACACCCCCCTATCCCCCCCCAAAAAAAAGTCCGCTGACCACCCATCCCACCCCAGTCGGCCACCTCTAGTCTCACCCATCGTCACTGTCGCCCACCCCTCCAGGCCATCCCGTCACCTACCCTCTCCTCTCATCTTTCCAATGTTGCCGCACACCCCTAGGCCCCAACAACCCATCTTGTCATTCACCCTCTCCAACGATGTCACACACCTTTAGCCTTAACCCAGCCCAATCGCGCACCGCTTAGGCCTAACCTAGCCGTCCCTCCTCCCACCTCACCCACTCGTTGACCACGATAGGATTACGCCCCCCAACCTCCATTGGCCATATCGCCAACCAGCTGTGGCTGCCCCTGTTAACAACGTTCCCACCCCGGTAGCCTCTAGATCTCTAGAGAGAGAAAGAGATAGATAGAGACAGAGAAAGGGAGAGAAGGCGAGACGTTGAGACAATTTTTTGTTAGTTTGTTGTTTTTATTTTTAAGTAAATAGCTCGTTTGGTACCCAACCTTTTTAACAGGTGACAATTTGGTCCCCAATTTTTTTTTTATTTAATTGGGTCTAATCTTGTAAAAAAGGGTGCAATTTAGTCCTTAGCCATTAAGTTTGATCGTTAAAAATGCTTTGACTACTTTAGTGACGTATTTATTTTGGTAAAATACCTAATATGTTTTAAAAAAATTAAAATTAAAACATTAAAAACAATAAAAAATAAAAAAACATTAAAATCAGATCTAAACTAAAAAAAATTCTTCTTTGCCTCAACTCATTAAATAATTGAGTATAAACGTCGTTTAGAACAAGCTCCCATTCACTTGTCCATACTCTCCCACGATTCCCTCCATTCCTTCCCGACAAAAGTGCTTCAGTCCGCGCTGCATTGTAGCACTCCAAGCATCACAGAATAATCACCTAAACACTTTATTAAAGTGAAAGAAACCAAGAGTCCATAACTTCTAATGACCATCCCATGCTTTCTTTGAGATTTTCATCTCTTTTCCCCGACAACACCATATCACCCATGCTCGACACCACCACCACCCCATTTCCCTCTTTCTTGGCTGCATTTTCTTTTGCAGCAGGGCCATGTTATATAATACGATCCATTGCTTTCATTTCCACTCGTTTTCTCACGCCGAGACACACACACTCATACACATTATTCAAACCAAGTTATTCCAGCATTAAAGTCACCCATCAATCACTTGAATCTACTGTAAAACATTTCTCAAGTAAAAAACAAAGCATTTCTCCAAAACTGAAAGCTAAATGGAGAAGTTATGATGTGATCAATGGAATCGTTATCGGAGTCCGAACGGAGATTTGACTATGTCTCGAGGTTGGTTTTTCTATCTATTTTCATACAAAATTTTTGTTATGATATTGTAGTATATGTAGATATGATTTTATGGGGCTTAATATTTAGTTTTGTTTAAGAAACAATTTTTGTGATTATTACTCCTAATCTGGTCTTTAGGCCAAAATCTCGCACTTCAGGATTTTCCAAGAAATATAGAAATAAGATTTTATAAAAATTCCTCCTGGATATTGTTCATATATATGTTACGTATCTCTAACAAAAATTTTGGATTCAAATACATTATTTTTTATTTTTTTTGAGAATTTATACTAAATGTTGTTTCTTACAATTCTTAAACTACCTTCAAATGTGATGATTTGTTTGGTGATGTTTTGTGATGTGTTCAATGCCGTAAAAATTTATAAATGCTCATTTATATGTGTAGATGTTTCTTGCAAATTTTTGGTTCCATACAAATATTAAAAATTAAGTTAAAAATCTTAGAATATGCACTGCTTATTGTTTCAACATTATTCTAGTGATGTTTTTGTAAAAGTTAGAATATTAGAAAAAGACTTAAAGTGATCCAAGTATGATGAAAATAAATTTTAGGCTATATATAGATGTTACAAAAATATTGCTAAAATTTTAGATTAATTATAAGTTTGTGTGATTTTAGAAAATTCCTTGATCATAGACTGTCTGTAGGTTGTTTCAGGTGAGAGTTTCTTTTGTGATTGCTAAAATATAGAAAAAATGATTATAGTAGCTTAAACGTAATGAAATTAAATCTGGTTATATATTTAGATGTCTAATATATCTTAGTAATATTTTAAGATCATTATAATTTTGATGATTTTTATAAAATTTGCTTACTGCTTTTACTATATTTCCAGCAGTAGTTTTGTAATTTATAAAATATGAAATAATTTCTTACAATTAGCCAAATATGATGAAATTAAATCTAGTAATATTTATAGGTGTTTATAATGCTTTTTTAAAAAGCTCAAATCTGTTTGAATTTTTTGTGATTTTTAAAAATTCATAGACTGTTGACGCCGGTGTTGTTTTTCCAAAAACGGTGTACTGTATTGGAAAATATGAAGACAATACTTACAGTAATCGAAAAGTTGTGAAATTTAATCTAATAACATATATGGATATTAAAAACATTATATTACAATTTTAGAGTTATTGTAATTTTGTTTTATTTTAGAAAAATCGTTAAGTACTCACTACTGGGTTGAATTTGTGAATCAGCCTAGAATGTGATGTATTTGTACAAATTCTTCTAAGTGATTAAGCACGATATTGCTTGTTGCCATAATGATGTATACAAAGTTTTGAGTATGTTCTTATGCTACGAATATTTCCTTTATCACTATCTTATAGTGTTAAAGGCTTTAAGGTACTTAAGTCATTGGAAGTAGAGAGGAACCATCCACTTACAAATGGTTAAGTAATTTGCTAAAAGCCAAGTAAACATGTTCTTATCTGCAACATGATAAAGAATTGTGAAAAGTTTTGAGAAATATTATGTGTTATTATGTTATTAATGTTTATGCATTTTTTTTTTCAAAAGGTCCCTTTTACGATGGTCTTTGGAGAACATCTTTTTACAAATATTTTCAACGCTTGTTTCATAATGCATAAAATGTTTTCTTGAAAATATATGTATATATACGTATTACATAATTAAGGTGTTATAGACCCAATGATAATTTAGTCCGTGGACTTGTCATATTTGGTTTGGGATTAGCAATCATTCTCCTCTCATGATGGTGTGCCATAATGATGTTAATGTTAATGGTACAACTCCAAAGTCTTAAAGGATAAAATGAATGGTCTTAATATAGAAAAAGGAAAAAGAAAGATATGTTCTTAAGAAAAGTAGTTTATGGACTATAATGATTATTAAAAAGATACAACGACTCATGTTTATGATTAAAGTTTCATAATAGCGTTTTGTGAGATCCCATATGCACTCACTAAGCTTAATGTTTAGTTAAGTTATATCATGTTGCAGATAAAAATAAAGTTACAGCTATAGATGGAGGAGGACAGATAGATGTGTATGTAAAAAATATGCTGTTGAAATACGGAGTCACGTGATAATAATAATAATAATAATAATAATGCTACATTAAATTTATTTCCGCTTATTATAAGACTTATTTAATATTTTCACTGATCTAATATATGAGGGGAAATCTTTAACATGAACACTCACAAACAATTACAATGCCTGTAGGTAGGACAACGATGACTGTCCTGCCGTTAAAGTTCCCAAAACATTTACCTCTAAGTTTTTACGTCAATTAGTTTTCAGTAGACCGTTGAGCTTATTCTTTGTCAATTATTGCCGGAACTTTAGGAAAGTCGATGAGAAAGTACAACCACACTGTAGCTCATTATGGGATCCAATTGGAGAGCAATATTGTGGGCGTTTAGTAACAAAGTTAAAAACTTAAAAGTTAAAACTTAAAAATTGTAGTATATAAGAGCTTAACATTGTAATATATTTTTACTTTTATATTGTAGCATGTGAAAGTTTTATACTATAATATATTTTTACTTTTATATTATAATATGTAAAAGTTTTATACTATAACAATTAAGACTTTACAATTAAAAACTTGATTCCCAAATACTCTATATAACCCGACCGGGTTTTGACCCCGTCAAATAAAAAAATAGGCCCTACCTTTTTGTTTTTGACATGTTGTCAATGTCAAAACCCTGTCAGACTTTTAGAGTATTTCTTGGAGCTAACTGTGGAGCGTGGACTTCTAACTTGGATTAAGTTGTCCCCAAATGCAACCTATTTGTCCAAGTGAGACTCAACCTACCAAAAAATCATTTTCATCTCCACGAGATTATAACCTGGTACTTTCTTGTTTTGTTAGTGACAGCGTTATAGGTCACATAGGATTGCCCCAACACAACATATTATTACACGCAGAGAAGGCCCTAATTAGCGATGGTACAGCTCTTAAGAAGAGATTACAGTTATTACGTGTTAGACAACGTACATTCAATAGTGTACATACAAAAGAATGTAGATGGTATTACTAACGAATTTAAGCAAAACATTTTCCACTGCTCCATTCATAACTAATGAAGATGCACAAAAAAAACAGGAGAAAACAGGAGAAAAAGAATAAGACCATATATTTTGCATCATCTAATATCATTACTTCTTTCAACAGATGCAACAATGCTGCCTTACAAACGATCTGAGAGAATGCTTCCACAAGTAAGGCGCTTCTGATGTAGGGAATGAATCAAGATCCTCCTCCACTGTTTTACAGCAAACCTGCAGGGGAGAGAACGCAAAACTCATCACGGATACATGATCGATGAAACGGTCAAGAAACTCCACCGTTCAACCTCTTAAAGTTGAAAATTTATTAGCAATGATTAAAAGTTGAAAAGACTATAACTTGATCAAATTGCATCAATCAATTCATGATTACAAGTCATTTTAATGGCCCTAGAGCATTTCTATGTTTTGAAATTGACCAAGACATCCAATCAATCATGTCAAGATCTTATAAGATTCTTTTCTATTTCTCGTTAAATAAATAAAAGAATGTATAAAATAATAGTTGGACTATTACCTCAAACTATATGCTTTTTCGCCGAGTCCTCGTACATGGCTGCTAAAATGTATGTACAGCCAAGATCTCTGATTTGAACACAAGGTTATTGCATCATATCAAATGGAGCTGTGCACGAGGCCTAGACTTTATGATAGTCTCGTCGCTATGCTTGATCCATTCTGAGAGTCTCCATGGCTTTTGCCACTTCCACTTGAACTGCAGCAGCCACTGATGATGGCTTCTCTTCCACCTCCATAGTTTCCCAGCCTGCCCGACAGTCGCCAATTTCTTCATTGACAATTGTCCGATTAGAACCATCTGCAGCGTCAACAATGTCTACATTCTTAACAAATGCGTATCACAAATCACAATCACACAGACCACGAGAACGAAGCAAAGGAATTACCTTTCTCATCTGGTTTTCAAATGCCACTTACTCTCTAATTGACCCATTAACTACCCCCGGTGTGAATTTGAGCTGCTTTGGCGCTGGAAGTGACACTGGAGACAAGGGACCACTCGTATCATCGGCCAAGTGTTTCAACGAAGTGCGCGAATTTCCCTTCAGAAAAAGATTTTACAATTTAACTATTCTGTCGGCTTACAATATTGGTATTTACTTGGGTTTTTAGAGTCTGAGAAAGCTAGGGCGGACAAAGGAAAAGGAGTAACAATAGGATTTTAGCTGCAATAAAATTGTTTTGTGAACTTTAGGTTGTTCGTATTTGAGTTGAACATGGAAAATCCTCCTATGGACTAAGTTATTAGTCCACTAAAAAAGTAGGCTTTCCTATGTATTTTATAAGTTCAGAATAGGAACAACATATCTTAAAACTAATATAGGAAACTTGGTTTAAAAAAGGTTGTCTTACTGAATCTGATTTTGCCAAGGCAATAGCAACAGCTTTGCTCCTTTGCTTTTTGCTCCCTCAAAAGTTCCTTTCTCTGAGCTTCGCTTCGTCGTATTAAGGTTACAAGCTCAGTTAGTTGATCCTCCATTTCATTAATTTCCACGTTTTTCTCCCATAATTGACACCTGTTGACATGTGGGTAGTAGCCATAATCATTTTTTTTCCTTCGGAGATGCATAGACCGGCCAATATTTGAAAAAAAAAATAAATTAAAAAAAGATGGACAAAGACATTGGGTTGTCTCCAGAGATACAAAAAATCGATTTATAAGAATTTTTTTTAACTAGGTTCAATAGGCACCTTGCATCTGCAGTGGTATTAAACATGTACAGAAGCAAGTTCTTAGCATCCCCTATTGAACGCAACTGGTTCCAACGTCCACGACCAATCAAGGAACGCTCTCTTTCTTCTGCCTCTGAGCTGTGACGCCATTGCAACAAGTGCATTTGAAGACATGCTTAGCATGTTTTCAACAGATTCTCTTCTGGTCTTCCTTGAGTCCGGTGACAGGGACATAACTCTAGTTGGATGGAAAACAAGGATGTAAGGATAGGAGTGTATCATTATGAATTACAATAAATCACGACGATTTGTAGTGTTCATCTACTATTTATGTATGTAAATGCTCAAATCAGTATATGATCAGACTTAAAGTAGAGTATAGAAAAATTTGTACCTGGAATATCCATTATTTCCTTTTTGAAGACTATTCCCTTCCAAAGATAACCGGTCCACTTGCTTTAACAAGGCCAACTCTTCTGCCAATGCAGCCCGACTAAGTGATAATACCAATTAATTAACATGGCAGTCGAAGTCGAGACAGAGAGAGAGAACAAAGAGATAATACATACACTTGGTTTTGCTTCTCATATTCAACACGCACTTCATGCACATCACAACAACTTCCAGTTCATGGTCAAGCCACTTCTGTAAGGCCTTCTCATTGATCTGCAAATGTAGACATGTATGAAAATATATATTTAAGAATAGATAGTTGTTATTTTGTGACCCAAAATCTGTGGCAGTAAGGCAGCGCCGCGGCGCTTGAAAGCAGGGCCGCGGCTCTACAATCCAGCGCCGCGGCGCTTGAAAGCAGCGCTGCGGCGCTCTAATCAGAAAGCAGCGCCGCGGCGCTCCAATCCGACAACCAGCGCCGCGGCGCTTCAATGCGGCCAGATAGTGTATTTTGCGTTTTTACGCGTTTTTTGGTTATTTTGGATTAGGGTTTGAGTCCTCATACATATAAATACATCATATTCTCCATAGTTCAATATAGTGAGTCACATTAGAGAGTCACAAATTTTCATAGAGATCATAGTGTTGAGAGTGATACAGAGAACTCAGTCTTGTGAGTGATTGAGTGAGTGAATTTCTGTATTTGAGCGCTCTAAACACCGTTGTAATTTCCGTTTTGTGATTAGTGGATTGCTTCTCCTCTGCCCGTGGTTTTTTCACCCTTCATTAGGGTTTTTCCACGTAAATCTTGTGTACAATTTTCTCTCTATTTTTTGTTGCTTATTGCTTTGATTTCTAACAAGTGGTATCAGAGCTTTGGCTTTGATTTGCAATGGCAACCATGAAATTCGATATTCCGCTGTTGGATCGTACAACGAGGTTTTCTCTATGGCAAGTGAAGATGCGGGCTGTTTTGGCGCAGATGGACCTTGATGATGCGCTATTGGGTTTCGATAAGATGCCCTCATCATGGTCGAAGGAGGAAAAGGAGCGTAAGGACCGAAAGGCTTTGTCCCAAATACACCTTCATCTGTCAAATCAGATTTTACAGGATGTACTGAAGGAGAAGACTGCTGCTGCTTTGTGGCTCAAGCTGGAGCAATTATGCATGACCAAGAGTCTTACTAGCAAACTTCATTTAAAGCAGCGTCTATACTCTCACCGAATGTCTGAAGGTACGTCTCTTGAGGATCACTTAACTGTGTTTAAGGAGATTGTGTCTGATTTGGAGGCTATGGAAGTTAAGTATGATGAAGAAGACCTTGGGTTAATTTTATTATGTTCACTGCCTTCATCGTATGCCACATTTAGAGATACTATCTTGTATAGTCGGGACACTCTTACCCTAGATGAGGTTTATGAGGCTTTATTTTCTAAAGAAAAGATAAAGCAGTTACTTACTGGATCTGAAACACAAGGAGAGGGTCTAGTTGTTAGAAGTAGAACCCAAGAGAGAAGTTCTAGGACTGAGATTAGAGGTAGGTCTAAATCCAGAAATAAGAAAAAGTACTGTAACTATTGCAAGAAGAAAGGACACATTAAAACTAAATGTTATAAGCTGCAGAATAAAAACAAGAGGGCTGAAAATCAGAAGGGGAAGAAATCGGATGCCGGTGAGGCTAGTGTCGTTGAAGAAGGCTCTGGTGGTGAGCTTTTGGTAATTTTCTGATTGTGATTCTAAACCTTGTGATGATTGAGTTCTTGACTCTGCATGTACGTTTTATATGTGTGCCAACCGGGACTGGTTTTTCAACATATGAAACGGCTCCTAAAGGCTCTGTTTTGATGGAAAACAACGCCTCATGCAAAGTTGCTGGTATTGGTACTATCAGAATTAAAATGCATGATGGCATAGTAAGGACACTAGGTGATGTGAGGCATGTCCCCGATCTTAAGAGGAATTTAATTTCCTTAGGTACTCTTGATGCTAAAGGGTACAAGTACACCAGTGAAGGTGAAGTTTTGAAAGTCAGTAAAGGCGCTCTTGTGATGATGAAAGCACAAAAGAAGACTGCTAGTTTGTATGTTCTGTAGGGTACTACAGTTGTTGGTGATGCAAAAGTTACTACTTCCACTATGTTTGATGATGATCTCACTAAGTTATGGCATATGCGACTGGGGCATATGAGTGAGCTTGGGATGGCAGAGCTGAGTAAGCGAGGGCTCCTTAATGGACAGCGCACAGGTAAGATGGAGTTCTGTGAGCACTGTGTTTTTGGAAAGCAGAAGAGAGTTCGATTTGGCAAAGTCATTCACAACACAAAAGATATTTTGGAGTATGTTCATTCTGACCTTTGGGGACCGTCTATTGTTCCTTCTTATGGTGGTGCTAATTATATGCTTACCATCATTGACGACTACTCCAGAAAATTATGGACATTCTTTTTGAAGCAGAAGAATGATGTCTTTGCTACATTCAAAGATTGGAAGACCATGATAGAAAAGCAGACCAGTAAGCCAGTTAAACGTCTCCGCACTGATAATGGCTTGGAGTTTTGTTCAAATGAGTTTAATACCTTCTGTAAATCAGAGGGAATTCTGAGGGACTTAACAGTCCGACGTACTCCGCAGCAAAATGGTGTGGCCGAGAGGATGAACAAGACGTTGATGGAGAAAGTACGCTGCATACTTTCTAATGCTGAGCTACCTAAGTCATTTTGGGCTGAAGCCGCTTCTACAGCTTGCTATTTGGTCAATCGCTCTCCTTCCATCGCTATTAACAAGAAGACACCACAAGATATGTGGTCAGGAGAACCTGCAGATTACTCAAATTTAAGAATTTTTGGCTGTCCTGCGTATGCTCATGTTGACAATGGAAAATTGGAGCCTAGATCCATGAAGTGTATATTTCTTGGTTACAAGCCTGGTGTTAAAGGCTATAAGTTATGGTGCTCAGAAACCAAGAAAGTTATTATCAGTAGAGATGTTGTGTTTGATGAGACTTCCATGTTACGTGGGACATCTACTACAGGGTCTAGTGATATTGATCAGGATAGATCTAGCAAACAGGTGGAGTTTCAAATAGAGACAAGTACATCATCCGATTCTACTTCCCAGTCAAGTTCAGAGAGTCAAGGCGATAGTGCTTTCCAATCGCTATCACCGCCGCCACCACAGTACTCTATTGCTAAGGATAGGCCAAGGAGAGATGTTAAGCCTCCACAGAGATATGCTGAGGCCGACTTGGTGGCTTATGCTTTATCAGTGGCAGAAGGTATTGAGTCTGGTGAAGAACCTTCTACCTATTCAGAGGCGGTTGATTCAGTTGACTCTGGCAAGTGGATGATTGCTATGCAAGAGGAGATGGAATCCCTACATAAGAATGGCACATGGGATTTGGTGAAGTTACCCAAAGGGAAGAAAGCTGTTCTCTGCAAATGGGTATTTAAAAGAAAAGAAGGCACACCGGGAGTTGAAGATGCTAGGTACAAGGCTAGATTGGTTGCAAAAGGATACAGTCAGGTTCCAGGTGTTGACTTTACGGATGTATTTTCTCATGTGGTTAAGCATAGCTCAATTCGAGCCTTGCTTGGTATTGTGGCCATTCATGATCTTGAGCTTGAGCAGTTAGATGTGAAGACTGCATTTTTGCATGGAGAGCTCGAGGAAGATATTTACATGCAGCAACCCGAGGGTTTCATTGTCACAGGTAAAGAAGACTATGTTTGCTCGTTGAAAAAGTCTCTTTACGGTTTGAAACAGTCTCCTAGGCAGTGGTATAAGAGGTTCGACTCATTTATGATCGCTAAAGAGTTTAAGAGGAGTAGCTATGACAGTTGTGTCTACTTCAAGAAGGGTGATGATGGGTCCTTTGTTTATTTGCTCTTATATGTTGATGATATGTTGATTGCTGCTAAAGATAAAGGAGAGATTAAGAAGTTAAAGGCTCAACTCAGTAGAGAGTTTGAGATGAAGGACTTGGGAGCTGCCAAGAAGATTCTCGGCATGGAGATTTTGAGAAATAGAAAGGCAGGAAAGCTTTATCTGAGTCAGAAAGGCTATATTGACAAAGTTTTGCACAGGTTCAACATGCAGAAAGCAAAACCAGTGAGCACTCCGTTAGCAGCACATTTCAGACTTTCAGCTGCATTAGCTCCACAGTCAGATGATGAGGTTGAGTATATGTCACGTGTTCCATACTCTAGTGCAGTAGGTTCTCTCATGTATGCTATGGTATGTTCTCGCCCAGATTTATCATATGCAGTTAGTGCAGTTAGTAGATACATGGCAAATCCAGGTAAAGAGCACTGGAAAGCAGTGCAATGGATTCTTAGATACTTGCGTGGTACTACTGACGTTTGTTTGCATTTTGGGAGGACTAGAGATGGTGTTGTGGGATATGTTGATTCTGATTATGCTGGAGACTTGGATAAGAGGAGGTCACTTACTGGGTATGTGTTTACAGTTGGTGGTTGTGCTATCAGTTGGAAGGCTACCTTGCAGACTATTGTTGCTTTGTCTACTACAGAGGCAGAATATATGGCTATTACAGAGGCTTTCAAAGAAGCTATTTGGTTGAAAGGCCTATTTAGAGAACTCAGTGAAGATTTGAAGACTTCTGTGGTGATGTGTGACAGTCAGAGTGCTATTTTTCTCACTAAAGATCAAATGTTTCATGAGAGGACGAAGCACATTGACGTTCGTTATCACTTTGTTCGTGATATTGTTGCTCGTGGTGATGTTGTTGTGAGCAAAATCAGTACACATGATAATCCTGCCGATATGATGACTAAGTCGTTACCTACAGCTAAGTTTGAGCATTGCTTGAACTTGGTTGGTGTTCATGCTCGTGCCGGTTAGTTGCCTGTTGGGGCTTTGTGAAAGAGGTGGAGAATTCGGTTAATCACATGTTGGAGTTCTTTATGGTGGATTTTGTGTCAAGGTGGAGATTGTTGTTTTGTGACCCAAAATCTGTGGCAGTAAGGCAGCGCCGCGGCTCTTGAAAGCAGGGCCGCAGCGCTACAATCCAGCGCCTCGGCGCTCTAATCAGAAAGCAGCGCCGCGGCGCTAGAAAAGCAGCCCCGCGGCGCTCCAATCCGACAATCAGCGCCGCGGCGCTTCAATGCGGCCAGATAGTGTATTTTGCATTTTTACGCGTTTTTGGGTTATTTTGGGTTAGGGTTTGAGTCCCCATACATATAAATACATCATATTCTCCATAGTTCATTATAGTGAGTCACATTAGAGAGACACATTAGAGAGTCACAAATTTTCATAGAGATCATAGTGTTGAGAGTGATACAGAGAGCTCAGTCTTGTGAGTGATTGAGTGAGTGAATTTCTGTATTTGAGCGCTCTAAACACCGTTGTAATTTCCGTTTTGTGATTAGTGGATTGCTTCTCCTCTGCCCGTGGTTTTTTCACCCTTCATTAGGGTTTTTCCACGTAAATCTTGTGTGCAATTTTATCTCTATTTCTTGTTGCTTATTGCTTTGATTTCTAACAATAGTAATGGTCATTATATATATATATATATATATATATAAATATAGGTTTGCAGGTCACATTTTAAACTATCGAGTTCAATTGTGATTGAGAGAACTTCAAAGTCGACTTTCCTTTAGTAAATTTAGAATAAAAGCCATCCTGAACAAGTTCAACTTTAGCAATTGACCACTAAAGTTCTTGCAAAATTTGAACAAGGCTATTATTGCTTTCATCATGAAAGTATCACTGGGAGCCTAAACAAAACAATCTATACGGAAAGGTTTCAATTTGTATCTGTCCAGCGCCAGATATACAAGATTTAAGATTGCCAGCTCTTTACCTGGGCGGCTGGGGAATGTCTGTTGGAGTTGACTGCAAGGAAATAAGATGAATTAGAAAATTCGAGTATCTAAAGAGAACACACGTTCAAGAAAAAAGATCTACCTGAATTGTCGCGGATGGTGGACTTGCGAGATTCCAATAATTCCTTTAGTCGTTTAGTAGCAATTGAGGCCTCCTCTGTCTTTCTTTGGAGAACCTGCAAGAGAGATCAAAGTGACTTTGCAAGATTCCCAACTCCTAAAAAATATAAAAGTCTACTAATGTAATTTTACAAGCTTTATTACTCCACTAATTAGCTCTACCCGCCACACAATTTCTTGAAAGCCTAGTTCACCAGTTAAGTTAAATTGCCAAACTAAAATCTTTACCAGTCTCTGGCGCTGATTCAGAGATTCGAGTTTATGCCTTTCATACTCATTTCTTCTTCCCTCCTTCCTTAGCTGCTCAAGATAAAATAAAACAAAAAAGGATGAAAAATGACACATGCTACAAAAAAAAAAAAAAATTATTTTATTTTATTAGAAAGCAAAGAACCTGCAGCAATTCCTTTTCACGAGAGGCTTTCCATAGTCGGAATTGCTCCGTCTCTTGTTTTATCTTATGTTGCAATTGAACCTACAAAATGAAGAGCAAACAGGCAAGATGCATCCAATTATCACAAGATTATTTTGCAGATTGATGGGTACAAACTAATCAAACACCAAATAGAGAACTAACCTTCTGAGCCTTAATACAATGTATTTCAGCTTGTAGCCGCTTTGCAGCTTCCTCGCTTTTGTGTTTTTCTTTTAAAAGTTGGACCTGACTTTCTTGTTTCTTCTTCAGATCAGAAATCTGATGCAACAAATTAACTTTATCATCGATTTAAGGTTCAAAACCAAAGTGAAATATAAAAATATTTTGGCGGATTACCTGAGCTTCAAGGGCTTTTAACTTTTGTGAATGAATATCATGCGCTTTCTGTGCCTGTCCATCAGAATTAGCAGCAAGGCTCTCAACTTCAGCCAACAACCGGTCTTTCTCTTGCTGTGGTTACTTAATATCAGCAACAAAAACAAAAGCATAATATTGCAATGGAAGTTCAAAAATGTTCATTAGACCTGAACAACTCTTTTCTCTTCCTCAAGTTCCAAGATTTTCCTCCCAAAGTGCTGCTTGAGTGTTTCAGTGTCAAGCCCTTCAAAAAGTTGAATTTCAGACTGCGCAAAAAATTGTAGACATTGATTCAGGACAGGAGTATGTTTCCGTTTGATTCAAAAATTTTATCAGTAAAAGTTAAAACACGTCACAAAGAATAACGGGCTTGTTAAAATATCAACACGAATTTAGATCAACATGAATGCTAAATTACATTTTAACCACCAAGGAAAAAATATAAAGAAAAAGAAGCTGAAGCAGCAGCGGACCATAGCATGATCAACCCCACATATACAACTATGAACCGTCAAAGTGCCAGCAATCATCATCAGATTGATTAAAAATGCACCATCACCTGCTTTCTTCTACTTCATCAGAAAGAGAAAGGAAACGCACAACATTGGAGGGTTTACATAATTAATAAGCAACTGATCTGTAAGAAAGTTCAAACCTCTTTTTGCTCCAAGCGCTTGTTTAACACATTCAACTCTTTATCCATATTATTTTGTAAAAGTTCATGTTCCCGCTCTTTTGTTGCCACGTCAATCTCCCTGTGATTTTCGCCTGTAGAGTTTTGCAATGATGTTAAAAATTATGCTAGTAAACCAAAAGATTCAGTTATCTGAAAAAGTTAGCCTAAGGTAATTGGAAGGTAGGAAGTGCACTAAGGATTCTTCAACCTTCAATCAACATAACCCTTCTTAAAAGGTCCAAATTAATGTTTTACCTGGTATGGTATCACCCATCTCATAATCAGATGAATCCATACTATGAAAACCCCTCTCAAGTCCATCAATCTTTGGAAGACAAACACGGCCATCCTGAGAAATAGAAAACCAGATAACATATTATAATGTCAGTAGTTAACAATTTTAAGTCACCCCAGAAACATAATGAATAAGTTGTTCAAATATCACAAAAGTTGGCCTCCTGCCCATGCTTGAGCATCTACTTCACACTGCACAGCACGCCTGCTGCGATATTCATGAAGTTCTCGGGTAAGGCCCTCGTTTGTTGCTTCCAGCCATATAATCCTTTCCTTAAGCACCTAGAAAATTAGAATCACACAAAATTTATATTCATCAAAGCTAATACAGAAAAAAGTAAACCCAAAAGTAAGAGCAGTCTTCAAATAGTTACCCGCACTTCCTCTGATGGAGTTGCTCCGCCACGAGCATATAGCTCAGCCTGCAAGAACTCTAGTTGCTGTCACATCTTTTGCATTTCATTGGATATCAAGTCTCTATTAACCTAGATCAACAAGAGAATAATTTTTTCATCATGCTTTGATATATCCAAGAGATTTGGAAAGAAATCTTTCTTCCTCAATTTCCCAACACACGCTGAGGTGAATATTTTAGAACTAATAGCAACAGAGCTAGCTGAAAAATTTACAACAGGCTTGTTCTGGATATTGCGAGCACGATTCGCATATTTGAGAGTGTTGAGAGTTTCCTCAGCATTGATGTCAGCAGGACTGATGCAGGCTGGAAAAATAGCAAAACATTACATCTCATAAGGGAAGCACAAAAGGACTCGAGCAACAAACGAAGAAGAAATCCAGACCAAGATATCTAGAAAGAAATTATTAAATTTTTTTCCAATGATATAAATTCCGGTAATACGTGATGAACATGAGATTGAGGTCAGAAAGCAGAATGTAAAGGGGTTAAGCATAATGTGAGAAAAATTGGAATTGCAATTAATCAAGACTGACTAGAAAACCATTAATGCCAGCTGTCTAAACTGCTACGATCTATAACGTTTTAGAAAAGTAATGAATGCTTAAACTAAATTTGATAACATCATTGGAGCAAACTTTTATTAATTAAACGACCATTTCAAAGATTACCTATCATGACAGTCTTGCTGTTTCCACCAAGGGAATCCTGTCATAATGCATGAATAATCTAGCTCAGGACGAGTAGAAGAGAGAAATCAAGTGAAAAAATGACAATTAAATGGTCCCTTAACAGTATATCAGTTAAGAAAACTTACTGACACAGGCCACTAATTGACAAGAATTTTTTTACACGAATTAACAAGAATTTACCAAGAGATAAATTTAGTAAAGGAAGCTTGAAATCATTTAAGCACGGATTAAAAAAAATATTGTTATCTAAATTAGGCCGTCGGTTGAAAAAGCTCATTTTTGTGCCATTAAATTGTAACCAAATTGCATGTCAACATAAAAGAATTTGACACCAACTCCCGCATGAATTACGTCTCAGACATGAAACTTGAACCTTATAATCTTAATCTAACCTGCAAGAGTCAGGTGAGTTTACTATCTCGATAAGGAACGTGGGCACCCTCTTTCCGCTTTTTCTCGTCCCCTAATGCACTGATGACATTGCCAAGTGCTAGAAATCCCTTGTTGATGTGTATACCTGAGTATAAGATTAAGAGTTACAAATTCCATTGCTTTTTCATTAATGGCACACAGGGATAAATGCATAAGCAGAATTTATTGACCTTCTTTCAGATGAACACCATCAGAACCGGTTCTTTTAGCTCGTTCAGATCCCGCAAGATCCACCAAATGGAGCTTGGCACAATAATATTCTTCACCCATATCCTCATCTGGAGTATCATTCCCAGGAAAAACTGAATGGATTTTTCTCATCTGTTCTAATGTGATTGTGAAGATGGCATGTGACCGACTAATTCAAACATACAAAGGGGAACCATATAATATTAGGCTATGAAAAGTCATTATTTAAGTTGCAACCATGATAGCTATTTCCTAGTATCCAGATTTATAAATTCACTAGTCATTTTTTGATATAAAATATTCAGAGATGTAGGTAAAAACTGCTTAACTTTGGAAGGAAAAACTACATGGGTTGTGCAAATGGTACCATAAACAGTGTCAGCATTAACGATATATCGAAATCTTGACTAAAATAGAAACTCAACCAGCAGTTGCCTACATTGGTAAAAGATTGAACTTCATCATCCAAAGAAAAAATCTAGTAGAAACAACAGGTGATTTCTGTATAAAACACAAGAATGGCGACTTACCTGGACTGATTGTTCGTGTTAGTAATTCCAGTTGCCCTGCTTAATGATACTTGCTCCAAGCAAGCAGCCATTTCTTGTAATGTTCTAACGGAAATTTCGGTTGATCCTGCTAGTGTTATGGCTCCATTAGATGTTTCACGAATTTGTATGGGTTGTTTCCCGGGAGCAGAAACTTTGCCAGCATGTCCATTACCATTCTCCACTTTGTTCAGAGATACAGAATCCAATAAGTCTCTCACTTCTGCCTTGAGAATCTTCAAAATGAAACCCTCTAATCAACTTCTTTGTAAGGATATAAGAAATATTGAACCATAAAAAGAAACCCATAACTTAGTCACTGTACCAGACTTGCCAATTCGATCACTATTTTTATGCAAAGACTTTAGCCATGTTATAGCTTCATAAATATGCTTGGCATATTTCTTAAAGTTTTAGAAGTATAAAACGTGCCTGGGGCACATCTTCATATATAGTGCAGCAGAAAAATTGGCCATGTAATAATTGTACCTCGATAAAGGAAACGTGCAACTGAAATTCTGTTTGATTCTTTAATGTTTCAATCTTGCTGGAGAGTGTATTCATAACTTGAGGAATCAACCCTGTCTGGCTACTGTCTTTGGAGCCAGTCCCCATGGTATATGTTTTCCCCGATCCCGTCTGCATCATACATATGTATTATACAACAAAACAATAGAAGACTGTACGACACATCAAGAGTCTTGTTCGTTTTTGAAGCGAATTTAGAGATATTACCTGACCATAAGCTAGCACAGTGCCATTGTATCCTTGGAACGAGCCATCCACAAGTGGGACAATGCATTCTTCAAAAATGGCAGATGACGGAGCTCCGCCGCTTCCATGCACATGATCAAACTGTTGCAATAAGGAGCCAAATCAACCTAGCAAAGGAGAAAGAAAGAAAAAAAAAAAAAACGCGCTGCATTGGGGGGGCAGAGACACAGCGCCGCGGCGCCCGAACCAGGGCCGCGGCGCTCGTTCGAGAACAAACCAGCGCCGCGGCGCCCAAAATGAGGGCCGCGGCGCCCGGAGTCTGGTTTGTTGCGAATTTTTGAGTTAGAGTCGAACTCAAACGCCCCAAAAAGAGAAAACCACTAGGGTTTCCCATTAGTTACTATTTTTCTCCTCCTTTGGTTATAAATAGACACAATGTGGCTAGGGTTGTGTGTGTGAAAATTGTGAGTGGCATAATTTTGTGAGAGACAAAATTCTTGAGAGCTCCATCCTTGAGAGAGAGAGAAAAATTCCCATTGGGTGTTAGATAGAAGAGAGTTTTGGTAAGCACAATTTGTGAGTGTGAGAAACTGCTCTTGTAATCTGTAATCTCCTTCATCATAGTGGAATCTGTAAGCGGCAGAAACAGGACGTAGTCTCAAATTTGGACGAACCTGTATAAAAATTTGGTGTCTCTTTTTCTTCTTTTCTCCTATTTATTTTCTGCAATTGTTCGTTCTTGCGATCCTTGGAATTAGGATTCGCCTAATTCCCCAACAACTAGTATCAGAGAGGAGGTTTTGATCAAGAACGATGACTGGAGAAGAAGGTATGGCAGCCGGTATCACCAAATTCGATGGTTTAGATTTTTCCTATTGGAGGATGCAAGTAGAAGACTACCTGTACAGCAGGAAACTGCACTTGCCCTTGGGTAGTAAGCCGGAAGGCATGAAGGATGAGGAGTGGAATCTCCTTGATAGACAGGTACTCGGTGTGATCCGTTTGACTTTGTCAAAGAACGTTGCCCACAACGTTGCGAAGGAGACCACTACAGCAGGGATGATGAAGGCTCTGTCAGAGATGTATGAGAAGCCCTCAGCCAATAACAAGGTACATCTCATGAAGAAGCTTTTTAATTTAAAGATGCCTGAAGGTGCCTCGGTGGTAGAGCACCTGAACAGTTTCAACACCGTCCTAAACCAATTGGTCTCGGTAGAGATTAAATTCGATGATGAGATCAATGCTCTAATCCTCTTGGCCTCGTTACCGAATAGCTGGGAACCCATGAGGGTGGCCATTACAAATTCTCTAGGGAGTGCAAAATTGAAGTTTGTCGATGTCAGAAACTCTATTCTGGCGGAAGAAGTTCGCAGGAAGGACTCAGGTGAAGCCTCTTCGTCGAACTCGGCCCTTAATGTTGATAATAGGGGCAGGAAACTTGACAGGCAATCCAACAGAGATAATGGCAGAAGAGGCAAGTCGAGGAATGGGAGAAGCAAGTCAAGGAACGGTAGGACAATGGAGTGTTGGAACTGTGGGAAGATGGGCCACTTGAAAAAGAACTGCAGGGCTCCAAGGAAGAACGAAGACAAGACCAATGACGCAGCTAACGCCGCCACTGAAGAGCAACAGGATGCCTTAATCTTGTCTGTCGACAGTTCTTTTGATTCGTGGGTGATAGACTTAGGAGCATCATTCCACACCACTGCACACTGTCATGTCCTGGAGAATTATGTTGCTGGAAATCACGGTAAGGTTTATCTCGCTGATGGAGAACCTTTGGATATAGTTGGCATTGGAGATGTCAGTTTAAAAATGCCTAATGGGTATGTGTGGAAGATTCATAAGGTGAGACATGTTCCTAAACTAATGCGCAACTTGATTTCGGTAGGGCAACTGGATGATGATGGACATAAAGTAACCTTCAATTATGGAGGTTGGAAAGTCACGAAAGGAGCGATGGTTATTGCTCGGGGACGCAAGGCTGGAATTCTTTACATGAACTCTAGCTGCAAAGATACCCTAGCAGTTGCTGATTCTGCTGCCGATACCGAGCTATGGCATTATAGGCTTGGTCACATGAGTGAAAAGGGTATGAAGGTGCTTCACTGCAAAGGAAAACTGCCGGGTTTGAAAACTGTTGATCACAGTTTGTGTGAAGCCTGCATCTTTGGTAAACAGAAGAGAGTCAGTTTCTCAAAGATGGGTAGAGAGCCTAAGTCCAGGAAATTGGAGCTAGTTCACACAGATGTGTGGGGGCCTGTGCCGGTGACTTCCCTTGGTGGCGCAAACTACTATGTGACGTTCATTGATGACTCAAGCAGGAAGGTATGGGTTTACTTTCTGAAAAACAAATCTGATGTGTTCGATGCTTTCAAGAGATGGAGAGCCATGGTGGAGAACGAGACAGATTTGAAGGTGAAGTGCTTGCAGTCTGACAATGGGGGAGAGTACCTAGGTGAAGATTTCAGGCGGTACTGTGCTGAGAATGGGATAAAAATGAGGAAGACCATTCCAGGGAAACCACAACAGAATGGGGTAGCTGAGAGGATGAATAGGACTTTAAACGAGCGTGCCAGAAGCATGAGGTTGCATACAGGGCTACCAAAGATGTTTTGGGCTGAGGCAATTAACACAGCCGCTCATTTGATCAACAGAAGTCCATCCACACCGCTGAAGTTCAAGCTACCGGAAGAAGTCTGGAGCTATAAACAGGTGGATCTCTCTTACTTGAGAGTGTTTGGTTGTGTTTCCTATGCACACATTGATTCTGCTGCTAGAAGTAAACTGGATGCCAAGTCAAAGAAGTGTTTTCTGGTTGGCTATGGCGGACTTGAGTTTGGTTATCGTCTCTAGGATGACCAAAGTCGGAAGATTATCAGGAGCAAGGATGTGATCTTCAATGAAGGTGTTCTGTACAAAGACAGAGACAGCACTGACTCCAGGGGTTCAGGTTCTGAAGATAAGAAGCCTGAGGTGATTCCATTGAAGGATCTTCCTGAAGTGGAGGTGCAAAATCCAGAGGTTGAAGACCATGAAGACGCAGCTCCAGAAGGAAACCAGAGGACTCCTGCCACACCAGTCAGGAGGTCTAGCAGGACAATTAGACCGCCGCAGAGATACTCCCCATCTCTGCATTACATCTTGTTGACCGATAGAGGTGAGCCAGAAAGCTATGATGAAGCTGTGGAGGCTGGAGATTCGGTCAAGTGGGAGTTAGCCATGAGGGATGAGATGGATTCCTTAATGTCCAATCAGACATGGCAACTGGTAAAGTTACCACAGGGTAAAAAGTCCTTGCACAATAAGTGGGTATACCGGATTAAAGATGAATCTGATGGCAGCAAACGGTATAATGCAAGGTTGGTGGTAAAAGGCTTTCAGCAGAAAGAGGGCATCGACTTCAATGAGATTTTTTCTCTGGTGGTGAAGCTAACCACGATCAGGACGGTACTTGCGCTAGTGGCTAATGAGGACTTGTTCTTGGAACAGTTGGATGTGAAGACAGCTTTTCTCCATGGTGATTTGGAGGAGGAGATCTACATGAAGCAGCCACAAGGATTCGAAGTACCGGGTAAGGAGAACTTAGTGTGCAAACTTCAGAAGAGCCTGTATGGCCTCAAACAAGCTCCCAGGCAGTGGTACAAGAAGTTTGACGGGTTCATGTGTAGCAACGGTTTCCTGAGGTGTCAGGGAGATCATTGTTATTATGTGAAGAATTTTGGTGATTCTTACATCATACTGTTGCTATATGTCGATGATATGCTGATAACAGGAGGTTGCAAACAGGAGATTGACAAGCTGAAGAAGGAGTTGTCTAAGGAGTTTGCAATGAAGGATTTGGGTGCTGCAAAACAAATCCTTGGGATGAGAATAACGAGGAACCGCAACAGTCTAAAACTGTCACAGGAAGAATATGTTGAAAAGGTGCTGAGCAGATTCAACATAGGTAATGCGAAGCCTATGAATACTCCTTTGGTCAGTTACTTCAAGTTATCAAAGGAGCAATCACTGACCACAAAACAAGAACGAGACCACATGGCCAAGGTGCCTTATGCTTCCGCTATAGGCAGCCTTATGTATGCCATGGTTTGTACCAGACCAGACATTGCACATGCAGTGGGAGTTGTGAGTAGGTACATGAGTAATCCAGGTAAACAGCATTGGGAGGCAGTGAAGTGGATTCTCATATATCTGAGAGGTACTGTGGGTTTAGTATTGTGTTTCAAGAAGTCAGACTTGGGACTACAGGGCTATGTTGATGCTGATATGGCTGGAGACATTGATGGCAGAAAAAGTACCACCGGTTATGTCTACACTTTGGGTGGCACTGCAATTAGTTGGGTCTCAAAGCTGCAGAAGATAGTTGCACTCTCTACTACAGAAGCAGAGTATGTGGCAATGACAGAAGCGAGCAAGGAGATGATTTGGTTGCGGTCGTTTCTGGAAGAATTGGGTCATAAGCAGGAAAGGGGTGCATTACATAGTGACAGTCAGAGCGCCATTCATTTGGCAAAAAATCCCGCATTCCATGCTAGGACGAAGCATATACAATTGCGGTATCACTTCATCAGGTCAGCTTTGGAAGATGGAGTGTTGAAGTTAGAGAAGATTCTTAGGAGCCAGAATCCGGCAGATATGCTCACCAAGACGGTTCCAATCGAGAAACTGAAGTTGTGCGCAACTTCAGTTGGACTCCTCCATGAGGCGTGAGAAGTCGTTGCCACTGCAGTTGGAGACATGGTGATTGATTAGTCTCCAAGTGGGAGATTGTTGCAATATGGAGCCAAATCAACCTAGCAAAGGAGAAAGAAAAAAAAAAAAAAAAACGCTGCATTGGGGGGGCAGAGACACAGTGCCGCGGCGCCCGAACCAGCGCCGCGGCGCCCAAAACAAGGGCCGCGGTGCTCGTCCGAGAACAAACCAGCGCCGCGGCGCCCAAAATGAGGGCCGCGGCGCCCGGAGTCTGGTTTGTTGCGAAACTTTGAGTTAGAGTCGAACTCAAACGCCCCAAAAAGGGGAAACCACTAGGGTTTCCCATTAGTTGCTATTTTTCTCCTCCTTTGGTTATAAATAGACACAATGTGGCTAGGGTTGTGTGTGTGAAAATTGTGAGTGGCATAATTTTGTGAGAGGCAAAATTCTTGAGAGCTCCATCCTTGAGAGAAGAAAAATTCCCATTGGGTGTTAGATAGAAGAGAGTTTTGGTAAGCACAATTTGTGAGTGTGAGAAACTGCTCTTGTAATCTGTAATCTCCTTCATCATAGTGGAATCTGCAAGCGGCAGAAACAGGACGTAGTCTCAAATTTGGACGAACCTGTATAAAAATTTGGTGTCTCTTTTTCTTCTTTTCTCCTATTTATTTTCTGCAATTGTTCGTTCTTGCGATCCTTGGAATTAGGATTCGCCTAATTCCCCAACACAAACGTAAAGGAATGTGTGCCAATTTGTACCTACACACCATGGTTAAGCAGCTGGAAAAAAAAGGGAAATACAAAGTCTTTTATAGTTGAGTTTATTGCAATCTTCTTCTTTTTTTTTTCAGTAACTAGTTTATTACACTTGTCACTACCAAGGAAAATGAAAGGCATAACTCATAAGCAAGATTAAGAAAACAATTCATTATGTGAAGAAGTGGGCAGGCTTCAACACTTTTCAACAGCAAGACTAATTAGAAGAATTGGTGAAGTGCAAGGAATTAATTAATTGGATTTGGGTAGTCATATTTGCAAGCTTAATGCAAAAATAACTCATGAATAATGTGATATGGCTAAGCTTATGATTTTAAATATTGTTTGTTTTATTGCCCAATTATAGATAAGGTAGGCCCTAAGCATTTGATATGTTGTTGAGATGGTTGGCAAAAGATGGGCATAGTTTGATGACCTCCTTGCAAATATATTAAAATATTTTAAAGGAGAAATCTCAATATATCCTATGTTATACATTTATTTAGAAAGTATAACATACATTTTGGGCTTCATTAATTGTAAATTAGGACGTTTTATGTATCAAACTCATTTCTTTGGTGATAGTGCTGAATTTTAAACAACCAAATGATAAAAATCTCCCCAAAAATTCAAAGAAAAAGGAAAAAGGAATTAAAGATGGAAAAACTTTAACAAAAGACCAAAAAACCAAAAAACTGAAAAAACCAAAACCTTTTTTAGGAAAAATATATATATTTTTCCCCTAATCTTTGAGGACGCATTCTTCATTGTTTTAGTTCAAATTAAAGGATTGAAATGTACTTAGTACGTAAATGATTAAGTTTGAAATAGACATTATACTTTTTGAATTAATTATAAATTCCTATAATATTTGGTTTATCAATTCGAACTAAAAAATTTTCAATGCCAACCGATTTTGTTATAATGTTTTTACTCATATCATTTGAATTGCTATAGAATTTTCAGTTTGAATACGATCCAAGCATCATCCTGTTTTTTTGAAGTCCATATTCAAGTCTCATTTTTTTCTGAAGTCCTTTTTATTTTGAGAGGAAGAAATATGTTAATTGCACTTGGATATAAACGACACGTGATAAACCTTTCATTTGCATCTTTGACCATGATACTATTGGTTTACTTCACATTAATCTACAAGAATTAAGCTAATTATGACTGATTATTAGGGTCGGTAGGTCCGTCCCTCAGCAGCAATAACTATCATGACAAGTTTTATTGCTGTTCCTACCTTTACCCTCTTTTCCTAAACACAAGACAAAAATTGCCCTAGTTTTTGACATGCATTAAACACGACCAATTATCAAAATCGGCGGCTCTTTCACTTTCAAGCAATTGTTTACGGTGGTTGTTGAAACTATGAGTTAGAACTAAACTATTGTAATACATAAGAGTTTTATATTATAATATGTAAGAGTTTTATATTATTATAGTTAGTTTTAATGAAGGGTAAATTGCTCCAATAATCTCAACATTTCACGAGAGTGAACATTTAGTCTCTAATATTTTATTTTTGATTATCAATTCTCAACCTTTGATTTTAGTTGTTGATGGACTAATTTAACGGTCAAACATGTAATTTTAGATGGAAAAGGGCAACAAACTAATTCCTAAAATTATTAAAAAGAGGCAAATAAAAAAGGTAACAAACTAGTCCCAAAATTAATAGTTTAACCATTAAATTGGTCCCTCAGTGACTAAAATGAAAAGTTGTGAACTGATAAATCAAAAACAAAATAATAAGAACCCAAATCACACTTTTGTAAAAAGTTAAGAACTATTGTGGTAATTTACCATTTGATGAATCGGAACAGGTCTGTGACACATAATATTAGTTTATACTGTGTCTGGGATAAATTAACCAGTTAATGACAAAGCTATACATTCTAATCAAAGTCTCATTTTCTTTAGGCTGGAAAAAGTGACGCCATAATTACTTATCTTAAAAAAAGTATCCCCTAAAGTGCAATTCACAACCGTTGTGAACAAAACATTTCTGTATCAAGTCAATTTTGGAGCCTGCACTTGAATTGTTATTATAGATTAGTATAATAACCAACATTAGAGCATGTGATATCAAATTCTAGGTTTGACTTTATAAGCTTGAATATAAAGTTTGAATAGAAATTTAATCTTTTAAAAAAAATTATAAGAAAAAACATTGTAGCAAAAAATTTAAAGCAAAACTTTTTTTTTAACTTACAAAACACATCAAGACTATGTAAATATCAAAATTTGGCATCTGAATGTGTTGGAAAATATGAGAATGAAGACTTGAAACATGTGTAAACTACACTTTCTTGAAGTGTTACTTTTGAGTTTGCTTACTTTCTTAATGCACATCGCTTCTAGGATACGATAAGCTTTTGAGTGATTATATACCAAACAAAAGGGAAAAATTCTACCACTTTAATTGAAAAGTTAGAATTTTACTACTACAATAAAATGTGTTTTTTATGGGGAATTTTCATAAACGTCAACTTTTAAGATTTCTTTTCATAAATGTTACATTTGTTTATTTGTGATATAACTTAACATGCAATATGAATGATAGCGTAGCATAAATAAACACAACTTTTAAAAGAATGACATAACATATAATTTTCTCTTCTTTTAAATTGCCCTGTTGTCAGTGAGCTGATGCCTAAGTAATCTACACGATTGATAGAGATAATCTAGTATATTATTTGGCGGAATAAAAACATGACTACAGGTATCAATTTTGGTCTCTCGGCTCAGCTTGGCCCACACAAGCCAATGGAAAAAAATTAGGTTGGACTGGGCCAAAAAAGGGCGACCTAGCATGCATGGCCAGGACTGGATTGTAATTTAACAATAAAATTTTCAAATCTAACTGGGACGGCTCGATCTGCATTTGGGTCTAAATTTTTAGCTCGGCATGCTTCTTAAAAGCACACTGGGACCAAACCAACAGAGATATGTTCTAGGCCGGCCCGCCTCATACAATCCAAATTGACACCTTTAACAACGACTACAAATGCACGCAGGCATCGAAGTAATCTACTAGATTACCATAGGTGATCTACCAAATTATGTTGCTCTTTGTTGCGCAAATCATCAATAGTCTCTATAAAATTCAAAGTAATCTACTAGACTACAATTGTTATATACTAGATTATGTTGCCTATTTCAATGCGATAGTCTCTAGTACAGGTAACCAGAGTAACATTTTAGATTACTACGCATAATCCACGAAAATAACTTGCAAAGTACTATATTTCTAATATAATTACCAAATAAATAATGAAATTGTAATAAAAGGATCAAAATAACAAGTTTATCCCATAGATGCCAATGATAAACAATATCTCCTCTTGAAACAGCTAACAATTATCATAAACGTGATTCAAAATAACACACACAAAAAAATCTTATATATATTTTACTATTTTCATAAGAACAAATACATTTAAAAAAAAAACAAAAAACAAAGCAGAAACTTACATAACAAAAGTTTTGTATTTGTGTTTCACCCCCCCTCCCCCCGAAAAAAAACATATGTTTTTTATTTAGGATTCTGAGGGGCGACAAAACATATGTTTTTTATTTAGGATTTTGAGCATCATCGCCCCTATGAACTTATCGCATATTAGCAATTTGTTCATTTAACTTTTAATTTTTACAAGGTATATCTCGAACTTACAAATTTGTAGCAGATCACCCCATTGATAACGATGTTAGTTTTATAACTGAAATTGATATGTGATTTTTGTATGAGTCATTTATTAAAAGTATGAAAAGTCTTTTCTTATGAATAATAGCCAATCTTTATATTTAATACTAAATTAATTTAAAATTTTCTATTTTGATAAAAACTTAATTAAATCTATTAATTACGATAAATATAGATTAATGTATAAAAAATTGACCATTCACGTCATTAACTTATATGCAAGTTACATGTCAATTTCGATTAAAAAAAAAACTAATATAACTATCAATGGAGTAATTTGCTATGAATTTGTAAGTTTAGGATACAACTTACAAAAATTAAAAGTTCAATAGGCAAATTGCTAATGTTCGATAAATTTAGGGAGCAACAATTATTATTTATTTGTGCCTCTGAATTTCCTTCTGCTGGAGCATGATGAACAAATGGAGCCGCGTCAACTTCTAAAAGCATTTTATTCATTTCTAAATGAGAAATATAGGCGAAGATTGAGAGGGGGAATATAAGTTTTTATGTTGGATTAGTAAGCAAATTTCTTTCTAAATTTAAAAGTGTACCTATTTGCATATCGGTTATAATTGTACTTTGACCCTTATTTTCTAGTAAAAATTATAGTTTCAATCCATTATGAGTCTTGAACCTGATGTTGACCCCTATACCAGTTTAAAATTTAAACCATGACCTCGATTCCAACCTTAGCCAGTCCTAAATCCTGACCTCGCTTTTGGTCCCGATTCTAACCTTGATCTCAATCCCAGATTTTGATATCTTTAAAAAAAATTTATGTTTAACTCCTACAATTAGGTACACTCTTTTGAATTTATATAAATTTAGAAGAATGTTGCTTACTAATACTGACATAAAGACTTATATTCTTTCATAAACGTTATAAGACTTTTGCCTCGCTCTCTCTTACCATATGCCAACTTAAGAATTGCAAAATTCTAAAGAGGAATTTAAAACAAAAGGTGGATTAAGAGGTCATGTTTCCCAACCTTTTTAAGGGAAAAAAATAGTCAATTTAATCTTTTAATTTACTTTATGACTAAAATATGTCATCCTTTTTATATTCATTTTACGTTACCATTTTTATTATTATAATGTCCAAAATATGTAAAGGTAGCCATTTTACTAAGTGATTTTTGTGACTTAAGAATATATATATATATATATATATATACACATATACACACAAATAAAAGTTCTAAAGGTCACTATGTTAGTAAAGAAAGGCATATTGGATATCATAGTGTAAAAGAAAGTCATATGCAGGGAAAAAAAAATCAATTTATACGCCAATATGTGTGTTGTATACACAAATAGCTCACTGATTAAATAATTCATTCAATGCATGTGATCATGTTTCTCGTGTGTAAGTTTCATATCAAACATATTTTTATCAAAAAGATGAGATCACTCAAACCCAAACTTTAACATTGATACCATGCTAATGTCAAATATTTGTAAAAGCTGATCAATCGATCTGAACGGTCAAAATTGGCCAGTCAAAAGTGTGGCTGATTGGTGGTGACCAGAATGTGTTTTCAGGTGATCAATTTCAAACTTGTTGTCCAAACACATTTTAAGCCTGTCGAAGAATGCAGTCGAAACTATATTTGTAGTTCTAACTAATTTTTTTTTTAAAATTTTACGAGATAAAACACTCTAATAATTTTAATTATAATAAAAAAATATAATTTCATGTGTATTTATTAATAGGCTATTTATTTTACTAGTTAAACATAGCACGTGGAGTGTAATTTGCAGGTTCTACCTTCATGTTATTTTGATTATTATATTCGTATGTTTTTAATTTAGTTAATAAAAATTTTACGTAGTTGTTTGTTAATACATAACTAACACAAACATTTTTATCAATATTGCTTTTAAAATAGGAAAAAAAAAAGGGGGCACATATGACAAAATATATATCAATTAAAACATACAAAGAAAAAACAATTTAAAAGAAGTACAATGACATAGGATTACATTGTAGAGGATCTTTTAGTAAGCTCGAATGCATTTGAAAGAAATTTACATGAGTAAAGTAAAGAAAAACGCATCTCAAAATTACTCAATAAAAACAAATTAGAGAGAATACATTCATTAGAAAATAATAGTTGAAATGATAGCATGAAAAAATTTAAGTGAGGATACATTTCCCCAAAAAAAGATTGTTGTGGTAGGTCAGTTAAAAAACCACATAACATATTTCAATAGGAAAAGCGAGAGGAAAAAAGTTTTCCAAAAAAAAATATAGAAAATAAAATTATAAAAGAACAAGGACACACTTGAAATAAGTTATTTTAATGAGACAAAATGACTCTAGAGTGGGCAAGCAAAAGAAAAATAAAGAAAAAAATGGCCTCAATACCAAAAAATAAGGTTACATAATGGGGATGAATTGGAAAGAATAAGTATCCTGTTGGTGCATTTCAAAACAAAACAAATGATGTTGTTAAAAAAAATATTATATTTTGAAACAAAACTAATGAAATTGTTAAAGAAAGACAAAAAAAAAAGATATAAGAATGTAAAAAAGAAAAAATTGCAAATGAAAAGCCAAAAAAAGGAAAGGGGTGAAAGGGAAAAAATATCCATTAAAAGGGAGAGGAGGCATACGAAATGTTTAGTCTCATTTTGTTAGAACAAAACGTTTTAAAAAAATAATGACAAAGAAAATATTGTTTAAACATGACGTATTTTAGGAGGAAAATATTTATTAGGGTGATTACGATAACAAAAGTATTCATATATCATAAGAGAAGATATATTTAAAAGGTATTATTCTCTTAGGCATAAATTGAAAGAAATAAACTTTTGATGGTATTTTATAAAATAAAAAAATTGCCATTGTGAACAAAAAGGACATTAAATAAACATATATAAGATTGTAAACCAAAAACAAAACAAAAAAGAGCAAAACCACGGGGAAAAAAGAAGAGGCAAATGACCAAAAAAAAAAAAAAAGAACGAAACGGCTTAGATAAAACACAAGAGTAAAATATATATGTTAATGATTTTTAATGTGAGAATCTTTACGATAGAGAAGAAAAATTTTGCAATGGTGAAGAAGATTGTTTTAGCAGTTAGAATAATATTTTAATGGCTTGATCTACAATTGTCTACGTTAAAAATTTACAACGCGCAATATAAAATTGTATCTAATTATAGATCGAATTATTTAAAAGTTAATCTAACGGTTAAAATACTTATGCTCCATAAGTGGTGCAAAATAACATTCTCTCCTATAAGAATTCTCTTTTAATATGGACACAAGTGCAAACAATATTATGTCTCACTTAGCCATTAAAGAAGACACAAGTGCAAACAATATTAGTACGCTTCACTTCAAAGTGATTCTCCCTTCAGCAATATCATGTAGAAATGGAAATCTTCTCGTTGGTGAAACATCAATGAACATAATCCATATTTTATGTTTTAAAACACAGATATAGAGTGCTATGTTTTTTTTTTTTTTTATATATATATCAGTTTGAAAACACAATTTGTGCTGAAAATATAAATAAAAAATTACATGCACATATAATTTTTCCATGAGATATTCTCATAAATGCCATTTTTTAAGACCCAATGATTCTTTATACTAAAAAATGTGAAAAAAATATCTTAGATTAATTACAAAAATTCCCCATAAATTATAGTAATTGCAACAGTTTGCCTCTTGGACTTCAAAATATAACATCCATTCTCCACGTAGTATAAATTGTTAACAAAATAGTATTTTTGATAGAATTTTAACGGCAAATTGATAAATAATTTTAAAATTATGGGTATTTTAGTAATCTTAGTTATAAAAAGACCAAAAAAAATTAAAACGGTAGTAAAAATAGTCTTTATTGATGATTAAAACAAAAAAAAAATAATTAAAAATATACTACTTTCTGGATTTTTTTTTCTTTTGAAATACCAAAATTTCCTTTAACATTTTATTAACTTTTTTTTCACACTTCAAAATATTTTGAAATTTTAAAAACTTCAAAAAAGGTATAAATACAAATAAAAACTTCAAAAATATGAAATAAATTTTATCAATGCTATCAGAGTTTTTTTCTCTTTAAAAATTTTGTGTTATATTGAATATATTTATGTTATATTTTTTTATTTCACTAATATATATAATTTTAAAATTTTAAAATACTTTTTAGGTGTGAAAAAATAAAATTTTGAAGAAAATTTTGATATATTAAAAAAGAAGGATTTTAATAGTGCTATGATTTTAATTGATTTTTTTTTTTATGTTTTTAATCATCAATAAAGACTTATTTTACTATAGTTTTACTTTTTATGGCTCTTTTTATAACTTAAATTACTAAAATACCTCTACTTTATAATCATTTGTTAATTTTTTATTAAATCTTAATAAAAAGATTATTTTTAATAACAGTTTATATTTTTAAAAAATAGATGTTATATTTTAAAATTTAAGAAGTAAAATATTACAAACTACAATTTATCTAGAAGTTTTATAATTAATCTAAAATCTTGCACGGCAAACGCAGTGTATGTCCTACTCCTACTGGGATATGTTTAATGTGTCATTGGGATCTTTTATCCTATAAGGACATTTTCGTGTCCTACCGAGACATTTATGTACCATCTTGGACTTTTTTTGATTTTCGTGTCAATTGGGATATTTTTCTCCCATAGTTCTCTCTCTTTCTCATCGCCGCAATTGGCTCGCTCCAATTTGCCAGCGCCGTCGTCAGACGTCACCGACGCCGTTGCGGCCACTAGATGCCATTAAAACCATAAAAAATGGAAAAAAAAAAAAAACAAAACAACAACAATAGAAAGTCAGTGAAACCACAAAATAAAAAATTAAATAGCCAAAAAAAAAAAAAACTGCTCCCTGCACTCCACCGCCAGCCACACACCTCCCACCACTGTTCACAGGCTGCCACAAGTCAGCCTACACTGCCTATCCACCGACCTTAGAATTCGACGTTCTACAATGAGCCACCGAAGATTTGACCAAAATCGATGATGATGCATTCTAGCGACAACCTCATAATTGAAAAAACGCGGCTTCAGTCTCCTTTCCCCCCGTCGTCGCTTCAATCTTCCTCTTCCCATTGTGGCTTCTATCTTCCTCCGAAATGTCATCATTGCTTCGATCTCCCTCCCCAGTAGAGAGAGAAAGCAGCGACGATAATCTTTGATTTGCTCTGCGAGAAGACGATGAGAGATGGAGCAGCGATGACGGTCTCTGATATGCTTTGTGTGGTTGGAATGACGATGAAAGAGAGGGATGGATGAGAGAAAGAGAGAAAGGGAAAGGGGAGAGAGAGAAAGAAACGAGAAAAGAAAGAGTGACAAGAGACAGAGAAAAAAGGGGAAAAACGTGAGAGAAATAATGACTGTTATTTTTTATTTTTTTATTTTTGAAGGAGATCAAAATTTATGATAATAAAAATTAGATTGATAAAAAAAAGATGGCATGTTACATAATTTTCTCTTTCTTCGTAGATAGTTTATATTGCATTAACAAAAAGCAAAACCAAATGTATCCAATCAAAAGTTAGGCGGAGTAGCTTAACCCAACATCTTAGTTGGGTTTGATGGGTTTGATGTAATTGAACTGACGGCTTAAGATTTGATGGTTTTGAGAAATTAAACGAATACCACTTTTTAAAGAGCTGGTATTTATACGGCTTTATGTTTAAAAATTTAGGAATAATCTGTAATAAAAGATTTATACCCTTGAATACGTGGATTTCGAAACTGTTGCTGCTATTGGGCATAATCTACATAGCCAAACTTATAGTAAGACATATTTTTATCATATCAATAGGTATTGTTAAATTAGTCGTTGGATTAAATTTTTAATAATTAGATTTATGACTAAAAATAGTTTTGTGTTTACGTGTTGTAAATTTTTAAAGTAACAATATCTATTTGTAGGATTAAAATATACGTCTTACCATAAAAAATTTTTAATTTAGGGGAGAAGGAGAGAAATATGCCAAAATGATGGAGAAAAAAATTAATAACCCAAATTTGTGGCAACTATAATAATGTAGGCTAATTAAATTTTATTATGCATCATTCGTTAGGTAAATTACAAAAATACCACAAAAACCTTAGCTTCACTTTTCTTTTTCCCTCTATCGCCTCACGCCTTCTATCTCTCCCATCGGTGCCTCATGTCTCTCTTCCACAGCTTGAGCTTGGTCATCGCGTTTGCCATTTGAATCCAAGCATCACCTCGTCGATCGAGCCTCAAGCTCATGCTTGCCCGGTCCTCCACTACCGAAGCTCTCTCCACTAATAGAGTCGAGATCGTCGTCGCATCAACTCCAATGATCCAGGCCACACGAATCAATCGACAACAACGAACAATCTAGATCTTCGTTGGAGCTTCCCGTCGCTGCTACGGTCGTGACGATGGCGCTGGGGGGCTATGGGACCTTTGACCTACGTGAAGAATAGTTGTGCCCGTCTTTAGAGTTGCACGGGGAGGAGGTCACGCCTATTGTAGGAGTCACCAAAAGAATAGGTGGTGCTTATCATTGTTGGAGCTCCGCCCATTGCTAGCGTCGCACAAGGGACGCCGACGTTGAAAAGAGAGAGGATGAGAGGGGGAGGAGAAAAGAGAGAAAGTACGTGCTAGGGGTTTTTTTGGGGGAAATAAAAAAGATGAGGGTACTTTTGAAATGTTACTTAAGAGAGAATATGAATTTGCAAAAGGTTGGCCTCTCTGTTAAAGTTATCAAAATTTTGGCCTAATGATTTTGATTGCTATATTATTTTGGCTTGTTTGTAGCAATTTTCCCAAGTTTAGACTAGAATCGTGGCCAATAAAAAACTAGGCTTTCTTGCTAAGCCCATAAATATGGGCCATAAAGATTGAGCCAATGAACCGGCTTTTCGAGAGCGGTGTGCTTAAATGTGAGGTCAATTTAAGAAATGTTACTTCTATAGTGTTGTTTTTTCTATTTTACTACTTTTATAAAAAAAAAGCTTAAAACACATTATTTTTGATAAATATAAAGATACTATTATTTTAAAGTATTTTTGTATTAGAGTTAAATAAATATGTGTTATGTATGAGTATTTTAACTTTTTTAGTTAAAAAAAATTGATATAAATTAAAGAAATAAAAAAAATGTTGACCCAAAAATGCAAAATTTTTTTTGTAAAGAATTAATTGAAACATACGTTATAACTTTAAAAACTATAACATATAAAATTTTTATATTACAATAATTTTTATTTTTTTATTATAGTTGTTAAAGGTTTTATACTATTTATATTTATAACTAATAACTTATATTCTAAACATTTTATCAATAAAAAAAAATTGATACACCACCCACTCTTAAACACGTGGGCGCTGGGGTCACGACTCACGTGAAGGTGAGGGTGGGCACTGTGGCGTGGTTGTCACGCGAGAATAATTCCCCCAAAAAGGAAAATATAAAACTAAGAAAAAAAAAGCAAATAATAAAAAAAGTCAAATTTATTGACTTTTCATCGTTATTATTATTATTATTTTTTTTCTGAATTCCAATTTTATAATCCGAAAAAAAGGAAAACATAAACGCGACAATCAGTCACTAGTCCAATTAGCTGCTCCGCACCACTCCACCGTAGGGGCATAATCGGAATTCGGAGGAGAAATCGAAGACGTCGCCGCGTTCTCTCTCTCCTACAAAACAAAGTCGCCGAAGACGGAGAGGGAGAATAGAGAGAGAAACAGAGTTTTTTTGGAGAGAGAGAGGGAGAAAACGAACCATGTCGGGTGGTATTGCACGTGGCCGTCTTGCTGAGGAGCGCAAGTCCTGGCGGAGGAACCATCCTCATGTCTGTAAAATCATCTCTTCTGCTCTTCAGCTTCTTGCTTTAACTTTTGATTCTCCTTTGTTTTGCTCGGGAAGTTGCAAATTTTTTTTTTTTTGAAAGGAGATTTTTTGGTTGATTTTTGTTGTAGGGTTTCGTTGCGAAGCCGGAGACTCTGCCTGATGGTACGGTCAATTTGATGGTGTGGCATTGCACCATCCCTGGAAAGGCCGGGGTGAGAATTCCTGTACATATGTAATCGCTATCTCTATTCATGTTACGAAATCCCTAATCCTCAATTTTTTTTTGAATTTTAGTCATTAGTTTCTTTTTTTGTTTCCCCTTAAATGTTTAATAAACTGTTGCTATGATGGTTGTTTTCTTTGTTGATAGTTGCTTTCTTTTTTTTGTTTACTTTGTCGTTTCTCTGTGATACATTTTGTATATTGTCTAGGTGTTTGTGCTTGATTTATGGGCTTCTTCAGAGCGTAACTTAGTCTTGTTTTTCTTATAAATCTTCTGCTTATAATGGAAAGATGATTTCTAGCATGATTTGCATCACCCTTGGTTGGAATGGTCAGGCCTATGGTTTGTTTTCATAAGGCTTGGGGTTCGAATTTTATTATATATATTTACATAACAAAAGTCATAGTTTACTGCCTACTAAACGTTACAGGATTGTATCTATTTTGTGATGAGGAAATCATTCTGGATGCTAATCTTGTTGAAATTATTCTATAACATTGATTGCAAGTTGAATTATGCCTCACCTTATTATGCCCATGTCTTTAAATTGACAACCCTAATCTTGTTGAAATTATTGTACAACATTGATTGCAAGTTGAATTATGCCTCACCTTATGGATGCCCATGTCTTTAAATTAACAACCCAATGTGTCAATATGATATGACAATAGTGACATCTAGAGCAGAATTTTTTTTTAAATTTATTAACTTGACACTGCAAATTTACTTCAGTACTGTACTATGAACAAGGGGAAATAAAGGAAATAGGGTTTTCATACAGTCAAATCATGACTTCTTACTCATGGTCACATTTGTGTCCTTTTGACCTTCTGTTACCACTACTCTTTGCAGGCTGTGAGGCCTCTTTATGTGTTCTCCAGATGGGACCTCAGTATGTGGTACACATAGGAACAAGTGTTGTTTTATCTGATTCTTCATAACCACTTGGAATGCATGTTAACCTTGAAAATAACAGTTAGATGTTCTTCTTTTAGGATACGATCTTTAACTTTGTGAGATGAGCTTTTTATTTCCTTGTGTAATATATTTAGGCCCCTAACCTTATGCGTTGTAATGAAAATAAGGCCGTGTTGATTTTTGGATGGAATTTCACTTAAGCTGGAGAAGTGCTATGAGAGGCTCTTTTTCTGGATTGAATATTGATGGGGTTTTATCTGTATATCTCTGTTTTTCCTCTGTTATTTTTGAAAATATCTTTGAATCATGCAAATCATTTTGTTTTTGATGTTAGATAAGTAGTCTTTTAATCAAATTTTTGGGATATATTTTTTTCACGTGTAATGTTGCAGACGGATTGGGAGGGTGGTTACTTCCCGCTTACTCTTCACTTCAGTGAGGACTACCCAAGCAAGCCTCCAAAGTGTAAGTTTCCTCAAGGTTTCTTCCACCCAAATGTGTACCCATCTGGAACAGTTTGCCTATCAATTCTTAATGAGGACAGCGTAAGTACTTTATGCGTGCTTTTCTGGTTAAGTTTAATCGGATATTTAGGTGGGTTTATTAGAATGTTTGTCCTGTGTGCAGGGTTGGAGACCGGCTATTACGGTTAAGCAAATACTTGTGGGCATCCAGGACCTGCTGGATCAGCCAAATCCTGCCGATCCAGCACAAACAGAAGGTTATCATCTCTTCATCCAGGTAATTTTTTCCCTAATAAACTCCTGTTTCTTTTGCTTTGAAAATCTCCTAATAGCTTAGTTGAATAAAGCCTTTTGGTTTCCAGTGGAATGTTTTCTTTTACCTGTTGAAAGATGGCAAACCCACATTTTCTAAAGATATGCAGTGTGATGGCTGGTTCAGTCAACAAAGAGTTCAGTTTTAGTTCTTTAAGAAATTTCCAAACTTTGTAAAGTATGTCATTGGAATCTGCACATTTCAAATCGCGGATTTCGATTTTGAAGTGTTATAAAGTTATAAAATGCTTGTCTCTAGATGTGGAAGGATAGGGTTTTTTTTTGGCTTGATGTGGGATGATAATTTTAAGTGTTTATCTACCTTTGCTTGTGTCTTATAAGTTATTTTTTCTTTTGATCTCTTTCATACCTTTTACAACATGGTTACACAGGATGCTGTAGAGTATAAGAAGAGGGTCCGTCAGCAGGCCAAGCAATACCCGCCTCTGGTCTAATGCAAAGCAAGCTTTTCCCAGAGACTTGGTACTTTGGTTATTCATCTTCCCCCTTTTATTTATTGCTACGACCACTTTTCTAAGAGATTGTTGTTATTCGCAATCGCTGATTGCTGCCAAGTGTAGACTGCATGATGCTTTACTTTAACTGCAGTATTGGATTAACCTATGTTGATATCGGTAAAGTAGTTCTTTAATGGTCTCGTTGGTCTTCATGTTAATGAGGAACATTCTCTTAAATATAGTAATTATATAAGTTGTGTGAATATTTACTCTGGTTTGATCTTTCTAGTTGTGCGTGTGTTTGACTCTTTGTGTGCATAACAACAATATTAATTTAATGCCTCCAGGTTCTGCTGCATCGAGGGTATCACTGATAATCTCATGTTCAAAAAGTTCATGACTTCATATACTATACGTTTTGCTGTGAAACTTGATTCATTTGTGACGTAATATAAGATGAGGTGGAAGGCTATATCAAGGTCTTTTTGTGAGCTTAATTGGCGTAGATTAAGGAAAAATAATCGCGGTCTATGTTAGTAATTAAATAGGTGGTTTAATTTCATATCTAACCGGACTCGTATGCTCTTGACCTTGATTAGTTTTCACTTGGTGATTTCAATCAAATTTGCCTGGTTGATTTTATGTTGTTGGACAAGGATGATTTTGTAAATACTGGGACCACAGGCAGTCGCTAGTTTTGTGAACGGAATGTCGGTCGTTTTTACATTGTCGATTTGTACGAGTGAAGAATGTCATGGCTATTCCAAGTGGCTCCGAGTGTTGCCCTTTATTAGCATTCGTATTTTGTCGCCCATATGTTATCACAAAATGCATTTGCCTTTTCCTTATTTTTTCTTCAAATGAACTCCCTTCGTTTCATTTTTCTTCTTGATCCCAAACTTCAACACCATGAGCCGGTTCCATGAGTTCGGTTCCGCTCCCAAAACCAAGTTTCGCTCTTTTAGACTCGACCATGGAGAACTTCATGTTTTTCCTCTCTGCCTCCAGGGAACTCGTACCTCCCTCCTGTCAGAGATATCTCTGTTGAGCCAAAAGAATTATAATCCGATGCTCCATGCTTTTATCTTTCGCTACATTCGCATACTAGTTCCCAATAACGTGTTTCCTTGTCTTTGATCAATCTGGGTACAGAAACAGACGCCGAATTCGGTCGACTTGTCCGGCGCGTAGGGCTAATTTTATGAATTCTATTTAGGGTCTTATTTTTGCCATGGTCTTTTATTGGTGAATATATATTCATATTTTAATTTTCTTTCATGCCTGGTTAGTACAGTAATTAACCAAGTAATTACTGATCAGGCGTCACTAGTTGCATAGTTGCACTATACCTAATCAATAGGCAACTTCGTGGTCGAATTATCAGCTTACCTTTTAGCCATGTATAGCTTAACGGTACTTTGATACACTATCATCGTAGGTGTGAGATTGAATCTCCTTACCCAAGTTCAAAATAAATATACATGTAAAGACGACTGATATATTCAAATTTCAAACAAACAAATAAAGATCTTGTATCATGACAGTTACTCTCTCCTATTACATTATTTATATGATGCAAATATGTGTATATGCTTAATTAAATCTCAAGTAATCTTTCTAGCTTAATTTCTTCCGTTTGCTTAAATAATCAATCATGGTCTATTAAACTATGAAACACAAGCTGAGAGACTTCTTCCTTCCCTTAAGTGCAATAGCATAAATTTTGATAAAGGATAAAAAATTCAAGTCAAAAATCTTAATTTGAGGATTAATATTAAGCCAGTAGTAATTGGGGAAACTATAATTAGCTTGATAAAAGGTGACGATTTTTCTCATTCTAGTCAAGCACTTCTTTCAAAAAATATCTACACAATAAGCTGGTACACCACTAGACAAAGAAGATAGATAAGATCTCACAATCACACAGTACAACACAAAAAGTGTCTACACACTCGCAATTTTTTAGTTCCCAAGGCCAAACCCGGTTTCTCACAGCTCCCTATTTTCTCTCACCACAAGGACACAGAACTGAGTCTCTCTCTCTCGAACGTCAGAAAACAGGGGACAATGAGAATTAATTATTATTGTTCTATATAACATATGCCTATTTATGAGACTCCTAAATAGACCTAATGACCAATCAGAGTCAGGACATGCCACTTGTTAATAATAACAAATATTAAGCCGGTCACAATAAGATTATCTTAATTAACTTATCCGGATATTATGACTCAAAAAAGAGTCACAATTTCAACACCAAATAAATAAATAAAAAAAATGGAATACACACGTACGTACGTACGTACGTACGTACATACGTTACATATGTACGAGATTTCCTTGCCAACAATAAGAAAGAAACAACAGAAATCACTCACATAAGAGCGCTTAATAGAAAACTACGCTGCATCAAAAATAGAGAACGAGTTGCTAGGAATTTTAAAAGCACTCATCTATAAGAGGCACGCTTCACCGTCTTAGCCCATTTTGCAATGTTTTGGGCTAGTTCATCTAACTCTCGAGGAATCTGAGAGAAACTGCAAGAGACCTGCATCCACGAGTATAATACCATCCGCAGTTAAACAATCATCTTGATGGGGCATCATAAAACCATTTCAGACATTTATCACCGATTAATAATCTCATTAAACAATAATCTTTTTTCATACTTTAGTGCTAGCTTTTTGTACAAAAATAAAATTTGCAAGTGGGATCGAATCTACAGTCCTCCTCATGCTATTAGACTCTTAGTCAGAGCTACTCACGGACATTGGTGAACGACCGCTCCTAATTTTTTTTAAAAAAATTTATATATGAAATTTTATAAAATGTGTTTTATTCCTCCTGAAATTGCATTTCGTCATTCTCCTCCTTAAATTGCATTTACCCTCTCTTTCTCTAAAATTCTATATCTTTATATTTGGCTCAGCTCATTAGTTCACGCCCTTGCCTCCTCGGCTAATTTTTATGGCTCCGCTTTGATTAGGCCAAAGGGTTTTAAGCACCCTTAGAGCTAGCTTATGTATTAGTGTAGAACATAATACTTAGATTCTTGTCTTTTTCTCTATACATTTTTATTTTTTTCCCTTTTTCATGTGATTCTTATAATTTCTTCCCCTAATTACCTTGATGAAAAAATTTCTTTTCATAAATGTCCATAAATTTTTATTTTTGAAACTCTCTTAGATACTTTTTTTTTTTCAAAAAAAAAATATATAAATAACATACGAAATATGCGCGTGGCAACACTGTGTTTTAACTAGGTTTTGTAAATGAGTAAACAATCTTTCGGCAAAAACGAGATTTTACTTGTGGATATGTTGCTCGTGTTCAACACGCCCATTAATTTTCTATTTACTTCCGATTTCTAAAAAATTAAATCTCTGCATTAGTTTTCTCTTCAACTCACCCTCTGACAATGATTGGAGCCAGAAATTTTTTAAGAGGACATGAAGTAAACTAAAACTTTCAACTAAAATAACATTATAATTATTTTAAAAGTTAATTACATAATTGTAATTTGTAATTTTAACTATTTCTCAATTTATCCTTTTGTTCTTAGAAACTATAAAGATATGCTTCCCGTAAATAGAAAAATTAGACAAAACAATATGACTACCCTTAAATGGTTTTGATAAATATTTTATATATTAAAAACATAAAAAATCTTAACATAAAACAACAAATTTAAAAAAAAAATCTTAAGTTTTATAACTTTAAAATTTTAATATATATATTTTTAATTTTTTTAAGAAGAAACATATATTTCACAAACAAATTAGGTTTAGTTAAGAGTAATTTTATCTTATCTCTATGTTTTTAAGTCAAAAAAATCTATAAGAGATAAAATTGAAACAAATTTTTCAAATTTAAAAGACACCTTTGTAGTTTCTAAAAACAGAGGGACAAATTGAGAAACAATGACTAGAAGGTATAGTTATACAAATAATCCATTATTTTAATAGAGTTTAATTCACTATAATTTTTTAAAGTCTAAGGTTCACAAAATTATGAATTCATATAACATTATGGTTGATATTTGGTTTCTAAGTTTTTTTTTTTTAAAAAAATTTGAAACATAATTAAATCAAAAGTGAAAAGTTAAAATTGTTAATGCAGCTGCAATTGTTACTTGTCAATGCTAACGAGAATCTACCATTTCCACCAAGAAATCCTCAACTAGCTTAAAAACCATACGAAATAGTGATATAATCAAAGCACTTAATGCAAAACTCGAGCTACATTAGCAATGACACTCAAAGTATCACCCGCAACAAGAATAGTAAAAATATAGAAACAAATCCGTGAATGAATTTTTGTTAGCAGACAAAACAACATGACTCACTTTCCAAAAAATATACAACCAATGCCATTGCCACAAATGGAAATTTTATCAAGCATCCAAGGATAAATTTTCAAGGTTGAAAATGATTAATGTTCACGTATGCAAGACTCAAACCCGCTTTTACTTAGCGTGTTAAAACTCCAGATCTCACTATACAAAATGCTTTAGCAAAATATCAAAACTCAACACAAGAAAACAATCTAAGTCCACAAAATGCAACTGTAAAGCTTACATCCAACTCCACAAATAAGAAAACTGATATTTTGGAAGTAGATGCTATATCCACAATAGCCCTTGGCAGGCAAGGAGGCTTTCAAAGTTCAGATCAGTTGCATTGTTGTTCCAATCTATCATAGAAAGAGAAGGGAGGCTTTCAAAGTTCAGATCAATTGCATTGTTGTTCCAATCTATCATAGAAAGAAAGTCATCACTCTTGTTCTCGTCCAACTGCATCCGAAAAAAAAAAAACTTTCCAACACTTAAAAAATTAAACACTCAAATAAATACATAATCATAATCATCCTCTAGCTGCAGACCATTGAACTAGTTGACAAACACTTCAATCTTCCATAGTTATCACAACTAAAAAAATAACATTATGCAATACAATGTTTTTAATTTATATTGTATTTACATTGTATCTTTAACAACCAACACTTATAGTCTAGCTAAAGAAAAAAAAGATATTACACAAGAAGAAAACATAAGCTACATCTCTATTTCATTCATTTGTATGACAGATTAAGATATGAAATTAAAAGGATGCTTTGAATCCCTTATATAAAGTGATTAAGAAAAGAAGTTCTATTTCTTTTTCAATGTGGGAATATTGAGGTTTTTTTTTTTTTTTTGTAGTTTTGACAAGCATAAATTATCATAAATATCTTTACAACTCAAATAATACTTAACAATGTGTATAGCAAAACGTGTTGCAACCATGTTTAGGTTAATGGTTTGAGACCCTAGTCTTACAAATTCCCTAATTTGTTTTTAGCAAAAATAAAAGCTATTAGTTCGATTTAGGTTTCAAACTTGCTACCAAAATGCTAAAGGGAGAATTAAACCACTCTTCATTAGGTAGTTCGATTAACTGACCAAAAATCGAACTATTTTGGTGGTAAGTTGAAAAAGTCATTCGGTCTTTATAGTTTTTTTAAACATATCTTTTGGTATCTTCTATTAATCCTAATAAGAAAGATTGTTAGTATGAGTCGACTTGTCCTCTTTTTGTCTTTTTTTTTTGAAGTGATTTGTCTTAATGGTGAATGAAAAAGGAAAAAAAAAAAAAAAGACGAAAAATTTCTCAAGTAAGTGCATATATCCGCTTTCACGCAATTGAGGCGTTTGCGTATCTGCAACATAGTTCTATCCATTTTGCCACCATATGTGTACGTAAAATATGCTCCTTTGCTTTAGGCTTATCAAACTAGTGGAACAAAAGAAAGACTTGGAGAAAGATATCAGATATGCGTCCATTAAAAAATAAACGAAAACAAAAAATAATTTATTGAACACATCAAAACAAATAATCTATATTATAGATGTCACATTTACTAGCAATAACAAAAAATAATAAATTATAATTCTAACATTTACCCAATTGTGTGCACAAATAACACAAGTTGGTTTTATGGGCAAGTCATATGTTTAATTGAATGCCCAAGTCTCAAGCAAGTACATAATTAGGTCCAACCACAATTTTCTGGGGTTTTGGTTAGTTCAATTACCCCTTTGATAAAATTATGATGTTAGAGCTATGGTCAAATTCCTATAAGCTAGATAGAATTTGAACTTACAACCAGTCAAAGGGAGTTGAACGAATCAATATTTTCCCACAATTCTTGCAACCACAACCCATCAAACTCTTGTAGATGTTGCCAAAAGCCTAAGACTAATCTTTCTATAAATAACCCAACTAAGATACAATGTCCTCCAAACAAAAGACTTGCTCTAAGAATATTTTTTCCATATACAACATATAATCTTGTCACATCAAACCATGGCATTTCCCAAGTGTTTCTTCATTCTATCAATGATCATAGCCTTCTCATCACTCTCAAGCAACGGAATCTTAGCGGCTCGCCACCTTTTGGACACACCGGTGGCTCGGCCACCGGCATTGGCGTTGCCCAAAATTCCATCTCTATCTACTCCTCCATTGCCCTCAGTTCCAACATTGCCTAAGCCCAATCCTTTGCCTCCTTTGCCTTCTGCTCAATTGCCTACTCTTCCAACTTCCCCAACTCTGCCAAATCCCACAATTTCTCCATTGCCATCTAACCCTTTGCCTACACTCCCCACAAACCCAAGTTTGCCAAAGCCCAACTTGTCACCATTGCCAAGCTCTCAAATCCCAACTCTTCCAAACCCAGCCAATACTCCCTCAACTCCAAAGGCAACACTTCCTCCATTGTCAGCCACTCCTCTACCCACTATCCCAACAACAATGCCTTCAATTCCCACCAATATTCCAAGTTTTCCTTTCCTCTCTCCTCCACCATCTAATTAATTAAACCCCTTTTGAGATGCCATTGGTTTAGCTGGCTTACTACCAACTATCTATGATCTTGGGTCCTTTGAGTCCGTGAATACACATTTACATAGCGATTGGCTTGTGTGTTACAATCATTATTTGAGGGAGTTTCATATATATTTTACTTGTATTGTTTGATTTTACGTGTACTTTTTTACCTTTTGGGTTGGATATGTATACCTTTTTTCTATAATTATTGTTGTATTTTGTTATTGTAGTAGTGAATAAAATTTGTTGATTTGTCATACAAATAAAACGTCATCTAATATCTATATTGGATTGGATTGTAACAAAGGATGAAAAATAACATACAACTTAAGAAACATATAAAAATTTATCTTTAAATATGGAATTTTTTTTAATGATTTAAGAAACTCAACAATTACAAGTAAAATACACTACATGAAATTATATATAGTTCAAAATACTTGATAAAATTTGCATGATAAGAAGTGAGTGTACAATAACGAAAGGCGCACATTTATAACGTTAAGTAGAATAATTAAAAAAATACCTTGTGTTATTGAATTTAGTTTAATACAAATACCTTAGAAGATGAACAAATATCAATACTAAAACGATTCCTCATAGGAACTGCAAAGGTATTACTATCTTGATTTAAACAATATTATTACAAACATATAAAGTTTTGATAGTTTATACACACACACATCTATAAACACAATTTTGGACATGGCAGAGATATGGTTCTCTAAGTAATGGGAGCTTCATGATTATTCTAAAATAAAAAAGGATAAAATTCTCTGATTACTCCTCGTGACTTGTCCTATTACCAAGCTCAATCGGCCAGAAACCGTTTTGGATGGCTTTTATTAGTCATACTACTTAATGGGTTTCAACGCCAATTTTCATTTTTCCAGAACCGGTCACTCGGTTTCAATCACATGCAAAACAACAACAACAATAATCGAGGAACAAGCCCACTAGACATTGGCTTTTGGCTATAGACTGTAACTTGAAGGATATTCTCCCCTCTACTGCCCAAAATCTTGTCACATCAAACCATGGCTTTTCCCAAGTGCTTCTTCATTCTCTCAATGAGCATAGCCGTCTCATCACTCTCGGACAATGGAATCTTAGCAGCTAGCCGCCTTTCGGTCACACCGGCAGCTCCGCCTCCGGGACCGGCATTGCCCAAAATTCCATCTCTACCTAGTCCTCCACTGCCTGCATTGCCCTCCGTCCGCCCATTCCCTAAACCCAATACTTTGCCTCCTTTGCCTTCTACCCCCTCTTGCCAAAGTCCACAATTCCTCCATTGCCTTCCAATCCTCCGCCCATAATTCTTCCCACAAACCCAAGGCTGCCAAGGCCCAACTTGACACCATTACCAGCCTCTCAAATCTCAAACATACCAAGCCCAAGCCCAGCCAATATTCCCTCTCCAAAGGCAACACCAACTCCTCCTCTTCCCACTATCCCACCAACAATGCCTTCAATTCCCACCAATATTCCAAGTATTCCTTTCCCTTCTCCTCCACCACCTAATTAATTCATGAACCCTTTTGAGATAGATATCATTGGTTTAGCAACTTTCCATGGATGCATTGGAGCCTTTAAATACATATATACATAGAAATTTTGTTGTGTTTCATAATCATTGTTTGAGGGCGTGGCGTCGTTTTATTATATCTTTTACATGTATTGTTTTGATTTTCTGTTTTCTTTTCATATGTTAGGTTCGGATGTCTGTAACTTTTATATGAACATATTTAATATGTTGTACAGTTTATCGATTCATACATATATATATATATATATAGGCGTTTTCTATGGTACGTCAAATGTTTTGAAATATCGGACTTTGGTTGCGTCAATTAGTATTAGTGTATGAATAGACATTTAGCTGAGGGTATCAGGAGGCGTGCATGGAATGAATTCGGTTTCAATAGGTCACTTGCCTACAATAGCATTGATTTTCATGTGATCATAAGAATGAAGTGAGGGGCAAATAGTCTTTTTCCAATATGTTTTGAGTATAAATTTAAATTTTTTTATAGTGATACGTAATTGAGTGGATGTAACACGCAGATTTTAACATACTCACACGTAATTTAGTTACTTTTTGTTTTTTCTCTCTCTTTTGCTTTTATAAATACCTAAATTTTAAAATGTCATACTTCTTTTTTAACTAGGATTAAGACTATTCTTTTTACTATGCATTCCGAAATAATAAAAAGGACAAATCTCTAACTACATAGCTCATAAAATTTAGCCATTTTATTGAGGTTTTGTATTAGTTGCCGCCCCCAACACCCTCTATTGTCGACTTTTATAAACACTCAAGCTCGAAAATATTCAACTTCAATAAATACAATTCTTCTTCCTATGTGTTCAGAGCAAGGAGAAGAATTCATCTCCATCGTTTTTTCTCTCTCTTTTACCTTTACAAATACCTAAATTTTAAAATGTCATACTTCTTTTTTTAACTAGGATTAAGACGATACTTTTTACTATGTATTCAGAGAGAATAAAAGGACAAATCCCCATCTACATAGCTCATAAAATTTAGCCATTTTATTGAGGTTTTGTATTAGTTGCCGCCCTCACCCTTATTGTCTACTTTTATAAACACTCAAACTTGAAAATATTCAACTTCAATAAATACAATTCTTCCTCCCATGTGTTCAAAGCAAGGAGAAGAATTGATCTCCTACCATATAGCCTGAAATATATGCTAGTAACACGTATTTAGTTGCTTTTTTATTTTTCTCTCTAATGGCATGTATAAAAACTAAAGTTTTAAAGTGTCATAACTTTTTTATTTCAATTCCGATTAAGACAAATCTTCTCGTATGGATTTAGAGGGAAGATAAGAACAAATGCCCATCCATGTTGGCCATGAAAATCTCCCATGGTCGTTGACGCTTTGTAAGACTTTTAAAATGCTAAATTTTTTCCAATTATTATTTTTAAATACTCTATTGAAACACTTATTCATATTTTATTTCTAGTTTGAATTACAATTTATTAGTGTATCCAAACATCAACTTAGATCATTGTTCACTTCAAATCAGTTCAATTTTTTTTTGTTCAATCTATGTTTCGATATGAGTTGATAACATAAATTTGGAAGTGAATGTGTGTAAAAAGTGAAAAATTTAAAATGGGTAAATAATTTGCACTAAGAAAAATTATTTGGATTGTTTGAAATTAGGGAGGGTTGAAAACCAAATTGGATGATTTCAGTTGGAAGGTCCAAATTCTTGCATCGGAAGATTTTATTTAAACAAAAAAATTTAAACCGAGTTAAATTGAGTACTGTTCTAAATCGTCATCAGAAAAACCATAGTGTTTTCTAACAATTCTTACAAAACCTCAATAAAATAACAGATTCTCATAGGGTTTATGGATGAGGGTTTGTTTCTTTCTTCATTTGGAACGCTTAGGAAGAAAAATCCTCTCAATCAGAGTCAAACTAGAAAAGTTATGACATTTGAAACCTTTAAGTTTTTATAGAAACAGATTATATAGAAAGAACAAAAAGAAACCAAATAAATGTTAAAAAAATTAACGAAAAAAAAAAAAAGAAGACAAAAAACAATGTTTTTATCTTTGTGGGACTACAATCCAAGAGCATTTAAAAAAAAAACTTCACCTGAATTCTTAATATCATGGCATCAAATTTTAGAGGCATCAAAAGTCTTTTTAGTATGTGGAGCATCATGAGACTTTGACTAATTAATGCTTAGTTCATCAATGTTAAAATTAACGTTAAAAAAAAAAAAAAAAACCGTTTCATTGTTTCAAAGGAATGGAAAAGCCTCGGACGAAATTATTAGTTAAAATCTCATGATGCTCCATTACATATTAAAAGACTTTTGATGCCTTAGAAAGATGATATCATAATAACAAGTCAGATGACAGAACATTTTTATACGGCTCCAATCCCTTTTAAAACAGTTTAAACTGCTCTTTTTAATCAGGAGCTAAAATTTTTGTTGAAAACATGGTGATCGACAAACCGGTGAAAATCATTGGTTAGAATTATTTTTATTATAATATGTAAAAGTTTTATACAATAATAATTTTTTTATTGTTATTGTAACATATGAGAACTTTACATTGTTTATAACTAAAAAAAAGATAGAAACCAAACACAAGATAAATAAAATAAAATATAAATAACAAGGTAATCAAACTTAACATGCGGAACCTTAAAATTACTCCTCATGTGCCATCAACTTGTTTTTATAGAAGTATGAATTTGTGGATACTGGAGAATAGTACTAGCAGTAATAGCAACAACTAATAACAACAATAAGAATAAGAATAACAGTAACAATAACAGTAAAAAAATTCCAGAGAAATGAGGTATAGGGAAGAGAAAATAGGCTAAACCAATAGAGAAAGATATAAAAAACAATAACAATAATAGTAATAGAAAAAGAAAAGAAATTTCAAGAGAAATGAGGTAGAAAAGGGAAGAGAGAAATAGGCTTAAACTAATAGAGAAAGATTGAAACATGGTGACTGGTGAGAGGGAGATAAAGAAAGAGCCACTGGCACCTTCCATAATCCAAACATGGAGCAAACTGAAAAAGGGGGACAAGAAAAAGAAAAAAATTACAATATTTGATCAAATTGTTGCTATACAATTGAAATTTAAGACAACATTAAGAATATTTTTTAAAAAGTCCTTCTACATGGTAATTATTTTAATTACGTTATGTTTTTTAAGATAGAACAAAATAGCATATTTAGATTAAAAAAGAGGGGTGGAAGGAAACAAGAAAAAGAAAAAATTACAATACTTGACCAAATTATTGTTATATAATTGAAATTTAACACAATATTAAAAATATTTTAAAAATGTCCTTATACATAGTGATTATTTTAATAATGTTATATTTTAGAAGAAAGAGCAAAATAGCATATTTAGGTTAAAACTTAGTAAATAATGTCATTCAAAATGTATAGTAAATAGCATATCATGAGAAATTGAGTAATATCTTATGAGAAATTGAGAACAAAAACACGAAAATTCTCCCACCTCTTTATCTTTTATATCTCTTACTTTCCTCCCTCGTCGGCGCCACCGACGGCTAAGAAATATAGTATTAACCTAATAATACTGTATTAACATATAAATATAAAATTCAAGGGTAACTTCGCCAGACTGCCGATAGCTGGAAAATATAGTATTAACCTAGTACTACAGTGCTTGTACATACAAAAATTTGCTGATAACTTTGTTGAACCGCAGAAAGCTGAAAAATATAGTATTAACCTAATAATACTGTATTAACTTGTAGATAAAGTATTTTAAGGTATATAAAAAACAATGGACATCGCTGGACATCACTAACACCAGTAAAGCTGCTAAAGGCCAAGAAATACCATATTATCAAGTTAATATAAAATCTCTCAATAAATGCACAGATATAAGCAAAAAAACAAATTATATCAGTTTTATAACACATTGATCCAAAAAAATTCACAAAACTTCAGTTCATAAAAAAAAACTAAAACGTGCAAAAACTAAAAAACACCAAATATGGTCGTAGCATTGAAACCTGTTGTCTTTTCGTCGAATGCTGCTCGTGGACCCACTGTCGTGCCCTACCGAAAAAGATCATCATAGTAGCTGAGATTGCGACTAAAAATCGACAAGATCTCGATGAAGCAATTGAGATCGCGGCGAACAACTGATAGGATCTAGACAGAGCACCTGAGGCCGCGATGGCTTTGGTTTCTCTGCAATAACGACGAAGCAGTTGCCAATTCCAATCTCCATGACGAGCTTTCCAAGGTAATTCAACGAAGATCCATGATGATTGAACGACGTCGAGCTTTTCACGACGGTTAGATAAAGATCCACGATGGCGACACATAAGAGAGAAACGAAGATCCACCGCCAAAGCTTCTGCCATTGATGGAATAGGAGAGAGGCTCGTCCGTCAGAGTTTCTACCATTGATGGAATAGGAAAGAGATAAGGGAAACCAAAGGAGAGGTAATGGAGGGAGAGAGAGGAAACAGAGGAGAGAGAAAGAATCGGAAGAGAAATCAAAGAAAGGAGGAGAGAGAAAGAGAAGTGAGAGGGGAGGAGGGAGAAAAATAAACATGAAGTTTTGAAACCAATCTGACTTTTGAGGGTAGTTTATTCTTTTATGTTTTTAATAAACTAATTAATACCAAATATGCTATTTGGTTCATATTTTTAGAACTATTGATATTATTCACTTAGTCAATAGTAAAATCTGTTATTTCATGTAATTTCTCTTATATTTTGTTTCATGTAATTATATAGTAATTATTTTGATGATATCATTTTGATGCATGCAAAATATTTACAAGTTGGAGTTAAATTTTTATTCAACAAACATAATTGAGTCATTTATCTTATTAACCAAACTAGAAAAAGCATAATCTATAGAGAGACTCCACAAAAGCTCAAAATACGAGCATGTGGTTTATAGCAAACATAAATATTATGCAATAGTGATGGGGAGCATATATAAAGAACTGATACATATATTGTTGGGTTACATATCAAGAACTGATACATATATAATTGGATTTTGTTTTTTCGGTGGGGGCACAAGCTGTCATATTGATAATTCTTCCTATTTAGGCGGCCAAGAATCCAAAAACCTTGCTCCTCCTCCCCTCCCACAATCTTGGAGCCTCTTCCACTTGCAGCCTCGCCAAGATAGGAGATAAGAGGCTTGAAGGGGTCCAACTACCCTATTGACACCATCCCTCACCATGTCGATCAAAGATATGACCATTCAAACTCTTCTTCTCACACAAAGACCAGCCTTTCCACTGGCTTCCTCATCGTGCCAGAAACATTTCTCTCTTTAAGCCCAAGGCTCCAATACCAACGAAATGATGGTGCCACAGGTCGGCTTTTTTTGTTTTGTTATGCAACGTAATTGTTGGCTGTTAATACATTTTATTTCTACATATGTCCTAATTTTTCTGCCCTTGATGAAGGCTGTAACGTTTTTTGCATGGAAGAGAAGTCTGTAATTTTACAAGTAGTAAAATATAATAAATAATAAAAGGGTTATTAACATTAATGACTCATAAACTTTGAAGTTCTTACCATTTTGCTTCCTAAACTTTAAAAATCCCCGCTTTATTAACTTAAAGTTTTATATTTTTTTCACTTTATCTTTTCTGCCTAATATATCGTCAAAAGTAATGGTATTAAACTCACGCGAGGCGCATATTGAGGTCGATGAAACTATTTATGACTTAATAAGACATTCCTGCTCCTAACATAGCGAAACACGATATTGGAAATCCCTAAGTTATTTTTTCTTAACTTCTTAAATAAAAATGTATCCGATAATTCTTACTCGAGACTAATAAAATGTCGTTTTTGCTATTACAGACTATCAACATGAGACTCATATAGGTCTATGTACATCTCTTTTGAAGGAAAATTCGAAGATGGATAAGTTGAAGAGATCTGAAAGTTTAGATAGTAAAATGACGATTTTTTATGTTCAAGAGGTTTGGTAGGAGAGACCTTAAAATTTATAATCTATAATAAAATTACGTTAAAAATTAATTGTTTGAAAAATATATTAAAAATAATGTAATAGCATGTGATAATTATATTTATGGGTTAATTGTTAGACTTAGTACCCTAAGTATTAAATGATGTAATAGTTTTTGCAGACATTTAATCAATAAAAAATTTATTATTTTTCATATATCAAATGTTATCCTCATTATGTTCATTACTATTGAATATATGATAAATAAACAAAAATCTGAGACTATTTATCTAAATCTTTAATATTGTGCATATGATGGACAGATTATACAGAAGGCATAAATTTTAAAGGTAATAGTCTAAATGATAAGGTCTGCAATTGAGAAAATAAAGCAGGGTGCTTTATTCATGTTAAGATTGTTATGTTGGCTACATCATAAACGGAATGTGACTTGTCTTGGTCATCGGAATTGTACTCCATAAGTAGAAACATTAGTATTGTCATAGGTGATGATATATTGGATCGGGACAAAAGTTGAATTGATTTGATTAATAATTCTGCTTGTTTAAATTAATTCACTTTAGACAATCATATGTGTTGCATCTTAATCCTAAAATGAATTAATGGGTCTGTATTATTAACTTTGTATCTTTTGATGTATCAAAGGGTGACATCTTGAATTAGATGAATATACGCTTACAAGTACGTTAGAGACATGACTCGTGATTGACATAGACTCGTTATACATAGATATAAAATCCATAGCTCTTTTGTAGAGCTAATGATATTCTCTTATAGACATTATCTTGTAATTAGAAAACTAGAACGTTCAACCATTTGGATACATATATGTAACTGAATGGTATACTATTTATATATAGTAAGTATTTCAATAGTAAAATAATGGAACATAAGATAAAAATAATCAATAATCAAGAAGGTAAAACAGAATTTATTTTTAAGCCGATTATAAATATCCTGTGGGGATGTTACACATTATGATATGCCATGGATGACTAGCTTATTGAAACTTTGAAATTTTATATAGTTTAAGAGTGTAGCTCTAAGCTTTTAGTGGAATAGCGTTAGAATTGATAATTATAAAATATATGTATCTAGGATATGTTATTTTACAATTATAGGAGCTTGGTTTATACATGTCCTTAAAGTCCCCTTTACTAGCCATAATAATTCATATAACGATATGACATGTTTTTCCTATATACGGATGACTTATGTTAATTATTAGATTGATTAAAATTTGATAGATTAGATTTAATAATTCATATTGGTTTATTGGTTGAATTAATTTTGTGAATTAATTCAAGATAAACATGTTGAATTATTTGGATAATATTTTATTTGATGTAGGATAATCTATATATGACTGTTTTAATCAGATAACTTCTCCATTGTTATTTGAATTAAAAGTAAGGCTCTATCTAAGATTTTTGTGTAAAATAAGATATTTTGATATTTTTAGATTATCGATTGATCGACAGGCCGGTGATCAAGTTTGGCAGGCTGATGCCATAAGTTTGGAGGTCGGTGCACATGTTCGGCTTGCTGACCGTGTGATGATCTTGATACGCATTTTTCACGCGTTGTTGGTTAGAAGTTGATCTAGACTCGAATTTTGAAGCATAATCTGATAAGGACTAACCCTAAATTCAATCGCTATATAAAGAGAACTAACTATTTTTTATTGTTTCTTAGATCATTTGAGAAGTAGAGAGAGTGTTCTAGTGAGAGCAACTTTGAAACTCCTAAAAGGCTTGTCACAACCTCTCTTTTTACGGGTTGTGGTTTAAAATTTTTCTTACTTATTTATCTATAAAAATCTTGAAAATATTTTTTTTTCAATAAATATATTACACATATATACTAAAACTCCTTTTATAATTATATGTATAACTACACAAAGAACTTTCTTTTTTAAAATATCATTTACTTAGCATGTCCAAAAGAGATTTTTGTCTCCCTTAAACATATTATATCATTTATACATCAAGATCCAAAATAACTTAAAATACATAACAACAGAAACATATCTGTGCTGGTATCCACACCCTGGTCTATACAGTGCTCATATTCCCCTGCTAGCTTATGAGTATGTCCATTCTGACCTTCTAGTGAAAATTACTACAGCATAAAATAATTAGGTGAGCTTATGCTCCGTAAGTTCAAACATAGCCTACATGAATCGTATACTAATGTGCATGATCCATTTATGGTTTCTTATGAACATTCCTTATTCTTGCTATATCTTTTCTTTCATTAGGGCCCAAGTGCTCGTACCATATGTGCACATAGGTCTTTGTAACACTGAGACTATAACATAACTTTAACTTTAGACTCCCCTTTACTTCGGGAGCTGTTATGACACTTTCCTTAGTTCTGGTGTTTCATTTACCAGTCTAGTTATTTTGGTTATCATACCATGCATGACAATATATGTATATACTATGTGTGAAACATTTATACTTTTCAATTGTATAGCACACATAGGCATGTTCACATAAATACACTATACTCTTAAACCTACTCTTTCATACTGTAAGTGGGTTTGGAACTTACTTGTTTTGCTGCTATTAAAACCGTCCTCGAGTTTCCTTTGTTACTCGTATAAGGACCTGTTTAGCTAATTATATCATTATTAGCCAAATCATCACCATTTAGTTGTACGTTAATAAGGTATACTTTTCGATTACTATTTTGGAATACTTTTTTGATTACTTAAAGTTCGACTGTCTTCTCATTTTTTTTCTCTATCGTATACGTTTCGGGGTTCGTACTGCCCATTTAATGAAAAATGACGTTTTGCCCTCGATAGGTTGCTTTGAATCCCTAAGCCCGACTTGGCTAATTTAACATGAAACGTTGCTCATTAGCGTGAAAACAAGTGTTTAGGGTGTCAGATTACTAGTTTGAAATAAAAGTTCAAGTTAAACAAAACTTTACAATTTTACCCCTCATTTGAAAATTTTTGACCATTTTGCCCCCACGACCAAAAATAATCTTTTTAAACCATTAGTCCCCATTTTTCAAAAGGATCAAAGTTTCTTAAAGTACCATACCCTAATTATTTTTGTAAAATGACATTTTTTCCCCTAAATTTTTTTTTCAACTTTAACAATTTTTTTGTAAAATTTATATCTCACAATCGAAGGCGATTTTCGATGAACTGTTCGTAATTTTTAACAGTTTTGTCGAAATCTACAACTTTTAGGTTTTAACTTTTTCAAAATTCCCATTGAAAAAGGGAGTTTTTGGCCTTTTTTTTAATTTTGCCGAGAATAAGATTTTTTTTTTGCAATTTAGTCCTTAGTGTAATTTTGTAAAAATCTACTTTAACATAATGCCATCACTGTTTTAAGTAGTTTCCAAAACCTCTCTAACAAATAATCTTACTTGAAAATGTTAAACATCATTCCTTTGAGAAATTACTCAAATTTTGAAATTTTTACTCAATTTCAAAACCATACCAAACCTTAAGCACTTAACCTCCAATTACACCACTCATCACCATCACCCACTTGAAAATTACATAAACATTTCATAGTCTAACATAAATAATTACATGCCTTACTTGGAGAACAAAAAAACAAAGTTAAAACAAGCAACCATAAATCCAAGATTAAGGGCTAGGCTTTTACCAAAGAGAAAAGTGATGAGCTTGTGCACCTTCCTCACTTTGATTATGCCAACTTCCTAGGCATATTCCATAACCAATAAAACTTTTGTTAAACTCCCTCCAAACCCAAGGGAACTCTAGAAAACTTCAAGAAAAGTTTGAATCTTACCTTAAAAATTAAGAAAACCTTGAGTTTGAGACTTGGTCTCACTTGAAACTTACTTGAAAGTGGTTATATGAAGGAATTGGTTTTGAACAAAATTGGGAGAGTGAGTCAATGGGGCAGCCGAATATGGAAGGGAGAGAAGTAAAAAAAATTGACTTGTTTAAGCTTTTAATAAATCTTATCTCATTTGGGTTTAAAGTGGTGAGTCACCACTTAGTGATAATTAGGGGGAAAGTTGGCCTTTTGTGATTGGCCACATTGTGAATGTGATGGCCCAATCAAAATTCCCAAAGTGACCCTTTGGTGGGACCCTTAAAATTTTACACAATGTAATTTTTTTCCCACATAGTATTTTTCTTATACTGCTGGGGTGAAACTATTGGAAAAATATTCTTATACTGTATAGAATATCCTCTCTATTCTTTAGCCCACTTTTGGAGTCAAAACACAGTATTTTCTATATCTATGTTTTTACTTTAACAGTGTACTTACACTGCGTTGAACCATTTCTATGCTATTTTAAGGTTTTAGCACACTTTTCTACTTTATTTTGATCTTAATCACCCATTAATTTATACCACAATATTATAATTAATTGTAATATAAAATTCATTTCATGGATATTATTTACAAATTTTTGAGCTTTTAAGCTCGCAAAATCTGTATTTAGTAATATCTAGCATCGTATCAAGTTTATCGTAAAATTTCCTACTAACATTGTTTATTATACATTATCGTAATTTTTACAAAGATACGATTTATAATGGTAAATTCATTAATTAAATCCAATTAAATATTAGATTTTATTAATGCATTTCCCTTGGTCATCACAAGGCTATTGTTCAACATCTAAAACCTTAGTTCTTCGTCTTCTAAAGTGCTTGGAAAGAGAGGTCACTAAAGGAAAAGCTATACAACGTGCAACTTTTCACATTTTGATTGTGGAAAGAGAATAGCAAGAAGACCAGTTGGTTGAGGCTCTTTTGGAACGTTCTTTTCTAGTTGTAATCTCTACAATTTTTGGTCTACTTAAGAGGTACGTAAGATCTTTTTATTAATTTATGTACTTAGCATGCCAAACTTATTATTTGAAAAAGATTTTGATTTAAAACTTTTAAAATTCCACTACATTATCATTTTCCAACATTAATCATATAACTATAACTCCTAGTTTTCATTAATTCTCAATTTGTCCCACTGTTTTTAGAAACTACAAAGGTTTCTTTTGAATTTGAAAAACTTAATTCAATGTTATCCGTTATAGACTTTTTGACTTAAAAAACATAGAGATAAATAAAAATGCCTTGACTAAACGTAATTTGTTTATGAAATATAAGTTTCTTCTTGAATTTTTCTTTAAAAAATATATTTTAAAATTTAAAAAGTCATAAAATTTAAGATATATATATTTTTTAAATTTGATGTTTTGTTTTATTTTTTTGTATGTTTTTAATATATAAAATATTCATCATAAGATTGTATAATAACTATTCAAAGGATGAGTGAGGACACCTTAACTGGTTGTAAATCCCTTTACTACAAGCATAAGTTGAGGGTGAATAAGTTAAAGGTTCGAGTCATGCTAAGTCCCACTTAAAAGTAATGATATTCTTCCCCCCCTTGTGTCAAAATAATAATAATAAATTCAAAGAATACTAGACTTGACTCTTGGTAAATTTGTAAAATATTTGACATTGCTATGTTACATGTCTAACCGGGTGTTTGATTGAGTGGTAGAAACAACGGTTTTCTTAACTTTTTAACTTATAAATAATATAAAACTCTTACATGCTACAATAATAATAACAAAAATTACTATAATATAAAGCTTTTATATACTCCAAAAAAATAATTCCAAACAACTATTTTTACCCCTTTTCAAACACCCAATAGATTCCCCAGGCAATGGCCACAGGGCTTGTGGAGGACAATGCATTGAAGCAAAACCCACGTGTAGAGAGAGAAAGAGAAAACTCTAGGATCTGATTTCTTCCCCAATTCGTCTCCAATGGACAACATGGCCGCGTACTACCCACCTCCTCCGCCGCCGCCGGCGGTGCCCCACTACCCTTATTACCATCCGCCTCCTCCGCCCTCTGCGGCCGCGCCGGCACCCGCAACGCACCACTTGCCCCTGCCACATGCCCCTCACCAGCAGCAATCCCCTTACGGGGTCTACGCGCCGCCGCTCCTCGCTCCAGGCTCGCACGACGAGGTCCGAACGCTCTTCGTCGCGGGTCTCCCCGAGGACGTGAAGCCCCGCGAAATCTACAATCTCTTCCGCGAGTTCCCCGGCTACGAGTCCTCGCATCTTCGGAGCCCTACTCAAACATCTCAGGTATGAACTTCTCTAATCATTGCTAATTATGGATTTCCTCTCAATAATTGAAGTATTTCATCTTGTATTTTTTTTGAAAATATTGAAACTTTTTTTCCATGATTGTTGGTTTGAATTTCTCATGTAACGTCATTGATAATCATGTATTGAATTCGATACGGTGTTCTTCTTTGTGGCAGCCATTCGCTTTCGCTGTGTTTTTGGATCGGCAATATGCAATCGCGGCAATGCACGCTCTGAACGTAAGACAAAGTTTCCCATTTTGGGTCTATTTGGGTGTTCTGATTGAAAACTTGTATTCTGTATGCAATGTGAGGAGCTAATATGTGGGTATTTTTAGTTTTATTACCATTCAATTGAATAAGAACATATAATTTGTGGGATTTAAATAGAATCAAGCTTGATGATATATTAAGTAATTATTCATTATATCTGTTTTTATCCCCTTTGTGAAGCTAATTAGCATACCTTAGATAAAATTCCTGTTTCAGAAATGCCAATAACATCTTATAGTTCTAGCCAACTTGTGCAAAAATCTTTGTGCTTTTGGTTTTCCCCCTTTATTACTAGACATAAAGGGTCGATGATTGAGTCTGACATAAGTTAATACTGGACACTGCACCGCCCAAGTATATACACACACACACATATATATATATATTTTTTTTTTTTTCCTCTTGTTAAGCTTCCCTTTAGCTGGTCTAGTATATCAGGCCCATTAATGGTTGGTATCAGCTTGCATTTATATTTGATTGTATACTTTACACCTTGTCGATGGGGTTAACAGATTTGTTAATGAAGTAGTCTATCGATAAAGAACTGGCATTATAGAGCAGTAAAGCTTACAATCACAAGGACCTTGATTAGAATTGGCATTGGGATTATTTTCTACTTTATCATTCAGTTCCTGCATTGGATTATTTTCTACTTTATCATTCAGTGGACGCGGTTAAAAAATTTGTTCGCATTGTATGCTTGATGATCAACGTTCTCTGCAGGGTATGGTGTTTGATCTTGAGAAAGGGTCCACATTGTACCTTGATCTAGCGAAAGCAAACTCTAGATCAAAGCGCCAAAGAACAGGTCTTTTATTTGTTAGATTCTATGGCTATTAATTGATTTGTAAGTAAGTTCCTGTAGTTTTACTTGTTTGGAGCTGACTACAAGCCTTTGCCTTATCATTTTACGTAGATGATGGAAGATTTGGATCAGATAAGAGATCTAAACGGTCTCTGTTTTCAAGGGGGGCTAATGATTCTGGTAAGTGCAGAGAATATTTTGCAGGAGCTCGTTACTTGCACCTTTTTTTTCCTTCTGTTTGCTGTCCTGGTGCCGTAGGAAGGTTTTTGATTTCCTCACCACTCTTTGAATATCTTCCTCTCAATTGATATGATATGCTCGACATTATTATGTGATGCCTGATTTTTGCTTGGAGTTAAACTCTGTTAGTCACTCGGAGGACACATTCTTCTTAAAGCTCACACTGCACATGTTTTGCACGCATGGACACTAGCAGGTGTTGGCAGCACGCACATGCCTGGAATGGGTAATTCTGCTTACAACATTGGTTATCCATCTGAACCAAGGTCATCTGCACTACTTAAGCACGCTTGTACCATGTGACAGTTGTATTTCTAGCTCAATAATCTGCACATATGGTATTACTTCTAGCGGAAAGGTCTTGGGACTAATAAAGTTACTATATGCCCTGTTCCCTGAAGTTGGAGTTTATTATAACGGTCTTGTTAAGTTACATGCTCTATATGTCTTGGGATAACATCTATTAATTCCTTTTGTTTTGCTAAAACATTCAGCCAGGGGAATTTGGAGACTAGAGCAGTAAATGAGACCATGGCTTCGCATTCGGTAGATCTTTTATCCGTTTTCTCTTCCCTTTTTTTCCCTTGGTCCTTGTGAAAAAAAATTGACTGTTACATCAAAACCAATGTTCTTTTGTAAAATATTAATCTTTGTTTTTGATTTTGCAAGTAAAATTCCACTCTAATGTTTGGTGCATAACTAACTATATTTTAGGGTTTTGTTTGTACTTGATGTCTTTGATGCTATATTTATAGTGTCTTAATCTAAAATAGCTTTTCTCAGTAGCATTTTTTGCTCTTACTCAATATACTTGTCACGCCTCTGTTTAGTAATTAATAACTATCTTCTCCTGCATTGACAGCATAATTCTTTGGTGCCGCATCTTCCACAAAATAATACCTCATGCCCAACTCTTTTCGTGGCTAATTTAGGGCCTACTTGCACAGAGCAGGAGCTAGTTCAAGTATTTTCGAGGTTAGTACCTTCACCATTTTTTATGTCATATTCTTAATCTGAAGTCTGAAAAATTATGATATTGTTTTCACTATTCTTATTAGATGCCCTGGATTCATAAAATTGAAGATGCAAGGAGCATATGGGTCTCCAGTTGCATTTGTTGATTTTCAGGTGCTCCGTCTGTGTTTATGGTTCCCTAAACATCTTAAGCAAAATCCAAATTCCACTCGATGTTCGCCTTTTTTTTCTTCCAATATTATGATCCAACTTTATGCATTTATGAACCGCCAAATCCATGCAGGATACTGCCTGTTCAACTGGAGCCCGAAATCATTTACAAGGCACATTTCTGTTCTCATCCACGGGCGAAGGCATGCGAATAGAGTATCCTTCAGCAACTAAACTAGTTTTTGTTTTGTCTTTTGTTTTTAGTTTTCATTTTATACTCCACATTTTGAGATATTTTCAAATCTTACCTTATATTTTGGATTGTATTACATTTATGCCATCACATTTCAAGTTCATGTTAAATCCTTTTACTTTTTGGTCAAATGTCAATTTCGACCATGAGCAAAACCTAAATGTCCTTCACATCTTGGAATTCCTTTTTCCTACTTTTCTTGTTCTTATTCCTTCTTTTCTAAAGGGCGTTTAGGTCTTTTTTGCAGTCGCAATTGATTGTTAAGTGAAAAAAAAAAAAAAAAAAGAGGAAAGGATGGAGATATAAATTTGAAATTTGAAGTATGGTTTTTTAATTCCTTGTGTTTTTGATCATTTTAATTCTTTGTGTTGGTTATGCCTTATAAATGTTTTACTTAACAATAACTTAAGGTTTGCAAAATCAAGGATGGGAATGCGTAAGAAGTTGAAGCAAATTCAAGGGAACAGAGGAGAACAGCTGTGTTGAAAACTTGTGCTCCTCTAGAAGCCTCCCTAATGATGGTTTTGTTGAGTCCATCATATTTTGTAATTTGTAATACTATGTACCAATATAGTGTTTAGTGAATATCAGTGGTAGCTGTCATTATAATCATAATTTGCCTCATAAATTTGAAAGAGCCGGTTACCATTTGTAGCTATTGATAGCCTTCAAATTGGAAGATTTCGTTTTCATCTATTTCATAGTTTTCTTTTCGTTTCTTTTTTTAAATGAAGGTTTGATTTTTTGTTAAATTGAAGTAAATATTGCTATTGTAAATCTAAAATAAACAGAACTATTATCAAATGCAACTTAGGGACGAACATTCTAAGGGACCCTTTTGGCAGAGTATTTGCTCCTACTTTTGGGAGTAAATCAGGTGTGCTATTTTCTTTATTACCCTTGTTGTGTTCTAGCCTTTTTTTCCCCTTTTATGCGTGTCATTTCTCTTTGTTAAAAAAAGCTAAAATACTTTTAGATAATATATCTTTGAGTAACTCAAAATACATTTAGATAACTTTAATCCAAAATACTTAAGAATAGTAGTGTCTTTATATTTAAAAGTATGTTTCAAACTTTTCTAGAGAAGTGCTAAACTGGAAAACAATTCATAGAAGTGGTATTTCTAAAATTGAAAGTAAGTAGAAAAAGAGAAATAAGCTTTTTAATAGAAGTGGTATTTCTAAAATTGAAAGTAAGTAGAAAAAGAGAAATAAGCTTTTTAATAAGTGTTTAGAATCATATTTTTAAGAGTTAAAATAAGTTAAATAGGTTTTAAACTTTTTGTTCTAAAAAATGGTTTTAAAATATAAATAATGTTATAATGAAGTTTATAATGTTTTATTGAAACTCTAGTATAAGTTTCAAAATCTAATTTAAAAGAGTTGTTTTTGTTTTTTAAAAAACTACAAATATATGAGCTTGTTTGGCATAATTTTCTAAAAATTGCTTTTATGGATCCAAAAAGCAAAAACTGCTTAATAAAAGTATTTAGATGATCTGTTATAAAAGCTTTGACTCTCTCAAAAAGCTTCTAGTTAAAATTGCAATATATGCTTTCTCAAAGAACACTTATAAAAGGGCCTTTAAAATTTGCAATAGTCTTATTAAGATGTTGTAAACTTTATTTTAAGTTTATAATATTTTTATTGCTCGTTAAAAATTTGAAAACCATTTTGATCCATTTAAGTTTTTTTTAATATGATCTCTAATATTTTTGGAAAAGCTATAGCTTTTCTTCTACTGATCAAACAGGTCTTATAACTGACTGAAAACTATTCGGAAGAACTCTTCTAACAAATTATTTAAACATTTTCAGAAACCCTTTTTAGATCTTATAAACCAAAAAGGAGTTTTTAGAAAACTTTGCCAAAAGATGATTCCTTTTTATATACCTTCAAATATCAAAATGTAAAAACATAGGAAGTTTTATTGGGATCATGGGATTACCAGTAATTGTTACCCTCAAAAAAAGAATTACAAGTAATTGCTTAATCAGCGCCCTCAAATGAATAAAATTCACTTGAATACAGTGATTTCTCAAACGAGGGAAACTCAACTGCTCTCTGGACCTCCTTTAGGAATCCATTGACTTCATATGAAGAAAACCTTCCAAAAAGCTTATAGGTTTTAACACATTTGGATATTAGACTCGATAATACTCAAACTTGATTAGATAGTGGGGCAAAACCAGATATTAGTGTATGGTAAATTCAAGCTATTGACTTTCTCATAATTGCTCCACCTAAATTCTTGGACTTTCAGTTCAGTAAATAATTGGACGGCGGAGTTACCCATATCTCACTCGCTCTCAAAATGTAGCATTCATAAAACAATCACATGACAATTGACATATACTAGATGAGAGAGAGAGATGTCCTTATTTTCTACACATACGACTTGTGACTTGTTTCCTGTCTCGCTCATAATTACAAACTAAGATTTCATCGACGAAGTTATAACTAAAAATTGAAACTAATTTATCGTAACATATATTTTTATTTTATATTATTTTTTATGATATTTTTACACTGTAACAATAAAAATAACATAACTAAAACGATATTATCAAATACTGTTTTAAAATGAGTTATTAATATGCCCTCATCATCATGTGCATCATTGATATTAGGCTTTGGGAATTCAGAATTGCACGCAAGAAAGAAAGAAAAATAATTTAAAAAAGTCAACGGGCCTTTTAACGTCCTACAAATAGGGGGGGGTGCCTAGCCCTTGTTTTACCACCTCAGATTTTGTCACGTACGTTTGTCGTCTCATGCTACGTCATGGCATAGGGGGAGTTTTTTTCCTAAGCTTGATTCATTGGTTGATCCTTTGTCTGCTTTGGCTACGAGAGACGGGTCACAACTCACAACACAATGTTTTCTGCCGTCCAGTTCACACTTTCACTTCCATTGACAAACTGAGAGAACAAAAAAAGAAAAAAAGGAAAAGAAAAGAAAAAGCAAAAGAAAAAAGCAATATGGTCATGACATTAATTTGAAAGAAAAAAAAAAAGGAAGTAAAAAGTCAAGCAAAAGAGAATGGAAAGTAACAATGTGAATTGTGGAAGTTCGCCAAGTAAGAAACACATGATCAAAGAGTTTAAGAGCACGAGGGCAAATTCAAACTTTGATGTAAGAAATGTTAGTTGAGTCTTTGTAATATTGTACAAATTCTTCATGAACTACACCATGTGTCTTCTAAATTTTGAAACACATATGTTTTACCTCTTGAAGTATAGTATTTTTTTAAATATACCAACAAACTTTAAAAACGTATTGTTTTTTAAAGTTGTTAAGTTTTCTTTTGATTTAAGGTTAGATATAATATTTAGGACTTGATATGGACATTCTTATTCGCTCCAAATAAAATAGTTTGGAGCCAAACTTTCATATATTTTATTTGTTCTTGGTTAGTTGATCAAAAACAAAAAAAGAGGTATGAATACTGGAGAACAAACCCTAATACATTTGGGTTTGTTGAGGGTTTAAAGAAACCAATAAATTTTTTCTTTTAATGTACATAACAAGTGTTATTCTACCCAAAAACAACAAGTTGCAAAGTTTATATGGAGAAATATTATAGTTTAAGAGACACAACAAATGTATTTCAAAATTTGATGTGATACAAATGACACAATTATGGGAGAATTGGAAAAATTTATGCATCAAAATACTATGGCGTTATGTACTAGGGTGTTTGGCTAGTGGTGGGAACCATTGGTGGGAACCGTTTTTATTGTAGTATATGAGAGCTTTACACTGTGACAATTTTTTTTTCTTTTTACTATAACATGTGAGAGTTTTATATTGTTTATGATTGAGTTTGTAGTGTGAACCACCTATAACCAAACACCCTAACGTGGTCAGGTCACATCACTCTCTCTGTGGGGACTAAGAAGTCAAGATTAGCTACTTGTGTTGGCTTGGCGGACCCCATGTTAAAGGAGCTTTGGTGCTTTTTTCTTCTCACAGCTTGCTTTTGGTTCATACATTCATGCACATATCCTGCATGAACGATTGATCTTTCTGCTTCTCTTGGAATTCATTGACCTATATAGTTAGGCGCTGTTTCAACGTTTTCGTTTCCCTTTACATGCACAAACGTACTAATACGAAACCCACACATATATTTTTTTTAAAGTACTCTTTTGAATATTGCATGTTTGTGAGCCGTGTTTAAACACCTATGAACGAACCAGAAACTTAAATATATATCTATCAAAAGTCTCTCTCTGATCACCAGCCACATGCTTGGTTTGCTGCCCCCCCCCCCCCCCCCCCCCCCCTATGTGGCAACTTTTTCCCCCTTGCTTATTGCTCTTATGGCTTCCCACTGTGAATTCTCACTTTTACAAATTTCTATACATACATGTATACATATAAACACATAAATAGATACATCTACACATAAATATAGAAGACATTTAGGAATGTAATTAGATCTATAAAAATTGTAGCACATTATGACAGTTTTGCTTTACGCTATAGCATATGAGAGAGTTTTTACACCATCTAGAATTGGAACTATTTCTTACTAGGTTGTTAATTTTCCTCATACATATATATACACACACACATATACATAGTACAAAAAATTAGACTTCTAATCACAACAGTTTCTAGCAAAAGTTTTAGTCACAATATTTTTGTATGACTTATGATGTGCATTAAGTCACAACTTTATATGAATTTTTGTTGTGACAAAAATTTTAGCTATAAAGCTTTTAGAACTAATGGGGTGTTTGAAACATTAGTTCCAACCTATCATTTAGAACTATAAACAGTGTACAGCTCTCAACACCTATAAAAAAAAAAAAAGCAAAACATTGCTACAGTATAAACTTCTTATATGCTGGAGTTCTTAAACGTAAAACATATATTCCAATTAATTCTTCAAACAGAAACTTAAAGTTCTGTAAAAAATTGTTGTCGTTAAAATCTAGCTTTCTACAGTGACATATACATATACATGTGTGTCTATACATATAATATGCATGTATGTATGCACGCATGCATTGTATGTATGTAATACTTGTTTTATATCAAGTTCACGAGTTAAAAAGCCTATATCATTGAAACTTCCATGAGAGTACAAGAAACTAAAAGGGATGATTATAATTGGCAAGGCCACAGTCCTTTTGCTCGGCAAAGAAAAGTGGAGCCATTTTGTACCAATAAGCTTTCAATGATTAATTTAATTTATATTGAATATCTATTCAATCAAATGGACAAAAAACTAGAACAAATTTCATGACCAATATTTTTTTATTCACGACGTCGGCTCCTTTAAAAAAATAATAATAATAATAATTGCAAAAGGCTCAATCATGCGGTCCTCTCGTCTGCTTATAATTGCGTGCGTTATGCGAGGACGTGCAATATGCTGGAGCCACACCATATAGAGCAGATGAGGTACGTTCTTTACTTTATATACTTATATATATATATATATATATATATAATTTTTGAATGCTTTATTGGTTTGTCTGTCGGGTTTGCAGTTTCTGCCACGACAAGACTCAATTAATTCTAGTGCAATACGTACAGAATTATGGAGCCACAAATAATTTAATATTTGAAATTTTATTTTTGACTTTGGATCATGTGTATATATATATAATGTATATCACTATATGTATGCGAGCTTTTTTGATTTTCCAAAGTTTCTTTCTTTTTTTTTTCAGTTTTTATAAATGTTATAAGGAAATAAGTTAAGATTAAACGTAATGCGGCATATTAATTAGAAGAAAATTTTTATAAATATCATCTTTTTATATTTATTTTTTATAAATGTTATACATATTTATTTATGACATAACATATAATATAAATAATAGTATGACAAACTTTTTTAAATGTAATATAAATAAACATAATTTTTTAAAATATGATATAATATGTAATTTTTTTTAATTAAATAATATTTATGAACCATCATTTGCTCTCTTTAACCAACAATACGGGACAAACATTTGAAATTGACTATATATATTTAATAGGGAAAAAAAGAGGATGGCTTTATGTGTAAATTTTGAAGTGTAAAGCATGTTTTCTAAATTAGAAGTTGAACCGAAAAAAAAAAAAAAAGTATCCTAAATTAAGAGCGGGGATTGCATGGATGACATTAATCATAAATGGAATAAAAGAAAGAAGAAAGATATTTGTTGCTTTTCACCCTACTATATTTTTTACCTAAAAAATACAAAGATTCGTCACATTTTCAATTCCCAATCTTTCAACAAAATTCACGTTTTGTCCTACTATATATATTGACATGACTTTTACGGTATCTTGGTTTTATTCGACTACCAACAGAACCAATCTTTTCCTTGGCTTTCCAATCACACAGCGACGGTAAAACTCATGAACGGAAAAGAAGAATGGGGAAAAAAAAAAAAAAAAGATGAAAGGGTAGATTGGGACACTTATACGAGGATATGAATATTGTAGCATATAAAAATTTTATACTATAATATATTTTTTATATATAATATAGTATATAAAAGTTTTATACTGTTTGAGTTATAACTGAGTTTATCAAATACCCTAATCTTATTTATAGATTTTGTTATTTTAATCATTTGATTAAATTTTAAACGATCTTATATAAGTGATACCATGTAAAATTATTTTCAATTATCTATTCTATTATTAAAGAATTAATTTAATATTTAAAATGACAGTATCTATTGGCAAGATCAAAAATATCTGTCACCTTATAAGTTTTTTTAAAGGTAAAAACAAAGAAATGAAAAAAGAAAAAGAAAAAGAAAAACACATTAATTAATTAAAGGATGCTTATGTTGGCGTTGCTACATTAATTATTTTTTAAGCCGCCCCCTGAAATAATAAACAAATTGAAACAGCTTTCACCATCTTTTATTTAGTGGGCCACCCCAAGTGCAAATTGGCCATATTATCCCCATTGATTGGTCGCAACGAAACTCCGAACCACAAGGACAGAAAGGCCTATCCACTCAAATCGTTATTGCGTAGAGGAAAAGTCAATTCCTAACGGCATCAATCCACCGACCACCGACCTACCCTTTTCCACCTCTTAGAAATTAAAAAAAAAAACCCAAAAAATTTCAAAAATAAATAAATTAATTAAAAAAATAAAAAACTACTATATTTCACAAGCTTTGAATTACACTTCACCTGCCCACATAAGACACCACCCAACCCAGCCAGCGCCCCACCACCACCACTCGTTAATTTATTTTATTGATGAAAAATAAAATAATAATTTTTATTTGGATTTATATAAACACAGACCCTCATAGTTTGCAAGCATAATAAAATAAAATAGAAATAAAATAAAAGAGCATCTAATGTTTTACAACCTGTGTTCCTCGGACGGGCTCTTCAATAATGAACATTACCAATAAGGAAAGGAAAAGGGGAAAAAAAAAAAACAGAAAAGAAAAGAAAAAGAAAATCGGCGAGATATATTTTGTGTCGGTGAATTTGGATTTTCTGATTATTATTTATTTATGGGTATTTTAAGTTGTGAAGAAATTAATCAACGTGGAAGCTTTAACCAGATAACAGGCATAGTGGCCAAGTAGTAGAGCATGAGAGCCCTTCTCTTTTCTTTCTCTTCCTCTGTTTTTCCCTCAAGAGAATAACAAAAAAATTTTGAAAATTTTCGCACTCCGATGAAAATTCAATCCTTACCCATGATTTCTTAGCCCCAAAAACCATCTGGGTCGGTCTCGGAATTTCGAAAAACCAAAAAAGCAAAGAGAGAAAAAAATTCGTCGAGACATATGGAAGAAGAAGGAGCGGCGAGAGAGACGGCGACGAGGAAAAGAGGAGGCGGAGGAGGGGAGAGCGAGAAGCAGTACAAGGGGATAAGGATGAGGAAGTGGGGGAAATGGGTAGCCGAGATTCGGGAGCCGAACAAGCGCTCGAGAATATGGCTCGGCTCGTACTCGACTCCTGTAGCGGCGGCTCGAGCCTACGACACCGCCGTTTTCTACCTCAGGGGCCCGTCGGCGCGGCTCAATTTTCCGGAGCTGTTGGCTGGCGAGAACGGTGGCTGCGGATGCGGCGGCGGCGGCGGCGGCGGCGATATGTCGGCGGCTTCGATAAGGAAGAAGGCGACCGAGGTCGGTGCGAGAGTCGATGCGGTCGAGACGGCTCTGCGCCACCACCATCACCATCACCAGCTCGGCGGGGGCGGAGACGCGGAGATGAAGCCGTGCGGTGGGTTTGTGAACCGGGTTGACTTGAATAAGCTGCCTGATCCGGAGAATTCCGATGGCGAGTGCGACTGGGATAGGAACTCGGATTAAGGTCGAAACGACGGCGTTTTGGTTTGGGTCGGGTTGGGTTTTGCTAACCTGCGCCGCCGCCGAGGAGGAGGAGAAGATGGTGTGTGTTTTGACGGCTTAAAATGATGATGCCTTTTTTCTTTTTCTTTTCCCTACTAGCCTTTTCTTCATTAATTTAACTTCTTCTTTTTTTTGTCCTGCTGCATCTTTTGCTTTAGCTTTTGTTTTCTTGTCTCTTCCCTTTCTATTTTCTTTTTTTAGTTTTGAATTTCGACCAAGAAATTTTGGCCTTTGTAAAAAGTGATAAGTGTATATTAGTTAGCACGTAGTGTATTTATTTATCCTATTATGCAATCATAATCTCTTTTCATAAATCCAGTGTTGATGGATGGGTAAATGGTATGTTTGTGTCTGTCTTGAGTGTCTTCTTGAAGAGAGATTTGATAAAACAGGGCTCGAGAAAATACATAACATGGAATTGGGTTTTTGGGGCCAATAATAAGCATTGAAAATGGACTTTTGAGAGCAAATAGAAAGTGGGGAAATTGTTACCAGTAGGAAATAGAGAGAGAGAGCTAGAGAGCGGGGGGGGGGTAGAACAGAAGAACAGAAAGGGCATACAAAACAGCATTTGGGTGCAAAGCGCCAGGCTAACCACTAAAGTTATAACTACTAAAGGGATAAGATTTTGAGAAGTTAGGTATTTTCTGGTTCTCAACACTGTTTGCTGAATGTGAATTTTGTGCTGTGGTGGGGGCTAATGAGCCGATGGCAGGATTGCAGGGGTGGTGCACCATCATAATGATGGTTACAACTTGATTGGCTTTTGTCTCTCCCTTGGGATCGGATTCAATTCAATTTTCATGCAAGGTCAAAATGACAAATCCAACCCCAAGTCTTCTCTCTCTCTCTCTCTCTCTCTCTCTCTCTCTCCCCAACAAGGACAATTTTTTGGTCGCTGCTTATTTAGTTTCAAAGCCTCAAATCACAGATTTTGATTCTGCTTTGAGCTGTAATCCATGCATTTAGTTAACAACTCCCAGACCACTTCCCTACACATGGACAAGGATTTGTCCTCAATTACCGGAAGATTTCATGCGTTTCTATGTTACTTTCAGTTTTTATATTTGGGAACAGCTTCGCAAATCTCAACGATGTAGATGTTCTAGGACAAGGAATATATATGTTCATAAATCTCTAACAATTTTCTTCTTCCTAGTTCATGACTAAGCCTATTCTAGAGTTGTCCCCGTTGTGTCTATTTCCCCACAGTACGACAGACAATGAAAAGAAAAACACAATACCTTCATATTGGTTTCGTTCTCAAAATTTTTGAAAATGTTTTCGTATATTTTTTAAAGCAAAAATTTTAAAAACACTCAGTACAATTTTTTAAAAAATTCTTATTTTTTAAAACAAAAATATTCATTTATTTTTAAAAACAATACCAAACAATTCCCTCGTTTCCTTCCGCAACACTTTTTCCTAGTTGTAATTTCACATGCTAACCTCAAGTTAAATGCATAATCAAAGCTCAATTTCTCTCTCAAATCTCAATTGGATAATTATTTTATATCGACACACAAGAGCACATTTATGGAGGCTATCGTTCAATAATATAAGCATCAGCCTCATCCATGTTCACGTAGTCAACTTAGCTCTACTATTTCAGCTATTTTGTCAACTGTATAGTTCAAGAACCTGTACTCCCCCTTGTTGGGCAATTCCAATGACTTCTTCAGTTCAACCGACACCTGTATTAACAATACCAGTACCTCTCTGTTGCATTACGGCATCTTACGTAGATTGTCATAAATGTTTTTTCCCCCTTTCAATAAACTCACCCAAGAGTATTGAACAAGAAAAATAATGCTTGTGACACCACAGTATTAAGTACTATAATAAAGTAGATTCGACTTGTTAATCCCAAACTGAGTGTTCAGTAACATGAGTACCCTGTAGCATTGTTCATCACAGACTCACAGTTGGTTGCTAATGGAATAGATGTTTAGATGTTGCCAAGTTTAGCAACCAACTATGATGCCTATTGAATCTCGATTTCAAAACATGCAGTGGTAACTCGACGCTTAGCAAAATTGGTTCTAATCAACTTTTTGATTAAAGAATAGTATAAAGCTCTTATATGTTGCAGTAAAAGACACAAAATAATGACAGTGTAATGTTCTCATATGATGTTACAATATTTTAATCAAAAAGTTGGTCCTAACCAACTCTGCCAAACACCATTTTAATTCTGCCATAAAATTCATTTGAGTCGCACGTTTATAAACAGTTCACCTTCACGCACAACAGCAGCCAGTGGTTGTGAACAATCTAACATAGCGTTGCTGGTTAGCTAGGAAAGTAGCGGGGACAATATAATAAGAATAATAATAATTGCGGCAGCTCCATACGACAGTTCAAGTTTTTGATTTCTTTTTTTTTTTCCCCCTTTTATGGAGTGGTGGGGGTGTGGGTGATTGACAAAAGCATGGGTCCATCGCACTTTCAGTCCTGGAAAAAATTTGTCCTATAATTGATGATGAGAAAAATGTTGATGACATTTTATTATACAACCATAGGCCAAAATTGTACATATACCAAAAGAAGGCAACCCCTTCTTCAATGCAACTTGAACAACTTATGGAAGTGAAGAGATCTGTACGAGCCAAATTGAAGTGACATCCTATAATTTCGGCAATCTCCATGTCCTATGTTTTCTTTTCGTTAGCATGTTTTATTTGAAGGGCAGCTCTTACAACGTTTCCCCTTGTGATAATCCCAACCTTTAGCAAAGGAAACAAATATTTTACCAGAGACCAACCCCAAAAATTGAAAACTTGGGGACAAAATTCAAAATTTAAGAAGAAAAAAAAAAGGACACTATCTCACCAGCTTTCCCTCGGCATCAACAACCGGAAGTCGGCGATATTTTGTCTCGAGTAATAATCTGCCGTTGGATTGTGAAAAAAACATAGTAGTTATTTCCTTGCGCATTGATGAATAGAAAAACAGTGAAAAGGGGAGGGTATGAAGAGAACAAAACCTAGCAGCATCCTCAAGGTTAGTGGTCTCACGAACAACGACTGGAGCCGGTGTCATCAAATCACCGACCACCTTGCCATTGGTTTTACTTAGCAACTTCTGTACCTCGTTAAAAGTCTGCAGTAATTTTTGCCATAAAGCACCTTATGAGTCAACGTTTATTTAAACAGTTGGTAATATGAAACGTCATACAACAAAAAATACAGTGCCTCTCTGTCGGATATATTACGAAAAGCACACTTTTGGAGAAATATAACTATATACACTCCAATATCCATGCGATTGAAATTTAAACTGAAAAGCCACAAAAAGTTTTGAACATGAATTGACTAGGGACAATCATGTTAAATTATTCAACTTTAAGAAAGATGTTTCTCACATACTTTCCATGTGCTGTCTACTTCAGGAAACATGCTAGTGTCTGGTCGTCCACCACCTACTTGCAAAATTGGAAACTTATGTAAGAGAACTTTCTAGCCTTAATGGGTTTGAGTTGGATAACACTCACAAACCCGAAAACAAATTTAGCTTCTCTAAAAACTAAAATGAATGGCAGCCACAAGAGAAGAAGATTTGAAAAGCAAATCACAAATAGAAGGTAAGATTCCACCAAGTGACAAGAACACTAGCTCAACTACAGAAAGCTAAGCTATGGCTTTGTGAACTCAATTACCGAAGATGGAGTCCAGTGCTAACAAATCATAATCCGAAACAAGACCAACCTGCAGCAAAGAGGTTTAAAAGTTATTTCCACGCATTAATCAATTATTAATGAGCATTTTCCCGAAACAAATGTATTCAAATTAAGAAACAAAATTTGACTATATTAAACTGACGTCTGAACTCTATCCATAATTGTTGATCCAAAATATTGGAAAGTTAAACAACATGCTTAGGTCAGAGGTTGTAATATAACAAGTTAGAGAAGATATTCCTCTTAAATCAAATGAGATCTGAGCCATCTACCACTGAGAAAGTGTTCAAACAAATTCATTTGTACCCTGTAGACATGAGTTAAGTGATAAACGAGGATCAATGGAGAGAGGTATAAAAGGATAAATAAGAAACTCTGGTGATTTCTTGGCCATATGGTAGAACGAGAGAAACAATCACTTTGGTGTCTTAGGACAAGTAGAGATAGGTTTTCTTAAAGCTCAAAGATCAAACTTTTCTAATGAACACTTGATTAACATAAGCCTTAGACTCAGGGCCCAATGTGAAAGAGTATAAGTGCCACAATCTTTCATTAAAACAGCATCATCCATTGAATCAAGAGCTGCTTTTGATAAATGACATCCAGTATTGCAAAATGAGAAACATTTGAATACCGGTAATATCATATGTATAAACGGACTAATAAAGAAGGGTAAGTTACCAATTTCCAATTATCATCAATCACAGGGAAACCAGTTATTCTGTTCTCCACAAGAGTTTCCAGAGCTGTTGCAACAAGGAAACCCATCAATAATAAGTTGAAAGAAAAAAAAATACAAGCAAATTGCAAGTTGCAAGTTGCAAGATGGTGTACTACACAAAGGTTAAGCAAGAAAAAACACCATCATCCACAGTGGTTGTAGGCTTCACCACATGCAAATGCTCCTTTGTTGTCATAAACTCACCCACTGTATATACTCCACTTTTTGCCTGCACAAAAAATAATAATTCAGATGCAAAAGAAATCACCAATCCCCACAAACAAAATGCTTTCATTTATTGAGCTATATTGTCACCACAAACCTCCAACGACCTTCATCAATTCTCCTCATCCAAAGAAATCTACTGAAACGTTTCAAATCTCCTACTCTATTACCACATCCACCAATCCATAATCATCACAATCCATAAACCCTAATCCTAAAATCCCAAAAGGAAATTCCAAATAAACACAACATATAAGAGGAATTCAAGTTCTAAACGACACGAAAACAGACAATATAGTTCCCAAAATCAAATTCCACATGCAATTGTTCTGACGAAAAACGACAAAATCAGGAAGGAAATACCGGCACGGAATTCGCCGTCGAGGTTCCGTTGGCGGCGATAACAGACGACCTCCGAAGCCCCGAAACCCCATCGGAGGACCGAAACGCGGCGTTGGAAAACGAAAAGAGTCGCCGGCCGGGCCGCGACAGCAGAAGGCACGGCATCTGAGAAGCGAAACCTGACGGACCCGAGCCCGAACCCACGGCGGCGAGATGGCCTGTAGCCATGGCCAGAGACTCCGGGACGGTAATGGAGGCCATCGTTCGGCTTTTTCCGGTGGATACTTTCGCCAACGAGTCGCCGGAGAGTCCGAGCTCGGAGAAGAAGCCGAAAGAGCAGAGAGAGAGAGAGAGAGAGAGGGAAACTAGAAAAGCCAAAGGATTTTCCTTTTCTTTCTTTCTTTCCCTCTCTTCTTTTCTTATTTTTTTTTTAATTTTTCGGGATATTTTTTTTGGGGGCTTGAGATAATAATGATTGGCTTTGGCACAAGCAAATTAACGGACTTGGCAACTTGATTAGAGATTGTGACGCGCGCTTTTAAATTTTTTAATTAATTTAAATAATTAAATGAAATTAAGACAAAGGATTAGTCTAAATCAACAGAACCGATCGTCCGCTGACGTGCCATCGTCCGATTTCGGCAATCTGATCAAGGTCCCGGGCCCACAAAATTGGACGGTTGAGATTGCGTGGTTTAAGTCGGCTAGGGTTTGGTAAAACAAATCTTTATATAAATGTCCTTGTTCGGACAAAGGCGGTTGCGGTGCCGCCAACTTTCTTCGCTGGTTGCTGCCGTCGCTCACTTGTTTTCTCCGACGAGTGATTTTCCGAGAAAATCGAAAGAGAAAAAAAAAAGCGAGAGAGAGAATTTTCAGAAAAGATCAAATAAAAAAGTTTCGAGTATTTTCTTGAATTTCTGTTTTTCGAAAATGGCGGCGCAGGTTCAGGTTGAGGTTCCGGCTCAGAATGGGGTGCCCAATGTTGGAAATGGCGGCAGTGGCAGTGGGGATGCTGGTAGCCAGTCGATGACGACGTCGTTGTACGTCGGAGATCTCGAGGGCAATGTCAGCGAGACGCAGCTCTACGACTTGTTCACTCAGGTCGGCCAGGTCGTGTCGGTTAGGGTTTGCAGGGATTTGAGCACTCGGAGGTCGCTCGGCTATGGCTATGTCAATTTCAGCAATCCTCAAGAAGGTTTGGTTTAGACCATTCGCCCTCATTTTTCCGCTTTTGCATTTCAATCTTCGCGTTTCTCTTTTTCGATTTTAGTTATGAAATGGAAATCAATGTTTCAGTCTTGATATATATATATATTTGTTTCTGGGTTTTGGTTCTCATTTGGACAATGTTGATTTTGATTTATAGCTGCTCGTGCTTTGGATGTTATGAACTTCACTTCTGTCAATGGCAAGCCAATTAGGATTATGTACTCTAATCGTGACCCCACCACTCGTAAAAGTGGGACGGCGAATATATTTGTTAAGGTATGTTTATCTGTATTGAAGATTAAACTAGGAACAGTATTGGTTTCTACTCATTTTTTATGTATTTACAACTCATGGGTATTTTTTTACTGTTGATATCAATTGTTTTTCTTTTTTCTGTGTTTGGATTTGGTGGGTCTTTTACAATGTGGTTGTTAATGAAGTTTTTGTTTTTGGTTGGGGGCAGAATTTGGATAAAGGAATTGATAACAAAGCTCTCCATGATGCATTTTCATCTTTTGGGAACATTTTATCTTGTAAGATAGCTACTGATGCTTTGGGTCAGTCCAAAGGGTATGGTTTTGTACAGTTTGACAATGAGGAGTCTGCCAAGGCTGCCATTGAGAATCTGAATGGCATGCTGCTCAATGACAAACAAGTGTATGTTGGGCCCTTTGTCCGTAAGGAGGAAAGGGATACCGCCACTGAGAAGGCTAAGTTCAACAACGTTTACGTGAAGAACTTGGCCGAATCGGCAACTGAAGAGGACTTGAAGAAAATTTTCGGTGAATTTGGGACCATTACCAGTGTTGTAGTTATGAGAGATGGAGAAGGAAAATCTAAAGGTTTTGGATTTGTTAACTTTGAGGAAACGGATGGTGCAGCTCGCGCTGTTGAGGCTCTTAATGGAAAGAAGTTTGATGACAAGGAGTGGTTTGTGGGGAAAGCCCAGAAAAAATCTGAAAGAGAGATGGAATTGAAAGGGAAGTTTGAACAGAATGTCAAGGAGACAGTAGATAAATACGAAGGGCTGAATTTGTATATTAAAAACCTAGATGATAGTGTAACTGATGAAAAGCTGAAGGAGCTATTTTCTGATTTTGGTACAATTACTTCATGCAAGGTGTGTGGCGTTGTTATTTGCCATTAAATTTCATTTAGATAAAGAAGCATGAGTCTGCTTTCATGCTTTTCACTGTTCTCTTTGTTCTGCTTTGGACTAATAGGTTATGTGCGACCCTAATGGCATTAGTAGAGGATCGGGGTTTGTTGCTTTCTCCACCGCTGATGAGGCTTCCCGAGCCGTGAGTAATTAGCTTATAAATAATACTTTTGTTTTCCACGTTGATTTTTATCTACCATTGTTTGGATGATTATCTTGATATATTGTTGATTAATTAACCGTACTCTACCTCTGTTAAATGTGCAGCTCTCTGAAATGAACGGTAAAATGGTTGTTAGCAAGCCGCTCTATGTTGCACTTGCACAACGTAAAGAGGACAGAAGGGCAAGATTGCAGGTCCTTACAAATTGAAACTGGATTCCTATCAGTATAGATTTTATGAAATGTGTTCAAATAAGAAAGGAGAGGCACTAGCCTTTTCTGCCTAGGAATACAAGATTTTTTTTTCTAATGGAATGTGTTACATTGTTGGATACAACTTGTGATAATTTTTTGCCTAGGGTTTTGGCTTTGCAACCATGGAATTCTTACTTAGATTAAAAGACTATTTTTATCATATGCAGGCACAGTTTGCTCAATTTCGTCCTCCTGCAATGGTGGCTTCAGTTAATCCTCGTATGCCTATGTATCCTCCAGGGGCTCCAGGTCTTGGACAGCAACTATTCTATGGTCAAGGCCCTCCTGCTCTCATTCCTCCTCAAGTAATAGTTCGATCTTTTATTTATTAATTATTATGTACATAAAGTTGGCAGTTCTCTAAGCTTGCTTGTTTTATAGCTAAAGTACAAGAACAATTTAATTACCTTTGAATGCATGTGGCTTATCAACTTACCACCTTTTTCACTGCAAAAGATTCTCGTTTTCTTTTCCCCTTGAAGTGCTGGTCTAGATGTACTCTAATTTATTTTTTGTTGTTGATGGTACATTCATCCCCTTCCCTAACTTGCCCTTAAATTAAAAAATTTACTGTCATGAACCAAGCTATGTAATTCAGTCGTTATTAATCTCTTCTTATTTGCATTTTGGCCTTAATACATCTCATTTCTATGCCAACAACTGATAGTCTCTTCTGTAATTTATTTCAGCCTGGATTTGGTTATCAGCAGCAGTTAGTTCCTGGGGTCAGGCCAAACTTTTTTGTGCCCATTGTCCAACCAGGTCAGCAGAACCAACGACCTGGGGGCAGACGGTCAGGACCAGGGCCTGTGCAACAAAACAGGCAGCCTCCTCCATTGGTGCAGCCACAGGTTGGTGTTAATGTGAAATAATATTGTGCCGTTTTATGTTCTAGTGAGCACATAGTGCTTGTATTGCTTACTGTATCACCTGGTTTATCAATGTATCCATTAAAATTAACTTTCAGAAAGTAATCTTTCTTTATCTCAATGGTGAGAAACAGATGCTTCCGAGGGGACGTGTCTATCGTTACCCACCTGGTCGCAACATGTCTGATATTCCCATTGGTGGTGCTCCTGGTGGTATGCTTTCTGTTCCCTATAACATGGGTGGAATGCCATTTAGAGATGCTTCATATGCACAGCCTATGTCTACTGGAGCTTTGGCTTCTGCCCTTGCTAATGCAACTCCTGATCAGCAGAGGACAGTAAGTCTGCTTGTTCAATGCATTCGCAGAATTTACAATATGGCTTTGACTGCTTCTGTTTTCTTGTTTTGTGGCGGTTCGATGCAACTCTGTCGGCACTGCAAAAAAGTCGTTAACAAACTTAACGAAAATGTCTTATCCAATCCAATAATCTTCTTTTTCAATGCATATGTAGAATTTGTTTTTTTTTTTTTTTAGTTTTAGCATGTTTAACATAGAATTGTTGCTTCTTGGACGGGGGATCGTCAATCATATTCACCAAAAATATCTTATTCCAACCTTGGATTTGTTTGTTTTTGTGTGTAAAGTTGCTGGGGGAAAACCTGTACCCACTTGTGGATCAGTTGGAACATGAAAATGCTGCAAAAGTAACCGGTATGCTTCTAGAGATGGACCAGACTGAGGTTTTGCACTTGCTCGAGTCACCAGAATCCTTAGAGTTGAAGGTTGCTGAGGCTATGGAAGTACTGAGGCATGTTGCTCAACAGGCACCACAAGCCCATAGTCCAACAGATCGGATGGCTGCCCTGTCGCTGAACGACAACATTCTTTCATAAGTTTCGTTGGTGAAGCATGATGCTTATGATTAGCCGTGTGCTAATTGAAGTACTCAATTTTGAAATTTTGTTACCGGTGTTGCTTATTTGCTATTTTAGATGAGCTGTTTTAGGATGTAGGGCATCGCCGCATCGAATTTAGTTGAGATCGGATTTTATTAGCCGTGTGACTTGGAATTACTGCACACCTCTGGTTAAAAAGCTATATGGTCCACATTATAAGATTTCGAACCGCATAGTCTCGTGTTTTTTGCAGCCTGATTTTCTTAGCTTTTTGTTCATGCCAAGTACTCAATCCTTAACTGCTAGTCTTTGACGAGTCCACTCATTGCCTAGACGGGTGGACAAAACTTGTTTGACAAAACGCTTTAGAATAATCCTTGTACTGAAATCGTGCGTGCTTAATTGCCCCCGTCATTTTTCTGCTGCAGTGATATTTATTGCTGAAGTGAATGGTCCCTCCGTTGGTGACTATTCTCCTTTTTCATATTTGCCACAAGCCATATTCAAGATGACTCTTGGACAGCTTACTGAAAGCAAGTTACTGCTGGGATTTTGAATGGTTACAACTGGTCTGTGCAAATATTTAGTTGATGTTTTCTAATTTGCGTTAGTTTAGGTCGCTTTCCTTCACGTGGATTCCTCCCAGATCGAGGACTGTTGGTGCCCATTCTATTCGCAACTGGGCCTTGGTGTTGCTTGGGCCTAGTATTCTACCATGCCTAGATAGGCCCTATTAAGGCCTACCAAATTATTTTTGGCCCATTTGAGGGGTAAAGAGGCATGTAGTTTTTTTTTATTATTATTTGTAGAATTTAAATATATCTGCAGTTTATGAATATTATTTTTATGTCCCAATGCATATGTATAAAGACATTAATGACCATAATAATGATATTGTTAGTTTTAATTCATTTTTTTATAATAACTATAATATAAGTATTTAAGATTTTAAACGGATTATAATATCATTATATTTTAAAAAATCCTTAAAATTAGGGTGTTTATTGCTTAAATTTAAATTTGTATCTAAAATAATGATTTTAAAATGTCCTAAAAAGACGGAATGTTTTTATCGATAAGTTGGATTTACCGACAAATTAGAATTAGGGTGTTATAATTAAATTAATGATATAGTTTTAATGAGAATTTAAAATTATGGTGTTGTAATTAAATTAATGACATAGTATTATTAAGTCTTTTATGCATCTTACTGGTTATATAATTGACATATCATTAAGTTAATGATACGTAATGATAATGATATACAATTACATTCATTTCTTAAGACTTCAAGTTTAAGACTTTAAGTGAATGATATTTCTTTTTTTTTTTGTGATATATAATTAAATTAATGATATAGTATTCATTAAGCCTTTTTGTGTATCTTATAGGTTATATAATTGTTATATTATTAAGTTAATGATATATAATGATAATGATACTCAATGACATTCATTTCATTTTTTTAAGACTTTAAGTGATAATGATAATGCATTAATGTAATATGTTAAAATAAGAAATATATGCGTATATTTTTTTCCCTAATTTAACTATTTGAAAAATAAGGAAATTTGTTATAAAAATTTAAATACATGATAATATTTAGTTAGAAGGTATTTTAGGATTCTAAATATATGAAATTTTAAAAAGGGGACATATAAGTGATATTTGCATAACGAAGACAAATATTAATTCACTTCTTAAAAAATAGACAGATTATATAATTTTTACTACATGCAAGTTTAAGTCAATTCAAACTATAGAGCTGGTTTAAAATGGTGTTTGATAGATTAATAACTAAGCCTAGTTTAAATCATGGAGGCGGCTTTAATCCGACCAAAATACCCAAAATTGAAACTTTTCACCCCCTCAAGTTTACACGGTTTGAACTATTTTTTACAGTAAAAATTATTCTTATTCTTGTTTCCTCTATAAACCATAGTTTTTCAAACACCAATTCTTGTTTTAAATTTGATGTGATGTTTTATTATCATTTTAAACCTTTGCATTCTAAATGTCAGTTTAAAACTATCATTTAAACCACATAATAAACCTACAGTTCAAACCATAAAGTTCTATATCAAACCATTCTGAATCCGAGCACCAAACAAATTAAACTCTTATGGTCTTTGTAGCTAAGCATATATTTCAAAAAAAAAAAAAAAAAAAGAAAGAAAGAAGCAAAACTCTGTTATGTTTTGGTTCATAGGTTTGAATAAAAAGTTTCTTCTCTTATGTTTTGGTTCATAGGTTTGAACAGAAAGTTTAATCAAAAAATCAAAAGAGAAATTACAATAGCAAAAAAGTATGTACTGTAATTCAAACAATAAAACAAACGGCATATTAGACGATGCGTTTTTCTCGGTACTAGCAAAGTGGAACTTTCCTTGTCCATTACATGATCATGAATGTTTTGTTCATGTTGCACTTCTTGCATTTGTTCTGAAAGGATAAAACTGGTTTACGAGGAAATTATAGTCCATTTTAGGTTAATGTATGAAAGGATAAAGAGGGACGAAAATCTTAACAACCTCTCTTTGAAGGTACAAATCCTTATTTTTTTGAAGGATCATGTCCAGATTTCCTCTTTATAGGAAGAGCAAATTTTAAAGAGAAAATTTGGTGGCATATGACAACTTTTATGTCTTTGAATTTAAGTGATAACTTTCTTTTGCGTTTCGGATTTATGTCATATTTTATTGACCTTTAATAGTGAATTTGTGTGGCAAAGTCCAGAGCTCCAATATTGTTAGTGTAAATCCATAAGGAGATTTTTTAGGGCATTCATCGAAATTTCTCAAGTTTTAACCCTCATTGTGGGCTAGACCAGTGATTCCCTGGTGGGCCGTATTTGCTGAATTAAAAGGAACCGGTCTACTGGTTGGTTACCCTTAGTTTTTAGACCACTTTTTTTTTCTCTCACTCTCAATAATTTTCAATGCAAGCCATTGAGTAATATGGGACTTTGTGCTGGATTTCGAGGTCCCAAAAATGTGATTAATAATCTAACAAATACATGAATAAGCCACGAGAGAAGATGTCATTTCTCATTCGACTGTACTCATGTTACAATTATCCTATTAAGGAAAACTTTTGGGATAAGGTAAGAGGATTCCTCTAGTTGCAAATGTATAGCTCTTAATCCAACAAATATATATACATATACACATATATATATATATATATATTCGTAAAAGGATGCAACAAATAATTTATGTATATATTATGAATTACTAGCTAGGTAAGTACAATCTGCTTTGAAATACTTCAAAATAGCTGTCTCCACCTTGCAACAAAACAACCCAAAAATATATTAAAAATTTGCAAGTGATCACAAATGGCAATTTAAAAATGGCTTAAATTAATCACTTACAAGGCAAAGTTGGCGATCCAAGTTGCAAGAAGCCCGAGAAGAGTTTGCAAGTTGACAACTAAAAATAATAATGTCTTTCGTAATATAATATTATTTTTGCATAAATTCTCTCAAAAACTTGGGAAAAGCACAACATTGTTCAAAGTTGGGATACAATGCATTTGCCGTAGTGGAAATCCATAGGCGCCGCAATTCTTGAATTTTTGGATTTGAGAGCTCAAACTTTCGTAGGGGTGTTTGACAGTGATAGAAACCACTCAGTTCTCATCACAATCTCAATTATAAACAATGTAAAGCTTTTACATGCTACAGTAACAATAAAAAAAAATATGTTACAGTATAAAACTCTCACATGCTACAATAAAAGTGGTTCCCATCACTAATTCTCACCACCTTTCCAAACACCCTAATAGTTTTATTAAAAGTTTTTCAAAAGAAGGGTGATTTTTTTTAAGCACTAAGCACCAACCCTGCCGACAATATACTATATAGAGAAAGCCACTTCTAGTGCCTTGATCTTGGTGCATTATTAGTCCTATAATTCTATGATATATAATATTAGAACTTCTATGACCATGCAATAAAGGGCAACTTTTATTTTTCACGTGCCCTCAATCAAGGGGACCCAAAAATTTTGATCATGAAGGACACTAAACCACGTGCATATGCAAAACCTAGTAGTACAAAATTTTGACTTTCAAGATCAATCTGAATTTGAGAAGTTGTCCAAACCAAAGCTTTGAAATACAATAAATAATGTTTGCCATACAATAATGTATTCCAAACCAAAGCTTTGAAATACAATAAATAAGTACGTAAAACGAGCATACACATATACACATACATATAATCATATATAGACACCTAAAAAAAATAATCACAGGTAGACAAGTTTATCATTTTGTGTTTGCCTTTACTCATCAAAATCAAATCTCCCAAAATCTCATGATATAAACATAGTTATGTTGAGTGAAAGGCCTTTGCTTGGTTTTCTATAGCTAATATTTCCTACCCTTCTCGTGCATACAATATAGATAGTACACTTTAAGTTAAAAAAAAAAAAAAAAAAAAAACATTTTTACCTGCGGTATAAAATATTATCAAATGGAGTTTTTTCGGAGAATATTATAGGATCTTTATAGATCTTATCAAACTTATTTTTTATATTTTTTTTGTAAATCTGCGTCTATCATAGATGTCACAGGACGATATGTTATATTAAAAGAAAAAAGTTGTAAGACCGAAGCTGTAAAAGAAGAGGAAAAACACTTCTTTTTTCTTTCAAGGTGAATCTTCGTGGTGTGTCCCCATCAAAAACAAACTTGGAGGGTATCTTGATAAATCACAAGAAATCGATTTTTAAGGTAGTAATAAAAAAAGCCCCGGAATAGGACACTTAAATGGACCCCATAAGTTTTATCATGGCTCTTTGTTTTTTAGGTACAGTGTATGAGTCGATCGAATTATATTATGATAAGGATGTCATCATGATTCATTATAATATGCTTGAGAAAAAATTCTTACCCCCACAACAACAACAAAACATGAAATAAATAAATTAATTAATTAAAGAAGCATCTAGGCTTTAAACTGAAAATGCCATTGGGTCTCTTACCTCCAATAGAGTGTTTGCCTTTTCCTCCACAAAAAAAAAAAAAAAACAAAAACAAAAACAAAAACAAAACAAAACAAAAAAAAAAAGCGTTTAAATAGAGGGATGCTGGTCCCCTTTTTTCTTGCTCCATTCACTTTTTTAAGAAGTTGACAAAACAAGAATATTTTTCTCTTGCGAGGAAAAACACATAAAACAAGCAACCTATGGCTTTCATTTTTGGCCTTTTCCTAATTGGGACATGATGGTGGTGCCCGTGTGAGATTTGTGTGTCTTAAGTTTCGTCTCCTAGAAAAAATTGTAGCCGTTTGATCAGGTGAGGGTGCGCTTAACAACCTCCTTACAACTACATAGTTGAAACTGCTACAATGTAAAGCTCTCGTGCTGTAGTATAAAACAAAAGTATGCTGCAGCGTAAAACTCTCACATACCACAGTAAAATCGTTTTAACTTTTAGTTCCAACTCTGTTGTTATACACATTTTGATTGTTTAGATTCTAGGAAACCAAAAAGAAAAAGAAAAAAAAAATTTGTCCAATTGAATATGATTTACCTTATAAAAGTTTAAATGAGTTGGAAAAATCCAAATGAGGTGAGTTGTAGTTTTCAAGGTTTTGGGACCATATATATTTGATGAAATTGGTGGGGGGGACCATTTTAACACCGTACTAACTCTGCAAAGTATTACAATAATAATATTAACAATAATAATAATAATAATTCCATTGAAAGGTTAGGTTTGTGATGTTTGGAGATTTCTGTTTGCTCTAGCTTTTTTTAACAAAGAAGTTGATTCAAATGTTTGTGCCTGATTATTCCCCCTCAAAAAATATCAAACATCTACAGTTAGCTGCCAAGGTTTTGGTAAAGCATGAATTGACTAAGAACTTCTCTTGGCGATGTTGAAACTTAGACATTCTCAAAAACCCTTTTATTTTTCTTTTTCTTTTGGTTATTTATTCCTCTTTCTCAAAACTAAGTTTGATCAAGCACTTCGATGTTAAAACTTCAATTTCTTCTGCATGATCCTAATTTTACACCAACTCAAAAAGCATGTCCAAAACATATTCTCATTTGCTTTTCTTTACCCCCAACATGCCTAGCCCATGATTGAAACTTTTTTCTGCATACAATCTTTTTTGTCACATTATGATCATAGTTTATGAGGTGAGTGTTGGAGCACAAAAGTGTGGCTGGACTTTGAGATTTTTGTTAGGCACATGGCCTCGGCTTAATTGACATATATTCTCGATTTTTCTGTACCATTACCTCCTAAACTTCTTATATTTTGACAAATCAGTCTTTATAATAATTAAAACTTGTAAGGGTTATCCATCTAAAACTTAATAGTCGGTTTTAATTGAACTTGCTATGCAATAATTTTAAATTTTAAAAGGGTTTAATTGCTAAAATATTTACATATTAGCGACTGATTTTCCAAATCTCGATAAATTCATAGGGAAATTTTGCAAAAGAGCCTATACTTATGGTCTTATCAGCATGTTTAATAAAAAGGGGCAATGCTATTTGTCATAATTGTTTTAAATCAAAGAGCATTTACATTATGTTTATTTTGAGAAAGTAAATGAGTATTTTTGTGATCTCATATTTTAAGTTTCTATTCTCTACTTAAAATTCTTTCTTTTGTTTCATACGATTTTATTTCAATCTCCCATGGTGGTTCTTCTCTATTTTTGCTTAATCTTTCTATCTTAATTCTCTATTCTATCTTGTCCTACATCAACTTTGTTTGCGTCTGCAACTACGACAACAAGAGACATCTGGGAGATGAAGAGGCATGGGGTATTTTCTATATAAGGGAGTCAAATTTTCTACACAAGGGTGTTTAAAACACTAGATTAGTTAAACCTTTATATTATAACTTATTTTTTTTTAATATTATAGCTTATAAGGATTTTATATTGTAGCTTATTTTTTCTTAACATTATAACAAGTAATAGCCTGACAACAACGCTAAATACCCTAAAAAAATGTTTTGCCTGAACATGGTGATCCGACAAGTACTTATGTGTCATAAAAAAAGACTAAATATTAAAGAAAAAAAGGAAAGAAAAAAGAGTTACTGTTGAATTGTTATTTAAGAATTGCAAAAAAATCGGCCGGACATATGGTGGTGGGGGCTGAGGCTGGGACATCAGAAGCAGACATCTTCCCTACCACTAGGACTGTATGGTTTGGTGCACACATTAATCTCACTCTTTATAAGATCTAGAGAGAGAGAGAGAGGAAGAATCTAATAATAATAAAAGTTATGATCTCCTTTTTACTGCATGTGCTTCACCACCAAAAAAACAGTAGTTTGCTGAGAGAACTATCCACACAATGCCTGTTGGTTTGAGACTCTATCTTACAATATTGGAAATATCAGATATACAATAACAACCACCAAAAAAAAAAAATTTAAACCTTGTAAAGATCTAATGTCTAGGCCAACATAAATCAACAGTCTAGATTTGCCGACATAGTTAGTTAAATCCTGTGACACCGTCCGATGTTTCCCTTTACCCAAATTGATAATGATGGAGCCATGACAAGGCAACATGGTCCAACGATCCTCATGTGTCGACGTGGACTTTGAATAGAGACAACATAGGGTGTTTTAAACCCTAGAACCAGCAAAATATGTTATAACATAAATTAAAAATATGTTAAAATATAAAACTTACATGATACATTGTAAAGTATAAAATAAAAAGATGCTATAATATAAAACAAAAATATGGTACAGTGTAAAACTCTCAATGCTAAAACGTGTGGTTTAAACTATTGTGGTTAGGACTCTTCTCCAAAACACCCTAAGTTTTTTTTTTCTTTTTTTTTTTTTGCTCTATAAAAATTAAATTTAATAAATATGATAAAGCTTGTGGGGAAGGAAAGAGAGATACTAAACATACCAAACATGTTTAAAGAATTAATATGAAAAAAAAAACATATTTTCTGTTATGATCACTTGTATAGTATTTTGGATATGGTTTCATTTTCTAAAGGACCATGATTCTGGGGGAATATTACAGCAAATCAAATATTTGGATTTTCAAGTTGCAATCCAGCTGAGCAAAAGAGGGGAATATATCCTTTCATGTGGGGAGCAAAAAAAATCCCTACAAAATTTGGTTTTTGATTCATCGGATCTTTTGATGTATAATTCTTGTTTTGACCAACTTCTTGGAAGCCATTTTATCAGAGTGGATTAGACTCAAAAGTCTTCACCAGATATTATGTAGTTTTAGAGTTAATTACACAATTATATTTTGTAGTTTTAACTATTTCTCAATTTGTCCCTATGTTCTTAGAAATTACAAAGGTATTATTTGAATTTAAAAAAACTTATTTTATTTTTATCTCTATAAATAAAAAAAAATAAGCAAAACGACATAGACACCTTTAAACGGCTATGAAAGATAGCTTATAGAAAAAAAAAATCCCTTACAAAGCATCAAGTTTCAAAAAAAAAAAGATGTTAAGATTTATGGTTTTTTAAATGTTATTATTTTTTAAAAATTTTTTAAGAAGAAAATTATATTTTAGAAACAAATTCAGTCCAATTAACAATATCTTTGTCTCATCTCTTATTTTTTAAAAATTAATAATAATTAAAAATATGAGGTATAATTATGTAATCAATGTTATAATTTTATTCTTCATTGAAATTAGCTCGAGTTAAATGCTTTTCCTTAACAACAATAAACCTTCCATGTAGTCAATAAACAAACTATGACGAAATATTGACATTGCTACAATGGTTAACCCTTTTTTTCCTCTCTTTTTTCTTTGACAATTTCTTCATATTGAAAATATAACCTGTCAAATAGTATCATTTTTTTAATCGCTGAATCTATCAAAAAAATAATTTTAATCAAATTTAATAATTTAAATATGAACCACCGAAAAAAGAACTTTTTTTAAAAAAATTTCCTGTTAAAATTTTTAGAGAGTTGAGCAGTTAACCACAAAATTACGGTACAATCACCATATTAGGGTACACTTTATAGTCTATTTTTTGTTCATTAAACAAGCCCTAAATCGATCTAGAGCGTTGAAAATTTTTGTTGACGGATCCTATCCGATAAAAATGAGTTCAATTTTAAATGATTAATATTAATGTTGACTATTTTTAAATAATTGGAAAATAAGCCGTGCAATATATCTCAAAATAATAGGTTAATTATTTAAATATGAATGCAAGGTAAAGGAGCTTTGTCTGGCCTAAGACATATCCCTGCTTGGATACACATTTTTTCCCATTTCTTGGAATAGAAGTGACCTTGGCCAAATAATAAAGGGAATCATAGAAGAAGATTTTCAAAAAGCGGTCAATCAAATCAAATCAACTATTTTATAAAACAGATCTGACCCGCTGGCACAATTATGAACCGGCCCATCTTCATTTTTCTATCTCTCTCATGAATATTTTATATTATATAATATGTATATATTATACATGTATTATTATATATACACACACTTCAAATTGATTGGTGGATTGATGGGATAGCCAATATAGGGAAGATCTCGTGACAACTTGTCATTTCTTATCCTATAATTTTACAAAAATCTCATGAAACTCCTCCTTTTCAAAAAGGGTACAAAAATAAATTGAAGTTAAAATTCGATATAGTATATCATAGGATTCCTTGGGACGTTCAAATTTGCTTTCCAAGAAGGTATTAAAATAACACAATTTTGGAAATGGTGGTTCCTATAAATGGAAGGACACACGAAGGCTTATCACATTTCTATTCCTTAGCATTCCTCTTCAATAATGTTATGTAAGTGAGCATGTGATGCAATGTTTCTTGTTGTTTCTCATATATAACTTGTAATATACTATTATTTCTTCCCAAGATCACTAATGACGGATCCACAATCTTTTAGTCGATTTGATAAACGCAATAATTGTAGTTCAACTTAAGATTCTCACAATAATTTTTCATAAAATTTAAAAACAAATTTAGTTTGAACTACATTGTCAATCGACCTTAATTTATTTTGGTAGATACACCTAAAATTTTAAAATAAAATAAAACAAAAAACTCATCAATAAACTTGTTTTAAAATTCAAATTTTGTATTAAAAATACTGTTGAGGTGTTGAGATCCCCGGTCGGAGCTTGGCGGGCACCTCTAACGTATTGCAGGGGAGGCAGCCCGGCTCGACCTCGAGTGTCCCAGCCAAGTTAGATCCCAACTGAGTTCCCAGGGAGGTCGGGAGCCCCCACGCGGATTTGCCTCCCGTGAGGGGAGCGTGTCCCCCAGGGGTTGAACCTGTAACCTCTTGTATAAGAGGCCTTAAGGTAACCCCCAGGTACCAATACCCCCAGGTACCAATCCCTCCTGGGAGTTACCTTAAGGCCTCTTATACAAGAGGTTACAAGTTCAACTCTAGGGGGACACGCTCCCCCCGTGGGAGGCAAATCCGCGTGGGGGCTCCCGACCTCTCTGGGAACTCAGCTGGGATTTAACTCGGCTGGGACACTCGGGGTCGAGCTGGGCTGCCTCCCCGGCAATACGTTAGAGGTGCCCGTCAGGCTCCAGTCAGGAATCTCAACACCTCAACAAATACTTTGACAAACTTGATTTGTGTCGTAAATTTGTGGTTTGAGCAACATTTTCAAACTCCATAAAAATTCTAATGTTGCTTTACAATAAAAATTTATTAGATTGTATTGAACAAAAAACAATTGTACTTCATGAGTTTTTGCATTTAAAAGTGTTGTGTCACAATCTCCTTTTCAAAAATTTGAAACTAAAATCTTTTGTGATGTATATAACTAAATTGTCAATCTTTTAATGATGTTTGTTATATTTTTTTTCCCTTTTCCTTTGCCCTTTCATAGTTATCTCTTTTCATACTAGACCTTCTTAGTCTAATGATTGATCCCATAATGTCAACGTAAATAGTGTTTAGCAAACCAGTTTAAACTAAAAAACTGGTTAAAAACCTGTAACATGTGATAGTTTTACTATAATACCCAAGAAATTTTCAAGTTCATTACATTATAATATTGAAGGATTATGTTAAACAATATATTTTTCATGAGGATTAGTGTTTAAATCTGATTTTTATGATAAATTCTATAAGAGCAAATATAAGATTTTTAAGATTAAAAATCATATCATAGTCTTAAGTAAAGAATGAATGGTATGAATATAAGAGTTAGTTAATGAGTAAAGAAAAATAAGCTAGAAAGTTTAACTGTTGCAGAATGCATTATAACAGATTTTAAAATGAAAATTCAATTTAAGAAAAATACTACATGGAAAATACAGAAAATTATATAATATTAGAATAATACAATATAAGAATTATACTGCATAAAATAATACAATGTAGAAATTAAACAATATAAAGTTAAACAGTGCGAGAATTATACTGTGTGGAGGATCTGGATGAATATAGAAGGTTGTGAGACCTTATACATTGTATAAAAAAGTATAATGATAGTATAGAAAATACATCGACAACATAAGAAAAATATAATATAGTGTAAAATTGGACTATTTAAAATTTTGTTGGACCCACCAAAGTGCCACCCAAAAGGTAGAAAATTTGCCACCTCTTCCCCTAAGTCTACCTGGTTTTAGCATGTAGTGGGGACAAGATTTTGTTTTCAAATTAGTCCCTTAACTATGCTATTTTGCAGCAAGGGCCTAGGTGATATATTTAGCCAAAAAAAGTCTCCATCATTTTGCATATACCATGAAGGAAACACACCTATTTCTCTCTCAAAGAAATTGGCTATAAGCTCCCATGTCTCGCTGCATATTTTTCATAAATTCAACCTTTGATCAAGTTTTAATTCAAGTCCAAGTGTTCTAATTCAAGAATAATCACTTTTGGAGGTAAAAATTACTTTATCTTATGAGTTTTGGTGTTGGTTCTTAAGCCTTTGATGGGTTTTAATGAGGATTTTGTGATGGTTTATTTTAAGAAAAGTTAGTCAAGTTCAAGCATCCTAGTGGAGGATCAAAGAGCCTAATAATTCCTTTGATAAAATCCTATGAATCCTAGTCTTGAATTTGCTATTGTACAACAAGTGTTTGTTATAATATTTATGCACTATGGCATGTAAAGTGGACTTTTATGGCATGATGATGTTATGTGTTTTATATATAGTGGTGATCTAGAAAATTAGGGTTTTAAGCTTTAAAAGAACAATTTAACAAACTTTATTGATGTTTTCAAAAAATAAAAGTTTAGGTAACCTTAGAGGTCAATTTCTTTTCTAAACAAAACCTGGGAGATAAACAATTTTAATGAACAAAGTTTTTTAAAATTCCAACTAGAACACATTGAAAATTTGAGTTCCAAGCTTAGCAGAATTGAAAATTGGCCAAAAACCCCATTAAAACATTAGAATTTAAGGAAACTTGAAACGCGAAAGTTGTAAACCTCATCGAAACTAAAATAATCGTGGATGGTTTGTGAAATTTCTACACAAATTATAAGTTACGAATTTTACGAGATTTAGTCATGAAATTTCAAAATAGTAAAATAAGGAAAACATCCTGAAATTGCTTGAGTTTGACCAATGAGCTTTCATAAGTTTTGATCCCTGTAAAATATGGATGTTTTAGCATAAAGTGGTTACTTTTGGTCTCAAAGGCAAAAATGTCAAAATTTTATGTTTCAGACCAAAATCATAATATCGTGTGAAACTAGATCTTTTTACTGTGCAAGGTTGGTTTTCTACAATGCTATGAGCAAGTGAGTAACCATGGGTTTTAAAGCTCAAAGGAATGTAGGAATTTCTAAGAAAAGCACGTTAAGGGCAAACATTGTTAAGATTTTTATATTACGGCTCAAAACGTAAAGCTTTGCTAAAATAGATTTTTTGCAAAAAGAAAACTGATGTTTTATTTTCGCAACATTACAAGTAGATGGGAAATGTAAATTTTGATTTAAACAGGTTTAGAATGTTTTATAAGACCCGTCAAGGGCAAAATAATTATTTTTCGTAAAAACAGTTTTATGATTCCTGAAATATCTTATTTAGAAAAACGCCCTCAACGAGACTTTTTTCATAGCCCGTAAATATGGGGATGGTAAAGTAAAATGAGAAGTTTAGTCACATAGCCTTCGAATTACGTGACTTATGAAAAGCCCGTTAGGGGTAAAATCGTCATTTTCTTATAAAACCGTTAAAAACATTTCCGATCATATAGATAGAAAATGTTTCGTGTCACCTTAAGTAATGAAACTATCAAGTAAAACATGAAAGTTGACTAAAGAACGTTCAAGTTAGGTAATCGAGAAATAAACCAATGGTAACAAGACGAAAGGATTAAGAATATAGTTTAATGTTTTAGTTATATTATCGATCAAATAGGTCAATAATTAGAAAAGATAACTGATAGTCGGGTATCATGTGAATAGAAAACAAAGCCGACTGATAAAAGGAAGAAGGATAAAGTATGAACCTTAGAGTGGCGTACACGTAAGTTTCAAACCTCGCCTATGGCATAAAGAAAATGATTCTCAAATGCTTTACATAAGTTTGCAAAATGTGTTTGCATATATTATGCAAGTAAGACATGAATTGAAATAATGTCTGCATTTGTTATACATAATATTTTAAAGTTTAAGCCATGTTTTGCAATGTGTTTGCAATTATTATGTTTATTATGCTGGACATTAAGCTATGTCATACATTATGTTTATTAAGATTACAAGATCAGTAGTCTAATCCTCAAGTTAACATAAAAAGTGTCGTACCACCCTCTCAATCCAGGAGGAGTATCATGCTAAGTTATGTTATGGCCGCGGTGTTTGATCGTTGAACTCATTTGGTACGTACATTTGGGCCCATAATTCAAGAAAGTTAAGAATAATGATAAAACGTTCATAAAAGAGAATAAATAGAATCATGCATTATGATATTGCCTGCATTCTTTTAAAGAAATGTTTTTATGAGTAATGTTTATGAGAAACATTTTACGAGAAATGTTTTTATGAAGAACGTTTTGTGAAAAATGTTTACGAGAAATGTTTTTTAAAAAATGCCTTATAAGAAATGTTTTGTGGAATATGTTTACGAGAAATATTTTAAGAGAAAAGTTTTATAATGAATGTTTTTAATGTATTGTGAGAAAAGTTTGAACTTATTAAGCGAAAACTCATTGTAAGTCTTTTCATTCTGTAGGTAGTTCTACAGAGGACTATTAAGACTGATTGAAGAGCTAGATGTGGCGGTGACACATGCAAGGGTTGGGTATGGATACCACTATAAAAATTTTTGCTATGTTAAGAAAAAGTTTCTGCTGTTTTAAAAGTTGTACGAGAAAAGTTTTAAAAAGGTAACGTTTAAGGAAAAGTCTTATAAGAAATGTTTTCCAAAAAACATTTTAAAAGATTTATTTTATAAAAGAATATAAATGACAACAAAGCTATGTTTGGTAACTATATCTTAGTTTATATTGCAAAGAAAATCACAATGATTTCAAGTATATTTTAAAGAAAAAAATTTACTCAGTATTTTCTTACTAGTAAGTACGATTAAGTTTAAAAAAAGTTTTAAAAAAATTAAGTTTTAAGCAAGATAAGTGAGACTCAAAAAGATAAGTCATTACATTTATATTATAGCAGCTTTTACTTTACACTATAATATGTGATATGTTATATTATAATTAGTTTAAAGTGATTTGTCAAATAGAGGGGTTCATCAATACATCTTTAAGTAATAGATCAAGTGCAAGATTGTTAGCTAAATTTATCATATCTTGGATTTGGATACCTGTGGAAAGTAATGGAATTTTGAAGCTCAAATAGTTTTACAAAATTAATTTAAGCTTATTAATAAGATGTATGTTGAGTATTTCATATCCTAATAAATATTAACAATAAATTTGTTATCGGTTTATTTTAAGTGTGTTCCTAAATAGTTATACTTATGATCACGTTCCAAATGGGATACTGTTAAAATCATGTAGTATGATTTTTTTTCGAGGATATCATGCAATGTGAATTGGATTAGAAAATGTCACGATTATAGGATTTTCTTTTTCTTTGAAGAGAGGAGAATTTATATGGAGAAAATGTAGTTAATAGCGGATTTTTTAGTTGTTTAGTAAATTATTTAAGATGTTTTCAAAATATAAAACAAATAACATTTTTGAACAATTTAATATTATATATCAAATATCCAAAATGTCCCCACTACCATATTTGATTGTTCTTTTTTTTTTTTCTTTTCTTTTCTTCTTTTTTTTCCAATTCCTTCGTCCCTCTCTCACTCTCTCTGACCTTCTCTCTCGTTTGATGTTGCCGACCTTTCCTCACCAGAGTTGAACTCATGTCGTCGTCGTGGGAGAAGATCGACCAGAACTCCATGGTCAATCTCTTCTTTAGCCAGATATTCACCTAGGTGAAACTGATCCATGGAGGAGTAGCGGGCGAGAAAGAGAAAAACGAAAAAAAAAAATCTGAAAAAAATAACAAAAATAGAAAAGTATATGTGTTTGATTTGATTTTTGGTCAGAAAAAGGTTAAAAACCAAAAAAGATTTGTCTTACTTCTTGATTTTTTTTTTTTCTATTTTTGTCCTGGCTTGGATTTATGAGGAAATAAGATATTAACCGTGAAATATTATATTTTTAAAAAAATATTGTGTTTTTCAACCATTGGTAATTCAACGTCGTTATAGGTAAAATTTTATATTTACATGAAAATATAGTATTTTCATGTTAATATAATATTTTTATGTTAATACAATATTTCTCGTCCAATAGCAACGTCGTTGGCGTCAATTCTGGTGATACCTGCCAAAGTTTATGGTAAATTTTTATATTTACATATTAATATGGTATTTTACGGGTCCGATGAGGTTGTCAATAAATTTTTGTATTTATATATGACTATAATATTTCTTAGTCGCAAACGGCCTCGTCGGTGCTGGTAATATTCGGCAACGTTTAATGTAAATTTTGTATTTACTTGAAAGTACAACATGTTAATATGATATTTTCCGAGTTTGGTGAGATTGCATAATTTTTTTTATTTTTATGATAATATAGTATTTACATAATATAATATTTTCTTATCGTTGGCAATGTCGCTGGTAGGTTTTTTCATTATTTGGTAATATAGTATTAATATGTTAATATTATATTTCTTGACCACCATCAATGTCGGCAAAGGAGAAAAGTGAGAGATGTAGAAGAGGAGGTAAAAGTATTTTAAGGTTTTTATTTTTAATTTCTTACGAGACAAATCACAATTTGTCATAATATACTATTTACTTCATATTTTAAATGCATATATAATATATTATTTACTAATCATCAACCCAAATATATATTGTTTTGCTCTTTCTTCTTTTCTTCTAAAATAAAAACAATGTACTATCCCAACTTTTAAGGAAAATCCATTACTTCGTTTAGTACCTTTCTAAATCTGTTTGGCTTTTAATTTAAGCTACTCTGGACCTGCCTTCTAGTTTGATACCAATGTGAAATATGTGTTCCTATAACAGAAACATTTTTAGCTTATAGTTAAAGCTTTCGGTATTTCTCCTACGTAGACCCTTATGGTTATAGCATATGTATTTAAACCGTTAGATTTATACCTGTTTAATGGTTAAAAAATAAATATTTATAAATAGATTACTTTTTTAATATCCACTTAATAAATTGCACAAACCTTTATTGAAAGAGAGAGAAACTTTTCTTTTTTTCTTTCTTTTTTTTTAAACAGCATTTTATCAACCTCATATGCGGTCACTATTATAAGATCAATGAATAGCTTACTTCTTTCTTTCTTTCTTGTCTATATACGTTAGTCAAGCTTATAATCATCCTTTTGAGTTCTTTCTTGTGGGATCCACATTTATCATCGTTCAAGTTTGAAACTTTAAAGGTTATTTGAAAGGGTGGTGGAAACCAATAGTGGAAACTATTTTTACTGTAGAATATTAGAGCTTTATACTGTAGCATATTTTTTTATTGTTACTGTAGCATGTGAGAGTTTTACACTGTTCATAACTGAGATTGTGATGGGAACTGAGTGGAAGGGTGGTGGGAACCAATGGTGGGAATCATTTTTACTGTAGCATATAAGAGCTTTATACTATAACATATTTTTTTATTGTTACTGTAGCATGTGAGAGTTTTACATTGTTCATAACTAAGATTGTGATGGGAACTGAGTGGTTCCCACCACTGTCAAACACCCTCTTACTCTCTACAGTATTGTTTAATGATGCCTATATTTTACATTAAGAGATAGCCCCCAAATACGTGATATTTTGCTCCCTTCCTTATCACATGGCCAATTGCATCTCTCTCTCTCTCTCTCTCTCTCCCCCTCTTTTTTTTCTTTTTTTTTTTGGTGGGGCCTAATCTCTTGTTGCTAATGTATAACATGATTCAACTTAGAAAAGATAATAAATGGAAGGTTTTTTTTTTTAACGCGTTATACCTTGTATTTTAAGATTATTTACGAAGAATATCTTTAATTAGAGATCATTGCAAACATATGTCATCAGATTACACTAAATTAGCATGTGTAAACTTTTTGTCCATCAATAATCTATTATGATTACAAAAATGACTAATAAATCATCAAGCGGAAAAAGAAAGAAAGAAAGAAAAAATCTAAAATTTTACAAACATATATATTTTTTTGTTTCGTCAATTGTTTGGATTTTTAGTAGTTTCTTCTTTTTTTTTTTTTTTTTTTTCCTTTTGAAGCGTAGTTTAGTCATTTTCTAAGTCAAATAACATAACGTTAGAGAAAAGGTCTATTTTTCCTATTAAATGCAATTTGATGGTACATATTTGTAACAACCAGAAACTAAAAGTATATTTTCTCAATAATTCTAAAATACAAGATACATAAAGACGTGTATGTATGTGTGTCTATATATACACACACACATATACATAACTTAAATTGTACTGATAAGCAAAAATGTTGTTTGATTGTTGGGAAGGGCTAGGGACCCAGGATCAGATCTTTGGAAGGGTGGGGTATTGTTTAAAAAAAATTGTTATATGATTGGTGAAAAACTAGTTTTGGACACCCATAATTGCAATTTTTGAGCACTTTCATCCTTTAGTGGATATTTTTTCGATTTGTTATTAATATTAATCCAGACAGAGAGACAGATTTTAAGATTAATAAGTATTAATAACAGCTAGTCTTGTCTACTTATACTCATATGCTACTAAAACTACTATTAAAATTTGTTTCCTTGTAAACCCCATATTACTAATATACCGTTTGTTTCATAGTCTTAAACCGCAATTTAAAATTTTTTGTTGCAATATTTTCTCTCATTAAAATTTAAATTTATGTTCAAACTTACAAACTAAACAATTATAATCGACACGGAAATAAAAAATAAAAACAAAAATAGTTTAAAATGCGAACTTAACGGGGGTATAAAAAGCAAGTGTGGATATCTTTAAATAATAATATATAAAAAAAAAAAAAAAAAAAAAAAAACACAGAGAAGGCACTGAAAACAAAAATTGAACGAGAAAGGGAAAGCATAATTAATTGCTTGAGCAAAGAGGTTAGATTGGATACAGACAGAGCACGATAAAAGGTAGTGGGCCTACGGATGGCGCAACCTCGACATGGACATAAGATGTGGGCCTGGGCTTCTGAATTATTGAGCACAAACAGGAAAGCAGTGGAGGCCCACTTAAAAGTAACTGTTTCCACTTGAGGAAAACAACGTAATTCGACAGTAGCCTCGTCCCACTTCCAATATTAGAAGGTTTTATTTTATTTTATTTTTTGTTTATTAATTTATTTATTGATTAAGTTATTTTTTATTTTTTTTGGATTTTGCAAAGGTTCGTGTGGTGTGGGAAGATTAGGATAAGATGAGCATTTTGAGGATTAGACACCTATTGACGTAGGCTATAGGTTGGGCTGTTGGGTGTTTGGGCCTCGTTTTAGAATGTTGTCTCGTGCGGTATAACGTGGCCCACAGTTTCACATATCCCCTCTTGTGGGCCCCAACGGTTCTCGCCGGACCACATTGTTTGTTTTCTCCTTGACGCACATCTCTGCCACCTGCCATTTTAGGCTTACAAAGGGAGAGCAGGGAAAATGAGGCATATTAGAAGGGGATTAAAAATTTGACAACGTAGTTGAAACTGTTACAAGTTGTTTAACAAATTTAGTTTTAACTTCTCATTTTCAACTCAAGCAGTACGAAGCTTTCATTCATATATTATAGTATAAAAGTATGTTACAGTATAAAGCTCTCACATACTAACGTGTTTTTAGTTTTAACTCTCAATTTTAACTTATTTTTCAAATATGTTATAAGTTTAAACTATAAATACTATAATACGTGAAAGTTTTACTTTTTACACTTGAAATTAGGATTTTCAATTAAGTTGTCAAACACCTTTATTAATTTAAGGCATATAAATTATAGCATATATTATTTAAAAAAATTAAAAATCCTCCAACTCTTTTGCGCCTCTTCCCCCTTCTCGTACCTAGGATGCAGTGGCCATCTCTATTTCCTCTTATATATTTTTTAATAAATATATACCTTATTTCTATTTTTTTTTCATAAAAGTATAAAAGCCACTATTTATTATAAGTCATAATTTTTGTTATAATTATTTGTCGAGTACTCAGTACTATTTTCACCTTCCTGCAATAAAACTTCATAACTTATAAAATAATAAATCTCAAGCCATTTATATATGAGAGAGAGCTCATGAATAACAAAATTTTAGCTCTACGGGCCCGTTTGTTTCATGGTTTAAATCACGGTTTAAATTATTTTATTATAGTATTTTCTCTCATAAAAATTTAAATCTTTATTTAAATACTCGAACCAAATAAGCTTTACATATGTATATAACTTTTCTTATTTTTTAGAATGCTGAATTTTATTTAAAAGTTTTTTTTTATTTCTTTATAAATACAAAAAGGTTTTCCTTAATATTTTTTTTTATTGTTTTTAATTTTATATATGCACATGTATATATATACACACACATACATATATAGGTTTACGGTGTGTTGTGGTTGTAGTTTTTGTGTGTGTAAACATGATGATGATGATGTCAAGCATGATGATATCTCTTAAAATACGAATCTATTAATCAATCTGTTCCGATGGTTTTGAGTTGGCTTCAGCATTTTAGTCAGAAGTTAGACCCACGCGCTATTACTTGCATTGCCTCCCACGCTACTTTAGTAAAATTGCACATTTTTTTTTTGTTTTTTTTTGTTTTGTTTTTTGTTTTTGTTTTCGTTTTTTTTTTTTTCTCTCTTGTTTTTCTCTTCAGGTCAATATAAGCCTTTTGTTGTCGTCCTTCGTTGTCGGTGAAGTTACCCCCTTATCGCTACTACTTTTTAACTAAAATTTATTTTAAGTTATAATGGAGGGTGATTTTGCTAACTGAAATAAATAATTAGAAATTTAGAGTGGAATTTATTGTACCACATTTTTTAATTACTGTAATAAATACATCTGCATGCTCTAGTATGCATTAATGGTACGTTTGATACGAGTATTTGAGTAGAGTATTTGAACGAAGATTTAAATTTTTATGAGAGAAAATACTGTAGCAAAATGATTCAAACCGTAATTTAAAAACCGAAACAAGCACACTTTAAATATTTAGCACGAAACATGCTTAATATCATTTATCAACAAAAGAACATACGTATATCACGAGCAAACAAAATTATCTAAAAACTATAAAAAATATTACTATTTGTTATCGTATGCTTCTACACACATATATATGTAAATGTATATTAAATATATATGGGATCTTATATAATAGCTAAATCATATTAGTTATGATAGTTATTGTTATAGGTGATAATAATTGAAAGCGACTAGTTATAGTACAACGATATTTTTATGTCTCACTTTTATCACAAAGTGTAAAGGTAAAATTTTTTCATTCCAGGTTCAAATCTCCTCACCCGTCAATGTGCTTTACTCACAAACGTTACACAAGTTATGTTGCTCATTATCACTTGACATATTTTGTTTCGAACATTCGTATGCTTACCACTAAAGAACAATTTAACATTGTCAAGATAACATGCTTTTTAAGTACGAGATTTTATCTATTATAACATAAATAAGTAAAAAAAGAAAAAGAAAAAGAAAGATAGAAAGAAAGAAAGAAAGAAAACGAGAAAAAAACAGACACTAACTGAATTGCATTGTGATAAGGGACAAAAATAAAAGAGGAATAACATTTTTTTTTATAAAATTACATTAGTTGTGAATTTTTTCAACACAAATTAAAATACGACTAGATTTTTTTTAATTTTTTTTAGAAAAGTGCATTACCTATAGTAGAAGTTTATAAAATTATCGTCTTTGTCCAGAAGGTAGAGGGGTTAGGGTGGGAGGAAATTTAAGCTCTTAGGTTCGAAAACTAGAGAAAAATAAAATCACAAAATTTGAACTAAACGGTTGTTTGATATTTTGGTTAGAACTAACAAACAATATAAAGTTCTCAATAACTACAATAAAATGCAAAAAATTATTACAACGTAAAACTTTTATATGTTAAAGTTTTTAAATTAATATTTTTAACTTCAACAATCGTCCTAACACCCAATAACTGTTATTTTACTAAAATGAAATATCAAAATAAAAAAAATACTAAAATAATATCCAAGGAGAAAAAAAAGGAAGAAAGAAAAGATCGTAGAATAAAAAAAAAAGAAAAGGAGAGAGAAGAAGTGAAGAGCACGTGAAGGAAGAGAGAGTGAGGCGGGAAGAAAGGGTCATAAATACGAGGTACAGAGAAGGGGCAGGGGCATTGGCCTGTAAGAACGAAAGAGGCAAAGGTGGCCCTCTTCCCGTACTCTTGGATTGGACTTTTCTGGAAAGAGCTTCTTTTTCCTCCTATTATTCCCATTTCCTTTTTCTGATACCAAACACCTTTCTCAATTCACCTCCTTCTCTCCGTTCTTGGCCCTTTAATTCCCACAATTACACCACCCCCTTCACTTTTCCCAATTTGCCCTTCCCCATTGTTTTACTTTTTCTTGCTCTCTTGTAAAAAAGATATGAACCCGGTTCTCACCACAAACATAATTATAAACAGTATAAAATTTTTATATATTATAATAACAATAAAAAAATTACTACAGTGTAAAACTTTCACATACTACGATAAAAATAATTCTTACCACCTTTCAAACACCACTGAAATAAAATAAACAACGATTTCGTTTGGTATTGTTTTCAAAACAAATGAAAATAATTTTATTTTTAAAAAATAATTTTTTTTAAATTATGCTGAGAATGTTTTTAAAATTTTTACTTTAAAAAAATATGTAAAAATATTTTAAAAAATTTTCAAAACAAAAACAAATAAGGCCGTAACAATTAAAGCTCAACATGGAATATTTATTATCACAAAGAAATAGAAATAGATACAAATATTTGTTGTACGTGCTTAACTTTTTATGTGACTGAGTAATTAGCCATCAAGTTTAGTCGTTGCGTTGTCTATTTCCATTAGTGGGTAATATTTATACACATTTATAGGGAGAGAGAAAGGCTTTTCGATTTGGTTAACGTGGGAAAGTTGTGTGAGAAAGAGACGGTTCTTTTTTTCTAATTTTCCCATCTGATGCTATCCTTGGAAACCCACCAGAGAAAAAATAAAAGAAACGAAAAAGAAAAAAAAGGATATATATATTAGATACATACACACAAATAGTTACAAACAATAAAGCTTTTCACATAGTTGAAAAGGAAACTGACGTGTGGGCCTATACATACAAGAGGCGCGTTTGGAAAGGGGAACTAATTTAATTAACTACAATAGAATCTTGTATCGTTTTTAAAACTAATTGTCAAATGCCCTTTGAATTAATGACTAAACGAGCCCATAAACTTTTAGTTTGATACATCAATTCAAACTCATTAGTTTAAATCAACTATAATATAAAATTTTTAATAATTATAATATAAAATTAAAAATAAATATAATATAAAATTTTTATACGTTGTGATATTTAAACTTATTTTTACTGATCAACTTAAAATAAAAATTTATCAAACAGAAACAACAAAAACAAATGATTGGTGGGAAAATAAAATACATTATGTATTATTATTATATATATTGAAAAAAGTGGATACATTACAGACACTGTTGTGAGATGAGAGAGTGAATTATGAGTCATTGAAAAGAAAAAGATGCCAAGTGGTTAGAGAGAGGAGAGAGAGTATTAAGGTTGGGATTTGATGCTTTCGGGTAAGCTTTTACTGAAACCGTCCTCGTCTATGCTGTATTGGGCAGCTAAGGGAATACAACAAGATCTTGGACCTCTCTCTTCTTTCTCTCACTAACCCTTTTCAGCAAACAAAAAACCAAACCCATTTAAATTCATTTCTCATATTCATTCTTTCATTTCTCTCTGGCTCCTCCCTCGTAGGTTTTCTCTTCTCTCTTTCCTCTTTTTTGTACTGTTGAACCCAAACCACTTCCAAGAATTCTGGTTTCTGTAAGAATCTCGCTGAAGTGACAATCCAAAAGCTCTCTAGCTCTTTCTAAAAAAAACCCAGAAATTCAAACAAAAAAATGTGGGATCTCAACGACTGTCCTGATGATATCCAGACGACGACGACGACGATGATTAGAGACGACGAATCCGAGGGCTGCTCGTCGCAGAAGACCTCCGTCGACGGCGACGACGTCGTCGAGAAGGGAAAGCGCGTTGGATCCGTCTCCAATTCCAGCTCCTCCGCCGTCGTCATCGAGGACGGATCCGACGGCGACGATCATTTCGCCGCGGCCGGCGAAAGATCGATCATCAAGAAGCGTGGAAGCTTCAACAACAGCAGGAGCAGCAATTACACGAATAGGATTTTCGGTTTCTCCATGGTCGACAGCGACCAGCCGCCGGTGACCCGGAACTTCTTCCCCGTCGACGACCCCGAGCCGGAAATGGCCGGCGTGGGAGCCGCGGCTGCTTCGGCGGCAGCGGCTTTACCGAGGGCCCACTGGGTCGGGGTCAGGTTCTGCCAGTCGGATTCGCTCGGCGCCAGCAAGCCGTCGACGGAGGTTTCTCAGGCGCCGTTGAAGAAGAGCCGGCGTGGACCCCGGTCTAGAAGCTCTCAGTACCGAGGCGTCACCTTTTACCGGCGAACTGGTCGCTGGGAATCACATATATGGTTTGTATCTTTTATATATATATAGATGTTTCTGTTTTTGGACATTTGTGATGTTTGTATTAACATCTAATCAATTGTGATATCATGTTTGGGTTTTTGATATAGGGATTGTGGGAAGCAAGTTTATCTCGGTATGACAAATTTTATTTTTTGTTTTTTTAAAAATTTATTTTTCCATTTATGGATGGGAAAATTGGTGGTTTTTTTTGGTTGGTGATAAGATTGTTTTGGTTTTGGATTGTGTGTGTGAAAAACAATAGGTGGATTTGACACTGCTCATGCAGCTGCCCGGTGAGCTTTCTAATTAACAATTTACAACTCTTCATTTCAGTTTAATCTTGGGTTAAATAATAAACATGATATTTTTTTGGCTTATAAAATTATTTTATTATTTTGTTTAATGGCAGTGCGTATGATAGGGCGGCTATTAAGTTTCGAGGAGTGGAGGCTGACATAAATTTCAGCCTGGAAGATTATGAGGAAGACTTGAAACAGGTGAGTGCGCGTGCGTGTTTGCAGTAGTAGGTCTTGTGCTTATTTAGAGAGAGAGAGAGAGAGAGCAAGTGATCTCTTTAATCTTATCTTCAACAGTTGATGCCTTATCTTCAACAGTAGTGAGTGTCGTGTGCAATGTGTTTCTTTTATTCATTTATTGTTTTTTTAAATTGTTGGGTTTTCTTAGTTTGTCATTTAAGACGTGGGAAAATGGAAAAATCCTAGGAAATATTCTTATTTCTTGCAATGTTGTTGTTGTTGTTGTTGTTTGTGACATGTAACAGATGAGCAATCTGAGCAAGGAAGAGTTTGTTCATGTACTTCGGCGACAAAGCACAGGATTCCCTAGAGGGAGCTCCAAATATAGAGGTGTCACTTTGCACAAATGCGGAAGATGGGAGGCTAGAATGGGCCAATTTTTGGGCAAAAAGTAAATAAAAATAAAATAAACCCCCCAATTTTTATTTATTTTTTCTTTTTTAAACCTTTTCTTCTATAATTCTTTGGTTCTCATCCTTTTTCTTGTCAACTTGCATTTTATCCTAATCCATCCCTAGAAAATGCTTTTCATAGAAGTACGTGTCTTTCATGTATAAAGACTTAAAAAAGGTTAAATCTTATTCAATAGGTACGTCTATTTGGGCTTGTTTGACACCGAGATTGAAGCTGCAAGGTTTGTATTATATCTGTTTTTTTTTTTTTTAATTTATTCTCTTACTTAATTATAACAATTAAAAACTAGCCAACTAACGTTATAAAAACTTTCTGCCACTTTTTGTGTAGGGCTTATGACAAAGCTGCAATTAAGTGTAATGGTAAAGACGCTGTCACCAATTTTGATCCCAGCATTTACGAGAACGAGCTTAATTCCCCAGGTACACTATCATTGTGAAAATAAAAAAAATTAAAAAAAATAAGATAGTAGTATTTATTACACATTAATTATAACATCACAGATTTGGCATTTTAGTTTTTGTTACATAATAAATACCTGGTTGATCATCAGTGCAATCATCGTGTAACATTGCTGCGGATCACAACCTGGATTTGAGCCTTGGAAATTCAACCTCAAGGCAAAGCATGAATGGTGCAACTGCAGTTGGGAACCAAATCAGCCAAAATGCTGCATTGTTGGATCCGCGTTCGGTTCCGATGCCTTTCGAAACCGACCACTGGCAGAATCCGGGATTTAGGCCTAACAAGGTTCATAAAATAGTACTATGGTTAAATTTCAATGCCTTTTTTTTTTAACACCAATTCATATTATTGTGTAGATTGAAGTAGTCCATTTTCTTCAATAGGGAAACAATGATGTCCAGAGAAGGGAAGGGTATTTGGAGAATGAAACAATGCAACTTCTAAGCAGAACCCATCTTCAATCTCCAAATGCTGGTCATCATCATGAAATGCATAGATATGGACAGCAACATTTCAGAAGGCCTGGGGAGTCCCAGATTCCCAACAACTTCCCCCATTTTCACCCACCAAATCATCATGTTGGCACCTATAATTCATTTTTTTTGCTAATTACTATGAATTTCCTCAATTGGGTTTCTTTCCTTTTTTTCTTTTAAAGCTAAATATTATTAGTGTGACCACTAATAATTTTACCAAAATTCATTTTTAGGTACATTTTCCTAGCAGCAGCAACGGAGGAAGAATTTGCACTAGTACAACTCGTGGCCACCAATTGAGTAATAGTAGTAGTAGTACTAGTGCTTGTGAGAGACAAAGAATGGCAACTCAGTTCTTCCCTAACTCTCTTTGCAACTGCTGCAGCATCATCAGGATTCCCACCGCTGATCAATAGACACTCCTCACATGAATTTTGAGTTACTGCAGAGAAAAAAAAAAAAATATATATATATATATTAATGAGGCAAACAAAACGAACATGAGGTTTAATTTCCAGATATGTTCTCTCTTCACGGGACCCTCCTGACCCTTCTGAACAAATTTTCCTGCCTCGTTATATCATCATCATCATCATCTCCTAAATTTTTTCCAATCTTCTGCATCATCACTTGGTCTATTCTCTTCAAGGCATGTAAAAGATATCTCATCAAAAGCTTCAAGACTTGGCTTTTTTGGTTTTTCCCTGCTGACTCTGCCAAACCCCACAAGAAGAAAAAAGGAAAAAAAAAAAAAATATATATATATATATGAGAGAAAAATGGTGAAAAAAAGGGAAATTTGCCTTCTCTGGAAAATGTTGGTCGTCCGTCAAACTAACAAATGTATGAAATCTTGAGCTAGATATTGTTCTGAGCTCTGACTAGAAAGAAATTCACTGGATTCTAGTTAATATTACTTTGAAATTTTTGCTTCGCACCAGTGGTTTTGGTAATTACAATTTTTATTATCTTTTTATTTTCGTAAGTTTGGTGGTTACTATTTTATTTGTTCATGTTATGTGGTTCCGATTTTTGCACACTTATTGCAGTTCTTGATTTTAGGGCTTGAATTTTTTAGATTTTTTTAGGCTTAAATTAGAATTTGAGTATTAAAAATTTGTTGGATATGTGGTTTTTTTTAAAATTTGAATCTTTTTAGTATTAAGAAATTAAGTTTTTAAAGTTTTAACTTTTTTATAAACTTTTGACGCTTGAAAGTTTTTACTATAATAAAGTTAAAATTTACTTTTATATTTAAAAAAAAATTATAATTTTTTTGTTTGTTATTTAATTAAGATATTTTTTTAATTTTATTTTTAGTAAAGAGAGATAAACATTAAAATTTATATTGTATATTTTTTAAATTATTAACATTAAGATTTTATTAGGTTTATTGATAAATTAAAAGTTTTTTTATTATTTTTATAAACATAAATTTTATTTTTATTTTATATTTAAGTTAAAATTTAAATATTAATTTAGATAATAATTTAAATTATTAACTTAAATTTTAATTTAAATAATATTAATTTATATTAAATTATTAATTTAAGTTCATTTAACAAACGGATAAATAACTTAATTTTCTCACTTTGTATTCATTAGTATTGAGTAAGGGAGGGAGGGAGGGGGAGAGAGAGAGATCTAGATATTTGTTGTTATTTTTTTGTCCATTCAAAGATGTGAAGGTGCATGGGGAAAATCCGGCAAAAAAGTGGAATTGGGCATTTTTGATTGTGAGTCTCTTTGGAAATGTCACATTGGACGGTGATGAATAGTCACTATCATAGGTGTCCTTTGAATCAGTTCTCTTGGCCAAAAGGAGTCAGACACTGCATTATTACGAGGGGGACCTATCATTGTTGTAGCCCACAGCTTCAAAAGAACAGAAAGACAGAAAGCCAAAAAAAAAATAATGTTATATAAATAAATAAATAAGAGGGAAAAAAAAAATAGAGATATAGATCCAGAGCATAAACAAACCAAAAAGCGTTACAAGGGTTCGCCACTGGGGCTTTAATATTGTCAGTTTACGAGGAAGAGAAACAAAAAGAAAGGGTAAGAAATGAGTTTGATGCAGAATTTTAAGATAGGGTATAAAAAAAAAAAAGGGGCTGTCTTAAGATTTGTGTTAGGTTTTATCTAAGGGTGTTTTTTGAATTTTAGAATTTAAACAGTAAATAATGTAAAATTTTTATATATTATATTATAAAATAAAAATATATTAGAGTGTAAAACTTTCGTATATTAAAATCTATTGTTTAAACTTTAAAAATGAAACTATTCTTCCAAGAGCAAGCCTATTCAATATTAATAAAATAGATAACATGATCCATTTTAAAAAGTACATTACATACTAGATTGAAGGCCACCGTTTTGTGAGTATCTAGATTATAACCTTTTGGGATGAAAATGATTTTTCTTCTTCTAAACATACTATATATACATATATATATATATATATTATTTTTATTGGAATTTTGAGATTTAGGATTGGTTTGATTAAGTGGTTTGAACTTTTTTGTTAGTCCCTACTTAGTAATCATGGTTCCAACATTTTTGCTATATATTATTTTTTTTACAAAATGTAAACTAAAAAACTATTCTAACTATAAAAAATGATTTCGACCATTTTCCAACAAAAACTATTAGAAAAATATGGTTTTAAAAATGGGTTCAAAATTATAAAACAAAGGTGAGGTATCTCCATATTTTGGTTGCTTTTTGGGTTTACAGTGTCAAATCAATAGCTCAAATTCAAACTTAAATTTGTTGCCAAACATTATGGTGTTTGGTAAAACGAGTTAAAATTAATTTTAGTTAAAAATATTATAGTATATGATAGTTTTATATTATAGTAATTTTTTATTTTCTTACTATAGCATGTGAGAGCTTTTTACTGTATGAGTTAACTCATGAGTTCAAACTTACTTTGTCAGACACCCTAGTTCAAGTGAATTTTTTGTTCAAAATCCAACCAAATGCATCTTTAGGATGCATCTTTAGGATGCATTTGAAAACACTGCCTTAAATCAAAATCAATTTTGCTGCAATACGTTCCTATAAAATGTTAGTTATTGCAATATTTTTCCAATTCGAACCTTTGATTCCAACCATGTTTAAGAAGAAAAAAAAAAAAAAAAGAAGACATACACGACTATTCACATACCTTTATATTATGATTACAAAGGGCAAAGCGGGCAGGGGTCAAATCTTCAGTATTTCATTAACAAGTCTTCGCAAACCCTACAAAGGAATACGGCGAGTACTTTTTACATGATTAAATAATATGTTTCTTGATTCCTCTTTATGTGTATAATATCTGTTTTCTAACGCATCCAAATATTATATATAGTTTTGTTAAGGTTTAATATAAAATATAACACCTGCTTTCATCATCACGAACGTCACAACCCAGATATTTTCACTGGTTTTATACATATAATATTAATTTCAAAGATCATAAAGTATATTATTCAATTGTGTAACTTATTCGTACTTAACTGAAGAATGCCTAAATTTTTTATTAAAATAAAAAACTCGTTATTAAATAATAGATATTATAATGTCACGAAAAACATACATAGTCCAATTGAAACAAACACTTGTAGTCACCTTAAGTATAAAATGATAGACACTTTTTTTGGCCTTTTTACTTTCAGAAGGATTTTTATGCAATTGCGTTTGGGATTGGGAGTAATTTGGAAACAACTTTTTCAGTCAAAGAAAAGCTTGCGTGGAGCAGAAAATTCCATATATGCCCCTTGGCAAGTGAGTATATATTAGAACAAGATAATTGTTTTATAAGCTAGAAAACTTTTTTAATGCTATATATACGTGTTTTTCTTCATTACTGTATAGAGAATTTTAATGTAAAGTATGAAAAGAAGTAGTGATGGAGCCATTTGGGCATTGTCTTCCTTGCTCATCCTTCAATTTCTGCTTCAACTAAAAATTCTTTTATATTTCTTTCTTATCAATATTCTGCCCCTGAATTTTTCTAAATTATTACATTCATGAGATAATTTTTAAAAGTTTTTAATTATAACCCAGATTTTAACTTTCAAGTATCTCATATCACAAACCTAAATATTTTTAAATAAACAAAAAAATGATAAATACATTGTTATTAAGTTCATAATTTTATGAGTCGTGAACTTTAAAAAGTGACTTAAAGTCCATTATAAGTTTGGTTTATTGGCTAGGAAACAAAAATGTAAATAGTCACAGAAAAATATAATTCTGCTGTAATTTTAGTTAAAAATCTCGTTTACAAAATATCCGGTTCTTTGGAAGAAAAAAAAAATCCTGACTCCTCGCTGTAAAGAATGCTTTGTGCACTGAATCGGTAAATTTTTATTAAGTTCAATTAACTGTCTATCTTTTTTTTTTCTTAAACTTAGTAAGATTTTGATAATGATATAGACTCATACCACAATTCAGTACTGTGTTATTATCAATATTTTTTTTTTGTGAAACTCTTCGGTATCAGCCCTACCACGAACGATACGAACCCTTAAGGGCCACTCAACGTTCAGGTGATTTAGCCCGATTAATCCGAAGTCGACCTATAGAGAGACCCGAATGTGACAAGAGTTTTTCAACACCGACAGTTGCGTTCACAAAGACTCGAACTCAAATCGCTTGCTCAAACAGAACAACCCCTTATCAATTATCAATAATTAATGTAGCACATTGTCCACCACAAAATTCTTTTATCATAACTAATTCGGAATTTAATTTACACCGGCTTTGAGGTTTCCTTTGGAACGGGTATAACATACGTATACATACACACACACACACACATATATATATATATATATGTATGTATATGGTTCTATTGTCATTGTCCATAAGGTAAACCTCATGAGTGGTCCAACCCACTAAGGTAATTAAAAGCTAGCTTGCTATATGCCACGCACCTTGACATAATAATGTATGGAGTTAGTACTAATGTACTATAAATATTAAAAACTACAATTTCTAAAGGGGGAAGAAAGCAAAGTCTGTCTTGTAGCAGGTTAAAGCCCCTCTCGCTAGATCCTTTTCTTTGAGAAAAACACTGCCAAAACCTCAGACGGATAGATCTCTCAATCTAACTTTAAATATCGTATACTCTACTTTACCAGTAAAAAATTGATTGTGTAAAAAAAAAAAAAAAAGTGAAATGAATGTTGGAAACTCAACAATAAATATTAAAACCCAAAAGAAAAACGTGTTAAAAAAAAAAAAAGAAAACAAAAGATAAAACGAAAGAGATTGGGGGAATCAAAAAGGGAGTAGAAGTGAAGCAAAGGCAAGGAAAGCAATATTGGCCTGCATGCTATGCCTGTGCCCCAGGCTTAGCTTGAACACAAATTTTTGGACCTTTTCAAAGATGGAGCTTTCCATAAATGGGATTTCTTCAACGGTTGGAAAATAGTCTCTGGTTATGTTTCTTTCTTTCTTTTGTTGAAAAATATATTATTATAAATTGAGATTAAATATGATATTTTGATAGAAGAGTTTAAACTATATTAGTTTGAAGTTTAGGGTGTTTGAGAGTAATTGGTTTGAATCAATTAGTTCAAAACAATATATCATGTGAAAACTTTATACTGTAACTTACTTTTACTTTATATTATAGCATATAAAAGTTTTCTATTATTTGAGTTCAAACCAATTGATTCAAACTGATCCTCGATAAACAAACTCAACTATTATAGCATATGAGAGCTTTATAATACTGTAATATATTTTTACTTTATATTATAACATGTAAAAATTTTACATTATTTTCGGTTAAAATTTTAGACTTTAAGCCACTCACCTAAACACTCTGTTAGATAATATTATATGATGAAAAGAAAATATATATATTAGAAATTTAGAAGGAGATGCCTTGTCAGGCTTCCATCAATTTTCGCCACATTAACGTCACATACTGTTTGATTAAAACTGCCATCTATTGTTAAATAACACTGCTGGACTGTAAAATCAGTGATGTTGTTAAAAATTCGTATGGGTAATGTGCCTAGGCACATCCTCGCTGGTAAGTTTGTTTTTATTTTATATATATTCTTTTTTTGTAAAAACAATCATCCTAAATTATTAAATATCTTAAAAATATTTTAGTATAAAAACATTTAATAGAACTATTATTTTTCTAATTATTTTTATTAATTTTGCAAATATTTATCTGTAAAGGCATTGCATTTATGTTTGTGCAAAACACTTGCACAATAAAAATAAGATTTTAAAAAACTGAAAATATTTCAGAAAAATAGTTTTAATGAGGAAAATAGTTTAAAAAATATTTATTAGAGCCATATTTGAGAAAATAATATTTTAATAGACTACTAATGTTTAAGGATGTATTTAAAAAATTAGATATTTATGAGAAATATTCAAAAATATAAAAAATTAAAGAAAAAAGCAAATAAATAAAGCAAGCAAATAAGGAGGTGAAGCAAGCACATTAACATGGAAGAACAAAAAAGTATAATTACATCACCTATTCTATATATTCTACAGATATGTACTATATTAGTAGTTGTTCTCTACAAAGTCTCCTACGCTATTATATACCCAAAAAAAAAAAAAAGTTTTGGTTGAATGACCACGCTGGTGGGGTGGTGAGTTGGCCACTCATTACAATAGTAACTAATCATGCATATACATACTTCATTCTAATGCATCCATAGATATAGAGGATATAATGTTATATAATGAGAGGCTTTGGAACTAAATTGAAACTTATATATTATAATAGTTGAAATTTTAATATTAAAACTTTGTTCGTACATTTTTATTATGTTATAATACCATACTGGTAGGATTTTTTTTTTATACTTCAGATTAAATTGAGTATAGTTTTTAATTGTCAGAACAAAAAAAATCTATCAAATTAAAAATGATAATTCTTTTTTTGCTTTGAAGAAAATGATAATTTGAAAGAAGATGACGAATATCTGGTAATTAAAAACTGTATCTTATAGATAAACCATCTATGACACATGGCAGAATCCTTTAGATATTATACAGAGGTTATAGTAAGTGTCTTATAAGATGTTTGGAAACTTTGGTTTGAACTTATAACAATAGAGAGCTTTATATTGTAGCCCACTTTTATTTTACACTATAACAATAAAGAACTTTATACTATTTAAGTTCAAACCAATTAGTTCGAAACAATTTCTCAAACATTTGCTTAATTAGGGTTTTCTAGTAACACAACCTTGATGCTTTGTAGTGTTTGGCAATGTGGGTTATAACTAAAATTTTTTGTTGCTACAGTATAAAGCTCTCACATGCGACAGTGTTAAGAAAAAGTATACTACAGTATAAAGCTCTTACATGCTTCAATATTTTAAATCAAAATTGATTTTAACCAATGGTTCTACCCAATGCTTCTAAATAACTTATCTATAATCCTTAAAGAATTATAAAAAAACAAAAAAGGCAAGATATTGACTAATGGACGATGCTTATAAGTATGTGACTGTTTGTGTTTTTTATGCTTTTGTCTTTACGGCTTACCTTAATAAGTTAGTTGAAATTTTAAGTTCTAATTTACTTTAATATAAAATTTTTATATAATATAATAAAAAATAAAAATTTACTATAATATAAAACTATCACAACATTTAAATTTTAACTATATTTTTAAACACTCTCTGTGCGTATACTAACTATGCATTAACTGTGCGTGTGTGTATATATATATATATGTGTGTGTATTTCGGCAATATTTCTTTGAAATTGTTATTTTATTTCTTGATAAATTTTGTTCTCCTTCTGTTGATGACTGTGACTGAAACTGCGACTGGGACTTGACTGCGAACGTGGCATTGTATTGGTCCCTATTACGTACTGTACCATTGTGTGTTAGATCGCTTTCATCATTCACTCAGACAAACCACTTCTTTGGGTTACCCTTTGTGGGACGCGCTTTCTCTCTCTCTCTCTCTCACATCCCTTCTCTCTTTCTATCCTAGTCGTTCAACTTTCCTTTTTCGGTATTCACTTTTGGGCTTTTGTTCACCACGTTACGCAGTTTTACACCTATTTTGTACGTATAATTCTAGAGGGCGTAATAATAACGTAAAAACAGAAAGAAAAAAACAAAAGAAAAGAAAAGAAAACCTAGCTACTATAATTATAGCTAGTACAGTTGTACTAGAGCCTAACGTGCTGTTTAAGGATCGTGTAAACAACGCAACTTTAGCTTATTTGACTTCTTCCCAGGAATCCTGTCGGTTGTATTCATTTTAGAATTATTAAATTTGCTCAAGATTATTTTTTTAATAAATTTGATAATTGAAGAACAAATACTTATCTATAACCAGTAAACATCTGTTTTAGTCGTTACTAGAAAAATTGCCTGTTTATTCTCTCTCCTAATTTCTTTGTGAACATGAGAGGGAAGCTAGGAAAAGAACCTTAATTGGCTACTACAACAAGTAGTGGTAGGGCTAGTGAGACAAAAAAAGTTTCTATGAGCGCGTGGAAGTCTTGGTGTTTGCCCTTTTTTTCAGGCTCTGTAAATTCGTCAAAGGAAAGAAAAATGCCTCTTTAGTCATGACTATAATTCTGCCAATTACTTTTAGAAAAATTGTTTTTATCTTATTATAATCTCGTTACTCACAAAACTATATAGCTCAATTTAATATATAATATATTTTTTAAATTAAATTTTATTGTTATATTAATAGCAGGTTATAACCCTAAAAAGATTGCTTCTACTTTTAGTGCTTTAGGCTAGAATTTTAGGTTCTCTTGTTAGGGTGCCAAAGGTTAGCTAGTTAATTGTTAATTCTCCATTGACAAATTTAAGTAGCTAGCTAGGGGTTTTGTATAGGTGGGCTCTGTTGAGTTTTTTAATAAACTTACCGTAGGGGGAATATTTTTGCGAGGAAATAGGCAATTTAAGTAAAACTTGGGAGAGTTGCAAGTATTACTCCGAATGGAAATGACTTGTCTGTAAGGCATCAAGGCAAATATTTCACAAATTGTATCATTTAGGTCATCTAAGAATTATTTTAAGACTTGTTTGATACACCGTTTTTTATATACAATACAGTATAATGTAATGCAATATAATATAGAACAAGACGGTGTTAATTTGTATAGAATACCTCAGTTGGGTGGAGGATTTTTTTTGTTTAATTATTTACTTTTTTGTTTTCAATATAGACCAAGGGCTCCATAAGTCCCAACTCTCCACCTCACAGGAGATGGGGCCCAACTGATCTTAGATACAATCTTACGGTTTGTGGAATCCTAAAGGATTTGTAATTTTTCTTTCTTAAAAGGAAAAATTTTTAAACTATCCCCTGGATTTATGCAAAATATCATAAATATACTTTAAGTTGTAACTAATAGAAAAGTATTCTCTCAATATTTTGAAAGAGTTAACAAACATCTTTTTGACCAGTAAAATTGTAAAAAAAATTATCAACAATAACCCACACGAATAAGCATTTAAAATTTATATATTATATAGATATTAACTATTTTTAAATGAAATTGCAAATAAATTTAAAACAAAAATGTTGAGAAACTATTTAAAAAATTAAATAAATTTAAACTTAAAATTAAAAAAATAAATCTACGAAGTACAAGGACGAGATTAGATGTCAGTAATAGGATGACCATGGGTGGACTAGGTTTGGCCGAGTAAATTAGTGAATTGAGGATTTCAGAGAGTAGGTTTGTTTTTTGTTTTTTTAATTTTTCTGTTTTCATTTTTTTGTTAAATTTTTTGAATTGTTAACTTCAAATAATGCTACTTTCGAAACATATTTAAATAATCTTGATTATTGTTTATTGAGAGTATTCTTGATTTTCTTCAACAATTTGAACAGTGAAAGGAATTTTTTTAATTTTTTAAAGAACAAAAGGGATGCTTTTTTATTAGTTAAAACTTAGGGTATATGTATGGTATATATTTTGAATAAACTCAAGAATACATTTAGAATTTTTGCTTCTTAATTGGTTTGCACTAATCAATAAGGTGAAAATTGATTAAATCTTGATAAATTAATTAATTAATTAATTAAGAAGAAAGAGGTGTGTTCTTACATGAAGCATGATCATGCACGTGCGTTTTAGCAATGTAAAACAAAGCAATATCTAATGTTTATTCATAATTTAGTAGCTGAAGAACATAATAATAATAATAATAATAATAATAATAATAATAATAATAAGAATGAGCGACTTTAGAGACAATTGTTTTGTCCATGCTTGATCTGTGCAAATTGTTAGGGAATTAGAAAGGAAACAGAGACTTACTCGTATTGGTGGCTAACACCATTCTCACTTAAGGTGGGCGTGGAAGACAATTATATGGCACTCTTATAGTAGAGAATGTAATTTTGTTTTATCGGTGAAGCATGGTGTAGCAGTCAGATTAAGATTTTTACGATATGATTTTGTACTGTCCACATTAAAATTTACAATGCTCAATACAAAACTGCTTGTAGTTGCAGATCAGATCGTTAAAAAGTTAGTCCGACGGATAAAATATCATGCTCCACCGGTGGCGCAAAAATGCCTTCTTTAATATAAGAATTGCCCACTTATCTTTGTTCCTACATGATAAAGAAAAAGTGGTCATTCTATATCTACAGTTGGTGCACATATTTAAACTATTAGATCTAAAATCATTTTTTGTTTTTACAAATCTAACTAAATGGCTTAAAAAAAATACTTATAAGAAGGTTACTTTTCAACACTAGTAGAAGAAATCTCCAAAGAAAAGACCCAAAAAGAAAAAAGATGAATTTAAAAAAGGACAAAAAGAGGAAGCAAGAAAGAATATATAATCCCAAAGGAGAAAAATATTACTTGGTAATGCTTTACATGACCTTTAGCAATCACGGGACTAGTTCAATGACACAGTGGTTAGCACATCATTGTCCTATTCCTCTCCCAAGAGAAACACATGTATTAATATGTTTTTTTTTTTTAAATTGTTTGTTGGATTACAAAGGAACGACATGGATGAAAAAGGTTGCCCATGAATGAGCAGCCAGGGACCTAACAACAACATCACAAACAAACTTAGTCCAATAGTACCTGAGATGTCCGTACATCTCTTATCCCTACATTCCTTTTTGGTGTTATTTTACAGCTGGAGGCAAGAGCATTTTGGACCTCATGAAAGTGAACCCCCCACCAAAAGAAAAAGAAAAAAAAAAAGTGTCTAAATGCTCTTGTGGGAGCAACCCCTAGAAATGGAAGGTTGGTCCATTGGTCCCCTTCCTCAGCAAAAAGAGCTTGTATTCAAAGGGGATGCTCTAAAGTGATATCCATCAAAGTCTTCTCTCTCTCTCTCTCTCTCTCTCTCTCTCTACACACACACACACACACATACATATATACACATATATATATATATATATATATATATTCTAACATTGCATCCCTTGACTATAATATTTAAGAGGTGTGATTTGGGTTCATTCCTTTAATTTTCCACGCTGAATATGCGTGTTATGTATTCAACAGGAATAGTCAACATATGATTAATTAACCATGTGATCATTAGATGAGAGTTAATAAGCAGAGTTTGTTCAATGAATTATAATTAAATGAAGTTGGATGTTTAAAGTAAAGGTTTATTTATGTTTATTTTAGGGATGAGAATACTAGTCGTTTACTTTAGTGTAAGTATGTCTATATTGAAACTTTTAGGAGGACAGATCTGCAAGAAATATTTTAAAATGGAAAGTCAATGATTTATGTCAATAAATGTCTGGAGTATAGTCGTTGCGTGATTTTGCTCCTAAACCACTTGTAAATAGCTTTGTTTCTTTTTGTGATAAGAAGGTAAATAGATTTTCTCCCCCTCATGTGGGAGATGAAAGTGATAGAAAGAAAAAAGTAAAGTGAAGTCAATTGAATTTACCTCACGGGTAAATCTAGTAAATCTAAGATTTACTAGATTTACAAAGCTGGAGTTACGAGCCCATGCCAAATGTGGTAATCCAACAAATATTATTATATCTTGGGGTCTATTAAAAAAAAAAAAAACCTTTATGGGTATATCTTTGAAGGAAAATTTTCGTAAATGTTATATTTGAAACTTATTTATTTATTTATTTTATACATTCCACATATGTTTGAAACTAATCAACCTTTAAAAAATATTATGATTGATGAGAGATTAGAAAGAGAAAGAAAGGGTTAAGAGAGAATTAACGTTTGTCTATTTGAATTGGTTAGAGAAAAAAGACTTAAACAATTTACACTAATCATTTTTGAAAAGTAATCTGAATAATAGTATGATACAACTCTTCTTCTTCTTTTTTTTAATTAAGCATGGCATAAATAGTCATATATAATTTTTAAAGTGTACCATAATATGTAATTTTTACATTTTTAAATTATGCCGAAATATTAGTAATTCATGAGGCGAATTTATAATTGAGATCTCTAGTCCAAAATATTTGAGCAACATGCAATCTTTCACTCATCAAAAGAAGTCCAATGTGTCATATGATTAGATTTCGTTTTATATTAGCCCAAATTAAGGAGACAAAACCAAAAACATTTTACCAAGGTGCTTTTTTTTGGGTACTTGATCTCCATAAGAAAATAAAAATAAACGTCCATCAAAATTGTTGTAGACACAACTCGACATACTTATTTATAGAGACACTTTCTATATTTATATTTGAGAAATTGGCATGCAAGATTAGCAATATATCGACTCAGAGATCTTTGTTGAAACTGCTGAAGAAAACATGTTGACATGAGAAGGAGGCTGTTGCGTAAGTCTTTTCCTTAGATATAAGTTTGTCCCATTGATTTTTCAGGAGTGTTTAGGAAGGGTGTTAGAACTGAAACGTTTAAGTTAAAAACTGTAGCATGTGAAAGCTTTACACTATAGCTTTTTTTTTTTTTAATCACTGTAACATATAAGAGCTTTGTATGTTAAAAATTTTGGTTAGAACTAATTTTGCCAAACATCACATTTTTTGATAATGTGTTTAATGAGGCAGTTTTAACGTAAAACCTACAAGAATAATGTATTCTTTTTTTTAGTGGGGATTTTTTTTTATGGATTTTTTCCTTGTAAAGTTTTAAACGAGACATATTCTTTATAGAGGAGGGGTGTAAAACAATTACACGTGGATGTCATCACTTGGAATTACATAGTCTAGATGCATGGTTTAATTGAGAATTATAAACTCATACTTAGATTCCACTATCTCCACTTAATAATGTGTGTAATCTATGGAACTTATGCCTTCTCTTTTTATTTTTATATATGGGTTTTAGCATATATAAATAGAGGTTATATAAGCATGCATTTTTATTTCTTACAAGCGAATGAATTTTCTATCTTATTCTCTCTAAAAATATTGTCAACTTTTGACTGAAAATGTCCCAAGTTAAATTCTTTATGTGGAGAGATAATTATTTAAAAGAGAAATTGCTCACTCTGAAACTCCTCCCCTTAGAAAAGTTAGAATTCTGTGATAATAGAAAAAAGATGATGATATTACAAGAAAATATTTAGAAAACATCATGTCTCAATACAATTTTACTAATCAGTTGCCAGAAACTTGTGACACCCGTTATTCTCCTAACGGGTATTGAGGTAATTAAATTAATTTTTAGTGTATAAAAAAAAAATTGCTTCATTTAAATTTATTTTATAATATTTATTTTTATCTATTTTTAAGTTTTCTAAAATTCTCCTATATTTATTTAGTATGATTACTAAAAAGCCTTAGAACTTCTAATAAATCTCAAAAATGTCATATTGGCATTATGTGTGTTAAAGTCTTTAGATGAGACATAAGGATATCTTTTCCAACTACTCTTGACCCTCATTTTCTTTATTTCCTCCGTGACATGCTTCAACATGTCTCCTCTATAATTGTTTCTATCACTTCTTTTCAAAGACTTCATCTTTTCTTCCTTTCTCTTCCACGGTTCCCACACTCTTCTTCTCATTTCTTTGCTGAAGCAAAATACTTAGAGAACTTCTTCAAGGCAGCCATAAAAATCAGCCACCATCACCTCCATTTGAGCAAGAATTTCAGTCATACCGAAGTAAAGGAACCTGTTTTGAAGCCATTTCAAGCTTCCAACTAACCATAATCCGAGGTTAGAATCTTATGAACAAATTTAGTCTTTCATTTATAAATTTTCTTTTATACTAAAGGATTATTCAAATTTGCGTTCTTAAACCGCAGTATATGTTTGTTGCTATTTTGGAGCATATGTATGAAGTCTAAGTGTATATGCCCTAGACAGAAAATTTATATTGTTAAACTTTATAATACCTCTATGGGCAGTGGTTATTTCTTGAAATTCTAAGATTAAATTAAAATAAATTTTATGAATGTAGTTGTATGTTGTGCTTTAGTTTTAATTGTCCTTATGCACGCCTTAGGATCAAGGGAGTATGGAGCTAACGTTAATTGATTCCAGGATTAAGAGACTGTTGATAAGCTTAAAAGGTAGGGATTCTATTACTCATCTTTTGTGAGGTTTTTATAGAATTAAAATTGATTGTTTTGCCGCAATATATATATATCTATGTTGAACTGATATTATATGATTATCACATATGAAACTATGACATGGACTCGTCTTGTATTGTACGGCGAGGAACATAATGAATTGACACATGTTATAAATTGAGAAGCATGGTTAGGAAAACTAACTCTATTGATAATGATTCAATATAGAGAAATTGTGAGACATGAAGAGGGCGACGGTTACGTCCTTGGGCATGAATACCCTAAAAGGTAAAATAGGGGGAAGGCGATGACGCTTCCTTGGGTTGAAAGTCCCAGAACACACTGTACAGGAATCGATTTGGTGAGGACTCGGGGCTTGATGTCCCCTCACCGGAACACCCTTGGAATGTTTATAGGGTGATCAAGTGCGCCCATTTGGGTTTCGATGAGTTGAGTGATACTCAATTTAACATGGATACCTAGGAACAATGATGATTGGTAATATTTGTATAAATGTGTAATTATGACACTTGGTAATGATTAACTACGGTATCCATAAGATGTGATCATAATAAACCTCATAATCTGAAATATGATGTGACTTACTAACCATGCAGATTTTAATGTGGTAATGATAAAAACCTAAAGGTGGGTAATGGCTTTCTCTACTGAGCATAGTGTTGCTCATACCCTTATGTTTATATCTTTTCAGGACTCACTAAGTGTGAGGTGGCTACGAGAAATATAGTTGAGGAAGTGATGTAGCTATATTACATTGGGACTGCTTCAATTGTTGAGAATGTTCTTCATGATAATGTAAGCATCAATTGTTACTTTCTGTGACTGTATTACAATGTGTTGAGGGTTAAAATGATGATGACAACAGTTTATATTATTAAATTTAAGGTGCTACATTAAAACTGTGGTTTATTTATCGTTTATATTTTTATTTTTGAGTTGAGAGTTTTCATTTAAGTCCCGGGCAAATTTTATTTTTAAGGTTTTACTTTTATTATTTATTTTTATTTTATCTCATTAAAAACTGTTAACCCCCATATAGGGGCGTTACAGAATTTTTGGTATCAGAGCCTAGGTTCGGTTAACCTAGGGAGTGTAGCACCACTTTAAAAAAAAATATATTTTTGAGATGGTTTTGAAGCTGAATTTTTATTGTCATCATCAAAATGAACCTTCACATTGATTTATACAGTCTAGAAGGATGTAACATGGAAAGGCCATAGAATGAAAATATCAATAGTTATATGAGTACAATAATTATGTAGAAGGAAAGTATTAATAGTTATAAGAGAATGATAATTATATGGAATGAGTTTATAAGTAGAATGCTTATGAGAAATTCGTATAATATTTGGATCTATAAGCATATTTAATTCGTATAAACGATGAGAAATTCGTATAGATAAGAGGATTTAAAAGCCTTTTGTCTCGTGAAAAACAATAAGAAATATAAGGCTTGATTTATTGATTTTAAAGTTTGACATAGATATGCCAAATTTTTCGTAATTGATTCAAACCTAAGTAATGATTATGTGTGGATTCGATGGAGCACATAAGTGTCAATAACTTTTCTTAAAAGTTCTATTTATTTGAGGAATATGATATAAGTTGGGAATCATGGTATTGAATCTTGAGAGAGATAAATGTTAGACTTTTGGTCTGTTGAGACTGTGTAAAGTCTAGAATGCATGAATCTCAAAATTGGAATATTTCGTTACGTACATTGTATTTAAGTGTATCAGTGAATCTTTTGGTTACCTAAGGTTTTGTTATATGAGGAAATTATATATTGTATAAGTAGAATTGTGGGGATTGTAGATGTTCTTAAGTAGTAACATCAAGTGTCTTTGTTCATTGATATGGTCTATGTTGAAAGACGTAAATCGTATTGATTTCAAGGTTAGTCACATTCTAAACCCTTGGTAGCAATGATGATGAATCCATTGATAGATGTTAAGTATTATCAATAACATATGGGTGTATGCATTGTTCAATAAGGTTTTGATTAAAACAAAATTATTTGAGTTGCTGGATCATTCAGGAAGATCCTTGTTGTCGTTAAATTAGATTTGTTGTTTATAGTTAACTTTATCTATAGTGGGCTTTAAATTGGGTTTAAGATGTATACAAATTGGTTTTCAATTTTATGTTTGTTATTTAACTCGTTCTAAATGTGTTAAGGCCCGAAACAACCTGACCATTTTCAACTAAGAACATTTGGGCCTAGTTCAAATCTTAAATCAGTTTGATTCACACTGTCTCTCCCACGTGGTTTCTATACGTGTCATATACAGTGGTTTAATCATTGTTTACATATACGTTTACTGTGCATAGGAGCTTATTTCTCCGAGTTCACTTTTTCTCTCTTAATTTGTTATTTTCTCTCTAAATCGCAAATCCTCTTCTTTTTCATTAAAAATTCTTCTTTTCCTCTAAAAGAAGAAGGAATTCTAGGATTCTGCAATTTACTATCTTAATTTTTCCTTTCTATTTACTCTTCTTTCATCTCATCATGGACCCAAAGTACCAACACCTGAGAAAGTATTTCCCATCACTCTCCCAAAAGATTCTTAGAAAGAAATACAAGGCTAGAATTACTCGGTTGTGGATTCTTATGCGTTTTGGTATCCCTTGTGATGTGAGAATGTTGATAGAGGGGAAAATCCGTCCGAGTGACTTTAGTCAAGATGTCGGTTTACCAGGAACAGGTACCAGTCGTAGTGCAATGAAAAGAAGAGCTCGTGCCATCGTGGTCACTTGTAACAAATGTGGAAGACAAAATTGTAACGGTAAATGTACTTCACCTGGTTATATGTCTACGAATAGAGAGGATAAAATAAGGTTTTGTAGGGATGGACTTTCAAAAGAGAACTTGGATAGCATCCATCCTCCTCTTCACGGTCACCCTAGTGGATATGTTCAAGGAGCTATTTTTAAACTCTGGCCTAAATTTTATACAGAAAGACAACGCCTCAGGAATATGGTATTTTTAGATCCTGTTTGCCAAGCCATAAGAAAACTGGATGGGGAATAAGTCATCTCTCTATAAAGGTTATTTAGTCTTTGCTTATTTGAAGCAGTTTTAGCTGATGTTCAACAGTTTGTGTTTTTCTTTTACTCAGAATATTTGCTTTTGTGTTTGAAATAATTGTGATTATTAGATTGATACAGTAAGTGTTAATATCTTATTTAATTTATGATTTTCTTAAATATATATATAATAAAATATATTATCTTATCGACACGTTACATACGGTACAGTAATATGTTTGAATTTTGAAAAGCTTATCCAGATATTTCAAGATTTGTGTCTCAAATTTCAAAAGTTCTACAGTATTTGTCGTTTATATTAAATTTCTAGACTTGGTGTATATTTGTCAAAAAGTCTACAGTTGTATCATAAAGGGTCTTCTGTCGAATTGTTCTCAATTGTCAAAAGTTATACAATTAGAGTCTAATCTTTTTCAAAAAGTGAATCAGATTTTCTGTAAACTATCAATCACCTTATCTTACTTTCTTATCCGCACAAGATTTTGTTTAAATCTTTGGATTACCTTTTCATTACCTACTCGTCTATCTCTTTAGCCCTTTTTGTATATTTCTCATCTTTAAAAACTCATGTAGAACCCGAAGTCTAAGTGGAGCAGACATTAAGCAACCACTTCTATAAACCAAATATGTCTACCTCCCAGTCCACGAAGAAAATAAAGAATGTCTGTGTCTTTTGTGGTTCCAGCTTTGGAAAAGATAAAGCTTATTTAGAAGCTGCAAATCACTTAGGGCAAGTCCTAGCACGCAAGAAGATTAACATAATCTATGGGGGTGGTAGTATAAAAATGATGGTAAATATGGCACTAGCAGCTAGGTCTAGCGACGCTACTGATGTAAGAATTTGGCCTCATATTCCAGTTGAAGGAAACCTTTGTAAGGAAGCCATAGGTAAGGGAGAAGGAGTCAGGAGTATCCCTAAAAATTTTAAAGACATAATCTTCAATTCTGATGCTTTTATAGCATTACCTGGTGGTCTAGGTACTCTTGAGGAAATATTTATAGTTGCTTGTGGGCAATTGTTGGGCTTTTATTCCAAACCTTTGGGACTGCTGAACGTAAAGGGTTTTTATGACGGTCTTTTGAAATTTCTAGATTACGCTGTGGAAGAAAACATCACTACAGAATCGGAGAGACAAATCTTTGTCACTGCTTCAACAGCTGAAGAATTGATAGATAAAATGCAAATCATACATCCAGAATCCGACACTGCAACATCCAAGCTTGAATGGGAAAGGGAAAGCCGGGAGCGGCCAATTGATTTGGATCTCCATCTGTAATCTTTTTGTTTTATCTTTGGCATGTAGGCATGTGTGTCCGTATTTCGTGTGTTACGAATAACCGTTTGCCTTGTATTCTGTGTTTCTTGTGGTACGTTGTTGTTCAATCTTTTAGATTCATTGAGCCTAATGCCGGGATGGCTGGATACGGAGTACTTGATGCTCTCGAAACGCATCCTTCTTAAGGTCCGATCTTTTGTTTATCGATGTTTTTGTATCCTCTAAGCATGCATGATATGGATAGCTGGTATACGGAGTGCCTTGTACTCTCGAAACGTATCCGTATCATGTTTGTAATGTGTAATATTCTGTTAATATTATGTGGAAGTACCAAAGTCAGTTATGGGGATATTCCATATGAAATATGAGTATATTATTTGGATTGAATGTTTGTGTCATGAGGATAGCTGTTTAATGAAAAATATGTCGGGTATGTTTGCAACCAGAGATTCCGTTTAATATCTCTATGAATAAGTTTAATGTATGGTTTTGAATATAAGTGTTTGTGATATATGTTTTATGATTATGTTTTAGTTTATTAGTTGAGGTATGAAATCAAATATATTTGACTTTTCCTTACTCAAAAAGGAAAAGGAACCTAAAGATGAAGTATATAAAATTTCTCTGGCAATCTCCTTAAATGTGATTGTAAATCACAGTCCATGGACAATGAAGGACTGGAATCATGATATGGTCAATATGTAGGCCTGATCAGATTCTTAGACTATTATACGGTGTTATAAGTTGAAACTTGTCAGAAATACTCTCATTGAGGGATTTAGGAGTAAGATTTATTATGCAAGTAAATGAGTGGAGATACGATAACTTAAATTTGGAGGACAAACAACATTAACGGTTTAGACTCGGAATTGGAATCATAATGGAATTAAAATTTTTACTAGTATTGCTAGAATTGAAATTTCGAGGACGAAATTTCTTTAAGGGGGGTAGAGCTGTGACACCCGTTATTCTCCTAACGGGTATTGAGGTAATTAAATTAATTTTTAGTGTATAAAAAAAAATTGCTTCATTTAAATTTATTTTATAATATTTATTTTTATCTATTTTTAAGTTTTCTAAAATTCTCCTATATTTATTTAGTATGATTACTAAAAAGCCTTAGAACTTCTAATAAATCTCAAAAATGTCATATTGGCATTATGTGTGTTAAAGTCTTTAGATGAGACATAAGGATATCTTTTCCAACTACTCTTGACCCTCATTTTCTTTATTTCCTCCGTGACATGCTTCAACATGTCTCCTCTATAATTGTTTCTATCACTTCTTTTCAAAGACTTCATCTTTTCTTCCTTTCTCTTCCACGGTTCCCACACTCTTCTTCTCATTTCTTTGCTGAAGCAAAATACTTAGAGAACTTCTTCAAGGCAGCCATAAAAATCAGCCACCATCACCTCCATTTGAGCAAGAATTTCAGTCATACCGAAGTAAAGGAACCTGTTTTGAAGCCATTTCAAGCTTCCAACTAACCATAATCCGAGGTTAGAATCTTATGAACAAATTTAGTCTTTCATTTATAAATTTTCTTTTATACTAAAGGATTATTCAAATTTGCGTTCTTAAACCGCAGTATATGTTTGTTGCTATTTTGGAGCATATGTATGAAGTCTAAGTGTATATGCCCTAGACAGAAAATTTATATTGTTAAACTTTATAATACCTCTATGGGCAGTGGTTATTTCTTGAAATTCTAAGATTAAATTAAAATAAATTTTATGAATGTAGTTGTATGTTGTGCTTTAGTTTTAATTGTCCTTATGCACGCCTTAGGATCAAGGGAGTATGGAGCTAACGTTAATTGATTCCAGGATTAAGAGACTGTTGATAAGCTTAAAAGGTAGGGATTCTATTACTCATCTTTTGTGAGGTTTTTATAGAATTAAAATTGATTGTTTTGCCGCAATATATATATATCTATGTTGAACTGATATTATATGATTATCACATATGAAACTATGACATGGACTCGTCTTGTATTGTACGGCGAGGAACATAATGAATTGACACATGTTATAAATTGAGAAGCATGGTTAGGAAAACTAACTCTATTGATAATGATTCAATATAGAGAAATTGTGAGACATGAAGAGGGCGACGGTTACGTCCTTGGGCATGAATACCCTAAAAGGTAAAATAGGGGGAAGGCGATGACGCTTCCTTGGGTTGAAAGTCCCAGAACACACTGTACAGGAATCGATTTGGTGAGGACTCGGGGCTTGATGTCCCCTCACCGGAACACCCTTGGAATGTTTATAGGGTGATCAAGTGCGCCCATTTGGGTTTCGATGAGTTGAGTGATACTCAATTTAACATGGATACCTAGGAACAATGATGATTGGTAATATTTGTATAAATGTGTAATTATGACACTTGGTAATGATTAACTACGGTATCCATAAGATGTGATCATAATAAACCTCATAATCTGAAATATGATGTGACTTACTAACCATGCAGATTTTAATGTGGTAATGATAAAAACCTAAAGGTGGGTAATGGCTTTCTCTACTGAGCATAGTGTTGCTCATACCCTTATGTTTATATCTTTTCAGGACTCACTAAGTGTGAGGTGGCTACGAGAAATATAGTTGAGGAAGTGATGTAGCTATATTACATTGGGACTGCTTCAATTGTTGAGAATGTTCTTCATGATAATGTAAGCATCAATTGTTACTTTCTGTGACTGTATTACAATGTGTTGAGGGTTAAAATGATGATGACAACAGTTTATATTATTAAATTTAAGGTGCTACATTAAAACTGTGGTTTATTTATCGTTTATATTTTTATTTTTGAGTTGAGAGTTTTCATTTAAGTCCCGGGCAAATTTTATTTTTAAGGTTTTACTTTTATTATTTATTTTTATTTTATCTCATTAAAAACTGTTAACCCCCATATAGGGGCGTTACAAAACTATAGAAGAATGGTTGCAAAAATTTTGAATTTTGTCCACTTAAAACCCAAAAAGGCTAGGATTAGATGATAAATCTCTCTTTAAAATCCATGATTGGTCTCCTAAAATAATTCAGAAAAGACAAAAAAAACTAGTAAATTAATGACTAGGTGACTTATAACTCCTAGAAATTGTGCAGTTCTACTAGATACTACTCAATAAGCTCAAACCTTTAAAAACATATAGCCCATTTTGGTTCACAGGTTTGAATAGATTAAATTTTTTATAAAAGAAGACACTGTAGTAAAATTGTTCGAACTGTGATTCGAAACAATGAAACAAACAATAGATAGCTGTCCTTAATGAGTTAGAAAATGACAAAGAATATTGTCAAGAAAACTTCTGGAATGAAATCTAAAATTTAGATTGGAAATGACCTTACAAATCTATTACATTAGGGTTCCATTTATCAAATCAAGATATTGCACACATTATTGCAGGATTTAATATTAACATTCCTCCACCCCAACGAGTATTGTACCCTCCTGTTGATGAAGAAGAAGAAGAAGAAAATGAAAATATAAACTTAGGGGCTTAGACATTGTGTATTCTATAAGATTTCTGATATTTTTACTTACTATTAAACCTTATGCAATATGTGTTTTATTTTGGGTTATGTTATTTAATATTGATTATAAGATTTTTATTAATTATTATTCCATTTATGTTATTTCAATTAAATAATATATTATTAAAAATAAATACAAATATTTTTAATAAAAATTTAAATTCAAATTAAATAATTTGGTACAAATAAAGCTAATTTAATATTAATTATTTAATTACAATTAATTATTTATTTTCTATTTTAATAAAAATAAAATAAAATAAAATGGAACAAACGGATTATCATCGCTGATTGTTGGTATGAATAAACATATAGGTTGTTGCTAAAACACGATTAAACAAAAAAATTTTAAAAATTTTAAAACTTTTAGCTACGAAAAATTTGAAACTATCGTCACTATAATTTTTGTTGATGTTATATTGGATCTGTTCATCGACACATGGAGTAGGGACATGGCTTATTCAATAATTAGAAATTTTATTAAAAATGGGTTTGTAAAAAATAAAATAGAGGGTATTAATAGGCAAATTTAAAGTTACCAAAGACGGAAATCACGTTTATAAATTTCTAAGTATTTTATTTAATTTCTTTGGCAAACGTTTAGTAAAAGTTTTCCCTAAATTTTTTTTAAGGAGTTTGGGAATATTGTTTTAAACCAAACTAATTTTAGTTACAACTATTATAATATATGAGAGCTTTACATTATTTTTTACCTTTTCTTAACTCTATAATATATAAGAGTTTTACATCTAAAAATTTTGGTTTGAAACCAATAATACCAAATATCCTACTTTAGAATCATCCCAGGCTCTGGGTTCCCTTGCAGGTGGTGGTATTAAATGTGGAAAAAGAAGTCGTTGAAACTTTCACAAGTTAGGTATGAAGAATTCCCACCTCACACTTTTCTCATGAAAGAAAATCAAGGGGTTGGAAGCACGTTGCTTAATTTGCCTGAAAAATGTAATCATAAGTTGGTTTCTGCCTTTGAGTCGTTGGATCAAAATCACATCTAACTTTTTGTTTTTATAGATAAAAACATGCATAATATTGGCCATATTACACATGCATGTAAAATAATGTCCCTTGTAACTTTGCCAAAAAGATTGTTAGGCATTTGACCAAAATTGTTTTTCTATTTGCATGTTTGGAAGCATATATATTTAGAAGACATGGATCATGCAATTATTGTATAGTTACCTTGTCTTTCAACTTTTCTAATTGTCTGTTTCACTGTTTGTTTGGAATGAAAACTATGTTAGAGCTGAACTGGGGAGGTGCTTTCTATGAAAGTTCCAATGAAGTTGTCCTAAAGCCTACTCGTGACAGGTTTTCCTGAATCTGCCACGCTTTGTCTTAAAGACAATAGGAACTCTGAAATGGAAAGCTATTTAATCCCACGTTCAATTTTTATACGTACCAACTAGAGCCACTAGGCAAGTATTTAAAAAAAAAAAAAAAACTGTCCACTAGGCAACTAGGTAGTAATTTCTCTATCTCTCTCTCTCTCTCTCTTCAGTCTCCTTTCTTTGCAACTTTTAGATCTCTCAAGTAAACAAGTCTCATTTTTTCAAAAACTTGTTTTTTAAACTTTCAAATCACTAGTGAATCCACATGAACTTCCAGTTGATCTAATTAAAGTATTTTTCTCTCAAAACCATGCAAAATTTTCCTTTACAAGAGGGTTTTTCACTCATTAATGCATGCCAGGAAAGAAATCTGACATTAAAATCTCGAAAAATAACTGAAATATTGCCATAATTAATCAACTTGGCTAATGTTTTGGGATTAAATTCACATAAAAATAAATAAGATAGATAGATAGATAACACATCACGTGTCAAAAGTTTTCATGGTGCTTGTCAATGATGGCTTGCTAGCATAAGGGGAAAATGAAAATTTCCATTTCTACTCAGAACGAGATCTGGTTACGAGTTTCCAGTTTGGTAAATCGTATTTCCTATAGACAAACACACACACACACACACATTTGTTTTCACCCAAAAAAGGTTGGTGTCTCATCATGCACTAATTGTAGCGGCCACCCATAAAAGTATAGGATACCACCCACCATTCTACAAATAGAAAAAAGGCTACGTGGTTTCATAAGATAAAAAATAAATATTGGACGGGTTTCTTTTTCTTTCTTCTTTGGGGCTTTTCTCCTGATTGATTTGGCTACGTTGCTTATTACATATTCGTCCATTTTGGGATGAAATAAATTTTATTTTTCATTTTTTGCCCTTTTCCCAAACTGGAAGTGGGTTGGTCTTTAACGCAACCGTTTTCGTCTCACCCACCTTCAAATTTCAGATTTGTTTCATTTTGCTAAGCTAAGCTATGTATCATGTTTTCAGCTTTCTGAGATATTGAAAAATAGCTTAAGGATAATGGGAAATTATTATGTTCTTTTGTCCCTTTTCTTGCAAGTTTCAGTTCGTGAACAAAAATAAGTAAATAAATAAATATTTGCAAATAGATACACACACAAAAATATGTGTATATCTATCTATCTATGTATATTTTCAAACAGTTTACAAAAGATTCTTCTTCATACTACTATTATTGGCACGCCTTTGGATTTTGTAGCCTATGTGATAGGGGCATGCTTAGGATACTAAAATAGTGTAGAGTGAGTGGCCCAAATTGCGAGGTAGTTACTCAGGTACTTTAGCTTAAGGTAAAATAGGATAGAGGTTGGCCCAGGCCTAGTAAGTAAGTTCAGTGTCTCACTTTTTGGTCATTAAGACCAGACCAAACATCTATTCCACCCTCTGGTAAAGTAAACCGGATTTTGAAGAGGTAAGCCCCACCTCTCTAAAGCACGCTGATTGCCTTGATAATAAAAAGAAGTGAATAATAAAAAAAAAAAGATATCTAGTCACAAAAAAAAAAACGATATATATAGTGGATAGGAAATAGGCAAACAATTTGATACATTCAACTGTTAGATTTATTGAAAAAAAAAAGGTGGTGATTTTAACTGTTGAAAGTTAGAAATTAAACCGTAAAAGGTATAAAGAGAAAAAGTAAATAAAAAGTGATCAGGACTTGTTTGAAACAATATGTGCTTTTACTTTTAAGGTGTAGAGGAAAAAAAACATAAACTAAAACTATTTAATTAGTATTTTAATAGTACCTAGAAAAATACTTTTTAGTTTCAAAAAAAAGCTTTTAAATCTGTATAGTTAAATAAGTCAAAAGCTTTATTGATATTAAAAGTAGTATAATTATAGATGAAATTTTTAATTTGTTATTTTTACAGTAAGGTCAAAAGTGTAAATAAAAAAACTTTTCGTAAGTGCTTTTTTCATAAACACCCTTGGCTTGGCTTCCCCAATAACTGCTTATAAATGCCATATGCACTTCTTTATGGGTCACCTACTCGGGCTCATAAGCAGCTTTTGGATAAAATAAGTTAAAAGCAACTTAAAAAGCCATTCCAAACGAGCCCTTATCAAAAAAGAAAAAAATAATGAGAACGGTCATAACAAAATCATCGTGAACATTATGAATTTATACGTGCTAAAAATCTTAGTATTCCTTTCTTGGTTATTTTTTAGAAGAATATGATTTTTATTAATCTTTATTCTAAGGCTGATGGCTAAGGATCTATGTCTAGCAGTCTTAAATATAGAAAGTAATGTTTCAAATGTAATATTAGTCAAGGTTAATGTGAACACAATATCAAGTCGATCAATCCTGATTGAGGAGGCTCCAAAAGGGTCAGTATCATGTATTCTAGAGGATCGAATTTGTTATAAACAATGTATAATCTTGCAAATCTAAAAGAAAATTGTTAAGCTTTAGGAAATTTCTTTCAATGGTTATTATATTAAGGTTACAAATAGAAGCAACATGGAATATCTCTGTATTACTCCTAGAATCTCAGGATAAGGCAAATATTGAGAAAATTACCTACTCTTTTCCAAGTATATAAATACACATTTCTTTGCAAAATTGAAAGGCATATGATGACGACCCAAAAAGTGGATTCAGAAATATTCCCCCTTCGACATGATCGTCTTGATCATCCTAGGTTAATAATGATTCAAAGTTGCCAAATTAATTATCTGATTTAAGTGTTCACATTAAAAATTTACAATATATCAATTCCTAAAACAACAATTTTTACTATAAAAATTTCCTTTTCATAAATAAAAAAGTTGGGACTCTTTACATAATTTTTCTTTTAGCTTCTTTGTAATTAAAAAAAAAAAAAAGAACAACAACAACAACAAACAACAAACAACAAACAAATAAACAAACAAACCAACCAACCAACCACACCAGTACATAAACTGATATTATTCCAATTTCTCTATCCTGAAGCATGTTTCCTCTGGAGTAAGAACAATACCATGAATGAAAAGTCAGAGGCCGAGTGACCTAAGAACAAACCATGCCAACACAAATATGGAAAAAAAGCTTCCGATTAGTGCAAAAATATTATTGCATAACAGGAAGGGGAAAAAAAGCATATCAAAAACTTCATTGCCGAGAGCCACGGACGTTCCAACAATACGGTTTCCTCCATTCTCACTACTCTCTAGGATTACAATATAATCGAAGCTTGCATTAGCAAATACTGCCTCACTATTTAACTAATTTCGCGCTTAGTCTATGTTACAACCTATCTATTTCTATTTCTATTTTTAATATCGTGGCAGTTCTTGTCAATAAATACTGTACAAGTATATGACCACAAACCTCTTCAAATATACGCAACCATGAGCAATAAGCAACTTTACACTGCAGGCAAACTGACTATGAAAATCATCAGTTTTGCAATTCTAATGCCTTCCCTCTTCATTTTGCCGACCATGAACATCTTCCCCATAATCTCGCAGCCTTTGACCCACGCAGTAGCGGTCATCTCTAATCTTTTTGTGCAAATAAGTCACGCATGCATATTTAAGCTTTGCAGAAAACCACATGATGCTCAAGGCAAAGTATCCTGGCCAACCAAACCGATGAATGGCAGAGTTGACAGGAAAAGGATACCCAAGCATGGTTAATACCCGTGCAGTAAGCATGTATGTGGTAGAAAGTACTACAAGGAACTCCATCAGAACCGCAAGGGCATGTCGACGAACAAGACCATCGTAAAGTACCCGCTGAAGCTTCCCCAGCCACCTCTCATCAACAGAATGCATGGAGTCGATAATTATCTGTAACAACAAAGAAATTGGATTTAACAGAAAAGTTCCCCTGTTAGCAATCATTACCTGTTAGTGGACTTAACGCTTATATTTCACACCCTTGCCAAAACCGCATTTTTTGCTCTGACTAATGTTACGAGTATGTAGTTTCAGATACCAACAATTTATGCATTATGTTGAGATGATGTAACCGTATAAAAAATGTCCGACTTCTGTGCTTGCATGAAAGAAGGTAGAATACTCACCAGTCCCACTAAAGTGATAAAAAAGAGCCATCCTAGTACCCAACACTGGAAGAAGATGATAATTGAGAGTTCATCCAAAGGTAATGGAATGGGAACAATCAACACAAGGTCTAGCAGAAGACCAACCGCCGTTGGAATGACAAATATCTAAAGAGAAAAACCAAAAGTAGAATGAAAAACAAACTTAAATGTTTAGACCCTATTTTGAAAAAGTGGAGGGAAAATGAGAAATCAAATTGCATACCCCGAATGACAAAAGAGCACAAATCTTGAAGACCATCATACAATACTGTCCTATTTGGCTTAAAAGAGACCTCGCGCCTCTTGTTTGAGTATGTTCTACACCATACTTGGTACAGGTTACAACTGCCCGCGTCACACAGCTTCCCACAATTAAAGAACAAAAATCTACAAAATAAGCCAAAACATAATTGAATTTCTGTGACATGTGCATCAACCAAGGAGTCATCACAGGATACCGTCATTACCATCAGACTTAAATCCATCAAATATAAGGAGGTGAGACGCTGCTTCAGAAAGTGCCCGTCCAAGTAAAAGAGGTACAGCCATCATTAATGAGTTAAAGACAAGTGCAGTCATACACGCCAATACCAGCAACATAAGAATGCGTAGTGCAAATCTGTACCAACAAAAAAAATGGGAAAATAAAAACCCATTTTCTTCATTTTATTACAGAACAATGGCAATGTACATGAAGATTGGGAAGAATTTTTCTTCTGTATTGCTAATATACATAATTTACAATGAATGGCTTTCCTTAATAAGGAAAGTTTGACCACTAATTTACAGCAAGTACAGCAAATGAAAAATAATGTCCAATCTAGTTATTAATGGCTAATGACAACTAATCAATTAGCTTAAATTAAGGCATTGAAAAAGCTGAGAATATTTCTACACTCCCCCTCAAGCTGGGTTGAAAATGTTGTTCATCCCAACCTTGGAACTTAAGTTTTCGAAGCTTTTCCGAGGCAAGGCTTTTGTTAGAATATTAGCAACCTGTGAACTCGTTGGTGTGTAGAGTAACTGAATAACATTGCCTTCTATCTTCTCCTTGATAAAGTGACGATCAATCTCCACATGTGTGGTCTTGTCACGATGAATAGAATTTTTTGGCAATACTTGGTGCAAATTGATTATCACAAAAAAGCTTCATAGGATCTTCTAGGTTAACTCCTAGTTCTTTAAGCAATCCTCTAATCCAAATTCCTTCACAAATTCCATTAGCCATAGCACGAAATTCAGCTTCTGCACTACTCCTGGAGACAACAGACTGTTTCTTGCTTCTCCAAGTGACCAAATTACCCCATACATAGGTGCAATAACCAAACGTTGATTTTCGGTCGGTGACAGATCCATCCCAATCTGCATCACTGCAGACCTCTACCTCTCAACTAGAGCCCTTTTTGAAGAATAAACCCTTGCCAGGTGTTAACTTCAAATACCTCAGGATCCTATACACTGCCTCCATATGCTCCTCTAGGATCATTCATGAATTGACTCACAACATTGACGGAGAATCCAATGTCAGGACATGTGTGTGAGAGGTAGATGAGTTTGCCTACTGAGAGGTAGATGAGTTTGCCTACCAATCTTTGGTACCGGCCTTTATCAACTAGAGCACCCTTTTTAGCCATTCCTAACTTGTGAGTGGGATCCATAGGGGTGTCAGCTGGTTTACACCTCAGCATCCCACACTCAGTAAGCAAATCTAGGACATATTTTCTCTGAGACACAAAGATGCCCTCACTTGATCGTGCAACCTCCATTCCCAAGAAATATTTGAGATTTCTTAGGTCTTTAATATCAAATTCCTTGGCTAGAGTTTTCTTCAGACTCATCACTTCTTGTTTAAAATCATCAGTGATAATTATATCATCAACATAGACTATTAGGATGGACAATTTCCCTCCCCCTAATTTTTTTTACGAACAGAGTATGATCGGTTTGGCATTGAGAATATTCTTGTCGTTGTATCACTCTTGTGAATCTTTCAAACCAAGCTCTTGGAGATTGCTTAAGGCCATACAGAGACCTTTTAACTTGCAGACCTGATTTTTAGTACTGGGAGTTTCAAAACCGAGAGGGATCTTCATGTATACTTCTTCTGTCAGGCCTCCATTCAAGAAGGCATTCTTCACGTCTAGTTGGAATAGAGGCCAATCTAAATTCGTAGCCAGAGACAATAGTACACGGATCGTGTTGAGTTTGACAACTGGTGCAAATGTCTCTTGATAGTCAATCCCATATGACTGAGTGAACCCTTTTGCCACTAGGCGTGCTTTGTACCAATCGATACTTCCATCTCCCTTATACTTCACTGTAAAAATCCACTTACACCCTACTAGATTCTTTCCTAGGGGTAGACTTGTGATTTCCCATGTTTGATTCTTTTCTAAGGCTCGAATCTCCTCAAAGACTACTGCCCTCCATGAAGGATTTTTGAAAGCCTCCTAAACATTAGTGGGAACCTGTCCTGCATCTAGATTTGTAACAAATGCTCGAAACTTAGGTAAGAGTCCTAAATAAGAGATATAATTGCGCAAAGGATGCTGAGTACATGATCTCGCTCCCTTCTGTAGAGCAATGGGCCAACCTAAATCATCTTCAGGAATCTCAATAAGATCTTCAGAAATTGTGTTACCTTCATTCAATGAATCCGGATTGGGCTCTAGGTCTGGCTTGGGCAGTGTATGAGATTCTCCCTCTTGTCTTGAAGCACGTGCTCTCCTAAAGTAGACACGGAACTCATTGTTCGTTGGTAAATCCAAGATTGGAGAACTAGACTCAGAAGGTATAGACTCAACATTAGGATTGACACTTTGGAGTACAGAAGGTAGAGACTCGACGTTAGGATTGACACTTTGGAGTACAGAAGGTGCTGGAGTCTTTAAAATTGGTTTCGGTGACGAGTTGATATCATTTGGTGGTGAATCATCGGTATCCTGATACTAGTATTCCTCATTGTATTCTCTCTCCCCCTGAATGGCGATGTTGGGATAAATGGGTTGATTTTCAAAAAAGGTGACATCCATTGAGTGGTAGTACCTTCTGGTGATTGGTGAATAACATTTGTATCCCTTCTGATTTAGTGAGTATCCTAGAAAGATACATTTGATAGCACAAGGGTCGAGTTTCCCACGATTATGAGAATAAACATGGACAAAGGCTGAACAATCGAATATCTTTAAAGGAATTGTTGGACACAAGTCGAAAAGAAGGATAATGTTTGAGGAGAACCTGGAATGGTGTTTGGAAATTGAGTACTTGTGATGGCATTTGGTTTATTAGGTAAGTTGCAGTAAGCATGGCATCCCCCCAGAAGTGTTTTGGAACATTAGTTGAAAATCTCAAGGAATGGGCAACCTCAAGAAGATGCTTGTTTCTCTGCTCTGCAATTCCATTTGTTGGGGAGTGTCTACACAAGAACTCCAATGAATGATTCCTTGATCTAGCAAATAATCTCCTCGTACAGATTTGTAAAATTCTTTAGCATTATTTGTTCTGAGAATTTTGATTTTTGCTTGGAATTGATTTTGGATCATCTTGTGAAAATTTTGAAAGACTTGCCCAACTTCAGATTTTTCTTTTAAAAGGTAAACCCATGTCAAACGTGTATGATCATCAATAAAAGATACAAACCTACGAAACCCCAATATGTGTTTTATACGAGATAGTCCCCATATGTCACTATGAAAAATTGTGAATGGATAAGATGGTTTATATGGTCGACTAGGAAATATACTGCGTGTATGTTTTGAAAATTGACACACTTCACACTAAAATGACTTTGGATTTTTATTTCTAAATAATGATGGAAACAACATTTCAAGATACACAGTGTTTGGATGACCCAACCGATAATGCCATAACATAATATCATTATTGAAAATACTGAACGAGGAGTTATAAGAACCTAGACTACCAACTTGTAGAGCTTGTCCACTTGGGAGAGTCGTTGCTGGTGAGATAGTACAATCCAGAACACTCCTTAGCATGCCAATCGTCTTCCCCGTATTCATATCCTGACACACGAATTTTTGAAGAATTTAGTGACATAGTTATAGCCTTGAGTCAATTTGCTAATAGATAACAAGTTACAATCCAAATTTGGAACAAAAAGCACAGAGTTAAGTATAAAATCTTTGGTTAACTCCACTGTTCCAACCCCAGCCACTTGAGATCGTGTTCCATCAGCAATCCGCGCATACCATTTCTCCTCGCATGGATTGAGGTTAGCAAATAATCGTAGATCACTAGTCATATGATCGGAGGCACCTGAGTCAATAATCCAAGTAATTGATTTTCCCTTATTAGCATCAAGAGTGTGTACAATATTACCTTTGTGAGCCACCTATCCCAAGACTATGGTAGAGGAAGAGGATGTACTATTCTGTTGCACAAACAACTGTTGGAGTAATTCCAATTGTTCCTTGCTAAATAAAGAAGTCCCGGGGCTTTCAAGTTTCTCCCTTGAAGTGGCCAAATTGCCTATGCTTTCCCTCCTGGTATTGAACTTTGTGTCTTCAAGTCTACCATGTAAATCCCAACATTTATCCTTCATATGACCCAGTTTATGACAGTGATCACATTTTGGCCTCTCCTTCCTTTGCTTTCCGGTGTTGAATGGGGATTGTCCTCCTCTAACTGCAAATGCGGTTGCTTCGGGATTATTGGTTAGATTATTGGTACCCAACATGACTTTCTTGCGGCTTTCTTCACGCCTGACTTTAGCAAATGCCTCTCTAAGACTAGGAATTGGTTGTTTGGAAAGGATCCTTCCGCGCACATCATCCAAGTTCTTATTGAGTTCTATTAAGAACTTGTATAGTCGCTTTTGTTCCACAAGTTTCTTGTAATACAGAGCATCATCGGGACAGTTTTATTTGGGTTCTTCGAACACATCAAGTTGCTGCCAATGGTGATTGAGGATGCTGAAATATTGGGTCGCGGTAAGATCTCCTTGTTGTTGATCATGAAGAAGACACTCGATGTCGAATAGCTCAGACATATTCTCCAAGTGTGAGTAAGCCTCCTTTGCCGCTTCCCATATTTTAGTTGTGGTTTCATAGAGAAGAAAGTTTTCTCCCATTTCATTCGTCATGGAGTTGAGCAACCATGACGTGACTTGGTTCTTTTCTGTTTTCCATGCTCGATAGGTTTTGTCTTCCTTTTTCGGCTGGACAATTTCTCCGGTGAGGTGTTCATCTTCCCTTTCCTGGATATGAAGATAAGGACTCATTCATACCATTGTAAATAGTTTTAGCCATTCAACTTGTGACCCGTGATGGTGAAGGGCTAACTATCGAAGCCTCCCGGTTGGCTGAATGAACTCAGGATGATCTCCATCGAAGATGCTCCTTTCTCGGCGACCATGGGAGTTTTGTACGGACCTTACAAACTTGATGCATAGGGAGCGCGGGCGGGCTTGTACGGACGACCGTTTTTGGGGTTAGCAGAAAAAATGCCCGAGGATTTTAATCTGAGACTAAAGAACAATGGCTCTGATGCCATGAAGATTGGAAAGAATTTTTCTTCTGTATTGCTAAGGCTGAATGACAACCAATATATATACAATTTACAATAAATAGCTTTCCTTAATAAGGAAAGTTTGACCACTAATTTACAGCAATTACAGCAGAAAAAAAAACGTCTAATCTAGCTATTAATAGCTAATGCCAACTAATCAATCAGCTTAAATTAAGGCATTAAAAAAGCTAAGAATATTTCTACAGTACACATTGCAAAACAAACTCAAGCACACCACAAAAAAAGAATGTACGGCTAACATGCACTCAGTGTAAAACAGCCAGTAAGCCTCTGTCAACTATGACTCAAGAGTACCTCTTACTGACAGATGTTAATTTAGGGCCCAAAATAAACTGTCTGTGAAACTAGTTAGGTCCTCCCATCAGATGCTTGAAAACAAGACTTAAGTGTTACATCCAAACAAAAAACAACTAAACAGATAATTTCGGTTAAACAATCTATTGCAAAAACCAACAAATCAATGATATTCCTAAACTAAGTTGTGTAAAGTACATACAAAAATAGAAAACAAAGCACAAACTGCTTTTAAAAAGTATCAACTACCAACATCAACATGTTTTTAGAATTTAAGACAGTCATATATAAAATAAATGATCCTAAGAACTTACTTAGAATCGGCTTCTAGGCCTTCACCACTGCCATTCTCAGCAGCATCGGTATTCCGTTGTGTATGTAGTCTTACAATTGAATTTTCAGTTGTGGCAACAATTGGTACAATACGTACTCTTTGCGGCCTCAGTTGTTCAACATTCCCACCATTACTCCCATTTTGAGGCAGTAAAAAATCACTTAAGCTGAGCAGTGAGCATATGAAAATTACCCACTTGCGTAAAAGGACTTTAAATGTTTTTGACGGATAGTAAAGGCGCACAGAACATGGAACACCAAAATGAAAAAGGGACCTTCTTAAAATTACAGCAGCAACAGTTTTTGCTTCTGAATTACTGCATTAAAGTGCACAACGATATGTCAAATAGGGCAAGAGAGACGTACAAAATTTTGCATGTGCAGATACTATTACCGATAGAAAAACAGACACTTACAAAAGATTAAGTGGGAATGCAGATGGCATATAAAGAATGATTAGTTTGATGGGTAAAAACACCAGCATCACCATCAAACTACCATGAACTCCAACAAGTAACAGAATGTCACAAGCATGCTTGAACATAGGGCGTTCAATCATTCTATTCTTTGGATCAATGATGTTTGGAAGAAAGTGGAAAACTCCATCTTGCAGCACCTGTAAGCAGCATATAATATCTGAAATTACATCAACCAAGTTAGCAACACAAAGTGATGACATAGCAGAGACCGTACCTCTTGAATAAGTTTCACATGAATACGAACATATACATGGTAGCATATTCCAACAGTCCAGTAGGCCAAGGCCATCCAAAGAGGGTATTTTAAAGATAACTCAACCCTCTCTGCAAATGTCCGTCCAAACACCCTTAGAGTACAAACATCTAACCACCATCCACATATCAAAGGAAACATGCCAACTTTCACTCCCAAGACTACACCAACTTTCAATATAGTGAGAAAATTACTGCTGACAATTGTCATAACCTGCCAACATAGTGTAAAGAATCTTCTAACAACAAGGGACAGGATTGCACCTATTTTAAAAGCAATTCTTGATAACCACAACATGGTCAAAGGTTCACCCCTAACATAACGAATCATAAACACAGTATTAAAGTAAAGCAAAACAAATGCTAGCATAACTGCATAGCCAATGAGAATAGTGGTATCATTAGACAGGCCAGGTGTTCCACTTGGTTGTTCATTAAGAAGTCCAACTGAAACTAGTCCATTGATGTTACTGGCAACCTCCTCCATCTTAGTTATCTCAGTGTCAAGAATCTTCGGGTCTCCTTCAAAGACCTGGCTTGGCATGCTTACTCCGTAGAAATATAATACAAAATATGTGATTGCATTCAATGCGTCCTTTGCATTAGTATTTGCTGACAAAAGAGCCTCCTCTATTCCTGGCACTATTGATGACAATATTTGTGTCGTGGTAGAAGAGAAGAGCAAAGATTGAAGGAAGGTAGCTATCCGCCCTAAGCAAAAGGGTAAACGAACTAGAAGGATGATGAAAACCAGATTGCTAGCAATAACCTGTAATATAGAATTTTTTTTTTTTTTTTGAAAAAAGAGAACAGTTATTTACCATTTAATCAAAATGGTTCATCAAGAAAGGAAGATAACCTTCTGAACTGTAAATTCCTTAACGTGTATCAATTAGTGATGAAAATATAGTATGTACTTTATTATCTTACAAAAAGAAAATTAAATGATAAGAAACATGAGAAAAATTTAGAAGAATGCACACGGCCAAAAAATAAATAAATAAACAAATAAAAAACCACACTAAGATGACTTGTTAGCAGGAATTGTTTTAAATCACATCCCCTATTTTTACCTTGGTTCCTTCAGTGCTAAATGTTTTTCAATCAAACCCCCTATTTTCACCTTGGTTCCTTAGGGTAATTAAAGTACAAGGCATTTACGGGAGTAAAAGTGACTAATGAATAATGGTAAAACCGACTAATGCTGAAACATTTTAACCATACAAGATAACCTTGAAATGAATTGGCTAAAAGTATGAAATTTTTTACATTGCAACAAAAAAAGGACCTTCCAATGTAGATTATAATGGCAAAGATGATGAACCCATTAGAAGCCACAGTCATTTTTTAAGTGATATATGCGAGCAGAAAATATGAAACGGAAAAGAATGACCACACTATAATGGGAGCAAAACCCACCAGTGGAGAATATGTGATGTCCAGTGACAAGTTCAAATAACTAAAGAGATACCAATGGAACAAAAACATTAGCAGTTATAAAAATAAAAGTCATAAGACATGCTAGCAATAAAAGTCAATATAAATGGTAGTAGCCAAAAAGATAATATGCTAGCAATAGAAGCCAATATAAATGGAAGAAGAAGAAGAAGAAGAAGAAGAACATAGCACACTTACAACAAATGCATTCTCATTAAAAAGGAAAAAGGGAGCCTGCAAATTGATGAGCTCATTAGGGAGTTCAATTTCCACAAATCCAACATAAACCATAATACGAACTACTGATTGCTTCCACCAGTTAGCTAGGAATTCTAGACTTCTTTTAATAGTAAGGAGAACTTTAGCAATTCCTTGCCTTCCACCAACATTTCCCCCATTCTCATTCGCAGCAAAAAACCTATTAGCCAAACCAAGACCTCCTCTTAAGTCTAGCGGAAGAACAACTCTGATAAAAGTGATCCCAAGAAATACATATGCCATTCCAAGTGAAAGAACAAAACCATAAAGACAGTCTTCAACAATTGCGGTGGCATTAAGATGTGTCATAAACAAACTTTGGGCCTCACTAATACCCTTGCAGAAAGAAAATTCCCAAAACCAATGCGTAATGAATGGAATTATGACGAGCCAAACAAGAAAAAGATATGCAAAGTGCAGGAACATTCCCAACAGCCAAAAAACTTTCGCAGCAAGCCCAAGTACAAACTCCCAAGGAGAAAGCCTTGCCGGAGCATTAATTGCGTAAATTGGGGCATATGAAAATTCATGCCTGCAAACCTGCAATAATTCCAAAACATTTTATACAGCCAATCAACACTCGAAAAAAAAAAAAAAAACACACACACACACATCATCATGCTCTTATCAAAAGAAGAACAAATACTAATGCAATCGAATAGAATGAGATGAGTTTCTAGGCAGGCATGTTAAACCAAAATCACACATCTAGAGGCTGAGCTACATTTATAGTCAAGGGTAGGCGGCCGCCCCACCTGAATTTTAACTTTTCTTTTAATTTTGTAAGTGTATTTTGTTAAAATTTATGCTTCAACCCACCTCAAAATCTCAAACTACATGTCCGCCCACTGGCTCCGCCCCTGCTCACATCAGAGTCAAATTTATAACAAATGAGCTCTGTTTTGATGCTATGGAATACACATGTAGACTCAGGAATTAATATCCACCCTTGTAAAGTGTATAGAAATGTTTGAAGAGTTATTCTTTTTTTTTTTTTCCTGTCTAGTCCTCCTCCGATAATTCTACCTTTTCAAGTTCATTCTCTCATCTCAGATGATATTTCTAGGGAAACATGGTAAACAAAGAACTAATTTAACCTTGAGAAATCCTGAATATCTATTAAAAAAAAAAAAAAAGCTGAAGACGATCACGGTACTTACTTACCAGCTATCTAACACTACAAAAACTCGATTTAAAATCAAACAGAAAGAAAAAACGAGATAATTCCATAATTTTGATACCTAAGAGGAAAAGGAGAGCGAGAGAGCAAACCTCGCAATGGGAAATCTTGCGGCGGTTTAGCCACTGAAGGAGGCAATCTTGGTGGACGTACTTGATGGTACCACGGCAAGCGCAGGGGTAGCGGAGAGGGTTTCCGGCCTTGCCGGGACTTCGGCATATCCGACACTCGTTCTCCTCCACCTCCTCCATGCTTCCGCCGCCGCCGCCGCCGCCGCCGACATCCTCCGACGCGCCTCCTCCTTCTCTCTTCTCCGCCGCCACGGAATCTTCCATTTCCGGCCAGCCGATCATCGATCGCTAGGTTTTATGGCTCTCTCTCTCTCTCTCTCACACGTTCACTTTCTCTCTCTAAGATTCCTCTCCCTCGCGGGGGAAGAATGGTAACGCATAAGAAAGGCACTGTCAGCAACATAGGCCACGACAAAGCGAGTGTTTTTTAATTTTTTTTTTAATTTTTGGAAGTCTGGAGGATAAATGTGGGTTTCGTTTCTCTACGGTTACGTGTTTAATTGTAAAAATAAAGCTGTGAATCCTAAGCCACGTTATTGATCTTATACATGTCTTTCCGCAGTTACTTTAAACTTTTTCCCCTCCGGCTGCCATATCGTTAAGAGTCAATCCTCGACTAACATAATCAATCTCATCATGTTTGCATATTTTTATTGTTTCTAACACATTTTTTTAGGGGACTTCTATATGTCCTTATTGGATAGTTACCCGGTTCCTTCGTAACTGTAGGCCTTACGACGGAGTGGGTGAGGTGTGGTGGGACTCATTTGATGGGTCTACAGTTGTGAGAGAACTGAGGAGTAACCCAACCGAGAAAAAAAAAGTTTTTTATTTTTTTAAGGGTGTTTTTAATACAATTTTAATGTTACCTTACACTAGAAAATATATTTTAACCGCGGGCGGCCAGACATTTTTTACACATTTTCTATAGCTCCAAGGAGACTATTTTCACAAAAATAATAATAATAATCTTTATCTATACATATAAAAAATGAAAATAGCTTTTTTCACATTGCTCCACTTGTCTCGTCTATATTGCTCCACGTATCTTTCTTACATCCTCTTTTTTTTTTTTTCTTTTTTCTCAATAGACTCTTTTTCTTTTTGCTTTACTTCCTTTTATATTTTTTTCTTTTTTATTTCTATTTTTTCCTTGAACCCTTATATCCGTCCCTTTTTTTCCTTTTTACTAAAAAAAATACACACGTGGGTAGCACGTGCTTCTAACTACTAATCATAATAATAATCCAACCAACCAGTCCTATGTATTAAACGACTGTCTATTACAATCATGAGACGCGGTCATCATGTTATAATTAATCATGGTACATTCTTTCTCAACTGACCTCTTCTCTTTCTCTAGCTGTGGCTTTTTATTTATGTTTTACACTTTCAGCTTCTTCTTTTTTTTTTTTAATTTATGGGTGAAAATTCAAACACTTCATCTTTAAATAAAATTAAGTATATTTTTACAATTAAGTTACGCCTACAACTACTTTTAGCTTTATAGGCATAGCTAAAAGAGAAAAAGAAAAATTGTCCTTGTTAAAAGTAACAGAAAATTATGGGAAATATATTTTTATGTACAATTAAAATGAGTCCATGTATATGAGTCTAATCCTTTGCAACTGAAGAACCAAAGCCCTTTCTCAAGAATTAAGATGAGTCCATTTCACAAAACTCATCTCTGGCTTACTGTTCTATATTTGTCCTAGCACGTTTGGGCCTACCATCATTTATGAATCTGCAAGAAAAGAACTAAACGTTGATCAGTTTCACTTGCACAGACAATAGTTGAAGCAATTGATATAAATCAGGTGTTTGCTTTGTTAACATACTCTTCCAACGTTCATGAAGAACTACAATGGATATGATCCGCTAAGTGGTAGAACGACCTGTCAAGAAGACAAGCATAAACAGAGAAAAGTGAGAACCAACTACCCGATTGGTAGTAGTGTTCTAGTTGTTGGGTTAACTTTTCAACGCTCTGATTTATAATTGGGAGCATATCTGTGTCATGTGTAGGGCCACTCATAGATCAGACAGTTGATAAATTAATCCAAGGGGAAACAGTCATTCCAACCTGTAGTGAAAAAGGGCAGTTCCTGCTGTAGAAAATACTGATAAAATAGAGTAAACAAACGAATGGTGACATATCCAGAGAGAGAGAGAGGCGAAAAGGGAGAGTCAAAATTCTGAAAGAAATGGGAAATTAATATAGAGAACATAAGTGGGTTTACTGCCTATAGTCTTCATACATTAAGAGATTACCATCAATACAAAGGGCGCCAAGGTCAGGAGGCCCTCCATCAGAGCCGCCACAGGCCGGTGCAACTTTAACATTCGCTCCCTTTTTGCCATGCTTCCTTTCTCTTCTACCCTTTCTAGAGTCGATCGTTTGGTTACTGATACAGCAAAGTTTTAAATTAGTTTCTGCTTCTTTTTAACTATATTATGTTTTCTTGCATGCGTGTGTGTGGAAGCGAAAATGCATCAACCATACTAATATGCCTAAAATTAGAAGAATTTAAGTCAAGACGGGAGGTTAAAAGCAACGAGAACATTTTTGTTTCAGTCCCGCAGCTCGATGATTCTATCCGACTCACAAGGCAAACCAATTCATAAGCAGCAACTTTGTAACTCGTAACACGTATTAAGAGTGGCTACAACTAATAAGTAGCTTATTATGTAAATCTGAAAGAACTGATAGAAGGGCCAAAAAGCACACATTACAAACTTATTGCAGGATCTCCCATTGACTGTTCCACAACAAGCTTTATACTTCCTTTTTGAACCACATGGGCAGAGCTGATTTCTTGAGATCTTCTGCAGTAAAGAAGAAGCTAATCTTAATCACAAAAGTACAGGCATTTCAAAAAAAAAAAAGGAAAAAAAATCCCTTAACAAATGGTGTGGACTCTGAAGAATAAAAATTAGGAGGGGAAGAGAGAGGAACAAAAAGTCTTCCTTACATCTGGCTGTGTGACACCCGTTATTCTCCTAAGGGTATTAAGGTAATTAGATTAATTACCTAGTATATATATAAAAAAAATCAGAAAATCTCTCATAATTCGAAACTCTCTCTCTCTCTACTTTCTCTCTCTAAAAAATTCTCTCTCTCTCCTCAAAGATCGTCTGAGATTTCGGCATCCGTTTTCGACACCTCCCGCACCAATGGAAAGCTCTCGACGAGCTGAGTCCAACGAGCTGCCGCGCCGCCCAAAACGCCGCCGGAGGAGACCACACGCGCCGCTCAAAGTGGCGGCAAAACCCATTTCTTTCCGACGAGATATCTTCGCCGTCCGACGTCCGATCGACGTGATTCTTGTTCCTACACGACCACCGTGATGAGAGGAACAAAACCCACCCTTGGTGGCAGCTCAACAACCGCCGGATTGCTCTGCCCGCCTATTGCCGCCGTGCACCGCCGCCCCCATGGTGGAACTCCGCCTTGCCGGAGGAGGTGACTGACACCACCCCTCCCAATGAGTTCAGAGGATCAAGGGGAGTAAAACCCCTCGATCAATTGCACGGAAGGAGCCGGTTTCGCCGGAGAACGGCCAACGCCGCCGTCAACCACCGCGGGAGTCTCCGTTTTGGCTCTTCCCAGCCACGTTTCTTCAAATTGGATGAGGGGAAATGCTCATAGGAGGATGGGTAGCAAAAGCCCTCAGCCAATTTCAGGTTTCCATCGTCGGAGAATCAAGATCGGAGCTCATCCATTTCTACCGACGTTGTACTTCACGACCCGCTATGTTAGAGGCAGAATTGGGTGAAATTGACCCCGCCATTGGACTCAGAAGGGTCGATTTAGGGGGGGTAGGCCCGAGCCCAGCTGCCAACGGACCCCGATTGACGCCGGTCAACGACGGTCAAAGTCGGTCAACGCCGGTCAACGGTGGTCAACGCCGGTCAACGGCCGGTCAAAGGCCAAAATGGGATTTTGTGATCCGGACCTCCGATCGAAGATCCGAGACCGCCTCCTGACTCGTTTCGATGCTCTGGATGCAATGGTGACCTCCGTTTGAGCAAATTCCACTCCGATGAAAATCATCCGGTACCGACTGCACGCGAATCGAGGTGATTCAAACAGCAGTATCGGAGTCCAGAATGACGTTTTCAAGAATGTATGATCTCCAGGAAGCATTCCTAGCCATTCATAGTCGCTCGAGGAGCACTACAGAGGATGCTTCGTAGATACAGCGAGATACAACTGGATCTGTTTTGCTTGGAGTTCAAGATCAAGGGAGTATGGAGCTAACGTTAATTGATTCCAGGATTAAGAGACTGTTGATAAGCTTGAAAGGTAGGGATTCTATTACTCATCTTTTGTGAGGTTTTTATAGAATTAAAATTTATTGTTTTGCCGCAATATATATATATCTATGTTGAACTGATATTATATGAGTATCACATATGAAACTATGACATGGACTCGTCTTGTATTGTACGGCGAGGAACATAATGAATTGACACATGTTATAAATTGAGAAGCATGGTTAGGAAAACTAACTCTATTGATAATGATTTAATATAGAGAAATTGTGAGACATGAAAAGGGCGACGGTTACGTCCTTGGGCATGAATACCCTAAAAGGTAAAATAGGGGGAAGGTGATGACGCTTCCTTGGGTTGAAAGTCCCAGAACACACTGTACAGGAATTGATTTGGTGAGGACTCGGGGCTTGATGTCCCCTCACCGGAACACCCTTGGAATGTTTATAGGGTGATCAAGTGCGCCCATTTGGGTTTCGATGAGTTGAGTGATACTCAATTTAACATGGATACCTAGGAACAATGATGATTGGTAATATTTGTATAAATGTGTAATTATGACACTTGGTAATGATTAACTACGGTATCCATAAGATGTGATCATAATAAACCTCATAATCTGGAATATGATGTGACTTACTAACCATGCAGATTTTAATGTGGTAATGATAACAACCTAAAGGTGAGTAATAGCTTTCTCTACTGAGCATAGTGTTGCTCATACCCTTATGTTTATATCTTTTCAGGACTCACTAAGTGTGAGGTGGCTACGAGAAATATAGTTGAGGAAGTGATGTAGCTATATTACATTGGGACTGCTTCAATTGTTGAGAATGTTCTTCATGATAATGTAAGCATCAATTGTTACTTTCTGTGACTGTATTACAATGTGTTGAGGGTTAAAATGATGATGACAACAGTTTATATTATTAAATTTAAGGTGCTACATTTAAAACTGTGGTTTATTTATCGTTTATATTTTTATTTTTGAGTTGAGAGTTTTCATTTAAGTCCCGGGCAAATTTTAATTTTTAAGGTTTTACTTTTATTATTTATTTTTATTTTATCTCATTAAAAACTGTTAACCCCCATATAGGGGCGTTACAGAATTTTTGGTATCAGAGCCTAGGTTCGGTTAACCTAGGGAGTGTAGCACCACTTTAAAAAAAATATTTTTGAGATGGTTTTGAAGCTGAATTTTTATTGTCATCATCAAAATGAACCTTCACATTGATTTATACAGTCTAAAAGGATGTAACATGGAAATGCCATAGAATGAAAATATCAATAGTTATATGAGTACAATAATTATATAGAAGGAAAGTATTAATAGTTATGAGGGAATGATGATTATATGGAATGAGTTTATAAGTAGAATGCTTATGAGAGATTCGTATAATATTTGGATCTATAAGCATATTTAATTCGTATAAACGATGAGAAATTCGTATAGATATGAGGATTTAATAGCCTTTTGTCTCGTGAAAAACAATAAGGAAATATAAGGCTTGATTTATTGATTTTAAAGTTTGGCATAGATATGCCAAATTTTTCGTAATTGATTCAAACCTAAGTAATGATTATGTGTGGATTCGATGGAGCACATAAGTGTCAATATTTTTTCTTGAAAGTTCTATTTATTTGAGGAATGTGATATAAGTTGGGAATCATGGTATTGAATCTTGAGAGAGATAAATGTTAGACTTTTGGTCTGTTGAGACTGTGTAAAGTCTAGAATGCATGAATCTCAAAATTGGAATATTTCGTTACGTACATTGTATTTAAGTGTATCAGTGAATCTTTTGGTTACCTAAGGTTTTGTTATATGAGGAAATTATATATTGTATAAGTAGAATTGTGGGGATTGTAGATGTTCTTAAGTAGTAACATCAAGTGTCTTTGTTCATTGATATGGTCTACGTTGAAAGACGTAAATCGTATTGATTTCAAGGTTAATCGCATTCTAAACCCTTGGTAGTAATGATGATGAATCCATTGATAGATGTTAAGTATTATGAATAACATATGGGTGTATGCATTGTTCAATAAGGTTTTGATTAAAACAAAATTATTTGAGTTGTTGGATCATTCAGGAAGATCCTTGATTGTCGTTAAATTAGATTTGTTGTTCATAGTTAACTTATCTATAGTGGACTTTGAATTGGGTTTAAGATTTATACAAATTGGTTTACAATTTTATGTTTGTTATTTAACTCGTTCTAAATGTGTTAAGGCCCGAAACAACCTGACCATTTTCAACTAAGAACATTTGGGCCTAGTTCAAATCCTAAATCAGTTTGATTCACACTGTCTCTCCCACGTGGTTTCTATACGTGTCATATACAGTGGTTTAATCATTGTTTACAAATACGTTTACTGTGCATAGGAGCTTATTTCTCCGAGTTCATTTTTTCTCTCTTAATTTGTTATTTTCTCTTTAAATCGCAAATCCTCTTCTTTTTCATTAAAAATTCTTCTTTTCCTCTAAAAGAAGAAGGAATTCTAGGATTCTGCAATTTACTATCTTAATTTTTCCTTTCTATTTACTCTTCTTTCATCTCATCATGGACCCAAAGTACCAACACCTGAGAAAGTATTTCCCATCACTCTCCCAAAAGATTCTCAGAAAGAAATACAAGGCTAGAATTACTCGGTTGTGGATTCTTATGCATTTTGGCATCCCTTGTGATGTGAGAATGTTGATAGAGGGGAAAATCCGTCCGAGTGACTTTAGTCAAGATGTCGGTTTACCAGGAACAGGTACCAGTCGTAGTGCAATGAAAAGAAGAGCTCGTGCCATCGTGGTCACTTGTAACAAATGTGGAAGACAAAATTGTAACGGTAAATGTACTTCACCTGGTTATATGTCTACGAATAGAGAGGATAAAATAAGGTTTTGTAGGGACGGACTTTCAAAGGAGAACTTGGATAGCATCCATCCTCCTCTCCACGGTCACCCTAGTGGATATGTTCAAGGAGCTATTTTTAAACTCTGGCCTAAATTTTATACAGAAAGACAACGCCTCAGGAATATGGTATTTCTAGATCCTGTTTGTCAAGCCATAAGAAAACTGGATGGGGAATAAGTCATCGCTCTATAAAGGTTATTTAGTCTTTGCTTATTTGAAGCAGTTTTAGCTGATGTTCAACGGTTTGTGTTTTTCTTTTACTCAGAATATTTGCTTTTGTGTTTGAAATAATTGTGATTATTAGATTGATACAGTAAGTGTTAATATCTTATTTAATTTATGATTTTCTTAAATATATATATAATAAAATATATTATCTTATCAGACACGTTACATACGGTACAGTAATATGTTTGAATTTTGAAAAGCTTATCCAGATATTTCAAGATTTGTGTCTCAAATTTCAAAAGTTCTACAGTATTTGTCGTTTATATTAAATTTCTAGACTTTGTGTATATTTGTCAAAAAGTCTACAGTTGTGTCAAGAGGGTCTTTTGTCGAATTGTTCTCAATTGTCAAAAGTTATACAATTAGAGTCTAATCTTTTTCAAAAAGTGAATCAGATTTTCTGTAAACTATCAATCACCTTATCTTACTTTCTTATCCGAACAAGATTTTGTTTAAATCTTTGGATTACCTTTTCATTACCTACTCGTCTATCTTTTTAGCCCTTTTTGTATATTTCTCATCTTTAAAATCTCATGTAGAACCCGAAGTCTAAGTGGAGCAGACATTAAGCAACCACTTCTATAAACCAAATATGTCTACCTCCCAGTCCACGAAGAAAATAAAGAATGTTTGTGTCTTTTGTGGTTCCAGCCTTGGAAAAGATAAAGCTTATTTAGAAGCTGCAAATCACTTAGGGCAAGTCCTAGCACGCAAGAAGATTAACATAATCTATGGGGGTGGTAGTATAAAAATGATGGTAAATATGGCACTAGCAGCTAGGTCTAGCGACGCTACTGATGTAAGAATTTGGCCTCATATTTCAGTTGAAGGAAACCTTTGTAAGGAAGCCATAGGTAAGGGAGAAGGAGTCAGGAGTATCCCTAGAAATTTTAAAGACATAATCTATAATTCTGATGCTTTTATAGCATTACCTGGTGGTCTAGGTACTCTTGAGGAAATATTTATAGTTGCTTGTGGGCAATTGTTGGGCTTTTATTCCAAACCTTTGGGACTGCTGAACGTAAAGGGTTTTTATGACGGTCTTTTGAAATTTCTAGATTACGCTGTGGAAGAAAACATCACTACAGAATCGGAAAGACAAATCTTTGTCACTGCTTCAACAGCTGAGGAATTGATAGATAAAATGCAAATCATACATCCAGAATCCGACACTGCAACATCCAAGCTTGAATGGGAAAGGGAAAGCCAGGAGCGGCCAATTGATTTGAATCTCCATCTGTAATCTTTTTGTTTTATCTTTGGCATGTAGGCATGTGTGTCCGTATTTCGTGTGTTACGAATAACCGTTTGCCTTGTATTCTGTGTTTCTTGTGGTACGTCGTTGTTAAATCTTTTAGATTCATTAAGCCTAATGCCGGGATGGCTGGATACGGAGTACTTGATGCTCTCGAAACGCATCCTTCTTAAGGTCCGATCTTTTGTTTATCGATGTTTTTGTATCCTCTAAGCATGCATGATATGGATAGCTGGTATACGGAGTGCCTTGTACTCTCGAAACGTATCCGTATTATGTTTGTAATGTGTAATATTCTGTTAATATTATGTGGAAGTACCAGAGTCAGTTATGGGGATATTCCATATGAAATATGAGTATATTATTTGGATTGAACGTTTGTGTTATGAGGATAGCTGTTTAATGAAAAATATGTCGGGTATGTTTGCAACTCTGAGATTCCGTTTAATATCTCTATGAATAAGTTTAATGTATGGTTTTGAATATAAGTGTTTGTGATATATGTTTTATGATTATGTTTTAGTTTATTAGTTGAGGTATGAAATCAAATATATTTGACTTTTCCTTACTCAAAAAGGAAAAGGAACCTAAAGATGAAGTATATAAAATTTCTCTAGCAATCTCCTTAAATGTGATTGTAAATCACAGTCCATGGACAATGAAGGACTGGAATCATGATACGGTCAATATGTATGCCTGATCAGATTCTTAGACTATTATACGGTGTTATAAGTTGAAACTTGTCAGAAATACTCTCATTGAGGGATTTAGAATTTAGAGTAAGATTTATTATGCAAGTAAATAAGTGGAGATACGATAACTTAAATTTGGAGGACAAACAACATTAACGGTTTAGACTCAGAATTGGAATCATAATTTTTACTAGTATTACTAGAATTGAAATTTCGAGGACGAAATTTCTTTAAGGGGGTAGAGCTGTGACACCCGTTATTCTCCTAAGGGTATTAAGGTAATTAGATTAATTACCTAGTATATATATAAAAAAAATCAGAAAATCTCTCATAATTCGAAACTCTCTCTCTCTCTACTTTCTCTCTCTAAAAAATTCTCTCTCTCTCCTCAAAGATCGTTTGAGATTTCGGCATCCGTTTTCGACACCTCCCGCACCAATGGAAAGCTCTCGACGAGCTGAGTCCAACGAGCTGCCGCGCCGCCCAAAACGCCGCCGGAGGAGACCACACGCGCCGCTCAAAGTGGCGGCAAAACCCATTTCTTTCCGACGAGATATCTTCGCCGTCCGACGTCCGATCGACGTGATTCTTGTTCCTACACGACCACCGTGATGAGAGGAACAAAACCCACCCTTGGTGGCAGCTCAACAACCGCCGGATTGCTCTGCCCGCCTATTGCCGCCGTGCACCGCCGCCCCCATGGTGGAACTCCGCCTTGCCGGAGGAGGTGACTGACACCACCCCTCCCAATGAGTTCAGAGGATCAAGGGGAGTAAAACCCCTCGATCAATTGCACGGAAGGAGCCGGTTTCGCCGGAGAACGGCCAACGCCGCCGTCAACCGCCGCGGGAGTCTCCGTTTTGGCTCTTCCCAGCCACGTTTCTTCAAATTGGATGAGGGGAAATGCTCATAGGAGGATGGGTAGCAAAAACCCTCAGCCAATTTCAGGTTTCCATCGTCGGAGAATCAAGATCGGAGCTCATCCATTTCTACCGACGTTGTACTTCACGACCCGCTATGTTAGAGGCAGAATTGGGTGAAATTGACCCCGCCATTGGACTCAGAAGGGTCGATTTAGGGGGGGTAGGCCCGAGCCCAGCTGCCAACGGACCCCGATTGACGCCGGTCAACGACGGTCAAAGTCGGTCAACGCCGGTCAACGGTGGTCAACGCCGGTCAACGGCCGGTCAAAGGCCAAAATGGGATTTTGTGATCCGGACCTCCGATCGAAGATCCGAGACCGCCTCCTGACTCGTTTCGATGCTCTGGATGCAATGGTGACCTCCGTTTGAGCAAATTCCACTCCGATGAAAATCATCCGGTACCGACTGCACGCGAATCGAGGCGATTCAAACAGCAGTATCGGAGTCCAGAATGACGTTTTCAAGAATGTATGATCTCCAGGAAGCATTCCTAGCCATTCATAGTCGCTCGAGGAGCACTACAGAGGATGCTTCGTAGATACAGCGAGATACAACTGGATCTGTTTTGCTTGGAGTTCAAGATCAAGGGAGTATGGAGCTAACGTTAATTGATTCCAGGATTAAGAGACTGTTGATAAGCTTGAAAGGTAGGGATTCTATTACTCATCTTTTGTGAGGTTTTTATAGAATTAAAATTTATTGTTTTGCCGCAATATATATATATCTATGTTGAACTGATATTATATGAGTATCACATATGAAACTATGACATGGACTCGTCTTGTATTGTACGGCGAGGAACATAATGAATTGACACATGTTATAAATTGAGAAGCATGGTTAGGAAAACTAACTCTATTGATAATGATTTAATATAGAGAAATTGTGAGACATGAAAAGGGCGACGGTTACGTCCTTGGGCATGAATACCCTAAAAGGTAAAATAGGGGGAAGGTGATGACGCTTCCTTGGGTTGAAAGTCCCAGAACACACTGTACAGGAATTGATTTGGTGAGGACTCGGGGCTTGATGTCCCCTCACCGGAACACCCTTGGAATGTTTATAGGGTGATCAAGTGCGCCCATTTGGGTTTCGATGAGTTGAGTGATACTCAATTTAACATGGATACCTAGGAACAATGATGATTGGTAATATTTGTATAAATGTGTAATTATGACACTTGGTAATGATTAACTACGGTATCCATAAGATGTGATCATAATAAACCTCATAATCTGGAATATGATGTGACTTACTAACCATGCAGATTTTAATGTGGTAATGATAACAACCTAAAGGTGAGTAATAGCTTTCTCTACTGAGCATAGTGTTGCTCATACCCTTATGTTTATATCTTTTCAGGACTCACTAAGTGTGAGGTGGCTACGAGAAATATAGTTGAGGAAGTGATGTAGCTATATTACATTGGGACTGCTTCAATTGTTGAGAATGTTCTTCATGATAATGTAAGCATCAATTGTTACTTTCTGTGACTGTATTACAATGTGTTGAGGGTTAAAATGATGATGACAACAGTTTATATTATTAAATTTAAGGTGCTACATTTAAAACTGTGGTTTATTTATCGTTTATATTTTTATTTTTGAGTTGAGAGTTTTCATTTAAGTCCCGGGCAAATTTTAATTTTTAAGGTTTTACTTTTATTATTTATTTTTATTTTATCTCATTAAAAACTGTTAACCCCCATATAAGGGCGTTACAGGCTGGGAACTAATATTATCATGAGCAATGCTATTGCTGCTGCTAGCAACATCCTGTTGGTTGGGCTCCTCCACTTGTTCCATCTCCTGCTTGTCTTGTCCATTTTCATCGCAGCTGGAAATTATTAAATGAAGCAAAGTTGGTAACTTCTTTTTTTTTTTAAACAAAAAATAGGTTGATAAAATATTGTGTTATAATAAAAACTGAATTAAGATGACTTCTGTGTGAATAGACGGCAAATATGGCAGAAGCCTGACTAGACAAAAATGAGAGGATAGACATCCTTCAATGAAGCAATAATTGATGCTAACTTTCATTTTTATCACTTGTGCTCATTCTCAAGAACAAGCGCAAATTTACGCATGTAACTTTTCGTGTATCCTTTGTGTATTGTATTAAGATTATAAAGAGGAGGATAGGAGGGCAGAAAGCCCAAAGAGGAGCACAGATTTTGGATATCTAGAAAAAAGTCCTCTGTTAGAAAGCTGGCAGGATTCTTTTAAGATAAGATTACTGATTTCTTGTAATTAATAGGACTGATTTCTTGTAATTGATAGGAGAATCCCTTGATAGGAGGATCTAATTTAGGAATAGAATATTTTTAGTTTTTTTTTTTTTTTTCTGATTTTCTGTTTTTCCTGATTTTATGGCTTGGATTGGCAGCCAATGTACAATATATATGTGTACTCATTATTCTGAAAATATAGTGAAAAAGTATTCTCACATTTTCTGTCATGGTATCAGCGCCCTAGGTTTCACGCCTTTGGGACATTTTTTTCTGGCCTTCATTGCAGAATTTTTGTCCAGCCTTTCTCGGCCTTCATTGCTGGGGTTTTTTGTTGGCCTTCATTGCCGACGTTTGTGTGTCCCTTCTTCCCTGCCGTGCCCATAGTCAACAATGTCTGAAGTTGCTGAAACAAACAGCCATCCTCAACGTGATGAAGGAACGACAAAAACCTATACTCCCGCCGGTGAACTGCAGAATATAGCCCAATCTTATCGACTCAATGGTCAGAACTACTTGAAGTGGTCTCAACTAGTCCGTACCTATCTAAAAGGCAAAGGAAAAATTCGACATCTTCTTGACACAGGACCAGGACCAGGTGATCCAACTTTTGATGCTTGGGACGAAGAGGACTCCATGATTATGTCTTGGTTATGGAGTTCAATGTCACCAGAGATTAGTGACACATATATGTTTCTCACCTCTGCAAAAGCTATTTGGGACGCTCTTCATCAAACATACTCAAAAGCCAAAGATGCTGCCCGTGTATACAAGGTTAAAGTGAAGACTGTAGCTGCAAAACAAGGAAATAAAACGGTAACGGAGTATGCAAATATGTTGCAGAACCTTTGGGAAGAACTCGATCATTATAGGGTTCTTGAGACCAAGTGTCCCGAGGATGCCATGATCTTGAAGAAATATATTGAGAAAGATCGAGTGTATGATTTTTTGGTAGGCTTAAATGCAGAGTTTGACTTGGTCCAGATTCAAATTCTTGGCAAAGAAGATGTTCCACCATTGAATGAGGTTATTGCCTTAATTCGTGCTGAGGAGAGTAGAAGAGGGATTATGCTTGAACCAGTGACAACTGAAGAATCTGCCATGGTTGCACAAGACAACACCAACCGGAACAAAACATCTCAAAATGACCCACGAGACAATCTTTGGTGCACCTACTGTAAGAAGCCACGACACACCAAGGATCGCTGCTGGAAATTACATGGAAAACCCACTACATCAAGCCGAGAATGGGGCCAAAGGGGTGATCAAAAAACTCAACAGCAAGCTCATCAAGTTTCCACCACAAAATCCACTCAACCACGTCCGGTCTCAAAGCTACCTGAAGAAACTACTCCTGGCCACCTTAATCAGGCCGAGATTGAGAGGCTTCAAAGTTTTCTGGAATCATTGGAGCAGCCTAGTGGCTCCTGTTCATTAGCACTCAATGGTAAGCTTTTCTCTCACAGATTACATGCCTCGGATCAATATGTACCATGGTTTAAAAAGGCGTTCGAGGCTTACGCCTCAAGGCTCGCCTCAGTTTGAGGCGCTTGATTAGCACTTCAAGGCTTAAGCCTTGAATGGCTTGAACGAGGCTTACGCCTTTTTTCATTAAGGCGTGCGCCTTGAGGCGTTTTTGCCTCAAGGCTTATGAGGCGTGAGCCTCAAATTCAAGGCTATTTTGAGCCGGTTTTCAATCCAATCTTTTTTTTTCCCTTTCAAAGAAAGTCAACCCAATATCAAAATCGGGCTTTAATCAGATAAAAATATGCAAATAGATTTTTAAACCCTAAGTCTACCATCTTCTTCGACACTTCATCATCATCGACCCTTTCTTGATCATCAACCCTGCAACTTTCAAGCCCACTGCCCTATGAGCAGTGACTAAAACGACGGCCCACCGACAGCAGCCACCTCCAGATTCTGACCTCCTCAGCCCTCATTCCTTAGTTTTTTTTCCCCTTTTAAAACCTTGATATGTACAGGATTCATGGATCATTGACTCCGGAGCCACAGACCACATGACACCCTCCTCAGCCCATTTTACATCATATTCAGCGTGTCCTAGCAGTAGGAAAATTGTTGTTGCTGAGGGTTCCGTTGCCACGGTGGCTGGTGTTGGTCACATTCAGTTGAGTCCGTCCCTTTCATTAAAAAATGTCCTCCATGTTCCAAAATTATCTACTAGTCTTCTGTCTATTCACAAATTAACTTGTGATGTGAACTGTAATGTTTTGTTTTATCCCTCTCATTGTGTATTTCAGGAACAAGCTTCGGGGAAGAGGATTGGACTTGCTAGGGAAAAGGGCGGCCTCTACTATCTTGATACATCAGCCACACACTCACTTACTGTCAAGCATGTTTTCTCAGAGTCTGTTTTTTCTGTTTCCAATAATGATGCCATTTGGAGTCACCATTTTCGTTTTGGTCATCCGTCATTTACTATTTTCAAGACAATGTTCCCTTCTTTGTTTAAAGGTGTTAATGTTGAGGATTTTCATTGTGATGTGTGTCAATTTGCCAAATGTAAAAGAGTTTCTTTTCCAACAAGCAATAATAAAAGCTCTTTTCCTTTTTATTTGATTCACACCGATATATGGGGCCCCTCTAGGATTCCCAATGTCACAGGAGCTCGATGGTTTGTCTCATTCATCGATGATTGTACTAGAGTCTCGTGGATTTTCCTTCTTAAACATAAATCAGATGTGACCACTATCCTTCCAAACTTTATTGCCATGATACATAACCAATTTGGTGTCAAAATAAAAAGGTTCCGTTCTGATAATGCCAGAGACTACTTTAACCAATCCCTTTCACAATACTTTCTACAACAAGGGATAGTTCACGAGTCATCCTGTACAGATACCCCCCCAACAGAATGGGGTTGCTGAAAGGAAAAATGGGCACCTTCTTGCCACAACATGTGCTCTACTCTTACAAAATCGAGTTCCAAAATCATACTGGGGGGAAGCTGTTCTCACTGCTGCCTATATTATAAATAGACTACCCTCCAAAACCTTGGGCAATCAAACCCCGATGCAAATTCTCTCTCAATTTTATCCCAACATTCGCACCACAAATAATCTCACTCCTCGAGTTTTTGGTTGTTCTGCTTTTGTTCATGTGTCTAGTCACAACAGAGACAAATTGGATCCACGAGCACTCAAGTGCGTGTTTGTCGGGTATTCTCCAACACAGAAAGGCTACAAGTGTTATCACCCACCTACACGAAAATTTTGTCTCTGTTGATGTCACCTTCGAGGAAGATCAATCTTTTTTCTACCAGTCTTATCTTCAGGGGGAGTTTGGCTCTTTTGGGGAAGATAAGGCAGAATATCTACTCTTCCTAGATTTACCTACTACCTCACAACCTCATCCATCTCAGTCCAGACCATCCTCACAAGAACTAAATCATGAAACAGTCAAAACTGTCCTATCCAATGACACTAATGACATGCTTGACACTAGAAGGTATGGGCAGGTGTACACAAGAAGGAAAATTCCAGAACCTGATCCTGTGCAAGTCCAAAACTCAACTTCAATTCCTGAAAATAAGGTAAGCATAAACCCAATTTCTCCTCCAATTTCATTTGATGATAACTTACCCATTGCCTTAAGAAAAGGGACAAGAGAGTGCACTAAACATCCACGGTATCCATTGGCGAAATCAGTGTCTTTTCACAGATTTTCTCCATCTCACAAAAACTTCTTAGCCAATTTAAATGTCATTCCAATTCCTAGTACCTTATCTGAGGCTCTATCTGATGAAAAGTGGAGAGAAGCTATGCGAGTAGAGATGGAGGCACTTAAGAAGAACAAAACATGGGATATTGTGGAGTTGCCACAAAATAAAAGAGCAGTGGGATGCAAATGGGTGTTCACCATGAAATACAGATCAGATGGTTCTCTAGAGAGATACAAGGCAAGGTTGGTTGCTAAGGGCTACACACAAACTTATGGAGTAGCCTATCAAGAGACATTTGCACCTGTGGCTAAAATGAATACAGTAAGGGTCCTATTATCCTTGGCCGCAAATTTTGAGTGGGATTTGCAACAATTTGATGTGAAGAATGCTTCCTTCATGGTGACTTAGAGGAAGAAATATACATGGAGATTCCACCAGGCTTTGGAGAAAAAACCACAAGGAACAAGGTTTGCAAACTGAAGAAGGCCTTATATGGACTCAAGCAATCTCCGAGGGCTTGGTTTGGGAGGTTTACAAAGGTGATGCTCAATACTGGGTATAAACAAAGCCAAGGTGATCATACATTATTCATCAAACACACGGCTTCGGGAGGAGTTACTGCTCTTCTAGTATATGTTGATGATATAATTGTTACTGGGAATGATGAAAAAGAAAAGGAAGCCTTGAGAGACTGCTTGGCAAAGGAATTTGAGATCAAAGACTTGGGGAGACTGAAATACTTCCTTGGGATAGAAGTAGCCCGATCTCAAAAAGGTATCTTTATTTCCCAACAGAAATATGTAGTTGATCGCTTGAAGGAGACTGGTAAATTGGCATGCAAACCTGCATCAACTCCAATCGATTGTAATCACAAACTTGGAGAGGCTAAGGATGATAATGCAGTAGATAAGGAAGGGTTCCAGAAACTGGTTGGGAAGCTTATATATTTGGCTCACACGAGGCCAGACATTGCCTATGCTGTCAGTGTGGTAAGCCAGTTCATGCACAACCCTAAGGAAGTTCATCTACAAGCTACAAATCGAATACTCCACTACCTGAAAGCTAATCCAGGAAAGGGAATTTTATTCAAGAAAGGTGAGGGACTGATTCTTGAAGCATACACAGATGCAGACTATGCAGGATCTCCGGTTGACAGACGTTCCACAACGGGTTACTGCACATTCTTAGGTGGCAATCTAGTCACGTGGAGAAGCAAAAAACAAAATGTGGTAGCTCGATCAAGTGCAGAAGCGAAATTCAGAGCAATGGCTCAAGGAGTATGTGAATTACTATGGTTGAAGATCATACTCGAAGACCTCAAGGTAAAATGGGAGGAGCCTATGAGACTATACTGTGACAACAAGTCAACCATCAACATTGCTCATAATCCAGTACAGCATGACAGGACGAAGCACATCGAGATTGACAGACACTTTATAAAGGAGAAGTTAGACAGCAAGTTAATCTGTACCCCTTATATACCTACAAAGGAACAACTCGCAGATGTGTTTACAAAGGGGCTTAATGGTCACAACTTCTCAATGATTATATCCAAGCTGGGAATGGATGATATCTATTCCCCAGCTTGAAGGGGAGTGTTAGAAAGCTGGCAGGATTCTTTTAGGATAAGATTACTGATTTCTTGTAATTGATAAGACTGATTTCTTGTAATTGATAGGAGAATCCCTTGATAAGAGGATCTAATTTAGGAATAGAATATTTTTAGTTTTTTTCCTGATTTTTTGCTTTTCCTGATTTTATGGCTTGGATTGGTAGCCAATGTACAATATATATGTGTACTCGTTACTCTGAAAATAAAGTGAAAAGGTATTCTCACATTTTCTGTATTATCACATTTTTTGTTAGTGAGGGAGCCGGAAGATTTATGTCCTCTCTTAAAACTACAAGATTTCTGACCCCACTTTCTTCTTTAATATGTAAACTTTAAGAAGAGCACGATCCTAAAAGAAGGGCACAAAACTAAAGAGGTGAATAAAAAGGAGTACATGTCCCAAGTTTTTTAAAGAGAGAATCCAAATTCTCAAAATAAACCTAAAAAAAGGAAGGATTTATTTAATCCGCAAACAGAACGTCAAACTCTCGTTTTCCTATTGCACTACATGGACAGATCAGACCCCCAAAGTGCCTTTACGAATTCGAACTTGTGAGTTGTGAAGTATTGATTGCGACGGACAAATTGGAAAAATCGGCAAACTAATAGCCCGTTTAGTTCATAGGTTTGAAGAAAAACTTTAAACTAAAAATCACACTTTTGTAAGAGAAAACATTGCAGCAAAAACATTTGAATCGTGGTTTGCACAGGCAAAGCAAACAGATGCAAGTGGTAACATTACTCGGCGGAGACCTCTAAATAAAATCACCCAGGAGGAGAAACAAATTACATGCTGACCATTACAAGGAGAATTATCTGTATGATTAGAGGGTGAATCAGGTTGCTCTGAGTTGTTCTCAGTTCGTTGTTCTGCAACCAAAAACTCTATGGCAGCATTGACATCACCATCTACTTCTAGTAAATCCTGAAACTCTGTTTAGACGTTAGTAAAACCTGAATTTTAAAACCAGCTTTTTCTTAGAAAACCTCAAAGCTCCATGAATTTTAATCACATTACCAAAATAAAAGAAATTGATAATTGACATATACGGCAATCCAATACGAAAAAGCTTATAGATACACACATTCACATATAGACAGATAGTTGTGTGTGTTTATATACACACTATCAAAATACAAGTAATTGATCAACCAATAGGAAAAAAGCTTAGAGAAACACGCATTCACATATAGAGACACATGGTGCGTGTCTATACACACACTACCAAAATACTAGAAATTAATCATTGACATATACGGCAATCCAATAGGGAAAAGCTTGTTAATATACACATTCCCATACAGAGACACATTGTTGCGTGTAGATATACACTATTGCAATTTATCACCTGTTCAACTTTGTTCGCATTTTTGCAACCTGCTCCCGCAATAACCAATTTGATGGATCCAGCATTTATAATATTCCTGCCATCCTGTTTTAGACTTGCCATCCGCCACTTTTGCTTGATTAAATTTCATGGAAAAATCAGCGTCAGCCTTTAACAAACTAGAAGTTATTAGGCCCTCGCTACTAATAAAATAATGACACTCATAGACCAATTTTTGATAGGAAATTGTAATTTAGAGAAAAAGGGGAAAACAAAATGTAGAACCTTGATTATGATAGGCCTTGCAGGCCCCTCGCACGAGTCTTCCTTCAATCACACACTATTGTAATGCTCACCATCGTGGTAAGATCTGGGAGGGGAAAAAAGAGATCATACTGAAGAACTAGAATTCCATGGTTACTTCAACATAATGACATCAGATGCACACTCATCTGATTTTCAAATGTCAATTTGGAACTTGGAAGATCCAACATTTTGTATATGATAGTCTATCTTCAATATTACCCTTTTTCATTACCATCAAACTCTTAAGGCAACAAGCGACCAAAATTTTTTTTAACATAGAATCGGCAAAGCCCGTCAACTGCTAGAAGTGCATTATATTTAGTCCATAGTTTATCAGTTACCAATAAAGAAAATTCATTACATCAGGTAACTAAAAAATAAAAATAATTATGATACAAAAGGAAAAAACTTTGACAATGAAATTCTTACTATTAAGTAGTGAATCTAGCTCATGCACATGAGACAAGACACGTGCTATCCCTCATGCCATGTAATATTTTATAAGAAAATTATAAAGTATCCAAGTCATCTAGAAGATCCTTCTAGAACTATCAACTTATCAAGAAACAAAAGTTAGGGATTCCATCACCATAGTTGACAATCCTAACAGGTTGTTCAACACCTTCCCTATAATCTAAAAATTCAAAGAAAAGGTGCAGGACAATCATGATCAAGAATCTGGAATGCTTACAAATGAACCATAGCAACTCCACGATCATCATAGTTTCTTATATACCATCGAGGAGACATGCTCTGCATGAAATAAAACAATGAGAAGCGTTGAAAATCTACAGGTGGCCAATAAGAGGGTAGTGGTTTTTGCACGTTTACAGCATATTCATATCATGGTAATGACATGTAGTGCAGTTATCTTGCAAACAATGTAATATTTATTCATCACTATTGAAATTAATAATGAAAAGCGTGAGCAACTTTCCAATTTGAAAGGCTAAAACGTAGTCTCCTCCACAGCACTATCTAAAATTGTCCACACATACAACATGAAATAAATAGCGAACTGCAAGGTTTCACCAAAATTAGCCTGAAAATACTCCCCGAGAACAACATCAACAAATGAATAATCGGTTCATTAATAGGAAAAAAAAAATCTCATGCAAAATTAGGAAGATTGTAGAAAGTTAAAAACATGTGTCAAGTTATCAAATATCGAATCATATAGAAATTTTATATTAGCATGTTGATAAAAGACAAGTCATCTAAACACGAATCTTATCACAACGTAGATTTAAGGGACTCTTTAGATCATTTTAAGCCTTAGGGGTAGAGTCATGAGAATCATCTAGAAGAATGAAATAAAGGAATAAAGATGGAACTCGGTCAAGGACCCACCCTGTGAATGCATATATTACAACGTGTTACAAAAGAAGCTGCCTGCAATTCCATGCGTCCAGCCCATGTGCCATCCTGTTCCATGGATTGGTAGTAGTCCTCAAATGGGACATCATCCTCGATAAATGGCTCAAACATTTCACGATTCCTCTGTTATTAGAATTACCAAAACATTAGAACATTTACAAGTTAATTTTCAGAACATTTACAGGTTAACTTTTAGAACAGAGTTTTTTTTCCTTGAAAATTATCAGATTCAAGTACCAAAATATATTGCACCACCATGCTGCGATATTTTACATGCTCCTCTTCATTACCTTCTAGTTGATCAGCAAGAGCCCTACAAATTAATAAAAGTTACAAATACAAACCCAAAACATATCAATACAAATTATACAATACATTCATCTTATTGTCAAATATAAGGGTTGCGTTAATATCTTAGGGAACAAACACATACTCAATCTACATATGTGTACATTTAACTTTTAAGATAACCTAGCAACACTAGTGATAATGCTTAAAGAATTAAGCTAAAAGAATAGATAGAACGTCCTAGATGGGATTAAGTGAGGTCACCAATTAAACACTGACCTGAAGAAGCAATTACCATCCGCGGTCACTTGAATAATTTTTAGGCCCAATGCATCGAGCTGTGCACGGAATTGAAAAATATCAGCCTGTTTCCCTTGCTTTTTGATCTGTCCACCAAACAAACTTTTGTTAGCTATTCATCAAAGAATCTAAAAGGTGTCCCTTCATAAAGTCATTAGATTTTGGCCCTGGGTAAACTTGGTCCACTTGGAGATAAAACCACTTTATCGCAATTCATAAGAAGATTACAAAGTCTTTATGGTTTTAGTTGAGAGTTGCTAGATAGAGAATTCATTTCATATACTCTAGTCAATCTAAATTTGCCCATTGGCCTCAGCAACATCCCTTTCAAGGCTTTCATTAAATTCTCCAATTAAATTCAATTCACAACCAGATCATGTCACAACCAAATCAATCAAAACCATCTCAAATGACATGTCACATGACCTATCTACATTGCTCCTTTATAATAATTCTCAACAATGACTCGTCAAAGTCTCCCACTCGTGCAACACAACCTTTAGCACTTAGTTAACGCCCCGGCACTTACCCCGTGATGAGAAGGTAGATGCAGCAAGACAATTTCTTTCCTTCTGCTCGAAGCTATCAAAAAAAGAGTCTACAAACCATGTCCACAAGGACCACAAGACCACTACTAGCCAATAGCTGTAAAATACCCAATGTTCTCCAATAAGCACAATGGATAGTCATTAAAAATTTCAGCTAAGAAAATATCTGAACCCTTTTAAGCTCTAGTATTATTATTAAAAGTTTTAGCCAAGAAAAATCTAAACCCCTTAACCTCTAGGCCGTTTGGAGAATCGGTTGGAACATATGTTTTAAGTTTAAGAACTGTAGTATGTAAAGGCTTTTCACTGCAGGTATTTATGCTTTTTACAATAGCTGCTGAAAGCTTTATACTGTTCACAGTTAGAACTAATAAGTTAGAACGGATGTTCTAAACGGAGGTCATTAAGCGTTTTAGCCAATAAAATCTTAACCCATTAACCTACTTCAAACCCATCTCATCCTCACTCCACCTCATCAATGTCACGTATGAAACTGCCTAAAAGGTGTTCACATTGAAGTCGTTGAGTGTGCGGAGTCTAATTATTACCCTAGCACCGAGACACATTGACTCTAAGAGGTGTGTGATTTCCTTTTGTAATTTTTTTCTTCATCGGAGTAATACAATCAATGAAAATGGAAATAGCTCTCGTATTAAAGGGTGCACCGCAAGCTATTTTATCGCTCTCGCTGGTAAAGAATTGGGCGATTAAAATACTTAACAAAGTTATTGACTGACACCAATTATTTCCTTATGCAACACAACTATTATCAACTCTTAGAGCAACTTTTTCCACATTCCACGCCTTTTCTACATCCATTGTTTTCGTTTTTGCTTAAACTTTTGGTGCATTTGTAACATTCACAACGATACGAAATACACAAAATCTCTCAAAGTCTATGATTGCAACAACAACAACAACAACAAAAAAGCCAAAAATGGGAAACAAATGAAAACACACATTAAACTCAGTCTCTACTTCAATCAAGATAACGAATTTGAAAACCTAGGGCTAAAGTTACTCGTAATGCCAAATCAGGAACTGGACCAGAGCTAATGAGAAAATTCAAAAAAAAAAAAAAAAAAAATCGGAAGCAAAGATATAATCCCGAGCGAAAAAGAAAATCAGAATGGATTGGGGAACGAGAAAAGACTTACGTGAGGCTGTTTCTTGGCTTTGGATTTTTGCTGCTTCGTCTTCACCATCTTAACGTATCCGAAATGGTCTTGGTCGATAGCTCACACCCCTCACACGCACAGTAATCAGTTTATATATATACTGGTTCGTTCTGATGAGTGCGACTTCAAAATGTACGATGGATATTCAACTACTGACAGCTATGGTTTTAGTTATATAAATGGAAAAACCCTTTTCATCTGGTAGCCCACCGTTGCTCGTAAAATCGTGGGATTTAATCTAATAGGAGTAGCAGGGTTATAATAAGATTGCTCGTATAAATAAGTTAATTATATAATTATATTTTTTAATTTTAATTATTTTTTATTTTTAAGGATTATAAAGTATATTCATTGAATTTAAAAAATTTGATTTAATTTTATCTTTTAAATAAAAAAATTAAGCAAAAGGGCTTAATTATCTTTAAAATTACATCTTTTGTGTAATTTTCTCAATAAGGAACTTAACGATTGAACATTTATATTGTATAATTATTGGATTGGTCTCCGTTTCTACCACCCTATCAATATTGCTAATATAATTTTGTTCGTGCATTCATGTAACATTTAATTTGTTGAGGTATATGATATTTAATGTTACATTTGTTGGACTACATTTATTAATATTACTGCGAACAAAGTGAGTGCTATATGATGAACGATACATTTAGGAACAAAAAATATTACAAATATTGGACTAGACATGACATCAGATTTAAGCCAAAAGCTATAATTATTTGTACGATTATTTAATAATATTAAATTTTGTTATTCTTATAATATTTTGAAAATTTTACTATATTCAACGTCTCATTTCAAATTTTGTTAAATGTGTAACAGCCCTTTTCTTAATGAAAAAAAAAAGGAGCATCTTAAGAGTATCTCCTAAATTAATTTAAAATATCACATACATTTCTCATATTTAAGCTAATAAAAAAGTATCATGAATTTTTTGAAAGAATTTAAAAGCGATGAGTCAAATTATTAAAAATGTCAGTAGTATCCCAATAATCAGCATTCGAGCACTATTGATCATTGAAATTTTAACGAATATTTTAAAATTAAGAAAAATCAAACACAAAAAAATAAAAATAAAAATAAAATAAATTTAAAATTTTTTTTCAACCCCTTATCTTCTTCCCCCATAACAACGATCCAACCGTCCCTCCCAATGATCGAGTACTTATCTCTGTAGCGGTGACCCCACACTTCTCCTTTCAGGACGGCGACGTCCCGTTGACCTCCTCATCTTTCCTTTTCCTCGCTGCCTCCACGACGACTACTTTATTTACCTAAATCTAGCCCATCCAAAATCAATCTTCTCTAACGTCCAATTTTACTTCCTAGTTTATTTTTTTAATTGTAAGTTTAGATTTATTTATTTTTAAAAAGTTTCGTAAATTTTTTCTTTTAATTCCATTTCGAATTTGGTTTTCAGATATTTAATGTTTAAATAATATATATTTTTTTAAAATACTTAAATGCCGATATTTTTAATAATTTGACTAGTCAAAAAGGTCTTTTTTTAACTCTTAAAAAATTGAAGAGGTACTTTTTTAATAGCTTGAATAAACTTTGAGATACTTTACAACTTTTCTGATAATAAAAGTTGAAAATATTAACGCTTTTCTTATATTTCTAAATATTCTTTTACGAGGCAATTGTTTTTGTTATAAAATTTTAAGATTTTGGTGTATTTATCTTCTAAATTTTGCGCTTTTTGTAATGGGGTGCTTAAACTTTTTTTTGTAACAATTGAGTTTTTAAACTTAGATAAAAATAGCAATTAAGTTTCTAACAACAACATTTATAAAATTAAAACAAAAAATGATCACATAAGAAGCGCATGACTCATTTAGAAAGAAAATGGCACAATTTCAAGCACTATATCAATTAGAATATATATAAGCCAATAAAATTGTTAAAAAGTCATTAACAATGTTACAATTTCTTTTGTTTTTTCTTTTTCTTTTTCTTATAAAATTGAACAATTTCATTTCGATTATAAACAAATGAGGTGCATAGGTCTTCTTAATGGGTCATATGCATCTCACGTGATCGTTTTCATTCTAATTTTAATAAAAATATGATTAAAACTTAATTATTACACTTAGTTAAGTTTAAGAGCTCAATTATCATTAAAAAGGTTAAAAAACTACGTCGCAAAAAAGCAAAAATTTGAAGGAAAAAGTCCCAAAAACTCTAAATTTTATAGTATTAGTCTAGTTCCTTTTTTTTTTTTTTTGGCCTTTAATTGTTCTTCCATTTCAAAAACACGTCGACTCATCGTTTCCTCGTCATCCTTGGACTTTTTATTTTTAAAGATTGGTATCACTATCACTATCATAATTACACTTAAAATATCATTATGATAATAATTGTGTTACTTTAGTCATAATAATACTTATTATCCTAATGTTTTATTACTCTCATGACCTTCACGAGTTTGTGTTCTCACTAGCACTATTGCAAATAGGTGGCATTATAAGATTTTGAATAGTAATGCTTTATGCGAATACGAACCGATATTAGAAAATTAGTTGATAACAGATAATTATACGCCAGTTACGAAGTGGTGCAGTTCGTGAAAATTTAAAATATATATATTTATATGTATATAAACATGTATCAAATTTTCTAGTGGTTTTTAATATGCGCCCCCATAATTTCATTTTTTTTTCCTCCGTCTTGTAAACCTTTACGTCTCATACTATTTTGAATTTGACACTATTAACTTCCTAGTCCCTTGGAATGTAAGTACTTGTTTTTATAGGTGAATTTTAAGTTTATTGATTAAATATTATAAAGATCCATGGACTTTTATTATCTCAAGAAATTAGAAAAAAATTATAGTAGGGTATGATATACCATATTGATATGGCTATACTATAGACTATCATATCTATATTATATTCTGATAATTTACATATATTTTTTAACTTTATTTTTCACTAGATCTATTGTTCAAAAACATGCATTATTATTAAGGGGTTTTATCATGGAAAGACCCAAGAATACAATTGACAAAAAAGTATTTTAAAGGAAATATAGGAAGTTTTTTGCCCGAGTTCTAAACTATTTAATCTATAAATTTTTATTTATTTATTGCTCCTACTGAAATCATATCTAGTAATTATACACTTAACCAACCCAAAAAAAAAGAGATATTGTTTCTCAAATATAATATTATTATCATCGATAATAATGTCATTAATATTTATATTTAGCGGTATATGTAATTTTTCAACACATAAAGTTAGACAATCTTGGGCCTGATTTATATTGACTGAGGTTGACTCAATGAAGAGGCCTATTGGCATTATTTTAATGAAAATTACAGAAAATGTTGCTTTTTAAACCTATCGGTAGTAAATGTCAAGTTTGCTTTAAGATATTAGCAAATGTCACATATTAATCTAGTTGTTTAAATTAAACAATTACGTAGACCAAAATGCTCTCAATTTGACCTAAGATTTTTCTCTTATCTCTTCTCTCTATCCTCACCACAACTAGTTGTCTTTGTCGGAGTGTGAGGTTGTTGGTTCGCCACTAGCTTGTCATTGACGAAGTTGAGGCATCACTTTGCCAGTCAAGACGACGAAATCGTTCATCTTTGGCCATGGACTCATCAATGTCCCGTTATCATTATGGGCTACGACCAAGAGGAAATGTCATATTTTTTAACACAATCGGTAGTAAATGTTGAGTATGTTTTAATGAAAATTATAGGAAATGTCTAACTTTTTAAAACTATCAGTAGTAAATGTCATGTATATTTTAAAATATTAGCAAATGTCACATGTTACTTCAGTTGTTCAAATTAAACAATTGTTAGACCAAAATACTCTCAATCTAACCTAGGATTTTCTCTTTATCTTCTCTCTCTATCCTCGCCACTACTAGTTGTCTTTGTTGGAGTGCGAGGTTGTCGGTTAGCCACTAGCTTGTCGTCGACGAAGTTGAGGCATCGCGTTATCACTCAAGACGGCGAAATCGTTCATCTTTGGCCATGGACTCATCCTTGTCACGTTGTCATCACGGGCTACGACCAAGAGTTTCTTCTCAGTGTCGAAGATGCAGATCACACCTTGCAACAATGATGGAGGCTCTTCGTCGAGGAGGGAAGGCTGAGTCAAGCAGGAGTGGTAGTCGTCTTCTCCGACCATGGTAATGACTCGCTATTTCGCGGTGCGGATATGAAGAGATCTGAGAAGCTCGTCAACGACTTAGATCAGAAGGTTATGATGTAGTGATGACCGGGGATGTTGGCATGCAATGGAGACTAGCGGCGTTGGATGACGACATATCTAGAGATGATGTTGGGGGGCGCTGGGGCTGGCGAAGGAAGAGAAAGAACGAGGAAAAAAAGGGTATTTTTAGCATTTTAGTAATGTTAAAGCATCTTATTTACTTTAATCTATTATTGACTAAACATGTTTTAAATATTTGATATTACTTTTACTTACCCTTTCAAAAAATGTTATTTCCCTCAGTCTTCATTATTTTGAAAGAATTAGCCCATGTTGAGCCATTTTATATTTTCTCCCTTTTTTTAGAACATAAGGGGGAACTTTGCAAAAATGCTACATATCTATGCCTTGGGGTTTAGATTGACTCATACCGTGAGAAAATTTTATTTGCAGAGAAACCCATACTAAGTCATACCACAAATATTACAATACCATATATACCTTATCGTGCATAAAAATAGAGGAAAGAATGGAGACTCGGTCACTTTAACTCGTCTTGGATTACAAGTGAGTTCAATTAGGTTAATTTAAGAACTGATTTGAAAGGAGATTATCCATTTTAATTGTGTTGAGGAATATATGTATATGTATATGTATGTATGTATGTATGTATGTATGTATAGTTTGGATTCATGTAGTCTCACAATCAAATCCATGATACATTACCACTTCAAAACCCTCTCAACCCAATTAAATCTGATGGATTGTTTGGATCAAACCCTTATTGTTGTGATTATAATAGACATTTGATTGAGAGCTTCTAATCAATCTTCTTGAGTGTGAAGGTTAACTTGTATCAAAGAATTTTCTAGAACATCAAATGAATGAGAAGTATTACATGAAGCTCTTGGAGTTGAAGCTTTAAGATGGATTTAAAGAAACAAATATTAGAGCTTGAAGAAGGACTTTTATAAGACCAGCTAAAATAGGTTTATATTTCATTATTTTTAGTCTTGTATGCAGGCATGAGTGTTGCATGATGTTGATTTAAGTACTTGGCTCAAAAAGTTTCTATCAAAAGGCTTTCAACATAACCATATCAATTGAGTTTCTACTGATACTAGACTTTAAATTATACTAAAACAGTTAAGAACTTTTCTAGGTCTTTCTAAAGTTTATTATAAAAGTTTTCTTATGATCCCCAAGGAGTTATTTTTTTATTGATTCTTATTCAAAAAAGATTTAGATCAAAAATTAGAAAGAAGTATATTATAAGTTTTACTATGATGCCAAAGGAGTTTTTTTTTTTTTTTAATTGATTCTCATTCGAAGAGGATTTATATCAAAAATTGAAAAGCTTTATACTTACTCAATATGTATATAAAAGATTTATGTGATGTTTGGAAGGGTGGTGGGAAACGTTGGCTGTAGCATGTGAGAGTGTTACACTGTAGCAATTTTTTTTTATTGTTACTGTAGCATATGAAAGCTTTACATTGTTTATAACAAATTGGTTCCCACCACTTAATTAAACAGCCACTTAAACTGTCAATGAAATTTGACTAGTCTATAGCCTTCTAAACATTCTCTAAATCTAATAAGCAGAAAACGAAGTCCTCTAGATTCATAATGTTTCAAAAGTCATTAAATTTTGATAAAAATTGAGTGAGATATGACGGAATTAGTGCAATGTAACTAAAGCGACCAAGAATCCGGTTACGCAAGACATATAAAGTGATCGATAGTCCTATATAATGGCTATTTAGCCGTTAGAAAAATAAGAGTCTAATAGCTACTTCTTGGGTTTTTCTTATATAAATTAACTTATATTTAAGCCTCCTGAGCCATAGACAACCTTTTCCACGTTTATTAACTTTCTTAAAAGGTTAAATTGTGTTTAGATTTTATCGTGAATTTTCTAATAAATGCAAAAAAGTTTGAAAGAGTTTAAAAACTATTTTGCAATCTTAAGTTTGACTGCTTAATAAAAATAGTTTTTGGAAGGCTATTCTAAAAGTAGACCTCCACTTTTTAATATGAATGAAGATTTATTTACAATCTATTATATTTTGTCAGATTTATTAGTAAATTAAACATTTTTCTATTATTTATCTAAACTCAAATTCTGATTTTTTACCCTATTCAAATTAACATTTTAACTGCAAATCCAAACATCAATTGAGATAGTAATTCAAATTACATAATTCAAAACATACAATTCAAATCAAAATATTCTGAATCAATATGATTCGAATCCCTCTATCAAACGGGCCCTAAGTATGCTTATATGTTTATATCCTAGAGAAAATTATATGTAATGCTAGACTTTTAAAAGTTGTATTTATTCATACCACACTAACATTTATATTACATGTTAGATGGTGTCACAAATAAATATGTGTGGTATTTATAAAAATGAACCTTAAAAATGATATTTGTGAAAATTCCCTTATACTTATTTATTGAAAATTTATTGACTATGCTTTATAAAGATCATCAGCATCAATTTGTGCTGCCTTCATCCTCAAAATCAAAATCGATCACCACCAGTTATTTGATTGTTCAATTTTCCAAGTTGGAATGTCAATATATCAATGGATTTACATTATTTTTTTTAAAACCTCAATAATCAACAAAATATATATAACATTATTAAACCAATAATTGCTAACCTTAATTACTTTTTTCAACTCCATGTTTTAGTCTAATAAGTTGAAATATTGTACTTTCTTTTTTATTTTCCTTCATTTTCAATAAAATGTTGATATTGAGGGGTTTGAGTATTGGGTTTTTAGTAGTATCAAGGTTTTTTTTTTTTGTTTGATAATAAAATATGAAGTTTATTTGTTATAGGTCAATTACAAAACTATACCTTCTAATTTAAATATTTCTCAATTTATCATTATATTTTTGGAACCTAAAAAGTATCTTTTGAATATAAAAAACTTATTTCAATTTTATTCTCCCAAAATTTTTTGACAGAAAAACTTTGAGATAAGATAAAAATACCCTTAATTAGATCGTATTTGTCTTTGGAATATATTTTTTTTCTTGAGAAATTTTTTAAAAGATATTTTTACATTTAAAAAGAAATGAAACTTATGGTCTTTTTTCTAAAATAAGATGTTTTATTTTAAGATTTTTTATGTACAAAATATTTAAGGGTACCTTAAATGTACAAAATATTTTTCATTTTTTAAGAGTAGTTATGTTATTCTGCCTTTTTTTTTCCATATCACAGGAATGAAATTAAAATTAGTTTTAAAATTTAAAGGATACATTTTGTAGTTTTTTAAAACAGAGAGACAAATTGAAAAACAATTAAAGCTAAGATGTATAATTTTATACTTAACTCATTTTTTATTTATCTTTTGAAATGAATTTTATTCTTACTTGAATAATATAACTACTTGAAGAGTATGAAAATTTATTTTTATTTTAATAATAGATGGGACTGTCTAATGGTCTATTGTACCAGTCACGATAAAAGCATGAGCACAAGATTTGCCTAGGCCTATAGGGTTGGGCCGAGCCTAATTTTTTGATCTCGAACTAGCAAGAGCACGACACAAAGCTTCGAAAGGCTAAGCTGAGCACGGCATAAAGCACACATGGGCCCAATAGATTATGGGCCAAGCTGTACGATACAACACGATTAGCATCCCTATTTCCAACCAACGGGACTTAATGCTAATGCATCATTATTCCTAGGTCTCAACAATTCCTTGGTTTATACGGGCAATTCTAATTTAAATTTCATAATTATATTGAAGGTAAAGTTCGTTAAGAGTACTTTTGGCAACAACGATCCGAACCAAAAAAATTTTGTTCAAACCAATCTTATTACTGTATTTTTCACAAAAAAGTTAAATTGCTACAATACTTTTTAATTCAAACTGGCTTTTCGAACTCCTCTAAAGGGGGTGGGGGAGTCAAGGTAGCGGCCTCCCGTGGCAACCGCAGCCTTGAATAATTCGAGGCCTTAAAAATGGTTTGGGTCAAGAGTAGGTGGGTGTCTAAAGATAGATAATGCCATAACGGGGCCCTTGAGCTAAAAAACGACCTCTGAAATGCTTGCTTGTGTGTGTCCTTTTTCTCCTTTTCTTTCCTTTTAGGCTCTGAAAAGAAATACTTGGCTTGGTGTTTTTTGGTCGTTTTGCAACTTTTCCATACCCAATTGAATCAAGCTACTAATTTGCCGGCAGAGGGGCCAATTGCGGGCTCTAAAATTAAATCACTTACATTTTTCTTCCTAATAGAAGATATTATTATTACCATTATTAAAACGGTGGGCCTACAACTGAAGTATTGAACAGTACTATTGTCCAAGGAAGTTGAATCCATTTGCCTCATTTTTTCTTTTTCTATTTGTTCTCTTCTCATGTTTATGACAAGAGAACCAACATTCTTTTCTTTTCTTTTTTTCTTTTTCTAAGAGCTATCCGCTTGATTAGATCCCTAAGTCATTAGTCATAATTTAACGATTTATGGGTTTGAACTATTTAGATTTCTAGAGAGAGAATATGAGAGCTTAGCTAACTAATTTCATTAGTAACTATATAAATATATACAAGTATTGGAGCTATAATAATTAGTTAGTAAGAAATTTTAATCATCTAACAACTTGCTACAGACAGTTACAACGCCCTCTCTCAAACTTGACATAGGTTTTTCTAAGGCAAGTTTGCTTCTAAGATACTCAAAACTTGATATACTTAAGGCCTTTGTAAAAATATGAGTAATCTGCTCTTCAGAAGGAATAAATCCCACTTCTACTTCTTTTGACAAGACTTTCTCTCTTACAAAGTGAACATCTATCTCTATATGCTTCTGGAAAACTAGATTAGAGGCTAATAAACTGGCTCCCATATTATCACACCAAATTATTGGTGTTTGTGCTAGTTTGACTCTTTGTTCTTTAAAAAGATTGTGGCCAAATCACTTCAGTTGTAGCTGCAGCCAAAGCGCGGTACTCAGATTCGATACTACAACGAGCAATTACAGACTGTTTTCTTGAACTCCAGCTAATAAGATTGCCTTCTAACAAAACACAACAGCCACTTGTGGATCTTCTATCATCTATTGAACTAGGCCAGTCGGCATCTGAGAAACATTCCAAATGTGATCTAGTGGCAGGTGTGAACCGAAGACCTATATCCAAGGAACCTTTAAGATACCTCAAAATTCTTTCGGAAGTAGTCCAATGCTCAATGGTAGGTGCCAGAGGATATCGGCTCGGTTTATTTACCGAGTGTCCTATATCAGGTCTACTTAGTGTGAGATATTGCAGAGCCCCAACTGTACTTTTATAAACTGCAGGATTCTCAAGTAACTTGCTGTCTTCTGGATAAAACTTCCTGCTTTGACACATAGGAGTAGGGCTGGATTTGAAATTTATCATCTTGGTTTTAATCAGCAAGTCAATGAGATATTTCTTCTGAGTTAGCTTAAGACCATTGTTACTTCTAGTAGCTTCAAAGCCTAGAGAAAAGCTAACAGAGCCAAGAGTTTTTAGTGCAATCTGAGAATCCAAGTCACAAATAACAGTGGTCTTAAGCTTTTTTTAGCAAGGCTCTTTTTAACCTGTCAAACCAAGCCCAGAGTGCTTGCTTGAGGCCATAAAGAGCCTTGTTAAGCTTGCACACATGTGTAGGAAAAACTTTGCTCTTAAAACCCTGAGGTTGCATCATGTACACTATTTCTTGCAAAGAGCAAGTGTGAAGACTACTCGAATAGTAGAAGATTTTACCATAGGACTAAAAGTCACAAAGTAATCTACTCCTGTAGTTTGTTGAAAACCCTTTGCTACGAGACGAGCTTTAAACCTGTCTACAGAACCATTTGCCTTGTATTTGTGTAATGATGAAGGGAAATTCATTAATAAAATCTAATATTTAATTGGGTTTAATTAATAAATTTATCTTAAAAAATTATATTTTCTGTAAAAATTATGATAATATACGAATAAGCAGTATCAATAGGAAACTCCACTGTGAACTCGATGCAATGTTGGATATTGTCAATACAGATTTTGTGAGTCTAAATAGTCAAAAATTTATAAATAATATACATAAAATGAATTTTATATCACAATTAATTATATAATTGTGATATAAATGGGTGTGTAATTAAGGTATAAATAAGATAGAGAGTCTAACAAAACCCTAAACTAGCGCAAACAGGGGGTTCGATACGGTATAGGTATATTGCTAAGTAAAAACACAGGTACAAGAAATGCTATGTTTGGCTTCCCAAAAATAAACCAAAGGCAAGTCTAAGAATATATTTTGCATCGATTTTACCACAACAGTATAAGAAAAATATTTTGTGGTAAAAAATTATAGTGTATAAAATTTTGAAGCCCACCAAGTGGACACTCATTGAAATCTTATTGGGTCACCATGCCATGAAAGGTGGCCCAATCACAATTAGCCACCTTAGTAAACCACTTGATTATTTAGTAAGTCACCATGACAAGGGAAGATTTTGATAACTAGGCAAAAAAAAAATCCTAATTGGACAAAAGGCCTCTTTTTTTTTGGAATAAAAAAAACACGTTTTTCTATGCAGGTAAACTGTCTCAGTTTTTTTCAACAGAAAAAGAAAAATGACTGTAACAGAATAAGGAATCTCAACATGCTGAAAAAAAAAAAACTGGAACCGTTTTGATGTCTAAAAAACCTTTTTTTTGATACCAAAAACTGAAAAAAAAAAAATGGCCTATTTGTCAAAAAAAAATTCTGGCCAGCCTATTTATCAAAATGCCCCCATGACAAGATAAGCATGGATTAAAGTTAAAATAAGCCAAAAAATTTTCATTCCCTTCTCCTTCACCCCACGGCAGCCATAGAAGTTTCTCTCAAGAAAATTTCCCAAACCCAAATCTTTGCAAATTGGCCACCAAACAAGTTCCAAGAAGTTAAGCTCAAAGGGTTTCATCAATTTTGAGGTAAAAATATAAACTTTTTCTCAAATTTTCCTCTTGGTTTGGAAGGGGATTGAGACCAAAGATTCTCTTATATGAAATATGCTTAGGAAAATTTTCAAAGAAGCCCTTGGGAGGCTAAGATTATCAACTCTTCCTTTGGTAAGTTTAACCTCTCAAATTTAAAGTTTATTTGATTTTGTTTTTGGACTTTGATTTTTTTTAGGGTTGTGGCTATTCAAGCAAATTTTTGAGTTAATTTCATGGGTATATGATTTATGATATGACATTGATGTTGAAATTAGGGTTCAAATGTGAAAGGCGTTGCTTGATGCCCAAATAGGTTAGTTTTGTAATTTTGATGTTAGTTTTGCAAAGAATAGTGATTTGGCATGAAAACAGTTTATGGAAAGGTTGAATCTGTCTTCACAATGGTGGAAATGTTGTTTTAAAACTGATTTGCACAAAAATGACCCAAAGACTAATTGCAAAGAAAAAGTTTTTCTCAACAGATTTGAAAAATGACCAAAAACACCTATGTGTAGTGGGAATTCAAAAAAGTTAAAACATAAAAGTTGTAAATCTCGACGAAACTATTAGAAATTACAGACGGTTCGTCAAAAATCGCCCTTGTTTGGGAGATATTAAATTTACAAAAATTTGTTAAAATTAAAAGGGCAAAAATGTCATTTTGCAAAAGGATTTCGGGTATGGTATTTTGAGCAAAAAAGATCCTTATGAAAAATGAAAAATTATGGTTTAAAGAAATTAATTTTAGACCCAGGGTATAATTGTCAAAATTTTCAAAGAAGTGATGAAATTGCAAAGTTTCATTAAAATGGGGCATTAATGTAAACTAAAGAGATATGACACCCCAGGGTATTATTTTAAAATTAATAAGCAATAAATTTCGCTAAAGTAGCAAAATCGAGCTTGAAAAATTTAGGAAGGCTCATCGAGGGCAAAATTGTCATTTTTCTATGAGTAACCCGACTCTCTTTGAAACGTTCCAAATGGGAAAAGAGATTATTAGAAAATTTTTGCCCTTCATTAGAGACGATAGGGTAGAGTAAGATTGAAGTAAGAGCATTTGTTATTATCAGAGTTGCATACAGTTATGCAACTTGATCTATTAATTAACGATCATTTTGTATTGATACATAAATGAAGTAGTGAAAATTTGGCTAATAGCATTATAATTAGCCAAACAGGACCCTAGAAGATTAAGAAAAAGAGGACTAAGGTCAGCTTGCGCAGCCATCAAAACAAGTAAGTACCAATCCCACTTACAGTATGAAATTATAGGTATAGAATATGATATATATATATATGTATATACTTGTGTGTGTACAATAATATATGTATCTATGAGTCTATTAATGTGTACATGTGAGTATACAAAACAAGTACTTGTGTGTATATTAATGTGTATCTGTGAGTATATAAAATACGTACCTGTGTGTACTATATAGTAGAAGAGTTTTTATGTTTTGTGTATAACATGTGAATATGACCTCATGTGTGGTATGATAACTATAATAATTGAACTAGTAAATACGCCACCAGAATTAAAAAGAGTGTCGTACCGACTTCTGACTCGGTGTTACGTAAACCTATGTGCGTAATGGTATATGTATCCGTAATCTGTCTGAACACATTTGATTTTAAGATCAAACTGTCTTCCAATCAAAGATTGAAACTGAGTAAAAACGGTGAGACAATCAGACGAATTTCAAAGAAAAAATCCAAATGTATCTAAGGTCCGTTTGTTTCGTGGTTCAAATTACGGTTCGAATTATTTTACTACAGTATTTTTTCTCACAAAAATTTAAATCTTCATTCAAATACTCTATTCAAATACTCGAACCAAACAGGCTCCTAAAGTCCTCAACGAAATAAACATGATATATGTATCCGTCAGCAGAGTCATCCTCGTAACTTTGTCCTTGATAAGACAACAATCAGAATAGAAATCAATTACTACATTGTTATCTTTTGTAAACTGAGAGATACTTGACATATTTTTTATAATTTTGTGAACATAGAGAATTTTGTTCAGGAACAGAGACTCTTGAGAATTGATCGAAGGTAAAACAGTGCCACCAATACGAGAGATATGTAATAAATCCTTATGATCTAAACAATGCATATAACCCAAACTGCATATCACGCATCAAATTAAAGCACAAAAATTGGAAAAAATCTGACATCCAGCTATTGATGTTCTTGTGAGACTGCAATAGATGAATTTTAAAGCATTTTGAGTTTTTCTACACTTAAGCAATTTATATAGATAGTGTATTATTTAATGAAATTGCTTGAAATAGAGATCCAATACCATTCTAGGTACCCCTTCCATCAAGGGTTGCAATTGTTACCAATAGCTGTTACCAAAAGTCATAACTTTTGCAGATATATTAACTACATTAACCATAACTGTTGTTAAAAGTTGTAACCGTGATGACTATGTGAACGGTTATATTCTTTCAAGATAGTGATGGAAGAGCCATTACCTACAATCAGTCTACGTTTTCCCTTGTAGTCACTTTTGATGTTGAGATTGTGAAGATCTGTTGTGACATGATTGGTAGCTTCACTATCCATATACCAATTTGGATCACACGCTGTTGAGGAAGAAGCAATGCAGGCCTGACTGGACCCCTGAGCTGATGAGCCTTGAGTTGAGCCACTCGTAGAGCCAGAATCAAATTAAAGAACTGAATACTAGAAAGCATTAATTCAAGTTTAAAATTCAATAATGTTATTTTATGATATTTAGTTGTACTTTTAACTTTTTATTTTAATTTTTTTTAAATTTTGATTTGTGTTATTGTGACTTTTTAGTTTTGTTATTTGTTTGTATTAAAATTTTAAATGGTGAACTTTTAAACATTTTTAGGGTGTTTGGAAGGATGATAGGGAACACTTTTACTGTAGCATGTGAGAGTTTTATATTGTAGCATTTTTTTTATTGTTATTGTAGCATGTAAGAGCTTTATACTGTTCATAACTGAGATTGTGGTGGAAACTGAGTGGTTCTCACCACTGCCAAACACCCTCTTTATGATTCTCTTAAAATATTAAAAACTTTTTCATATTAAACTCAAACAACCCAAACTAATCCGTCAAAACTACATATGAGTGATTTAATTTGATTTAGCTTTTATAAAAATAAAATAAAATAACCTAAATTGATCAAAAATAAAATTTATTTTGATTCGGTCAATAGTTTAAAATAAAAAATAAAAAGCCCTCCAAACTGGTCCCTAATTTCCCTCGCTTTACTTTGTTTGAAGTCAAGTTATTGATTTCTGCAGGCTCGTGTAAAGTTTTCTCTTTTGTTTTCTTTTTGATTTTTTGTTTCAAATAACCAGTCACTTGTAAAGTTAATGTTTTGTGCAGGATAAGGGGAAGAAGAAAAAGGTCTTCTCCTCTGATTGTTGTACAATGTCAAAGATTAAAATTGTTTGAGAATGCAAATGAAATTGCATTTTATGGTTCTGGTCAAATTTGTTACGGTATTTTCTTTCATAAAAATCAAAAATTAATTAAAACTACAAAATATAATGCTAACTGTTTTTCTAAACAGATTATAACTCGTTAGTCTTTGAAAGTGGGCCAAGGCACATTCTGAAGTTAATTAAAATCACAAAATATAATTTCAACTGTTTTCTTAAACAGATTATAACTCGTTAGTCTCTAAAAGTGGGCCAAGGCACACTTTGAGTTAGTAGCATTTTTATTTTTTATTTTTTTTATCTTAGCTTATTACTTGTTATCTTCGCATAAATTTTATATGGAATCATTGAATATAATTAACAATGTTCCAACACAATTTTTTTTAAACATATCTCGTCATAATAATATAGCGAAAAAACATATGACTATTTTTTTAAATTATAAATAATATTATAAACTAATGTAAACTTATAAGAAGACTATAAGTCTAACAAATATAAGATGATAGAACAAAAATCAACAATTTTATACTATGTGTAATATTAAAATTTAGAAAAAATGCTTCTCTCTTTATATACAGAGAGAGAAAAAGCATAAAAATTGACACGTTGAAATATTTATATTTATTAGAATAAAAGATAGAAAAGAGGTATCGACCCTGATTTATTCCATTGTAGCTGTAGGCTTCCCATTCAAGAATGAGTCGACTTATAGTGCTTCAAACCTATTGTCAGGACAAATAATCTTAAATTTACTATGAAAAACAAAACATGCTTGATATTTTAAACAATGAGTATATAATTTTAAAAAGAATTAGACTTGTTAAATAATTATTTTAATTACAAAATTGAAAAAAAAAATATATATATATATATATATACATTTCAATAAAAATTAATAAATTTAAAATTTTGTGAATAAAAAAACAAGAAAGCATGTGTCAACCGCCATTGAGATAAAAAAATGGTATTCCCTCCCCTATACAATCTTGTATGTATAGGCATATATTAAATGGAGAGCAACATGTCAACGCAATGCAAGTAAGGTAGAATTCATTATTTGTTACACAAGAGCAGGTCGACGCGGCCACTAAATTCAGGAATCTCTCTTCACGATTCTCAAACCTGCCACTCTTGATAAAGATAAAAGGCGTTTGCCACACCTTAATTAATTATTTTGCATTTTCTCCTTCTCTTGTTTCCTTCCAAATATCCACTCTATTGTCTATTAAAGAAAAAACTTTGTTCCTAAAAATATAAGTAGAAACGTTAACAGTGTAATAAGATACAACAAATGAAAGGGTTAATATTGCGAGTGGCGTCTTAGATTTATTTTTAGTTCCGGTTTAATCTCTAGCGTTTAAAAGTTCTATTTTGATTTATAATTTATTATTTTGTTTTAGTTTCGGTCTTTTTGTTATAACCAAAAGTTATTAGGGAACTAAAACTTGAAAAATCTAAAATAAAAAAGTAAATATAACGTTTTTAGTGTATGTAATTGAAAATACAATTTTACCAAATTGTTAGGAAGATAAATTTTAATTTAGAAAGTATTCTCTGAATTTCTGATAGCAATAGATACGTATTGGGTAATTATATGTTATCTGGTAATTATCTATTTTAGATAACAAGCTATGTATTATTATATATATGCACACACATGTATATTTATATACTATGCGAGACAATCATAATTATGAGCATCGTATAGTCACTATATATACACGTGCATATATACTATACTAGCATTAAATATTGAACTTTGTCTTTTTGAAAAAATTAAACCTCGTCTAAAAAACAATATGATAAATTGTTTCTATTATAGTTACATGAATCAAAATCATTGTATTTAGTTTCTTATTTATGTTTTTTTTCAAAATTTTGTTCCCTAAAAATATCTTGCTAATGGAGAGATTAAAAATAAAACAATATAATAGATTAAGGACCAAAAGTAAAACAAAGTAATAGAGTGTGACTAAAATAGGACATTTTAAGAATATTTCGTTAAATATTTAATATTAATTTATGGAAAGATCAAAACTAAAACAAAGTAAAGAAATAGAGATCCAAATGGGACTTTTTAAACATATGACTAAAATGAGACTAAAAGTAAACCCTATGAACCATTTGTAAAATTAACCCTAAATTAAAAGAACAAAAACTTTCAATTTTGACATATGAATATATGAAGAATAAAATCCTACCAATTTTTCAATTGAGTTATATCATTGGTTTCCCAAGGAAGGAAATAAAAATAGAAAAATTAATATAAAAAATTAGACAATTAGTTAGTTTTGGTCATCTTTTTTAATCAATAGTTGAACATTTTTATTTGAAAAATTCTTTAACTTTTTTTTTTTTGGGAAAATGACCATAATTTCAAACTCATAAATTGGTTTATCATTGATTTATCAATGAATTACAATTGACAAATTGATAAATTATTGAGTGAAATTGATTGATTACTAACTGATATTGATTAATAAATGATAAATTATCAAATTAGTTGATGATAAACCAAGGGTTATAGGATATAAACCAAGGTTAATTAGTGATAGACAATAAACGGTCACTTTAATCAATAGAATATAAACCAAAGTTAATTAGTGATAAACAATAAACGGTCACTTTACTGATTAATCATTAAAAAGGTTACTGATTAATCATTAAAAAGGTTATTTCTCCAAATTTATAAAACTTCTGTTATTTAGAGAAAAACTTTAAAAAAAAAAAAACGATTATTCATCCTCAAATCCGAACTTCGTTTGACGATAATCAAAAAATAACATTAATGGCCCGCATGACATAGACTAGTGATTAAAACCACCACACTCCAAACAATGAACTTCACTTGCATTGTTACTTGTGTTAATTAGGAGTAGTGGAGTACATGTGCACTGTTTTTTAACATTAAATTATCAAATTTATATACATATGAAAAAGGAATATTCAAAACTACAAATCTAAATATTAAAACTGGCGAAAAAGGAATATTCAAAACTAGTAAAGTCTGACGCAAATCTAACTATTAAAATTAGAGCTCTAATAATATGATTTTTATTCACAACCTAAACGTAAAATTCTCATAATTTTATACATCTATAATAAAAATTGTATTTTTTTTGTTTTTGTTTTTGTTTTTGTTATACAAAAGCATTCCATTAACAAGAAAAAAAAAATCAATAAAAGAACTACTAAAAAGGCACCCAACCAAAATAACAAAATCTGAATTCCTTGCTCCAATGCAAAGTAAGAAAATAAATCGAGGGGAATAAAAACCACATTTTTCCAAAAACAAACGGGACCGTAAAAGCCCATTAGGTCAAATATAAATGAGAAGTTATTGGTTCTTTTCACCCAATTAAAGAAAGAAAATGACTAAAATTTTTAAGCTATGCTTTTCATTCGATCCTTGACGAACTCCACTTCTCAATCAAAACACCCTCAACGCCTCTACCATCATATTCGTGTCTCTTTCAAAAACCGGATCGCGATCTCGACAACCAACAACGCCGTCACAACTTCTTCCACCACAATAGCCGCCGGCTAATAGGGTGAGCAACATAATGGAGGGCACGGGATGGACGACACGAGTGAGAACTGCACTAATTTAAGCCCTTGAACCACATCCTCAAAATGTCACTACCACTGCCAAGGTTGTTAAATTTAAGACCAAAAGCTGCATCAAAACTTAAATTTGAACGAACCTGAATAATGCTGTTCTTTGTTCAATAAGTAGGTCTACAGTTTGAGCAAGTTGTACACCAAAAATTTGACCAAACCTCACACCAATTACATGAAACCTTCGAGTTTCTCTCCCTTTCTAAAACCAAACTATTCTAAATTCCTATGATTAGTGGCAATAAACTTTAATTAAAGTAATTGTCCTTCCACCAACTTTGGCTTCAATAAAGTTATATGTTCTTGTTTTTATAGTTTATTGTTCCAATATTTTATTAATCACGTGTGGCTGTCCGTCGGTGCTTGTACACTGTGGACAAAACAAATGAAAACTGAATACGAGGAAAAAAGGAAATTAAAAAGGGAAAAAAGAGTAAAGAAGCAATAATTTAACAAAGAGTATAATATAAGATAGCTGAGATTGCCATAATTTTAATCAAAAATAGATTAAAGAACAAACTATTGGGTTGGCATAATACACTTTTCTTGTAGCTAGATGACATTCAACAACTAAATAAATTGGCAAAATGTGGTCCACAAGTCCACTAAATCATCATTATGACGAACATAATTAGTAGAGTACTTTCATGTTAAAAGGAGGAATAAAGAAGCTTAAAGTTTGTTTGGTATTAATTAATTTTAACAAATTTTTTAGTTAAAAATAGTATAAAATTCTTATATATTATAATAAACGTAAAAAAATTATTATAATATAAAGCTCTTATATGATATAATGTTTACAATATAACCATCACGTTAAACACCTTGTTAGTAAGAGTACGTATGGTTAACTAAAAGGGGATCATGGTTATATTATATAGTGAGTGAGTGCAGACAAAAAGCAGAATATTATATCACTCATGGTTTCATGGCAATTGTAGTTTTTTTTTTTTTTTTTTTGTATTGCTCACTCCATAAATTGATATTATCCAATACTAAAATGGTGCATAGTAAAAGTGGTCTAAACCACTTTTTTAGTTACAAACAGTATAAAGCTCTCATATGCTATAATAATAATAATATATATATATATATATTTGTTACAGTGTAAAGCTCTCGTATGCTACAATAAAAACAGTTCTAACTACCTTTCCCAACATCCTATAAATTGGGAAACCTAGAAATTCACCTACTCTACGAACTATACAACGAAGTGAAAGTCCTAAGTAATTATTTCATAAGCTATGACATAATAAGTCTTTTAACCAGCTGCTTTCTTGACTTTGTTTTCAACGTTGAAATTGTCCTCCTTTTGAGTAAAAAGGATTCAAACCCTAGGTTAAATTACGTTAGTTTTACTACAACATGTCTCTTTAGGTATTTCTTTTCACAATTATTTCTTTGATAAATGAGTACTTAAACTCAACTCAACATGATGATGTTTACTTTGATTGTAATGGAATTATAATTTGAATAAAAATGAAATAGAATGCCTCTTTTTTTTTTTCCATTTTGATCGTGTTAAACATTATAGTAATTAACACTATGATGTAATTATTGCAAATGATTTGTTGGAATACAATAGAATAATGACTATTTTATCAAAAATAACCTTAGTCTAATTTTTCGTTATGTTATCATAGCATCATATTCTAAAAAAAAAAAAAGAAATTGTGGGAAGTGTAATTTAAGGTAAACATTAAAATATTAGAAGGGATAGTTTAAAAACAAATTAATTAATACAGTTTGAAATAGAACGACTATAAAGTAGCGCGCCTCTAAAAAGTTTTATAACTAGAACATAAAAATTGTCATTCCTATATTAAGATCTTATTAAGATGCATGACTATCATTTCTACGCAATAAATCAAAGTAAATCCAGAATTTACAGAGCGTGACATATGGCTACTTTTAGTCATAATTTAAACATTTGAAAAGTTGATGAAACTATTAAAATAATAGTATCTATGGGTAGAACTAAAATGCCCATTCTACTATAAATTTTCTCTTTTTTTAAATAAAAAAATGGACACAATTTTTATTCAAAGAAAAGTTATGCATGACTTTCAGGTTCTTTTACCGTGAAGATCTCTATTGATAGGGCTTTATTTTTAGGCCTCTTTGGAAATTTGACTTCAGCTGAAACTATGATTTTGCTCAAGAACAGCTAGAATCGAGTCTCAATAACGAGAACTATTTTTGGTTTAGCTCAAGAAAAGCTAGAATCGAGTCTTAATAACGAGAACTATAACGAGAACTATTTTTGGTTTAGCTCAAGAAAAGCTAGAATCGAGTCTTAATAACGAGAACTATTTTTGGTTCCAACAGAGACAGTAGTTAGAGCTACTTTTAGTTCAAGCAAACATTTTAATAAATTTATCAAATATAAATTTCAATAATAAAATATAGCTCTAATTTATTTTTTTAATTCTAATCCAACTTTCAAATAAAGATTGTGATGGTTAGATTTAATAAAAGTCACTTTTTTTTTTTACAAATACAACAACTTAAAAATAAATATTTACGGGTAAATTACCTTTTCAGTATCTATTGCCAAAATCTTGTTGTTTCTCTGTATTTGGTCAATCATATTAACTCCACGTAAGTCATCCCAGATCAATTATTTAGCACAAATACGAAAAGTGTACAAAAGATTACAACATTTTATTTTTCTTTCATTAAAGTAATATTATAAATAGAGGAAATTTCACAAAGACCCAAAGCTACATTTGAGCCTGTCTGAGTCTGACAAGTGAAAATGACCTTCGCGCTCTCCCTCCGTCCGATGGAAGCAAAAACGACAGCGACTGGTCCTACTTTTCCTGGCTAACGGACAAATATCCCGTCAAAGCTCCGTCAACGTTCCAACCGTGGGCGCGTGTCTCTCACCCACCTCCCTCTCTCGCTCCCCTCTTTCTCCGATACCGACCGTACTCTCTGCCCGCTTTCTTCGTTCGTCACACTCTCTCTCTCTCTCACTACTTTTCCCTCCTTTTACTTTTCCTGCTTACCAAACACTACCACCTCACACTCTTCTATTCTCTCTAAAAAAGGCCTCTGCAAGCGAGAATGTGCAGCCTCCCGCATTGCTATTCTCGATGAGGTCTGAAACTAATTTTTTCTCTCAGCTTCCTCCTCTGTGATCGCTCATGCACCGATTTCGATTGCATTGGAACTGCGCCTTTTTTAATTTCTCGTTGTTATTCTCTGAGAAAATCTAGTAAAAATTGCTCGATTGTTTCCTTTTTTTTTTTTCCAACTCAATACATGAATTTTTTTTTTTTCATTTTTGCAGATTTTGAGGTTAGCATATTGCAGAAAGTGCGTGCGGTGAAGCAATGGATAACAAGGCATGGATTTGGAAAAAGAAATCCTCAGAGAAGGACAACATTGTTGCGGCCGACAAATCTTTAAAAGGCAATGAAGAGGAGGTAAATCTATCTCAACTTACCTGTATAATTTTTCTTTGATTTTTTTACAATTTTTGTCGACTTCTTCGTCTTTTTTTTTTTTTTGTAGTTAATGCGCCTTAATTTGCTTATTATGAGCTATGAATAACATTTATTATTATGTTTTCACAACGTAGCGGAAACGATAATTCCATGTTGTTCTTTTCGAGGTTAAGATTATTTTTTTTTTCTTCACGCATATTTACGCTCTTTTTTTTTTTTTTTGAAGGATGCAAAAAAAAGAGGTTTTCTGAAAAGATTTGAAAAGAGATTGTTTTCCTTCTTTTATGTCTTTAGTTCTTTATTTCAATTTTCTTTTTAAATATAAATTCTGATATTGACTTCGGTTTAGGAGGTATAATTCTACACAGAAAATTGGTCGTGCATTACTTTTTGGAAGAAAAAAAGAATGGATTTTCAGCCTAAAGAAATTATAGGGAGTCACTTTTTTCCTTTCTTATTTTTAATTTTATTTTACAGGAATCACCTTTTCAAACTCCAGATTTATAAATTACGCATCTATTTAGAATTTCATTTTTTTTTTCACTTAAATTAGAGAGCATTGAGGATCACCTTTTTTTAATTTATTTTCCTTTGCAAGTTTTTCATTCATAAGACCTCTTTTTATTTTTCCTTTATTTGAAAAGTGAATATTTCTTAAACTAGAAATTAGTCTGTCATTTGGATAAGAATAGCTGTTACCATCTTATTATTGATTTCTCTGCTAACATTATATTGACATCATGAATCATGTGGATTACCAACCTATCAATCCAGATAGATGTGTAGCAACCTCCTTGATGATACGTTGCATGTGATTGAAATAGAAATGCAGTTCATAATTAAGACGGCGGTTAGAAAGAGAAATATTGAATTGGTACTGAAAAAAATACTATCTCAATTTCGTTTCCCACTTTTCCACTCTGATAATATCAGAATTAAGGTGCTCTAAATTGCCAAAATTCTTGTTTCATCAGCAATTACATTTTAGAGGAACAGTAACAAAATTCACGCAATCTGATCATATTTGTTGTTTTTTATTGATATTATTACTTATTTTTGCCGTCTTTGTCATCATCATTATTTGGGTTCCTTTGATCATCTCCTACCCAGATAACTGATCTGGTTTGGCTAAAACAATTTTTGATTTTTAATGGCAAGAACTGCCAAAATTATAGTGGCTGATGGCATAGCTAATTATACTTTTTTAACTGCATACCCAAGTGAGTGATCGCATGAGGTATCTTAATTTGAGCATGTTGATGTTGCTATTGAGATTGCTCAAAATTTCCACTACCGACTTTTTCGTGAGATACTAAATGATGATTTTCTATTTTATTTAGATACAGACACTTCTGGCTGAGAAAGCGGAGATGGAGAAAGAGCTGAAAACTTTAAATGATAAGCTTTCTTCAGCACTTGATGAATGCGAGACTAAAGATGATCTTGTGAAGAAACATGCAAAAAGGGCCCAGGAATCCGTTAGAGGTAACTTTGTACCAACGCCCATTACTGTTCTGTTCTCTGTAGCAATATTTATGATCTGGAGTTTCCAAACAACAATGCATTCTTTTAACACTAATATTTCCTTTGAAAAAAATTTTCTAAAGGCTGGGACAAGGCAGACGAAGAAACAATATCTCTGAAATTACAACTGGATGAAGCAGTGCAGCACAGAGTTGCTAGTGAGGAAAGATTAGCTCATTTGGATGCAGCCCTCAAGGAATGTATGCAGCAGCTGCGATTTGTTCGAGAAGAGCAGGAGAAAAGGATTCATGATGCTGTGATGAAGACATCGAGGGAATTTGAGAAATCCCAGATGGTTTTAGAGGGGAAGTTAGCAGAAACCAGTAAAAGGCTAGCCAAGATGGTTTCTGACAATTCTCATCTTGGCAAGGCTCTTCTATTGAAGGAAAAATTGATAGAAGAGTTGAACAGACAGTTGAATCAGGTGGAAGCAGATTTTAGTGCACTGATGGCTAGAGTAGAGTCCACTGAAAAAGATAATGCTTCCTTCGAATATGAAGTTCGGGTGTTAGAGAAAGAGCTTGAGATCCGGAACGAGGAGAGAGAATTCAATCGCCGAGCTGCTGATGCGGCGCACAAGCAGCACTTGGAGAGTGTGAAGAAAATCGCGAAGTTAGAATCAGAATGTCAGAGGCTGCGCCTCCTGGTCCGCAAGCGGTTACCAGGTCCAGCTGCCTTGGCAAAAATGAAAAATGAAGTTGAAATGCTGGGAAGGGATTCTGTTGATATGAGGAGAAAGTCAGGTCCAACTAGCTTAATGTATGATTCTCCAGGTTACAACTCTTCTGAATCTCCCAGCAAAATTATTGGAATGCTTACTGAGCAGTTATATGCTATGGAAGAAGAAAACAAGGCTCTCAGAGAAGGGCTTATTACAAAGGCAAATGAGCTCCAATTCTCACAAAACATGTACGCTTCTACAGCATCCAAACTATCACAAGTTGAGTGGCAGCTTGACGAGTCTTCAAAAGGTCTAACAGTAATGGCGCCAACTAGGAGTGGTCTCACGTCCAATGAGCTCTCTGTAGCATCAATGTCTGAGATTGGGAGTGATGATAAGGCTAGCTGCACGGAATCATCGGCTTCTGCTTTACTTTCAGACCTGGAACATTTTCGAAATGAAAGACCAAAAGGCTCAATATCAAAAAGAGTAATTGGAGCCTCGGACATTAGTTTGATGGACGACTTTGTTGAAATGGAAAAACTAGCGGTAGTTTCTGTTGATAAACCAGCTGCGGGTTCTCATGTTTCTTCAAAGTAAAGCTTATCCAATTGCTGGCTCCTTGGAAAAGGAATATTCCTCAGAAGTAGTGGGTAGTGAGATGGTTCCAGTTTCTGACAGCGAGTCAAACTTCAGCATGTCCAACCAGGAAACCAGGAATTCTTTCGATGGTAGATTTCCTGTATGGCTTGAGGAGACTCTGAAACTTGTCTTGAAGCAACACCATGCAACAGGAAGAAACATTCAGGAAATAATTGACGGTGTTAGAGTGGCTTTGGCACGCATGACGCATCAAAAGCCTGGTGAACTTGTTCATGCAAGGGAAAGCTCAAACCATTTGGACTCACCCGGCAGAGTAATCAATGATAAGATCTCAAAGTCCAACAAGAGCAATCATCATGTCTACATGGATCTGAGTAAACCAATAAGCAAAATGATTGAGCTTATTGAAGGAATCAGTTTATTATCACCAGAATATGATAATCCAGAAATTTTTTCCAGGAAGGGCGGGAACTCCTCATATAAGAACTCAGAAACACCTTCAGGCTACATGGTCCGTGTTCTCCAATGGAAAACTTCTGAGCTTAGTGCTGTTCTTCAACAGTATGTGCATGCCTGTTATGACCTGTTGAATGGAAAAACTGATCTCGACAAATTCGTGCAACATTTAACTACTGCTCTGGAATGGTTAATAAACCACTGCTTTTCGCTTCAAGATGTTTCAAGCATGAGGGATGCAATCATAAAGCAATTCGAGTGGGATGATTCACGAAGTGAAAGCAAAACAGATGTTGGAATGATGCGTCACTTCCCCGAGACAGACAAATTACATGTTACAAGAGAACAGTTATCACGTTTGTCCTCAATTGCTGTTTCAAATGGCCAAAGTAATCAGACAGAACTGAAGTCGATAGCCGTAGAAGAAAGTGGAATATCAATGGATGAATTGAAGAATATCGAGTCCTCAAAAAAAGAATTAGAAGGGAGGCTTCAGTCAGCTACTGATATGAGTGAGTACCTGATGAAGCAACTTCAGGAATCTGAAACAGTCATCGATGGCTTGCAAACAGAGTTGCAAGCTTTAAGAAAGTCAAAGGGGATGATTGAGGATCAAATGGAGAATCAAAAAATGATGAATGAAGATCTTGGTACACAGCTCACAACGACTAGAGAAGAACTAAATGAAGCTTGCCAGAAGTTTTCGTCTCTAGAAGTTGAGCTGGAGAACAAAGCCAACTCGTTTGAAGAATTGCAGGCTACATGTGTTGAGCTACAACTCCAGCTTGAAAGGTATTAATACCCAACATTAAAACATTTGCTTTGTTTTTGAGAAGTTAGTTTTAAGTTACTAGTCACTCTTATTTTGCATTGATGAGGAAACGTCACGTATCTGATATATGTTATTCACAGTGTGAAGAAGGAAAGCCCAAACTCTAATGTTAATCCAGAAGAAAAGCAACTTCGAAGTGTAAGTTACATCTTATCATCTTTATTCTTAAGGGTTATATAAAATTAATTTTGTATTGCAAGCTGTAAATTTTCAACGTGGGCACTCATAGATTAGATAGTTGAAAAATTGATCCAATGGTTAAAAGAGCATTTCATACCAGTAGTGGAGAAGAATAGTTCTTGCCGTAAAAATTCCCATGTAAATTATTCTTCTAGTTCTTTTTTATTTTTTATTTTTATTTATGTATTTTTTGGCAAACGAAAGTCAGAGAGACTACAATTCACTCTACAACTAATATGTGAGAGTTGCTTTCTTGTTAAAAATGTGAAATTCTCTAAAAGCGTGTTCTACCTTTCATGAAGATTTGAATGTATATACTGTTGGGGTTCTAAAATGTATGCCTACAAATGGACCTGTCATAATGTTGTTAATTTCCCTTTGTCTTGAGTTTTGAAGACTGTTAATAAACTTTGTAGGATCGGGAGATAACAGCTGCTTCAGAAAAGTTAGCCGAGTGCCAAGAGACTATCCTAAACCTCGGTAAGCAGCTGAAGGCATTGGCTGCTCCAAAAGAAGCAGCCCTCTTTGATATGGTCGTTGTTAATCCCAGTGATGCTAAAACTACTACCAACACTACAAGCCCACCTTTGAAGAAGGAGAAAAGCATGAACCATCGGACTTCTCTACTTGATCAGATGCTAGCAGAAGATGATGCTGCTGCTACTAAGAATCTCAAGTCTCCAGATACGAAAGAAATCGACAGAAATTCAACCGCTATGGGTCCTTATGGGCCGATAGAGCCTCCAGAAAAGATCCTTGTTCTTGGTGGCAAACATCAGGATGACAATTATGCAGCAAACTCATTGGCTATCGTGCCGACCAAGAAACGTGGAGGTGGAAGTTTGTGGAAAAAGCTACTGTCGAGAAAGAAGAAAGGTAACAGCAAGAAACCCCCCCTTCCATTTGCCTCATAAAGGATTACCATTATAAAATAAAGTATAACAAGGCCGGTGCTGAAAAATCCTTTCTTATGGCAGTTATTGTTTGGTTTTGCTGCATGCTTGGAATATGAATGTTATGGTTTGATTTCTGTTGATAATTTGAGAATGGTTATATCACGGAATCGAGTTCTGAGTGTTTTTCTGCATTATTTTACGTTTTCCCCCCTCGTGCCCTGGCAACTTGGACTTTACAGAAAGGGGAAGTTCACACAAACATGAATATTAATCCTACAGATAGTCTCTGAACTTTGCTCTTAATCCTACTTTGATCCCTAACTTCTAAAACATGCCAAATTTAACTCCAATCTATTAGTTTGTTTCAATTTTTGCCCTTTTCGGCTAACGAAACACCGAATATGGACGTCATACTGATGGAAGTAAAACTTTGCTAACTGAATATCATCTATATTCTATCTTAGTTTTAACATCTAAGTAACAAGAGGTCTAGAACTGAAACAAACTGATAAAGTAAGGATAAGTTTTGAGACTTAAAAGTCAAAGACTAAAATAGGGTTAGAGCTAAAGCACTCAGATCATTTATAAGATTAACCAAAGAAAACATGAATAGTTTGAATATTGCATACTGTTCTCATGTAATTTCATCTTTTCACAAGCATTACCTCTCTAGATATCGAGTTTTCATATCTACGTATTGGCGAAGTCCACTGATCCTCCCCGAGTCACTGAGCACTGCAATGACATTCTTGTCCTTGAATGATTCATTTCGGGTCAAATACAAATTAAAAAAAAAAAGCTCATTAAGCTCTCTGACAACCATTCATCCTCTAAAATATTTGTTTAGAAGCAGACTTGGAAGAAGAAACATAAGGTGAATGGCAACTTCGTGAAAAGAATAAAAATCAATTCTATATCTATATATATCTATATATAGATATATATATATGTATGTATGTATGTATGGTCCCGGAGAATAAATTGATACTCTCAAAGTAACGTACTTTAGAATCCATGGCGGCTTACAAAAATTCAACATGAAATCTCCTATATTCATGGTTAATCTCTATACAGTACAAATCTTGCAATATCATTGAGGCCAGCCTCTTCATAGCACTCGGCAATCCGCTCAACAGCATCATCCCAAGTCCCCTCCACAGAAGCTAGATCCAACCGAAAAGCTGCTTCATCCAATGCAACCTGGAAAAAGGATGAATTGAAAAAAAAAAAAAAAAAAGTGAAAAAAGAGCACTTTAGATAGTGGTTCTTTTTCACTTGAGTTATGGCTTGTTTGGTTATAAGTTCGAACAGAAATGCAAATTTTTTGTAAGAGAAAACATTGTGGTTAAAATGACGAAACAAATGGGACATTACTGAGCTACAAGTACAAAACCTGAGCTGGTGGCTTTCCCTTCTTAAGGTCTTCTTGCCGTCCCTCTTCAGTCACCTTCTCCCTAAAATATTCGATTTGCTCATCTTCCCATTGAGCTATATTAGCAACTTCCTGAATTTCAAAAGTACCCAGTAAATATAATAGCACACAGATGAGAGTGTTCCAATGGGGACGAGGCATACAAAAAGACTGAACATTCAGTACCTCATACTTGCAACCAAGAGTCCACCATGGTGACTTTAAAGCCCCCCTAGCAGCATCTTTGGCTTCTACAGTACGACCAACTCTAAGAAATCCAAAAAAATGCCACTTAAAAGGTGAAGCCAAGGACTTTTAGGCCAACGAGTTAAGAACAAACAAAAAGGGAAAGGATTCGAAGAAGTTTCCTACGAACTTCAGCAAAACCTCTGCATTGAACACAAATGGGCGCGCAAATCCTGGAAAATGCTCCTTCTTGGTATAGAATTCCCCAGTCACCATAGCTGAAATCTTGAGATAACACATGAGAACCTTTAGAATTTCAATAGTCTGTACTCAAAAACTGGACAGAAACCATTGTCAAAAGTAAGTTTTACCTGATCTCCTTCCTCAAAATGCCGCAAAACTTTGCGCTCTAATACGTCTGGAAACAAACCAACCTGAAAATGATCCGTTTATTATGGCATTCGGTTTATGCTTTCTCAGAGAGAAAGAAAGAGAGATGGGAACTTGCTTAAATTACAATAAAGGAAATGTTTATACTTTCTTCAGAAGGTAGACATCTAGGTTCGAAATCTGTGACTTGGCAAAGTCACCCTTTTTGTAAAGTTTCTCCCCCACATCAGCAGAAGCATGAAATAGCTCATCAATATCTTTGCCGGAGTTCTGGGCATCTCCTTCAACTAGAATTCTGTGAATCAATTGGTCTACCTGTATACATAAGGAAGGAAGAACACAATCATATTGATAACATTTCCTGTTTGAAGAAAATTTACATCTTCCATGTAAAGATGCATTTAATATAAGATAAACTATCTTACATTCTTTGCCAAGAGCAAAACTCCACGCTTTTTGACCTCAACTACTGGCATTTCCATGCTGTAGATATTAGGGAAGATCAATCAATTGAAAAATACCAACAAAGAAAAATATAAAGACAAGTTTTGTCTTACTGCTTACCCTGGTGGAGCTGTAGGCCATCGCAACAGAGCAGTTACAGCACCTGGTAACATTGGAAGAGTATAATAATCAGAACTAGTGCTTTAATTATTTTCTAAAAAATTATTATCAGCAATGAATAGTCAACTCCAGTTTAAGTAGATGCTTATCCGTACCAGAGCAGTTTCTAGCAAGTGGAATGGCAAGGGGGACTAACCCTTGCTTGGCTCCTGGAGACATAATTGTATCACCTGATACAAATCAATTATCAATATATGTGGCGGAGATTATATATTAATTACTCTTAATACATAGTTTTTAGTTACGGAATTTATGCTATTTTATAATCTGGGTCAGTTCCCATTATCAATTTGAAGTATGGTTAGAACTAAAACTTTTAAACTAAAAACTGTAGCATGTAAAAGTTTTACACCATAGTTCACTTTTCTGATCATTGTAACATATAAAAACTTTATATTGTAGCAATCAAAAGTTTTGGTTAGAACTGATTTTGTCAAACTTTATAATTTTGTTTGCCTATAAATTTTATTATTTGTAATTTAAATTTGGACAAGGGTCAGTGAATCAACATTGATATTACTGGTTTTCCTACTCTTGAGTTTTTGTTCTTCTCTCTATTTCTCTCATGTGCTTCTATTTCTGTCCCTGGTGGTTTTTCTTTTTTTACCTTGGTTTTATTCTTCTCTCTAGAACATATCTCTCTTATTTTGATCCTACGTCAATATGTTAGACAGGACAATATATAGTGAGATTGGCTCTACCAACTACTAGACAACCCAACAACGAAGCATTAAACAGAAGAAGCAAATTGTTTACTTACATTCCACAAGAATAGATACTCAGCTGTTGGCTTTTTCTTAGCTTGGTTTACTTTTACTATCTAGATTAGTTCTAAATGAGAGCAACAAATTAAACTTACTAAGTTTGGCAATCAGGTTCCAAGCCTTTTTTACGGCCCTAATCGTTTTTTCAGTTCCAACCAAAAACTACTGTTTGGTCCATTGTCGATTCTAACAGTTTTTTCTAGCTCATTTTTTTGGTTCAAACCAACTAAAACCAATATTTTAACACACTTACCAAACATAAATTTCAACTATAAATTATAGTTTTAACTTATTTCTTTAGTTCTAACCAATTTATCCCAACCCGCTCTCAAACAGGGCTAATTGAGATGAGACATATTATCTTATATTAGCAAAAAAGCAGAAAAAAAAAAAAAAAAACTGTCTACTTGTGAATGCTGTGAACAACAAAATGATAATCTTCAATTCCCTACATGAGTGATAAAGAGATTAAGCAATGACCCACCTCTAATCTTGAGCATTTTAAGCAATTGACACAAGTGCTCAGGAGGCTGACTGGCAGCTACATCCTTTATGAAAGATACATGATCTGCAATTTGCACCACACAACAAAACAACTTCCCAATAAAATACCCCCCCAAAAAAAAAGTGCCCAATATTTATCAGAAGTTTTAGCATTCTGCCTGGTGCTTAGATATACAAATACCAAATATTATGACAACAGATTTTACAACAAAACTGTAGAATAGAATACATAGGCTTGCATTTTTATTTTACCAGGTAATGAAGAGGAAGCAGACAAACGAAACCTCCTGTTTCTGCCATGGCCGAGAAGAAGTGTGGGCAGAGCGGAGGAGCGAGGGCTTCTGTACACCACTCCCCCGCCAACCTTCATTTTTTTAATTTTAATTTAATTTTTTTGAGCTTTTTTCTCTGTTCCGGCACTGCTCTGTTTAAACGGGTGTATAGGGAATTCTCTGGTTAATCATCCCGTCTGGGATTTGAGTTTGTGCGGAAAATGTCAGCCACAGTAGCTTGGGCCAAAATCTGGAAACAAACCCAAGATGGGAAAAAGGCTTTCAATTGAGCCTTTGAGGTCCCATTTTTTGCCCACGAGGACATGGGAAAAAGGGTTCTCCAGACCCATTAGGCCTGAACTGCAAATAAATAATAAAAAAAGAAAGAAAAAAAAAGAAAACTTTTTCAGGATCGCAAATCGGAATTATGATGATTTTTAAACCTTTTGATTTGAATTGGGAAAGCGAGAGTGTATGATTTAAATTGCTGTTTAAATTGACGTTGAAATGTGTAGATATCAAGTTCTGAATATTTGTAATATATATCATATTTATAATGTAAATGACTTATTATATGAATAATAACTATTTATATTATAAATAAATAGATAAATATATTATTTGTACTATAAATCTATTTATTGTGGTGCAAGAAAAAATTATTTACACTTGGCTCGAAGCTGTAGAATTGAGTTGACTCTATGGGATCTGCGACTCGTGGGTTCCAATCTAAAAGGGCCCTTCTTTCCACAAACCCAATACTAACAGCGATTCTATTTCTCTAAGTTGCGTCACTACTACTTTGGTAGATCACTTCAAACCCTCTCACCGGCCGCCTCACCGTCGTTGAAGATGAAGATGATGGCACCAGCACTGCCACTTTTTTAATCTACAATGGCGCCAGAGCCCTCTTTGTCCATGCGGCCATCGACGGCGTCACGGTGGCAGATATTCTCCACTCGGTTATTTTCCTTGACGACATCGTTTACTCTCTCTTTCCAATGGTTTAATAGTATATGTTTTATTTTGTGTTATGTTATTCAACCTTGATTATAGGAATTCTTATAAATTGTTATTCTATTGATATTATTGTAATTAAATTATAATTAATATTTATTAATAAAAATAATTACTAAAGAATATTTAATTTTAAAAATAAATATAAATATTTTTTTATAAAAAATTAAATTCAAATAAAATAATTTGATACAGATAAAATTAATTGATTAGTTTCTGTTTTTTTAAATTAAAATGATTTATCGACGACAAGTATTTGTAGCTTAATTGTTGGTTCAGCTAAACATTTGTCGTCGCTAAAAAGTGACTAACAAGTTTTCATAAGTATTTTAAATAAATTAAAACTTTTAGCGACGACAAATTTGAAAATGTTATCGTTATAAGTGTTGCTGATGTCATGCTGCATCTGTTCATCATAACACGGAATAATGACAACAAAACGTAGTGACGACATGTAGTCGTTGTTAAAATATTTTTAGAGACAGTTTTATAGCAACAACTTTGTAGCACCGCCTCTATAGCAACGAAAACCCAATTTTTAGCGATGATATTCATTGTCGCTAAAGACCCTTTTTTTATTGTAGTGCTACTATTGTGTTCTGTCATTTTTTTTCCTTCTTTTGATCCACATTATTTCTCCAAGCTAAAAAAAAGCCAAAATACCCTTAAATAATACTTATTTGTCTTGCCCTAACCTTTACCTTAACCCAACATACTTAAAAACAATTTTCTTTATAATTATTGGAATGCGGTTCTGACAGGGGAGATTTCAATATTGAGTTTGGCCAAATCTGGAACACCGATGGGAAGCTTCAGACTCGGCGACGTTGATGTCGTTTTCAACATGATTGATCACATCGTCAGAGATGGCGATCGCCATCGCATAGGGTGTCTGCAAACGGCAATGCAGTTCTAAAAGAGAGATTTTGAGATTTAGTTTGGCTAGATGAACGCCAATGTTAAGCTCTGGACTCATAGGTCACATTCTCACCAGGCTTGATCGTGTCATCAGGGACGAACTCCGATGGTGGTGAGCCACGCCATAGAGAGGGAAAGAAAGATAAAGGAAAAAAATAGGAGATCGTCACTGGTGTCAAAGAACGTGCGGTGGCCATGGTCGCCGACGGTGGTTGGAAGTAAACAGGGTATTGTTATCTATGGTGGTTGTGTTTTCCTCTTCTTTTTTTTGCCCTTTTTTTTCTGCTTTTTGTTTTTTTTTTTGTAGTGGTGTTTGTTTAAGGTATTTTTGTTTAAATGTTCCAACAAGACTTAATGGGGGGTTTTTGAGAAGGAATGTCCAGACAGGACTTGAAAATGTCCTAGTGGGACATGTGAGAGGTTTTCAGAATGTCTCGTTAGGACATATGAAATGTTTCCAGTAGACAAGTGAGTGGTGGAATGTCCTGTTGGGTCATATTGAAATGTCCCAGCAGGATATTTAGAACTAATAATCTATTTTGTGATATAAGAGCTTTTTATATTTTGTAGCATAAATTAAAATCGAATCTTAAAGAGTAACATTTACATGAATTCCCAATTAATTTTCGCTTTTTTCTTTATTATAGGAGCAAATTTATCATTGTCACGATTTTTTCATGCCAAAAATTGTGGGTCAATTTTGTTATCATGTGTTTGCAGTGTTAAATGATTGAGAAGGAATCAAGTTTGTCCTTTAGGACTTTAAAAAAAGTTTGTGGGCGCACCACCTGATAGAGACGGGCCAACTTTTTTCTTGCAAGCCCTAGGAATTTTGTTTAAAAAAATTATATATTATGTCATATTTTTTAAAATTATTTTTATTTATATCATACTTAAAAATTTAAGCTATATTATCATTTATATTATATATTAAATTATGTCATAAATAGACATATATGGTATTTATAAAAAGTAAATCTTAAAAGCCTGCACTTATAAAAATTCCTCGTTTTGTTTAGTATTTTTGTTTAATAATATTTTAGCTTGTATTTTGTAATGGTTAGGAAAGATAAGTTTGGTTTTTTTTTTTTTTTTCAAGTTCAAGCAGAGGTATTTGAATATGATTTTTAAATACATAAAATGTTTTTTAGTTATTTCGTAATAAAAAGATAAAAATTATATTTGGACAAAACCAGGCATTTTCTTTATAAACAAAATACAAGGTTTACCCAAAAAATAAAAAATAAAAAATCAGCCACATGACGTGGAGATGAGGTTTTCAAAACCTGACGTCTTTTTCTCTCCACGTGGTTGTCGTTGTTGTCATTGGGTTCGAAGCCTGGGGTCTTCTTCTCTCCACGTCGTTGTTGCTGTTATTAATATTAATATTATTTATTTATTTATTTTTTAGCTGCTAGGTGTGGAGCTTGGCTGCTTTGAGGCTATATATCTTTTAGGTAATAAGGGTAAATAGCTTGATTAGCACTTATTTTTTTTAAAAGTTATAATTTAATTTTTAATATTTTGTTTAATTAGGTTTAACCTCTTAAAAAAAGGTGCGATTTGGTCACAGTTGTTATGTTGGACCGTTAAAAAATATTTTGACCACTTTAGCAAGGATATTTTAGTAAAATACGTAATATATTTTAAAGAAATTAAAATTAAAACATTAAAAACATTAAAAAAGGTAAAAAAAAATAAATATATATTATTGAAATTAGATATTTTTTTCACTAAAAAAAATCAAATCAAATTCTTTAAAAAAAATCAAATCTAATTCCCTGAAAAAAAATAAATATTTTAAAAAATTAAAAATTAGGAAAAAATCAGCAAAAATATTCTTCAAAAAAATATGAAAAAAGCTGTCCAAAAAAAAAAACTGAAAAAATTCTTCAGTCCCCATCCCCTCCATCATAGCCCATTGGAGACATCCCACCCCTCCCTCGCCACCAACAAAAGACCCCCAAACCCTTCCCTCGCCTGTGTTGACACCCGAAGGCCTGAAACCCAAACCCAGGCATCGCGAGCCAAACCCAAATCCCAGCCTCTGCCGAAAACCCAAGAAATGCGACTCTGTGGACCCCAATCAATCCTCTCCTTCGCGAGCCTAGACCTCGTTGACGACCCACTGGCATTGCCCCTCGTCGCGAGCCCAAATCTCAAATTCTCAACTTTAGTCATCAATGGCAAAAAAAAAAAAAAGAAGAAGAAGCAAAGAACATTCAAATACCTTAAGGGTTAAAATTGTGCAAGGGGACAGTGAGTTTTCCAGGGAAGGAGTTTGGGGGAGGCGGAGTCACCGTTGAGGGAGGGGGCGGTGGGCAGGGGTGGGAGACAAGGGAGGGAGTTGGGTTTTGGGGATTTTTTTCTTTTTTTCTTTTTTATTTTATTTTTTAAAGCAATTTTTGATTTTTATTTCTAATTTGTATTTTAATATTATTTTAAGGGTCATTTAGTAAATTTAGTTAAAAATAGACGTCTAAAAATTTTTTCTGTCCAAAATCAATAGTTGGGACCAAATCGCATATTTTTTTAGAGGTTTAAACCATTTAAATAATAAAAAAAGTTTAGGATCAAATTGTAAAGGTTAAGGACTGACCAAATCTTTTACTCAAATAATAAATCTGGTACACTGACAAGCTAACCCCTGTGCTATTTATCTGATTGCTTTTTGGTTCCAACAAAAACTTTTAGTTTAAATACAGTAAGATCTTTACATTATATAGTTTCTTTTTGTTTTGTATTATAGTATATAAAAGTTTTAGATTTTTCCTGGTTCAAACAAATTAATGTGCCAAACACCGTATAGTTTGTTACACTGAGTTTACTATAATTTTTTCTCACAAAATTTAGGTTGTTATAGTGTTTTAATTTAAACTATTGATAACATATAAAAGCTTTATATTATAACATATTTTTTGCTTTATAATGTAACGTCTCATAATTTCAAACTAAGATTAGGATTCTCAAACCGGCTAAAAAAACTTAATGCAATTCAAAATAAGTCACGATTTTTTGATACCCCAAGGGATTAAAAAAGGTTTGTATATAATGCTCATTTCATCATCCGTGGCCACAAAAACCACCGTTCTTTGTATAGAATCACTTGCATTATTACACCCCTCCCCACACACAAAAAGATGACACAAATTGGTCGCCTCATCTCCACGAGCACCGTCCGACCACCGCAACTCGAGAACGATAACTTCCCTCGCCGAATCGACTTAACCCCATTTGATCTCCAACTTCTCTTTGTCGATCAAATCCAAAAGGGTCTTCTTTTCCACAAACCAACCGAAACCCATTTTGGTAATTTACATATCCAACACCTGAAAGACACTTTATCCCGCACCTTGGCTCTCTTCTACCCTCTCGCCGGCCGCCTTTCCAAGGTGTACAACACCGACGACGACAAAAACGGCACCGTCTCGTTCTTCGTCGAATGCAACGGCGCCGGCGCTACGTTCGTCCACTCCGTCGCTGATGGCGTCTCTGTTTCCGACATTCTAGAGCCCGTCAACGTCCCTGACGACGTCGTTTACTCCTTCTTCCCAATGAACGGAGTTTTGAACCACGAGGGCGTTTCCAAGCCACTCCTTGCCGTGCAAGTAACGGAACTCGTCGACGGCGTCTTCATCGCTTGCACTATGAACCACACCGCCGCAGACGGCACCTCGTTTTGGCATTTCTTCAACACTTGGTCCGAAATCTCTCGTGACCGAAACTCAACTTCAGTAGTACAGGTAGGCATAAAATTATGCTTCTTACCCATTTTTTTATTATTATTTTGCCTCTCCCCAAATTTTTTAAATTTCAAACTAGATACAAAGTGTTTAGAAATTTAGAAATCAATTATGTCCCGGTAAAAAAACTCAACATGATTCATTTAGAAGAAAAACAAAAATTGCCAGTTCTTAATTTTTTCATCATTAATTAAAATTCAAGAACTCAAAATTATAAAAATTGCAATACAAAATAATGTACGAGCCTTTTAATAAATTTTCAGTACTAATTTTAGTATAAAATTTTGAGTAATCAATTGAAGCACCCTAAAAACAAAATTTCTAGCTTTGTCCCTGAACAGGTCCCGCCGGTTTTCGGTCGTGACTATCTACATGGCGTAATCGATCTCCCAATTCGCATTCCTTGCTCTCTTCTTCCAATCTCCATCCCTTATTTTGCTCGGCCGCCATTACAACAAAGAATGTTCCATTTTCGCAAGGATGAAATCGCTCAGCTCAAAGCAAAAGCCAACGCTGAGATCGGCGCTGCCAACAAGATCTCGTCCCTCCAAGCTCTTATGTCTCATCTTTGGATATCCATAACCCGAAGCCGGCGTCTTAACGCCGACGAACAAGTTCAGTACAACTTACAAATAGGCATGAGGCCTAGAATGGAGCAACCATTGCCGGGGGAGTACCTCGGAAATGCAGTTCTTTTCGGGGAAGTGAAGTCCCTGGCAGGGCAGCTACTCGACGGAGGATTAGGCTCGGCTGCGCAGGAGTTCAACAAGGTGATTGCTTCGAAAACAAAGGAAGAAGTGAGGAAATTCTTGGAGGATTGGTCCCAAAAACCCTATATTACTCAAGAGCCTCGGTGAATTCCCAAGTAACATGCTGGTCACCGGTAGCTCACCAAGGTTCGACGTTTATGGTAATGACTTCGGTTGGGGAAGACCGATCGCGGTGCGAAGCGGCCCAGCGAACAAGTTTGATGGGAAGATGACGGTGTTTGCTGGGGCTGAAGAAGGAAGTATTGATTTTGAAGCTTGTCTCTCGCCTCAAACACTAGAAGCTTTGGCCGATGATTTGGAGTTCATGCAGATTTTAGCCTGAATTCCAATAACAATTTATGCTAAAAGGTTTAAGTACATGCGGGGATTTTAGAATTAGAACTATCGGTTGTTTCAAGATCAAACTCATTTTCAATTGAATCCGAATCTTGTGTCTCCTTCTTCATGTTCTTAATAATATTACACCATGTTAATTAAAATACCATGTCAATTACAATATCATGTTACTAATTATGTCAATAACAATATTTTAATTGACGTGATCAACCTGCAAAAAGACGACGACGACGGTGATGATAATAATAAAAGAAGCCTAAAGACAGGAACTAATCTCAGAGGATAAAGCCTAAACTCTCACCTTGAGAAATAGCTCCATATTTGTCTCGTCAAAACCCTTCTAACCAAAACCTTGAGGGGAAAAAGACTAGAAGGAAAAAGAGTACATATTTACTCAAGGAGTCGGCTAATTACCAAATCTAAATCCAGATGACCCTCCATGTCTCTGTAAACACCCGCAACATAGAACTCCAGAATTGTGAACCACCAAGAAGAATCAATCAAAGAAATACCATATTAGGCCAACTTATCCACAACATAATTTCTTTCTGTAAAAATATAAGATAAGGCACAAATCCATTTGGATCGAAAACGTCAAGGCACAAGTATTTTCCATGATTTTATAAGTTCCAACACATAGGTTGAATCACATTCAAACCAAAACAATCCCAATTGAATTGGCTGGCAAACTTAACAGCAGTGATCAAACCCGTGAGTTCTGCTTCAAACACATTAAGAATACCAAACGGACAAGCAAAACAGCATTATAGAAGCCACAATAAGTTCTAAAAATACCTCCACATGGAGCCAGTCCTAGAAAACCATTAGTAGCTCCATCAGTATTAATTATAATCCAACCTGGAATAGGAGGAAACCATTGAACGTCAACAATTTAAAGCCTAAGAAATTTTATTTGGGACATTTGCTTGTTTGGCAAGGGGTGTTCTTAACTATTATCTTAGTTATGAACAGTGTAAAGCTCTCACATGCTACAATAAAGAGAAAAAAGTTGTTACAGTGTAAAGCTCTCGCATGCTATGGTAAAAGATCAATAACTCATTAATAGAATTTCCCATAGCCCCTAAGTCTAAAGAATCTGCTTCCTGCATGCAATGCCAAAGAAAAACAAAAGCTTGGGGGAGATTCATTTTGTTGTCTTAAAATATGGACACATTTCTGAATTTCCATATCAACTAGATAGTAGATACAATGCCAGCAATCCAAAGATTGCAGACTTGCTTGCTCATATTTTTCTTGAAAGCAAACTCCAAGAAAAAAATTTAGAGACCCTGAAAAATTCTAGATGAGTCCAAATTGCCGTAGCAAAAGAGCAATGCAAGAAAAGACAATCAGTGTCCTCCTCTGCAGAGAAGCAAAAACGAAAACAAGAAGGAAGGGAAAAGCCCCTAATCTTAAGAAACTGCTCCGTAGCTAGGCGATAATGAATTACTTTCCAAACCAAGAGAGAACGACGAGGTTGGATAGACTTTCTCCAAATTTCATTAGTTTCAATGGTATTATTCCATTAAAAACCTAAAACTACACTCTTGAAATTATAATAATAATTACTTAAAGAACAATAGTATATAATCCATTGATACAATCATTATAGATAAGTGAATTATCCATAAATAGTTCATAATAAGAGCTAAATTTATGTGTACTTTGGATGTTTGCTAGAAGGGTAATTGCATGCAGTGATTTTAGAATTAGATCTAACTGGTTGTTTCAAGATCAAACTCATTTTCAATTGAATCTAAATCCGAATATTAAGTCTCTTTTTTCGTGTTTTTAATAATATCATATCATGTTAATTAAAATACTATGTTAATTAAAATATCGTATAGGTAAAAATATTTTAATTGACCTGACATAGTATTACTAAATACACAAAAGACAACATCAAAAGAAAACTTATAAGCAAAATTCATTGAATCCATTCTCTTGTTATTATATATATTCTTTGCACGTGTATTCTATGCGTTATATTATAATATCATGCATACCTGTACAAAACCTGTTGTTGATTTTACCCATGCGCCTAGATTCCAACATGGGGAAACGAAATGTTCCCTTAATCCAAGATAAGAATTAGAGATGAGATAAAGGAGAGAAACCTTTAAATATGTAAGACTTGACAAACTTTAATATAGTGTTATGTGAGCAGAGAACATTCCAGAAACACAATCAGAACAATAACAAAAAAAAAAAAAAAATCATAATTGCTTTGAATGCATGAATAATAAAGGATACAACTGTATGGTAATTTAAGATGGTCAAAACCCTGACAAAAAAGAGTGCTAATTGTATCAGATAAAAGATAAAATTTACTAATACCGAATTACAATTATAAAGACTGAAATTATAAAAAAGCGTACAATCTACAAATATATTAAACTCTTGATATCACTTTGGCTCGTCTTTAGGCTCCTTGCCTTACTTCAAGGCTTTAATGCTTCGCTTTTACCAAACCAACGTACTTCTCGCAGCAATCGACTAAGGACTCCTCCATGGACCTTCACAAGATTGATCATATGCAATAAGACAAAACATGGTTAAGAGCTAAGTCTAAAAGCCTAAAAAATGCAAAATATGTATTGGATTCTATTAATTATGTATATTTTTTTATTTTGGTGAAATTTTAACTGTATTTAAAAAAAATCAACAATGCAAATGTTAATGTCAATACTATGGCTTGAATCAAAAATATTTTCAACATGTGAAATTACATTTTTAATACATTATATTATATTTACATATTTAATATAAGTGTTATATCTAGTTTATTATTGTAATTATTAAGCTTCTAAACTCTAAAAGTACACTTTTAATTCTAAAATAATATAAAAATAACAACATTGTGATGTTTTTATTTTACATAGAAAAAATACATCACCCAATAGTCAATATTAATATTTAATGTATGTTATTTTTATATCAAATTCGATATCAATTATAATATGAATCAAAGTTTGAAAAAAAATTGCATTATATTGAAAAAAATAATGTTCCTAAAATTTGCCATTTTTGTTTATGTTACTACAAAAAAAGCATGACATTACTCCATGACACTTTAATATTACATATTCTAACTTCTAAAGTTGAACATCTCTTTTATTTTGTTTTTTTGAAAGGTCTCTCATTTTGCAACTAATCATCTATCCATAAAAAATATAATATTATATATATATATATATATGTGCATATATAAGTGCATTTCACAATGACGAAATAGAATCAAATAATCCACCTTAGTTTTTCCTTTTTATTGATCCTGTTGAAAAAACAGTACGTAGCGGAATTTTAAAATTTTTTATACTAGAGTATTTTTCATAACACAAGTTTGACATACTATATGCATAAATTAACCAGATCTTACTAACCTTGTATGCCAAAGAAGCTCTGCAATTGATGAAAAGAAAAGACATTGTAGAAGGATCTTAACCAACTAGCCTTCTTTGCTATTATTTATCAACGACCGGAATGCATGTGGACGCACGCCATATAGCTCTTCCACTAGGTGGTTCTCCTTCCAACCAATCGAGAAACCCAAAGTTGTAGTTTTCGTGATGTGTGAATAATAGCTCTCAGGGAATTTCAGAGTCTTACTAGCAGAGTCTCACTTTTAAATCTCTCAATTGATCTTAATAACAATGAGACTCACTCCCCTTTTTATAGAGGTTGGGCCCAAGGGTTCGTCCTTATCAGATAAGGCCTTGAAAATTCGAATTAGGATCAATATCTGGTAAAATCTGCGTGAAAACACTTGATCTAACTTACTTCGTGGTAGGCCGAACTTGCGATAAATGATCCTTGCGAGTCTTTATTTCCCACTTGAGATTCTTAGGATAAAACCTTAGTTTTAATTCAAATAACCCAATAGAAAAGATATATGATTAAAATAGTCATATCTAGATAATCTCTAGGAAAATAAATATTCCTGATAATTTAACAAGTGTATCTTGAATTAATTTATTCAAAATTAATCCAATCAATAAATAGGCATGAATTATCTGATCCTGATAATTCAACAAGTTTAACTTGAATTACTTTTTCACATAATTAATTCGACTGATAAACACACATAAATTATCTGATTCTACCAAATTTCAATCAATTTGATAATTTAACACAAGTCACAAATTATTGGAAAAGCACGTCATATCGTTATTGGATTTTTTATAAGCTAGCAGAGGGGACCTAATAGATCTATATAGTTCAAGCTCTCGATAATTATGAAACTTAATATTTCATATATACATTTTATAATTATCAACTTCAATACCACTCCACTAAAAGCTTAGAGCTATATTCTCGAACTATATAAAATTACGAAGCCGTATAGCTAAGTCTTCATAATATATCATAATGTATCATATCCCCATAGGATTATCCATAATCGGCTTAAAGATAAATTTTGTCTTATCTTTTCGATTATCTTACGTTTCATTATCTCACCATCGAAAAACTTACCATTCAAAGACGGTATACCATTCGGTTATATCTATGTATCCAAATGGTTGAGCGCTTCAATTTTTCAATCATAGTATAACGTATATAAGAAGATATTATCTATTCTTGAAGAGGACCTATAGATTCCATATCTATGAATAATAGGTCCATGCTATCAAGAGTCATGCCTCCAATATACTGGCATGCGTACCAAAATAAAATGTGGATGCCACCATTTGGTGTATAAAAAAGACACAAGTCAAGAAAACGGGCTCACTATTCATCTCAGGATTAAGATAAAATACATATGATTGTCTAAAGTGAATCGATTTACTGAGACAAAATTATTAATCCAAATCAATTCACTTTATGTCCCGATCCAACACATCATCATTTATGACAAGGTGCCAATATTTCTATTCACATAGTCCTCCTCCGATGGTGAAGACAAACCATCACCCGTTAGGGATATAGATAATATAACAATCTTTACATGAATAAGACGCCTAACTTTATTCCCTCGATTGTGGATCTTATGATTTAGACCGTCATTTTTAGAATCATGTTTTTTACATAATTTGTCCATCATATGCCTAATTCTAAAGGTTTAAACTTATAGTCTCAGACTTTTGTTTGCTTAACATACATGCAACAAATATGAACATAAAGAGAACAAGATTTGGTATATAAATAATAAATAAATTCTTTATTGATAAAAATGTCTCCAAAAACATACTCCTTAAGGCTTACATGTAACGTCCCGAAATTTATTTAACATTAATGTAATGTAAATGATGAATTAGTGTGCCATAATTAAAGTTTTAACTTTAATTAGATTATTTGGTTGGATTTTTAGTTTTTGGTTGTTTTGTTAAACTGATGTGTTCAAAAGATTTCTTGTTGATTTAAAATGATGTTTTGAGTTTTAAAACACAACAATTTGTAAAATGTTAAAAATACTCCGTTTTACAAAACCGTGGGCGGCATATGGTTTTCGCACAGTAAAACCGCCCACCGATTTTCTCTATTTATTTCTCTCTTATCTCTCTCTCTCCTCACTTTCACGTTTCACTCTCTCTCTCTTCTCTCTCTCTCGGCAGCTCCCTCTCTCTCTCAATCTCTTTCAAAAAATTTTGATTTCCATTCGAATCCAAGCTTCGGAACAGCAAGGAGGAAGCTCAGGGACGTGATTCGGCAACCGAGAACGCGGATTGAAGCTTCGATTCGAGGTTAGATTCGAAATTTCTAAACTTTTTACAAAATTTCTAATTTTGTGTGTTTTTGAAATCTAAGTTTGTTTTAGCTTAGAAAACCGTGGATTTGTGTTAAATGAGCTTAGAACAACTAGAATCTAAACCTAGATTGAAGAAAAACGGATTGGATTCAAGTTTTTCATTTTTCTCCTCTTTTTCTCATTTTCGGATTTTTAAGGATTTCGAGTTCAAATGTTGTTTAAATGATCCCAAACATGTTCTAGAATGTTTTTCTATCAATTATAGTTGTTTTTCATGCCTGGGATTTGAGAAAAACAGGTTAGAAACAAGATTTGGATTTTTGGGGATCGAGAAACCCGTGGCTGGGATTTCTGGATCTTCCCAGTTCGGCAGGCCGAAGTTCATGTTCGGCAGGCCGGAGTGATGATCGGCAGGCCGGTGTTCTTCCGACCGGCAGGCCGAATCTGGGGAAATGTTCGGCAGGCCGAACTTTGCTTCCGGCAGGCCGAACTGTACAGTTCGGCAGGCCGAAGCAGGGCGTCCGGCAGGCCGACCGAGGCATGGAAAATTTTGTGATTTTTACCCGATTTCATTGTTTTGAACCCTGATTTAAATCCCAACCTTATAGGATGATTTTAATGATACAAATGGCACACTAGGACATCATGAAATGATTTGGTAACATAGAATGTTTCGAATTAGATATTGATCGACTTAGTTTGTATCTAGGATTGTTCGTGGTTCCGTGGAGCTAACGTATAGCGGATCGGGATTACGGTGTGGGGTACCGGCACGAGTACTGAGGTAGGACTTCTATCCTATTTCTTTGGTAGCCTGGTTTTGAAATGATTTGGCTTTGAAAATGATTTCTATCAAAATGTTTTCAACGGTTGTTTGAAAATGGTTTTATCGGTTATATTTTAATATACCGTGACATGAAATGAATTTCATAATGAATGTAAATGACAACACTCGGTAATTGGGTTTTGAATGATAATGATAATAAACACATGGGCATGATGCCATATCAGAGATCGGGTCGTGATCGACCTTGGGGGCAGGTCCCGAAACCCAGCTGGGCCACTACGGTGGTGATTTCATGGTTTGCCTAGGTAAAAGTAAACTGGTGTTTTGATTTGACGAGTAGACTGTTCTGTGTCAGAACGGTTCTACTCAATTTATTTATTTATTTATTCAAGTTCATTTTCTGTATAACTCCTGATAATGTTATGTTTCTTTGTATTAAATTATTTTATAAAACTTAGTCCTATTGAGCCTTTCGCTCACGTTTTATCTGTTTTAAATTCCCCCCTTCTAGGTGGTTTCCCATTTAGGTTTGGAGAAGATTCTTCGAACCGAACTCAGGAGCAATAAGAGAATTTATTTGAAATCTGTATTTATTAATCAAGGCATGTAAGACTTAACTTTATTTGTACTTGGACTGTAATTGTATTTGTGATATTGTCAGATTCATGTGTGTGCACAAGTTGTGGGTTGTGGAACCCATATTCGCGGTTTTTATTCAATTATTGTTATTTGTTTAATGATTTTAAATTCTTTATCAAATGTGGTGGAAAAATCTCTTTAATTCTTGCTTAATTGGATTTTTAAACCCTTAATTTCAAATAAACTCTCATTTAATTAACCTAAATATTCCGCCACGTCACCTCCCGTACTCCGGGGCGTGACAGAATGGTATCAGAGCCCAAGGTTATGAACCTTGGGAATTGTGCACACATAGGTTTGACAATGAAATACCTCTGACAGTCAAAATTTTGTTTTCAAAAGTGAGAGAATGGCACCTAGACGTCGTTCGACAGCTGACGCTGAGTTCGAAAATGATGAGGGCCTGATGAGGTCTATGATTGCGGCTTTCCGGCAGATGGTAGCCAATACTAGACCGGAAGACTCCAGTGTTGGTAGTCGGCATGCTTTCTTTAAGGAATTTCGGCGGGCGTCTATTTCGACTTTTGATGGCAATGGGGATCCGCAGTTAGCAGAGTATTGGTTGGATTCGATCTTGAAGCATCTTGATACCCTTGGTGTGCCTGAGGAGTATCGTGTGGAGTTTGCGGCGTATAAGCTCGAGGGTGGTGCTAACACCTGGTGGAAACAAACTAAGCGTCTGGAGCGCGGTGGCGATATCGGTTGGGACAAGTTCGAGGATCTGTTCTATGATCGGTATTTTCCGCAGGGATATAGAGATCAGAAAGCAGCTGAGTTTTATAGATTGCAGCAGGGTGATATGTCAGTTCGGGAGTACGAGGCAAAGTTTAGCGAGTTGGCTAGGTTTGCTCCATCTGCTGTGGCATCGGAGCGTGAGAAATGCATCAAGTTTCAGGAAGGACTCAAGGCTCCTATTCGACGGCAGTTGGTTGCTCTACGGCTTAGGGGTTTCGGAGAGCTTGTGTCGTCGGCGATCTCCGTGGAGAATGATTACGTGCAGTATTGTGAGGACCGAGCCAAGGCTTCAGGAGGACCGCAGAGGAGTGGCAGGAAGAGCACCAGTAGTCGTCCAGCTCCAGGGAAAGGCAAGCAAGGCGGTGCGACCAGTGGCAGCAGCAGTTCGTCTGGCAGCGGGCGCAGCAATCCCTACAGCTTTCATTGTCATTTCTGTCAGCAGCCCAGACACATCAAGAGGAATTGCCCGATCAGGAGTGCTCGTCTTGGATCGCAGACCGGGGAGGATGCCAGTCGTCAGTCTCAGCCTCAGCCTCAGACCCTACCTCCGCCTCTGCAGTACCCGCAGTTGCAGTATCCGCAGTTTTCTCCTCAGCAATTCTCATATCCGACACGGGGACAGCAGTCGCAGTATTTTCAGCGCAGTGTTCCTCAGTATAGAGCTCCGAGTACAGGTAGTGTGCAGTCATCTCCATCTCAGCAGCATCGGCCGAGTAATGCAGGACCCAGTAATGTTGGTAGAGGAAAAGGAAAAGCACCAGTACAGGTTCATGCAATGGCATCTGGAGGGTCAGATTCTCAGACTGGTAACGCGGTTGTCGATGGTATGGTTTTGGTTTCTAGATCTCTAGCTCGCGTTTTATTTGATACCGGTGCCTCTCATTCTCTCATTTCGAGTTCCTTTGTACATGCCTTGGGATTAGAAGTAGAAGAGTTTAAGGAACCCCTAGTTATAACTTCTCCCTTGGGGCGGGTGTGTGTGAATTGTATGTGTAGATCTTGTAAAATAAAGATTGGGGATGAGATTTTGAAAAGTGATTTGATTGTACTCCCCATGAGTTCCTATGATGTGATTTTAGGGATGGACTGGTTGTCCAGGTATAGTGCAGTTGTGGACTGCCAACTTAGAAAGGTGACCCTAGTGTCTGATAGGGGGACGGTAATCACTTACCAGGGTGGTGGTGATTGGCTAATGAGTGAGCGCCTTATAAAGTCATGTCTAGGAGGGCAAAGGAATCTAGATTGTTTTGCTTTTCTTGCCAATCTAGATTGCGAGCCCTATGTTTCGAGTAGTGGTGTAGCGATTCCGGTGGTTGGTGAGTTCGAGGATGTATTCCCCGACGAGTTATCAGGGTTACCACCGCATCGGGAGATTGAGTTTGGTATCGAGTTGTTTCCAGGGACATCACCGATTTCTATGGCATCTTACCGGATGGCGCCGGCAGAAATGAAGGAATTGAGGAAGCAACTTCAGGAGCTTGCTGATAAAGGATATATTCGGAATAGCACATCTCCGTGGGGAGCACCAGTTTTGTTCGCTAAGAAGCACGATGGGACTCTCAGGTTATGTGTGGATTATCGGCAGCTGAATCGTGTTACGGTGAAGAACAAGTATCCCTTGCCTAGGATTGATGAGCTATTTGATCAGTTGGGAGGTTCGCGATACTTCTCGAAGATTGATTTGCGGTCAGGTTATCATCAGCTCAGAATCAAGGAAGAGGATATTCCCAAGACAGCTTTTAGGACTCGGTATGGGCACTTCGAGTTTCTGGTTATGTCTTTCGGGTTGACGAATGCTCCAGCAGCTTTTATGGATTTGATGAACAGGATATTTAGGTCGTATCTGGATCAGTTTGTGATCGTGTTCATCGATGATATTCTTGTGTATTCCAAGACTTGGGAGGAGCATGAGCAGTATCTTCGGATCGTGCTTCAGACTCTGCAGGAGCACCAGTTGTATGCTAAGAGAGAAAAATGTGAGTTCTGGTTGACTGAGGTCAAATTTCTGGGTCATGTCATCTCGAAGCAAGGTATTTCAGTGGATCCGTCCAAGATTGAAGCTATATTGGAGTGGGAACGACCAAGGAATGTAGCGGAGATTCGCAACTTCTTAGGTCTTGCTGGATATTACCGAAAATTTGTAAAGGACTTTTCGAAGATTGCAGCTCCGTTGACGAGGTTGATCAGGAAAAACGTCAGGTTTGAGTGGGATGAAGACTGTGAGTCTGCTTTTCAGGAATTGAAGAACCGGTTGACTTCAGCTCTAGTATTAGTTATTCCTAGCAGTGATGAGCCGTATGAGGTTTATGCTGATGCTTCAAGGCGCGGACTTGGATGCGTGTTGATGCAGCATGGACGTGTGGTTGCGTACGGATCGAGACAGCTACGACCTCACGAGCGGAATTATCCTACTCACGATTTAGAGCTTGCAGCGGTGATCTACGCGCTGAAGATTTGGAGGTGTTACTTGTATGGAGCATCGTTTCAGGTCTTCTCCGATCATAAGAGTTTGAGGCATTTGTTCACTCAGAGGGATCTCAACTTGAGGCAGCGCAGATGGGTGGAGTACATGGAGGATTATGATTTCGCGTTGCAGTATCATCCCGGGAAAGCTAATGTGGTAGCGGACGCGCTTAGCAGAAAGTCTTCAGGGATTCTCGCTTGTTTGATTTTTGAGGACTGGAGTAGGGATGCGACAGTGAGTGAGTATCGGCTACAGTATCATGAAGACGGTGATCGAGTTTTGTTGTATCATGTGGAAATGACTCCAGCTCTTGTTCGGATGGTGAAGCAAGGTCAGTGGCAAGATCGACATTTGCAGGGGATTTGGTCGCGGATTCAGAACGGGGAGCAGTTCGAGGAATGGAGCGTGCATGCAGATGGATCGTTGTACTTCCGGGAGCGTCTTGCAGTTCCAGTTATCGCCGAGGTGACGAAAGCCGTTCTAGATGAAGCTCATAGGTCTCAGTTTGCTATTCATCCGGGGAGCACCAAGATGTATCGTGATTTGAAGAGGCACTATTGGTGGAGAGGCATGAAGAAAGATGTTCGCGAGTACGTGGCCAAGTGTTCGACGTGTCTCCAGGTGAAAGCTGAGCATCAGAAGCCTGCAGGTCAGCTTCAGCCGCTTCCTATTCCAGGGTGGAAATGGGAGCATGTGACGATGGATTTCCTCACAGGTTTGTCGAGGACGGAGCAGCGGCATGATGCAGTTTGGGTTGTGGTCGACAGGTTGACGAAATCGGCGCATTTCATTCCGTTTAGGTCGACGTGTTCCAGGAAGATTCTCGGGGAGTTGTATATGCAGAACATTGTGAGGTTGCATGGAGTTCCTTTGTCCATCACTTCTGATCGAGACACCAGGTTTAATGCTAAGTACTGGAGGAGTTTTCAGGAGGCTTTGGGTACGGATTTGAACTTCAGTACGGCGTTTCATCCTCAGACTGATGGGCAGTCTGAGCGGGTTATTCAGGTTCTCGAGGATATGTTGCGTGCTTGTGCGTTGGACTTCGGCGGGAATTGGAAGCAATGTTTGCATTTGGCGGAGTTCTCGTACAACAACAGTTATCAGGCGAGTATTGGTATGGCACCATTTGAGGCATTGTATGGGCGACCGTGTCGGTCACCTGTGTGTTGGGCCGAGCCGGAGGATAGAGTTATTCTTGGGCCGGATGAGATTCGTGACAGCAACGAGAAAGTCGCGGTGATTCGGGATCGGTTGAGAGCAGCTCAGAGTCGGCAGAAGAGCTACGCGGATAGGAGACGTAGACCTTTAGAATTCGCGGTTGGAGATTTTGTTCTCTTGAGGGTGTCACCTCGTAAGGGAACTATGCGGTTCGGGGTGAGTGGGAAGCTCGCGCCGAGGTATATTGGGCCGTTCGAGATCACTCAGCGTGTTGGTGTGGTCGCTTATCGGCTTGATCTTCCGCCCGAACTTTCTCATGTGCACGATGTGTTTCATGTGTCGATGCTTAGGAAGTGTCCACCTGAGCAGGGTAAGATAGTATCGTTTCGTGATGTGCAGGTTCAGGAGGATACGACGTACGAAGAAGTGCCGATTCAGATCATCGACCGGAAAGTGATTAGCTTGCGTCGTCGTGAGATACCGTTGGTAAAGGTCGTGTGGCAGCATCACGGGGTTGATGAAGCCACTTGGGAATTAGAGTCGAGTATGCGGGAATTGTATCCACATTTGTTTTGTTTTTGAGATGAGTTGTAAATTTCGAGGACGAAATTTCTTTTAGGGGTGGAGAGCTGTAACGTCTCGAAATTTATTTAACATTAATGTAATGTAAATGATGAATTAGTGTGCCATAATTAAAGTTTTAACTTTAATTAGATTATTTGGTTGGATTTTTAGTTTTTGGTTGTTTTGTTAAACTGATGTGTTCAAAAGATTTCTTGTTGATTTAAAATGTTGTTTTGAGTTTTAAAACACAACAATTTGTAAAATGTTAAAAATACTCCGTTTTACAAAACCGTGGGCGGCACATGGTTTTCGCACAGTAAACCGCCCACCGATTTTCTCTATTTATTTCTCTCTTATCTCTCTCTCTCCTCACTTTCACGTTTCACTCTCTCTCTCTTCTCTCTCTCTCGGCAGCTCCCTCTCTCTCTCAATCTCTTTCAAAAAATTTTGATTTCCATTCGAATCCAAGCTTCGGAACAGCAAGGAGGAAGCTCAGGGACGTGATTCGGCAACCGAGAACGCGGATTGAAGCTTCGATTCGAGGTTAGATTCGAAATTTCTAAACTTTTTACAAAATTTCTAATTTTGTGTGTTTTTGAAATCTAAGTTTGTTTTAGCTTAGAAAACCGTGGATTTGTGTTAAATGAGCTTAGAACAACTAGAATCTAAACCTAGATTGAAGAAAAACGGATTGGATTCAAGTTTTTCATTTTTCTCCTCTTTTTCTCATTTTCGGATTTTTAAGGATTTCGAGTTCAAATGTTGTTTAAATGATCCCAAACATGTTCTAGAATGTTTTTCTATCAATTATAGTTGTTTTTCATGCCTGGGATTTGAGAAAAACAAGTTAGAAACAAGATTTGGATTTTTGGGGATCGAGAAACCCGTGGCTGGGATTTCTGGATCTTCCCAGTTCGGCAGGCCGAAGTTCATGTTCGGCAGGCCGGAGTGATGATCGGCAGGCCGGTGTTCTTCCGACCGGCAGGCCGAATCTGGGGAAATGTTCGGCAGGCCGAACTTTGCTTCCGGCAGGCCGAACTGTACAGTTCGGCAGGCCGAAGCAGGACGTCCGGCAGGCCGACCGAGGCATGGAAAATTTTGTGATTTTTACCCGATTTCATTGTTTTGAACCCTGATTTAAATCCCAACCTTATAGGATGATTTTAATGATACAAATGGCACACTAGGACATCATGAAATGATTTGGTAACATAGAATGTTTCGAATTAGATATTGATCGACTTAGTTTGTATCTAGGATTGTTCGTGGTTCCGTGGAGCTAACGTATAGCGGATCGGGATTACGGTGTGGGGTACCGGCACGAGTACTGAGGTAGGACTTCTATCCTATTTCTTTGGTAGCCTGGTTTTGAAATGATTTGGCTTTGAAAATGATTTCTATCAAAATGTTTTCAACGGTTGTTTGAAAATGGTTTTATCGGTTATATTTTAATATACCGTGACATGAAATGAATTTCATAATGAATGTAAATGACAACACTCGGTAATTGGGTTTTGAATGATAATGATAATAAACACATGGGCATGATGCCATATCAGAGATCGGGTCGTGATCGACCTTGGGGGCAGGTCCCGAAACCCAGCTGGGCCACTACGGTGGTGATTTCATGGTTTGCCTAGGTAAAAGTAAACTGGTGTTTTGATTTGACGAGTAGACTGTTCTGTGTCAGAACGGTTCTACTCAATTTATTTATTTATTTATTCAAGTTCCTTTTCTGTATAACTCCTGATAATGTTATGTTTCTTTGTATTAAATTATTTTATAAAACTTAGTCCTATTGAGCCTTTCGCTCACGTTTTATCTGTTTTAAATTCCCCCCTTCTAGGTGGTTTCCCATTTAGGTTTGGAGAAGATTCTTCGAACCGAACTCAGGAGCAATAGGAGAATTTATTTGAAATCTGTATTTATTAATCAAGGCATGTAAGACTTAACTTTATTTGTACTTGGACTGTAATTGTATTTGTGATATTGTCAGATTCATGTGTGTGCACAAGTTGTGGGTTGTGGAACCCATATTCGCGGTTTTTATTCAATTATTGTTATTTGTTTAATGATTTTAAATTCTTTATCAAATGTGGTGGAAAAATCTCTTTAATTCTTGCTTAATTGGATTTTTAAACCCTTAATTTCAAATAAACTCTCATTTAATTAACCTAAATATTCCGCCACGTCACCTCCCGTACTCCGGGGCGTGACATTACATGTCCAACAAATTCTCCCCGACAATCAAGCTGCACTTCCTTCTAGCAAGTGGCTAAGAGTCAGCAAGCAATCTTGGCCTCTTGGCAGGAGGTTTGTTGCCCTTTTCCTTTTTAGCCTGGCCACGATACGGCACCTGAACTCAAAGCTATGATCAAATTTGATTGGATCTGATTCGTTTAGATTCCATAGATCAACCGATTTAGTCTGGTCCTATTTGACCCAACCCTGGAACTTAGAACGGCCGGCATGTTTTGGATAGTAGAAGGGGAGAGTGGAAGTCGTGCCCATCCTTTCTCTAGTCACGAGTAGGAACATGGAATTCTAAGACCAAATACATGTACATGACAAAACGACAAATTAAAAAATACGTGACCTGATTTGATAAGCTACCCGCAAAAATAATTTACCGACACATAACAATTCATTCTTGTGTTCAGCACATGGGGCCATGTCTCTTGAACAATCATAGTACGGCCGCTCATGTTGTAATGTTTGAAAAAATTCATTAAATTAAATGTAGAATTAATTTTGATTTAGATAATAAATTTTTCTCTTTAAATCATATTTTGTATAACTAAGATAAAATATGAAGTGGTCAAGTTGAAGAAAAAGAGAGCATCTTGTGAAAGCTAAGCTTGTTGCATGTACAGCCTACATTCAACAATTAACGACTTAATTAAGTACGCAATTTCTTGGAATTTACTTTCCTCAATTTGGTGCAAATACTGTATTTCTCTCCCCTCTACCACCGCAACAACTTTTGCAACAAGATGATGATGATAGTGACGATGATTATGACGCTTATCACCTCATGGTACCTGGTAACCTATGTTATTAGACTTATAGTTTAAAACTTCAATTTTATGTATGAATTTATAGTCTAGGCTTCTATTTTATGTACTAGTGTGAATGTTGAAAGTAAGCGTGGAATTATTGTGTATTTTTTATTGTTAATTATTATTGATACTATATTTGTGATTTATTATCAATTTGTATTTAAAATAATAATATAGGTTCAAAAAATAAATTAAAAATATTAATTAAAACCAAATTCATTTTTAAAAATAATTTAAACAATGTTAAAAATGCAAAACTTGTTGACGCTAAATGGCGTGAGCAATTTTGATTTTTAGGAAACTTACTGACGCCTGATGGCATGTGCAAGTTTTTATTTAGTGTTAGCAAATTTTTACATAGTTCGTGTATGATAAACTTTTTTTAAGGACTTCCTAATACCAAAATGTTATCGTTAACTTCTATTTAATTTAGCAACGCGTTAACCACGTCGCTAAGTGTATTTAGTTACGACAAGTTAGCAACGGCTCAAAAACGTTAGAAAGCTAATTTCCCTGAGGCATTAGAACACTTTCCGACCCAATCAATGTGTTGGTAACGACACTTTTTTCTAGTAGTGATAGGTATTTCGCCGCCTAATTTACAACAGAGAATGTTCCGTTTTAACAAGGAGAAAATTGCTAAGCTAAAGAAGAAAGCTAACACAAAGATATGAGAATAATTATTAAGAAGTCCAATTATACGGAGACAATCTATTCTCTTCAAGCCCTATTGGCTCATCTTTGGATATCCATAACCCAAAACCGACGCAGGCTAGGCCCTGACAAAGAAGCTTGTTTCAGGGTAGTAGCAGGCATGAGGCCGAGAATTCAACCTCCATTTTTGGAGGGTATTTTGGTAATTTTGTGTCAGCGGCGACGCCTAAGTGAAAAGCAATAATAAAGCTACTGGGAAACGATTTGGGTTGGGACGGCTTGGAAGATGAATAGGGTAATGGCTTCCCAGACAGCAACAGAAGTGAGGAAGTTCTTAGGGTGCATTTATTTCGTGGTTTGAATCATTTTGCTACAGTATTTTTTCTCACCAAAATTTAAATCTTTGTTCAAATTTTCTATTCAAATATATGAATCAAACGGGCTCTTAGAGGATTGGCCAAAAAGCCCCGCCCTACCACACTGGTAGCTCACCGAAGTTCGATGTCTATGGCAATGATTTTGGTTGGGGACAGCCGGTCGTGGCGCAAAGCGGCCCGGTGACCAATTTCGACTGTAAAGTGAGGGTGTTCTCTGGGGTTGAAGAAGAAAGCTGTAACGCCCCTATATGGGGGTTAACAGTTTTTAATGAGATAAAATAAAAATAAATAATAAAAGTAAAACCTTAAAGATTAAAATTTGCCCGGGACTTAAATGAAAACTCTCAACTCAAAAATAAAAATATAAACGACAAATAAACCACAGTTTTAATGTAGCACCTTAAATTTAATAATATAAACTGTTGTCATCATCATTTTAACCCTCAACACATTATAATACAGTCACAGAAAGTAACAATTGATGCTTACATTATCATGAAGAACATTCTCAACGATTGAAGCAGTCCCAATGTAATATAGTTACATCACTTCCTCAACTATATTTCTCGTAGCCACCTCACACTTAGTGAGTCCTGAAAAGATATAAACATAAGGGAATGAGCAACACTATGCTCAGTAGAGAAAGCCATTACTCACCTTTAGGTTTTTATCATTACCACATTAAAACCTGCATGGTTAGTAAGTTACATCATATTCCAGATTATGAGGTTTATTATGATCACATCTTATGGATACCGTAGTTAATCGTTACCAAGTGTCATAATTACACATTTATACAAATATTTCCAATCATCATTGTTCCTAGGTATCCATGTTAAATTGAGTATCACTCAACTCATCGAAACCCAAATGGGCGCACTTGATCACCCTATAAACATTCCAAGGGTGTTCCGGTGAGGGGACATCAAGCCCCGAGTCCTCACCAAATCAATTCCTGTACAGTGTGTTCTGGGACTTTCAACCCAAGGAAGCGTCATCGCCTTCCCCCTACTTTACCTTTTAGGGTATTCATGCCCAAGGACGTAACCGTCGCCCTTTTCATGTCTCACAATTTCTCTATATTAAATCATTATTAATAGAGTTAATTTTCCTAACCATGCTTCTCAATTTATAACATGTGTCAATTCATTATGTTCCTCGCCGTACAATACAAGACGAGTCCATGTCATAGTTTCATATGTGATACACATATAATATCAGTTCAACATAGATATATATATATTGCGGCAAAACAATCAATTTTAATTCTATAAAAACCTCACAAAAGATGAGTAATAGAATCCCTACCTTTTAAGCTTATCAACAGTCTCTTAATCCTGGAATCAATTAACGTTAGCTCCATACTCCCTTGATCCTAAGGCGTGCATAAGGACAATTAAAACTAAAGCACAACATACAACTACATTCATAAAATTTATTTTAATTTAATCTTAGAATTTCAAGAAATAACCACTGCCCATAGAGGTATTATAAAGTTTAACAATATAAATTTTCTGTCTAGGGCATATACACTTAGACTTCATACATATGCTCCAAAATAGCAACAAACATATACTTAGGTTTAAGAACGCAAATTTGAATAATCCTTTAGTATAAAAGAAAATTTATAAATGAAAGACTAAATTTGTTCATAAGATTCTAACCTCGGATTATGGTTAGTTGGAAGCTTGAAATGGCTTCAAAACAGGTTCCTTTAGTTCGGTATGACTGAAATTCTTGCTCAAATGGAGGTGATCGTGGCTGATTTTTATGGCTGCCTTGAAGAAGTTCTCTAAGTATTTTGCTTCAGCAAAGAAATAAGAAGAAGAGTGTGGGAACCGTGGAAGAGAAAGGAAGAAAAGATGAAGTCTTTGAAGAGAAGTGATAGAAACAATTATAGAGGAGACATGCTTCAGCATGTCACGGAGGAAATAAAGAAAATGAGGGTCAAGAGTAGTTGGAAAAGATATCCTTATGTCTCATCTAAAGACTTTAACACACATAATGCCAATATGACATTTTTGAGATTTATTAGAAGTTCTAAGGCTTTTTAGTAATCATACTAAATAAATATAGGAGAATTTTACAAAACTTAAAAATAGATAAAAATAAATATTATAAAATAAATTTAAATGAAGCAATTTTTTTTTATACATTAAAAATTAATTTAATTACCTCAATACCCGTTAGGAGAATAACGGGTGTCACAGCTCTACCCCCCTTAAAGAATTTCGTCCTCGAAATTTCAATTCTAGCAATACTAGTAAAAATTTTGATTCCATTATGATTCCAATTTCGAGTCTAAACCGTTAATGTTGTTTGTCCTCCAAATTTAAGTCATCGTATTTCCACTTATTTACTTGCATAATAAATCTTACTCTAATTTCTAAATCCCTCAATGAGAGTATTTCTGACAAGTTTCAACTTGTAACACCGTATAATAGTCTAAGAATCTGATCAGGCATACATATTTACCATACCATGATTCCAGTTCTTCATTGTCCATGGACTGTGATTTACAATCACATTTAAGGAGATTGCCAGAGAAATTTTATATACTTCATCTTTAGGTTCTTTTTCCTTTTTGAGTAAGGAAAAGTCAAATATATTTGATTTCATACCTCAACTAATAAACTAAAACATAATCATAAAACATATATCACAAACACTTTTATTCAAAACTATACATTAAACTTACTCATAGAGATATTAAACGGAATCTCAGAGTTGCAAACATACCCGACATATTTTTCATTAAACAGCTATCCTCATGACACAAAAATTCAACCCAAATAATATACTCATATTTCATATGGAATATCCCCATAACTGACTCTGGTACTTCCACATAATATTAACAGAATATTACACATTACAAACATAATACAGATACGTTTCGAGAGTACAAGGCACTCCGTATACCAGCTATCCATATCATGCATGCTTAGAGGATACAAAAACATCGATAAACAAAAGATCGGACCTTAAGAAGGATGCGTTTCGAGAGCATCAAGTACTCTGTATCCAGCCATCCCGGCATTAGGCTCAATGAATCTAAAAGATTTAACAACGACGTACCACAAAAAACACAGAATACAAGGTAAACGGTTATTCGTAACACACGAAATACGGACACACATGCCTACATGCCATAGATAAAACAAAAAGATTACAGATGGAGATTCAAATCAATTGGCCGCTCCCGGCTTTCCCTTTCCCATTCAAGCTTGGATGTTGCAGTGTCGGATTCTGGATGTATGATTTGCATTTTATCTATCAATTCCTCAGCTGTTGAAGCAGTGACAAAGATTTGTCTCTCCGATTCTGTAGTGATGTTTTCTTCCACAGCGTAATCTAGAAATTTCAAAAGACCGTCATAAAAACCCTTTACGTTCAGCAGTCCCAAAGGTTTGGAATAAAAGCCCAACAATTGCCCACAAGCAACTATAAATATTTCCTCAAGAGTACCTAGACCACCAGGTAATGCTATAAAAGCATCAGAATTATAGATTATGTCTTTAAAATTTTTAGGGATACTCCTGACTCCTTCTCCCTTACCTATGGCTTCCTTACAAAGGTTTCCTTCAACTGGAATATGAGGCCAAATTCTTACATCAGTAGCGTCGCTAGACCTAGCTGCTAGTGCCATATTTACCATCATTTTTATACTACCACCCCCATAGATTATGTTAATCTTCTTGCGTGCTAGGACTTGCCCTAAGTGATTTGCAGCTTCTAAATAAGCTTTATCTTTTCCAAAGCTGGAACCACAAAAGACACAGACATTCTTTATTTTCTTCGTGGACTGGGAGGTAGACATATTTGGTTTATAGAAGTGGTTGCTTAATGTCTGCTCCACTTAGACTTCGAGTTCTACATGAGATTTTAAAGATGAGAAATATACAAAAAGGGCTAAAGAGATAGACGAGTAGGTAATGAAAAGGTAATCCAAAGATTTAAACAAAATCTTGTGCGGATAAGAAAGTAAGATAAGGTGATTGATAGTTTACAGAAAATCTGATTCACTTTTTGAAAAAGATTAGACTCTAATTGTATAACTTTTGACAATTGAGAACAATTCGACAGAAGACCCTCTTGACACAACTGTAGACTTTTTGACAAATATACACCAAGTCTAAAAATTTAATATAAACGACAAATACTGTAGAACTTTTGAAATTTGAGACACAAATCTTGAAATATCTGGATAAGCTTTTCAAAATTCAAACATATTACTGTATCGTATGTAACGTGTCTGATAAGATAATATATTTTATTATATATATATTTAAGAAAATCATAAATTAAATAAGATATTAACACTTACTGTATCAATCTAATAATCACAATTATTTCAAACACAAAAGCAAATATTCTGAGTAAAAGAAAAACACAAACTGTTGAACATCAGCTAAAACTGCTTCAAATAAGCAAAGACTAAATAACCTTTATAGTGCGATGACTTATTCCCCATCCAGTTTTCTTATGGCTTGGCAAACAGGATCTAGAAATACCATATTCCTAAGGCGTTGTCTTTCTGTATAAAATTTAGGCCAGAGTTTAAAAATAGCTCCTTGAACATATCCACTAGGGTGACCGTGAAGAGGAGGATGGATGCTATCCAAGTTCTCCTTTGAAAGTCCATCCCTACAAAACCTTATTTTATCCTCTCTATTCGTAGACATATAACCAGGTGAAGTACATTTACTGTTACAATTTTGTCTTCCACATTTGTTACAAGTAACCACGATGGCACGAGCTCTTCTTTTCATTGCACTACGACTGGTACCTGTTCCTGGTAAACCGACATCTTGACTAAAGTCACTCGGACGGATTTTCCCCTCTATCAACATTCTCACATCACAAGGGATACCAAAACGCATAAGAATCCACAACCGAGTAATTCTAGCCTTGTATTTCTTTCTGAGAATCTTTTGGGAGAGTGATGGGAAATACTTTCTCAGGTGTTGGTACTTTGGGTCCATGATGAGATGAAAGAAGAGTAAATAGAAAGGAAAAATTAAGATAGTAAATTGCAGAATCCTAGAATTCCTTCTTCTTTTTGAGGAAAAGAAGAATTTTTAATGAAAAAGAAGAGGATTTGCGATTTAGAGAGAAAATAACAAATTAAGAGAGGAAAAAGTGAACTCGGAGAAATAAGCTCCTATGCACAGTAAACGTATATGTAAACAATAATTAAACCACTGTATATGACACGTATAGAGACCACGTGGGAGAGACAGTGTGAATCAAACTGATTTAAGATTTGAACTAGGCCCAAATGTTCTTAGTTGAAAATGGTCAGGTTGTTTCGGGCCTTAACACATTTAGAACGAGTTAAATAACAAACATAAAATTGAAAACCAATTCGTATGAATCTTAAACCCAATTCAAAGCCCACTATAGATAAAGTTAACTATAAACAACAAATCTAATTTAACGACAACAAGGATCTTCCTGAATGATATTTAAAATCATTTCATAACAACACAATCTTCCAGCAACTCAAATAATTTTGTTTTAATCAAAACCTTATTGAACAATGCATACACCCATACGTTATTCATAATACTTAACATCTATCAATGGATTCATCATCATTACTACCAAGGGTTTAGAATGCGACTAACCTTGAAATCAATACGATTTACGTCTTTCAACGTAGACCATATCAACGAACAAAGACACTTGATGTTACTACTTAAGAACATCTACAATCCCCACAATTCTACTTATACAATATCGAATTTCCTCATATAACAAAATCTTAGGTAACCAAAAGATTCACTGATACACTTAAATACAATGTACGTAACGAAATATTCCAATTTTGAGATTCATGCATTCTAGACTTTACACAGTCTCAACAGACCAAAAGTCTAACATTTATCTCTCTCAAGATTCAATACCATGATTCCCAACTTATATCATATTCCTCAAATATATAGAACTTTCAAGAAAAGTTATTGACACTTACGTGCTCCATCGAATCCACACATAATCATTACTTAGGTTTGAATCAATTACGAAAAATTTGACATATCTACGTCAAACTTTAAAATCAATAAATCAAGCCTTATATTTCTTATTGTTTTTCACGAGACAAAAGGCTTTTAAATCCTCTTATCTATACGAATTTCTCATCGTTTATACGAATTAGATATGCTTATAGATCCAAATATTATACGAATCTCTCATAAGCAATCTACTTATAAACTCATTCCATATAATTATCATTCCCTCATAACTATTAATACTTTCCTTCTATATAATTATTGTACTCATATAACTATTAATATTTTCATTCTATGGCCTTTCCATGTTACATCCTTCTAGACTGTATAAATCAATGTGAAGGTTCATTTTGATGATGACAATAAAAATTCAGCTTCAAAACCATCTCAAAAATATATTTTTTTAAAGTGGTGCTACACTCCCTAGGTTAACCGAACCTAAGCTCTGATACCAAAAATTCTGTAACGCCCCTATATGGGGGTTAACAGTTTTTAATGAGATAAAATAAAAATAAATAATAAAAGTAAAACCTTAAAGATTAAAATTTGCCCGGGACTTAAATGAAAACTCTCAACTCAAAAATAAAAATATAAACGACAAATAAACCACAGTTTTAATGTAGCACCTTAAATTTAATAATATAAACTGTTGTCATCATCATTTTAACCCTCAACACATTATAATACAGTCACAGAAAGTAACAATTGATGCTTACATTATCATGAAGAACATTCTCAACGATTGAAGCAGTCCCAATGTAATATAGTTACATCACTTCCTCAACTATATTTCTCGTAGCCACCTCACACTTAGTGAGTCCTGAAAAGATATAAACATAAGGGAATGAGCAACACTATGCTCAGTAGAGAAAGCCATTACTCACCTTTAGGTTTTTATCATTACCACATTAAAACCTGCATGGTTAGTAAGTTACATCATATTCCAGATTATGAGGTTTATTATGATCACATCTTATGGATACCGTAGTTAATCGTTACCAAGTGTCATAATTACACATTTATACAAATATTTCCAATCATCATTGTTCCTAGGTATCCATGTTAAATTGAGTATCACTCAACTCATCGAAACCCAAATGGGCGCACTTGATCACCCTATAAACATTCCAAGGGTGTTCCGGTGAGGGGACATCAAGCCCCGAGTCCTCACCAAATCAATTCCTGTACAGTGTGTTCTGGGACTTTCAACCCAAGGAAGCGTCATCGCCTTCCCCCTACTTTACCTTTTAGGGTATTCATGCCCAAGGACGTAACCGTCGCCCTTTTCATGTCTCACAATTTCTCTATATTAAATCATTATTAATAGAGTTAATTTTCCTAACCATGCTTCTCAATTTATAACATGTGTCAATTCATTATGTTCCTCGCCGTACAATACAAGACGAGTCCATGTCATAGTTTCATATGTGATACACATATAATATCAGTTCAACATAGATATATATATATTGCGGCAAAACAATCAATTTTAATTCTATAAAAACCTCACAAAAGATGAGTAATAGAATCCCTACCTTTTAAGCTTATCAACAGTCTCTTAATCCTGGAATCAATTAACGTTAGCTCCATACTCCCTTGATCCTAAGGCGTGCATAAGGACAATTAAAACTAAAGCACAACATACAACTACATTCATAAAATTTATTTTAATTTAATCTTAGAATTTCAAGAAATAACCACTGCCCATAGAGGTATTATAAAGTTTAACAATATAAATTTTCTGTCTAGGGCATATACACTTAGACTTCATACATATGCTCCAAAATAGCAACAAACATATACTTAGGTTTAAGAACGCAAATTTGAATAATCCTTTAGTATAAAAGAAAATTTATAAATGAAAGACTAAATTTGTTCATAAGATTCTAACCTCGGATTATGGTTAGTTGGAAGCTTGAAATGGCTTCAAAACAGGTTCCTTTAGTTCGGTATGACTGAAATTCTTGCTCAAATGGAGGTGATCGTGGCTGATTTTTATGGCTGCCTTGAAGAAGTTCTCTAAGTATTTTGCTTCAGCAAAGAAATAAGAAGAAGAGTGTGGGAACCGTGGAAGAGAAAGGAAGAAAAGATGAAGTCTTTGAAGAGAAGTGATAGAAACAATTATAGAGGAGACATGCTTCAGCATGTCACGGAGGAAATAAAGAAAATGAGGGTCAAGAGTAGTTGGAAAAGATATCCTTATGTCTCATCTAAAGACTTTAACACACATAATGCCAATATGACATTTTTGAGATTTATTAGAAGTTCTAAGGCTTTTTAGTAATCATACTAAATAAATATAGGAGAATTTTACAAAACTTAAAAATAGATAAAAATAAATATTATAAAATAAATTTAAATGAAGCAATTTTTTTTTATACATTAAAAATTAATTTAATTACCTCAATACCCGTTAGGAGAATAACGGGTGTCACAAAAGCATTGATTTTAATGTTTGCCTTTTGGCTGAGATACTCGAGGCTAGGGCATGTGATGCAGATTTTGTAGAAAATTTAGCTAAATGATGATGTAGTAGCTTTATTTATTGTTTATTTGTTTTTGTGTTTCTGGATTGTTGTCTATTAATTCCGTTTTGGATTTTTTTTTTCTTCTTATGTTTTTCTCCAAATTTCTTCTAAGCTAATAATAATTAGCATCTATTCAGTTACAGGCATTCCATTTCATAAGTTGCACAATATATAATAAGATAACTACATATTAAGTAAATGTGTTGATAGTTTTCTAAGCATTAGAATTATCAAAAGAAATTAAATAAAAAGGTGATAATATACAGCAACAAAAATCAAAGTGGCGTTAGTGAGACAAACAAACAATTATAAAAAATAAAAAAAAAAGATCAAAGTGGTGTTAGTGACCTATGCCTTCATCATTAAAAAATAAAAAATAAAAAATAAAAAAAAGACAAACAGACAAACAAAGCTGCTCGATCCCCTCCATCTTATTTTAACTACCTCCCTAATTTTTTCAGAATTATTCTCAACTTATTATAATTTTAAGAGCTTTCTGGGTTGCAGAGCCCCCTAGGGAAAAGTTATCATGTCCCTTAACAATATCCGCTTCATCTCCACGAGCACTGTTCCCCCGGCGGCGAGTGACGATGATCACAAGGACAAGGAGCTTGGTCGACGTTGCAGAATAGAGTTGACTCCATGGGATCTGCGACTCGCCTTATGGGAACCCATCCAAAAGGGCCTTCTTTTCCACAAACCGGCCATTACCGACAGCGACTCTTTTTCTCTCAGTGCCACCACTACTTTGGTAGATCACTTAAAAGCCACTCTCTCCCAAGCTTTGCAAATATTCTACCCTCTCGCTGGCCGTCTCGCCGTGGTCGAAGATGAAGATGGTGGCACCAGCACCTGCACCGCCACCATTTTCATCGACTGCAACGGCGCCGGAGCCCTCTTTGTCCATGCTGCCATCGACAGCGTCACGGTGGCTGATATTCTGCAACCGGTTGTTGTCCCCGACGCCATCGTCTACTCTTTCTTTCCAATGAACGGAGTACTAAATGTCGAAGCCGCTTTTTCCGGATCACCGTTGCTAGCCGTGCAGGTGACCGAGCTCGTCGACGGCATTTTCATCGCTTGTACTATGAACCACTGCGCCGGCGATGGCATGTCTTTCTGGCATTTCTTCAACGTTTGGTCCGAGATCTCTCGCGGTGACGGATTAGTTTGCGCATCATCAAGGCCTAGACCACCGCCGCCAGTTTTCTGTCGCGAGTTTCTTGACGGCTTTATCGATCTCCCAATCAGCATTCCTTTCTCTCGTGACGCAATAATCTCAAAGATCAACAGGTATGTTCCGCCGCCTAATTTACAGCAGAGAATTTTCAGCTTTTCCAAGGAGAAAATCACCAAGCTGAAGAAGAAAGCTAATTCAGAGATGGGAATAATTGTTAGCAAGTCCAATGATGTGGGGACGATCTCTTCTCTTCAAGCACTACTAGCTCATCTTTGGATATCCATAACCCGCAACCGGCGCAACCTAGACCCCGACGAGGAAGTTTGTTACAAGGTAGCGGTGGGCATGAGGCCGAGAATTCAGCCGCCGTTACCGAAGGAGTATTTCGGCAATTCTGTGCGAACGATGATGCCGAAGTGCACAGCAAGGGAGCTGCTGGAGCGGGGCTTGGGTTGGGCGGCTTGGGAGATCAACAGGAAAATTGCTTCGGTGACACCGGCAGAAGAGAGGAAGTCCTCGGACGATTGGGCAAAAAGCTTCACCCTGCCTCACTTGGGGAAGTTTCCGCCTAACACGCTAATCACCGGCAGCTCGCCGAGGTTCGATGTCTACGGCAACGATTTCGGTTGGGGAAGGCCGGTCACGGTGCGAAGCGGTCCGGCGGCAAAGTTCGACGGTAAGTTGACGGTGTTTCCCGGGGCTGACGAAGGAAGCATTGATTTTGAAGTTTGCATTTTGGCCGAGACACTCGAGGCTATGGCATGTGATGCAGATTTTGTAGAGACTTTAGCTAAATGATGAAGAAGTATTTTATATTTTTTTAGTTGTTTTTGTGTTTGCTTTGCTTTCTGGATTGTCTATTGATCCCATTTTTCATTTGTTTTCGTCTCATGTCTTTCTCCAAATTGCGTCCGAGCTCATGTCATAATTAGCATCTGTCGGTGACAAGTATTCCATTTCACATGTTGCAAAATATATAATTGTCTAATTATATACATATTTGAGTAAATGAGGTGATAGTATTCTTGCATAGTCTAGCATTTATGCGTTGTGATATTGCTTTTGTGCTGTTGAACTGTATCATGGACTAAAAATGGTACCAAAACACCTACCTTGTCGGCGAATTTGGACCACTGGCTACACGACTCCACTAGAGGAGGAGACGCACAATTAGGCGGGCGACATTACGGAGCGTCGTCAAATAGATCCGAAGAAAGGCGATAACTCAGGTTTACAGGCGACTAGCCTGGAAAACTAAAGCCATGTACCAAACTTAGTGAAATGCCCTGTCGCTTTTCCACTCCCAAATATGTTTTAACCGGTTACCGGCTAAATGAGGTCGGCAATTGTTGCAACTGCCATCACCATGATCCCCACGTTGGATCTAAGCTGGATGGTCAAAATTAATTGGAGGAAGCTTCCATCGGAATGTATGGAAGCATTCCCCTATGCTGATATATACTTATATGTAAATATCATAAAAAATTTCAATATTTATTAAAGTCTGACGGAATGATTATGTATACTAAGTATAAATTTTGGTTTATAATTGATAGATAAAGCTAGACATTTTATTTTGTTAAAGATTGTGATTTTATCTATTTTTAACTTGATAAAATAATCTTATTTGGATTATAATGATACTGTGAGAACTGAATAAAGACATCAATATTTAAAGTGTTCACAACATATTAAACATATTCATATTAAATATTAAATTGTGAGTTCTTTCTGCGCAACTCGCAGCTCTTCCTTCAATTGTAAAACTTTATTACAATCTTGTGAGCCACATTTCAACACGCGCGAGCCCCTATGAGTCTCAGTAAAGCATTTTTCTTTTAATCCAGGATATTTGTGTAGTTTATTGACCAGACTAAATATGTTTGCGGTAAATAGTTAAAAAGAAAAAAGCACCTATAACGGTTCATTTCATTAGCTTATTATTTTTTACTTATAAAATATTTAATAAATATGATTAGAACTAAAATTTTTAAACTAAAAACTATAGTCTATAAGAGTTTTATATTTTAATAATTAAAAGTTTTGGTAAAAATTATTTTACCTAACACTCTTTGAATTTATATATTTCTATTCCTTATATATACGTACACATATATAGATAGATTTAGTCTTCAATTTGGTACTGGAATGGGATCAGCGCTTAAGTCTCGTTATGTTTGTTGAGGTGAGGGGAAAGCGTATTAATTTGCCTAGGGTCTACTCACTGCAGTTTGAAAGGGCTACGGTCCTAAGCCTAATAATGATATTTAATTGTAGAACTTTAAGTGAATTAAATGATGAAGAAGTGGTTAAAATATTAGGTTGATCCTTCTAAAAATGACAAGGTATATAAATACGATGAAATGGTGAATTGTACGAAAAGAAGTAACCCATACATATTAAATTGCAATTGTTAAGTATTTATTGAAAAAAAACCAAAAATATTACAAGCAAATAATTAAGAAGTAGAGCATCTTTTTTTTTTAAAAAAAATCCAGTAAAGAAAATGTAATCAACCCAAACTAAATTACCCTTTCATCTATTCAACATAGACATGTCCTTGGTACATGTATATATAAGTACAGTACTCTAGCAGAAGGCATTAACCAAAACTTTCACCTGTAGAAAAGTTTGGGATAAACAGCATACTTAGGAGGGCTTTTTAAAAGTTGCTTTTGACTTTTTAAATCTAAAAGTTTTTTGTAAAATTGTTTTGATAAGCTGTCAAAAGTATTTTTATTCTCCAAAAGTATTTCTTTTGGATATTTAGGAGGGCTTTTTAAAAGTTGCTTTTGACTTTTTAAATCTAAAAGCTTTTTGTAAAATTGTTTTGATAAACTGTCAAAAGTATTTTTGTTCTCCAAAAGTATTTCTTGTTAAAGCCATGAAATGTATTTTCTCAAAAAAAAAAACTTATGAAATAGACTTTAAAACTTATACTAAAGTATTAATAATATATAAAAAGCTTAAATATAGCATTTTTGTAACTTAAAAAAAATTGAAACTATGTTGACCTATTAAACCTTTTTTAAAAACATGGTTTTAAACACTATAGCTTTTATTTCTCTTTTTCTATTGACTTGAAAGCACAAATAAAAGATGTGCTAAACGAGCCAAAGACTTGTTAAGTACACAGTTTACGGATGAGTTCGGAATTGTATGGATCCCAGTAGAGCGGTGCATCTATGTCCGTTAAGAAACTCTCAAGCTTGCTTTGGAGGACCTATATTCGTGATCCATGGGAGGTCTTCCAGTTGAACGCTACGTTTTGCCAATTGGATGATTGAGCGCCATAAGTGTCGTAAAATGTTAAGGACATTGTGTTTTAACAAGTTATTTATTTGTTTTTTTTAATTTCAAAAGTAATGCCACATCAAACTATAGCGAACACTAAAAACCTAGCTTGCCCTTGATGTGATTTTAGTTGTCTGTTTTTAATCAACCAGATAACTAGGAGAAACATTCGGATTAAAAATGGTATCGAATTGAAAACTTACCCTATACACACGTGCATAGATATATTATTACTATTTGTATGCAGCTTATATATAACATTTTACAAACTCAGTTTTAACTTATTAATTTTAGTTTAAATAATATAAAATTTTGATAACGTTATAATGTAAAATAAAAATATACAACAATATTTTTAGTGCAGTTTTTATTTACTTGTTAAATGTCAAATTAATTTGCCACCAATAGTCAAAAGGATAAAACTGACCAGTCATGGTTCATTGCACTAGCTTTATTATATTGTTTTTTTACTCAAGTCATATATTCCTGTTCCTTTTTTATTATTTTGCTCAAAAGTACTCATAAATTAGGTATTTTTCGACTGAAAAAAGAATCTGACAATAAAGAAAAGGTTTGCCACAGGTGTATAGTATACAATTCAAAAGAGGATGTCACTTTTCCTTTCCCACCAACATTACCTTAAAAAAAAAAAGAAGAAAAAAACCTCTTATTCCACAGGACAAATTCACGTTCACCAAACACAAACAAAAAAGGAAAAAAAAATTTAAAACACAAATCCAATACTTTAAACCAACCTCTCTCCCCCCAATTTGGCTGTGCTAGGGTTTCAACCTCGAGTCCGACCCGCCAAATTCTCTCCCTCAAGACCCTAGCACCTTCCACGTCTTCGTCTTTTCCGTCGTTGACTCTGCATGAATCCGGTCCGATTCGGAGCTCCATTGTGGATTCGGACCCGAATTCGCTTCACCAGCTCCGCTGTCCGCCAATGGCGTCGACGGCTTCAGCTTCAGCCAATAGATCGGAGCCTCCGGTATGAGTTTTTGCTTTATCTTTGTACACGTTGCTTTTTCTTCAATTGAATGGGATTCTAGTTTGAATTCTGTCGCCGGCGGTGGTTTTCTGATGATATCTGTTCGACATTTTGATTTTTTATGTTCTACGCGTATATAAATGGTGAATGTGGGTTGATCTAGAGAGAAATAGCTGGTGGCATTGTTTGTGGAGCTACTATTTTTGGTTTTTTGCTTTTAAATTTTTTTTCCTTTACCAGATTTTTTTTTACTCCTATTTTGGAAGTTCTATGGCAAAGAAAAAAAAGGGAAAAAGATGCACATTGAGGATGATAATTAGATGCTCGTTAATTTAGCACATAGCAAGTTTTTGCTTAAAATTTGGAGAATTTTGCTGAAATTTATTTTGCTGAAATTTTGTGCATTAAAGTCTCCATCTTTCGGGTTTGGTTTGACTTTGACAAGCTTACTTGTTCAGTTGTTCACAATCATTATTGTTGGGTCATGTCAATTTAAGTTGTAAGTTTAGTTTCGATTTGACTTCTTGCAGACAATGAGATCGGAAGGAACAATTCCAACTCATAGGGAGATATCATCGGTTGTAGACTCTGTAAAGAAGGATGTTGCATCTAGCCATTGTGTTTCCATAAAGGTGCTTTCGTACAGTCTTGACTTTTCTGTAATATTCTTGTTCGGATAGAAGTGTACATTATACTCACTAGAAGTGTTATTTTGCATGCAGAAAAGAATGGAAGAAAACAAACAGAAGTTAGTTGGTGTCACAAACTATCTATATAAATTATCAACAGAAAGAACAAGCCAGTTTAGTAATGCTGGTAAAGGTGTAGATTTGTTGTCAAGAAGGCAGAAAGATGCATTTGATATGCAAAATGGTGTCGATATTAGTAACGACAGCAAGGATAGCCTAGAAGAAAATGGCCACACATCCACGGCAGTTCTTCTGGGATCTAATGTTGCGGTCAAGAATGCTGTTCATCCTATTAAGCTTTTAGAAGTTAAAAGATTACCTCCTTATACTACATGGATATTTTTGGACAGGTGTGTTAGAATTCCAATGTATTCATTTTTTTCTAGGACAATATATTCAAGTTTTGTGGGGAGACACGTTGAAATATATAAATGACTTTTTGCTACTTCTGATACAGAAATCAAAGAATGACTGAGGATCAATCTGTGGTTGGTCGAAGGAGAATTTATTATGATCAAAATGGAGGTGAAGCATTAATATGCAGTGACAGTGAGGAGGAAGTGATTGATGAAGAAGAGGAAAAGAGAGAATTTGTAGAATCTGAAGACTATTTACTTCGGTAGGAGACTTAAAACGGCTTATCAAATTATTATAGGCTTAGGGGTGGCAATTCGTGTTAATGGGTCATGTTCGTGTCGACTCGTTTCTTAATCGTGTCAGAAAACATCGACCCAAACATGAACCCTTTATCAAACGTGTCAAAAAATGTCGACCCAAACACGACCCATTTAATAATTGTGTTAATAATATCAACCTGCATAACCTGTTTAGATTTATATTTAGAGTACATAATTGATATAACTATAACTTGTTTAATATGATTATGAAACATATTATAGATTTATTAAATTTATCGTTTATCTTTAGATTACGTACAGATTTTAAAGCTCATAATATTTATATTTAACAAAAGCAAGTAAAGTTTTTTTATGCCTCATATAATATCATATATGATTAAGTTTCAAATCATACATGTAGTTAATCATGTCATTACGTGTAAATCGTGTTAAGATGGTCAACTCTAACCCAACCCATCAATGATCATGTCAACCCTTTATTGACTCAAGTCCATTTATAGTAAACTCAAACCCTTTGACTTCGTGCAAGTTTCGTGTCATGTTGTCATGTTATGACTCAAATTGCTACCCTATATAGGCTTATGCGCTTTTGACTATGTGCGTAGTAAACTAAATGTTTATTTTTGGGTTCTTTATATGGGAAAAAGGGAAAAAGAAAAGGGCTAAATATAGTGTTGGTCCTCCTTTTCTTGTGTTGCCAGAATGACCATAAAAGAAGTTGGCCTTTCTGATTCTGTTTTGGAGTCATTGGCGCAGTGTTTGTCTAGAAGTCCAAGTGAAATCAAGGTATGAACCTATTTTCTTCCTACCCTTCATCACTCTGTGTGTCTGTTCTATTTGAAATCTGATAAAAACTCGTCAGTGTAAGCTTTCGTCCAGCCGTTTCCCATTTGCTTTGTGCTGGCTTTACAGAGATATGAAACACCATCAAACGTCTTATACAGGCAAGATATGAGAATATAACTAAGGAAGGCAAGGCTGTGGGGGGTTGTAAGAATGGGGATAATGAAGACACTTCACAAATGGCAAATTCTTTTCTTGATAAGGATGTTGATGCAGCTTTGGATTCATTTGATAATCTGTTTTGTCGCCGATGTCTTGTAAGAGTTTCACTTGTGTGACGTTCATTTATCTCCCTTTTTCTTTTCTCGCACTCTCTCTACTTGGTATATCTGTTCTTTTATTTTCTTGGGCAGGTGTTCGATTGCAGATTACATGGATGTTCCCAGGATCTCGTCTTTCCTGTTAGTATATGATTTATTTGTAATATTTGTTTGAATGGTTGCCCCAATCATGTATTATTTCTTATATAAAGCATTGTCAGGCTGAGAAACAAACAACTTGGAGCCCTCCAGATGATGAAAAAGTACCATGTGGTCCATATTGCTTTCGATCAGTACGTGTCACAAAAATTACTAGGATTTGTGGATTTGAATCTTTTTGCAAGTAATTGCCAAACAAGTAGCTGAAGCAATCTCAAATTCTCTCTTGTTAGGTACTGAAGTCAGATAGAATTGTCAAAGTCAGCTCTCCCTTGAATGGTGATTTTGCTGAAAAAATGACCACGAGATCTGATGCTGTTGGTGCTCAGATATCAACCAGAAAGAAATCTGCTGGCTCGTCTGCTAGGAAGAGGGTCAAGTCCTGTCAAAGTGAAAGTGCTTCGTCAAATGCAAAGAACATTTCAGAAAGCAGTGACTCAGAGAATGGACCTAGACAGGACAATACCTGTGTCCAGCCAGCATCACCCTCAAAGACTAGGGTTGCAGGAAAGTCTGGAATGCGCAAGAGGAATAGCAAGCGAGTTGCTGAGCGTGTTCTAGCTTGCATGCAGAAAAGACAGAAGAAAATGTTGGCACCTGATTCTGATTCTACTGTTAATGGTGGTTTTTGTCATAGTGATATGAAACTTAGATCTAATTCATGCAAAGAAAATGAAGATATGAGTTCTTCTTCTCATAAGAAGGCGAAATCTCTTATAACTGGAAGGTCTAGAAGGAAGGGTTCGCCAAGGAGAGACAGTCAAAAAGAAATTCAGGGTGAGGTTCGAGATGGTTCATCGAATGAGATGATCACAGATCCACCTGCCACTAGTTGTGATGAAAACTCGAGGAAAGAAGAGTTTGTAGATGAAAACATATATAAACAAGAATCAAGCGATGATAAATCCTGGAAAACTATCGAGAAAGGTCTTTTTGAGAAAGGCATTGAAATTTTTGGCCGGAACAGGTCAGTTGATTACATTTATGTTTCCTTAAGTTCTCTTCTATTTTTTTTTCCTTTTTTTCTTTCGATCATGTAGAACAATTTTGCTTATGCATTTTAGGCAATAATCTTAATATATCTTACATTGTGCTTGACATTAGGGGCATCTTATTCAAACTGGATATATTCTTTTAAACTTAGGTGAAAAATTAAAATTGTTTGGGTCTTCTTTGGAATAGCAAAGTTCATTGGTTATCTTTTATTGGGGACAAAAAAAAAAAAAGAAAGAGAAAGAAGAAAGAACTATTAAAGTTTAATCCCATGATGTTTCTACAACTTCTAGCATCTTTGATTCAAAAAAGAAAAAAAAAAAACAAAAGAAAACAAAAGAAAAGAGAAAAAGAAAAAAAATATGAATTCCGTCAAGTGGTAAATTGGAGTATGTTGCGAGTTTCTAATTACTCAAGTAGTCATGCCGATAGTTTGACAATAGAATATTCTATTAGATAAGCTTGCATGGATTTGGAAATTAGATAACATAAATTTATTGATAATGCTCTATTCGTTTCGACCATTTAATTTGCTCGGATCAATATGTTTGTAAACACTTCTTCGAATTTACAATAATAATTGATTTTTTTTTATTTTTTATTTTTTATTTTTATTTTTTTTATCTTCATTGCATTATGTTTGTTCTACAGCTGTTTAATTGCAAGGAACCTTTTGAGCGGCATGAAGACTTGTTGGGAGGTTTATCAGTACATGAATCACTTTGGCAGTAAGACATCCGGGCAAGCAGGCGACGCTGCAAACTCTCTTGTTGAAGGCTATTCTAAGGTTGAAATTGATGGAACTATGATCGGTACTTTATCTGATAATTCTCTGTATCTAACAGGGCTCTCCATTCCCTGACACATAGTTTCTTTATTGTCTATGGTGACATGATCCGTAGGGGAATAATGAAGCGAGAAGGAGGTCAAGATTTTTAAGGAGGAGAGGTAGAGTCCGTCGCTTAAAGTATACATGGAAGTCTGCTGCTTATCATTCAATCAGAAAACGTATTACGGAGAGAAAAGATCAGCCATGCAGGCAATATAATCCATGCAATTGCCAAACAGCTTGTGGGAAGCAGTGCAGTTGTCTTCTTAATGGGACTTGCTGTGAAAAGTACTGTGGGTGAGCTCTTTTAAACCAACTTTTATACGACAAATGAGTAAACTTGGGGTTTCTTTATTATTTTAAATTTTTATTGCTTTGTATCCTGTGAAGGCCCAAAGGAAACGTAAGTAAAATTCATTCAGAATCCTCACTTTGCTGGCGTCATTTGTCATACCTTTGACCAGCTACAAAGTTTATAGATTTATGTGCTCATAATTAGTATGGAGTATTGTAGGATAACTGTATGATCAAAGTAACAATACTGTGGTGTGTATTGTATAAATAAATACAACTTTATTCTAAAAATAAAATGAAATAAATACAACTTTGTTATACATCTGTTCAGATGTCCTAAGAGTTGCAAGAACCGTTTTAGAGGCTGTCATTGTGCTAAAAGTCAATGCCGAAGTCGTCAATGCCCATGCTTTGCTGCGGACAGGGAATGCGATCCAGATGTTTGTAGGAATTGTTGGGTCAGGTGAGCGTGTAATTCTTTATATTTCTGTTCTATCACCAAAATTCACGTGACTATGTGGTCAAATTTACGTTTTCTGGTAAACTACAATTAACTAGATGAACAATTGAGTTGAAACATACGAGTGGTTTGGTGAAAAACGTTTTCCAGTAAGAAAAGCTAATCAAAATTGTGTCCCTGTAATATTGCTATGTCAAATACATATTGTACAAGTAATATGACTTGGCAAAATTACCAACCTGATGCTTTTTGAACATTTAAACAATTGCCTAAAACTGCATAGAACTTGATGAGGCATGCTTAATTGTTAACTGCTAGTAAATCACATACGCAAGGGCTTGGTAAGATGATATTCCTTAATACATATACGTATACGTAACGCAAGGGCTTGGTAAGATTAGAGGTGGCAATAATTGTGTTCGTGTCGGCACGTTTACAATACGACATGTTTAGCCTGAACACGATTAATGAACATGCCTATGGCACACTTAACACGGCACGACATGATTAACACGATTATTAAACATGCCGTGACGGGTTGACACGATAACACACATATGACACGTTAATGACCTAATAAACTAAAAATTAAAAAAAAATTAAGAAAAAGCCAATAAAGAAAATTAATAAAAACAAAATATCTAATTAATACTAACCTACTATAAGTATTTCAAATATTTTTATTCTTAAGTTTAAATGTGTTATAAATAGACGAGTCATGTCGTGCCGTGTTAACACGTTTACGGCCCATTTAATTAAACGTGTTACGGCGTGTTTAGCGTGTTAGCACAAATCCAGCCTGTTTATTTTTGTGTTATTCGTGCCAACCCATTTATGGCACAATTAATAAACGTGTGATCTAAACTCGTTTATCTCGTGTCATTTTCGTATCGTGTCATCGTACCGTGTCTAAAATTTGTGGCCTAGGTAAGATGATATTCCTATATATGTATACATATATGTGTTCGTATTACTATCAAAAATGCATCGGCCTAATGGGCCCTTTTGTGAAAATTTTGAAGAAGAGAAACAGTAGACACAAAAGGTTTCAGCTATAAATTTTTGTAATCAATCAACATACACATTTATCTAAAAAAAATCAATGAAACATATAATTTTCAGATTGCTTCTATATTCCAAGTTTAGCCTATTGCTTTTTATTTTTATTTTATTTTTTTTTATTTTTATCATGGCTTTTTATATTATTTTTTACTAACGCCATAAATTTTGTTTTGCAGTTGTGGTGATGGTACTCTTGGGGTTCCCAACCAAAGAGGTGACAATTATGAATGTAGAAATATGAAGCTTCTTCTCAAACAGCAACAGAAGGTAATCATATTTTACTGTTCTCTGCCATTTGTCTCTTTCATCAATAATACGTGGTAGAGAAAAGAGCTAGGGTGTATATGCAACTAATTCCTTCCTTCGTTTAGAGATATTCTAATTGGAATGTTCTTGTTGTTATGCATCAATTCCAACAAGTGTTACTTCAAAATTTGTTCAACTCAGAATGCGTCGAAAACATTATCGAAAGCTAAGCACATCAATATTTCTCCAATATGCCCCTTTAATGGCATTTGTTATAGGTTTTTTGATAGTTAAGACTTGAGACCCGTTCATGCTCATGCGAAGTGTAACTCAAGATTTCACATTCATTAAGGCATTTGAACATAATTAGGGCATGCATGTCATTTGCTAATGAGAGTCACGATCATGCTTTGTTAACAATTACCTTGGGGATCTGTATTTTCTGTGTTTTGATATGCTCTCGGTAAAATCTTTGAATGATGATGGCTTTGGTCTGATTGGTGTAAAGGTGTTACTTGGAAGATCTGATGTTTCTGGCTGGGGAGCATTCTTGAAGGTAACATTCAAAATTTCAAATTGGTATTTACATACCTGATATTCCTTTTCTACCAGCTAAATATTTTATCCAGCTAAATATTTTCCTTTTCTCCAGAATAGCGTTGGCAAGCATGAGTACCTGGGCGAGTACACTGGAGAGTTGATATCGCATAGGGAAGCAGATAAGCGTGGGAAGATATATGACCGTGAAAATTCATCATTTCTTTTCAATTTGAATGATCAGGCATGTGAATGCTACCCTTAAGGGCTATGTATAGAACCGTTATTTTTGTTGTTTATGTTTACAAGGGACTTACGATCAAATGCATACTTCTGTGCAGTTTGTTCTTGATGCTTATAGAAAAGGTGATAAATTGAAGTTTGCTAACCATTCTCCGGATCCAAATTGCTATGCAAAGGTGCGTTGTTTATGGTCTCTGTACATAGCTTCCCACTTAGCATCCGATCAATCGATTGCAACTGGTTGTTAAGAGCATTGCACTTTATGTTTGTCACATTTCGCATTCAATTTACAGGTCATTATGGTTGCCGGGGATCATAGAGTGGGTATATTTGCCAAGGAGAGAATTAGTGCAGGAGAGGAACTCTTTTATGATTATCGTTATGAACCTGACAGAGCTCCTGCTTGGGCTCGGAAGCCCGAGGCACTGGGGTCAAAAAAGGAGGATGGCGGCCCTTCGAGTGGCCGTGCTAAGAAGCTTGCTTAATCGCATGATTTACGTAAATCTTGGATTCACGATTTTTTGTTATTCTTTTACAGGTAGAAAGAAGCATCATTCTCATTGACTTAGAAGGCGCATTCTTCGTCATTTTGTCACGGGAGGGGCCATTGCTTCTCAATAGAGAATTTGAAAATTTCATTTAACGATTCATGTTTCCTTCAAAGCCAATTTGTATTCGGAAAAAAAAAAAAAGGGTGAAAGATTTGTGGATCGAATTACATTTTAACTACACATGTTGATATACTCGAGACAGACAATTACCACTTAAATGAACTTTTTTCTAACCAAATTATTATGCAGGTCCACGTGAATGTCTTTTCCGCCTCTTTGGCTCACCTATCGTACTTACCATTGAGAAGGAATAGGATAAATCTTTTGTCCAATAACTAGATTAGTCGCCAGAGGCCAACCAACACTAATCAAACATCTGACATGTTGTCCAATCCAACAATTAAATGACGCTGAACTTGTTCAAATCAACAATTAATATCTTAAAGGCACGTCCCAACAACCGCAGGAAAAAAAAAGTAATTAAAAGAAAGGATTCGAAGGGAAAGTAATTAAAAGAAAGGATTCGAAGGGAAAATAAGTTAGAATTTAAAGTTGAAATTTAAACGTTGTAGTATGTAAGAGTTTTATATTGTAATAAATTATTATAGGATGTGAGAGTTTTACATTATAAATTTTTAATTTAATCGTAAATTGTTATAAAATAAATGCAAAGAACTAAATTGCAAAGCATAAAATAGAGACACAAGAAAAATAAAGAGAAACAATTTTTGTTATTCATCATCTCATTTTATGTCCAAATATAAGCTCTCAAAGACCATATATATAGGCCAAAGATCATAAAGTAGGAGAGACTAAAGGGCAAGAGTTACAACAACAAAATAATATAAATAGAGTGGTAATTAAGAGGTTATGAAAGTTATAAAACACCAACACTAATAGTCATTAAGGTGGAAATAATGCAATTCATGAGGGTGTTAGGAATATGAACATCCACATTATTAAACTAATTTATTCATAACACTCCCTCTTGGATGTTCACCATTTAAGAATATATGCCTCGTTAAAAACCTTATCAGGAAAAACCCTGTGGGAAAAAATCCTAGTGAAGGAAAAAAGAGTGCATTATAATCTTAAGATTTGGCTTAAAACTGCCTCGTTAAAAACCTTGCTAGGAAAACCCGATGGGACAAAACCTATGCAATGGAAAAAAGAGTACAGTAGCCAATAACCTTCCCCTCATGTCAACATGTCTTCTTCAACAAAATCAAATGCAAAGATCTTTGAGTCGACACATTCTAATCTTGCATAGTAATTTCTCAAATGTAGTTGTAGGAATTATCTTTATATAAATTTTTCAAGTTATCACTTGAACAAATTCGAAGAATGCCATCCTGTAGGAGCTTGTGCATGAAAAAGAACTGTTAGGAAACTTGTTTTATTATGTCTTCTTAACTTGGGCGATAAACTTTACATTCTCCCCGTATAAAGCCGTCAGACTTTCTTTGCTAAATAAAAGGTCACATGTTGCTTGGATATATTAGAGTGTAAATCTCAACAAAATAATGCACATAAGATGACTATCTCATAAATTGCCAACATTTCAACATGATTCAAAAATGCAACGACAATAATTTGCCTTATAGATTGCCAAGATATAGTAATACCATCATATGTAAACAAGTAGTATGCGTGTAATCATGCTTTTATATGGATTGAAAAATATTCAACATCCAATCAATTTTAATATCCATATCAAATGTTTCACAATGAAAATGAAATACTTGTTTAACATCTTTTCAATGTCTTTGAGAACTATATCTTGCTAGTACAATAGCAAATATTGACGTGTGAGGTCATATGCCATTAGCAAATACATTACTGTACTAATAGTATTATTTGGACCAATAATTTTTTTTTTCAATATCACATGATGATAATTTTTCACTTCAAGAGATCAAGAACATCCTTGTTCAAGGGATCAAACAACCATTGGAGAACACATTATAGTGTTAGAAGGTGAACATCAATGATAATAATAAGTCAATTTAATTTATAAGACTCTTTGTTAGATGTTCAACACTTTAGAATGTGCCTCATTAAAACCTTACTAGATAAAACCCCATGGGACAAAAATTCTAGTGAAGGAAAAAGAGTACATTATTCTTTTTATACGCTGTAAATTGCCTCATTAAAAACCTCGTCAGGAAAACCCAATGGGAAAAAACCTTAACCAAGGGAAAAAGAGTACAGTACGTATTTGTATCTCCCTATACTGCTATCATAGTTCTATTAATAACAATTGATTTGATAGAAAATAATTGAGTCGATGCATACTATTGTAAACAAATTCAAGATATTTGCAACCGACTACCTGAACTTGTTACCCTTAGTACTTTTGCTAATATTTCAACTATCGCTCTTTAAGAGCCCATTTATAATAAAGAATTTCATAAAAGTATTAGCTATCTTTATGGGTATACATGAATGAACCTTTACCCATATTTATTTTCTAATTGGTTGAACAATGATGCAACAATTATTTTCACATAAAATCATCTCCAAGTGAGTATAAAGATTGTGCACCTTATAGCCAAATACTTATCATTCTACTTAATCATTTAGATAATATTTCATACTGTAATATACTAAATTTAAATACTAAGATGCTATACAAAACACTATATAAAAATTCAAGATTTAGAATTATTTTGGTATATCCTCAAAATATATAATCATCAAATAAATGACAAAATTACACTATATCCCTGAAAGTTCATTAGAACAATTTTCTTATATGTAAGAGAAATTATGGATAAGCATTCTTTTAAGCAAATCTCAATCAATAAACTTTCTTCTGTGAGATTTGTCTTCTTAAATTTATCTTATAATCTCCTCAAAATTTTTTACAAATAACAGCAAGTCCAATATGTTTGAGCTCATTATGAAGCCATGGAGATATAAATTTGCTAGCACTTCCATTCTTTATATCATAAAAATATAGTGGTACCATTCATATCTGGATTGCATTTATTTACACAAACATCTTTGTGACATTCATAATTAAGCGTGCAATTTTAACTTTTATTGTTTAGACCTTTGAAGCCCCTTTTGGACTTTTTATAAATATCAATAGATTGTTGCAACATGCTTTTCAGACGCGCATGAACTTATTATATATATTTTGCCAGGCTATCAAAATATAATTGCTTATCCATTATGTATGAGCACCGTTACTCATATATATATTTTTTATAAATTTTCTACAAAAACTTATTATTATAACTCATAACTTATTTTATAACCTCATACTTTTTCATATGCACTATTTCATATGAATATTCACTTCCATTCTACTGGCTTTAATATTTGAAATATTTTAAACTATTGCTCCTTCATACTTTGCACTAGCATATATACTTGTCTGGACTTTATGTCTTTTACTTATAGGCCATTTTTTCATGTCAATCACTTTCGACGGATTTCAAATATTTTTCAAGATCCTCACTTTTTTTAATATAATAATAATTCATGCTTTTTGTAATTGTCGACAATAACTTTTATTGCAATTTAAATTTATTTTTATATTGACATGACTTGTCGAGATCTTCCTCTTTTCTTTACTATTTCTAAATTTCAGGTATACCCTTTGAACTACTTTGGGAGCTCAATGATTTCAAAAAGTTTGATATTTAACAAATATATCAAATTGTCATATCAATAACCTTTTCTGAATATATACTCTTTAAGAATATGGTCTCTTCATAATACCAACTTATTTATACATTTCTTTCTCTTCCAACAAGTGTGGTACTTTAGACTAGACAAGTCTGCAGTGCTTTAAGTATTTCTTAAACTCATAAGATAACAAATTATCATTTAGAGACCTCAATCCAAGCTATTAAATTAGTAGCTGGAGAAGTGATTCATTCACTTTCTTTATTATATTAATTAACAATTTTATATTGTATTGCAATGCTCAATCAATCAATCTATGTGAGGATCAATAATATCTAACTGTAAATTCTCTCCCCTTGATGGTGGGAATATTTTTCAAACGATATTACTGTAACGCCCCTATATGGGGGTTAACAGTTTTTAATGAGATAAAATAAAAATAAAAAATAAAAGTAAAACCTTAAAAATAAAGTTGCCAGGGGCTTAAATAAAAACTCTCAATATCAAAAATAAAAAAATATAATCGACAAATAATCCACAGTTTTATGTAGCACCTTAAATTTAATATTATAAATTGTCGTCGTCATCATTTTAACCCTCAACGCATTGTAATACAGTCACAGAAAGTAACAATTGATGCTTACATTATCATGAAGAACATTCTCAACAATTGAAGCAGTCCCAATGTAATATAGCTACATCACTTCCTCAACTATTTTTCTCATAGCCACCTCACACTTAGTGAGTCCTGAAAAGATAAAAATATAAGGGAATGAGCGACACTATGCTCAGTAGAGAAAACCATTACTCACCTTTATGTTTTTATCATTACCACATTAAAACCTGCATGGTTAGTTAATAATTATCATTATCTAGATTATGAGATTTATTATAATCATATTCTGTGGATACCATAGTTAATCATTACCGAGTTTCATACATATACATATATACAAATATTATAGTTCATCATTATTCCTAGGTACCCACGTTCAATAGAGTATCACTCAACTCATTGAAACCCAAAATGGCGTGCTTGATCACCCTTTAAAAATTCCAAGGGTGTTCCGGTGAGGGGACATCAGGTCCCGGGTCCTCACCAAGTCGATTCCTGTACAGTGTATTTTGGGACTTTCAACCCAAGGAAGCATCATCACCTTCCCCCTATTTTACCTTTTAGGGTATTCGTACCCAAGGACGTAACCGCCGCCCTTTTTACATCTCACTATTCCTTTGTATTCAATTTTTATTTATAGAGTAAATTTTCTAACCATGCTTCTCAATTTATAACATGTGTCAAATCATTATATTCCTTGCTATACAATATACATATTTTACAACATAAAACAAACAAATTTAATTTACCAAAAACCTCACAAAAGATGAGTAATAGAATCCCTATCTTTCAAGCTTATCAACAATCTTTTAATCCTGGAATCAATTAACGTTAGCTCCATACTCCCTTAATCCTAAGGCGTGCATAAGGACAATTAAAACTAAAGCACAACATACAACTACATTCATAAATAAATCATGTGTAAACCTATCTTACTAGTATGCCATTAAAACTTTTATGTAAATCTCTTTTGAATACCACAGTAAACAATTTTTGTCTTAACATAATATAAAATGTGAACAAGTAATCTATATGTTTTAGTCCCTAATAAGATTCATCAATCACTTAGGATAATATTGAAAAGGTTGCAAGACATTAAAGAATTAGGTGGTGAGCAAAGATGGGTTCTTGGTTCAGGTTAGCAGCTGGTATACCATAACAAACTGGTAGGTTTACTAGTTTCTAATCCAAAAATTGAATAATTCTTAGAAAATAAAATACAACTCCGATTTAGGTTTATGATAGCTCGTTAGAAAGCTTAGGATGCTACTTTTCAAATAAGCAAACCAATTCATAAAATTCATTTTAATTTAGTCCTAGAATTTCAAGAAATAGCCACTGCCCATAGAGGTATTACAAAGTTTAACAATATAAATTTTCTGTCTAGGGCATATACACTTAGACTTTATACATATACTCCAAAATAGCAACAAACATATACTTAGGTTTAAGAACGCAAATTTGAATAATCCTTTAGTATAAAAGAAAATTTATAAATGAAAAACTAAATTTGTTCATAAGATTCTAACCTCGGATTATAGTTAGTTGGAAGCTTGAAATGACTTCAAAACAGGTTCCTTTACTTTGGTATGACTGAAATTCTTGCTCAAATGGAGGTGATGGTGGCTGATTTTTATGGCTGCCTTGAAGAAGTTCTCTAAGTATTTTGCTCCATCAAAGAAATGAAAAGAAGAGTGTGGGAACCGTGGAAGAGAAAGGAAGAAAAGATGAAGTCTTTGAAGAGAAGTGATAGAAACAATTATGGAGGAGACATGTTGAAGCATGTCACGGAGGAAATAAAGAAAATGAGGGTCAAGAGTAGTTGGAAAAGATATCCTTATGTCTCATCTAGAGACTTTAACACACATAATGCCAATATGACATTTTTGAGATTTATTAGAAGTTCTAAGGCTTTTTAGTAAACATACTAAATAAATATAAGAGAATTTTAGAAAATTTAAAAATAGATAAAAATAAATATTGTAAAATAAATTTAAATGAAGCAATTTTTTTATACACTAAAAATTAATTTAATTACCTTAATACCCGTTAGGAGAATAACGGGTGTTACAATTACCTATAGGGATTTTGAACTACATATGTTCATACCCAACATGCCTTTTGGGTTAGCGAACTTCTAGTTCGTCATAACAATTTTTCATAGTTGTCTTATTACAACTTGGAAGAAAAAGTAGAAATAAGTTTCCAATATATCCATATAAGTAATAACAATACGCCCATGTATGTCTCTTTGTGCATAAAATCAAACATAATGTAGAGACAACTTATATCTTTTATAGCTATTATGATCATTTTTTCCTTTTTATCAATATAATGATAATACCATGGGAATTTACATCATCAATAACAAACATTTAATTTGTGTACCCAACAAATTAAATATCATAATCAATTTCATATTAATCACTAGACTATGTAATAATAAAACACCATTATTACTTTAATGTATTGCATGTATGTGATCTTTCCATAAATTTTGTCTCACAAGCCTTTTAATTTTCCTTTCTTGTCACATTTTCACTTTCGATGATTATATGTTACTTTTTCAAAGATAGAGGATGCTTTGCATTATAATATCATATTGCACTCGATCAAATAAACTTCGATCAAATAAAGAGGAGACAATCAATAGCTCAACTCTTTCTCTAGCTTTTTTTTCCATTTAGGCTTTATAAGATCACATTTCTATTTTGAATGCTCTATAGGTATATCCTTCATGGAGGCACCACTATAGCCTTTTCATATGTCATAATAATTTTCTTATAACAAACGGATGAAAATTTCTCCCTTGATTTAGGCTTGGTATTGACATTTAGACGTACAACAAGTACGTACCAAAGCCTTTCTATATCACATGCCAAGTGACCAAATTTGATTATTCATGGGAGCAATATTAAAAACTTTTTAATTTCTCTTATCAATACTTTTTTTTTTCACTTTTCAACCGTAGCTTATGGCTTTCTTTGACCACTGGGATGTTGAGAAATTTCAAAAATCTAATAGCCATTAGATTTGCATTCACTTGAAATATGCAATAATAATTAGACAAACAATATGGTCATTTTATATTATGTTGTCGATACTAAAAGACCATCTCTAATATAAATGATATTTTTAGTATCTCATCATAATTGCACCAATAATTGCAATAATATATATTCATTTCATGGAACATGTGGAGCCAATTAGCCAAAATTAATGGCTCTTTAATTATGGGCTCAAAAATTAAGTGCTAATATAATTTATATTTATGTTAATGTAAGTTTCAAATATTAGCTAGAGAGTATTTTTAGCTTCTTGCAAGTAATATAAACAAATACAAACATAAAAACATATTATAAATGAGTACAAATTGGACAAATATTGTGTTAATATAACAAAAGAAATCTTGAACCAAACAATACCATTTGATATTAAGATGATGGCATAAAGGTTTTGGTACTAAAAAAAATTTAATAGTAACAGCATGGCATGTTTATTTATACAATTATAACATTCAAAACACACTTGTGTAATATAATAGATGAATTGCCATTTATGATTATAAAGTACCATCAATTTCTTGACTTTAAAATAACCAAACAAAAACAATGATGATTATATTTTCATGATCATTGAATCAAAATAAATAATGATAAAGAAATTTTATAAACTAATATGGTTTGCAAAAATGCAAAAATAATAATATAATAGGAAAATATTTTCATAAGCAATACAAGATGTGCTCTCAAACGTAATAAAAAAATATATATATATATATATTGTTCACTAGTCAAAGTGAATGCATAAAGAGCATAGCCAAACAAGAGTTGTGTAGATATAATATGAAAGCATGTTTTAAAATCTCTACAAATTTCTTCCATAACAATAGATGCAAATATAAATATATATAATTACAATATACCATCTAGAGAGTGATAATAACCAACATTCAAGACCTTTTATTTGCAACGCGTATTCTAGCTTGAAATCGTAGGATCCGATTAAGCATTTTTATCTTCAAATAATAGTATATAGAGTTGTATTAGATAATAGACACAATAATCATATGAAGTATGGATTACCTGTTCATCCTCAAAATATAGTTGGGATATCATGAAGAATACTTAACACACGTCGAAAACAAGGTACTAACATCCGAGATGATCTTCAAATTTTATATAATTTCAAATGCCCCTACAACAAAAATAGCTAGAGACTCGTGCTAATAACGTGTTATAAAACAAATACAAAGAACTAAATTGCAAAGCATAAAATAGAGAGACACAAGAAAAATAAAGAGAAACAATTTTTGTTATTCACCATCTCATCTCATGTCCAAATATAAGCTCTCAAATGTCATATATATTGGCCAAAGATCATAAAGTAGGAGAGACCAAAGGACAAGAGTTACAACAACAAAATAATATAAATAGAGTGGTAATTAAGAGGTTATGAAAGTTATAAAATACCAACACTAATGGTCATTAAGGTAAAAATAATGTAATTCATGAGGGTGTTAGGAATATGAACATCCACACTATTAAACTAATTTATTCATAACATAAATCAAATTGTTAAAATTTTAATCTGACAGTTAAAATAAAGAAAATTATTTTTTTTACTGTAAGAATTTTTTTGAACAGAATAAAGTAAAACTTGTGATAAGATATGGATTTTTACCTTTATAATTATTTTAACTATCAAATCAATTTTTTAACAGTTTTTTCTACCATTTTGAGTCACGCATTGTAAGTTTTCAATGGAGGAGGTCAAAAGGATGATATGGTTATACCAAAAAGTAGGCAACAATTGTGTGGAAGTGGATAGCATGGGGCGGTTATCAAATCAGAGGGTTCCTGCAGTGGACGCCGCAGCGCAGAGGCAAAGCTACCCCACCCACGTGACATGCACTTGGGAGTAACTCTAATAATGGGGCAAAACCCCAAGCTTTTTATCACAAAAAAAAAGAAAAAAAAAGAAAGAAGAAAAACAGGATTAGAGTGAGAGAACATTTAAACCCAATTATCTACAAGAATTTACGGTCGGTTATCCGTTATAAATGATGAGTAGAACGATTTTAGTTGATGAACATTTTCGTTTAAAAGTTGAATGGTTTTTTGTTTCAATGGCTTAAATAGCTTAATAGAATGTTCCGTATGTTAATTCAAACCAAGCCAGAACATTATAAAGTTTTTGTCATGTAAATTAAAGAATAATCATGATATAAAACTTTTACGGGTTATAATATTCTATCTAAACCAAAATTAATAGGCCAAACACGTTTTCAAACTATTTAATTTGAATAATTTTTTTCCGTATATTTAACTATACAAAGATTCTTTAATTATAAAGAAAAATTTTTTCACATAAAATTAAAATTTTATTTTTTGTAAAATTATAAACTTTAATTTAATATATAATGTATTTTTTAAATAAGCCTTATTTAACAGGTTATAAGAGGGGAAACTTTAAATGAACAAGGTCATCATCATTGCTCTACTTATTAGTCTTTGCATGCAGAAACGACATCGTCAAAGTTGGAAGACTGACAGGAAAAAGTAGTTTTGGTACCTTAAAATAAGAGAAGATTTAAAGCCATTGTTTCTTTATTTCTTTCTTTATTAGTGCTTTCCTTTCTTCCTCAAAAAAGAATAAAAAAATAAAATCATCTCATCTAATTCAAGAGAAGAAAAAAATACAGTAAAAATTCTCTTTTGCTTTGTACCTTATAGAAGAGTGATCTCTCTCTCTCTCATAGAAGCAGTGTTGGCTTCTCCAGCTCTGCACAACAACCGAGCTGCTATGTTGGCGGGTTTCGCGGACTACCGTCGCTTATCCAAAGCCCCTCTCCTTCTTCACCTCTTCCCTTTCCTGTTTCTCATCACAACCTCCTCTGCTTGCTCCAATGGCAATTGCCAGGTTCCTCTCTCTCTCTCTATATATCTCTTTTTTGACAATTGAAGATCTACTTAAAACAACACGCTTTGTGTTAATCTGAACTGAAATTTCTTGGAGAATTATGCACAGGTTCTCGAAGCTTGTAGTGCAGCAACAGACTGTGGCCCGGGTTTGTACTGTGGGAACTGCCCTGCTTCTGGCTCGAACCAGCCAATCTGTACCAGAGGCCAACCAATTATTCCCACTTCCATTGTAAGACAATTCTTTTTTTTTTTTCTTTATTGGAAATGCTTAAATTTTTGTGAATTTGTTTGTGGGTATGAGTTATTTTTAGCTGACTTTGGTAATGTCAATTTTTTTTATTTTTTGGGTGGAAATGTAATTTGCTTGGAATTTTTAGATTAATGGGTTGCCGTTTAACAAGTACACATGGTTGGTGACTCATAATTCGTTTAGTATCGTTGATGCGCCCCCATTGGCTGGTGTTCAAAGATTGACATTTTATAATCAAGAAGACACTGTGACAAACCAGTTGAGGGTAAGGTTTTTTTTTTTTTTTTTTGGGTCATTTTTTATTTTGTGTAATGTTATTTTTTTTGGGATTTCAAGAAAAATGCCAACCCGTTCTTTTACTTGTGTCTTGGAATCTAAGCATGGTGAGGAGGGAATTGTGTGTTGATAATCCATTATTAAATTAATAATTCTTTAGTGATAATTGATACTAGTTCTTTATCTTATTTGTTTTTGTATTTTGATATTATTTATAGAATGGAGTGAGGGGACTAATGTTGGACATGTACGACTTCGAGAATGATATCTGGCTCTGCCATTCATTCAAGGGGCAATGTTACGACTTCACAGCTTTTGTAATTTCTCTTTCACCTGATCAATTTAGTAAATAAATATAGGAGTCCTTTCTCTTTCTTTTTTTTTTTTTTTTTTTTTTGGTAAAGCATTTTCTTACGAGTATTGTGTTGTTGTCAGCAACCTGCAATTAACACACTGAAGGAAGTGGAAGCATTCTTAAATGAAAACCCAACTGAGATTGTGACCATTATCATTGAGGATTATGTGCAAACTCCAAAAGGTTTGACAAATTTGTTTACCAATGCTGGGTTAGATAAGTACTGGTTTCCCGTATCCGAAGATGCCCAAAAAGGGTGACGATTGGCCCACTGTGACTGAGATGGTGCAAGCAAATCACCGGGTCCTTGTTTTCACTTCTGACTCTTCGAAGGAAGCAAAGGAAGGAATACCATACCAGTGGAAGTACATGGTGGAAAATGAGGGTAAGTTCTATACGTATGAAATATTAGAAGTGTTATGTCTGTGATTTTGAACTACAATTGACAGGTTCATATTTCAGCTGGAGACCCTGGAGTGGTACCAGGCTCATGCCCGAATAGAAAGCAATCAAAGCCGTTGAACTCAAAGAGCACTTCTCTTTTCTTTCAAAATTACTTCCCAACATATCCAGTTGAAGCTGAGGCTTGCAAAGAGAATTCAGCGCCACTTGCTGCGATGGTTGGTACCTGTTATAAAGCAGCAGGCAATGTGATGCCAAACTTTTTGGCAGTTAACTTTTACATGGTATCGATACTTCAACTTAGAGAGAAAATCCATACTAACGTGCATTCCAATTTTTGCATTTGACCATTCTTGACTGAATTGTAAAATTATATTGATGTAGAGGAGTGATGGAGGAGGAGTATTTGATGCTGTGGACAAAATGAATGGCCAAACATTGTGCGGGTGTAATACTGTCGCTGCCTGTCAGGTTTCTCCATATAACTTTTGTCTACTCCAGTTTGGTCGTCTTGTTATGCTATTTGATCAAACTGGATTTCAATTCACAAATTTCTTGCCCATGAATCATGGTTGCTTGCTTAATTTCTTTTTCTTCTCCCGGCTTCAACAAGCAACAGTAATCTTGCAATTAAATGATTTCCTAGCATATCATCTGAATGTGCATATTTAGGTTGTGTTTACTTGAAATGAAAGGGGAAAAAGGAGGAATGTTTCCTTTGCCCATTGAATCACATGTTTACTAATTAGGAATGATAGTTTGGACTCCATACAATATAGTGAATGAGGAAAGGAAATGTTAATCCTTGCCCCTCCTTGGTATTGATTCATGGTTAAAGGTAATGCAAGTTAAATTTGATATGCCTGCAATAAGTTCACATGTCACAAGCTAATAATTATTTGAGTAAATTCATTGATAAGATTCATTGAGTAAAAGGTAGTAAATTCATTGATAGGATTCTTATTCCTATGTTTAGTAAGCACTAGAAAGGAAATTCGAATATTTCTCGTTCCACTTTCTAATAGGTAACTAAACACCAGAATGGAAATCAATGATGTCCATTCTTACTCCTTCACCTTTCTTTCCAAATCCATAACATTCTCGTTAACATGCCCTTGATTTTTTGTCAATCCATTTACTTTCCCATGACGCCCTGCAATTCACATGGTCGGGCTACACTTTATTGGACAAGTACTTCCACTAATGTCCGTTTTGGGTCTTTTCATGTGGTACCATTTTGCATTGAATACTTGGTAAAAACGTTTCCGTTTTGCAGCCTGGGGCACTTTTTGGTTCCTGCAAGAATATAACTGTACCTACCAGAAGTCCAGTGACCAACACTCCGGGAAGCTTTACCGGATCCGTTCAATTTGCAAGATCTGCTTTGACAGTCGATTCTCCCGATTACTTGGTCTTCTTCATGTCCTCACTTCCATTGCTGGCATTTTGGTTATGACAATCACCAACATTTTGCGCCATTGTTTGTTAGCGAGTTACTTCCTGAGATGTTCGCTTGTATCGTGTCATACGTAAAACTTAAAAGAGTCTGCAATTATTCTGCTCCGCCTTGTTCAGTGGAAGCTCGACGAATGGTTGCTAGTGTTTATAAATTTGATTATAGAGATAAACTCCTCAGACTTTATTCGAGACAGAAAGTAAGGAGATGCATAGGAATATCTCGTATTAAGTAGACAAGTCCCCAAGAAAGACTCGGCAGGCATTAAGTTGGTTTCAGGTATGCATTTTGTTTCATTATGCTACAAGCTTTTCAAGGTTTTTTAATTTTGATACCCTATATTTTAAGGAAAATTATATTAGTAAAATATTAAAATGACATCCTGTAGTTTTTGAAAATATCATTTTGATTGTGTTTTGTGACTTATAATTTTCAACTTATCCTTTTATTAATGAACTCTAAATTATTTTATGAAAACTATAAAAAATAAATAAATACAAATAACACTAAAAAAATGAATAAGTCTACATATATGCTTTTGTTTGATGAGTTTTGTTTAAGTTCTGGTTTTGATTTTCTGTAAGTAGTTTTACAAAATTAATTTAAGATCCATTAATAAAAGTGGAAAAAAAGAAATTTCACATAAAAAAACTTGAACTCAGGGTACTAAAATAATATTTGTGAAAATTAGAGGATACCGTTTTGATATTTTTTCAAACAACAGAGTACCAACGTGATATTTTTCTAAAACACAAAGTACCAAAATAATAATATCCCGCTTTTCAACTAGGGGTTTCTTATGATAGGACATGCATTTTTATCCTACATGTGAATACTGTTATCTTAATAATTGGATTAACTTTTCAACAGTTTGATACACAAGTTTTCATGTTAAAAATTAACAATTATAGATTAAATCGTTGAAAAGTTAATTAAAAGGTTAAAAGTTTGTTTCCTACTGGTAGAGCCTATCCTTCCATAAGTTTTGCCTTTCAACCATTGGGATAAATTGGACTTTCACTTCTTATCTGCTTTATCCATTACTTAGGAATAAGTACTTGGCAATGACATTGTAACATCGTTCTCTGCCATAGTTTTCATGGGCTTTTTGTGATTCTTTATACCTTTTCTTGTTTTCAGGTCTTTGTTCAGGGCATATTGGTTAACCTGTAGCAGTAAGGAGAATGTACGGCGTTACAATGTGTAGAAGTGCTCGCGTTATGGATAGGATACTAGATTTTCCTCATATTTGTACCAAGACTGTTTTTTGGTTTCCTTTGCCACGTGTAACCAATGTCATGTTGTCTTTTGTCCGTGCTTTTACAGTACGGATGCTAGGAAGAGTAGTTGAACGAAAGATTTATTTGAGGATTGTGTTTCAGAAAAATGAGAAATAGAAGGAACTTTTCCTTTTGGTGGTCTGGTTAATTGACATATGAGCACATGTTTCTGTGTCTTTTTGAGTTAGTTAATTCGTACTCAATTAGCTTAGGCTGTTTAGCACAGCTTTTGCAAGTGGTTTTAATCAATAAAGGAAGAAAAACAAAAGCTGTAACTTTTTAATAGGTGTTTAAAATCATATTTTAAAAGAGCTTTAATGAGTCAAAATGGTTTCAATTATTTTTTAAAGTTACAAAGATATTATATTTAATCTTATAATGTAATATTGATATTTTGGTACAAGTTTCAAATTTATTTTAAAAGTGCTTTTTTGATAAGTTACATTTTGTGATTTTGACAGAAAACACTTCTGAAGAGCAAAAACTCTTCTGACAGTTCATTCAAAAATGTTATATTTAATCTTATAATGTAATATTGATAGTTTCAAATTTATTTTAAAAGTGTTTTTTTGATAAGTTACATTTTGTGATTTTGACAAGAAACACTTTTGAAAAGCAAAGGTCTTCTGATAGTTCATTCAAATACTTACAGAAGCAGCTTTTAGACTTATGAAGCCAAAAACAGCTTTTAGAAAGCCCTCTCACACAAACCCTTATACTCAAAGGTGATTGGCCAAATTATAAGCATCACCGCATACTCTCTTTCTTTTGGTATGCAGAAAATCTTAGGGAGGTAAGGCATCTTGCTTGACGTGTGAATCATAAGCATCACTGCATACTCTTTTTCTTTTGGTATGCAGAAAATCTTAGGGAGGTAAGGCATCTTGCTTGACGTGTGAATCTCTTGTTAAGTGGTGCGTTTGGTTGGATGGTTTACGTGGTTTGAACTGAAATCCTCCCTTAAACTAGTGTTAGGCGAATAAAATATTGAGTTCTATCTCAAAGTATGATTTGATACTTCAAACCCAAAAATAATCTATATCTTGAAATACCTTCCTTATTTTTGAATTTATTTGTCAAACGACATATTTTAAATAAAAAGTTCAAACTACCACACGAACCAATGAACCCTAAGACTGTTGGCGTCACAGAAAACAAGCAATTTTATTACGACACTAAATGATTGGTGGTCACCATAGACATAATTTAGTCTCCCCAAAAACCTTTAAATAACTCTTTTCTTCTTATTTTCATGGTATATTCATTCATAGCTTAAAAAGGAATACAATTGGGTGTGGACTATATACAGAGCCAGAGCTTCAATAGGAGTTTCTGATAATTTATATTCTCCAGATAAATACAAGGGCAGAAGGATCAATGGTGAGATATCAAATCATAAGAATGATTACCTTTACAGAATCAGCCTGGATTGAAGCATTTCCAACATTTAAGAGGAGTCCTCTTGACTTTATCTGAAGAGCTGGTCTAATAGCGAGCAAAGCAATGAAGCAGTCCATAGGAACTCTTGTAGCCCCACACATTGATCATCTTAAGCTTCCGACATTTATTTACAAGAACAACAAGGCCATTCTCAGTTACATGGCGGCAGCTCCAAAGGACAATACTCTAGGAAACATCGACACCCGAAAAAAAAAAGGGCATAAGATGTAAGTCATGAAAAGAATAATTCAGACAACCGGTGCAAGGCCGGTTTGTAAGGGATGGAACGGATTAAAAGGGAGATTCTCGGTTCAAAACATGTTCTTGGCTAGTGTTGTATAAAAGAAAATAATCAAAAATAAAGTTAAATAATTTTGAAAAAGATCTTTCTTTTGAAAAAGGAAAATCCCAAGTTCCAATATCTGTAATCAACTTACCTTTAATTGTGGGCAGCTATCTGCAATGGCATACAGAGATTCATCAGTGATAAATGTACCACCAATGTTCAGGTGCTGCAAGGACTTAACTCTTGATATCTGTTCAAAAAACAGTCAGAAAAATAGAGAAAAGTGCATATAAGGTAAAATATTCCAATTAGGGAAGATAAAAGAAGTTTTGAGCAAAATGCAATGTTGTCTGAACTAATCATGGAATTTTTTGAGCCAGAGTAACACTAACACAAACAAAACTATGATTGCACCAGTACTAAAATTCTAATCAAGTACATTGCAAAAAGTTCGGATAAAAGTTTTGAGCAAAATGCAATGTTGTCTGAACTAATCATGGAATTTTTTGAGCCAGAGTAACACTAACACAAACAAAACTATGATTGCACCAGTACTAAAATTCTAATCAAGTACATTGCAAAAAGTTCGGATAAAAGTTCAGTTCCCCTTGGTGAAACAAATTTACAGCCCAACAGAAAATTGATGCTTAAAAGTTAGGCATAACCTTTTATAGATTTGAAGTATCATCTAAAATCTGAAAAGAAAGCTACACCCTTACATCTCTCACATTATGATGGCTTTAAGCTTTCTAGTGTGGAAAGAAAACTAGATCAAAGAGCAATAAAGGGTATTGGTAAACTGTAATGTAATAGTATGGTGACCCTGAATTTAGTTTGGCCCGACCCTGAAAAGTTTGCAGTGTTTTTTCAAGTTTAGTGATTTTTTTCTCCTCTGCCCATTTTTTTTTTCGATCTTGGATTTCTATGTAAATCTATGTGTGTTCTTGTGCTTTGTTTCTATAGCACTATTTTCGCAACAGTTAATATTTCTCAAGTTGTTTCTATTGAAACTTGTCACGCACCAGTTGAAGAACACCACTATCTGTGATCCCAGTCATGCCCCATAACGATATGGAGGTTAAATTGCCGACACACCTTGCCAAAGATATCTGGTAAAGTCCATTGTCAGAGATTTGGCACCCCCAACGGCTCCTTGAACTAAAATTTCCAAGAGATAATTAGGAATTTAACTATGGATGATCAGTTAAAAAGACCTTCCTCAAAATATATATGTAAATTAAAAAACTAAGATGATTGCCAATATGAAAGGTTCAATGCATTAGAGTACACAAACAAAATTAGTTTCAGTGAAAAAAAAAATCATGTGCCCAGACAATAAAATATAGGCAAGCAAATGTCATTATTATTATTATTTTTTTTTTTTTTTGTAACGATGTGCCTGATGTCACATATCTGACATGACTCCTATCATTTTAAAAAAAATAAAAATCCCACAAGACCAATGCTGCAAAATTTCCGATTCTGCAATGGGTCCCATGTACAAGTAAAAATATTCGCTCTAAATTTCAGAAATTAAACCTTATGAAGCGTTTTGCCCTGTCAACGGAATTGAATATGAGAAATATAATCTATTTGCACAACCTCTGTCACTGAATTGGTGACCAATTTTCCCTTTCCCTTTAAAAACCCATTATTCATCACAATTGACATCAACAATTTAAATCAGTTTGAGTACTAAAGTACAGAGCTTATAACTTAGAAGAACATGAACAGAAAACACAAACGGTAAATTCTGAAAAACACAACTTGCAAGGCTAATTTGAAAAAAGAAAAAATCTTTAAAATAACAGAAACTTAGATTATACATAATAAAAGAAAGTACTTTTAGCCAAATATATATATATATATATATAGAGAGAGAGAGAGAGATACATGTCAAGCTCTTTGAGGCTATAAGCATGGCGAACAAGACGAGCTGTGGAGTCATCATCCATCTTCCAACCAGCAAAGCTCAAACTTTCTCTGCGACCCAAAGACTGCTTCACCCCTTCCTTCCATTTACGACAAACACTGCTTGCCCTGAAATATATTTCATAAATGCCCACATCAAAAAACTCAACTTTCTCAAATATTTTCACAAAACAAACATACCCAAATAGAGATACTTAAAAAAATTAAAAAAAAAAAAAACCCAACAAAAAAAATATGAGCTAAGATGAAAGTACTGGGCCAAATCAGTGAAGGAAGTGATCATCACAAAGATATGAGCCAATAGGTCCATTGGAAGACGATCAATCTCGGCCTCATCCATTTTGTTTATTTTTTTTTATTTTTTTTCACGAAATATGATCCAGAAAAATGAATTTTGGTAGTTTTCTTTTTTTTTTTTGGTTTCTCTTATGGAAAGTCTAGAATCTTTTAGCAACTACTTCTATTTGTGTGGCACGTTGAACAAGGAAGAGGTCCAATGTCGGAGTCAAAACTTGCAAAATCAGATCTACTTTTCGTTTGGAGCCGACTAACATAGTAGTTTAGTAATTGAGAAGTGAAAAAGAAAATTCAATTTTAATTTGAAAAATAATAATAAAAGAAGGATGTCCTCATGTTTTCGTCATCGTTTACCGAAAATGAGGCCATTTTTTTACTTTAAATTTGGCTCTGTGTTAAAATCTTAACTTGTAAGGAGAAAAATATCTACTTTCTTGCATCCATTAATGAATCTTGATTATTTTCTTGCCTCCATTAATTTTTTTGAATGTTGATTATTAGCAAATAAATAAATAAATAAATATTACAATAATACAATAAAAAAAAAAACATGTCGAAGGTTGACTGAGTAAATGAGTTCATACTCACGTGGCAGGGTGTCATTTATGTTTAAATGTAATAATGACATAAGAACTAAAAAAGGGAATTATAACTGTTGTTGTTATTATTATTATTAAACAACTTCTCCAGTAGAATCTTTACCAGTTGTATATATATTTTAAAAAAGTTGTCAAAATTATTATTTTTACATATTTAATGATTAAAAAACAAATAATCACCACCGATGGGTATTATTTTAGTTCTTCTTATTATTATTATTATTGATCATTGTTGACACCGCAATCGTATTAAGTTATTTTGTGTTTTCCCTCTCATAGAACTAGCAAATTTGAAGTAGATTTTTCCCCAAAAAAAACATCTAATTCAAATAAACCAAATTTAAGGGATAAGTAATTTATACAGATTTAAATTTAGTTTTTTAGTTAAAATGAAGAAAAGTGTAGATGGAACCTTGCGTAACATAAAAGAAATATGTATGCTCCTCTTGGGTAACAGCATTAGGGCCTTACATTTTTGGAATTTTCTTTTCCAAGCAAGTTTAATTTCCCTTTCTTTCTTTCTTTCTTTCTTTTATTTTTTTTAAGTATTTTATATCTCTACCTGTGGAAGTCATTTTAATTGAAAATAAAAGTCAATCCAAGGTGTATCCTAACATGATTCCTAAGCGGAAGAAAAGGATGTATGTTATTAATATAATAAGAAATAAAGAAAACCATAGCCATAATAATAATAATAATAACAACGAGAGTTATTAACACAAATAACCATTAAACTTTATGATCTCCTTCACTTTGTACTTATAACTTTAAAAGTTACCACTTTATCTATTGAACTTTCAAAACTTCACTTTACCTCCTAAACTTTTGATTTTCAGTTTAAAGATATAGAGATATTGTTGACTAATAGATGGAATAATAGATAGGGTAAATTGCTTAAGGTCCCTCAACCTTTTAAAAATATACGATTTGATCCCTAATTTTTTGATTTGACTAGCTTTAACCGTTAAAAAATATACGACTTGATCCACAACCGTTTAACTTTAGCCCAAGAAAAAGTTTTGACCGTTTTAATAAGTGTATTTTAGTAAAATACCAAATAATTATTAAAGAAATTAAAATTAAAGAACAAAAGAAAAATTAAAAAAAAAAAAAATCTTCTAGTGTAGATCGTCTTCTCTCTCCTCCTTTCCATCTCTCTGTTTCTACTATGCTAAAATCAATAGATCGATTTCTAGAGAAGATGACGTGCTCAAGACGGACAAATTCGACTTCGAGCTTTAGAGGTGCGTCGAGCCACAGCGGGAGTTTTGGCGATGAGCAACCTGATTGCAGCGTGGTGAAATGCAACCAAGAGCATATCCGTGCAGATATGGTTTGTAAGTCCTTCTTCGGCATGGACAAAAATTTCCCTGATATTTTCAAAACCTCCACCAAAATTTCTATAGTTCGAAGGTTCAGAAATATTTTTGGGTGTAAACAAATTTTTTTGGTATTTATCAAAATTTTAAGAGGTGATTTAATTTAATCTTAGAGGATGTTTTGAAACTTTAGAAATTCTAAAATTTTGAAGAAAATTTTAAAACTATTGTGAACTTTTTGTTCAAAAGCTAAAATTTAAGAAAAATTTTGGTTAATACTATAATAAATCAGTGAAAATATTGATTTATCAAGGGTTGTAGGGTATTGTTTTTTACACAATTTTAGTTTATATCAAAATTTTAATATAAAACAAACATTCATAGTTTTTGTTATTTTTTTGTTATTTTCATCGAAATCAATATTTTCTTTGAAATTTTTATAAATTTAAAGTATCGATATTTCTACCGATATTGATATTTTTATCCTTGATCTGAACAGAGCACCGCCTTCTTAAGCAAACAATTGGGAGAATTTATAATTTTTAATTTTTGAAAATATAGTAGGAAGTGATCCACAAACCTATATGTGGCATTTTCGTCACTACGTTCGACATTATTCAAATAATATGTCATGGTACCAATACTGTTTGAATCAAGATGGGATCACAATCACATTTGAACCTCATAAAACTTCCTTTTGGTATTAAGAAATGTAATATATATGATTTTTTTTATGTGAAACTTGTTTATTTATGTATCTTTTTAATGTTCATGCTATTAGAAAGTATTAAAATCATGTTCTAATATAAATTTTAGTAATTTTCATAAATTTTTCTTATATTTTCACAGATATTAATATTTTTTTGATATTTTCGTAGAATTAAAGTATCAATATTTTCACCAATACTGATATTTTCTTCCATGCTCTTTGGTGGTGACAATGACCCTTGTTTGTCTCTCTTAGTAAAGCATTAAATGAATGCGTTTACAAAAATATTAAGTTTATATTAGTACGAGCCTGTTTATGTGTAGAAGCCCAGTATCACTTATGTCATGTTGATGGGCCTATGACAAAAGGTGATAGACTAAGGTTATGTATTTAGGGTTGAGGTCCCAAGTCATAGTACGTATTATTCTTCTCTGTCCCATCTCAAAAAGAACCATTTTTCAAAAATACGTTGTACGGACGTAGAAGTCCTATAATTTTCCTTGCCTTTCTCAATAGACCAATGTATGTCTTCCTAATTAATTTGTTTATAATTCAACAAGAGATCTTGGCATGATGATATATGATTTATTTATCATCCTTATTAAGTTTTGTTATTTTTTTTATTTTTATTTTTTACAAGTGGCTTTGATAGTTGATTTTGACTTTGACCGACCAGAATCTATTAAAAAACAAACATTTTCTTTAGTGTTTCCTTTTGTGTATTAATATCTACTATTTAAATTTAACTAAATTGAAATAAAATGCCACCAAAGTGACCTCTTATGTAGATTTATTTATTTTGAAATATGTAGATATTGCTAAAGAAATTGAATAATTGTGTCTTAATCTATGTAGAAAAAAATTGGCCCAAGGAAGATAATTTTTTTGGCCAGATGATAGACACATGTGGTGGTAAATATATGATGAATTTGGGCGTTTTTCATGCATGCAATATGTCGGTCTAAAGAAAGGCATATTATTGGTGGGACTTATTATCAATACTTACTAACCAAATTTAAGAGTATCACTTACCAATTGTTTTTTCTGTCCAAAACTAAATTTTAATGTTGTGTTTGGTATTTTATAATGGCCCACTTCTTTGTATCTTATGCCATGTGTGTATATGTTTGTAAATAATTTTTATGGGAACATGTATGCATGATTAGATGGCATGTTTTATTCATTGTGTGTATGTTATTTTGTTCTATATTCAGTGAATGCTTCTTCAATATCTGGAAATGTGAATAATATTCCCGCCCTTACCGGAACAAACTTTAAGAAATGGAAAGAGCACTTTATGATAGTGCTTGGTTGCATGGATCTGAACTATGCATGAAGAGTAGATCATCCTACCGCCCTAACATCACTAGTACAACTGAGCAGAAGGCTGCATTTGAGATATGGGAGCGATCAAATCGCATGAGTCTGATGATAATGAATCACTCCATTCTAGAAACCATTAAGGGGTGCAATTCCTGAGGAGAATGATGCCAAAAAGTTCCCTGACCAAATAGCAGACTGTTTTGCTGCAAATGAAAAGGTCGAGACGAGCACTGTTTTGGCTAAGCTCGTTTCAATGCGGTATAAAGGAAAGGGGAACATAAGAGAGTACATCATAGATATGTCCAATCTTGTAACTCGACTAAAGGCATTCAAGTTGGAGTTGTCGAAAAACATACTCGTGCACTTAGTCTTTCCACAACTTGTACACTTAGTCTTGATCTCTTTGCCTGCACAATTTCGTCCATTTAAAATAAGTTACAACACAAAAGGAAAAATGGACTTAGAATAAGCTCATTGCTCAAAGTGTGCAAGAGGAGAGATTGAAATATGAGAAGATTAAAAGTACTCATTTGGCATCGACCTCTCTAGATAATAGTACCAGCAGGGAAAGGAAAAGGAACAGGAACAATAAGGGAAAAGAAACTGTAGATCTTGGGACTTCAAAGCATAAGGCGCAAAAGAAACAAGATTTGGAGTTTACTTGCTTCTTTTGCAAGAGACAATGGTCTTGGCCTCTAATATCACATAATAATATGGATATAAATGTCCCTTTAAGAATAAGGATATAAACTAGACCATAAAAAAGGGGCTTTTGAGATGAAAACAAAAAATGAAAAGAAAAGAAAACGAAGAATAAGAAGATTCTTGTAATAAAATGGTTGACCAAGAACATCATTAGAGATCTCACACCGAAGATGCCCTTTTAAACTAGTTTTGTTACACATAAGCACAAAGTAAAACAATTAAGAAATGTTGATGCTGCATACAAGAAAATACACATCTTAGTAATGAACTAACAAACTCATATCAAAAGATAGGATATTTTAATAAATAATAGGATTGAGAACCCCATTATGTAATTAGGGCATAGAAAATAGAATCAATACAAATGGCACATGATATATAGTAATCAAACTATAATTTCACTCTCAAGAAAACATATATGAGAAATGATCAAGGTTGAGAGCATGCGTTTTTAATTATTTTCAATTGATTGTTTTCTCATGAGACCTCTCTCTCTCTCTCTCTCTCTCTCATTTTTTTGCTTGTAAAGTAAAATTGCTAAGATGTTTTTATCTCTTTTTGATTGCACTTTTGTAAGATTTAGCCTAGAATACCTCATTAGAACGTTTGAGATTGAATTTTGACTAATGGTTCAAATAAACATCTGATGCTCATCATGATCTCATTGCGTCCCTCGTGCTTTAAATTGATAATATATATATATATATATATGTATGTATACATGTAAACATATATATATATACACGTATATAATATCGTAGTTCAAGTATATTACATCTAGATGTTAATGGGTATATAGCTGTTATTTTCAAGAATTTCGTACATTATATACGTTTTTACGCGTTGATTCTTGAGTTCACACACAGTAAAATATGCCCACATATTATACTTTATCCTTTATGTATTATTGCAGAAATAATTGGTTTAATTAATTTTTTAATAAATTGTCAGCACCCTTCGATGTTAACATTCATATTGATATTATTGTCACATGATTTCCTTAATTGCTAGCTACTTTATGACACGAGTAAGCATCAATTTTTTTTTGGTAAGATATTTTGTCTAAGAGATTAACTTTGTTGCTTTTATAGTTGCAAGTGTTTGTATGAGATTTGTTTCCCCTCGAGTTATTATCATTTTTAGGGTGATTATCGTTTATAGATTTTTTTTTAAATTAGTTAGTTTCATTTATCGTTTATATGAGTTATTTTCCTAAAACATTGTCGATTTTTACATCTTATTTTTGTCCGTTTAAACTTTTGAATACATTTTCTTCTGTGGGTTTATTGTTGTCTGTACGTAGTAAAAACTTTGTTGTTTTCCTTTAGACACCATACGATTTATAGTAAATTGATTTTAATTGGAGTGATTGCTTTGTTAATTACAATACGAATACTTGTCATTTTTTGTTTATTTAGATTTTTTTTCTGTTTTGTTGAATATTAAAATTTATTCTCATTTCTAAGAGAAGTTATCGTTTTTTAGCCGGTGATGGAAAGGCTTTAGAAAGAGTGACTGTGGTTCCCAGCTAATCAGCTGGTGATGGAAAATATATATGTTCTAAGGAATACCAATTTTAATCTCAATTTGTATATCAATATCTTATTTGTTATTAATTTGTCGGTAGATGCAACCTATTGACGTGACAAACTTTTAAACATCCACCCTTAAAAACATAACAACTCATGTATAAGTAGATATATAAGTTAAGATTGGAGTCGGTGACCTTAGCATTAGTTGCCCACAGGATAGCGTTATAGGGGAAATCTTTTTTAGTTTTTAAATAAATTTTATTTTCTTGGGATGGAAAGAGACATTCTAGACGTACTATATATATTTCTTTGATGTCAATTACTCTCTCATTCTATTTATTAAAAATATATACGTACTAGATATGATTTATAATTATGATGATAATGACGATTTTGATCGGACGAATACTGACGGATCTAAGGATGATTATGATAAAGAGCATGATGATATGTGTCTTGAGGAAGATAACATGTCAAACGGGGTAACACTTTATACCTTTTTCTATACAGTTTGAGGTCTACTGCTCTGTAAATTATACTTTTTTATATTAGTTAGAACTTACTCCTTGCTTAAAAAAAATAGTATAAAGCTCTTATATGCTACAATAAAAGTAAAAAATTACTATAGTGTAAAGCTTCGTATGTTACAGTGTTTTGAATTATGAAGCTTGTTCTAACCAATTTTAGCAAACACCTTATTAGATTGCACACACTTGTTTCCAATAATATTGTTTGTATAATTAAAATTAATGCTAATTGCTAGCCAAACAACACCTACCTAAGTTGCTAATTGCTTTGGAGCTCTTTTCCAAATATTAATGGTTAATTTTGGATTTCAGGAACTAACGTCGTTGGGAGAACAAATTGGTTGATGGAGAAGAACTTGGGAAGCTGGAATGTGACAATGAATTTCTCTTCAACTGCATAAAAAAATGGCTCGTTCAGAAGAACTCTTGTCCCATATGCAAACGGACAACCTTTGACTATTAGGAGATAATAGTTAGGGAGGAGAAAATAGTTTTTTGGAGGGTTTACTGCATACAAATATATGGGACATTAATGACATTTTGGTAATATCTTTTTACAAAAAATTTGTTAAATCTTTTTTTTTTTAACAATTTATAGGAACCGAAAAAAAATATTCATTTTGGTAATTGTACTTTTACAAAATTCTGTAAAATCTTTTTTGACAATTTTTTAGTATTCATGGGTGCATATTTATCTTTTGACCGTTTGCTCTTTAAAAAAATAATAATTTTGATTAAATTCAACCAATTTAAAACATTGTAGAATCCACCAAAAAAGGCCCTTTTTCCCTTCCCTTCATGGGACTATTATGTCTATGGGACTAGGACGGTGTACTTTATTGACTAAACAGCTCAACTAGATATGTATTTGGTAAAAGTGGTTTTAAATCACTCTCTTAACTATAAATACTATAAAGCTCTTACATGCAATAGAAAAAAATACAGTGTAAAGTTCTCACATGCTATAATAAAAACAATTTTAACAAATAATTTTAACCATCCTGTCAAACAACCTATCGAAGTACTACGAGCTAGTCTGAGTACTAACCTCATGCAGTTTCATAATTTTCTAAGAAAATTGCTCATATTTATGTGGCTTTGTTAGAAGCTATAGATGCATAGAGCATGAGCATGATCCTCGTATTGGGAGAGCAGCTTGACCTGTAGATTTAATTTTGTTCAATCTGTAATGAAAAGAAAGAGAGAAGTTTTTAACAATTTTCTTGTGATTTCTCTTGTTATACTGTTTGAGCAATCCTTTTTAATCCTATAGTATTGTAACAAAAACAGTGGGCTACAATGTAAAAAGTACACTATATGCTAGAGTGAGATCTATAATTTTGTGAGAAGTAGAGTTTTAACTTTATAGAGGAAAAAGATTTTTTATACTTTTTAGAATAATACTATTTATCCCCATGCGACTACAACCCCGTTCTCTCATAAGAGGTGGGCTCTTCCACCTATAAGACTTATTTGGGCCCCGCAAGTGGGGGCTTGCACTTTATGAGATTGTACACGCTACAATGTATGGTAAAAGTATACTATAATGTAAAACTCTCACATACTGCAATATTTAAGTTCACTTATAAGTTATTTGTTAGACACCCTATTAATTTTTTTTTTTAAAAAAAGGTCAACAATATGATAATCACAAACATGGTTATAATTAATTAGAATAAATTACACTGTTGTATCTCAAACTATTCACTCTTTACATAATGCACCCGAACTTTTGATTTTAGTAAAATATATCCTGAACTTTAAAACCATTAACACTTGACGTCCAAATGCTAGCAAGTGTTAAAAGGGGTGGGCGGTTTTCGTCACGAGATTTGCACGTGAATTTTTTTAAGAGTAGAGCTCAATATTTAAAAAAAATTAAAGATTGACACAGGAAAGGAATACTGAATAAAAATCAGAAGTAGTTATTATACCTCAGTTGTGAATAATTTCTAAATTCATAATGCATTTTGTTAAAATTAAAAGTTTAATGCGCATGGTACAAAAAGCAAATAATTTAAAACGTAGTAGTGTAATTTACTCAGTTAATTATAGAGAGAACAAGTAGATTACATTGCTAGGACTTTCAGTACTTCGCCGTCAATTGATAATAATGAGGTACGTTAATTACTATGAAAATGAAAACTTGTTTTTGAATATTGACAAAATATTTTTGGGAATTGTTTTGATTGAATAATGCTAACTTTTTCTTATTTACATAGAAGTTATTATAGGAATTTGTATTGTTCCTGTAATGTGTCCGTTAAGAGAGGTCTACACTATAAAAGGTAAGACTACCATAACAAGACAATTATGGTTAATATGGCAATGAGACAATAAAGTCTAAGATGCAATTCAATTTGTCCATATTCAGTCCTTCCCATCCATATGCTTTGCTGCCTTTGATTTGTTGCCAATATTATTGTCATTGACTTTCTTATATTGGCTTGCACATATCACGTTCTCTTCTGTCATGGAAAAGTTCATCAAATTTGTTTGATTTCTCCTTACAATTGTTCTTTGACTTGCGTATCTTTAACAGAAAAAATGAATAAGTAACGGGTACGTACATCTCATGTTTATATCATATTTGTTGCATTATTTGCTCGAGAGCCCTGCTGTATAATCTTTTGGGTTAAAATCTTGCTAATTACAAAATAGTGAATCCTAATCTGTTATGTTTATTGTATAATATTCTAGAAGCCACTTTTTTATGAGTAGTAGGGTTTTAATGAATGAAAAGGATTTTTCCTTCCATACTAACAGTGTATAACAATTTACAGTTTTGCACGTAGGGTCCTATGAAATAGCTTGTGCTTGTATTTATAAGCAATGCATGAAGAAGCACAAATCAAGGGTTTTTAATTGTTATTTGGAAGGTACATGGAAAAGAACTTTTTAATTTCAAAAGCCTTTTTGAACATGTTTGATTAAATAAATAAATAACATTAATTGGTAAAAAAAAGTACTGTAATTCAAGAGAATGAATAGAATTTTTAATTTATTATTCTTAAATAAAAGATCAAGATGTAAAATAAAAAAGGTTTTCATAAGTACTAAAGGGTCTACTTACCTCAAAAGTATTTATAAAAGCCAAATGCACTTTACATAGATCTATCCAAATATATCAAAAAGCAGCTTTTAGAGTAAACAAATCAATCCAAACAAACTCGTAGTATATAACATACTTAGAAATCTAGTTGAAACTGTTTATAATATAAATTTCTTGTATGTTACAATACAAAGCAAAATTATTTCCAAACGCTACTTAGAGTACGTTTTTTATAAAAAAACAAAAACAAAAACAAAATCAAACAAACTTGTAGCACTTTGCAATAGTAGTTAAGATCCCAGACTGAAATCTATCATCTGGTGATCCCATATAGTAAGAATTGGATCGCATGCACCTTATTTCATCCACCTTTGCAAATCTTTTTTTTTTTTTTCGGTTGCCCCTTTAATAATCGCAAATACATTGTTCTTGCCTAAGCGGCGACCTTTTTTTATCCAATGTATCTTTGATTGATTTGACACATATAAAACCAAAGAACCCACATGTTTTTTCTCCTTCACATTTTTTCTTCTTTCTCATGTTTCCTTGCAAGTTGCTAGCAAGCTATTGTCTACGGATCATTACCCCTTTGAATAACAATTTCTTTGTCCAAGTGTGTAACAGTACGACGACGGGTGTTTGGAAGAATAATGAGAATTGTTGGTTAGAATCATTTTTATTAAAGCATGTGAGAACTGTATGTTGTAGCGATTTTTTTATTATTACTGTAGCATGTAAGAGCTTTACTGTCACGCCCCGGAGTACGGGAGGTGACGTGGCGGAATATCTAGATTAATTAAAAGAGAATTTAATTGAAATTAAGGGTTTAAAAATCCAATTAAGTAAGAAATAAAGAGATTTTCCACCACATTTGATAAACGAATTTATAAATATTTAGCAAATAATAATAATTGAATAAAAACCGCGAATATGGGTTCCACAACCCACAACTTGTGCACACACATGGATCTGACAATATCACAAATACAATTACAGTCCGAGTACAAATTAAGTTAAGTCTTACATGCCTTGTTTAATAATACAGAATGTAAATAAATTCTCCTATTGCTCCTGAGTTCGGTCCGAAGAATCTTCTCCAAACCTAAATAGGAAACCACCTAGAAGGGGGGAATTTAAAACAGATAAAACGTGAGCGAAAGGCTCAGTAGGACTAAGTTTTATAAAATAATTTAATGCAAAGAAACATAACATTATCAGGAGTTATACAAAAAAGGAACTTGAATACATAAATAAATAAATTGAGTAGAACTGTTCTGACACAGAACAGTCTACTCGTCAAATCAAAACACCAGTTTACTTTTACCTAGGCAAACCATGATATCACCACCGTAGTGGCCCAGCTGGGTTTCGGGACCTGCCCCCAAGGTCGATCGTCACACGACCCGATCTCTGATATGGCATCATGCCTTAGTGTTTATTATCATTATCATTCAAAACCCAATTACCGAGTGTTGTCAATTACATTCATTATGAAATTCATTTCATGTCACGGTATATTAAAATATAACCGATAAAATCATTTTCAAACAACCGTTGAAAACATTTTGATAGAAATCATTTTCAAAGCCAAATCATTTCAAAACCAGGCTACCAAAGAAATAGGATAGAAGTCCTACCTCAGTACTCGTGCCGGTACCCCACACCGTAATCCCGATCCGCTATACGTTAGCTCCACGGAACCACGAACAATCCTAGATACAAACTAAGTCAATCAACATCTAGTTCGAAACATTCTATGTTACTAAATCATTTCATGATGTCCTAGTGTGCCATTTGTATCATTAAAATCATCCTATAAGGTTGGGATTTAAATCAGGGTTCAAAACAGTGAAAACGGGTAAAAATCATAAAATTTTCCATGCCTCGGTCGGCCTGCCGGACGCCCTGCTTCGGCCTGCCGAACTGCACAGTTCGGCCTGCCGGAAGCAAAGTTCGGCCTGCCGAACATTTCCCCAGATTCGGCCTGCCGGTCGGAAGAACACCGGCCTGCCCATCATCACTCCGGCCTGCCGAACATGAACTTCGGCCTACCGAACTGGGAAGATCCAGAAATCCCAGCCACGGGTTTCTCGATCCCCAAAATCCAAATCTTGTTTCTAACCTGTTTTTCTCAAATCCCAGGCATGAAAAACAACTATAATTGATAGAAAAACATTCTAGAACATGTTTGGAATCGTTTAAACAACATTTAAACTCGAAATCCTCAAAAATCCGAAAATGAGAAAAAGAGGAGAAAAATGAAAATCTTGAATCCAATCCGTTTTTCTTCAATCTAGGCTTAGATTCTAGTTGTTCTAAGTCCATTTAACACAAATCCACGGTTTTCTAAGCTAAAACAAACTTAGATTTCAAAAACACACAAAATTAGAAATTTTGTAAAAAGTTTAGAAATTTCGAATCTAACCTCGAATCGAAGCTTCAATCCGCGCTCTCGGTTGCCGAATCACGTCCCCGAGCTTCCTCCTTGCTGTTCCGAAGCTTGGATTCGAATGGAAATCAAAAATTTTTGAAAGAGATTGAGAGAGAGAGGGAGCTGCCGAGAGAGAGAGAAGAGAGAGAGAGTTGAAACGTGAGTGAGGAGAGAGAGAGAAAAGAGAAATAAATAGAGAAAATCGGTGGGCGGTTTTACTGTGCGAAAACCATGTGCCGCCCACGGTTTTGCAAAACGGAGTATTTTTAACATTTTACAAATTGTTGTATTTTAAAACTCAAAACATCATTTTAAATCCATAAGAAATCATTTAAATGTATCAATTTAACAAAACAACCAAAAACTAAAATCCAACCAAATAATCTAATTAAAGTTAAAACTTTAATTATGGCACACTAATTTATCATTTACATTACATTAATGTTAAATAAATTTCAGGACGTTACATTTACCCTGTTTATAACTAAAAAAATAATTCTCATCACTTTTGCTAAACAGGGTCTTAATTTCGTATAGTAGTGGAACGTGAGGGACTGGCAATACGCTGAGAAGAATATGGGGTCGTGAAATGCACCATCCATCCTCCGTGAATTGTGCTATCTGATCTTTTTTTTTTTCGGAGCAAAAAAAAAATCGCATAATAATATGATATCACAACTTCTTTTAGTGCATATTTTGTTTGCTTGCTTTCCCTTGTCTTGCTTGTACTCCTACGTCACGTTTGCACACGATACATATTATCATTATAAAAAATAATTCTAATCTCATCTTTCACTAGTATAAATAGTAAAATAGATGTCAATTTTAAACCGTCGTTTAAAATATACAACGGCGGATTGAAAAATATCATTAAATGAAGTATTGTCGTATGTATATGATATTTAGCGATGATTTTATGTTACTGTCATCTAGTGTGACTATTTAACATTAGACAACTGTTCAGAGTGGGATTGTCTAGTGTGCACTTTTAACGGTTATGGTGAAACAAAAAAAAAAAAAAAAGTTTTTTTTTCTTGTTTTTTTGGTTATCCAATTGTCTCAATCCCTTCACTTTGGATAGATTCCTGCCTTGGGACACGCCAAAAAAAAAAAAACAATTTGCCATAATTCGGTTTTGGAACTCCCTTTCTAAATGCCAACATGCACTCACTCGCATTGCACCATTTTTTTCTAGTCTAAAATTTTAGTTATGTTCTTTTTAAAAAAAAAATTTACAACTATGTCTTTATAAAAATAAAATTTTAATTATTATGTCCCATGAAATAATTGAAATATATTACTGTATTTTTACAAAATAATTTAAGTATGTTGTTGTGTCGTTATTTTACAAGAAAATTAAAATTAAGCCCCTACTTAGAGTTCGTTTAGCGTACAGGTTCTGAATGGTATGGTTGAGAACTTTATAGTTTAAATTATGGGATTTAAACTTTGTAGTTTAAACGACAGTTTTGAATTAACGTTTAGAATAGAAAGGTTTAAAATAAGAGTAAAATGTCACATCAAGTTTAAAACGAGAGCTGGTGTTTTAAAAATTATAGTTTGTGAAAGAAAAAGAGAACAAAGATGGTTTTTACTATAAAAATGGTTCAAACCGTGTGAACTTAAGGATGACAAAGTTTAAATTTTAGTGGTTTTAACTAGTTTAAAACTGCTTTCATGGTTTGAACTGGCCTCATTTATTACTCTACCAAACGACAGTCTAAACCGTCTCCATAATTTGAACTACTCTAAACCCATGCACCAAACACCATGTTAATCATTGAACTATAGTTATATCTTCATTAAATAAAATACTATTTCTAATTCTTTATATAGTGCCCCAACTGAAAAAATGTTCTGGGTCTGACACTAGCACCATTTTTTTCAAAAATTTCTGAAATATGGTTACTGTATTCACCATTTTCTCTTTATCTTTAGTTTTCTTCTCTCTTTTTTTAAGAGAAAATATTTTTTTTCTTTATATATCATGTTGGTCTCTCTTGGACCATGGCAAACTTGAATTCATTTGATTTATTTCTCAACTTTTCTTTGCAGTATGCTCACGCTAATCATTTGTTTGAATCATACACATTTGAAGTCTGTAACGCCCCTGAATTTTAAAGTAATGTTAGTTATGTTAAGTTTAATTATTAAGTGTGTCAGTGTAAATTTTATTGTTAATTTTAGCCATTCGAAGATTTTGTTGCATTTGTCATATTTAAAATTTGATTTTTAGTGTTAAAATACTAAATGACATTTTTACCCTACATTTTTCTCATATTTACGAAAACGCCCTTGGGCTTTCCTTTTTCTTTTTCTTTTCCCTTTCCTTTTTCATTTCACGCTCTCTCTCTCTCTTTCTTCCTCTTGTGTAGCCTTCTCTCTCTCTTTCTTTCTCTCAAAAATTTTGATTTCAAGCTTCATTCTCACGGATTTGAGCAAGCATTGAAGTTCAATCATCAAGTTTTTCATCCAAAAACAACATTAAAGGTTAGCTTTCTCCTTTTTCTTGAAATTTTAAAGTTTTATTTTCAATTTTTTAAATTTTCTTTGAATGTTGAATCTGAGCTTTCTTGAGCTCAGATAATGTTTAATTCAAGTTGTAGAAACTATTTTATAGTGAATCTAAACTTAATTTGAGCTAGAGTCGATTTAATCAAGTTTTTATATTTTTCTTTGATTTTTAAATCAAAGGTGAAATTGAGTTTAAAGTTGGGGAAAATGCTTTAACCTTGTTCTACTATGATTTTATATGCTTTCTATATGATTTTCATGATTTGGGAATTAAAAAACAAGTTTTAAATTTGAATTTTGAGCTTGGGGAGGTCGAGACTCGAAATCTCGGGTCTCCAGATTTTACCAGTTCGACAGGCCAAACTTGATCTTCGGCATGCCAGATTCATAGGTTTGACAGGTCAGATTCATAAGGTCGACAGGCCAAACCTGGAAAAAGTTCGACAGGCCGGTTTGGATGTTTGAAAGGCCGAACTATGCAGGTTCGGTAGGCCGGACCAGGAAGTTCGGCAAGCCAACTATGGACTTGAAAAATTATGTTTTTACTTCGGTTTTCAATGTCTAATGATTTCGAAATGTTTCAAAAAGGATTATGATTTTAGGTTATGATTATTTTGAGTTAAAAATGCACATTGATAATTAAATTAACATAATGGTATTTGTTAAATATGATTTTTGACTTTAAATGCAGTTTTTAAGCTCTTGAACATATATGGAGCATACGTTGGATTCTATTTGGAGCTTAGATTCTTAGAATTTCAAATGAGGTAAGATATTTTCACCCCTTCTTTTGGTAGCCCTTTTTAAATTATTTTGGCCAAAGTTTATTTCTTAAATGTTTTCTTTTAGAATGATTTCTGTGTTGATTTTGAAGAATTGTATTTGATATTCCTTTCAGATTTTCGAAACCCGTACGGTGATGTTTTATCAGGTTGCTTTCAAGTAAGTGTTTTTATTGATTTGTTAAGACTTTGGGATTTATATTAATTAGAATGAATTGTGAATAATTCTCTGTTCTTGATCTCTATATTTAAAACATAACTTGTTTTTAACTAATTATCCTACTGAGCCTTATGCTCGCATTTTCCTGTTTTTAAAATTCCCCTTCCAGGTTTGAGAAGGAATGATGGGCCCAGGAATCAAAACTTGGCTCTTTGGATTGAAATGGTATTTTCTTTAAAATTGTGGTATGATGTGTGTACTGTACGACTTGTCCCAGTGTTGATGTCATTTTCGTCGCTGTTAATTGTATTATTTTAATTTATCTTAGAGACGATGATTTTTAGTATTATTGTATTATTATCCTTCATATTGTATTTTAATTACCTGTTCACCTTCATTGTAAGCATCCACGTGATAGTGAATAAGAATAGGATCTCGGCCCCACCTTCGTGGCATTCACGTGACGGTGACCGACGATGATATTATTTGTTTCCTATGATATTTGTTTACTTCCTACATATATTTGTTTACTCTTTATTTATTTACCTCGTTTATGACCTCCCACTCCGAGGTGTCACAAAGTTAGAAAGATTTACAAGTTTTGACTCTTCAATTTTTTAGATTAACTTTATAACATTTTTAATTATATACTCATAAATTTAATTGAGTCTGCAAACACACTTGATAATATTTATCATAATCTTTTACAGCTTGGATATATGACTTTCTTACTCTCTTTTTTTTCTTTTTTGCTTGAAGGAAAAAAAAGAAGAAGGATTATACCAAAAAAAAAGGAGATATATTATTCAATTTTTATGCTTGAATATTTTGTAGACTATTTTAAAGTTAAGGCTTCTCATAAAATCAGTATTATTCTAGCCTTCAATATACAATTTTATTCACTCTCTAATAGTGCACATGTCACGTATTTAAAAATTTTTATTGCTACGAAGTCGTGAAATAGTTTCACCTTCTTAAGCGCATGGACAAAAATTACACCGAACGTTTCAAAATTTTCAGTTGTAATCTCGGAAATTATGATATGCCGAAATAATTTTTGTGTGTGAAAATGCTTTTTTGAAAAAGTTTTCAGAAATTTTTTTATAAATATTAGCAAATTATCAATGACAATATCAACTTATTAAAATCTTGTTGCATTTTGTATTAAACTTCAAAAATATATTGGGTATATGAGAAATTTTTAACCAATTTTAAAAACTGGTTGTTAATTAATATATGTTTGTTTTTATTATGTCAAAACTTCATTGTTAAAGTCAGATTTCCTATTTTATCTTTCACTGTACAAGTATCAACTCAGATCAACTCCAATCACCAAAACGGGTCAACAAGGCTTATGGATTAATTAGCCATGATGGGATGCTTTGAAGAAGGCATATTGACGAATTCAACTGGAATCAACTAAAAGACAACTGAGCACAAATGAACTGGAGCACGATGGGACCCACCTCAGGTGATTGAAGGAGGTGAACATTTTAGGACGATGACCAAATCTGCCAAGATTAGGAAACGAGGACCAACACCATATCAAACTAGAAAGGGAAGCTTCCCAATCCAAATAAGTAAACAAGCAACAAGGAAAGCCAATTGGAAACCAAGAATAGGCAACTAAGCCCCAATGAATAGAGGATTGCTACCACAAATACGCGACCTCTAGATTGTTCTTTATTTTACCTTTTGTTGTTTTTTTTAATCCGTGTCTATTTTTCTCATTTTTATTCTTTGTAATTGAATTTTTTGTCTACGTTATTGTGAAACCTTTGAAACTCTATATAATAAACTTAACCTTCATATCGAAAATAAACCATTATAAATTTATGTTCTTATCTTTTATGCATTTTTTTTACGTTTAACATTTTTGTTCTTACTTTTTTGATGACTCGAACCTAACGATTAGTCACTCTAGTTGGTATCCAGAAGCTGTCATTGACCCTGGTTATAAATTCAATTGTAGATGTCACCGTTTTGTCTTTGAGATTTTCACCCGACGTGTATAAATTTTTTCATGTAAAACTTGTTTAAACATGCCTTTTTGAATATCTATTTTTTCTTAAAGTTTAAAAACCATTGTATTTTAAAGTGAATTTTCACGGTTTTTGGAAATTTCTTCAAATTTAGTGCAATCATATTTTTACACTTTCATAGAATTCAATTAATTTTGTCCTTGTCTATGCAGCAAATTAAAAAGCTTAAAAGGAGATGGAGGAAGAACAACATTAAATAATTGTTTCTCACCAAACAACCGTGAATAATCATTACCCCAAAAACAAGGAATAAATAAAGAAAAAGTGACTGTTCTTAAAGAATGACATCGACCAATCGCTCTTAAATGCGCGTGCATCGTACTCCACGAACTCAAATAGTCAAACTCTAAACACTCCGAAAGAGTATTAGGTACAGTCGATCGTACCTTTTCTTTAAATACCAGTCGTCCGATGCTCCTTGTGATTTGCAACAACAACCTAAAAAAGAAACAAGAACTGGACACGTGGGCTACTTTACCTCGGGAAAAGTGCAAACGCTGCCTAAATTTCAAAGCCAAGACCCAATTGAAATCCGAATCAAGATATTGACCTCCAAAATGGCGTCAATAGTTAGATGAATCATGGTCCAAATTTCAAGATTATCGAATAATCATCGTATACCCGTTGAAATGTCGTAATCAGAGAAGTGGGGCCTTCTAGAAATGAAAAGGATTCCGTGTTTGTTGGCATTGATCCATGGTTTGGGTGACGAGCGATGATGGTAACACGGATACTTCGGAGGTCCCTCGCGTAGTGAAGACACCGGTGGGGCTTGGATACCAGATCTGTTGAGCCAATAGGAAATTGACACGCAAGCATGATAATGTTGTGTCTGGTGTAGTAGTTAAGGTGACGTTCTGGCCGGACGTGACTGCCGTAAGAGAGATAGCGAGTGGACTGATCCTCTGGCCCACTTCTTATTTCTCGGTCTTTTTTTTTGGAAAATAAAACTTTATTCGACTAAAAGGAGAACAAATAAAATTGCATGAGACAGCTCTAGCACAAATGATTTCAGACAACAGCTTGATCTCATATGATTATTTGTTGTATCTACTTATATGATGTTTAAAAAAGTAGTTTAAATTATCAATTTAAATTTAACAACTGTAACAAATATAAGTGTAACATGTGAAAGCTTCACGCTGTTATAGATTAAATCATTAGTAGTTTGAACTACTCTTCTAAATACCTTAAATCATCGTTTAAGCCGATCCTTCCTTTGATAGATAGGATAAATAAACAATTCTCATATATTCTATGAAAGACCTAACTATTTCAAGCTGAGATTATTTCTTTTCATTTTGTATTTTGGAATGAAAGTTTGGATTGTTTCTAAGCATGTTATTCTTATCGGTTATTCTTACAATCTTTTTGTTTTTTCTTTGGTAGTAAATGACCGTTGATAATAAAAACCTCCTTTGGTCCAACAGTTTATTTAAGAAGCGTCGTAAGCTAATGAGAATGGTGATTTTTATTTATTTGTTTACTTTTTCAAGAAAAAACAGAATAGGGACAATTTAGTATGCGTAGATGTATTTATTTTCTTTGACTATTTGGGATTCCATCTAACTCTCTGTCCTCTGCATAGAAAATATTTGGGCCTGATGAGTATTTTCATATTGAAATATCATATCAAGCCCTTCCATATGAGTTGATTTGTCTATTATATGTGAAAATGTACTTCGCCAAATTGGGTTTTTATTTATTTAATTTTTTTTGAATGCTTTGCCAAATTGTTAGGCTTTTGACAAAGAATCTTCTTTAACCCTTTTCACGCTCTCTAAGCAAACTTTTTATTCTTTTCAAATATAGATTTTAGTTCCAAAGGGTTTTCTTTTCTTTTCTTTTCTTTTTTAAAACCAACGATTGAGGTTCTTGGCTACGCAATAGCCCTTTTTGTTTTCCTTTTAGTTTTTGCTTTTTTAGAACAATCACACTATTTCACCGGATCCCACCAATAGTCCTTTTTGTTATCATTTTACTTGATGAAACTTTTAATGGATAATAAAAAAAAATTAAATGCGTCCAAGTGAGTAAATAAAAGTGCCCTATATATTAAAAGGATAATTCATTACCAAAATGAAACATTGACATAACATTACATCTAACATGCTTCGCTAGATGAGATTTATTGTATTAAGCAGAGCCAGCTCCCATACATGTACAAATGTCTAGACAGTTTTTTTTTTTTTTTTTTTTTTTTTAAGAATAACATGTATTTTAGATCATTGTCAGTTAATAAGATAATATGGTATTTGAATATCGAATTCCCTTTCTTTTGTATCCATTTTTCTTGCAACAATAAAGATGACAACAGGGCAAGATGAGGTCCGGGAATGTTTTAACGTCCCCATTGACATATTCCAATGCTTCTTCATCTCATCTCCATTCCTATTAAGAAGGGGCATGGACAGAACGAGAAATCTCTATTGAGAGGTTTTAGTACTATATCCATCCTAATCCCCGTCATCTTAAATTCAATCCAGTTTAATGTTTTCATAGAACAAATTATATCATTTCCAACATGTATATGGAACAATATTAGTGTGAGAGTCAATGCTAAATATGCATTTCAAAAATTAAAAAAAAAAGTTTTTATTTTTTGAAATATGTATATTTGAGCAGATAGATAATGTTTTCCCTGTCCCTTCCCCGATTCCAAATTGACGACAAAAACTTGTCCTTATTTCTACCCAAAACCCAGGGGGGTGGGGGCGCTGGGCGCTGGTGGTGGAATTGCGCCTTCTAATTGCGGTTGCCAAGCAAAGCCTTACTAAGAATTTAGATCTTATTTGACAACCGAAGTTTCAACTATGAACAATATAAATTACTTATATATTATAGGGTACAACAAAAATATATTACAGCGTAAAGTTCTCACATGCAATAACATTTATATTTCTAACTCATAGTTCCGATTACATTAGTGTGTTTGATAACTTAGTGTCAATTGTTACCGTGCAAAGCTCTCACACTCTACAATGTAAAATAAAAGTAAGCTCTAATATATTACAATATAAAACAAAAGTATGATACATTGTAAAGATTTCACATAATATAGGCCATTTGGCACATCTTCTACTTGTGCTTAGAGAAGTAAAAGTTATAACTTTTTAGTAAGTGTTTGGAATCATATTTTTAAAGGAGTTTTAATAGATCAAAATGGTTTCAATGTTTTTAAAAGTTATAAAAATATTATATTTAAGCTTAAAATGTATTATTTATACTTTGGTACAAGTTTTAAAATCTATTTCAAAAGTACTTTTTTAAAAAGTTACATTTTATAGTTTTAACAAAAAATACTTTTAAAAAACAAAAACACCTCTAACAATTTATTCAAACCTTTCCAAAAACAACTTTTAAATTTAAAAAATCTAAAATAACTTTTAAAAAACCTTTTTTATAGGTTTTACAATATTAGACTCTCACGAGTTATAATATTTTGATTTCACTTAGTAATTCTATCACAGCCTTCTGAAACCCATTCTCCATTATTTTCTTAGGATGTTAGTTGCTTTGTCTTTGTACGGATATGATATCATGATGACAAGACAAAAATAAAACAAAACGAACCCAAGAGGCACGGATTACGGAGGGGAAATGACAGAATTTTATGTTAATTACAAGAAACTGCTCCAAAGTGGAGCCTCACGTGCGAAAGCCATGTCTTCATTTTCTTACCATCACCTCGCCTGTCACAGTAATCTCTTTTCACAGCCTCCTTTCAGCCAATCAAAAACAACATCTGTGACTGTCAGAATTTCTCCGTCCCGAAAATCAAAAATTGAAAACTCAAAGGTTTCAGCTTTCACCTTGTTCCACTCGCTTCTCTTGGCGCGTGCACTCTTTTTTTAAAAGGATGAAGCTCACCCGCGACGATGAACTTTATAGGCCATTTAAAAAGACGTTGGAAATAAGAAATATAATACATGAGTATTTTATATTATAATAATTTTTTATTTTGTGTTATTATATATAAAAATTTTATATTGTTTATAATTATAGTCAATAATTTTAATGGTAAAAAAAAAGCCTATTAAGGTCATTTTTAATTTACACCTAAACTTTAAAAACTTTTTATTTTACTCTTTTAGTTTTGATTCTGGTCCTAATTAATCTTTTTCAAAAATCAAACTGATAAAAGAAATAATATGATCACATAATTTTCTTATTATTAATTTTCTAAAAAATAATTGAAAAAGATCAAGTGAAATCTTTAAATTTCTTTAAAAAAAAAATTCTAACAACAGAGTTTACTGAGACTAGGGTCGTTTGGTAAATAGATTCGAATTAGTGATTTAATTTGAGTTAATGATTTAAATTAGGATTTGAGTTAGAGATTTAATTGTTATTCGAATTGATGTTTGGATGTGCATTTAAGTTTTAATCTGAGTATAGAATAAAATTAAAATTTATGTTTAAAGAAGTAGTGAAGATAGTTTTTGATTTATTGATAAATCTACTAAAAAATCTTAATGTTAATGATATTAAAAAATATGCAATATGGATCTTGATTTATTCCTCTCTTCACTAAGAACACAGTGAAAAAAGAATCATCCCAATTAAATATCAAATGAAGAAGTTATGATTTTTTTCTTAAATATAAAGACAGAATTTTGGTTTTTACTGTAGCAGAGATAATATCAAAAGTTTAAGGGGATAAGAACCCTAAAAATTTAGATTTTTGATATTCAAATTATTTAGATTTTAGGAGAAAAAAACATGTATTTGAGTAGAGTATTTGAATGAATATTTAAATTTTTGTGAGAGAAAATACTGTAGCAAAATGATTCGAACCGTGATTCAAATATCTAACCAAACAGACCCTTAAAAGATTTTTTATACTCGAATTTAAATTTGAGTATATTAAATTTAAAAAATATATAAACAAACATACCATAAAATCAAAATTCTAAAGATAAAATAAGAGTTTTAAAATTTAAGAGGTAAATTGAAAATAAACCCATAGCTCAAGAGCATCAATACTTCAATAGAATTAACTCTTGTTTAAATTAAAATAAAAGCCGCTCATAAGTACTCTGTTTTCTCGCTTATAAATGCAACGGGGCTTTTTGAAAACCCAAAAAAAAAAAAAAAAAGGAAAACGAACTTCGTTATTATTACGCTCAAAAACAAACGACATTACAGAGAAAGAGAAACAAACGAGAAAAGAAAAGAAAGGAAATCAGAGCTTTTGCAGAGAAAAGAAGGAAAAGATAATAATAATAGTAATAGCAGCAGATAAATGGGTGATAATATGTATGGCAAAATTGCTTCTTCTTCTTCTTCTTCGGCGACGGACGAAATCTCGCTTTTTCTGCAGCAGATTCTGGTGCGTTCTTCGTCGTCTTCGGTGCCGGAGAATCTGAGCCGTCTGTCCAGGCCGGAGCTGGTCAGGGACGGGATCTCGGCCGTTGATTCCACCGGCGGGTACTTGGTGGCGAGTACGACAGGGGGTAACGTGTCGTCGGCTTCGCTGGGCGGCGCGAGTGAGAATGAGAACGACGAGTACGATTGCGAAAGCGAGGTGAGTGAGCAACGTCCCTGGATTTTTGGTGTCTCTGTTTAGTCTGCTTGGTTGCTAAGAAAGAGCTAGAAAATGAAATAAAGTTAAACAAGATTAAAGCTTTAGTCTTTGTTTATTCTTTTTTTTTTTCTTTCACTTTATTGGCAAAAAAAAAAATGAAATGAAAAGAAAAAGAAAGCATTTTGACTGCTGATCTATTAACGAATCAGAATGTTATTTTCTTCTATTTTACATTTTATTCAAATTTATTATTCAAATAAATTTGATATATCTTTTAGCTAAGTACAAACAAATTACTATTTTTGGAGTTTATTAACCTAAAATGTTTTACGTAGGAGGGTCAAGAAGCATTGGTTGAAGAGGTTCCTGCGAAGACTTGTAATGCTCGGACTTCCTCAAAGAGAAGCAGAGCTGCTGAAGTTCACAACTTGTCTGAAAAGGTTTTTTTTTTTTTTTTTTAATAAGTTTCAAGTTTCTATTTTTGACCTGGGCATTCTTAATTTTCCATTTCCATTGTATTTTTTGGAATTTTTGTTGTGGAGCAGAGGAGGAGAAGTAGGATTAATGAGAAAATGAAAGCATTGCAGAATCTGATTCCGAATTCAAACAAGGTAAACCGAGATATCTCTATACTATTCCCACCTTTAGCAAAAATGTGCTAAGATTAGATGAGGTATTTTGCAACTTTATGTGTCAACTTGGTAGAGTAGTGGCTGAATTTTTTTTCTTTTAATCTTTTTTCGACAGACCGACAAGGCTTCGATGTTGGATGAAGCCATTGAGTACCTCAAGCAGCTTCAACTCCAAGTACAGGTCCGTTGTTCGCATACATCTTTTAGAAGTCTTTTTTATTTTGGGTTCTCTTTAAGTTCAGGGCTTGATTCTGTATGATTTTCTTGAAAGTGCAGTATCATGAAAACAACTAGAAACATTACATGGTACATGATTACATGGGATATTATAGAAATCCAATATCCAAGTCCGAAGGTCATTTTGTCAAATAAAAAAAAATGTTAGCTGCTTCGTTGCTTTTAGAATTCAAATGAAAGTTTCTAGTTAAGGGCCACTATAAATCATTTGTTGAAGCGTCCTTTTGTGGCTGTGCTACGCTCTTGGTCAAGTTTTCAATGTTTCTGGCTCACTGGCAAGTTCATCATCTCTAGTACCCCCGACTTGCAATGCTTTTATTGACATACCTCTTACTGCATGGATGAAACCCGATGATTTAAGGAAACCCCCGTAGTCCAGTAGAGTTCCAGCTTTCCCAGGAACTTAAAACATTGGGGGAATTAAAAAAAAAGGAACATGATTATGACTTCAGCATTGTTCTACTTCCTGCAAATAATTGTCGAGAGTTGACAACAATTGATGTTAGTGGTACTTTTTAAGTTATTTGTCGTTGAGATGTAGCAGAATATGTGTTGGAGATGACCAAATAATGGATGTCTTCATTGATCGATTCTCATGCTGATTGCAAGGGGTTAGTTGATTATAGAATTAGATTAACTTTATTTGTGCCTAGAATTCAGTTGAATTCCTCCAACCTTATAGTTAAGTCCTTGTTCTAGCAGTATCGGTTCTGTAATTTAGTGGCTAATCGGGTAAGATTAGCTATAGCAGAAGGAAATATAAAAAGGATGTTGAAGACATACATGTTTAATAGAATAAAACCATTATTACATATATAACTTGCACAATGGCACTTAAGCAATCCAAAAACACCTTGAAAAAAGGCACTCCAACGAAGAACCTAGCTCAATGCTTCGGCTTTGTTTAAATGCTTGTGATGATGGGCTCAAACTATAGCGAAGATGATAGCAAACTTGCTGAGGAAAAAGTTGCACATGGAGAGAAAGGTACAAGTAAGAACTTATAAAACCAGAATTGTTGATTCACATAAGTTATAGGCTGCTAGAAAGAAAGTTAAGCCTGCAAAGAGACATCGGTATTGGCTGTTTTTTGTGCAGAGATCAGCTGGGCAAGGTCTGCATATGTGATTTTTGTTAGCTAGGAGCTCATCTCATCAAAACTCCGTGTTTTATTTTCTCTGGGATTTTTTTATTCTTTATCTTTTATTTTAGGGATACCTCATGAGAATAGTTATTAGTAGACGGCCTTAAGCGATTACCTATATTGTGATCTTACATATAAAATTCAAATTTCTTGATGTGAAGTTTTAATGTTAAAGATTAAGATAAAAATGATCAACGCTGACGTTGATTTCTTATATTGTGATTCACACCTCAGATGTTAGCAATGAGAAATGGACTTGGTTTGCATCCCATAAGCCTTCCTGCAGGAATGCAGCCCGTCCAACTCTCCCAGATGAGAATGGACTTCGACGAGGAAAATAGGCCTCTGCATCCGATCATGCCAGACGCTTTTCCCATGAATCCGGAAACACCAATCCAAAATATTTTTGCTGTACCAAACCAATGCACTTCATCAAACAACCAGCAACTCGTACCAAACATGTTAAACATAATCAACTCAGGAACCACACTTGGGTTGGAATCGCCTATCCAGGCTACACTGGAAGCCTTCCAATTGCAGGCATCTGCTCAGGTAAATTGACTTTCATGATCCTCATGGATAATATTATGCAATGTTTTACAACTAATTAATGGTTTTGCGATGTACAGGGAATTTGCAAGGAAGAAAGAATGAGGACTCAACAAACAAATGTAAATCACTCGGAGAAAAGTCCCTTAGGTTTGTTTCCATAACCAGCACTTTTCTTTTTCTTCAACTCAGTGACCGTGAAATAAGTATGCCAGCTGATTAAGAAACAGGATCCTTAGTACTGCTTCTGTTCCCTGTTTCATATCATCCTTTTCTGAAATATATTTTTCTACAAGGCAATTTAAGATTACATTTTTTAATGCTTAACCCTATATCTGAAACACATTTCTCGACGAAGATTTCGAGATGGAAGCCACAGCTACATTGACCGCTCTCAATAGACAAGCATCTGAAATAAGGGGCCACAGCTCCTTAGAAGCCTGCATCACAGAGGGAGATTGGTCACAAAGTGGGCTACTAAAGGCCATAGAGCAGAGTCTAATACCTCCCTCTCATTTGAACAGGTAAAAATACCTTTTCTATTACCAATGTTCATATTCAAAGTTTGGATTTATTTCGGACCCTACCAGCATGAGGACAGGAAGAATTTCCCCAAAAGATGATTTCAAGATTGAAAGAGCAAACCTATGAAGTTGTTTTGGACTTTGGGACCCTTTTAACTTCTTGCATTTGGTGTGGCTATACTTACCAGCTTCTTCTGCTCAGAGATCTCAAAAGCTATTCTAAAAGAACATGGCATATGCCTCTAAGCTGAACTACAACTTAGTAGAGAATCTCCTATTTTGAATGCTTGAGTATCTGGCTAAGCTTTTTAGTAGAAAGTAAATATGACATACTTTATTTTTTATTTTCTCCTTTTTTTTTTTTTTTTTTTTTTTGGTTTAGCGGCCACATCTATGATTATATGCTGTATCCACGAGAACATTGAAAAATCTTTTCTATGATATCATTGATATGAAGCATTCTAGTTCTTTTCCCGATTGGTCTTATTTCGAAAATTTTAAAAAATGAGGCAAAAATTTCAAAAACACTCAACATAATTCTCAAAAAATTCTCATTTTTCAAAACAAAACTATTTTCACCTGTTTCGAAAACAATACCAAACAAAGCCATTTCTCAATTATATAGGGATTGGAAAAACGTTGAACTGGGAATAACGCAATCACTTGCTTTCTTCTCTTATTGTTGGATAACAAGTAACAAGGTTTTCCTCCAAAGGCCCCAACCATTTGGGACCAAGGGAGAAATTTTTTACACATAATTAGGATAAAATGTGGCCCTACTTTCTATGTGGAAGTAAACATCACTAATGGGACAAACTCTTGGATGTTGTCCTAAATAGTATAATCCTACAACTCGTTTGGGAAAAGTGACTTTGAACCATAAGGCCCACAAAACATGCATTTGGTACGCGGAATAAAAAAATGGTTCAAAATAATGAGGATGGTTTAAAATAGGTTAAATTATTAATTTTGAGTACTTGATTCTCTCTTAGATTGTAACCATTTTGAACTATTTTTTACAATAAAAACTATTTTTTACAATAAAAACTATTTTTATTGACGTTAGCCTCTGTAAACTATAAGTTCTACTAGTTTAAACTGTAAAGTTTAAAACTACATTAATTCAAACTTGTGACAAACAAATCCTAAGTTACTAACTCCCAAGTCAATTTGGCTACAGAAGTAATCTCTTGAATGATGACAACAATACGGATAAGTTTTAGACTGGCGTGCTAATGGCACCGTCGGTCAATTCTTTCCTCGTTTGGTCCATTTTTCTGTGTGACAGAGACCACGCACAAAAACACTATTCGGAGTCATTACATGTCTTTAGTAAGGGGTAGGTGTTTGAGGCGTTTTCATTGTTTTCTATGCAAAAATAAAAAATAAAAAATAAACATTTCTATTTTTGAGCCTACTCGCATTGAAGTTCATAGACTGCTGCTCTTGTGTGCAACAATGTAATATTCTCACACACACACAAGACAATAAACCATATACTGTATCTATGATTTGTTTCTGAGCTCTGCATTGTTGGAATTGATTTTCGTAAATGAAAGAAAAAAAGAAAATATCTTTCATTTTTTATGTTATTTTTTTTTGTTTTTAAACATAATTAATTTCTTAAATATCTTTTGAACTAATGTATTCTTGTTCAACATATTCTTCTAATTTTGAAAAGTGTTCATTTCACCCCTGAACTATATAAATTCATATACTTAACTAATTTAATTTAATTTAATTTAACAAATGTACTCAGATTATTAATTTTACGTCGACTTTTCTGCGGTTTTTAAAAATTTTGGGAACAAGTTGAAATTGAATATCAATAATTTAGGGGATGAATTGAATTATAATTAATAGTTTGAGAGGTATTTATGAAATTATAATTAACATCACGTTATCATTCTGCTAGAATTATTAGGTGGACTGGGATTTAAAAAAAGAGAGGATGTTTTCAACGATTTTATATAGCTCAGTCAGTGAAACGAACATATTTCCAAATTAAATAAGGACATATAGTGGACATTTATGAAATCAAAATCCTAAGATAAAATGAACAGATTATATGTGGAAATTGCCAAAAGAGAGCTCAACCTTATTTGAAAATGCATGGATAATTGCTCTCTCTTTGTCCTAAATAGGGAAAATTATGGAAATCATGAGGCACATGTTTCATACATGGATTGCGTCCAACCAACGGCGCATTTTTGTCAACAAAAAAGGCAATCCTCCATCTCTTGTCTAATTTCTGTTGGTTTGTAATTTGAAAGGGTGTTTGACAAAATCATATGGTGTGGCAAATTTATTTCTAACGCCCCAGTTTTAACTTAAAAGTGTAAAGCTCTTACGTGCTACAGTAAAACAAAAGTATGCTATGCTATAAATGCTTTAGTACTTTCAGTTCTAACTCTCGGTAGAAACTCACTTCCCAAATACCCAATCAGTTCTAACTAAAATTTTTCATTACTATAGCGTAAAGCTCCCACATGCTACAATAATAAAAAAAAACTATATTGTAAAGTTTTCACATGCTACAGTTTTTAACCACACTTCTCAAGCACCTTTTAAGGTAAGGTGCTTGACAAGCATGGTTAGAACAAACTTTTTAGTTGAAAATTAGTTTAAAGCTCTCACATACTATAATAAAAACTAAAAGTTGTTACAGTATAAAGCTTTCATATGCTACAGTGTTTTAAACAAAAAAATTAGTTTTAATCATGTTTGTCAAACATCTCATCTATCTTTTGTAAAAGAAATAACAGCGAAAGAAGACAACGATGACCATGAACATGGACCATGGACCATCTCAGTTTTGCATGGTGCAGAGGGCAGGACTTTTACCAACCATGAGTGTTTTTAGGGTCGCGACCAAGGTTGGTGAAGCCCTTGGTCGTGTCTCTTCGAAGTGCGTTAGGGACGGGCCAGAATAGAAAACTCAGAAGAAGAACTATGGGAATAAAGAAAACATCACAACGAAATTTTATTGGCACGTTGAAATATAGCCAAAAAAAATTAAAAATAAAAATATTTTATAAATATTAAAAATTGAAATCATTAAATATCTACTACGTGATTTTTTAAAGGATTCCTAACGTGAATATGTAATTTTGTTATTCATTATTGTATTTCAACGTTTTATAAACTTGTCATGTATTGTAATTTTTACTTTTGTTTAGACAAAAAGTGATTTTGTTTAATAAACATATTTTTGGTGATCATTTTATTTTTTCAAATTGCTACGAAAAATTCTCGTTTTTAAATTATGGTTCTCATTAGGAGAAAAGTGTGGACGTAAACAAAGCATTAGTTTTTGTGTTTTTACCATTGATAATCAAAAGCTATCTATATATATCTACATTAAAAAAAAAAAAAAAAAGAAGCCAAAAAGGTACTATGAGTATGCATTCCCAACTTCTTGAAACTAAACAAATTTAAAAGGTGGCTACTTTCCAATAATAATAATAATAATAATAATAACAATAACTTGTTCCAATATTAATCTTCCTGATTTAGTCTCTTTTTTTCTCCCTTAGATTTCCGGATTTAGTCTTCTTCTTTTTTAATTTATTTAAGTCCTTTTCTTTTCTTTTCTTTTGCATTCTTTCTTTTTTTTTTATACCCCTTCGGCTAATCTTCCTCCTTGATGGGGCCCCTTGACTTGGTCGAAAGTCTGACTTTAGACGCTAACATAACATACATAATATTCATGCTACAAAGTAGATTATAACCATGACTCATCATCTCCCCTCCCACTTTTTTCTTTAGACTAGTTTACACCTCACACTTTTTTTTGAAACTAGTCTCACCTCACAGGTTCCAATAGGAAAAGTAAAATATTTTTTCCCATAAAAAATATTCCTCCTCCTCAAAAAATAATAATAAAAAGTAAAATCTTTTTTATATCCATAGATTGTAACCCTATTATTTACAAAATTATAGACCTTAATTTAACAATCGAGTTTGAATGATATATCGACTCAATAGTAAAAGAGACAGTCAAAAGGACAGAAAAATAATATAATAAATCTAAGCTCTTAGGCCATGTTTGGCATGTCAGACTAGATTGGATTACTCAGTCTAGATTGGACTGGACTGGATTAGATTGGATTATGTTGAATCCTATCTTATGTTTGTTGAAGTGTTGGATTAGGGAGCTCGACAAATAATCCTATATTTGATGCGTTATCATCAGACTGAATTAGATTGGATATGATAATAATTTATACATATATTAAAAGAATTATAAAATTCAAAATTAAAAATAAACTATAACACTATCTCTTAGTGTCCAACACAAAAACAAGTTGTGAAATGCAAATTATATTATATTGTCATCTTGCGCAATACCAACAATATGACACAACTATTACTTTATCCTTCAAACTCCTCAGTTCAATTCTAAAGTTTTTGACCAGAGACTGACTTTACAAAAGCCACGAAAACAGCACAATTCCTCACAACTATTCTCTCAGGATGTGATTACTGTCATCTCACATATAGCCCAAAAAAGTTTGATAAAATTACAATAGCTAACTTGTCTAGATGGAGCAGCCTTACAGTCCATCCTTCAATTTCCTTCACTCCAATATCAAACTGAGGGCTGATACTACCACACTTGTTCAATCGTCCATTGAGTTCAACCACAATTTTCCAGATCTATGGTCATCCATGTATTCAAACTCACTAATTTTTTCAAAGCCACCCCGACGCCATCTCCGACCCACCCTTCTTTGCGCACGTCATGGGAAGACCACGGACCACACCGACGGAGCTTCCTCCTCCTCCCTTGTCCCAACCTGGACCTCACTGACGGAGATCCCCTCATCCCTTTCGTCCTCCACCTCTTGCCAGCCTCGACCACCATAGCCTTGCCATTTCCCCTCCTTTCAACAAAAACCAAAGCTAGCCTACCCCCTCTCCGAGAGCCAAAGGCTGGTGGCCACTCGAGAGCAGCACTGGCAATCAGCCCAGATAAGGAGAATGGGTTGGGTTTCTTCTTTGAATATCCAGCATCTTTGATTACATAGTGGGTTGGCTAGCTGGTTGGATTGCAAGCGAAGGAGATATAGAGGGTGTGGCTGGCTAAAATGACGATCTCCAAGAGGTGGCTCGCAGTGACCATAGTGGATCACGATGGGAGTAGGCCGACTATGACGGAGTGCGCTACGATGATCATGGTTGCTTGGCAGATTTATAATGACGATTGGGTTGGAGAAACACTCTAATCTAATCCTAGACAGATAATCCCACCCTTTTTAGTGGGATTAGTTATCCCACAAGTTTGAGACTATTTTGTGGTTAATGGATAATTAATCCGATCCACATTTGTTCCTAAACATGGGATTGGGATTATTTATCCCAATCCTAGTCCTTATCCGTCGTAACAAACGCGGCCTTAGCTTATTATGTATTGTTTTTGTTAATAATAGTATTATAAGACTATAGGGCTAACGTCGCTATTCACAAAACTATAACAACCCAACTTAAGAATCAAATTTGAATGATGTATGGACTAAATAGTAAAAAAAAGGCCAAAATAACCAAAAAAAAAAAAAATAAGACAATAAATTTAAACTATACCTCAATATGTATTGTTTTGTTAGTGATACGTTCATAAAATATTACGTATGTGTTGTTAATTATAAGGTTATAAGTCTACAGGCTAAGACTGATATAACGAAAATCCCCTTTCATCGGTCGGTTATATCGGTGTCACTCTCTCACGCTTCGGGAAAAAAAAAAACGGTGTCCCCCCCTCTCTCTCTCTCTCTCTCTCCTTCTCCGTCTTAGCCACCAAGTCCAAGTTCACGCTAACAAAGCACAAAACTTTCCATTTCAATTCTCTCTCTCTCTTCTCCTCTTAATTTCCTTTCTCTTTTTTCATATTTCCCATTCCTCGTTAGCCGCACGCTTGACTCAACTCCTAGTGCGTGTATATATACACACATATATATACACACACACGCATATATGTATATATATGTATATTTATATGTGGAGGACATAGACGAGAAAGAGGCGAAGCTGAAGAGGAAGACGAAGAAGGAGAGAGAAAAAGCCCTAAGAGAGAACTCGAAGTGACAATGGAGGACGCGAAGGCGAACGGCCCCAATGGCGAACTTCCGGGCCGCGTGGTGGATGGTCCGACCAACCCGATGGTCACGCCTCTGCTCACGGATCTCTATCAGTTCACCATGGCTTACGGTTATTGGAAAGCCGGCAAGCACAACGAACGAGCCGTGTTAGTCCATTATCTTATTTCTCTTGTTCGTTTTTCTCTTTGCCTTTCGGAGTCTGACTGTTTGGTTCCCGAGAAAAAGAAAAAGTAGAAACGTTTTTAATTGTTCCTGTTTCTCGGCAACCAAAAGCAGAGTTTTTTTTTATTTGTTGAGATTTTGATTTTAGTGATTTTGAGACTGCTTTTCATCTTTATGTGCATCTTTTGTATTTGAAAAAAGTTCTGGACCATTTTTTTTCCTTCTGTTGTTGGTTTTTGGGTCTACTCCGTTAATTTGCCATTATAAATGAAAAGACTGTACGTATGTATGGCTTCTACAATCATGAGAGTTTTTATAAGATTAATATATATGTATGTGTGTGTCTGTGTGTGTGTATATATATGTGTGTATGTATATGAATATGTCTTTCAGTACATACGTACATTATGCAAGTGACTTTGAAATGAGTTCCGAAGCCTTGCCACTTCGGTTGTTCCTGGATTAAAAATAAATAAATAAATAAATAAAAGGACTAGTGTATTGAAGTGTATTAAACTTTGAAGGGTTGATTTTATTACAAGCTTCTCATATTTGTTCTGTATGTATTTATGATATGCTGCAGATTTGATTTGTATTTTCGGAAGAATCCCTTTGGTGGTGAATATACAGTGTTTGCTGGTTTAGAGGAGTGCATAAAATTCATCGCTAATTTTAGATTAACAGAAGAGGAGATCTCCTTTGTCCGTCAATCTTTACCTTCTTCATGTGAGGTAACCGATTTATTTACTGGTCGCAATAACATCCCTCTTTTTAGTTTATGAAACTACACAGTCACTCAAGCACGCTTCATTTTAGATGTTAATATGCCAGCAAGAATTATAGTTATGTGCAGCTTTTCTTGTAGGCATTGCTTAGCGTCCTCACTCTAAAACAGATCAGAGTTTTAATAAGATTTTATAAACTTCCATCTTACATTTTTATTGCTTATTACAATATCTAAATTTCATTTTTTTCCTCATTAAGTGCTTTAAAAATTGTAATTCAAAACACTAATTGAAAAGCCACAGCTTTTATTTCTCTTCTTTTATTGCCTATGAGCAAGAGCGATGCCAAACGGGCTGCTAGTATGCCAACCATTTAAATATTATTAATCTTTTAGTGTCAGCCTCTTTTTTTCCCCTCCTTTTATAACTAGTTAGACCTTTGGGGTGTACTTCAAATCTTTTTGGATGTAGTGAATGATTTTTTAATCAAATTTTTATTGATATAGGATGGCTTCTACAATTATCTTAGAGGTATCGACTGTACTGATGTTGAAGTGTACGCTATCTCAGAGGGATCAGTTGTTTTCCCGAAGGTACCAATGGTGAGAGTGGAAGGACCGGTTGCTGTAAGTAATAAATAGACTTTTTTTTTCCTTTTAACTTGTTGTGCAAAACTCCTACTGGTCATTGTTGCAGTCAGCATGATTTTACAGTGCCTAATCTCGCCCTAATTTTATTTAAAGGCAACATATATCTGATTCCTTTTTGCTATTTCAGGTGGTTCAATTGCTGGAAACTCCATTTTTGAACCTGATTAATTATGCATCATTGGTTGCTACAAATGCTGCAAGGCACCGGTTTGTTGCTGGTAAATCAAAACTTCTACTTGAGTTTGGGCTGCGACGAGCACAGGTAAGCAGCATGAGTTTAAGATTTCATAAGCTCATGCGGCGGGTTTACCCTGTGTTTTGAAGTGCTAATTTGGGTTTATCCTGATATTGAAGATGATCTCCATTTGATGTTTAGGGGCCTGATGGTGGAATAGGGGCATCGAAGTACTGCTATCTTGGAGGATTTGATGCAACGAGGTAGCGTTGAGATTATCATTTGTTGTGATTATTTTTTAGTTTTTTGCCTTATCCTTATTCTGTAGATGGACTTCCTAAGAATTTTATTTGTCTTATTCCACTTTATATATGTAATTTATGTGCATGTGGGATATAATATTGCTTCTCCATGTAAGGTTTAACTTGAGTCATGCATTGTGTAAATAATTAATCATCTCTAGTCTCATACTTTATTCCGAATAGATTTATAGAGATGGTAGAGAAAAGATACCTTGGTTAGGCTGAGACTAATAGATTCATTGATTCTCTATTAATTCATTGGCTTTTGCCATCACTTTATGCAAATGCCTGCTATAACCTTTCTTCATTTTTATGCTGTATTCTACAGCAATGTAGCAGCTGGGAAGTTATTTGGAATACCACTTCGTGGAACACATTCTCATGCTTTTGTTAGTTCATTCATGGTATGTAGCTCTTGCATGAAATTTCATTTTCTTTTCTTATATACGTATAAGATATATGTACCCATGTGCGTATAAATTGACAAGATGAGCTTGCTTCCTGTTATTCATCAATCTCGCTATATATTGTATATATAATTGGGAAAACAGTGTCCTCATTCACTTTTAATTAACAGGCCTTTGTGCCTGAATCTATGATTTGTCTGATTTATTTAGTGACTTGCAGAGCCCTGATGAGATTGTTGATAAAACCCTTCATGGCCGTGATGGTTCAACTATTTGTGAGGATTTTGTTAGCCTGGTCCAGACTTGGCTAAGCAAAATGCAGGTATTTTAATTATGGTTTTTAGATTGTCAAACTTGTACAATTTCTCAAATTCTGAATACATCACGAATGATGTGTCTCACATTTCTGTACTTTGTTCCGAGTGTATCAGTAATTTGTGCCATTTTCATGACAAATATATTTCCAGCCATGATCATTACCCAGCCCTCTCCATTTTCTGTGGAGGGAAAGAATCCTTTTCTATGATTTGTGAGCTAAGGCTTTGTTTCATAAGGTTATATCCGTTTATGCGCAGATATGTAAAATTTGAAATGACTTCGTTTCTCTTTACAAAAGATTCTACAAGTGTTTACTAGTGATAATACAAACTGTGTGCTTTTTCAGTGGTCAAATTCGCTCCATGGAACTTTTGGTGAAACCAATCAAAGCGAGCTAGCAGCTTTTATGTCATACGCATTGGCATTCCCTAATAACTTTCTAGCTCTTGTAGACACGTATGATGTGAGTAAATGTTTTGTTTCCTCTTTTTGCTATGATATCAAGTAGTTGATGGTGTCTCTTTAACGGGTTGCCTTGAATTCACTTTGCCAGGTTATGAGGAGTGGCATTCCAAACTTTTGTGCCGTTGCTTTAGCACTCAATGATCTGGGGTATGTCTGAAAGCGTTTATTGATACCAGCTTATTTATTTGATATAAATGCTTTTCTTAATGCAAATAAAGCACTGAAAGTTTTCTTCCATGTAATTTTATCATTCTATTTTCTTATCTTAGTTCAAGCGAAGTAGTCTGTGCAGCAATGCACTAACTAAAGTGGGATTGTGAAGAATATGCATATCCTTCCAATAATATATGATGCCACTGTCATTTGTGATATATTGTCTTCCGTTCATTTCTCTTAAATTTTGATTGATTTATGGTTCTAAATGATGATGTTCTTATAAGAAGTTGGATGATCTTATTTCCAGATACAAAGCAGCGGGCATCAGATTAGATTCCGGTGATCTAGCATATCTGTCTTGTGAGACTCGGAAATTTTTCCGTGCCATTGAGAAGGAATTTGGAGTATCTGAGTTTGGAAAAACGGGTATCACCGCTAGTAACGACCTCAATGAGGAAACCTTGGATGCTTTAAATAAACAGGTAATGGTATTAAACCAAGGTGAATCTACATCAAATTTCCTTGTTGGCTTTGGGACCGTGGGCCTAAAGAAAACTTGATAAAGTGCTCAACAGTATAATAACATCATTTAGATATTTGCGTCTTTGAGTAAAAAAGAAAAAGAAAAGGGGGAGTGTAAATGTTTAGTGGAGCAGGTTTTTTTTTTTTTTTTATTTTATTTTAAGAATTTCGACGGGTCAATTTTATAAGCTGGCATGCTATGTGGTGTCGTATCTGATTACTTTTGCCGTGTCGCAAGGATGTCATTCCACAAGCCTTGTTTTAGGGGCTAACATGCTAGGAAAAAAAAAAAAAATCAGAGCAAGTATTTGGTTTGGTAGATCGTTAATATCTGATTGAATTAATGAATCGTTTGCCAATTGTGAAATATAATCCTATGTCCCACGCTTGAAACCAATAACTCGCTTTCTGAAAGCTCATAATTTTCTGTGACATGTTAGTGATTTTAGTTACTATTCTGCTTCCATCAAACTCAGAAACAAGAAATTAAGAAAATATTATTTTTTTCAACTCTATGAGGAGTGTAAACTGCCATGCGGTTGACTAGATATACTGGCTGTTTGCTTTCTGATGATTAGCTGCAGAAACTCAAGTTTGTTGTACAATCAACAGTTGGTAAAGTACTTGAGATGAAATGTGGATGAACAACAGTTTGAAATGGGGAATAAATTGTCATCATGGCTGTGTTATGCTTGTTTTATACCATCTTGGGATATTAAGTGTAGTCTATTTTTTTAAATGCAGTTTTCTTCAATTCTATTGATAGAGTGATTAAAGCGTTTTTTTGGTGTATTAATGGAAAATTTTTCTTTGAGTAGGGGCATGAAGTCGATGCCTTTGGAATTGGAACTCATGTGGTCACATGCTATTCCCAAGCCGCCTTAGGTTGTGTTTTCAAGCTTGTGGAAATCAATGATCAACCTCGCATCAAGCTTTCTGAAGATGTTTCAAAGGTTTATCAGACTGTCAAAGCATTTCCAGTATCATCTTCTTTTGCTTTTGCAATGATTTATTTCCCTTCTTTTTTCTTTTTTGCATGTGGTTCTAGGTCTCTATTCCTTGCAAAAAACGGTGCTACAGATTGTACGGGAAAGAAGGTTATCCCTTGGTAGATATAATGACGGGAGAAAATGAGCCACCTCCAAAGGTAAATTAGCCAAGTGTTTCTCGGTTTATTCACCAGAATGATAGAAGCTGGAAGGTGTTAATTTCTTAATCACCTACAGGTGGGAGAAAGAATCCTGTGTCGCCACCCTTTTAATGAATCCAAAAGAGCATATGTTGTGCCGCAGCATGTAGAGGAGCTTCTCAAATGTTATTGGCCTGGGAGTTGTTCAGGTGTGACTGCATATGCATGTATTTGTGTACTTTTTTCTGTTTTTGTATAGATGTTGCCAAGTTCTGAATCAAACTGAATTCTGCCATAATTGGAGTTGCTTTGTTTAAACAAAAGCTGTTTCTGAAAAAGTAGAAAAGGGTCACAAGTATCGTGTTGGCGATTCACATACCAACTATGAATGCAACACTGTACATTATACGGTATTAGAGTGTCTAGACCATCTGAAGACCACAACTAATAGATGTGCCCTTATTCGCCTGCACCAATGTTAGGCAAGTGTCTAACAGCACTGGTGACCTCTAGCATTGCCCATGCCTAAACTAAATATTACTGTTTGCTGATGAAGATCACAAAAGAGAAGACTTGCCATCTCTCAAGGAAATCAGGCAACGGTGCATCAATCAACTTGAACAAATGCGTCCTGACCACATGAGGAGACTCAACCCGACGCCGTACAAGGTAATATGACACCTCGTGCTTAATCGTTTCCGATATTCTATTTTTCACGAAATTTCAATATTTATTGCGTCCACTTTAACGCTATTGTAGGTAAGTGTAAGTGCCAAACTGTACGACTTCATTCACTTCCTATGGCTCAATGAAGCTCCAGTTGGAGAATTGCAGTGAAACGGTGGCTTAAAGTGTAGGTTTGCAATTCTGGCAATAGTAAAAAGGAAATTGGAGGCGTTCGTTTGAATAGGGAGAATAACTTGTCCAACGTAGTTTGAGAATAATTGATTGTTTTCTCGTTAATAAAAATAGTTAGTGCTTTGCTATTGGTCTTATTTCGTTTTCGCTGATCTTCTGTACACTTGTATAAGAAATGGGATAAATAAGTAATGAAAAGAATGAAATCCATTTGATTCATTTTTCTCAACTTTCCAGGAAAATGAACTAGCATCATATGACATGCAAGCATGTATATCAGTGTCAATTTTTAATTTAGGGGAATGGCCAAAAAAATTACTGAGGAAAAAAAATGATTGAATTTACTCGGTAAAATATGATATTTACCAATTTATTCGAACAATAAGCATGGATTAATTAATGTGAGGTTTCTCAAAATTATATAGCCAGTAAGATGATATTTGAGTTGATGCGAGGTCTGTTTTAGCTAAAAAAATTCAGTCTTTATTTTTTTTATTCAAAAATAGTTACTTTTGCCAAATGATCTATATATAATAGGCTCGTTTGGCATTTGTTTTAAAGTCTGTTTTTAGCTTCCATAACTACCATAACTGCCTATAACAAATTAAAATATCTGGTAAATCCTGCTAAGATTTGAGATGCAAGCAAAAGAATGATTTTTATAACTTTTATTGTTTCAAAATTACTAAACGAACATTAATATAACATGTAATTTTCAATTTATCTATTTTTTTCATAACAAATTAAAAAAAATATTTGCATAAAAGTTACAATTTATATAAATATAAAATCTTAAATTTCTTTCAAATCTTTCTAGTAAATTTTGAATGTTTTAAAATCACATCACTATCAAAAAATTTAAAATTTATTTGTCACGTAATAAAATAAAATTAAAAAACAAAATAAAATTATATATTTTTTTAATTTTAACGTACAAATATTATATATGTTAACCTTAAAATTAAAATTAGAGACAAACTATAAATATGCTTAATAAAGTATGATTATTTTCGTTGCAGTTCTATTATATTCACCAAAATTGGAAAAAAGTATGCCAAATGCCTACTGCTTCTAATCCACAACACAACGTAGGCCCATCCTCTTATGCCAAATAATTCTAACTGCTCGAATAACCATTTTTATACAAAAAAAAAAAAAAATGAATACAAAACGTGAGAGAGATACTAGCAAATGTCAATGATGTGACATTTGTAATATGAAACGAACTTTATCCTCTTGATAAAACGCGGCAAAAATCCCACCACAGAAAAGACTGCCAAATCATGAATTTTTAGCATTTATAATTTATATATGTATAAGAAGAGGACAGAAAACCAAGATTCATTTTGATTTACAAGTGTTTAATTGTGCAGCATTTAACAATCAAAGTGACACAGTTAGATTTTGCAGTTGTACCCATCCATAGGCACAACGGTCCCGAATCCTTTGGATTGTTGTTGCAGCCAAATTGACCACTGCCCCTATTCTGGTCTGCTCTTTCTCTAGTGGCAATCTAGTGCTAGCCTCCATCTGCCATTCCAAATTGCAACACAAGATTTTAACGCATATCAATTATTTGGCAAAAACACACACACATAGTAGACAATTTGTAAACATGTGTGCGGGTATGTATATATATAAATAGAGTTCGGTTTCATGGACTTTGCATAATAGAAAATGCTCGGTCCGCAATCTTATCTGTGACCTTCGAATTGGAAAAAATCTCAATCAAAAGGCCAATCGTAATTCTCCTATTCTAATTTAATTCGGCAGATTGGTTTGTGTTGAATGGATTGCATAGAATTGAGGATTTGGTGTACAGCACTAAACAAATATAAAGACGGAAAGAAAACCACACCTTTTCTATGCAGCGTACAGTATCCAACAAATGGCAGAAATATGTAAGCTGCTTGTACAGATCTGCTCCTGTGTACTGCAGAAAGAGTACATTTCATAACCTAGTTTATTTTCACAATAAAGATGTAAGAAATGATCCGACAAGCTTGATAAGTATACCTTTCTTATGAGACGCCCATTACAGCTAGGGTAGTTTGGACACACTGTGCCTTTCTCAGACTCGCCAACAAGCCGAAGGTTGAGGCCACGGGTTGTGTATTTGCAGGTTTCATCATCGCACTGAAAGCAAGATTACCAGATATAGATACCTTAATGTTACTAACCATATAAATTGCAACTCCCTCGGGAACAAAAAAAAAAAAATACAACGCTACTAGTTCAATATATCCAGATAAAAGGAAGAGGTTAATTAGTTACCATCATTAAGCCCTTGTAGAACATGGAAACAAACCCTTCCGCTTGCCTTTTGACCTGAAAAATAGACGGATCAAGTTTACATTCTCAGCAGATTCTCCATAAAAATATGGTAAACAAAAGCCAAAAGGGTAAAGCCTTAGTATACACCTAACAAAATTTTAGATTTAAGATATTTTCTGATGGAGGTACTAGGCCCCAATCAAAATTACTTACGCTAGGAGGAGAACAAGGAAGAAAATGGAATCAAAGGGGGGTCCTACTGTTTTAGGAGTAGAGAAAAATAGACTACTTGCTGAGTTGGCATTACCCAGGTGTGTTAATGCAAAATATGAGAATGCTGAGCTGGATCATGTGCTGTCAAATGGAGCAAAATTAGTTATAAAAGGGGATTCTGGATTTTGTGGGAATCGTGATATCCGTGAGTAAGGGAGGGAAATGGTAGTTATTAGTATTGGGAAGAGAGAAATTTAGTTAGCAGTATGTAAAAATAAGCTGATGGGTAGAAGGGAAAAGAGGTAGGCAAGTTTTTAGAAAAAAAAAATAAAAATTAGTAGTCTAAGCTAGGAGTGCAGAATGTCACACGAATACCTTCATATCCTTGGTTCTTAGCGTCTTGTGTTAACCAACCATTCCAATTATTAATAAAAAAGACTGTTTCAAAGTTCAATTAATTCTTTTCTTACCTTCCCTTACTGCTGAACTTGTTCCAGCAAGCTTGAGCACATCAATTTTGGTATCAGAGAGGTGACGATCCAACCATGACAACGAGGAAGACTGAGGAGCGGAAGATGCATGAACGGATGGAGCGTGTGGAAGCAGCAAAAGGGGAGATGCAGCGAGAAATAGGAACCATGAGTCTAGAGCTTGGGGTGATGAAGGAGGAGATGAAGAAGGTAGCAGCCATGCAAATGGGTTTTGAACGTATCCTCATTAGTATTGAGGAGTTGAAGCAGCTACAACAGCGCAGTGATTCCGGCCAGGAAGGCACCTCGGTGAAGGCAGTGGGGGTAACTGCCCAATCCCTGCTGGCGCATGGAGACGGAGAAAAAGCAGAAGAGATTGCAGACGAAGACGCAGGAGTGGAAGGGGGCCCTTGCGATCTTTATCGCGAACGAGAGGGGGAGGTCCGACCGGAGTGCAGAACCCACCGAATTGAGATGCCAACCTTCGATGGACAGAATCCAGACAGTTGGGTCTTCCGGGTAGAGCGCTATTTCAGACTCAATCAACTCAGTGACCATAAAAAATTGAAAGTGGCGGTGGTGAGCCTCGATGACGAAGCACTCGCATGGTTCCAGTGGGAGGACGGTCGACGAGTGATTTGAAGCTGGCCGGAGCTAAAAACGATGATACTCGAGCAATTTCGACCAACACAAGAAGGAAACCAATATGAAAAATTCCTAGCACTCTGGCAGGAGACCACAGTGCGTGAATTTCGCCAGCAATTTGAACTTCTAGCGGCGCCGCTAAGGGAGGTACTGGAGCAGATTTTGGAAAGCACCTTTATCAATGGTCTACGCCCAGAAATAAGAGCAGAGTTGAGGATGCCAATACCCCATGGGCTGGGCCGGATTATGGAAATGGCCCAAAGGATTGAAGACAAAAACATGCAGATCAAAACTACTAGATTACATAATTTCTCCAACCCGTTGATCAAGCCCACTTCGATCAACACTAGTTATACCCAAAAAAACACATCTATTCCAGGACGAACGAAAACCACGAATGAGAAGACAAAGAGCAGTTCACCAGTCCCTTTTTGTAGACTTACAGATGCTAAAATCTAGATGAAACGTGAGAAAGGATTGTGCTACCGTTGCGATGGGAAATATTCCATCGGCCACTGCTGTGCCAATAAAGAGTTGCAGATTCTTGTGATGCAGGAAGAGGACACTCACGAAGAGACAGAGGTGGTATTGGACGGGGAAGGGTTGACTGAGGACCTCGTGGAAGTATCCTTAAATTCAGTAGTAGGTTTGACTGCTCCACGAACAATGAAGCTTAAAGGGGCGATTGGGCAAGAAGAGGTAACTATATTAATTGATAGTGGTACAACGCATAATTTTATTTCAGCTGCACTAGTTAAGAAATTGAAATTACCCATGGACAAAACTGGGGGCTATGGGGTGATAATGGGAACAGGAATTTCTGTAAAAGGTGAAGGAGTTTGTCACGGGGTAGGTATCTCACTTCAAAATTTGAAAGTCATAGAAGACTTTTTACCCTTGGATTTGGGAAGTTCAGATGTAATTTTAGGCATGCAATGGTTGGAGACGTAGGGTCCAATGCAGGTTAATTGGAGCAATTTGAGCATGAAATTTAAGGTGGGAGAGTCACAAGTATGCTTGCAGGGGGATCCTAGTTTATGCCGTGCGCCTGTGTCGTTGAAGTCAATGGTGAGAGTGGTACGACACGAAGGGCAGGGTGTACTATTGGAGCTCGAAAATCTAATGGTGGATTCAGGGATGAAGGAGGGTGGTAATAAGGTCGTTCTAGAATTTCTCAAGGGAGTGCTAGCTAAGTGGGCAGCAGTGTTTCAAGCTCCGATTGGGTTACCACCGACTCGCGGACGAGAGCATGCTATCTTGCTCAAGGAAGGGGTTTCGCCAGTTAACGTCTGGCCATACCGTTATCCACAAATTCAAAAAGAAGAAATTGAGAAACTGGTGGGATAAATGTTAGCGGCTGGCATCATCCAACCAAGTGTGAGTCAGTTCTCAAGTCTGGTTTTATAAGTCAAGAAAAAAGATGGAAGTTGGCGATTTTGTATAGACTACGGTGCTCTTAATCGCGAAACAGTACCATATAGGTTCCCAATACCAATGATAGAAGAGTTGTTGGATGAGTTACATGTTAGGCTGGCAATTCGGGTCCACGGGTCGGGTTCGAGTCGGGTTGAGCCTTATATAAACAGCCAACACTCTAACCCAAACCCGACAGGTCAAAAAACCCCCAACCCGAACATGACCTGATGTGTAGACGGGTTGACCCGACCTGACCTGTGCAACATGCCAATATGTTACTTTGGGCATGTTCGTGTTGACACGACACACTGACCCGTTAAACCCGATAGACCTGCAACACGATAGACCCAACAATAAGCCTATAAAATAAACAATAACCCAACAAAACAAAACCATCAAAAAAGTTAACAAAACTTTATATAAGTTTAACAAAAAAATATGCTAGAAATTAGAATCATGTCAAGTTGAATATACAACAAATGTTAAACTAATTTGACACATTAAAATTAATTTCAGGTTATATGGGTTACATTAAGGTCACACGAGTTCAATTTGGATTACACGGGTTGATTAACAATTTTTAGGTTAATTTTCAGATCAACCTTATTTCGACACATTTTTGGCGGGTTATTTCGGGTTGATTCGAGTTGACCCAAACCCAACCTGTTTTTTGTGCGGCTCAGCCGGGTTCGACCCAATTCTAACCCTAGGCCTATTCTTCCAACCCTAACTCGCATTTTTCGTGTCGGGTTCGTGTCATGACCCAAATTATCGGCCCTAGTTACATGGGACGGTAATTTTTTCTAAGATAGATCTCAAGTCAGGATATCATCAAATTCGCGTCCGTTCAGAAGATGTACCCAAGACGGCATTCCGCACTCATGACGGCCATTATGAATTCTTGGTCATGCCTTTTCGGCCTCACCAATGCCCCATCAACATTTCAATCTCTTATGAATGAGATATTCAGGCCATATCTATGGAAATTTGTTTTAGTTTTTTTTTATGACATACTGGTTTATAGCAGATCTATAGAGGAGCATCTGGGTCATTTGGAAGAAGTTCTTAAACAGTTACAGAATCATGAGCTCTATGCTAATGAAAAGAAATGTCTATTTGGTCAAAACAATATTGAATATCTTGGGTATGTTATTTCAGAAAAAGGGGTGGCGGTGGACCATTCCAAGGTGGCGACTATGTTAAAGTGGCCCGTTCCCACAAACGTGAGGGAGCTACAGGGATTTCTTGGACTCACCGGCTTCTATAGCAAATTTGTCGCTAATTATGGAGCCATTGCCTTGCCTTTGACCAATTTGCTAAAAAAAGACAGTTTCAAGTGGGGACAAGAGGCAGAACAAGCTTTTTATCAGCTCAAGCAAAAAATGGTGGAAGTACCAGTGTTAGCTTTGCCGGATTTCAATAAGCCCTTTGTGGTGGAAACTGACGCTTTTAGAGTTGGAATAGGGGCTATTTTAATGCGGGATCAACGTCCAATAGCTTACTATAGTCAAGCTCTTTCCAGCCGCAACCGTCTGAAGTCAGTCTATGAAAAAGAACCGATGGCAATCGTCTTGGTAGTTCAAAAGTGGCGACCCTATCTACTGGGCCATCGTTTCCTTATACGGACCTAATCAAAAAAGCTTGAAATTCCTCCTAGAGCAGCGGGTGGTAAGTGAAGCTCATCAAAAATGGTTGTCTAAGCTATTAGGCTATGACTTTGATATTCAGTACAAGCCAGGATTGGAACACAAAGCTGCGGATGCCTTATCACGACTTCCAGCAGCTACTTTATTAAGTATATTGACTGCTCCGATGGTACTCAACACCGAAGAGATAGAACAGCATGTGGAATTAGATGAGCGCTGGCTCACATTAAGGCAGACCTACAGCAGAAGCGGCAAGCGCAACCGGGATTTTCTTTGGAACATGGGCAGTTATTGCATGAAGGACGTCTAGTGATTCCAAGAGAATCCCCCATGGTAACCGAGCTGATGAGGGCATATCATGATAGTGTAGTTGGCGGTCACTCTGGAGTATTGAAGACATATCAACGCTTGGCAGCTGAATGGTTTTGGTTCGGCATAAAGTCGAATGTGATGTCCTATGTGGCCAAATGTTCGGTATGCCAAGAGAATAAATACATGGCATTGGCACCTGGAGGGTTGTTGCAACCATGGCTACTTCCGGAAAAGATATGGCAGGATTTGACTATGGATTTTATTGAAGGCCTTCCCAAGTCAGAAGGATTCAGTGCTATCATTGTAGTTGTGGATCAACTTAGCATATACGCTCACTTTGTACCACTACGTCATCCTTTCTCAGCCATCACTATAGCCGCTGTTTTTGTCAAAGAAATAGTGTGTTTACATGGGGTTCCATGGACTATAATCTCAGACTGTGATCGGGTATTCTTGAGTATATTCTGGACTGAGCTTTTTAAACAGTTGGGAACCACTCTTAAGCAAAGCACAACATACCATCCACAGACTGATGGGCAAACTAAGGTGGTTAATAGATGTCTTGAGACATATCTGTGGTGTTTAGCTTCGGATGTACCAAGCAGGTGGGTGAAGTGGTTACCTTGGGCGGAATTTTGGTACAACACATCTTTCCACACGGCTGCAAAAATCAGCCCATTTTGTGTCCTATATGGGCAGGAACCTCCTCCCTTGGTTCGCTATGATTTGGGAGCTTCGTCGGTGATTTCAGTCGACCAAGAACTGCAAGAACGAGACGTGATGCTCGAGAGTCTAAAACAACACTTAGTCAAGGCACAACAAAAAATGAAGCTAGTGGCTGATGGGAAGAGACGTGAAGTGGAATTTAAGGTGGTTGATCTAGTGTATTTGAAGCTACGACCTTACCGCCATAAATCTCTTGCACAACGCCGCAATGAAAAGTTGGCTCCACGATTTTATGGTCCTTATGAGATTGTAGAATGTGTGGGGTCTGTAGCTTATCGCTTGCGGCTGCCACCAAAGGCAGCAATACACCCTGTATTTCATGTTTCACAACTTCGAGCTGCTATAGGGGCCACTAAACCAATTTCCTCTCAGCCGGTTCAGCTTACTTCAGAATTGGAGCTAATTGCTCACCCTGCAGTTGTGCGCGGAGTCCGCCAAACTACTCAGGGGGCTAAGACTGACATGGAAGTGATTATACATTGGGATAATCTTCTGGAGCATGATGATACTTGGGAGTTATTTGATGTCATCGCCACTCAATTTCCTGACTTCCACCTTGAGGACAAGGTATGTCTTTGGGCGGGGGGTACTGATGGAGCTACTAGGCCCCCAATCAGAATTACTTACGCTAGGAGGAGAACAAGGAAGAAAATGGAATCAAAGGGGCATCTTGCTGTTTTAGGAGTAGAGAAAAATAGACTACTTGCTGAGTTGGCATTACCCAGGTGTGTTAATGCAAAAGATGAGAATGCTGAGCTGGATCATGTGCTGTCAAATGGAGCAGAATTAGTTATAAAAGGGGATTTCAAATTTTGTGGAAATTGTGATATCCGTGAGTAAGGGAGGGACATGGTAGTTATTAGTATTGGGAAGAGAGAAATTCAGTTAGCAGTATGTAAATATAAGCTGATGGGTAGAAGGGAAAAGAGGTAGGCAAGTTTTTTAAAAAAAAAAAATCGGTAGTCTAAGCTAGGAGTGCAGAAGGTCACTCGAATACCTTCATATCCTTGGTTCTTAGCATCTTGTGTTAACCAGCCATTCCAATTATTAATACAAAAGACTGTTTTAGAGTTCAATTAATTCTTTTCTTACCTTCCCTTACTGCTGAACTTGTTCCAGCAAGCTTGAGCACATCAATTTTGGTATCAGAGAGGCGACGATCCAACCATGACGACGAGGAAGACTGAGGAGCGGAAGATGGAGGAACGGATGGAGCGTGTGGAAGCAGCAAAGGGGGACATGCAGCGAGAAATAGGAACCATGAGTCTAGAGCTTGGGGCAATGAAGGAGGAGATGAAGAAGGTAGCAGCTCTGCAAATGGGTTTTGAATGTATCCTCATTAGTATCGAGGAGTTGAAGCAGCTACAGCAGCACGGTGATTCCAGCCAGGAAGGCACGGTGATTCCGGCCAGGAAGGCACATCGACGAAGGCGGTGGGGGTAGCTGCCCAATCCCTGCTGTCTTATGGAGACAGAGAAAAAGCGAAAGAGATTGCAGACGAAGACGCAGGAGTGGAAGGGGGCCCTTGCGATCTTTATCGCGAACGAGAGGGGGAGGTCCGACTGGAGTGCAGAACCTGCCAAATTGAGATGCCAACCTTCGATGGACAGAATCCAGACAACCCTCGCGCTGGTGACCGAACCATTCTGTGCCCTTCTATGCCTATCTCTATTTGCCTCGTCTGGTGCAAACTCGGCAATGATGTCATCCACAATGCTGTCAGAGGACAAACCACCTATGCCTTTCTCGTCCCTATTCTTCTTGAAAACCGACGAGGTGAACATTGATGAGAGACACCGCTTCCCCATCATGGCAGCGGCGGCGGAGAGTGAAGCGGAAGCGGCGGAGGGCTTCTTCTGGTGAGCTTCCTTCTTCTCGACCTTCTTCCTCTTCGGCCTCTCCAATTCGCCGTCGGATTCGTCGGAGGAGGCTCTCGACCAGTCCTCTAGCTCGCCCTCATCGCCGTACCCTAGACCGTCGTCATCGATGATGAATCCCCAGGTTCCCTCCCTGTGCTTGGCCACCAGGGATTCGTACTCATCCTCGTCAACCACGTCGTAGATCGGATTCTCCATCTTGACCTGAAACCCTCCGACCTCTGATCGGCGGCCGCCGTTGCAGAGAGCCTTCAGGCGTTCTACGGCTCCGGCACGAGCCGTCACCTCAGCTCCTCTGCTCTGCCGTAGACCGGATTCTACTGGCTGCTCATTCGCCATTTCTTTCTCTCTCTCTCTTCTTTCTCTCTCTTAGGTTCAAGTTTAACACTTCATACTCGTCTGGAGGATGCGAAATGGCGGGAGTTCGTGGTTTTGGCGTGAAACGATGACGATGAGCCTTTTGTTGTTGGCCTTGGGATTTTTTCTGTTTGGGCTGAAGATATGGACTTGAATTTCAACCTTTCGGCCCACGAAGTATTCTGCCGGATTGTGGCCGAGGAACGTGAAAATTACAAAAATAATCACCCAAAATATTAACTTTTATAGGCTCCCTTACGTATCACTCCAACTATTTGAAAATATTGTAAATGTTTCTGAACGATAGGTCTCCAATTTCATAATATTATGAATCTACCATTTTATGGTTATTGAAATAATATAATTGAGTATTAATTACAAAAACTCTCCTTCTATTATAGTCCTTATAACAATGTGCAATTCAGATTTTCAAAACGTAACAGTTACTCACCTGATTGATAAAATATTAACGAAAAACTCTTTCTGTAATTATTTTTAATTAAAAATGAAGCATAACTAGCGCCTAGTGTATGATATAGCAATATTTTAGACGTTAAGACCATAAAAAATGGACGATATATATTTTTATACGCATAAAATCTAGAGTAGAAATAATAAATAACCATAAAATGTATTGTGTTGTATGCATATAGCAAATGTATCTTGGCTGGCTTTACGAAAAAAAAAAATGTAATAAATAAAAGATTGTTTAAGTTGCTAAAGTTACATAAAAAAATGATATAAAGGAAAAAAAAAATTCCCAAATCCAACAACAACAATCACAGTATTGACCATTATTATGTAGATCCACCACAAATACAAAATAGACAATAAAGCCTAACTATTGAAGCAACCACCGCAAACATATTAATTATTCTTGACATTCATACAAGTAACAATAACGATTAGGTCCTACATTATTGCATACGCAAACGTATTTTGGAAGAATATAATATATATATGTATATAAGAATACTTTAAACGGTAAGTCAATTTAGCTGCATATAATATCAGGATCAATTTGTTATTTTTAAATTCATAGAATTAACATGTAATAAGATCATATTTAGTAGCAATTTGTTGTGTCTATCATTACTCTCTTATTGATTAGTCTGTTGTTGGTTGTTGATTTATCATTTCACAAAAATAAAATAAAAAATGTTTCTTAAAGGGAAAAGAAAAAAAAAACAATTTTGTATGCCAATTGAAATAAACAGACATAGGAGATGTAGATAAATAATAACACGTTTTTACTTCAATGTATGTATTAGGAAATTGCTAAAAGACATAGAAGATGCCACCTGCCTTTCTATTAATTAAATGGTTTTTTATTCACTGCAGGATCAAATCTACACCTTCTCAAACTCAATCCCTGTCTCTCCCTCTTATGCAGTTTAGCTAATGATTTGGCATATTTAAAGATAATTTTTAATGCAATGTAGGATCAAATCTATGCTCTCTCAAACTCAATCCTCATCTCAAATTGCCTTATCCGGTTTGGCCTAGTAACTTGGTATCTTTAAGCATAATTTTTTACACGATGCAGGATCGAATCCGTACCCTCGCAAACTCAATCCTACTGCACCTTATCTTATACCGTTTCGCCTAATGATTTGGCGGTAATGAAAGATCGAATCTGCGCTCTCTCAAACTCAATCCTCATCTCACCCTATCTTATCCGGTTTGGCTTGATAATTAGATATCTTTAAGCATAATGTTTTACACAATGTAGAATCGAATTAAACTCAATCCCACCGCACCTTATCTTTATCCCGTTTGGCCTCTCTTAAACGTAGTTGATTTCTCTTTTTTTCCATTTTTTTTTAAAGTAAAAAGAGGAATAAAAACAATACATGATTGCGTGTCAATAGCTTAGTAAAGTTATGAAGCATTAAATGGCACAAGATTTACATTTACAATGAAAAAAAAAAAGGTAATACATAAAATCATTTGCTTTGGCAGTGCTTACACATGTCCTGATATTAGAAGAACACTGTATTTTATAAACAATAGATTTTAGGGGGAAAAAAATGTAGAAAAAAGGGAAGTAGTACTCTTGGCCCTTGTCCCACTGAGTCACTCAGGTGTATATAATCTGCATCTCTAAATTATTGGCACTAATAATTTGTCTGAGATGAAGAAAATGAAAAAGTTAGGCGTTTTCATTATTGTGGCACGGATATGGTATTATTAATATAGGGCCTAGTTCCTGTCGGCCATAGAATGAATTCTACTAAAAGAGTGGTGGATTGGCCTAATCAATGAACTTTCCAAATTGCATCGCTCTAAAATATGCATGCAAATATTAAGCACATGATATGTTAGTGGCTGTTTGGCTGAGTGTTCCCATCACAAACTCAGTTATAAACAGCGTAAACCTCTCACATGTAAAATTTTTTATTTTATTTATTTTATTTTATTTTATTATTGATTATTTTATTTTATTATTTTATTATTATTATTATTATGTTTTTTTTGCTACAGTGTAAAAGCCTCTCACATGTTACAGTAAAAGTGGTTCTAACCAACGGTTTTCATTACCCTTCATGTAACAATTTGTAACACCCCTATGTGGGGGTTAACAGTTTTAAATAAATAAAAATAATTTTAAATTTTATATTATTTAAATCAATTAAACAATGCCCATGGGTCTTTAAACAACAAGAAAAATAAAAATAAACGTTTTAAATACAAACCACAGTTTTTAGTGTAGCACCAAATATATATAATTACAGTCATCATCACCATAGTACAATTCCCAAATAACTTAACACAGCCATAAAAAAAATAATACAACTCTTACATGTTGTAGATAAGTTGTAATTAAACAGGGTCTTCTAACACGAAAACAGCAGGATTGTTTTCGTTTATTCCTCTTCAAATATGTTGCACTGAGTTCCACCTGAGATATGAAGATATGATAGGGATGAGCATCGACATGCCCAGTAGGGAAATCATGACTCACCTTATGGTTTATCCATTACCACATTAAAAACTGCATGGTTAGTAGGTTACATCATATTCCAGATTATGAGGTTTATATGATCACATCTTATGGATACCGTAGTTAATCATTACCAAGTGTCATAATTACACATTTATACAAATATTACCAATCATCATTGTTCCTAGGTATCCATGTTAAATTGAGTATCACTCAACTCATCGAAACCCAAATGGGCGCACTTGATCACCCCATAAACATTCCAAGGGTGTTCCGGTGAGGGGACATCAAGCCCCGAGTCCTCACCAAATCAATTCCTGTACAGTGTGTTTTGGGACTTTCAACCCAAGGAAGCGTCATCACCTTCCCCCTATTTTACCTTTTTGGGTATTCATGCCCAAGGACGTAACCGCCGCCCTCTTCATGTCTCACCATTTCTCTATATTAAATCATTATTAATAGAGTCAGTTTTCCTAACCATGCTTCTCAATTTATAACATGTGTCAATTCATTATGTTCCTCGCCGTACAATACAAGACGAGTCCATGTCATAGTTTCATATGTGATACTCATATAATATCAGTTCAACATAGATATATATATATTGCGGTAAAACAATCAATTTTAATTCTATAAAAACCTCACAAAAATGAGTAATAGAATCCCTACCTTTCAAGCTTATCAACAATCTTTTAATCCTGGAATCAATTAACGTTAGCTCCACACATCCTTGACCCTAAGGCATGCATAAGGACAATTAAAACTAAAGCACAACGTATAATCACATTCATAAGTGAGTTATGTGTAAACCCGTCTACTAGTGCCATTAAAGTATTTTTATGCATTAAACATGGAGAAAATGCATACTAAAAACTAAGTTTAGATTAAAGAAAACCTACCTCAAAACTTCTTTGAAAAGCACCAAAGTTTGGGTTATCAATCAAGCTTGAATTAACTTTAAAACCGCCTCGATCATCGTTGGGAATTATAATTGTCTTGGCCACAAAGAGAGCTTTGTGCTCTATGTCTTTAGTTAGAAATTTGAAGTGAGAAGGGAGAGAATGAGAACTAGAGAAGAAGGTGGTGATAGTTAAATAAAAAGATGTCAAAATGCTTAAGAGGAATGAGATGTTTACGGGGAAAAGTTGTAAGAAGAAACAAAAGAGTCTTAAAGGAAAATATCATCTTGTCTCCCATGAAGACTTTTAGCAAATAATGCCAACATAATTGAGGGGATAATTGGAGTGAATTATAGAAGAAGATAAGGAAATAATTAATTAGGTGGTTGAGAAATATCTCCATATCTTCTATGAATTGACGGAAAATAATTCAATGTCCCCTTTGGATACCTTTAGCAAAATGAGAAGAAGTCTATATAATTGAGCAATAATTTAGGGAGACAAGATTGGTAGAAGTAAGTGTTGGTAAGTTTTGAATGTTTCTTAGGAAGACTTGGTAAGAAAATACTAAAATGGTATTTTTTTTTAAATGATCATAACAACTTAGTAATTTTAAATAGTCACATTTTATTCATTAAATTTTACAAAATTATGACCGTTAAAAATACGGGTGTTACACAATTGCAGTTATAATTTAAGCGTAAATTCATTCGTTGTGCTTTTCATCCAAGGGTAGACCTACACTAGACCAAGCAGGGGTGACCGCCCTCGGACCTAATAATTCTTTCTAATTTTTTATCTTTAAAAAATATTTTTATTATTTTTTTCTATTACTTGCACCCTCCTTGAAATTTTATAAATTGCATTATAGACATAGAATTTTTAAAATATTTTAATTATATGTTAAATTTTTACTTTGAAATATACTTATATTTCAAACTCAAAACCCTAAATAAATAAAAAACAATATATAGTACTTGTATTTTTTGGGCTTTAAGTTTTAATAATTCAATTAAATTCTATTACATATGAATAACAAAATAGCTAAAATAAAGACAACGTTTTAAAAAATATAATTATACTATAATTTTAGTTCAAAATTTTTGATCTATTACGTCTTCAAAATATGTCATATAAATTGAAATATTATTGTGCTTGTAAATATTGGATTAAATCATATTAGGGAGAGGGTGAGAGAGAGCAAATAAGGTCCACAAGCGGCATTTTCTATCCGTTCATAGCAACTGGATCAAAGAGGAGTGAACTGTATTGAGTACAAAAGAAAAAGAAAATTATTATAAATAAATAAATAAAAAGGCAGCCGCCACAAGACAACCACTGTAGAAATCCAAATATTTTCAAGTACAAAAAACAAAAGCTTGTCACCAATGGTATTCATCGTTGGCTTCAATCGGACAAAATATGAAAGTAACTTTCTTCGTTTGAAAATATAATGCAATCGTTTCTATATAGCTTATGTAATATTATGAGTTATATTTTAATAAATTAAGTGTTACAAATTGAGTGTCAGATTTAAACCAAAACATATTTATATATACATATATCTTCACAAAAGCCATATCACTAAAATGCAAATTACATCCGGTGATATCTACATTGTTTGTTATGAGAATAATTGGGTGTTTTTTGTTTTGTTTATCTCTCAAGAGCTTACAAAAAATTAACTTTGATATTTTAATGACCCTTTCCCTCATATCAAATACACATAAGTTACATTAAAATAAAACATTATAATGTCAAAGATGTAAAATAGAAAGTAAACTATTATTTACATTTCACACCGGCAATTCAAGCACTACGTGGGGAAGCATTGTACACGTAGCCAAAAAAAAAAAAAAAGTCTTACTACGTTGGCCAAAGTCCAACCAAAAAATATAAGATTTTCATCAAAACCAGTTAAATTGATCATGATTTTCTATCAAATGACAAAATGACCCGAATCAATAATAAAACACAGTTTTTAACCATTAAAGTTTCATTAACTTTGTAAACTAATAAAAATAAAATACTTTTCATATAATACGATATAATTGTAATAAAGTGTGACAGTTAAGGACTGTCCTACCGAGCACAAAATTCTCCCTGCATAATAACATGATATTTCACCCAAGTCGCCTGTCAGCTGTCATGCCAGCTCCTACTCCCTCCGTCACTTTCTCCCACTCGGTCTTCTCTGCTTCATGTCATTCTCTACTTCTTGTCACGTCTCTGTGTCTCTCTCTCTCTCTATGTAATATACATATATGTGTATGTATTCTGTGGCACACAGCGTGGTTGGCTGAGCTCTCACACTGACAAAGCAAGTGTAGAACAACAGAGTTGGGCCAACTCCATAGTACGTACGTACCCAACAAACACCGATCGGACTGACCAGACCAGCCTTTTCTTTTCCTTCCATTAAAACTACTTTCGACTTTACCGAGAATTAGATCCCTCTAAATGCTCGCACATCGAGCTCGATTCTCTTTCCAAAACTCAATCATCACTCAACCTTTTTTGTTCTTTCTCTGACACCCAAAAACAGAGGAGAGAAAAAGATAAATATACGCACACATATCTATATATATATACACACACATATAATGAACGACCAATTATCTAAACCAACGGCGATCTTCGGCCTCCGATTGTGGATCGTCGTCGGGGTCTGCGTCGGAGCCGCCTTTGTCCTTCTTCTGTTCCTCATATCTCTCTTGTTCACCTCTAAGCGATCCAAAAACAACGACGAGTCTTCACAAATACCCACAATCCCAACTGTCTCGAAAGACATTTGGGAGGTCGGATTTGACCATACACACAGGCCAAAGCAGGACCCAGATCGATGCCGACCTGTTCCCCGAGCCCGACAGGCCTCCGGGAGTGGACCGGCGAGCGTTGCTGCCGCCTCCGGAGGGGGAGAGCCCGTTGGGGTATCGGAGAATCCAAGTCGAAATCGGAAAGGATCATCGGATTTCTTACCCGGCGAGCTTTGGTAGATCTTCTTATGATGATCAGGCGGCCATGGCCGTCCCCGAGGTCTCCCACCTGGGTTGGGGGCATTGGTACACCCTGAGGGAGCTTGAGGTCTCGACGGGCGGCTTCTCACCGGAGAATGTAGTCGGAGAAGTCAGCGACGGGATCGTTTACCATGGTGTTTTGGAGAACCACGCTCATATTGCTATCAAGAACTTGCTCAACAATAGGTTAGGTTTACTTGAGAATTTGAACTCTATATCTTGTGATCGAGGCGAAGCTAAGATTATTGCTGGGCTACACCTCCAACTACGTGTAATTAGTGTTCCTATAATTGAATCTTTTAAACTGATGAAACGACAATTAATCTTAGGGGACAAGCTGAGAAGGAGTTCAAAGTTGAGGTTGAGGCAATTGGACGAGTTAGGCATAAGAATTTGGTGAGATTGCTTGGTTATTGTGCTGAAGGAGCTCATAGGTGCACAACTTTTTTTTTAATTACCATTTTTTCTTAATTCAATCTTATTTACTTGTAAATTATTTTATAATCCTTTATAATGTCATAGGATGCTTGTCTATGAGTATGTAAACAATGGGAGCCTAGAGCAATGGCTTCATGGGGATGTAGGACCTAGTAGTCCTCTTACTTGGGAGATTAGGATGAATATAATCTTGGGAACAGCAAAAGGGTATTTTCTAGAATGCTTTTAAAACTTTTTTTTTTTTTTTCTGTTCTTTCCTCTACATGAAGCCAACAATTTTTAATTGTTAAAATTTGTAGGTTGACTTACCTTCATGAAGGACTAGAACCTAAAGTCATCCACCGTGACCTTAAGTCGAGCAGCATTTTACTTGACAAGCAATGGAATCCCAAGGTTTCAGATTTTGGCCTCGCCAAACTCATTGGCTCGGATAGGAGCTATACTACAACTCGTGTCATGGGAACATTTGGGTATGTGTATCTTGGCTTGTGCAAAAAGGGCATTATTTTTCTCTTTTTCTTTTTCTTTGTTTAATTTTATACATTTTGTCTTTGCAGCTATGTGGCTCCTGAATATGCAAGTACAGGCATGTTGAATGAAAGAAGTGATGTGTACAGCTTTGGAGTTCTTATGATGGAAATAATTTCCGGCAGAAAACCGGTTGATTATAACCTTGCCTGCAGAAGAGGTTTGCGCTTGAGATGCTGCAAAAAATTTACTTGTTTGATTTTGATCAGTTCTGAATGTTGTCATTTGTCCCTTTTGTCTCACCATACCATGTTCTGATCATTAAAACGTTTTATCGAATTTCAGGTGAACTTGGTGGATTGGCTCAAGAAGATGGTTAGTAACAGAAACTCAGAGGGAGTATTGGATCCGAAGCTACCTCAGAAGCCGGCCTCTAAGACATTGAAGCGGGCTCTTCTTGTTGCCTTACACTGTGTGAATCCAAACTCGCAGGAGCGGCCTAAAATGGGACATGTTGTACATATGCTTGAAGCAGATGAACCCCCCTTAAAAAATGTGCGTCTTTCTGTTTTTGGCTCCTGCATATGTCAAATTCAGCATAGCATTTTTTGGTACAAAAAATGCACATCATATTACAAGTAAAAACCCCTTCCAACCATAACATATATCAAAGTCATGCAAAGACATAAAGGATGCTCAGCTTAAAGCACAGAAATGATGAGTACAGAAATTGTTGACGTCACAATTATTAGTCCCAAGAAACTTTATTTTTGCTTCTACAGCTGGAAATTTTGTCCTTCTGTGGTATCAACATTTATATCTTATGTTTCTGTTTTTGTCACTCACCACGCTCTTTACATCTTCTTAATCAGGGTCGAATAGCACGAAGGGATACAGGGCAATGAGCCTGTGAAGATACCTGCCGCAGATTACCAACCGGTGGGAATGGCATCGGAGTGCCAATGAGATAAACAGGGTCGAAGCAAGAGGAAAAATAGATGTTTGTTTTAAAGGGGATTGCTGATCTTGAGCTCTGTTTAGAAGCTGGCCATGTAAATGCTGATTGTTTCCTTCATTCAAGTGGCTCTCGCATTTGTTGTCATTTATAAACGTCATAAAGGAAAATATGCTTCTTCAAGTATTGATAAAGTGCTAGAAGATAAAAATTTATCAAGAATTGTACTATGTAATTTGGTCAGTTGAAAGGGAAATCATATCAAATAATTTTGTTTAATCCGCTCACACTCATGAACTCTTACATATTATTACATACATTACAAATTCATAAAACGGTATTTTGAAGTAACAAAATTAGATAAACCTCTAATAGTCAAAACATACGACAAACTAGCCAAATGTGGTACTGTCGTGTATTTGATACAACTATCCCATTTTACAAGCGTAAGAATGAATCTAGAAACATTATTTCCGTGCGGTTCAAAAAATACAGAAGGTAACAGGAAAAGTATCACAATCTACAACCAAAAAGAGAGAGCAGTGGCCACAACTATACCGCACAACCACTGCAACTGAGCCGGTCTGCTATCAAATGAAGCCAAACTGTCCGATGGCGGTGATGGCGATGTGGTACCAGCATCCTCGGCTGCTGGTGGAGGGGGAGAAATCGGCGGAACATCACACGTACCAAATGTCGCATTTTCCTGCTCATGTGACAAATAATAGTTCAACTAATAGCCTAGAAAAGCAGTTAACTGCTATGGGTTTTGTTAGGTGCATTAGATGAAGAAACTAAAATTGGGTGTTTGGGAGCATTGGTTAGAACAAATTTTAATTAAAAACAAATGTAGCATATGAGAGCTTTACACTGTAGTAATCAAAAGTTTTAATTCTAACTCACATTGCCAAAAAGTGAATATGGTAACAAGTGGTAAATTCCAATTAATTTCTTTCTTTTTTTTTTTTTAAGTATCAAACCTTGCAATAGGCAATGTTGTCACACCCACATGTCAAATGACCATTTGCTTCATCAACAGCTTCTGGTGCTCCTCCACCATCGCTTTTCTGCAACAAACAACACAATATACGAATCAAATTTTGTTCTTCTATTATTATTATTATTATTTTTTTGTGTAGCTTATAGTTACTCTATTTTTAAGAACTCTTCGCCAGTATAATTGGACCATAATGTAACAATTGTGTACCTGGTAGTAATCAACAGCAATGAAATTAGGCCACCTTTTGCCAGCCGCTTCGTAACAAGTCGTCATCATGCTGATTAATGGAGCTGAATTGTCCGCGCATGCCTCCGTTGCATTCGGGCTATCGGGGAAGTAATTCTGCAAGACCAACGATATTGTTGTCGTGTTCAAAGGCGATGATTCGGCACGGTTTGGACACGAACCAGAATTCATCCCACCATTTCCATCTAACAAAGTTGGACATAATTTTCAAGGTTAACAACGGCTAAGGAATCGGTTATTAGTAATTTTTTCTTTTACAAGTTTGTACTTGACAACTCACATTGGTTTTCCACCACATAGTCCCACTCGTAAGCGAACCCTTCTGATTCCTTATTTTTTTTAGAGGTGAAGACCACCAACCTCTGGTTCTTCTGAACCATGTCATCCACCGTCGGCCAGTCTCCGCCGTTCGTCGGCATCCGTGACACTGGGAATAAATATATGTTAAGGCCAGAGGAATTGAAGACCTTTGACAAGCCCTGGGCCGAAGTCACGTAGTCCTCTATGAAAATGGTGACAATCTCGGACGGATTTGCTTCTAAGAACTTTTGGATCTCTTTTAGCACGTTAATGGCAGGTTGCTGCAGCACAAAACCAAATCACATACAAAATTAAAATAAATAACTTGATTAAAGGGTTTTTTTCCCCTAAATTACAATTAATCATACTTAGAACTTACAAATGCTGTGAAGTTGTAACATGTCCCACCAGTGGAATGACATAACCAAATATCATTCATGAAGTCGTACATATCTAGCATAAGCCCACGAACTCCATTCTACCAAAATAAGAAATGAACCAAAAATATTATCAGAAGAAATTATTTATTCAGTAAAAATAAAGTTTTAAGTAAATTACAAAAGATTATATAAACAAATAAAAAAAAACTTCTCCAGGCGAAGATACCCACAAGTAAGTATTGCTTTTCAACTATCAAATTTGTAAAAATAAAGTAATTTTGAACAGGTCTACTAGTTTCAAAATATATACTATCCTTAAAACACCCACTAAAGAAGTCCAAAATAGAAAAGTAATAAAATCAGGCATATGCTTCAAGACAAATTCCATGTGGTGGGTTAGAATAAGTGCATTGAAAGATGGGAATTAATAGACAATAAGCTTAGTTCAAGTGGATTAGTTGGAACTTGGTATATTAATCTTTTATTCTTTTATTTTTTTTTTAAATCAAAAGCGGCAAAAATAACAGGTGGGCTTTGAGTGCTTCATTTAAAAGCTAAAGGTACAACCAAAAGTGGGGGTCAGATTACCACACACAGACCCACCTCCTAACCATTTAATAAATTCATAAAAACACATAAAAAAATTCTATTGCATGAGAGCACGGTTCATACCGTTATAGACCTAGTATTTGACAAAAATAGCTTAAATTATTACAGTATAAAATTTTTAGATGCTAACATTATAATATAAAATTCTCATATATTATAATAAAAACAGCTCTAATTAACAGTTTTAATAATGTCAAACACCTAATTTATTAATTTAACTTATTAAAATATTTTTATTTTAAGAAAATGGTTTATGGTTCAAATATTTTTTGTTATAATATTTTCTTGCACATATGATTTATGATTCGATCATCCTTAAATCTTTAGTTCTAATGGAGTTTCAAGCGACCTATTTGACAGATTTAACAGTGGTAACCCATATTAAAACCGGTGACACGTGTTATTTTGAACCTTCCACGTCAGCAGAAGGATTAATACCTCCAACCAAGTGTTGAAAGAAAAAAGAGAAACTAATATTTTCAAAAAAAAAAAAAAAAGAGAGAGAGAAAAACTTACATTGAGCTGAGAAGAGACGGTGTCTTCTTGATTCGTGGGACTGACGAGGACGGATCCGGTGGCGGACTTTTCACCGGCTCTGGCGTACGAATTGTGGGTCGTCAACCATGAATAGTTGTTGAATGGCAAGTTTTTCACCTGCTTAAGAAAATCAACAAAAATATATAAAAATAAAACAAATCAAAATTGAATTAATAAAAAAAGTCTTTCACCGTTGAAGTTGGGATGATTGGTTGAATTCGGGTGCATCTGAGTCTTGTATTCCCGTTCGCAGCGCAGGTTTCGCAGCGCAATCCGGCGTCGCAATCACTGTCCTTGGAACATGTCTCTCCGATCTGTTTGGCAACCCAGAAAATCAAAAAGAAAAAAAAAAAAGCAAAGATAAGTGTTGTTCTAAAATGGTTTTTTTAAATAAAAAAAAAATTTCTAACCTCGAGAGCGGAAGAATGGGAAAAGAGGCAAATCGCGATGAACAGAAATTGAATCATTTTCTGCAAAAAGAAAAAAAAAAGGACAGAACACAAACATATAAGAGTGTTAATGAAATGTGAGAGTTTAATTATTTGCGTGAAAAAGGAAAAGACTTTAGAATTAATGTAGACAAACTTGCTTTGCCATCGTTTTCTTTCTTTCTTTTTTTTCTCCTGAGGTTTTTTTTTTTTTTTTTTTTGCGAGTGAAAGTGCTCCTCTAAACAAATATCATTCTCTCTTAGTTTAAATAAATAATAAAAAAAAAGAGTGGGATTTGAAGTATGCAAAAGGGAAAAGAGAGAGCGAGATGAGGGGGCGTTTTTGAAGTTGAGCTAATGAAAAAAAAAAAAAAAAAAGGAAGCGTATTGAAAATAACGATTAGTTTATGGGTTTGGTGACGACGAGGAAATGCGTCCTTGTCTATTTTAGGTACGTTACCTTTATATCTTTTGTACCGTCTAGATCGTCCTTTGTTCTCTATTTTTCTATTTTTTTTCTCCCTCTTTTCTTTTTTTGTAATTTCAAATTATGATTCTAGAAAATTTTTAAAAATAACAAGTGGAAAATTATTTTTAGGGTAGAAAAAATAGTAGATAAAGTCTCAAATTTGACTTCCTCATCAATTTATAGGCAAAAAAAATTGTAGAGTTTTTTCCTTTGTTGTTTAGGCTGTTTGAAAACTGAAAGTTGAAAGTAAAAATATTGTAACATGTGATAGAAAATATTGTTCAATTGTTACTGTAATTTTTGTAAAACAACCTACATTTATAGATATGTGCACTGCTGGTGGGTATACCTTGCCGTAAAAAGCTCTAATTTTTTCTCCCAGATTAGTACCTAATCATATAAAAAAACATTGAAGTCTATAATTGTCCCAACAAAGTTATTTTTGAGAAGTGTTGGGGTATTTTTCATAAGAGATTGAAAGTGTGAGACGTGACTGTTTATGTTGAGAAATCCATTCCCTTAAGACAAAACTTCAAAATCGCTTAAGTCTAATGTCAGCAGATCGAGATTGTATTTGGAGATATTATTGAGATGACATTAACTAAAATATATCTCAATGTAAGTTAATCTCGAACCTTCCATCAGGTTAAAATTAAAACGGAGGACGAACAAGAAAGCATATTTTTAAAACTTTTAGAAGTAAATAGTAGGTTTTGAAAATATTTATAGTAAATAGCAAATTTGTTATATAAATACTTTGTTTACAGTGTAAATAAGATTAATTTACACTATAAATAAAGAGGTAAAAAAATAGATAAATAAATTATTTGCACCTTAAATCTATTAACCGTCTAAGTAGGAATTGTTTATACTATAAAAAGAGGATAAATAAATTATATACACTATAAATCTCTTATTTACTACAATTATTTTTAAAACTTACTATTTATTATAATTAGTTTTGAAAAACTATTGTTTAAATATAATTCCAAAAAAAAAAAAAGAAGATATGCATTGACGTTGAGAAACACCCTAGGAAGATGTTGTTATTATTATTATTTTTTCCTATCTTTCCCGTTGGACATTTGACCCCTTTTTTTTTCCATAGAAGAAGGGGGAGTTTAAAGAGGGGCAAAAAAAAATCAAGAATTCGTGTGAATAAGAACTATAGAATGATGGTTTAAATCCGCAGGCCTTCTAGAAAGACCTCCCAGTTCATAGAAGATTCCACAAGAAACAGTCTTACTGAGGAGTTTCTTTTGTTTTTCCTTGCTAATAAATAATACCGAAATGAGAATATCGGTAATTTTTTTATTTATAGAATTAAAGTATGTCTACAGCATATGAATATTCTTTATATATCTCAATGTATATGTATAAAGACATTAATGACCATAATAATGATATTGTTAGTTTAATTTATTTTTTTAAAAGAACTATAATACACGTATTTAAGATTTTAAATGAATTATGATATCATTATATTTAAAAAAACCCTTAGACTTAGAGTGTTTGTTATTTAAATTCAAATTGGTATATAAAATAACGATTTTAAAATTCTCTAAAAAGATGAAATTTTTTTATCAACAAGTTATATTTACCAACAAATTGAAATTAGGGTATTGTAATTAAATTAATAATATAGTTTTACTCACAAATTGAAATTAAGGTATTGCAATTAAATTAATGACATAGTATTATTAAGTTTTTTTATGTATCTTATTGGTTATATAATTGATATATCATTAAGTTAATAACACGTAATGATAGCGATACGCAATGACATTAATTTTTTAAGAATTCAAGTGAATGATATTTTCTATTTTTTGTGATGTGTAATTAAATTAATGACATAGTATTTATTAAGTTTTTTTTATATCTTATAGGCTATATAATTGTTATATCATTAAGTTAATGATATATAATGATAATGAACTCAATGACATTCATTTTATTTTTTTAAGACTTCATGTGAAAATGATAATACATTAATGTAATAGGTTAAAATAAGAAATATACGTGTATATTTTTTCTTAATTTAACTATTCAAAAAATAAAAAAATTTGTTATAAAAATTTACATACATAATAATATTTAATTAGAAGGTATTTTAAATTTTTGAATATATAAAATTTTTTTTAAAAAGACATATAAATTATATTTGTATAATAAAAATAGATATTAATTTATTTTTAAAAAAATACACAGATCATATAATTTTTACTATTTGCATGTAATTAAATATTACATTACATATCGCGTAAATCATGCGTGTCTCGCTCAGTAAACCAAAAAAAAAAAAACTTGTTTTATTCGCAGCCTTACCCGACTGACATTTGGCCTGAGTTTGAAGCAAAAGCAGCCCAAGTTGCCCAAGTCCACATTTTCATTTTTTATTTCTTTTTTAGAATAATTGCTCGATTGGCCAGTATATAATAAATATTTATGTCATGTGTTTTTGTGTGTGTCGACAAAGATATGCCCACATTAGTTGACTATCGTTCCGCAATATAAAAAAAAAAAAACACTTTTTTCCGTTTTTCATTTTTCGTGATAAACTGAAAATACAACCTACTGATAAGAAAATGTCTTTTAATCATAAAATTTACAAAAAAGAAAAAAATTTGATAAATTTTTTTTTTTGAAAAAGGACATCGATAATAGTTCCAAAAAAAAAAAAAAAAACCAAGGCAGCTATTGAAGATCACTTGGCAAAGTGGCCTGCAAAGGGAGCCTCCCAAGGACCATGTACATAGATTATGATACACCTTCTTAAAGACCTTTACAACGGGATGGAAAATATATATATATATATATATATATATATATGTATTATTTAATAAAATTGAAAGAGACTCCCTAGCTACATGGCTGGTTTGCATGTAATTTCATTGTTAATTTTTATTTTTAAAAAAACATGATATCATCTGCGAATCGTGCGGTGACATATTGGGATACGGCCGGGTGCTCATGGGCTCTTTAATCAACAATATCTATTGAAGAATTAAAAAAAAAATTACGGAGACCTTTCGTTGGAGGATGAAAACATTAGTTAGAATAATGTATAGATTACGTATCGTAAACAACTTTGAAACCTCTTTTCAAGAATTTTAAAAACAAAGAGTGTAAGTTTTCGATTGTTATTTTGTAAAACGTTCCTAACATAAATCAAAAGTATCCTGGAATATAAATTCATATACACTACAATATTTTAGTTTTAATTGATCATTTCTAATTACGTCTTCAAACACAACTAAAATTAGTCAACTCATTTCCAATTGGTGAAGTACGTATTTGTATAATAAATAATGTTGATAGAGAATTACGTTGATAAGAGAAAACACAAAAGGTTGAGTAGTTTATGATTTTATTGGTAATTTTTTTATTATAGTCGTTTTTTACTGTAACTAAAAATAAACATAACTCTTATATTGACAATGAATCTCTATAAATTTATGTTTTTGCAATTTGTTTGTTATTTCTTATGTAATTTTCATTTGCTTTCAAATGATATAGAATTAATTCTTAATAGCCATAGCATATTGCTTGGAAAGATTATTGTCTTGGTGGGTGGTCAAGTAGTACTGTTTTTCCTCAAATTATTTGAAAGATAGTTTTGGGACGAAATCGGTTCTTAAGGGTGAGCTTTAAATGGCTAGAGATTATGCGTTTCAATTATGCACACCGAATTAAACTTGAAGAGAGTTGCATAAAGTTGTTTGGAGGGACAAATGTCTTCTGCTTCCATTGAAGTGAGGTGTCAAATTCTATGGAAAGATTATTATTATCATTACTGCTACCATTATTATTATTATTATTATTTTTTTTTTCTAAATGGCTACTACTACTACTATTATTATAGCTACATTATTAAATGGCATTGAAACCTTCTACATTATTGAATATTATTGAAACCTAACAATAACATGCAGGAAAATAAATTACGGGCTTCATTTAATGCTCTAAGACATTATTATCCTACGCAACGAATTATGGGGATCGACATTATAAAATTCGGTTGCATTATTTTTTTAATTTATAAAAGAGGACGTAGTTTTGGATAATTAGAGAGCTTAGAGAAAACACAAATAGCCGAGTAATGTGTAATTTTTACTTGTAAATTTTCTTTTTGTTATATAGTAAATTTTTTATAAAGGTCAAAAGTGGACATAGCTTTTATATTGAGAATGAACCATGATAAATTTTATGTCTTCGTGTTTCTACTTAATTTTGCTTTATGTGTTCTTTTTGTTTTGGTAGAATTCAGTTTTTAATTCGTAACGGGTCACCTACTTGCCTACCTCGTAATCTAGGTGAATGGCGATTTTTTCTTTGTGTGAACACTTCTATCTCATGGACGGGAGCCCAATATGGTCCAATTTTAGAACACAATTTGGCAAAATGGGCTCCTCCTTTTTGGATGAAGAGGATCCTTCTCGGTTTGCACATATGGGTGCATAAAGGAAATTACATTTTAAAGAAGGTTTTTTTTTTTTTTTTTTTTTTTTTTTTTTTTTGCTTAAATTTTTAAAGAAGTGGTTTGACATAATTTCTTTTTGGAAAATTTAAGCTTAGGTCAAAATGATATCCAACCTAATTTACACTCTCTTTAATCTATTAAGAGGTGTTCATTGAATTTGCAAATTGGATCAATCCACCCAACTAAATAAAATCCACTCGAATTCAGTTGTGTTGAGGGAACTTTTGTTTCAGTATAATTTGAGAAAGCGTTTGTTTGGCATCTCCGTAAGCACTATTAACAAACAATGTAAAGCTTTTAATAGGTACAATAAAAAGCAAAAAATTGTTATTATATAAAGCTCTCATATACTATAATTTTCAAACTAACATTTTTAATTCTAACCGCTCTCTCAAACACTTTAAAAATATCAATAGATTATAAGCTTTGCAAACTGAGCAATTCTCAATTTGCATAATCAACGAAATCCAACTCCAAAAAAAAAGAAAAAAAAAAGGAATAGAAAAAGCATATACGAAGATTTATATATTATTGACTGGTACTGACACCTAATAATAGTAGGAAGGAAAATAAATTATGGGGTCTCTCCCATTTGCCCATTTGAATGCATTTAACAAAAGGGTTGAATTTGAACATACCGCTACTATTTAAAGATAGGATGGACTGCAGTAAATGTGAATACATAGAGTTGATGACAGAAGCCTTTTTTGTAATTTTATTAAAATGTTGCCTTTTATCTTATGTTTTTTAGATTCGAAATTTTTCAAATTGAGTTAAAATTATTTCTTCCATTTTTCAAGTAGTGTTAGAAACCTCTTTCAAAAAGTTACATGTTTTGTAAAATATAAAGCATAAATATAGATTTCTGGAATATAAAGAAATATTAGGGTGTGTGGGAAAATTAATTGAAATTCAATTTCAATTTAGATAGTGTATTTTATAAAGCTATCGTATTTTACAATATAAAAGTAAAAATATATTATAATGTAAAACTCTCGTATACTATAACAATTTCAATCAAAACTTTGATAGTTCATACAATATGCTGTTACAATATAAAGTTACAATGTAAGATGTTTGACTGGAAAATTTTTGCTTATTATCTTATACACATTAGTGCTACCATGGTTCATACAAGTAAACGGAGATTTGGTCCGAAACATTTTCCTTGAGCCCAAATTCAAATAATTTGACAAAATGGGCCAACTCTATGTCTCTATTTGATTCGCATTTTTTGTCGTTGTACTTCAATAAATACAACTGTGAAGAATGGTTTATTATTTCCAAAATTGATTCGTTATTCTTGGGGGCGTGTTTGTTTTGTCGCCTTTTCATGTTTCTTTATTTAACTGACTCCTTAACCTATTAACAAGTGCGTCGTCATAGATTTTCAATCAATGATTAATGAATTCTTCAGACAAAAGCATGTGCTATTATGGGTACCTTTTCATTGCGTCAGAAAAATTAACTGAGATAAAATAACAAAATTCAGATGATAACCATACGGAACATTGACTAAACCCAATTAATAAATTACTATAAACTACCGAGTTAGGGCCGAAAGAAAATAATATGTAACCAAAAACTTGTCTGCACAAATATTATAATAGAAGAATAGAACAAAGAGGAAAAGAGAAACTATTTAACTTGGAGGATGACCCAAAATGATCTGTCCTTGTACGAAACCACAAGGTAGAGAATCTAAATTCTAATTTGTTCCCACTTGCCACGTAAAACAATAATATAAAATGGTTGCTTTTACCTCCTAAAAGCTTGCTTAGCATTAGTTAGTTATAATTAATTTTTTAATAAAGAATAATATAAAACTCTCACATGTTATAGTAAAAGCAACAAAGTTACATAGTATAAAGCTTTTACATCTTACAGTATTTATGGTTCTAGCCAATAGTTCTAACCATCATGCTAAACACCCTATTGGTTTTAATTGAAGACAGTTTCTTTGACGAGTATCGAAAAAATAACCTACCAATAAATATATGTTTTTCTATTGTTTAGTTTGCATAAAAAATACTTTTGACCAAATTAAATGATTTTAAAAAATACACTATTGATAAAGGTTTCCATCCAAGAAAGACCCTTAACTAAATTAGTAAGTTACTCGTTTCCTAAAACTTATAATCGTATGTCTGCAAAACACATGAAAATGGATGAATGAATGAGAACTTCTATTGTATTAATCAAAACTGTTATTTTAATCATGTGATTAATTTTTTAACTGTTTGATTTATATAATTAATATAAAATTGCTTATAGTCGTGAATTAGACTATTGAATTTGTTGTTTATAGTCATTAATATAAACATTAAGTTAAAAAAAAAAAATGCTCGCATACATGACGTGATGTTGCACTTCAATCATTTTCAACCTCCTTATTTAATAAATTCACATATAATTTAAAAACACTCTTAAATTTAGAAATAATTTATCAAACTAAAAAGTTTAAAAAACAACTCAAATGGCAAAAAATTCAAGTAGCAAATTCAGCCAAATGCTCAACATAAAATTCTATCATTCCCTAAAAAAAAAAATAAAAAATTCTGTCAATGTGGGCCCCAAATTTTGTCAATAAGTTTATATGCCTCCATTATGTTAGACCCAACGTTGTGATGATTTCCCCAGAAAAGAGTCTCAGCTCTATACAACCAACCATGGCCACTTTAGGTAACATGCAAGTACTAAATACAACATTCCTATTGACAATAATCTTCTTCTTTCACTTCGCTTCAGCTCAATCTTGTACATACATCGTACACATGGACAAATCAGCCATGCCCAGATCTTTCTCAACCCCCCAAAGCTGGTTCAAATCCACTCTTTCTTCCATTTCAGACAATTCCAAAACACCCGTTAGCAGTATTTCCTCAAAGCTCATTCATACTTACACAAGCTCTATCCATGGATTTAGTGCAATTCTCACTTTTTCCGAGCTCGAATCCCTCAAGAACGTTTCCGGTTTTGTTCATTCCACGCCGGATTATCCCTTGAAGCCCCACACAACTCACACTCCTGAGTTCCTCGGATTAAGCGAGAGCTCCGGCTTATGGCCCGCTTCGTGTTTCGGCGAAGGGGTGGTGATCGGTGTGGTTGACTCGGGTGTTTGGCCGGAGAGCGAGAGCTTTGGCGATAAAGGGATGACCGATGTACCGTCCAAATGGAAGGGAAAATGCGAGTCCGGGCAAGAATTCAACTCTTCCTTGTGCAACAAGAAACTCATCGGTGCGCGGTTTTACAACACGGGGATCCGGGCTAATTTCCCCGAGATCAACATCACGATGGACTCCCCCCGGGACGACGACGGCCACGGCACGCACACCGCGTCCACGGCCGCGGGAAGGCCAGTGGAAGGCGCGTCCTATTTTGGCTATGCTAAGGGAACGGCCAGAGGGACGGCGCCGAGAGCAAGGGTAGCGGTTTACAAAGCGATTTGGGAGAACTCCATCTACTCATCGGACGCTCTCGCCGCAATAAACCAGGCGATTGAAGACGGCGTCGATGTGCTGTCCTTGTCCTTCGGATTCAACTTGGGAAAAGACAAGTTTTTCGAGGACGATCCGGTGGCATTGGCGACATTTGCAGCCATGGAAAAAGGCATATTCGTCACGGCTTCCGCCGGAAACGACGGGCATCTTCACGGGACGATAAACAACGGAGCGCCTTGGTTAACGACGGCTTCTGCAGGAACCGTGGATAGTCAGTTTGAAGGAGTTTTAGTTTTGGGAAACGGGACTAGAATCGCTTTCGGGTCCTTATATGCAGGGAATTACTCTGTTCACCAAGTACCAATCCTTTTCATTGATGAATGCACAGATGTAAAAAGATTGCGGGAAATTAAGAACAAGATTATTGTGTGCAGAGACAGCGAGAATGCAAGTTTGGAAGACCAAATCGAAGCCATAAAGCCCGAAAAGTCGATCTCTGGAGCAGTGTTCATAACGGATTACAGATTATGGGGTGAATTCTATCATTACACATTTGCAGCGGCGTTTATTAATGTAGAAAATGGCCAAAAGGTGATAAACTACATCAACAATACTAAAAATCCCACGGCGGTTTTGGAATTTCGGAAGACGGTGCATGGCACGAAGCCAGCGCCAAAAGTGGACAAGTATAGCTCAAGAGGGCCATTTGTGAGAAGCCCAAGTGTGCTGAAGCCGGACGTCTTAGCCCCCGGTTCGTCGATCTTGGCGGCATGGCCCCTGGTGAGCTCGGTCGCGAAAGTTCAATCCCGGCCTTTGTTCAGCAATTTCAACATCATATCCGGCACTTCCATGGCCGCGCCTCATGTCGCGGGCGTGGCTGCGCTGATCAAGGCTGTTCACTCCAACTGGAGCCCCGCCGCCATTCGATCTGCCATCATGACCACCGCGAATCCATTGGACAACACTCAAAGCCCCATCAAAGACGCCGGAAACTTCGACCACGAAGCGAGTCCTCTAGACATCGGAGCCGGGTTTATTGTTCCGAACAAGGCGGTTGATCCGGGCCTAATCTATGACGCAACGGCGGAGGACTACGTAAAGCTTCTCTGTGCAATGAACTACACGGCAAGGCAGATACTGATCGTCACAAAGGCTAATCATAGCTGTGAAGAGAAGTCTTTGGATCTGAATTACCCGTCTTTCATTGCTTACTTCAACGATTTTGAGGGTTTTGGGTCGGTTGTAAGGGAGTTTAGGAGGACAGTGACAAATGTGGGAAAAGGAAGGTCAAGTTATAGGGCTAATTTAACTGCCATGAGTGGTTTGAAGGTAAATGTAGAGCCTAAGAAGTTGGTTTTTAAGCATAAGTATGAGAAGCAAAGTTACAAGCTGACTTTGGAGGGTCCAAGATATTTGGAAGAGGAAATTGTCCATGGTTCTTTGATTTGGGTAGAGGATAGTGGTAAATACGTAGTGAGGAGTCCAATAGTGGCCACAAATATCGACCAAACGACCACGTAAATTGTGGAATAATGTTATGAGACAACGGTGATGTTTCATACTATGTATTAAAAAAGAACATGACGGTAAAATTTTTTAGTTGGGATTCGCCTTTTATTAATTTGGTAGACGCAACTAATGTCTCAAGGTTTTTTGTTCCCTAAATCAAAGTGGGTGAATACTGCTTGATTTGAGCTGAAAAATTCTTCTTCTTGTATGAAGGATTTTTTTCTTCTTTTTATTATTATACTAAAGAATAAATATTTGAACTGGCGGGGATTAATTGTAAATGTGTTTAACCTCATTGGTCTGCAAAAATTTGATGGGTACAGCTTTCGGAGTGGGTTTAATTCAATAATAGTTATTGCGAAATTGAATTGCTTTTCACCAAGGTTAATTTGTAACTACTGTGTGTATCTGTATGTACGAGTCTATATAATGTCGAAGAATGTAGGTAGAAAATCTAAAAATAGAAGTTAAAAAATCTAGATACTTAAAATTGAGTTTGAAGTCTAAAAAATTACTTTTTTTGAGAATTTATTTGTATTACTTGTTTTTTTATTGTTTGATATATGACTTTCGCTTCAATAATTTGAGAGATATTTTGGTCCCATTTGTTTTTATTTTCAAAATTTTTAAAAATATTTTTGCATATTTTTTGATACCAAAATTTTAAAAATATTCTCAATATAATTTTTAAAAAATTTTTATTTTTTAAAATAAAAATATTTTTATATATTTTAAAAATAATACCAAATGGTCCTATGAATTCTCAAGCTTGTGTTTCTTCCAGACGAAAGAAAGGGTGAGAGCTTTCTATACGTTAGATTTATAGAAAATCAATTTCCTTTTCTTCCTGTCTTATCCTTCCATTGGTTGGCCTTTAATCTTAAGCAACAAAGTATAATATACAGTTCAACCATCAAAGAAGATTGATTGAAATTTTTAGTCAGTAGATAAGCAAACAAATTGTTGCCAGTTTTGGACACTCAAAAATTTATTTAAAAGGGAAACATCTAAGAAAGAGATGTGATCATATGGATGAGTTCTTTAAATAAAACTTTAAATTCTTCTCTCTCTTAAAAAAATAGAAATACATAAAAAAAGGAAATAGGAACAAAGAAATATGGATGACTGATTGCCAACTGTGAAAACAACAAGGAAATAGGAAGAATGGGAAAAATAAACCATATTTATAGAAGAATAATAAAAAAAAAAAAATAGATTGTGCGATCTTTTTATGGTATCTTTAAAATAAATGATTATAATTTTTTTAAAATTAAGTAAATAACCGTTTATCAGCAATAAATGAACGGTTTTCTATCAGATGCTCTGTTGCCGGAGCTCTGAATCATGGCCGGGGAAAATAAAAACACTTAAATCAAATCCAAGCACGGGGATGGTTTTGGTTTTTGCTTCTCTGCAAACAAAGGGAATACGTGAACAAAATATTGAGTCAAAATTACATTATACGAAGAACTATATATATAAAACCATGTATATTGGAAGAACTTCTCATTTTCAAAAATGGTTAATTGTTTTAGAACCATGCATAACTGGAAATTAGAAGTAAATTTGCTAATTTATTATCAAAAACCCATTCTAGTCGTTAATATAAAGAACAAAAAAATAACCAAAAAATCATTTTATTCTCCTTCCTAGGCTATGAATCTTGTATGCTTTTCCAACAATCGTCTTCTATGCAGAGTCCAAAGGATGAGAAATTCCATTCCCATATTCTTTTCAAAAAGAAAACCAAAATTTTCTCCAAAAAATTCCACTTTTCCATTTTCCCTCCTACAGGTTCTTGAAAATCAATCAACAACAAAATCCAATTCTCTTACCCAAATAATTTTTCCCAGCCCCTCATCAACCTCCCTAACTCAAACACAGCCCCTTACTGGACTCCCTGTGACCAACCCAGCCCTGCGAAGGTCGATGGCCAAAGATTTCTTCCTCTGCATGTGATCTGATTTTGCAACGATGGTACTTCATAAACCCAGAGAGGATCTGGTATGGGTCTTGGCCGAAGCTCGTGATGGAGCTCGCTTTGGGTCTCATGACCCCTACGATAGCCGACCCTTAAAATCCGTCGCACAGTTGCCATGTAAATCTATCACATAGGAGGAGGATTCAAAGAAAATTTAGATGCCATTAATGGCTATGTATAAGGGAGAGAAGGAGAAGGAAGAAAGTTGAGAGAGCTTTTTTTGTTTTTTTATTTTTGTTATATTTTGTTTTTTATTTAAATTATTAAATTTTTTTCAATGTCTTTTGGTAAATGGATTTAATGATTTTATTTGAGTTAGTGTGATTTGAATTAAAATTTAAGTTAATGATTTAAATTATTATTTGAATTGATGTTTGAACGTGTATTCTATTAACAATGAGCTTCTTCTTTTTGGCTAACTTCAAAGCAATCCCGCACTTGCATTGTACACATGGACAAATCAGCCATTTCCAAAGCTTTCTCAACTCACCATAGCTGGTTTGAATCCGCACTTTCTTCCATATCGGAAAACTCCGAAAAGTTCGCCATTTCCTCAAAACTCATCCACTCCTACACCAACTCTATCCACGGCTTCTCCGCCATTCTCACTCCGTCTGAGCTCGAAGCACTGAAGAAAGTTCCCGGTTACATCCATTCAACTCCCGATCTTCCCCTTCAGCCCCACACAACTCGCACACCCGAATTTCTTGGACTAAGTCCTGCTTTCGGAGCTTGGCCTGCTTCGTTTTATGGAGATGGTGTTATAATCGGTCTGGTTGACTCTGGTGTTTGGCTGGAGAGCGAGAGCTTCGGGGACTAAGGAATGGCCAAAGTCACTTCTAGATGGGAAGGAAAATGCGAGCTGGGGGAGAATTTCAATTCTTCCTTGTGCAACAAGAAACTCATCGGGGCTCGGTTTTACAACAAAGGCATCCGCCCTAATGTCCCTGGCCACAACATCACGGCGGACTCTCCACTCGACGACGAAGGGCACAGGATGCACACTGCATCCACGGCCGCGGGGAACTTCGAGAAAGGCGCGTCCTATTTTGTTTATGCAGCTGGCACTGCTAGAGGCATGGCGCCGAGAGCTTGGTTGTCGATTTACAGAACTCTATGGGGAAACTCCCTCTATTCGTCGGATCTTCTGGCGGCAGTGGACCAGGAGATTGATGACGGCGTTGATATTTTGTCGATTTCGATTGGATATAACTTTGGTAAGGAGAAATTTTTGGACGACGACCCAATTGCGGTGGCCAGTTTTGCAGCCATGGAGAGAGAGATCTTCGTCGCGACTTCGGCGGGAAACAACGGGCGTCTCTCTGGAACGATAAACAGTGGTGCACCGTGGCTAACATCGGTTGGTGCGGGCACAGTAGATTGCCAGCTCGAAGGAGCTTTTACGTTGGGGAACGGCAAAGTAATCACCTTCGAGTCCTTGTACGCTGGTAACTTCTCTGCTCTCCAATTGCCACTTGTTTTCATGGGCAAGTGCAACAAGGTGAAGAGCATAAGGAAAATAAAAAACAAGATTGTTGTATGCAAAAAGGGAGAGAATACTTTCTTGGAAGACCAAATCGAAGCCGTCCAATCCGCAAAATCGATCTCTGCCGTGTTCATAGCTAATGGTGACTGGTGGAAAGACTACTATCACTAAACCTTCTCAGCAGCATTTTTTGATCTAGAAGATGGCCAAAAGGTTATAGATTACATCAGGAAGACTAAAATTCCGAAAGCAACCTTGGAGTTTAGGAAGACAATGACTGGTCTAAAACCGGCACCAAAAGTGGACAGTTACAGTTCTAGAGGGCCTTATTTTATGAGCCCTTACGTGGTGAAGCCAGACGTTCTAGCCCCTGGCTCATCAATCCTGGCTTCATGGCCTCCGATCAACTCCGTCATTGAAGTTCAATCTACGCCCTTGTTCAGCAATTTCAAATTCGTCTCCGGCACTTCCATGGCCGCGCCTCATGTCTCCGGCATGGCGGCACTTATCAAGGCCGTCCACCCTATTTGGAGCCCCGCCGCCATTCGATCTGCCATCATGACCACCGCGAATCCATTAGACAATACCACAAGCCCCATCAAAGACATTGGCAACTACGACCACGAGGCGAGTCCTCTAGACATCGGGGCCGGGTTTATTGATACCAACAAGGCAATGATCCCGGCCTAATCTATGACGCAACCACAGAGGACTATGCGAAGCTTCTGTGTGCAATGAATTACACTGCAAAGCAAATACAAGTCATCACCAAGTCCACTAGACATAGATGTACTAATGAATCTTTGGATCTCAATTAACCATCTTTCATCGCTTACTTTAAGGATTATGAGGGATCAGAATCGGATGAGAAAGTTGTGTGGGAATTTAGGAGGACAGTGACCGATGTAGGGAAAGGAAGGTCTAGTTACACGGCCAATTTGACTGCCATAAGTGGTTTGAGGGTGAAAGTGGAGCCAAAGAAGTTATTTTTCAAGAGGAAGTATGAGAGGCAAAGTTACAAGCTGACTTTGGTTGGTTCAAGATATTTGGAAGAAGAAGTTGTCCAAGGTTCTTTGAGTTGGGTAGAGGATAGTGGTAAATATGTTGTCAGGAGTCCAACAGTGGCCACAAATATTGACCCAATGACCACTTGATAAAATTTCTGAGCAAAAAAAAAAAAAAGGGCTTTGTTGATCCTTTGGGCTGAAAGAAAGCTGATGGGTTAGAGTTTAACTTTGTGTGAAATTGAAGTCATTCCTTATGTTTGAGAGCCAACCGCAATTTTCTGTTCCAACCACTATTTCAACAATGTTTTCTCTTATATACTATTCTTTATTCAAACTTATTTTATAAATAGCCTTTTGTTCTGTTTTATGTAGTAGCATATAAAAGCTTTATATAGGCACCTCTTTGGATAAATTTTTATCTGTCTAAACAAATTAAAGAATCCTAATTTTAGAACTCTCTTTAAAGATTAGGATTCTAAGTAGGAAATTATCTTCTCTTAAATCTTGGAGTTTCTTTTGATAGAATCCCTCTCTAGAATTCTTTAAATAGCCCCCCAAAAGTCCACTTTCCACCTGCCAAATTCTCTATTTATATCCGTTAAAACTTGGCTGAGTCTAATTCCTTGTTATAAATTCTCTACCATCCGTTACACTCCCTCCATTTTGAGTTGTTTGATCTTCTTTTTGATGTGGCAAACTCTTTAACTTAGTCTGAACTAATCTAATTATCTCTTGCAGATCCTACATGGGTCTCAAGGATCCTTTACTATTTCTGCTCCTTCTTCAAAACGTTGTCGTTTAATTTAAATCCAACAACGTCATTTAAGTTTTTTATTCCCACAGTACCAAACACCATCTATGGTTCAGGAAGAAAAAAAAAAAAAAACCACTATCCAGCTAATTGGTCAACTTTTTTAAAGGGTATTTGAAATGGTGGTGGGAACCATTGGCGAGAACTGTTTTTATTATAGCATGTCAGAGTTTTATTATAGCATGTCAGAGTTTTACAGTGTAACAACTTTTTTTACTATAGCATATGAAAACTTTACACTGTTTATAACTAAAATAATGATTAAAATCACTCCTTGCCAAACAATATGTTAGTTATGTCCTTATATCGGTTGAATTAAACAACCCTAATTTGATTAATTTTTTATTTATGGAATAAGTGTAAAACGATAAATATAGGCCCTTAATTAGTGCCAAATAATTTTGGTGGAAAGCACCAGGTGAGAAAAAATTCAAAGGGACAAGTGCCAATTACTGATCTAATTAATTACCTTAGTAAAAATAATATATTCTATCAAAAATACAAACTTACATTAAAAGAAATTTATTTCATCTACTATGATTTTAAGCATGGTCAATAACTCTTATGAATTATTATAAAAAAAAAAACATTTTTTATAATTACTTCTTGATTAAGTTTGGGCAACTGTCCTTTATCTCTCTCTGACAGTTGCGAGGGGAGAATTGAGAAGAGACGAATTGTTCCATCTATTAGGGTTTTGTCATTGAGATCACCATGGATTTGTTCTCACAATTGCCACAAGAGCTTATTCATAACATTTTAAATGTCCCTCCCACCGAGGAAGCAGCTAGAACAAGCATCCTTTACAAGTCATGGAAAAGAGCATGGAATTCGCAGTCCAAATTAGATCTAGGTCTACAGATTTTCAAGCCTTATGAAGAGAGATTCATCGAATTCGCGAGAAAAACCTTGGAATGGTACATTCATCAAGGTCTCGGAGTAGAAAGATTGAGAATATACTTGAATATTAGACTCTTGGAGGACAATATTTGTACGCCCCTAAGTAAGAATTAGTAGATAATTAAAATTAAAGTAAATAAAGCAGATTAAGCTAATTCAAAATTAAAAATAAACAATTATTAGAAATAGGTAAAATACTTGTTCAGAGTCTTTAAATTAAAAATAATAAAAGTCCAAAACTGCAAAATGCTTCAACAAAGTATATAGACTGTGGACAGTATCATTTCGATATAGTTTTTATACACAAAATGCAATATTAATCACAATTAATTTATCTGTGTGTTACAATATTGGCCAAAAAAAAATATTGGCTTTAATGAAGCATTAGATAGACTTTATATTTGCTGCAGGTAATAACCTCAAAGAACTAGATATCGCAAGCTCTTCCTATTTTGACAAGAGAGGCTTCCCTCTCAACTTGCATTCTTCAAACACACTAACAAGATCTAAAGTTGAATAACTGCAGCTTCGAGGGTATGAATATTGAAAACATCAAGTTTCAGAGCCTCCAAAATCTCAGCTTGACATCTACATTGGACATGTTTGGTACACCGTATTGTATTATATTATTTTACATTGCATTGCATTGTATTGTATTATATACAAAAATGCAATACAATATAATATAATACAATGCAATACGGTGTACCAAACAAGACGTTAACTTCAGATATTATTCACAAAACATCCCTCTCTCTGGCTTTCCTTTCCCAAGAACTTGCGTCTCTATTCATGTCGCGCACTGCAAAGTCTTGAGTTTTCAGGTCTAGTTAGGATCACGAGCATCGCGGTCCAAAGATGCATCTTTCTCAAAAGGGTTGACATACAAGCACCAAATCTCCGAGATCTCTCGTTAATGGCCGTCAAACTCCACTTGCAATGAGAGTTTGAAAGAACTATAACCGGCCAGTTTTGATTTAACAACTGATGACAAGTATTGGCTTCAAATTATGCTTTCTAGGCTTGTTTCCCTAGAGAGTTTGAATCTTTGCAACCTGTATAACGTGAACAAGAAAGCCATAAAAATTTCTAGCCCAAGCAGTGAATTGGTGATCAGAAATTGTAGAGGCTTCAACGAAGACACTGTGATTAATGCTCCAAACCTTCGTTCGGTTATGTTCATTGCCAATGACTATGCTTTCTATTCTCTGCCCAAATCTAATAATTTATCACAAGTGCAATTGTCGTATGGTCTTGAAAGGCAATCTGTCAATGCTCTTTGGTGCCCAAATTGAAGGGATTATTTGCCGAAACCAATCATATGAAAGACATGAGCATAACTCTTTACTGCTGGAAAAAAGCAGTTAATATGTTTTTGTTAGCCTTGGATATTATTATCATCACATCATTATTATTATTTTCAGTTTTTTCCCTAAACATTTGATGTTTTCTTGTATTGGTTAATTTCTAATCTTATCACTTTATGCAAGAGCGAAGTCACCTGTAGACGAGGGTTGCTTTAATTTTGAATACAAACTTATATGAAATTTGTATTTTATCTCCTCTAAAATTGTATATAATTCTTTCCAATCATAAAATTCTACATCTCTTTATTTGCTTGACACCTTCATTAGTTCAGTCACGTTCTCGCCTCTTCTAACTAAAATTTTCTAGCTCCGCCCATGACTTTATGACTTCTCCTACATACTTCAATATACATTCTACCTTTTGGTTTTACGCTGAATTTCTTGATCTTCCATGAAGATTTCAGTTATTCGCCGTCATGCAATATGAAGGACAAACTTGAGCATCAAAAGATTTAAGTTATTATTTACAATCAAGAGGTCATGGTTGAGCTGTGAAGATATGTCAGAACGTTTATTAAATACGGTACTTGCCACTTGCAACTTCTTTGTTAAACAAATTCCTCTCAAATTTTTTCATAGCATATTTGATTTTTTTTTTTTGGGTAATAATTTTTCATATATACAGGACGAGAACGTATGTAGATGGAAAAGGACAATGAGGCGCTGCCAACATGCAGGACGTTATAACTCGGAGGAGATTCAAATTGAGAGCATAAATTTGGAACAAGACATTTATATTGGACAACACATTGATGCTGCTCTTTTACAAGCAAATCAAGCATTATCATACAAGCTCACTAGAATAATTAAGTTAAAGTACTACAAGACTTTGCGCCAAGAATAAAATTTTGGAAACAAAAATTCTAGCCAAACATATATGAAGTATCTCTCTTTCTGTCTCTAGAATGAAAATTTTTCACTCTTTGCTGCGATGAATGTTGGATTGGTAGAAGTCTCTTTTGATGGTGGCTCACGACATTGCTCTCTTTTATTCTTTTTAGAGTTAATTACATAATTCTACCTCTTAGTTTTAATTTTTTTTTAATTTGTCAATTTGTTTTTAGAAACTACAAAGGTATCTTTGAAATTTTAAAATCTTGTTCAATTTCATTCTCATAAATAGAAAAAATTGGACAAAACAATATGACTACCCTTAAATAGTTATGATAAATATTTTATATATTAAAAACATAAAAAATCCTAAAACAAAATATCAAATTTCAAAAAAGATCTTATTGTGACTTTTTAAATTTTAAAATATATATTTTTAATTTTTTTCTCAAGAAGAAACATATATTTCATAAACAAATTAAATTTAGTCAAGGGTATTTTTATCTTATCTTCATGTATTTTAAGTCACAAAAGTCTACAATAGATAAACTTGAAATAAAATTTTTAAATTCAAATAATACTTTTATAGTTTCTAAAAACAAAGAAATAAATTGATAAATAATAAAAACTAGAAGATATAGTTATACGATTAATCGTAAGTTTGGTTTTCTGCCTTTATTATGCGTTTCCCTTATCAACTGTTATGGTTGATGATGCACACGCCAGCAACCGGATGATCAACATATTGAAAATAAAAAAAAAAACCTCCATATGATAGATCATTAAAAAAAAAAAGCTATTAAGATTACTCTCTGTGTCCGACATTGGGGATGGGCATGGCGACCAGAAATATCCTTCCAACACTATCTAGCAGACTATCAACTCCGTTATGTAGTTTCTTGTTTTGACCGGCGGGGGTAACTTTAGTAAAACATATATGTTGAAATGTGTTTCTTAAAAAGGACATTTTGTGCTTTAAAAAATAAAAAATGATCTAATGTCTTTATAAATTTGTGTTTATTCTTATATTTAAATGATATATGGCTTTTCTTGAGTAATATGAGTGCTTGAATACCAAAAATAATCCCTAGTTTAGAGCATTGTTTGACATAGAAAAAATAGTATCACTGAGCAACTATCTTGGGGCCACAGAGGCAGCTACCACGCAGCAAGGGCTTCCCTAGTCTCGGGAAATTTTCATAACTACATCCTTTTGAAACTTATTTTTTATAAGTATCACGCGTGTATAAGTGTGGCATAATTTAACATGTAATATGAGTGATAGTTTGATATATATATTTTTTTAATATGATAAGAATAGACACACTTTTAATGTGTAGCATAACATGTAATTTTTTTTTTTCAGTTTTTACTCTCAATAAAGTTTTTTCACACTTTTTATAACGCACCTAACTTTCTAAAATTAAGAAGGTTATAAGAAATGTTTTTAAAAACTTGCAATTACACCCCAAGTCTTAACTTTTAAGTAGATATTGCAAACTGAAAAAGTCAAAAAACCAAAAATTAATGATACTATTGTACAAATTCACAATTTTGTACATTGTAAAAATTACAAAAATTATAATTGTACTATTATTTTAGTTATTTTTTTGTTTACACACCCCTGTAAAAATTCTTGACTTCGTCGCTAATAGTGACGGTGGACATTTGTTTGAATAATAACAAATAAATAATTATTTGGAACAAAAAGATTGGTGTTGCATGCAGAGAGAGTAAATTGAAAAGTACACAATACAAAGTGATTGGATACAACATTCCAGGCAAATACTAACATTACTTTCTCGGTTTTGGTCCTTTTTGGATGCTCGTGCACAGCAAATAATCAAATCCCAATTGAATGTTACCATATCATTGTCCTCCCGTGCCTCCATGGAGCCATTTTTCCCAACGGTGACCGTTTTGTTAACTCTTCGATCACACCAATCTAAAATTTGACTCAATCATCTAGATAGTCAGACAGAGAAAAAATGGCTAAAACCGATTAGTTTGCAACACGTCTAAATTTCAGGGAAAAAAAAGTTTGTAGCATAAGTGAATAACAAATTTACCGGCTGTTTGGTTGAGTAGTGAGAATCACGATTTCTACCACAAACTCAGTTATAAGCAGTGTAAAGCTCTCACATGTTACAGTAAAACTGGTTCTAACTAATGGTTCTCATCACTCTTTCAAACTTAAAGTAGTTATTAGTCCTTATATGGTAGTAATTCGTCTGTGCCTTGCGTTGTCTATTTTGCCCTTGAGGTTGTTTCTGTGCTATAAATGTCGGTTCTTATTTTTGAAGTTTTTTTTTAACCCTTCGGAACTTAGGAAGGGTCATCGAATATGGCTTCACTTGAGCCATGTGACGAGGGGTTGGCCCGAAATTTAAAAGCAAAACAAAAATAAGGGGTGGCTTGTCTAATAATAATAATAATAATAATAGCTAGTAGTAGTGGCAGTGACACACTCTTAATAAATTCGTTGTATATGAGGAAGGTCTTTGTAAGCATTGGATTAAATTTAACGGCTAAAAAACTCAAATTCATCTAGATAAAATCTCCTTTAGAGAATAAAAAAAAAAAATAATTACAAAAAATCAAATGCTTCCCTGCCTCTGTTGCTACTTTGATATTTTAAATGTTCATTGATATTTTAGATATTTATTGTGGTTAATTTTTGGATTTTTAGGGTTTTATGTATTTTTTAACTTTAAATTTTAGATATTAACATGTATAATTAACGAGTTGTAAGTGTTGTACGACTCTTAATAACCCACGGGTTCGAGGATCAACACGACACTATAATAACTTATTCAATAAACGGGTTAGGCATGTCGTGTCCGTGTCTATCTTTCAATAAAAATGTTATGTTTAGATTTTTTCCCTTGACATTAATATCAAATAGGTTGTGTTCATGTCAAGGGTCGTGGGTTTATTAAAGGTCACAACATGATTGACGTAAACCCAACCCACTCGCACGAATTAGCCGTCCTTGTTGTTGCTGTTGTTGTGTGTTTTCTTTTAAAAAAAAAAAAAACATAGAATGCCCCTTCATGGCACTTCTTATTAAAATGCCCTCTTTTTTTTTCGCTTTTTAAAACAACCCTTTTATTGTGTTATTTTCTTTTTAATTTTATTTTTAATTGTTCTTTTTACCCTTAATGTTTTTTTTTCTTCTTATTTTTTCTCTATCTTCTCTCGCACTTTCTCTTCCTCGTTCTTCTTTGTCTTTCTTCCTCTCTCCTCCATGTTCTCTTCTCGAATTCTCTCTCCTCGTTTTTCATTTCTTCTTTGTCTTTTTCTGTCTTCTCCTTCTCTCCTCCTTCTAATCTTCCTCTTCTCTGTTTCTTCTCATCGGAAAGAACGAACAACGACTCACCGGTGAGTGGCGGCCATCAAACAGCGTTTGGAAACTCCGTTCTCTACTCGACCATGGTGACGATCAAACAGTCGATGTTTGAAGTTTAGACTCTGTGCGACCATGGCCTACGATCCAACAACGATTGGAAGCTCAAATCTACATGCATGGTCATGCCCCTCAGATCGTCGATCACCTCTGTGTTTTCGAATCTCCTTGTTTGTCAATCGCCTCCGTGTCTCTCTGTGCCCCTCTTCCGAAGCTCAAGTCAGCCATCAGTTGTGGGGTGCGTCTTCTTTCTTCTCCGTGATGATCGGAATGCTGTGGTTTCTGTGAGGATCGCAACGCCGACTTGAACAGCTGTCTTGTCGGCACCGACTTTGATTCCTTCAAGTTCGTCGTTGATGGATTTTTATTTGCTTAGTGAGGTTCAATTGAAAGAAAAAAAAAATAGAACAATTGTTGTTTTCTTTGTAAATGATAATTTAGCAAATTTTTTTGTAGATTTGATTAAAAAACAAACAGAGTTTGAGATGATAAATTTGCATATCTGATTATATTTTTGAGATGATTATATATTTTCTAAATTTTTGTGTATTTGTTTTCGTTTGATAAACTTGTGCAAAAATGTATATATGTTTTTGTTATTGAGATGATTTGTAGAAAGGTTGTGCTCATGATTTCTTTTTTTTTTTTTTTTTTTTTGAGATGATTTGTGTCATTTTTTGGAGATGTTTTTATTTTTGGCTAGTTTTGGTTATTCCGGTGAGTTTCAAGATGAAACTTGGAGGGTTCTTTGTAAGAACCTAATGGGTTTCAACATAAAACCTGACAGGTTTTAGCGAGTTTTGAAACAAAATCTGGTAGGTTTAAAAATATATATTCGAGTCAGATATGTTTTAAGTTGGAACCTAGTAGGTTACAACCTAACACTTTCGTCGACGACCCTAGGCAGTTGGTGTTCTTTTTGTTTCAAAAAAATATGTTGGAAGCTGGTAGGTTTTAAGTTAGAACATGGTAGATTTCAAGTTGGAATTTGACAGGTTACAACCCGGCACCTGCTTCGGCAACCGAAAGCGGTTGACGCTTCTTTGTTTCAAAAAAATATGTTGAAATATGGTAGATTTTAAGTTAAAATCTTACATGTTATAATCTGACACCCGCCTCCGCTTCGATGATTGGAGGCGGGTTTCACAATGAAACCTAGTAGGTTTCAAGACAGAAATTGACGAGTTTCGAGACAGAATTTACAAGGTTCTATTTCGGCATCCTGTATTGAGTGAATAGAAGGAAGGTAACTTACTTTTTTAATAAAATATCAGTTTTAATAAGTTATTTATTGAATAACATTTTTAATAAAGTGGTGCATTTAGTAGGGATTCTCTTAAATTACTTTTTTTTTCCCTCTCTTTGTTTTCTTTGTGAAGTCTATTTAACGTTCTTTTTATTAGAAATTTATTTGCTTTGATTTACAGTTTTGTTTTTGTTTTCGCTTTTTTGTTGTTGTTTTCTAGGGAAGGGAGTTGTCTTTTTAATTAGGTAGTATTCAGAGATCACCAAAACCATAAAAGGGTCGTGAACAGAGTTTTCTTTTCGATTAAGGGGTTAAGCCAGAGTGTTCGTGCAAAAGCAGGAAGGAAGCGAACAGAGTTTCAATCAAGGCAGAGGTTTTTTTTTTTTTTTTTGGTATGTAATCTATTCCGACGTTTTATGATTATAAATTATTTGCTTAGATTTACAAAAAAAAAAAAAAGAAATATGTGCGACTGATTGTCATATCTTTTTCTTACCAGCTAGGAATGGACGATAAACTCAACGAGATGGATATAATATCCAACTTGCCTGATTTTATCTTACATCGAATATTGTCTTTTCCACCGAGAGAAGAAGCTTCTAGAACCTGTATCTTGTCCAAACGGTGGACTTCTGTTTGGGCAAGTCCTTTATACAAAATCCCAATAACTTTACACAAGCAGTTCGAAAATTAAAGAATTCATGAACGTTGTGGATAAGTCCCTGCAAAAATTCATTCAGAAGAAGTTGTGAATTGGAGAGATTAAGGTTTAAAATGTATTCTCTGGATCCTAACTTGGTTTCGATGATTGATAGATGGATTTTATTAGCTCTTAATAATGGTGTTCAAGAGATACCCGCCTTCGTCGCTACAGATTTGAAAGGTTCTCCTAAAAATTATTATGCTTTGACTGAGTCATTATTTGGGATCAAATCAGTTAAACCCAACTTCTTTTGGAATTTCAGCATCAGTGGATTGCGCAGCTCTTGTAGATGGCCAGCCCCGGTGTTGTCGTCCAATGACAATATCTGTTCTCCCAGGTTCCATGTTCCAAAACAATTTCATATTTTTGCGAGCAAGAAAGAAAGTACATACCGGTCGATATGTGGTTCATAGCTGGTTTTGTTATATGAGATATACGAGATGTTTCTTCCTGTTATGTCCTGAATACTTGACAAAGATCATAAATTCTTGAATGGTTTAGAAGTATGGATGTCAATAGGAAGTGTATTGACAATCACTATTATTGTTGTTATCCTAAATTTGTAGGTTCTTTGGGAGAAGCCATTAGACAAGGAACACACCATTGTGCTGCAATTCTTGTCACATAGAATGCTGGCGACGTGACTTGAAAGCTCTAGAGATTGAGGGTTTCAGTCGACACACATTCATTTGTTTTGATGCATATACCCATTCACACACTTGACTGTTTCTTGGTCATTATAAGATTTGAGCGTGCATATACCCATGATTTTGAGTGGCATATTTCTTTTTTTTTTTCTAATGTTTCTCACTCTTTCTGTGCTTTCTAGAAAAAAAGTTCAAGTTTTACGGTTCTTCAGAAGCAACAATTGGGGGGAGATGTCATCTCCATGGACATATTAGTGACATGATCATTACAAAGAAGAACATTATTTTGAGGGAAAGAGAAAACACAATGTCTGTAGCTACGAAACTCATTGATCATACAACACTGAGCGTCGACCTGCTGTGGCCTCAAGCTAGAGAAAGCAGACTGATAGTTTCACTACTAATATGTTTTGTGACGACAATTCTTCGTCCTCCTTATATCAAAAGGGGGAGAAAAAGTGACACTTGCAGCACCATAAAGGGGGAGAAAAAGTGAAACTTGCAGGACCATGTTCTTGGCTAACTCTTTTTTGCAAGCAAATATAATCTTGTGTTTTGGATGGATTTGTGTGATATTTGTTCTGCAGGTGAGGGTAATACGTGAATTTTGATGATAAAGATTCCAAAGGGGGATATTGTTAGGATGTGTTGTTGTCTATTATAAAAAATATGCATGATTTTGTGGTGGTATTAGGAATTAATTACTCAATACTGTCGGATCCCTTTTTCTTGAGTTTTCGGTTTGTTTTCATTGACAGTCATAGGTTTTGAATTTTTAAGATGCAAAACTACTTGTTTTTGTTTGTTTGTTTTTTTGGAAAGTTTTGTGAGTAATATTGGGTATTTCTTTGATTTACTCTTAAAATTCAGAATAAAATCTGAGCAAAAAAAATTTGACAAAGTTGACTTCTCTATTTTTTTTAGTTTATATTTTCTGATTGCAAGGAACATCCGTCTCTTTGAGTAGTCAAAGCACGGAAACGTCTTTCAAGACAACTTTCGACATAGTAGAGTCAAAGTTTCCCTATGTGTTTCAAAGTGAAAATTTGACAGCTAGGATCCAAATTTCATTTGAATCTCATGCAGAATCAACCCTACAATTAGGAGAAGGAATTTGGACACTTCTTTAGGCTAGGCTTTGCCTATTTAAAGGATTCATATTGTGATTTAGCTTTAGAGTTTAATTGTGAGAGAAAACCAGAGTAAAACCCTGAGTGCTTTAGACTTCAATATATTGCTCTCATCATTCGAGGAGGATTGTTTGTGGATTGAAGGCTCAGAGTACGTGAATTGAATAGAAGGCGAGTAAAGATTGCTTGGAGTAGAACGAGAAGTCTGAAGGAGGGCGAGCTGCGGAAGGAGTATCGTGAGTTCAAAGTTAGTGTAAATGCTTGGCATTTTTGTAATTTCAAACTTTGTGACTGTAATTCGCTATAGTGGATTATTTTTAACTCTGGTGTGAGTAGCACCCGTGGTTTTTTTTCTCGTAAGGGTTTTTTGCCACGTAAAACGACCATGTCGAAGTGTTCATCTTTTAATTTCCACACTGTTTCTTTACATATATTTTATATTTGGTTATCGTTTACACAGGGTACTGTTAACGTATTCTGTACACACAAAACAATGTTTGTTTTGTTTGTCAAGTCTTAACACAACCTTAATATAAAGTCTAATTTCCTCACCGATGAAGCCTTAATGTCTAGTTTTTGTCCTATATTCAGTTGTAGACTAAACTTATCCATCTAATAGTTCTATAAAGCATTGAATTTATATATTTAGTAGTTTAATTTAGTTAGTACCCAATCTCAAATTTATGATTTATTTAAATTTGCTAAGTCTTGGTTTGAGCCATATCCATTGGAATTGACTCCATCTTGGCATAAGCAAATTCCTAGAGCTTGATCGGTTTAGATTGACTAGTAGTTTTAATCAATGTCATTTTTTCTTTTTGCCTATTGTAAGCCGTGATAGAGTAGTAGAACAATAGGGAGGGAAAGTATCTGTCAAAGCTGTTAGATATGTATGCCCTAAGGAGTAAAAATATAATACGTTTTTGGAGACATTTTTATCAATAAAGAATTTATTTATTTACATATACCAAATCTTGTCTTCTTTACGTTCATATTTGTTGAATGTATATTAAGCAAACAGTAGTCTGAGACTATCGGTCTAAACCTTTAAGAATTGGGCATATGATGGACTGATTATGCAAAAGACACGATTCTTAAGGTGACGGTCTAAAACATATGATCCGCAATTGAGGGAATAAAGTTGGACACTTTATTCATGCAAAGATTATTATGTTGTTTATATCCCTATTGGGAGATGGTTTGTCTTGACCATCGGAGTTGGACTCCGTGAATAAAAACATTGGCACGTTGTCATAGGTGACAATGTGTTGGATCGGGACACAAAATGAATTGATTTGGATTAATAATTCTGTCTTGGCAAATCGATTCACTTTAGACAATCATTTGTATTTTATCTTAATCCTGAGATAAATAGTAGGCCCGTTGTCTCGACTTGTGTCTTTTGATGTACCAAATGGTGACTCCCACATCTCAATAGTGGTATGCATGCTGGTACGTTGGAGGCATGACTCTTGATAGCGTAGACTTGTTATTCATAGATATGTAATCCATAGCTCCTCTTTAGGAGTAATGATATCCTCTTATACGTTATCCTGTAATTAGAAAACTGGAGCGCTCAACCATTTGGATACATAGGTGTAACCGAATGGTATACTATCTTTGGATAGTAAGTTTTCTAATGGTGAGATAATGGAAAGTAAGATAAAAATAATCGGGAAGGTAAGACAGAACTTGTCCTTAAGCCGATTATAGATTATCATATGGCGATACGATACACTTTGATATGTCATGGAGACTTAGCTATACGGGCTTCGTAATTCTATAAAGTTCGAGAGTGCAGCTCCAAGCTTTTAGTGGAGTAGCGTTGGAGTTGATAATTGTGAAATGTATATCTGGGATATTGGGTTTCATAATTACCGAGAGCTTGAACTTTATAGGTTCATTTTGGTCCCCTTTGCTAGCTCACAAAATCCTATAACGATACGGCGTGCTTTTTTAATAATTGGTGACTTATGTCTAATTTATCGGATTGGTTTAAAATTTGAAAGAATCAAATAATTCATGTCTGTTTATTGGTTAAATTAATTTTGTAATAAAATTAATTTAAGATAAACTTGTTGAATTATGAGGATCGGATAATTCTTGTCTGTTTATCGGTTGATTTAATTGGATAAATTAAATCAAGATAAACTTGTAGAATTATTATGAATTGATTTATTTTCTTAGAGATTATCTTGATAAAGTTTGTTTTGATCAGATAACTTCTCTATTGGGTTATTTGAATCAAAACTGAGACTTTATCCTATAGATTCTCGGGTGGAAAATAAAAGATTCGCGGAGATATTTACGCGACAGTTTGGCTTGCCGATCTACGTGTTCAGCCTGCCGATCAACGATAGATAAGATTACGTGTTTTCACACAGATCTTATCAGATATTGATCCGAGCTTGATTCTGTTTCAAGTTTTTGAGACCTAATCTGATAAGGACTGACCCCAGGACCAATCGCTATAAAAAGGGAGTGACTCTTATGAGTTACTCAGATCAATTGAGAGATTAAGAGTGATACTCTACTGGTGCGCATCTGATAACTCCCTGAGAGCTTTTGTTCACAAATCACGAACACTAGCTTTGGGTTCTCTTGATTGGTTGGAAGGAGAGTCACCGGTGGAAGAGCTATACGTGTGAGCCTACACTCACTTCGATCATGGATAGAGAATAGCAAAGTAAACCAGTTGGTTGAGGCTCTTCTGGAACGTTACTTCTCTTCACAGGTCGCGGAGGTTCTTCAGCACATAAAGGTTAGTAAGATCTCTTTAATTTATACATATAGCATGTCAAACTTGTGTTTTGAAAAAATACTCTGATGTTAAAATTTTTTTAAAACTTCCGCTGCGCACCTTTGACCGTTTTTTCCAAGAATTGGTATCAAAGCCAAAGTTTTTACATAAAATTTACAAGTTTGTGATCATACTGTATATATAAATTTTGTGATCTTAATCTCTCAAATGCTTGAATTTAATTTTATAGAGAGTTGGCACTATAGGTTTCTATATAATTATATGTTGTCATGGATTATGTGGTGAATGTTCATTAATTAATTATGGTTGATTAAATTGTTATTTAATTATTTATTAATTAATTAATTTATGCCGGTTATGGTTTCTTAGAGGTTGAATATGTATCTAGGTTTTTCATGTAATTAGATGGCGGATTATCATCTCCGTCTAGGAATTGTTATTTAATTTTAAATTTGTAAGAATTTTGTAATTAAATAATTATTCGGAGAAGACAGATCAAGAAATCGGATCTAAAAGATCGATGATAGTGCACCCAGGTATTTCTTGTGTCTCTAATTTTATGTTTTTGAATTGTTAAAAATAAAGTTGATGAATTGCATTAAAATTGTATTTTCTGAAATGGAGATTTCTGCTCGATCGGCATGCCGAACCTTCAGTTCGGTAGGCCGATGGTCATAGATCGACAGGCCAGACGTGTGGTTCGACAGGCCGACAGTAGGGCAGAGATAGGCTGGTTCTGTCGGTAGGCCGAACTTCCAATTCAGCATGCCGAACTTTCATGGGTCTGCAGGCTGATCTTTTGGATCGACAGGCCGATGAAACATGACCGGCAGATCGGCCTACCGACCGAGAGCTGAAAAATTTCCAGAAAAGGTGCAATTTTTGCAACACCGTTTTAATTTTATTTTTGAGACGATTCTAGAAACATTAAATTTGGATATGACCGGAAATATGAAGTATTTGATTCATACGGGATTGAAGACTTGAAGATGGGAATTATGTGAAGAAGGATACAACTTGAGGATTCAAGGATGAAGAATTGATTTATGTCTTGATTATTCTCTTGTAATCTTAGTTTTCTATTCTCTAGGATGGAGCCATAATATTACGGTTATTATTATTTTGCTTGTAGCTTTGCTTGATTGCTTTGCTTGTCTGCATTATAATATGATTTGCCATGTATATTGATAACATGTCATATAGAATAGGAAGTGCCGCTCATATTAAAATTGTTTATGCATAATTTTAAAATAAAACCTTGACTTTAAAAGATTGAGTGGGAGAAGGTTTTCGAAGAGAGAACCTAAGGCCTCCATCGTTAGTCCATAAGAAGAACATGGTGGTCCCGACCCCTAGGAAGGGATTTCTATCATGTACTAGATTGGATCTCTGAGAGGAAAAGGTATTTTAGTATGATTTATGATTGCACACCCCTAGGTGGTGATTATAAATCATGGATAAAATATTGAAACGATAGTTATACACTCATGTTAATTTTATTATTAACCTCCCCTAGGAGCTCTGTTAATAAAATTAATGGCCAAAGAAACGATTATTAATATATACTGGATCATACGGGTCTTGGATGGCATATATTAATCAGGAGGGGATCCGTGTTCCTGATTGAATTTGGCATGACTCCCCTAGGAGCTTGTTGAATTTTGAGTTAGGAATTATCGTTGTAAGGTTGTGATATTTTCAAGGTTTTGACACATAAACACATTTGTATGATTTTACATGATTGTGTTATCTTACTAAATTATTATGATATGTTTGGTAAATGATTCTTTATTGTAGATTAAAAATGTCTAAAAAAGTTTTATCATCGATACTTGACAAAAACCAATTAACCGGTGAGAATTACAATGATTGAAAACAGAACCTGGATATCGTCCTGTCCTTTGAGAAACTGAAATATGTTCTGACAACCCTTTGTCCTCCTGAGCCTACGGGAGACTCATCAAATGAGTAATTCCAAGCGTATGACTGCTGGAAAGATGCTAATGATCAGGCCCGCTGCTATGTTATGGCCAGCATGAATAATGTGCTGCAGGCTCAACATCAAGATTTGGAGACTGCGAAGCAGATCTTGGATAATCTTGAGGACATGTTTAGAGGCCAGGCCATAACAAAGCGGCAAGGGGCGCTTCGAAAACTTCTTAATTGTAGACAGAGATCGGGGACATCTGTACAGGAGCATATGATGTTGGTCATGGGTAACCTCGTTGAGGCTCAAACCAATGGAGCCGACATCGATGTTGAAACTCAGATGACTATGGTCTTTGAGACTCTGTCTAAGGAATTTATTCCGTTTAGAGCTACATTTAATTTGAGCAATAGACGGGATACGACCTTGACAGAACTGATGAAACAGTTGCAGGAGTTAGAACTGCTGATCAGGGAGTCTCCTACAGGTGGAGAGGCCAACATGGTAGCTGCTTCTGGTTCCAATTCTAACTCTGGGAATGGAAAGAAGCAACGGGCCAAGAGTGGAAAGTCTTCTGTCCCTGCTAACACCAAGAGCAAGAAAAAGAAGAAGAAGAACCCAAAGAAGCTTAAGTGCTTCTTCTGTGGAAAAGTCGGGCATATTAAGAAGCATTGCAAGTACTTCATTTTCAAAGGAGGTAGGTGTGATCTTCTGTATTTAGAAACTTGTTTGGTTGAGGAATCCAGTGATATTTGGGTCATAGATTCCAGTGCAACTAATCATTTTTGTGTTTCTCTGCAGGAATTCAAAGAAACGAGAAGTCTGCTACATAAAGACTTCACGCTTCGGATGGGCGATGGATCCTTGGTCTCAGCAGAAGCAGTGGGAGACGTCCATCTTTACTTTGATAACTATAGGAATTTATTTTTGCAAGATTGTTTTTATGTTCCTAAATTTAAAAGGAATTTAATTTTTGTATCTTGTTTATTTAAAGACTCCTATATGGTATCTTTTAATGAAAAAGTGGTGATTCAAAAAAACAAATCTTTTATCTGTTCTGGATGGATGCAAAATAATCTATATTTTATCAAACCTAAGATGGACTTATTGCTTAATGCTGAGATGAATGATAATAACTCTAAAAGACTTAAAACTTCTCACTCTAATAAGACTTATCTTTAGCATTTGCGCCTTGGTCACATTAACTTGAATAGGATTCAAAGGTTGGTAAGGGATGGACCTTTAAGTCACTTAAAGGTGGAATCTATACTTTAATGTGAATCTTGTTTGGAGGGTAAAATGACCAAAAGACCATACGGGTCTAAAGGCAATAGGGCCGAAGGGGTTCTAGAATTGTGCATAGTGATGTTTGCGGACAGATGAACATCCGGGCATAAGGAGGGTATGAGTACTTCATCACCTTTATTAACGATTACTCAAGATATGGGTATGTGTGCCTGATGCACCACAAAAGCGAAACTTTTGACAAGTTCAAGGAGTTTCGGACTAAAGTGGAAAAGCAATTGGGTAGACCCATAAAGGCACTTCGATCCGATCGAGGTGGAGAATACCTTTCTGATGAGTTCTTGGGACACCTGTTAGAAAATGAGATTTTATCCCATTTGACTGTGCCGGGCACTCCGCAGCAGAATGGTGTAGCTAAGAGAAGAAATAGGACTTTGTTAGACATGGTCAGGTCCATGATAAGTTATTCATCATTACCTTTATCCTTTTGGGGATATGCACTACAAACTGCATGTTATCTTTTGAACAATGTGCCTTCAAAATCGGTCCCTAAAACTCCTTACGAGTTGTGGACAAGAAGGAAGACATCCTTAAACCATATTCGCATATAGGGATGTCCGGCTCATGTCCTGTTTAAGGATCCGAATAAGTTGGAAGCACGTTCGGAAGTGTGCGTGTTTGTAGGATATTCAAAAGGGACTAAAAGGGGTTATTTTTATAACCCGAAGGAAAATAAAGTCGTGGTTTCTGCTAATGCAACTTTCCTTGAGGAGAGTTACATGGACGACTTTAAACCTCAAAGCAAAGTGGTGCTTGAGGAGTTAAGGAGTGATCAGATCACTCCGGAGGTTCTAAATGAAATTGTTTCGATCAGTGTAGAAAAAGCAAACAAACTTGAACAACAATCTCAGGGGCTTCGGTGTAGTGGGAGGATCGGGCATCAACCTGAGAGGTATATGTTCAATAGGGAGGTCTTCTTGGCTGAACTAGATGAACATGACAGGGATCCTTATACTTACGCAGAAGCTATGAAGGATGTTGATTCAAAACTCTGGACAGAGGCCATGAACATAGAGATGAAGTCTATGGAGACTAATCAGGTCTGGGAGCTTGTGGATCTTCCCGAAGGGGTAAAACCCATAGGGTGTAAGTGGATCTACAAGTGGAAAAGAGGAGTGGATGGAAAGGTCGAAACCTTTAAGGCTAGACTAGTAGCTAAGGGTTATACGCAAAAGGAAGGAATCGATTATAAGGAAACCTTTTCGCCTGTAGCCATGCTTAAGTTCATTTGGATTCTCTTATCCATAGCTGCTGTCTCGACTATGAGATTTAGCAGATGGATGTCAAGACGACTTTTCTAAATGGCTATCTTGATGAGTCCATTTATATGGAACAGCCAGACGGGTTCAAGGTCACGGGTCAGGAGGGTAAGGTTTGTAAGTTGCTAAAGTCAATTTATGGACTTAAGTAGGCTTCTTGTTCTTGGAACATAAGATTTGATTAGGTGATCAAGACTTATGGGTTCTCACAAAATGTGAATGAACCATGTGTTTATAAACACATAAAGGATGGGAAGGTGGTTTTTCTACTACTCTATATAGATGACATTCTGCTAATTGGCAATGACGTTGGGGCGTTGTCATCGGTTAAATTATGGTTGACCAAGTAGTTTGACATGAAGGACTTGGGTGAGGCTAATTATCTTCTCGATATCCAGATCTTTCGGGATAGGAAGAATAAAATGATAGCTTTGTCACAAGCTGGCTACATAGATAAAATTCTCAGGAGGTTTGCAATGCAGGATTCCAAGAAAGGTGGGCAACCATCTAGGTCTGGAATTACTCTTTCTAAGAAAGACTCTCCAAAGTCTTATGAAGAAAGAGAATACATGAAGAAGGTGCCTTATGCTTCAGCAGTGGGTGGGTAGTCTCATGTACGCTATGCTTTGCACACGACCGGATATAAGCTATGCGTTCGGGATTGTAAGTCAATTTCAGACGGATCAAGGACCGAACCACTAGGTTACAGTAAAGCATATTTTCAAGTACCTACGAAGGACTTGAGGGTATATGCTAGTATATTCGGGTGAGGACCTGATTCCTCTAGGATATACTGATTCGGATTTTCAATCATGTGTGGATTCTAGGAAATCGACTTCTGGGTTTGTGTTTACTCTAGGCAGCGGTGCCATCAGTTAGAGAAGTGCAAAGCAAGATTGCACTTCGGATTCAACGATGGAGGCCGAGTATGTGGCAGCTAGTGATGCTTCAAAAGAAGCAGTGTGGCTCAGCAAGTTCCTTGGGGATCTTGAGGTTGTTCCAGGCATGGATAAGGCGGTATCACTATACTGTGATAACAGTGTGCGGTAGCTAATGCTAAGGAACCAAGATTTCATAAGAAGAGTAAACATATTGATCGAAAGTATCATGTGATAAAGGACTTTGTTGAGGGCGAGCATGTCACGGTATGCAAGATCGCGTCAGAGGATAATTTAGCTGATCCATTTACGAAGACACTTACAGAGAGAGTCTTCGAGAAACATGTGGAAGCTATGGGGATGCGAGATTTGATGTATTTACTCACTTAGTGCAAGTGGGAGATTGTTGGATATTTATGCCCTAAGGAGTAAAAATGTAATATGTTTTTGGAGACATTTTTATCAATAAAGAATTTATTTATTTACATATACCAAATCTTGTCCTCTTTACGTTCATATTTGTTGAATGTATGTTAAGCAAACAGTAGTCTGATACTGTCGGTCTAAACCTTTAAGAATTGGGCATATGATGGACTGATTATGCGAAAGACACGATTCTTAAGGTGACGGTCTAAAACATATGATCCGCAATCGAGGGAATAAAGTTAGGTGCTTTATTCATGCAAAGATTGTTATGTTGTCTATATCCCTATTGGGAGATAGTTTGTCTTGACCATCGGAGTTGGACTCCGTGAACAGAAACATTGGCATGTTGTCATAGGTGACGATGTGTTAGATCGGGACACAAAATGAATTGATTTGGATTAATAATTCTGTCTTGGCAAATCGATTCACTTTAGACAATCATTTGTATTGTATCTTAATCCTAAGATGGATAGTGGGCTCGTTGTCTCGACTTGTGTCTTTTGATGTACCAAAGGGTGACTCCCACATCTCAATAGTGGTATGCATGTTGGTACGTTAGAGGCATGACTCTTGATAGCGTAGACTTGTTATTGATAGATATGGAATCCATAGCTCCTCTTTAGGAGTAATGATATCCTCTTATATGCGTTATCCTGTAATTAGAAAACTGGAGCGCTCAACCATTTGGATACATAGGTGTAACCAAATGGTATACTAGCTTTGGATAGTAAGTTTTCTAATGGTGAGATAATGGAACGTAAGATAAAAATAATCGGGAAGGTAAAACAAAACTTGTCATTAAGCCGATTATGGATTATCATATGGGGATACGATACACTTTGATATGTCATGGAGACTTAGCTATACGGTCTTCGTAATTCTATAAAGTTCAAGAGTGCAGCTTCAAGCTTTTAGTGGAGTAGCGTTGGAGTTGATAATTGTGAAATGTATATCTGGGATATTGGGTTTCATAATTATTGAGAGCTTGAATTTTATAGGTCCATTTTGGTCCCCTTTGCTAGCTCACAAAATCCTGTAACGATACGGCGTGCTTTTTCAATAATTGGTGACTTATGTCGGATTTATCAGATTGGTTTAAAATTTGAAAGAATCAAATAATTCATGTCTGTTTATTGGTTAAATTAATTTTGTAATAAAATTAATTTAAGATAAACTTGTTGAATTATGAGGATCGGATAATTCTTGTCTGTTTATCGGTTGATTTAATTGGATAAATTAAATCAAGATAAACTTGTAGAATTATTGTGAATTGATTTATTTTCTTAGAGATTATCTTGATAAAGTTTGTTTTGATAAGATAACTTCTCTATTGGGTTATTTAAATCAAAACTGAGACTTTATCCTATAGAATCTCAGGTGGAAAATAAAAAGATTCGCAGAGATATTTCGCGACAGTTCGGCCTACCGATCTACGTGTTCAGCCTGCGGATGGGGCCTGTTCGGCCTGCCGATCAGCGATAGATAAGATTACATGTTTTCACGCGGATCTTATTAGATATTGATCTGAGCTTGATTCTGTTTCGAGTTTTTGAGACCTAATCTGATAAGGACTGACCCTAGGACCAATCGCTATAAAAAGGGAGTGACTCTCATGAGTTACTCAGATCAATTAAGAGATTAAGAGTGATACTCTACTGGTGAGCATTTGATAACTCCCTGAGAGCTTTTGTTCACAAATCACGAACACTAGCTTTGGGTTCTCTTGATTGGTTGGAAGGAGAGTCTCCGGTGGAAAAGCTGTACGTGTGAGCCCACACTCACTTCGATCGTGGATAGAGAATAGCAAAGAAGACCAGGTGGTTGAGACTATTCTGGAACGTTACTTCTCTTCACGGATCGCCGAGGTTCTTCGGCATATAAAGGTTAGTAAGATCTGTTTAATTTATACATATAGCATGTCAAACTTGTGTTTTGAAAAAATACTCTGATGTTAAAAATTTTTTAAAACTTCTACTGTGCACCTCTGACCGTTTTTTCCAACAAAAGCACCATTGACAGATGCCATGCCTAGAGCTGGTAGACCAATATTTTCTACATACCCATATTTTTCACAATCCAAATCCAATCAAAGATGCTCCTCATGTGGTAGTTATTCCCATTTAATTTCCTTTTACATGCTATACACGGTGAGTGTTGTAGTTATTAATTACTAGACATTGATATTATTGTAATTTAATTTTTTTTTTGGTTCAGTGCTTTTCTTATCGAATACTCAAAAGTCAGAACATTTCTAGCTTGTTGCTGAAAGAGCTTGTTTGAAATGGTTTTAAAAGAAACTGTTTTATACATATTTATTTTAAAAGTTGCTTTTTAACATTTTAGACGAATGACTTTTATAAACACTTTTGAAACAAGTAAATTTTTTAGTGCTTATGAAAAGTTTTTTTTCCTTATCTTTTTGACTTTTTAAAAATAACAAATGAAGGGTTTCATTTATATTTTTGAATTACATTTTTTTATACCAATAAAAACTTTTAAACACACATGTTTGAAAGCTCTTTTTTATGTGTCATCTAAATAACACTCAAAAAGTGTTAACTTATTCTTATTCTTCTGTTGGTGTATTTGAGTGTTTAAAGAGAATGAAGGCAATGAATTTTTGGAAATAAAATAGTGTTTGACGGGTGTTGATGCTTACCGTCGAGCTTACCCTCAACAACGCGTATATAAATACTTTCCTTAAAGGTTTTATTTGTCATCATTTATTTAAGTTTGTTAAAGAGTTTTTATAGTAAATTACCATCAAGATGCAACAAACATTTAAACACAATATCTAGCAAAATATTATGTTGCAAAACAATATATGAAATCTGTAGATTTTCTAGAGTTTATAAAATGACATGAGTGCGATTTCATAAAAAGTCATAACTGGTTCAACCTATACAACCTTTAAACAAAGGCACCTATTCATTTGTAAAGATATCTCTTTATTTTAAAGGTATCTATTTATGTATAAACACAACTATTACAACGCATATACCAGTTATTAATAGGTGTTTAGGTTTGTATAAAAGCATACAACTAATGAATACATCAGTTTAGAACAACTCAAAAGACATATAATTTCAACATTTATTAGCTCGAATAGGTGCCTCAGCGTCAGCTTTCGACGCCACATTGTTTTGAAAATAGTGTCTCACTTGCTGATGTTTCACTATTTTGAGTGTCGTGACGCTACTCACCGATACTATGTACATTAAAATGTGTATTTTAATGTATCTAATATTCTCATGATACACGAGATATATTACAATCTCTCCAATATTTTTTACTTATAAGTAAAAAAGCACGACGATCCCAAATGGGTCTTAAGTCACTCTTGAGGAAACACAACCTGTTCTGATCTCTCTAACCGTTCAAGCCTAGAAAAAGGTACCCATTTACGAAAATTTCAGGGCTTATGAAGTGCGTTACTTATGTGAAAGGTACTTAAATTACTTGTGTGAGAATCTTCTTACGAGGGCCATATTTGCTGCCATGGAAAATGGACCCTTGGTTTCAGACAAATCTCAATAGGATCCCATGAGCACTAAATGTCTTGCTTGCTGTTAAATAGCTCTTGATTTTAATAATGGAGCTATCACTCTTGGAACTAGTACTATCTGGGTCTAGTACACTTGGTTCTCTGGTTTAGGTAGATGCAGTGGGAACGCAAGCATGTAGTAAGAAGTCATTTTATTTTTTTTAATCCTTGTTGCTGAGGAGTCTTGCACAGTTCAGAATTCCTTTAAAAGAAAAAATGGTAGATGGTTTCGTGGGAAAGTTTGAATTAAAATTCAATTTGCTGGAATTTTTATAAGAGAAAAATACTATAGGAAGAAGAGTTTTGAACTTAAGCTTTCTTGAAACAAATAAGAGATATAAAGTCTCTTTGGGAACATAAGTACGTATTAAATAGTTTTGATTCAAACTAATTTTGTGATAGTATTTTCGTTTACAAACTTTGAAGGAAAATTGTATTAAATATTACTTTTTCAAAACTAGTTGTATTAAAAAACAAGCTTGAAAATACATGTAGTAAATAGCAATTTTATGGTATAAATATTAACGTAAATAATTTTTATTTGCATAGTAGATAAATTTAAGTTGCAAATAATTTATTTACCCGATTTCTTATTATGTGAATAATAATTTATAATATAAATAAATTATCTATATTATAAATATACAATTTACTATTAATATTTTCAAATCCTGATTTTTAATAATTTTTTAAAATATGTTATTTATCTCATTCTCTTAAATTTAAATTACGATAGTATTTTTAATTCAAATGGGCTCTTTAGTTTCTCCCTGGATTTTTCATTTATTTGTGGCTTTACATAAAAAAGATGTTTGAAAGAGTAGTTCAAACTACTCTAAATGGTTTAAGTTGTAAACAATGTAAAGCTTTCTTTTACATCTTATAATAAAAAGCTATAATATAAAGCTTTTATATTTTATAGTTCTCATATTTAAATTGTTGGTTTAAATTACTTTTTTAAACATCTTAATAATTTTGCTAATAGATCATCATGTGCAACAAATTTTTGAACTTTATTGCTAAATTATGAACTTGTAGCACCCTGATTATCTGCACCTGCAAGTACCTGAACCCGGTGTCAGGCGTTCTGGATTCTATAAATGGCAAAGGGTCCCTTGTTTTAGCTCCTACCGGATTCCAGGGTTTGGCCCAATGGCAAAGCCTTGAATTCTGCCACAATAAGAGTAGACCTTTTGACTGGGGAAGGCCTCATATGGGGGCAGATCATAACATGTCAAAGTATTAAAAAAAAAACAAAAGTTAAAAAGGGCATTTAAGAAGCTAAATTAAACCAATAACCTTAAACAATATAACAATTTAAGTTTTATAAAAGAACACATTGTAGTGAAATGGGTAAGTTTTAGTTCGAACTAATAGGGTGTTTGGAAAGGTGGTGGAAACAGCTTTTATTATAGCATGTGAGAGTTTTACACTGTAGCATATTTTTTTATTGTTACTGTAGCATGTGAGAGCTTTATACTGTTTATAACTGAGATTGTGGTGGAAATAAGTGGTTCCCACCACTACCAAACACCCCCTAAGTTTTTAAACAAGTTATTACTGTTTCTTTTAAAGCGTATAGATTGAACCATAAGAAATAGTAAAGAGGTAAATTTCTTAGAATTAAGCTGTTTAGAACATCAATTGTAATTGACGTTTTAAGTTTAAAAACTATAACATGTGAGAGCTTTACATTATACTTATTTTTTCCTTTTTACAGTAGTTAATAAGAGTTTTATACTGTTTATAATTAGAACTGCTAAATTGAAACAAATGTTTCAAATTGAGGGTTAGAAGGTAAATCAAGAGGCATTTGTTTACCAACAAAAAAAAGATCTATAGAATATAAGATAAAAAAAAATAGGGTGGAAGAAGATGCAGCCGTGTTAATGAAATAAATTTACCGTAAGTGTTCTTTTGTGACGATAACAACGAGATTCTTCTTCTTCTTTTGTTTTTGTTTTTTTTTTTTTTGGTTTAAATAGTTTGTTCACAAAAGAATCATATTGTCAACAGTCTGTGAGAAATTCCGCCTCCTTAGAAATGGAAGTCCATGACGAGGTAGTAAAAGCTTTTTAATTTTAACCAATCCTTAAAGCAGGTGCTTGCTAACTGCGTTATGAATCATAAACCATTATTTGGTTTAAATTTTATGAGAAAAATACAATAGTAAAAAGTAGTTTGAGCCATAAATTATGATTCGTTCTCCCAAATGGATGGTAAAATTTTATAAATTTGGTCTTAGTAGATTTTGTTGTAAAAAGATTTTATTGCATTTAATAACTTCTAGCAAAGTTCATGTTTTCTAAAATAAGGAAAGGATTTGAGGAATTAAAATCTGTTGTCTTATTTTTTTGTTCTCTTGATTACTCTTTTAATTAAATTTCGATATCTAAGGGTATGCTTGGTTCATGCATTTTTTGAATTTAATGGACTCAAATTTGGATTTAAGTATCAAGAATCTTTTAGATACATGTTTGTTTCCCCTAAAATCCTAATCATTTGAGTATCAAGAATCCAAGTTTTTATAATTCTCGTCCCCTTAAACTTTTGATACTCGAATATCTTTACTACAGTAAAAATTAAAATTCTCTCTCTTATATTTGAGGAAAAAAATCATAACTTCTTCACTTGATATCCAATTGAGATGATTCTTTTTTCACTGTGTTCTTAATGAAGAGAAGAATAAATCAAGATCCATATTGCATATTTTTGAAGATCGTTAACATTAAGATTTTATTAAATTTATTAATAAATCAAAAACTATCTTCACTGCCTCTCCAAACACAAATTTCAATTTTATTCCATATTCAGATTAAAACTTAAATGCACATCTAAACGTTAATTCAAATAACAATTTAAATCACTAACTCAAATATTAATTCAAATCACACTAACTCAAATTAAATCACTAATTCAAATCCATTTATCAAACTGACCCTTGTGAATTACTTAATCACTTTTAATATTTAGATCCTATTTATATGTTAAAGCTGTTGAATTTAAATGGTGTATTTAATAGTAATGAGGGATAACCAAAAAGATAGAAACCAAAGACAACAAATCTTCCTCGGATTTGGAGCATGGATTGCTAGCTCTTACCCTACAGTTTAAATGGTAACCTTTGAAGATATTATATATCTTTTATCATTTTTGTAGCCTTTTTTTAATTTTGTCTTTTTCTGTGCCAAATTTGACAATGAGCTTATAGAGTGTTTGACAAAAGTGGTCTAAACCACTTTATCAGTTACAAACAGTGTAAAACTTTTATATGTTACAGTAACAATAAAAATAATCACTATAGTGTAAAACTCTCATATGTTACAGTAAAAATAGTTCTAACTAACAGTTCTAACTACCTGTCAAACACTCTATTAAACACAAGTGCATGGTTATAGAAGATTCCTTGTCTCAAACCTTCCTTAGATTTGGTCAACGCACTAGTTGCTCTCGATGCATCTCCACTGTTTGATATGATTTTAATAGATTTTTATGTTTGTGGGTTTTTAAGCTCTGAAAGGGGAATGCTTATATTAAAAAATTGGCAACTTACTTTTAAACTATAAAATTATGGTTTAAATTAATTTTCTGCTTTTATAAAATTCAAATCTAAAACTAACTTTAGTTTAAACTCTTAGTTTGAACTACACTCCCAAACAGCCTAATTAACGCCCAAGGGATACTCTTGGAGGCAATCTATTTAGGTGGATTAACTAGTGCATTCAAATCCTCTTTTGGCTCCTAAAACCGCACCTAACACGTGGAATGGCAGTATTCTGGAGTATTTGGTTGCGATAAGATAAAACCTAAGCTCAAGATATACCGCAAACTTGACGGCCATGAATGAGTTGAATGTGAAGTTAGAGCCAAAGAAGTTGGTGTTCAAGAAGAAGCATGAGAAGCAAAGTTACAAGCTCACTTTGGAGGCTCCAAAATTGTTGAGAGAATAATTATTCGCTCTTATTGGACCTATTTGCTTTTACAAGCACTATTAATGAAGATGAAAATAAATTAGTGAGTGAAAAGATAAATAAGAAGTTACAAGTTTTTCCTTCATCTTTTTTTTTTCTTTTTTTTTTTGTTCCATTTTTTTACCATTTCACTTGTATGCTTAATCTGTGTTATTGTCAACTTCTTTTCGGTTTTGTTAAAGGAGAAATTGTGGCCCCTGATTTTGATATGTTTAAAATCTTGCTGGAATATTTCTCTTAATTATATAGTGGGCCCTAAATCTTTTGGACAATAAGCTGTAGGGATGAAAATATAGATTCTCCTATTTTGTTATATTATGATATTAACACCCTGGTAAGGTTTTAATCATTGTGAACCTGTTGTAAATTAAAGCTTTCAGAAAGCTAAAACAAAGATAATTTGAAAATGCAATAACGTTAAAATTTAGCAAAATGCTATATTTGATGTCAAATTCATCATCAAGTATAGTATATATCAAATTTAGCATCCAAAATAACATAATATTAGAGAGTGATTTTACCATTAAAATGCTAAAACTTGATATTAGCATGCTAATTCGGCAATGCATTAAAAAATGTTCTAATATGGTAAAAGTGAAAATTGATTTAAAAATTTGTAAGTTAAACATAAAGATTCTAAGGCATATATCGAAGTCCGAAGAATGGATTCCTCATCATACATATATAAAGACAAGACGATCTTAAAAAGAGAATTCAAAATGGTTGAAGAAAACAATGCCCTTATCATTATAATTTTTTCAAGGCTAAGAAATCCCAACTCGAAAGAGAATTAAACGTTCATACAGGCTGTTTAGAGAATCAATTGGAAGATACGTTTTGAGTTTAAAAACTGTAACATATAAGAGTTTTACTTTGTAGATACCTATTGCTTGTTACCATATTTACTAAGAACTTTATATTGTTTACAGTTAAAAACTTATAAGTTAGAACGGATATTTCAAACAGTGGGTCAACCTTTCCTTCACTAGTACCACTGTTTATGTGATTTTCTCATCTTCTATTCAACTTTGTTGTCTCTAATATATAGTAGTACCAATATTAGACATCTATGAGGTTGGGACCTTCCAAAGCTCCTCTGTCCATATTTCTATATTAGAAGATTTCCTTGTACGAGACTTTCTTACCAAGGCCTTATTTGTTGCCATGGAAAACGGAGTCTGGGCCCGTAGTTTTAGACAAATCTCGGTGGGATCCCATCAGCACTAAATGTTTTGCTTGCTGTTGCAATAGATCTTGATTTTAATAATGGAGTTACCACCCTTGGAATCAGTAGTTGTTGGTTATCTGGTTTAGGTAGATGCCGTGGGCAAGCAAGCATGTGGTAAGAAGTCAATGTATATATATATACATATACATATATATATATATATATAAATATATATAAATTAATCATCCTTGTTGCCGAGAAGTCTTGCACAATTCACAGTTCCTTTTTTGAAAAATTACTAGAGGTTCAAGTCAAATTTGTTTGTATTTTCGTTAGAGAAAATAACGTAGCAAAAAGGGTTTTGAGCGTAAACTTTTTTGTTCAAATCCTTGAAACAACAAGGGGTAAATATTAACTAGCAGCGATAATCACAATTGTGTTTTTAATTAGCAATTATTACGTATTCATCAACACTTGTGTTGATAAATAACATGCCTCCATTAAACAAGAAGCTGAATCCCTAACTATCTTTGCTATCAAAATTCGATCTTATTGATATATAAAGATATGCAAGTGAATTCACCTAGAGCAATGTTAGGGACACCAATAATATATAACACCACATTATAATAAACAATAACCGGGTGTGTGAGAAATATAGTTTGAACCAATTTTAGTTAAAAACATTGTAGCATACGACCGCTTTATATTGTAAGTTATTTTTTTTTGATACTATAGCCTATGAGAATTTCATATTGTAACAACCAAAAATTTTAATTGAAACTAAGATTATCAAATACAGTGTAAAAAATTTCACCTTTATTAGTTACTACCCCATGGATTTTTCCTTCATTTATGACTTCGCTAAGTCTTGCCAATGGATCATCAAGTGCAAAAAATTCTAAACTTTAGTGCTAAATTATGAACTCGTGGTTTTGGTAGCATCCTGATTAGATGCAGCAGTAAGAACCTGAACCCGACGTCAGGTGTTCTGGATTCTGCATATGGTAGGGATTCTTTGTTATAGCTCCTACCACGTACCAGGGTTTGGCCCAATAGTAAAGGCGTGAAATCTGCCACAATAAGAGTGGACCTTTTGACTGGCGAAGGCCTCATATGGGGCGACATCATAATATCTCAAAGCAAAGCATGAAAAAAAAAAAAAAAAAAAAACAAACAAAGCTTAAAAGGCACATAGGAAGCCAAATTGAACCAATTATCTACATGTAAAACAATATAATAATTCAAATTTTACAATAGAACACATCGTAGTAAAATTGATAAGTTTTAGTTCAAACCAAATTTTTATACAGCCATTACTGTCGCTTTTGAAGGGTCTGGATTGAACCGTAAAAAATAGTAAAAAAGCATTAGTTTACAAAGAAAAGATATATAAAATTTTTCTAGTCACTCTGCCGACAGGTTGTGAATCTTGCTTACCTGTATTCGTTTTGTTTGATTTCATGATAAAGTGCTTATTTGTATACTTGGATCTGAAATGTCGTGAAGTTTCGTTTGTAATTACCTTATAGGGAAAAAAACCATAATATTTTCCCAATTGCCTTAAGCATTGCCCTAACATCTTTTTTTAGATGTTTGCACCATTTGGTCCATCAATCAACATACATTGGCGATTTGATCACAGTTGCAATGAAATTTTAAATTTAAAATCCCATTTACTTGATTAAAAATTTTATGCTCAAGTTGTCAGCTTACATTAGCAATTTGATCACAATTGCAAATTGAAAAGATAAACTACCGATAAGTATTTATTTTTCAGCTATTAAGTCTACATATAAAAATGATTTTATTTAAATCTAATAGTTTGAAAAATGCACTATCGATATGAATACCCAATGAAGAAAGACCCAACTAATAGTATAGAAAGGAGAAATTTCTTTTGATTTAAGAGTATGTTTGTTAACGCAGCTAGAACTAAATAATAAAATGACTTTATTATGTAAAATATGTGAACTTTGTAGTGTAGCAGTTAGAACTGACATTTTTAACCAGGTTGCCAAACCAACCCTGGATCTTTATAACTCTAGAACATTAATATCTCCAATTGATTAATCATACACTTCGTAAAAGAGAACACACAAAACACAAGAAAAGTTAAAGCTCAACAAAAACCTTATACACGCAAGCATTAAAATATCACCAAAATAGCCATGCACCATGCCAAGTCCACCTTGTCCTATATTTATTACCTCCATAAATTCTCACACCACTTCGATATCCATAAACTAATGCATATAAAACGCCACCCCAACGTGCACCATCCCTGAAACCCAGGACGTCCCTTCTTTCTTTCCACGGATTCTACCTCTTTTTTTTGTGCAAAAAAACAAAAAACAAAGCAAAGACTTTTCTTCTTGCTTTCCCTCCTTATTTTTTGACAGCCAAAAAAAATGTCGGTGCTGGTGAAAACGGACTCAGAAGCGAGCAGCCTGACGCAATCCTCGCCGTCGCGGTCACCGGGCCGTGGCGGCAGGCCCGTATACTACGTGCAGAGCCCATCAAGGGACTCCCATGACGGCGAGAAGACGACCAACTCGTTCCACTCCAGCCCGGTGCTGAGCCCAATGGGCTCGCCGCCGCACTCCCACTCCAACTCGTCGCTCGGCCCCCACTCCCGCGACTCGTCCTCCACGCGCTTCTCTGGCTCGAGAAAGCAGAACAACAATGGAAATGGGTCGAATAGGAAAGGGTCCAGTTGGAGGCCGTGGAAGGAGCGGTTTGATGCCATTGAAGAAGAAGGGCTTCTTGATGATGATGGAGTTTCAGGTGGTAACGGTCGTCGTGGATATTTTCTTGCTTTTGTTGTTGGGTTTTTGGTTCTCTTTTCTGTGTTTTCGTTGATTCTCTGGGGTGCAAGTAAGTCTCAAAAGCCTGTCATTACTATGAAGGTACATCACTACACTACTTTTCTTTTCTTAAATTTAGAGAATTTTTCGAGTAATGTTTCGGAAAAAAAAAAACAAAAATCTTTGTGCTTAGTTTCAATATTGTGTGAATGGTACAAGTTTTGATTATTTGTCTTTGTGTCACTAATATAATGTAACACATATTTTGGTTATTTTCTTTAATTTTTCATATTGAAGTATATTACCTAGTATTTATTATAATTACCGATGAAAATAGTAGAATGTACTATAATTGCCAGAACATGTATGATATTGTGGTAATAAGAAGGAATTTATTGAAAGAGTTATTGAGACATATATAGGAAATAATTCTGATCAAAGAATTACAACATGGCTCCAATTTATTCTCTGTATATGATCCAAAATGATATTATCAAAATTATTATTATATGACTCAAAATAATATTATTAAAATAATTACTATGTAATTATAATTACTATGTAATTATAGAATATAAACTGTGACATTATTATAATTACTTTGTAATTACAGCTATCTCCATAATATTTTGAAAAGTGTCATAAATTTCAGATATAATGAATTTTTTGAATTAAAATTAGTGTTATGTTTCGAATGATTTTCGAGTGCTATAAAAAGGAATAAAATATTACCGAATAATTCTTTAATTAGCTCAATGATATTGTGTCGGCAGAGCATTATGTTTGATCAATTTGTGATCCAAGCGGGAGTAGATTTTTCAGGAGTGGCCACAGAAATGGTGTCCATGAATTCCACAGTGAAGCTCACCTATCGAAACACAGCTACATTTTTTGGTGTCCACGTGACTTCCACGCCTCTAGATCTCACCTATTCTCAGCTCACTGTAGCCACTGGAACCGTACGAACTCATGTCACAGTTTACATATTGACCTATGTCTAGCTGTTCAAGCAACACTCGGATTAAAAAAATGTTCGGTGATAAGCACCCTAAATAATAAAAAATAAACTTCGTAATTTTTAAATCTCACATTGTTGGATCTACTTTTTATTAATGTGTAGTGCTATTTAGCACTAATCACTAAGCAATTCTTGAGTACTTTTTGAGTTGTTTGTTTTGTTACAGATCAAGAAATTTTATCAGTCAAGAAAGAGCCAGAGATCTATCATAGTGACGCTAAATGGCAGGAATATTCCATTGTATGGAGGGGGATCGAACTTGGGAAGCTCGAATGGTGCACCAACTCAGCCGGTGCCATTGACGCTCAACTTCATGGTTCGGTCAAGAGCTTACGTCTTGGGAAAATTGGTGAAGCCTAAGTTTTATAGGAGGATCCAATGCTCAGTAGTTATGGATTCTAACAAGATGAATGTAGCCATCACACTCAAGAACAAGTGCACTTACCAATAACACAAGAAAAATGCTTGATTAGTTATATGCATATTCCGCGGTAAAATCTTTCCCCTTATCTTTGATATTGAGGTCTAGAGTTTAAATCATTCACTTAAATTTTTGAAAAAGAAAAAAAAAAGTGTGATGTGATTCTTCCTATATATTTCTTATGGATTTGAGAAACGAAATTTGTGTTTTATTTTGGCATTATGATCTTTTGATTATATGATGTTAATTGGAAAATGTTCATTATACGGCTGGAAAATAGCAATGGAGTACTGATGGAGGGTATTTAATTACATTGTAGACATCGTTCTCAAAATAAGTAGTTGGTGTTCTTCTCGAACACTAAATCGGAATAGCAAAACTCATTGGCAATTTTTTTTTAATATACACTGACAAAAGATTCTGTACAATAATGGTTCAATTATTGATATCTAGGACTTGTCGTAGCAAAGATAAACTATTGTTCACTAAATTCTTATGAATCTTTAGGTTGTAGAGACCAAAAAAGATATCTACAAGTGGGCATATATTTTTCACCTGTCAGATTTGTAAAAAAAAATGATTTTGAATAAATTTAACAGTTTCAAAATATACACTACTAGCAAGGATTTCTCAAAAAAAAAAAAAAGTGCCCAAATTTTTTACTTACGGCGCATAAATATGCTCCAAATGGTTTTACTAACTGCCTAATGCTAATTGAGAAACGGTTGTTTTATGAGTGATTAATTAGAGACCACCTAATTAGTACAAAGGGTAAAAGAAGGCTTGAGTCTCATATCGTCAAAATACAAACACACTTTTTGAAAATGGGAGAGTACCGAGCACTTTGGAGGCATATTTTGGAGACATCAATAGTGTCTCTTGAACCTAATCACAAACAAGGCTAATACATTTTGTTAACTGTATTAGACAATCAAAAGTTGTAAAGATTCTAATGCCCTCTTTAAGTTCAAAGCATAAGAGTTCCTACATTATCTCCATTCTGTTCTTGCTCGTTTAGTCCGTTAAGTTACAGATCCAGGTTCATCAGCCTCAAAAATTACAATTAAACTACCGAATTTAAGTTCCGTCAACAGGATATCACCATACCACATATTTAGGACTGCGTTCAAATACACAAGAAGTTCATGAATAGCTAAATTAATTCGTTAAGGAGTGGCCGACCGTCATTTCTTACCAGTGGTCTTGAATATCCTTCCTGCACATTCCATACCATTTTCCTTGCTCTGACTATGACACATGGTGTGTTGAGTGCCTCTCGGCACGTCAGTGATGGTGCAGCGGCTGAGTTTTTTGCTGCTTGGGCTATGGCAACATGCTGGGCAGTATTTTGGACCGTGGGAACATGTTAAGCATCTAGCAAGGCCAAGGCAGATGCCCAACGGTTGTTGCCACTTGGGTCTCCCAATTACAAAAAAAAATATAGAAACCTATCATCAGGATTAAAACAGTGAATTTTCAATCTTACCTCTAGATGGCATATAAAATTTACGGTTATGTCAGCATATTTTTAAATGTGAATTGAAGAAAAGGGCAAACTTAATGACCTTTCAAACTTTAGAGAATGTGAAAAGTGGTTTTAGAAATTTGGGGACGAAATGATAAAGAAATCAAAAGTTAGAGGGAGAACTAAAATTTTTCCTGGAAATTTTATTGAAAAAGTTATGTTAGGATATTTTTCACAAAGCCAATAACAAGTCGACACATGTCATACTTAATATCCGATGTCAATTAGCAAGATTCATATTATGTTTGAGATAAAAAAGGACAAGGTCTAAATAATCAATGCAACCAAAATCCAAAGAATGACACTAGATCAATATCTCAACATGCATGCAGATAGATGTGGAGATATCCATTCCAACAATTCTAATATGATGACAGCAAGATGACCACTAGAGAAAATACACGTGTCCATGTGTCAAGGAAATCACTAGTAATGAGACATGTGCCTCGTTACTTGTAAAGCAAAAAGAAACACATGAATATGTATGAATCCCAAAAAAGATGACAAGGAAAATGAATAATGACAATTCCAATTAGGCCTTACTCAAAAAAGGAAATCTGTAGACGTTAGATCTATAATTAAATTAAATTGGATTAAAATAGGATTCTCGAATGAATTAAAAGTAATTGAGCCCTCAAATCACCATTAGTATGTTTTAATGACTATACAAACAAGATTAGATTATTTGAAAGTATAATGGAGCAAAATCAAAGATACCACATGCAGATTTATAGTAGTTTACTTTTGAATTGAGCGATGTCTATCATGTTTTTCTCCACTATTTGATGAACTTGATACAAAAACAAGAAAGCTGATTGGAAGCAAATGAACGAATACAAATAAAGCTTTTTTGTGGATGAAAGGAGAATATTTGCAGGTGAAAGTAAGAAAATAGGTTTCAACAGAGTTTCAGTATGTGAGTAAAGAATGCCCTCAAATGATGCCTTCATCCTCTATTTATAGTGGTAATTCTAAGATTGAGTACTTCAACTGATGGGGAGAGTGGACCTCGTTAGTGCTTGTGGTAGTGGGACATGTGTCAGTCTCTCATTAGGCGCAAGTTACGGACCATGTTCCCATGACCTGCTACGTGAGTTAGTGGATCTTCTCCTATCACTTTCAAGTCTAGATCTAACATGTCGATCCAAATGAGCAAAGAGAGAATTTTCCACTTAGCTGTTGACCATCTTCAACTATCCTTATATCGAGTAGATCGAATAACTCTAACTAGTCTAAATCGAACAATATAGAACCATTCTAACGAACAATCCTAATAACATTGATCTAACATCCTTAATGAGCTTAATTGAACACTTCAGTTGGGGTCGATGGAATATAATTGATGGGCTTGATGTATTTGAATCACATAGTAGGCTGTACCTATTAGTCTTGCTCTTTGATTTGAGGCTCATCCAAATCATACCCAACAAAACCCTAAACTCAAAAAAGGAGTATGACATGTTTAAATCTGATGCTTGTCCTACCAATCATCATATTGGGGCAAGCCAAATAGAAGATGGAAACCTAAGGAAAGGGATCTTTTCTCACTCTTCCATCTTTTACTCTCACTGCGTAGAATTCCTTGTTCTTCTTGTTCTAAGTCTCTTCACCATTTGTCAGGACAAAGGGTTGTAATATTCTCCGTTAATATATTCTAACCATATACAAGGCGGAGCAGTTAGGAATGCGGTGGAGAGTAGCAGAGCATGTAGAAGAAGATTGATGTTCAATTTCCACTCTAAAACGTTGTAACTGAGATTGAAGTGTACGTTACCCGAAAAAAAAGGTCTTTAATAGAGTTCCTAAAGTGACAATGTGTTCACCATGGCTAATGTAGGGAAAAAAAAATACATAGCATGCGCCTTTTTTTTTTTTTTTTTGTCTGTTTATTCATGCCAAAAAATAAAGGAGACTGAGAGAAATAATAATTTTAAAAAAGGTTAATGAAAAAATTGATATATGATATTTTAAATATGTTTAGTAAATACGAGATTTAAAAAATTAATTGTTCTTTTAGACTTAAGTGGCAAAAGTAACCCCTAGTTTTTCAATTTTTTTTCTCTCTTTTCTCAATCTCCACTCTCTTCTCTTTCTCTCTTTCTCTCACTTCCATCTCTCACGCTTTCTCACTTTCTCTCTCTTCCCTTTTTCTCCTTTGCTTTTGGTCCAAATTGCAAATCTGAGACTATGTTAGAGAATATGTTGTTGCACCGGAAAATCCAAGCTCATGCCAGGGAATACAACGTGCGCGAGATCGGACAACGAAATTGAGATTGGGATTGAACAGGTAGCACGAGGCTTGCACGTTGCGCATCATTGTCGTTGTTGCCGCTTCTCTCTATCGCCCAACCATCAAGGATGAGAAAGAGGGACGGGTTCCGCCCGTTGTTGTCAAACCAGGTCTGCCCATCGTTGTTGTTTGTTGCTCATCATCCGTCGTCGCCGCGTCTTCGCCGCCAAATCAAATCTGCCATCGGACGAAAGAGAGGAGAGAGAGAAACGAGGAGAGAAAGGAGGGCGAGAGAGAAACAAGATAGACAAAGGAGAGAGAGGGGAAGAATAAAAAAAAGAAAAAAAAACATGTTTGTTGTTTAGGTTTTTAGGTGAGGTTTAATTTAAACATGTTAATTGATATGTGACATTTGCTAGAACCTTAAAGAACACAAAACATTTGTTCCTAACAATTTTATAAACATCTGGTATTTTCTATACCAAATAATAAAATCCATGAGCTTAATATACAATGGTAATTTCATACCTCTTTATTATTCAAAACTATTGTCATATCACTTTGAAGTTGTTAAGAAACTGGTTAATTTCCCTTTAAAAACAATGGATTAATTTCCTTTTCAAACTAAACAAAAAAAAAAAGTAAAGATGCTCATTACTAGTCCAAACTCCAAATAAATAAGATTTGCTATCATATTTTCTTGTCTTATTAGTTGTTTCTTCAATTAAATTCTGACACATATACTTAATTATTTTTAATATTTAAGTCTTTTTTATATGGTTAGATTGTTAAGTTAAATAATATGCCAAATAAATAATAGTAGACGGCCAAAGAAATAGAAAAATGGGACAACAGGGCTCAACACCAACTAATGCAAGAGTGAGCTGCTTTCCACACGATTGTTTACATATTAGGAACTTGGAAGTTTCCCGTTTGATAATCTAGCAAAGTCAATATGGATTTAACAAATTTCGAAATTCTTAATCTCATATTAAATTGCTCAATTATAAGTTGTGGAAATAGAGGTGCACTTTCCCAATTCTGATACAGTGGGTTAAATTAATGATTTCCACACAAGATTCGTGTGTACCTTATTCTTACTCCCAAAACCTCTTCTGTGAACCATTTTATATGCGTGATACTAAATAGTTGAGGAGTCAAATGAGTTTGGTGGATCTTGACATGATTTAGCTCACTTTTAAAAAGTACTTCATATTTATCTTAATTAAGGAAAATCGTAGTATGTCTCTTTTCAATTCGGGTTTATGGCCCGCCATTAAAACGTTTTTGGTATGTAAAACGTCTAAGTTAACCCTTTAATAAGCAAAAATATCTTGGGTTTATTTAAAATACTGCAAATGTATCTTAAATTTTAATTACTAAATATATATGTATCCTCTCCGTCTTTTCAAAAGAGTTTAAAAAATCCTTTAGCCAGCCAAATTATTAAAAATGTTAACAATACCCACAAGTATTCAAGTATTTTTAGAAGAATTTGTACACTATTGAAAACATTAACGATTTAAAAATAAATTAAAAATATATTTAAAACAAACATTTTGCAAAACTATTTGAAAATTCTAATGAATTTAAAATTAAAAAATAAATTTAGAAAGTAAGAAGCAAGATTGGAGGAGGGGCAGATCAATTACGGGTGGGGTAGGTTTGGCAGAGTGGACTGGTAAAAGAGGGGGAAGAGACGTCATTTTTTATTTTGGAAAATTTTTAGTTTTATAATTGTTTGTTTAACTTTTTTAATAGTTAAGTTGTAAGTGATACTTAATCGCTTATTATTGAGGGTATTATTTTAACAATTTAACAAGTCAAAGTAACGTTTTTCTAAATTTTTTAGAAATTGAGGGGATATTTTTATTAGAAAACCGTAAATATTTTTCACATTTCTTCAAACAAATTAAATAGTAAAATAAAAATTTAAGGGAAAATGAAGAACAAAGAAAAACTCTCCTCCACCAAAACGAAAATCGCCCAGATTGTCCTATTTTGGCTCGTCCCCAACACGCAAAATCAACGCTCGCTACACAGCCCTCAAACACCACCAAGGGCGAAGGGCCTTTTTCACTGACATTTTTCTGTTGTGAATTCGATTTTTTTTTTGTTCAAATTTCTTGAGGCAGGAGATTTGGTTTGGGTTATTAGGTATTTTTTCGGGCCAAGGTGTTAAAATTATTCAAAATTAATAGGCTAAAATTTTAAAAACTTTAATAAATATATGAATCAAGTTAAAAATGAATTTACCATTTAGACAAATGACAAAAATGCTCACTTATTAAAAACCCTAATAGCAGACTCCCCCCGCCCCCCCCCCCCCCCCCCCCCCCCGGTCTCCCAACTCTCTCTCGTCGCACCTGCTCCCCCTCTCTCCACAGACGAGCACGGACACGCCTGAAGCTGGCACCTCATGATCGCGATTGTGTCACTAGCCTTCGATCTACAAACCTAGCTGCTAGCACGACAACAGTTGGCAAGAAACGCCATAAGTCATAGCCCAAGAGCCACGCCAAATGCCACCTTTGCACACCTCTTCTTTGACCTGATCCACATTCAGCACGAGGTTAGTACCAACGACAAACAATGAGTCATGACAACAACGATTAATACCACGATGACAACTGTGACAAGAAGTGAACGGAGGAAGAAAGATTCATTGTGCGAGTGAGGAGAGAGAGCCGTTAAGGGCCTCATGGGACTCCGGTCTGACTATGCTCGCTAGCTTTGACGATTGTAGAGGAAAGAGGCAAAGGAGAGAGAGACGAAGATAGGGAATGAGGAAAAGAAGGGTGGATTCACATTTTTTTATTCTAAAGGGTAAACATGTAAAATCGATTCATTCAAAATAAATATTCGCCAATTATTTAACAATCTTTGCAAATATGCTATTGGGTTTTAAATGTCGTTTAAATTGGCCTATTTACTGTAGTTTTCCCCTTTTTCCTTTTCTTTTTCCTTACTTTCTCTCTCATAGTTTTACTTATTTAGTGGTTAATGTGCTTTTAAAACAAAAGATGAGCGGGAGGTTAAATAGTATTTTCTTAAACTCACAATGATACGGTTAATATTACGTAAGATTATAAAATACAAAAATAATAACTAAAATCTGAAATCTTATACAGTAATTTTTTTTTTCATTTTGATATAAATACATAAAAAGGAACACTTAAGCTTAAAATATTGTCGGTTAATCACTGTTGCTTTAACTATTCTTGAAAAAGAGGTCGCAAACATTAATATAGCAATAATTCTATACCTGAATCTACTCGAAGGTATTGAGATCAAAACTCCCTACCATATGCTACAAAAAAGTGACCTATTCTTTACAAATGAAACTTTTTTTCATTTATTATTTTGTATTTAGTTTTCTAAATTAGAATACAAAAAAATCCTACTAGAAACTATCACATTTTTATCTAATTCCGTTACATGGTCTACTTTTATATTCTCGCCCTATATATACATATATATATATAAATTAAATCTATTACTATATGAATTCATAATTTTTTTGACTCCTACCCATAAAAAGAATTAACTATATTATTTATTTGGGAGTAGAATCAATGCAAATATATAAATAAATATAAAAAACTGTTATATTGTAATTTTAGTTCAAAATTTTTGTTTAGTTCACACCTATATGAAGAAAAAAAAAACCCCTTAATTTGACCACTGAGCTCGCTATTTTAAGAATTAAGAAAAGTGGTTTGATGTCCATTTTCATATTGATTTTTATTGATTATTGACTGAAAATTTGATTAGGATCATTACACTGCTTAAAAAAACAAAAAAAAAAACTTTCCTTTCCTTTTCTTTAAAAAAAAAAAAGAGCAACCCGTTTTTGAATGGGTTAGAATGGATTCAAATTTATCCTAGTTCAGCTAGGTCCAAAGTTATCGGACCCTAATGCAATTTGTTGAACTAAAATTGAAAAAATAAGGGTGAGAATGACAGAAAGCTATTTCCAATTAAGTCCATAGTTTTTGAACACAACATTACAATTGGTGGAATTAAAATTCAAAAATTGTGTACACTTCCATGATTGGCATCTATGTAGTTACGGCTCTTTATAATAATGCCATTTAACATAAGTTTCCTTAATTATAAAACGCGTCAAAAAAGGGCGCCAAAATACTAGTAAGTCTGAGACTGAAAGCCCAAGTTTCCTTTTCCTATATGTAACACAAGAATTTCGATTCAAACCTATTCGTTTTCTCCCAAGGTTTCCAACGATGAAGTGGGTCCGCGGAGCAACAATCGGCCATGGAGGCTTTGCCACAATCAGCAAAGCGAAACCCAGAAAATCTTGCCCTCAATTCCCTTCAACTGTGGCCGTGAAATCTTCCGAAGTTTCATGTTCCGATTCATTAAAGTACGAGAAAAGAGCTCTCGACACGATTGGATGTTGCCCACAAATCATTCAATGCTTCGGTGAAGAAAAGAGCCTCGAGAACGGCGAAGAATTCCACATTCTTGTCATGGAGTACGCCTCTGCAGGAAACTTGGCCGACAAAGTCAAGAAGGAAGGCCGCCGTGGTTCGCCGGAATCGGAAGTTGGGCGGCACGCAAAATGGATACTGGAAGTTCTTTCTTTCATTGACTCGAAAGGGTTCGTCCACTGCGATATCAAGCCTCAGAACATTCTTGTTGATCGCCGACTTTGGGCTCTTGAAAGAGACCCCGACGAAGCTTCCTAATTGCGAGATGAGAGGTGCTGTTTTCTTCGAATTTACTCAGTATTTTTTTATTTAAATTTATAGCTTAAGAAGAACGTTGGTTTAGTGTTGGATGAAATTTTGATTCAACAGTCACTCCTATGTACATGTCGCCGGAGTCAATAAACGATAATGATAAGAACCGCCTGTAACCGATTGTAATTCTAAAGGTTTTTAACAGAAACCAATCAATTTTTAACGGTTATGAATTCTAATGGTCTCCTATTTATGGTTTCATTAAATCAACAATTAGAGCACTGGTAACTGATTTTTTTTTGCAGTATAAACATTTGCTTGATGGAAGTAATAGCTGTACAGAAATACAGAGAAATTTTTTTTTTCTTTTGTTCGTTCATTGAACAAAATATTGGGTCCCCAAGTTTTGAAAATTCTCTTAAGAATCTTACACCATCAATTGAGTTTTTGTGAGAACTTGGAAGCATCCCAAGTACAGGTAGTCACAGCACACCGTTTGGACAGCAATGGCAGGAGGTAATATTTTCCACGCTTCCGTTTTCGTTTTTTTAATTCTTGATATGCATACAGTTTATAGCATGCTTGAATTGATTTTATATGTTTTACATTTGGCATCAGAGCCGTAAAACGACCTCTGCCTTGCTTGAAAAACTGAAAAATATGCAAAATATTCACCGTGTTTTGGACGCACGGTGGAAATTTTTTTTTTTATTTTTGGGTTTTGATTTTTAGAGTTTCTTAATTGAAACTAAGATTAGAAATCATTTAGGCATTAAATTTCTATGAATTCTGCAATTTGAAACGTCAAAATTGGTGTCTGGACGGTGAAAAACGAGCCGGGTCTAAAACCGGGTCTGAGTTCGGGTCAGCCGGGTCGAGACGACTTGTTCAGAGGTTGAAGACGACCTGAAACGACATGTCGTTCGGATTTGGGACAGCCAAAACGACATGTCGTTTTGTGAGTAAAAGGGCTCGTTTCTGTGCTAAAAAACGACAAGTCGTTGTACCTTAAGGACCAAACGACATGTCGTTTGGACAGTAAAAGGCGACTTTCAAGCAATGAAAAGACAGGTCGTTTTTGGTCTTAATGACCAAAACGACATGTCGTTTTTCGATATGCAGAAAATTAAAAAAAAACCCCGAAAATTAAAAAAAAAATTGATTTTTTCCAGATTTTATAAAGTGATATTTTTGGGGAAAATTTCTTAAAAATTTTCAGTTTTATAATTTTTATGAAATTTTCATAATATCCACAATTTTTATATTTTTATGAAATTTTTCATACTATGGAATAATTTATGAAAAATTTATAATTTTGAATATTCATAATTTTTTGTATTTATTATGAATATTATACAGTAATTGTGTGGATATAATTTTGTAAATTTATGTGCATATAGTGTTCATTATGTATAATTTGTGATTTAAAATTATGCATGCAATATTAAGTTAAATAATTTAGTACATTTAATTTTGTGCAATAATGTGCTAAATTATATTTTTGAATGTATAATTTTAATATATACATAATGAAAATTAGTACATAAATTATGGTTCTTTGTTCATATTTATTTATTGCTTAAGGTAATCGCAATTTATTTTATGAGCAAAAATTTAAGAATAAATGTCTTGTGATATATGTACTTAATTTTTGAATAATTAAAGAGTAGCCACAACATTTTTAATTATGTAAAAATTATGAAAGATGTTTAAATCACATATGGTAAAAAGACATTAAATTGTGATTAATCATATGTAATATGATAAATTTTATCCCACATGAATTTTTATTATATTTAATATGATTGGTTAGGATGATGTATCAAATTATCTTTCTTAATTTACCTACAGGAATTAAGAAAAGGGCATATAATTTTAATAGCGTCATCATAAGGATATATAAATCTGTTTGAGTTAAAAATTTAGCCCACAGGCAATTTTTATGTCATTTGATTCATATTTTAATGCATGATTTACATTGGTAAACATGTCATAAAGTATTGTAGCCTCAATTTGGTAACATAAGCATGTATGTTTTATTATGCAGCTATGCAAAGTGTGAGTTACTCTGATTTCCAGTGTGACATTCCCGAACTTAAGGGAGACAATTATAAAGTGTGGAAGGAGAGAATTCTTCTTCATTTAGGAGTCATGGACATTGACCTGGCTATCCATAAGGATGAACCACCTGCCATTACGGAGACCAGCCAGCCAGATGACGTGGACCGTTATGAAAAGTGGGAGCGACCTAATCGTCTCTGCGTAATGTTCATTAAGACGAAAATCTTGGCTGGCATACGTGGTTCATTGGAGCAATATGACAACGTGCGAGCTCTGATGAAGGCAATTGATGAGCAGTTTGCTACATCGGACAAAGCCTTGGCTAGCACTTTGATAATGAAATTTTCATCCATGAAGCTCATTGGAATTCATGGTGTGCGTGAGCACATCATGCAAATGAGGGATATAGCGGCTCAGTTGAAGACACTTGAGGTTGAGATGTCTGAAACCTTCCTTGTGCACTACATCCTCAACACTCTTCCATATCAATATGGACCTTTCAAGATATCCTACAACACATATAAGGATAAGTGGTCCATCAATGAATTGATGACCATGTGTGTCCAGGAAGAAGGAAGGCTTGCTATGGAAGCGGGAGAGAGTGTGCATCTGGCAACTCAAAGGAAGAACAAGGGCCAAGCCAATAATAAGGGAAAAGGCAAACCGTCTGCTCAGGCTGATATCAAGAAGGAATCCAGGTGCTTTTTTTGTAAAAAGAAGGGGCACATAAAGAAGGATTGTCCTAAATATCAGAGATGGCTTGACAAAAAAGGTACTCAATTCTCACTTGTCTGTTATGAATCTAATGTGGTTTACGTTGAACATAACACATGGTGGATTGATTCTGGTTCTTCAATCCATGTCACTAATTCCTTGCAGGGATTGCAAGGCCTAAGGAAGCTAGTGGGAAGTGAGCAGTGCATCTATACAGGCAACAAGATGCGCTCACATATAGAGGCTGTCGGAACATGCAATTTAGTTTTATCTAGTGGTTTTATTTTAAAATTAGAAAAGAAATTTTATATTTCCTAGTTTTTCTAGGAATTTAATTTCAGTTTCAAGGCTTGTACCATTGGGATTTTTCTTTAATTTTTTAGACACTATATTTAGTTTGTTTTATAGATCTGAACTTATTGGAAATGGTATATTGTCAAATGATCTTTTCAAAATTAATTTACAAGATAAAACTTCTTATACTTCTATGCATGTTCATGATAATGCTGGCATTAAGAGATGTGTTATGAGTGAAGATTCCTCTATGTTGTGGCACCGTAGATTATGTCATATCTCTATTGAGAGAATAAAGAGACTAGTGAATGATGGGGTACTTAGTACTCTAGATTTCACTGACTTTGACACTTGTGTGGACTGCATAAAGGGAAAGCAGACCAATATGTCAAAGAAAGGTGCCAAGAGGAGTTCAGACATATTAGAGATCATACATACAGATATTTGTAGTCCAGACATAGACGCGTATGGTCAAAAGTATTTCGTTACTTTTATTGATGATTACTCACGATATATGTATCTCTACTTACTTCATAACAAACATGAAGCTACAGATGCCTTTAAAGTGTTTAAGGCAGAAGTAGAGAAACAATGTGGTAAGCAAATAAAGATAGTGAGATCTGATAGAGGTGGTGAATACTATGGTAGATACACCGAAGATGGACAAGCGCCTGGTCCATTTGCGAAGTTTCTTCAAGAACATAGGATAGTTGCCCAATATACTATGCCCGGTTCTCCAGATCAAAATGGTGTGGCAGAAAGAAGAAACCGAACATTGTTGGATATGGTGCGGAGCATGCTTAGCAGCTCCAAGCTTCCTAGGCCCTTGTGGACTGAAGCTCTTAAGACGGCTGTGTATATATTAAACCGAGTTCCAACCAAGGCTGTCTCAAAGACACCGTTCGAGTTATGGAAAGGTTGGAAACCGAGTTTGCGACATATACGCGTTTGGGGATGCCCGTCTGAAGTAAGAGTCTATAATCCACAAGAAAAGAAGCTAGACCCAAGGACCATTAGTGGGTATTTCGTTGGATATGCTGAACGGTCTAAGGGATACAGATTATATTGTCCATCACATACCACTAGGTTTGTGGAATCAAGGAATGCGAAATTTCTTGAGAATGACTTGATCAGTGGGAGCGATCGATCCTGGAACACCGTTCCAGAGAAAGATCATACAGATGCTTAAGCTTCCACTTCATATGATAGAGTGATTGTTATACGTGACACGCCTACAGTTCAAACGCGTGTTGAACAACAGCCAGTCATTCAAGTTCCATAGATTGCTGATCAAGAAGTAGTAGATCCAGTTGAACAGCCAGGTGATCAACATCCTCCTCAAGAGAATGTTGAACCAGCATTAAGGAGATCTACTAAAGTAAGGCGATCAGTCATTCCTAGTGACTATATTGTGTATCTACAAGAGTCTGACTACAACACAGGAGCCGAAAATGATCCAGAAACGTTTTCACAAGCCATGAGTTGTAAGGAATCTAACTTGTGGTATGATGCCATGAAAGAAGAGATGAACTCTATGTCATCTAATGGAGTCTGGGATCTTGTCAAGTTGCCTGATGGTGTAAAAGCCATTGGATGCAAATGGGTCTTCAAGACAAAGAAAGACTCATTAGGCAACATTGAGAGACATAAGGCAAGACTCGTTGCTAAAGGATTCACTCAAAGGGAAGGTATAGATTACACTGAGACTTTTTCTCCTGTATCTAAAAAGGACTCCCTTCGTGTGATCATGGCATTAGTAGCTCATTTTGATTTTGAGTTACATCAGATGGATGTGAAAACGGCATTCCTCAATGGTGATCTAGAGGAAGAGGTTTATATGAAACAACCTGAAGGATTCTCCTCTAGTGATGGTGAGCAATTGGTGTGCAAACTCAAGAAATCCATATATGGTTTGAAACAAGCTTCCCATCAATGGTATTTGAAATTCCACGATGTCATCACTTCATTTGGTTTTGAAGAGAACATCATGGATCAATGTATATACCAGAAGGTTAGTGGGAGCAAGATTTGTTTCCTTATTTTGTATGTGGATGATATCCTTCTTGCAACCAATGATAAGGGGTTTCTATATGAGGTGAAACAATTTCTTTCTAAGAACTTTGATATGAAGGATATGGGTGAGGCATCTTATGTCATTGGCATAAAGATCCATAGGGATAGATCTCGATGCATTTTGGGACTATCGCAAGAAACCTATATCAATAAAGTCTTAGACAGATTTCGGATGAAAGATTGTTCACCAAGTGTAGCACCCATTGTGAAGGGAGAAAAGTTCAGTTTGAACCAATGTCCAAAGAATGATTTCGAGAAAGTTCAAATGAGCAACATTCCTTATGCTTCAGCTGTCGGAAGCCTTATGTATGCTCAGGTCTGCACAAGACCTGACATTGCATTTGCTGTGGGAATGTTGGGAAGATATCAGAGTAACCCAGGCATTGACCACTGGAGGGCTGCAAAGAAAGTAATGAGGTACCTTCAAGGTACAAAGGATTACATGCTTATGTATAGACGAACTGACATTTTAGAGGTGATTGGCTACTCCGATTCAGATTTTGCTGGTTGTGTTGATTCGAGAAAATCAACTTCAGGTTATATTTTCATGCTAGCCGGAGGAGCTGTATCTTAGAGGAGTGGAAAGCAAACGTTGGTTGCTACTTCCACGATGGAGGCAGAGTTCGTTTCTTGTTTTGAGGCTACTTCGCATGGTGTATGGTTGAAGAGTTTCATGTCAGGCCTTAGAATTGTAGATTCTGTGTCTAGGCCATTAAGGATATATTGTGACAATTCAGCTGTTGTCTTTATGGCTAAGAATAATAAGAGTGGCAGTCGAAGTAAACATATCGACATTAAGTACTTAGCCATAAGGGAACGCATTAAGGAAAATAAAGTGGTCATTGAGCATATAAGCACTGAATTGATGATCGCAGATCCTCTGACAAAAGGAATGCCACCGAAGTCATTTAAGGATCATGTTGTACAGATGGGACTTGGTTCCATAATGTAAATTTGTTTATACATACAATTTACAGTATTAATGAAACTCTTATTCAGTTGTGATGTTTTCTCATATTTGTTTGCGCATTAAGTTATTAGAGAAAATTCACATATAGTAGGACCAAGAATAAACATTGGGTTTATTCATAAAGTTTAGTTACCATATAAGGAATAAAGTCTGAGAAATAATACATTGTAATACATGGAAGATAATACTCACAATTTAGAGAAATTATCGCCATGATTCATGTATTTGTTTCCTGAAAGTTTGGTTTTAATGAATATAAGGTTAAATATGAAGACCAAGTGGGAGAATGTAACCGATTGTAATTCTAAAGGTTTCTAACAGAAACCAATCAATTTTTAACGGTTATGAATTCTAATGGTCTCCTATTTATGTTTTCATTAAATCAACAATTAGAGCACTGGTAACTGATTTTTTCTGGCAGTATAAACATTTGCTTGATGGAAGCAATGGCTGTACAAAAATACAGAGAAATTTTTTTTTTCTTTTGTTCGTTCATTGAACAAAATATTGGGTCCCCAAGTTCTAAAAATTCTCTTAAGAATCTTACACCATCAATTGAGTTTTTGTGAGAACTTGGAAGCATCCCAAGTACAGGTAGTCACAGCACACCGTTTGGACAGCAATGGCAGGAGGTAATATTTTTCACGCTTCCGTTTTCGTTTTTTCAATTCTTGATATGCATACAGTTTATAGCATGCTTGAATTGATTTTATATGTTTTACACCCCCTTGATATGTTTGGGCTCTCAGCTGCACGGTGGCGGAAATGGCGACGGGAAAGCCGGTGTGGGACCACGAGCCGGGGGCGAATATGTGGCCTCTGTTGATCAGAATAGGCAGAGAAGAAGAAGAACCAGAAATTCCCAAGGAGTTTTCGGAGGAAGGCAAGGATTTTCTCAGAAGGTGTTTGGTCAAGGATCCGAGGAAGAGATGGACGGCTGAGATGCTTTTAAGCCATGCGTTTGTTGCATCCGATTATGATGATCATTGTGATGATGATTTTGAAGACATTGTTCATCTAAAGGGCCCTAATTCTTTGTCATTGTCTCCAAGATGTCCTTTCGATTTCTCCGAACGGGTTTCGACTTTGGAGGCGCCGGAGATTTGGTCAGAATTTAGTTGTTTTCCTTCGTCGGCGGATAGACTCCGGAGGTTGGTGACAGACGAGGCACCCAATTGGTCGTTTTCCAACAGTTGGCTAACAGTAAGGGGATACAACAACTTTTGCTAGTGTTTCTTTTCTTTAATTTGCTTGTAAATATTAATGTAAAGGACAGATTTTTTTTTTTTTTTTTGTCAGTCTGACCTAGATATTGAGACGTTATTTTTCTTGTAATTCTTGTAACATATTAATATATATATTTCATCTCTTATATTAATGAACTCTTTTTCTCTTCTATTTTAATGGATTGATGGTAAATTTTCCTTCATTCTTGGCTCCAAAATTCTAAGCGTTTTCAAGGTTTTGCTAAACTTGTATTACTTTCAACTTTCAAGTTACCTCAAGGAATTGTGTAACAATTTCAATCTAGCAGTAATTTAATTTAATTACTTCTTTTTTTTCTTCTTCTGTAAGTATCAAAAACTCCAATCTCTTTTGCTTATTTTCAATGTTTTGCTTTGTTAATGTTATCTCTTAAATCAGATTAAGAAAGTAGAGAGGTACCTAATCAATCATTTGCTCAATGAAATAAACAGCTACTAATGATTATTATGCATGGAAAATATATTTGACATGGAACAAAAGCTGGGACCGGATTGGTTAAGCATAAAATAAAATAATGTGTTTCAAGTGATCCTTGTATTATACAGAATGGCTCTTTGTTTTCTTTTTTTGTTTGCGGACTTTCGTATTAGATTATTATTAGTCATTATAAGTCTGGTGGAACTTTACTGATTCTTTTGAAATAAAAAAACCATTTTCATCCTTGCAGGTTACAAATTTGTTACTAATAAAATAGTGAATCTATACTCATAAGATTAAATAGAATTACTTTTTATATTTGAAAACACTTTTAAACCCTAATTTGCAGTTACAACCAGTTTTTTTTTTTTCGTATTTTAGTCTTTATTATAATACTTTTTGTTCTAACTTAACGCCATTTTAATTAAATCTAACACCGACCATTGGAAGCAGATCATAAGGGATATTTAAGGGGTTTGAAATAATAATTATGAAAAGCAAACCATTAGGAGTTTCAAAAAAGAAAAAAAAAAGAAAAAAAAAAAAAAAGAGATAGTGAGGTAAGGTACATGTCATGAGTGCGTCGTAATACCTCAAGAGCTGGCACTTTGTATCTTTCTCTGATTGAAATTTTATAGCTGTTTTTTGAAAAACATTCTATACGACATGCCGTCTTCGTGAATAGAGCAAGAGTGTGTCGTTTATGGTCAATGTTGTTTATTCCTGAGTTTCTGTTACTAAAAATGACAAGTCGAATTATATTTGAAGAACATAGAGCCTCTAAGTAACGTTGTGTAGTTTATTCTCAAGAAGAAAGCAACATGCCCTTTGAAAGAGTTCTGAAGAAAAATGAATTGGGGATAAATGACATGTCGCTCTTTTATCATTTGCCATTTTGCTTAATTCTCTCGGATACTATATATATCGTTCATAAAATAACATATAATTTTTGGGTACAATTACTGATTTGACACCTTTAAATATACTCTTGAACTATGATTCTTGAAAGAAATTTATGGTACATGTGAATTTGTACGACAAATTGTTGGGGTTATAAGTGAGAGGCTACCACACAGCCTATGAAATCGATAGCTAGTTTTGTCAATAACAGATCCAGGATTTGAGTACAGTATGGGCATAAATAAAGACAAAATTTGTGGTTGTGTATACAGCCTATTAGTAAAATTTATACCTAACTCGACCAAAAAATAAAAAGTTAAATCTTCTTATCCAACTTAAAAAAATAGGGGTGAAATTTATTAATCAAGCAATACAAAAATTAGAAAAAATACAAACAAAAATTTGAAAGTAATTTACATATATATATATATATATATGTGTCTGTAAACACCATGAGTAAACCAGGGAAAAAAATTGTTTGAGTTTTAATTTAACTAAAACAAATGAGAAAGGAAGTGCAATCTTTTTCATCTTGCAAGACCAACAAAAGCCCATGAAGTGGTTTGTAACAAAAAGCCCAAAAGTTTTGCATATTGCTTTAACCCGTACAAATATGTTGTCTTTGGACAACAGATACAACATTTTTGTATCCGTACCTGCAGTTTCGTATTTGACTCGTCACGGATGACAGCCTGGTCACACAGAGTACACAAGTACCTAGTTCTTTCCCCTTCACAAGGTGATCGATTCGTGGCAGGCGCTTGAGTATTTGATCTCCCTAAAGCCCTTGATTTGGCCATTTTGCCCATCTATGGCTCTATAGGCATGCCCCCTGATAGAAAATAAACAAAATATAGGTAATAAAAAACGAAGAATAAAAAATATATAGATATACATAAAAAGTCTTAAAAGAGAAAAATTATGGACAGAGATAAAAATAAATTTATTATTTTTAATAATTAGTATAAGAGGAGAGTATTTCAAAACACACATATATATATATATATATATGTTTCAAAATACTCTTTTCTTGTACCAACTTTTCAAGCAAAATAGTCTCCTCTTGTATCAATTTTTAGTAGTGAAACCCTAATATATCAAGTTCATACCGCGAGAGCGAAGCCCCTGCACCCTCCAAATAGATCAATGGTGGGCTACAAGATTGGGCTTATCCTCCATTACCACCAACCAAAAAATTTCTCATGTTTATAATTTCACTTTAAATGTCGTACCATCAACTTTTAGGCCAAACCAATCAAATATTCAGGTCACTATACTCTAACAACCCCTTATCTCAACACTTGCAAACACAAGCCATGTTGACATATGGACATGTTAGACATGTATGTCTTAAGGAGTAAAAATATAATATGTTTTCGGAGACATTTTTATCAATAAAGAATTTATTTATTTTTTATATACCAAATTCTTGTCATATTTACATTCATATTTGTTAAATGTATGATAAGCAAACAAAGTCTGAGACTATCGGTCTAAACCTTTAGAATCAGGCATATGATGGATAGATTATGTGGAAGACATGATTCTAAATGTGACGGTCTAAATCACAAGATCTGCAATCAAGAGAATAAAGTTGGATGCTTTATTCATGCAAAGATTGTTATGTTGTCTATATCATTGACGGAAGATAGTTTGTCTTGACCGTCGAAGGTAGACTCCGCAAATAGAAACATTGGTGTATTGTCATAAGTGACGGTGTATTAGATTAGGACATAAAGTGTAATTGATTTGGATTAATAATTCTATCTCGACAAATCAATTCACTTTAGACAATCATATGTGTTGTATCTTAATCCTAAGATGAATAATGGACCCGTTATCTTGACTTATGTCTTTTAATGTACCAAAGGATGACATTCACATTTTATGTTGGTATATATACTGGTACGTTGGAGGCATGACTCTTGATAGCGTAGACTTGTTATTCATAGATATAGAATCCATAGCTCCTCTTTAGGAGTCATTAATGTCCTTTTATATACGTTATCTTGTAATTGAAAAACTAGAGCGCTCAACCATTTGGATACATAGGTGTAACCAAATAGTATACTACCTTTAGATGGTAAGTTTTCGGATGATAAAATCATGGAACGTAAGAGAAAAATAATCGAGAAGGTAAGACATAATTTATCCTTAAGCCGATTATGGATAATTTTATAGGGATACGACACATTATGATATGTCTTGGAGACTTAGCTATTCGGGTTTCATAATTCTATATAGTTCAAAAGTGCAGCTCTAAGCTTTTAGTGGAGTAGCGTTGGAGTTGATAATTATGAAATGTATATCTGGGATATTGGGTTTCATAATTATTTGGAGCTTGAACTATACAGGTTCATCAGGTACCCTTTGCTAGCTCATAATAAGTCTTGTAACGATATGGTGTGCTTTTTCAATAAATTGGTGACTTATGTCAAATTATCAAATTGGTTGAAATTTAATAGGATCAGATAATACATGTCTGTTTATCGATTGAATTAATTTTATGTAAATTAATTCAAGATAAACTAGCTGAATTATCGAGAATATTTATTTTCCTATAAATTATCTAAATATGACTGTTTTAATCAGATAACTTCTTTATTGAGTTATTTGAATTAAAACTGAAGCTTTATCCCAAGAATCTCGGCTAGGAAATAAAGATTCGCAGGGATCAAAAATCATAAGTTCGGTAGGTTGGTATTCAAGTTCGGCCTGTCGATAGAGTAAGTTCGGTAGACTGATCTGCCAGTTCAGCCTGTCGATCGAACAATAATTTGATCACACGTTTTAGACCCAAATTTTATTAGATATTGATTCCAATTTGATCATGATTTGAATTTTTGAGGCCTTATCTGATAAGGACCAACCCTTAGGCCCAACTCTATAAATAGGGAGTGAGACTTATTGTTATGTAGGTCAGTTGAGAAATCTAGAGCGAGCACTTTGTCTGTGAGTCTCTAAAACTCCCCTAAGAATTATTGTTCACAAATCACGAACCATAGTTTTGAGTTTTCTCAATTGGTTGGAAGGAGAGTCACTAGGGAAGAGCTATACGAGTGTGCTCATACACACACCTGTTGTGAATAGAAGATAGCGAAAAAGGCCAGTTGTTTGAGGCTCTTTTGGAACATCTTTCTCCTCACGCATAGCAGAATCTCTTCAGCAAACAAGGTTAGTAAGATCTGATTAATTTATACATATAGCATGTCAAACTTGTGTTTTGAAAATAACTTTGATATAAAAATTTTAAAATTTCTGCTGCATAATATTTTCCAACAAGACGCTCCACCACATTCACTTCATGATGGAGAGTAGCAGATCAACTTCATGTGTTTAATCGTTCTCTCTATAAGTGGAATTATAATTCCCTTTAAAGGAATCTAAACAACAGAAGCTCAGGCTAATTAATCCTTGCTTTTGTATGACAAATGCACTTTACTTTTGCATTCTCAGTTAGTGAAAACCATCTAGTAGCAAACGTAGTGATAGATTGATTTTATTTGTTATTATCACTTATGTGTTTTGCTAATTTTTGAGTTATTTATTAGCTTTTCATTTTTATGTTTTTGTGTTTTATTAGGTTTGGATGCAATTAAGGAGTTTTGAAGTCAACAAGTGATTTAGGCACTTTTTTGTGGCTTGAGGAGCAGTGTACAGGTGCTCCAACACCATTTGGGTCGCGCTCCAGTGCAAAATGAAAGTCAGGGCTACCAAAAACAAGGCACGCCCCAGCACCAAGAGAAGCATGCGGCCACGCACATGGAGATTTCGCCTCGGTTGCTGTTTAGCTCACTCCACGGGGCCACCCCAAAAGGCCCTGCCCCTTAGCAGCGTCCTTCTTCTACCCCAAAAAAGCTTGATTTTAAGTTGTTTGGATAGAAAATTCTCCAATTTTTTAAGAACATATAAATAGCCAAGTAGAGTTTCAAAAAGGAGACTTTTAGGGAGTTGATTTTGGCATGAACCATAGCAGCCATTGGAGGAATTCAAGAGACAAGGAGGAATTGGAAGACTTTTTGGAGATTGAGCAACTAGTTTATTTCTTTTGCTCTTCCTTTTTTAGAATTTCTTTGAGAATTATTATGGATTTTATGTTTATCATTGTATTTGTGATTTTGGATTTGATTGAGACTATGATGAGCTAAATTGTTTATCTAGAGGGCTATAAAATTTAGTTGGATTCATGTTTGGATAATTTGCCTTTGATTATTGTAATTTAATTTCCATTTTTATTTATTTGTGTTTCTTTGATCTTAATGTTTCTAACTGCTTGATCACCGATTAATTGATTTAATATTTCAAATTGGTACCTAGGAGAGGAAAAATCTAAATATTGGTCTGGGAAACACAACCTAGAGAAATATAGAGCTTGAAGTCTTAAAATTTTCTTTACGACTATTTAATAGAATTTGAACTTAATGAGTACTTAATAATTGATTTTAATATGAAGTCTTAAATCGTGATAAATAGTAAAAACTGAGTAATACAATTCTTGTGAAAATCGAAACTCATACTCTTATTTTATTATTTACAACCATATACGCTTACACGCGACCATGTAGCTCCCATTCTAAGGACCAACTATTGTAAATTCTAGTGCGCTCTAAACACAAATACTAAAAAGAGCCCACGGTAAGTAGAGATGTAATTTACAATCAAATTAACCATTACTTGCTTCACCCTTTTCAAACATTACAGCGAACTCCCATACACAAACACGGCATGTCGTCAATACTCTTGGTGGAAACAACTTTCAACTAAACGATATGTCGTTTTAGCTTCTGCAGATAAAACGACATGCATGTAGAAAAGCCCACTTTATTTTGATTGAAAGAGAAATTCAGCCTAAAAAAATGCTGAAACAAAACGATATTATTGCCGTTATGGGAAAATAACCTTTTTTCTTTTCTTGCTAATCATGAAGACATGTACCCAAGATCCTATTATCAATTTCCACGCATTATAACGTCCATAATTATCAACGGAATTGACCACAGCTACGTTTCAAACTCAATTCCATCTTTATCTCATTGTGAAATTCGCTGATTCTGATCTATCGAACGTAGAAAATAATATTGATGTTCTAGATTGTGTCGTATATATATACAACTATTAGTGCAAAAATACAATATTATAAGGTGTCAATGGAACGGTTGAAATCAAAAATATTATTTTAAAAATTATAACATATGAGAGCTTTGTATTGTAGTAATTTTTTGTTTTTTGTTGAAACTGTTAAGAGTTTTACACTGTTGTTTCAATCGAGATGTCAAACAAATGCTTGATTTTACCGCCCCAGAGAAAAAAGAGAAAAGTATTTAATTCAACAAATGACAAAATAGTGTCCAAAACAATAAATCTTCTCGGTCAGTAGTTTCTCCACTGCTTCCTCAAATTTGTTGTTTTCCCTTCTCTGCTTTTAAATTTTAATGAAGCTTCTCAGTTCCCATTAGGTCAATAAATAATTCAAGAAACCACAGTGTAGAAACGTGATCAGGAATTGAGGATCTGTAGTTGGTAATAACTTAAACACCAAGTCCATAATAACCAAAAAAGAAGAAAAACGGGGAAAAAAGAAGAAAGAAAAAAAGGAAACAAACAAACAAACAACTTTAAGATGGGGAAATCACGCAACATTCGTCTGAAATACATTCTTTTTAGGGCCACCGAATCTTGCGCCAGATTTTATTATTTTTAAAACCATCTTTTCCCTAACCTAATAACTTGCTATTCATTGTGCGAATGATTGGTTAGGTGTCTATTAACAACACAAAACTAAGACATGTTTTTGTTAGATTTGGTTAAAATCATAATTTTGTCTCAAATTTAACTGAAAAATAAATTTCTATTAATAGGTTATTCTTTGTTTCCTAACAAAAAAAGAAAAATTGCCCAAAAAAAACTCAGGAAGGACAAAATTTTATTGATAGTTTTTTTTTTTTTGGTTTCCTAACAAAAAAAAATTGCCAAAAAAAGAAAGAAATAAAGAAAGAAAAAGAAAACGAATATAAGCATAAAAGGCTGGATATTCAAAATAACGGTAAGATAAGTCTGCTGCAAAGTACTTTGAATTTGAATGAGATCATGAATTTAGTACCAAGAAAGACGTCTTAGCGTTAAACTTCTACTCTTAGAAAGACTCGATTCCAAGAACCAAATTGAAAGGAATTTATATGTGTACAAAGAACACTTTAACGTGGCTCTTCACCCACTTTTTGGGTCCAAACAAGTTGACATCTAAACCCGTCGTCGTCAAAAACTATTAACACGCCCACCAAGAAAAAGAAGAACGCTCGAGAAAAATAAATAAATAAATAAATATCAACCCAGAAATTCAAAAAAAAATGAAAATTTTTTTAAAAAATACGTTGGATAATATTATACCTCCATCAAAATTGGTTATGTACAAAGAAATATCAATGAACTTAAATTCTGATCAGACTAACAGAAGGAGAAAAAAAAGATCTGTCTGTCCTAGCACTAAATACTTACAAAAGAGGAAAAAAAAAAAAATCAGCAGGAATTGTTGTAGTCCCTGACTGTGACCCAACTGTCGGAAAACGACCAATTGGGAGTCTTGTCGGTCACCAGGTTCAGAATCCGGTCGAGGTCCGGCGATGGAGAACAAGTTGTTGAAGATAAATCGTACTCGAATTCCGATGAAAACTCCGGCTCCGAAGCCGAAATCCATTCTGGGAAATCGAAAGGACATCTTGGAGAAGTTGATGGAGGATTGGAGTCGTTTGATAGAACAGTGCCATCAAAATCATCATCGTGATGATCGGACGCAACAAACGCGTGGTTTAGAAGCATCTCGGCCGTCCATCTCTTCGTCGGATCCTTAACGAAACACTTCCTGAGAAAATCCTTTCCTTCCTCTGAAAACTCCGAGGGAATCGCCGGCTCTTCTTCTCCGCCAATTCTGATCAACAGAGGCCAAACACTCGCCCCCGGCTTGTGGTCCCACACCGGCTTCCCCGTCGCCATCTCCGCCACCGCGCAGCCGAGAGCCCAAACATCGCACGGTGATTCATAAACATTGTCGTTTACGGACTCCGGCGACAAGTACAGAGGAGTTCCTCTTATCTCGCACTTGTGGAATTTCTTCGCCGTCTCTTTAGCCAGCCCGAAGTCGGCGATCTTGACATTTCCATCATCGAAAACAAGGATGTTCTGGAGCTTAACATCGCAGTGCACAAACCCTCTCGAGTGGACCAAAGCGAGGCCTTTCAGTATCGATTTTGCATGGCGGCGAATCTCAGCTTCCGGCAAACGACCACCGTGGGACTTGACTCTGTCGGCCAAGCTCCCACCGGAGGCGAACTCCATGAACAGATTGTAAAATTCTTCGCCGCTCTCTACGCTCCGTTCTTCGCCGAAACATCGGATGATTTGCAGGCAAGTTCCGATCATGTCAAGCGCTCTCTTCTCGTTCTTCAACGAAGCTGAGCAAGAAACTTCCGCAGATTTCACGGCCATGACGGAAGGGAATCGGGGACAAGATTTTCTGGGTGCGGCTTTGCTGACTGTGGCGAAGCTTCCATGGCCAATTTCTTCTCCGCGAACCCACTCCATTTGTATGAGAAAGAGAAAAACTCTGCTTTTGTTTTGGTTTTGCTTTGCTCTGTTTGAGGAAAAGCAGAGAACTGCGTCAAAGGGGTTTTTATATTAGAAGAAGAAGAAGGGAAGATTTGGTGAGTGGGAATTTCTTATTCTAAAGAGGTTTAAGGATTTTTGCTCAAACAACAATAAAAGCACGTGATTGGCAAGGATATTTTGCACTTAGACGACTACCTTCTAATTCCGTTCAGATTAAGACCGAAACGTGTTTGATATGGTCGATCTTTTCGGTAGGATTTCAACCTCTTTTTTTAAATGAATTAAAAAAATAAAAATAGTTTCTAAAGAACACTATTTTGTTGGATTATGAAGTTGAAATCACAGAAATGCCCATGGTTTGGATTAAAAGAATGTTATTTATTAAATTAAGATAGTGATTATCCCACAAGATTCATTGGTAATCATATTCCAAAACATGTTGACTAATTGTTTATAAAAATATTAGTTCTTGAGGCTCATATTTGGGTGGTGAAATCTTGAAAGGATTTTGTTATACTTTGTAAAGTACATTATTTAAATCGAGTTGAAAAAAAAAAAAAAAAAAACTAGTTTTGCTTCTTTCATCCTTCTAGATTTGGCTTTATGCAGGCACTTCATAAAAACGTGCATTTGCGTGTAACTAACAAAATATTATGTGCCTTGCCAAAAAAAAAAACAATCAAAATTCTTTCTTTCCCCTGTCCATCTCTCTAAACGTGAAAGATTAATGTATTAGGTAACGGGACCTCTTGTTTGTTAGTTCAAGAAAAAGAAAGAACAACTATTCCAAAAAATAAAAAATTAGAGCGCATAAATGTGGAAAGCGTGACTAGTAAATCATGTCCTTAACAAGACCCCACAATTTTTAGCCCCTGCCTCAATTGATGAAATGCGAGGAGGAAAATAAATTTGGATACTTTTTATAATATAGTTTTGCAACTATTTTGGTGTACTTGCCAGCATGAGCAACACATGTTTTTGCTAGATTTTCCTTGGTGTGAACAGCTCACGAAATATGGGCATAAAAGACAATTCAAAGGCTGTACATATACACTCACATATATATATATATGTTGATCATCTCTTGTGGTAGCGTGAAAAGTGTATAAAATCCAATGCAATATTTACGCATCTATCTACCTCACAAGTCACGTGCTAGGGTTTGACGTTTGTGGAAAAAAAATTTTAACTAGTATAAACGCGAAAGAATTGTTTATATTTCGTACGAAAATGTGAACGAAAAAATATTCATTTGAAAAGGGTTGACTATTCAATATATATATATATATATATATATATGTGTGTGTGTGTTATAGTAATAAAATTGTGAAGATTGATGGCAAGCAAACGTCAAATTTGACCGGCCGGCTATGAATTCCAAGGTTTGTGGAGAAAAATACTTTCAATATGCTTCGCCCAAAACAAAAGAAAGTTGTGCCGCGTTTGAATTTCTCAAGCAGAAATTTCTCAGTAATTACTAGAGTAATTTGTTAATTAACTAAAATTTTTAACTTCTTCAAGAAAGAAAATAGTAACGCGGCAATTCATAACCTTATTCACTCTTTCTTGTTCACCACTTATAGCATGACAAATTTTTTAAAATGACTTCTTATTTTGTCAGTGAAAAAGCAAGATGATATAATTGATTTAGCATGAATATACTGCATAAAAGTTGTTACTATATGAAACTAAACAAAGAATAGTAAATAGTTCTCCCAAAAAGAAAGCAAAATTACTAAACAAAAGCGGTAGTTCAAGTATTATTCAATTTAAAATGTATGAGAGAAATTAAAAATAAATATATATATTTCTTAAGACCTTTATTGAAGCAAATAGCATGTTTTAAAGCATTTAAGGTAAGTAATGAATTATTTATATCGAAAATGTATTATTTATCTCAAATACATTAAAACACGCGAGAGTACTTATGAGCATTAGATTGAATCGACTGATTAAAAAATACTGTGATAAGTGAAAGTTTTATAATGTAACATGTTTTTACTTGATATCGTAGCACACAAAAATTTTACAATTTAACAACTAAAAGTTTTTGTTGAAATTATTTTTATCAACAAACAAGTTATTTAAAAACAAATAAATAATTATTTATTAATTAAACTAATCATAGTGATTGCATCTATGACCCAACTATTTGTGACGGCTAAAACTAACTCCCTAAAATTGACCATGTTTGCCTAGTTTCAAGGAAAGATAAGAAAGTGAGAGTGACATTAATTGCATTTTCACCGAACTCCTAAAAATATTTGTCAAAATCCAAAAAATGGCCAAGTTGCTTTGCTTGCGGGGGCCGCGTGGTGATATCAGCAGTGCATGTAACTTTGATCAGAAAACAGAGGGAGAGCCAACTTTGGCTAGCTAAGGTTTTCACATGTGGGCACGTTCTCTGTATTAACAACGTTATCAGTCTCCTCCCATATTAAATAGATAAGATGTTACCAATTATGTTGCGGCACCGCATTTTCAGCCTTGTGACCCCATTCCGTATCAATCTACAACCCCTTTTCTCTTCTATAGTGTCACACAATTTAATTGTTTTTTTTTTTTTTGCAATTTAATTGTTTTCTATTATCCTCTCTCTCTCTCTCACTTGATCTTATCGAAGAAATAGAAAGGGGATTTCAACATACTATAGTATCAAAAAATAAATTATAATTTAAAGTTTTTACGTGTATAATATTTTTAACTAAAATTAGTATAAATTAATGCTCTCAAACATCCTATCAATATTATAGACCTTATATTGTACCAAGTGGGTATATTTATAAAATTGGTAGCAAATTGTTTATCAAATTTGAGTACCAAAAAATTAGACAATTGACTTGTTAAATATAATTAGCAAATAATATTTTGAGTTAATTATAAATACTTTATTTAACGAATCAACATAATTAAACAACTTGATATTCAGATTTCATGAGCGATTTTAGTGCTTGCAAACAAAAGGAAATAATCGATCCCCTTTAAATAAGTAAATAAAGAATACACGGTCAAGTAGCCAAGTCTATAAGCCCACAATGAAGCTAAAAATCAGCTAATCAATCAAAATCATAGCATTGATATAAATATGTCATTTTAAAAATATGTGACTCCTTTTAAAAAATAATAAATATAATGCATGAAAATTAAAAATTAAAGCAGATTAGAGAGAACGACACCAACATAAAAAATAAGATTTCTTAAAACATATTTTTTTAAAAAAAGAGGTCCTAGATCATTATTTTGTATATACCATTTTTTATGACGTTTTAATTGAGTACCAAAACGGCGTTAGAAAGCCTTGCCAAAAAAAAAAAAAAAGGAACGAGAATTTTAAGTGCCAAAGCCAGCTCACGTGCTCCACCGCCATGTTAGCTACTTATGTGGCTGCTAAAATTGCAGGAGCCCCAAATTGAACGCCTAGGGGACCCACCCAAGTCTGCCTACAGTAGGCTTCACTTCAACGTGTAGTTGTCCACTTAGAGCGTGTCATAAAGTGTGTAACGTAATAACAGCCAATAGGCACTCCCAAGCTTACATGAGACATGACGTTATTTCTTTTATCTTTTTCTGTTTTGGTCCCGTCAATCATTTTCCATTTCTTTTACACCACCATTATTATTATTATTATTATTATCAAGCAGAACTTAGAATATCACATGCATTCTCACCCTCCCATCACGTGTTTTTATTTTAATCATTTGATTACTTTAAAAAAAAAACTGATGTACCAGGGAAACAATTTTACGTCAATAATTACATATTAAACTATTAAAAAATTAATCTCACAATTAACATAACAAAACTTATAAGGCTAAAATGTTTGTTTAATTTCAAAATCTAATTATTATTGAGCTTTCTCTAAAGGAAACCCCACCAACAGAATTCTATTTCTGACTTTCAGATATTATCAAAATCACATTTTGTTTACAAATTTGATAGCTAAAAAAACATATATTTATCGATAGATTATTTTCTAAGGGTCACCGAAAAAAATCTCCATTATTATCATTATTGTGTCAGCGTATATGCAAATTGAGTGTCTTTGAGAAAGCGAAATGCTGAGGCCGATTATGTCATGGGTTTCTTTCAGGTCATGTGCCAAGCATTTGCCCACTTGATCATAGAATCATATAGGATCCGTTTATTTTACTCGACTCATACAGTTAGTTTATTAGTTACACCAATACCAGCCACAAAAAGTTGGTCTTTGGAAATTAGAATCGTATAAGCTTTTTTGCTGTGTCTTAAAGATATATATATATATATATATATGTTCAGCCGCAAAACCAGTAAACCAACAGTTCTTGCCCTTTTCTATTTGTAGCTCTTGGTTCGATGTTCTGTGTTTTCCTTGGCCTCTTTGGCTCCAACTCAAATGTTTTGATAAGGAATTTGGTTATGGCTCATTGGCTTGGACTTGTAATAGCTAATCCCTGATTGATTGATTCTCACGTAAAGAGCGTTTGTAGTTACCATGTAACGTAATATTGTATCTTTATTTTGCACGAAACTTCATGCTACTTTGGGAAATCCATAAGGCTGAAGCCGGAAGAGGAATTTTCCTCCTTTTTTTTTTCTTTTTTTTTCTTTTGTGTCAAGTTGGCCATTAATATTGGAAGAGGTTCCTGCATACTTCAAGTTCAAGCGAAACAGCGGCGGAACTATATAGAGTCGAGGATAAAACTGTTGTTTTATCTATATTTTAAAAAAATTTTAAAATTCTATATGTATTTCACCTTATAATAGCTATCTCATTTATTATTATAAATTAAAAAAAGGGGCAGCACCTTGTCTCTCTTGATTTATTTTTTTGGCTCCATCTCATAATTATTAGGATTTTGAAATTTAAAGAAGCAATTTTTTTTTTTGTTGGTAGGAGCATCATGACTAAAATAAAAAACAAAATTTATGAAGATGATACTATAATTATATATATTTTAATTATTATTAAAATTAAAAATATTTTTTCTTGTAAAATAAAAATACATCGATATATTTTGATTAATCAGTGGAGACACAAATATAATTTTTTTTAGAATAAAAGTACAATTAACATTTTGAGGGAAAAAAAAATAGTAGGTATTTAAAATTTTAAAAAATTAAGTAGGAGCACATTCTCACTGGTCTCTATTGAACTATTAGGAGAGCGACACTTAAAAAAATGACCCTTTGTATTATATGTTTGTTATTGCTAACATGTGCCCCCACTATTATTGCTATTCCGCCATTATATTTCTGACTTTTCCTCGTGAAGTTTTTTCTCTCTTCTTCTTTATTCCTTGCTTTTATTTCTTTTTATAATTGTAACTTTATATATTAATATAATTTAAAAACTAAAAACAAACTCCATCATATATAATTTCTCTCTTCTTCTTCGCCTCCTTCTTTCTCTTTGATTTTACTTTTACGTTTTTATTTTTCGTTATTTCTAAAATTTATTTTAATAGTCAAAATTAATACGTGAAGGTATGCAAGGATAAATTTAATCAATTAGATATTAAAAATTTCCACGATTTTTTTAGAGATTTGTTATGTTTGTATTTGTATGTTATACTTTAGACTGTTTATACTTTAATAGAATACATAAACAAAGTACCCTTATAGGCGTATTGAATATTCTTTTTTAAGTTCTAATGTTTATGAAAAAATATTTTAAAGAAATATTAGAGTTATTTATTCTTATATGAAAATTTTCGTAAAATTACTCATCTTAATAAGCGTTGAAAATTTTTATCTTATTCTTATTATTTAAATTTATAAAGTCTTGCCTTCACTTCTGCCACAGTAAAATAAATTCTAAATCTGTCAATGACGGTAGATTAATTTGTTTGTTCTTGACTTTTATTTGTGCCCAACAATTCTGAATCTGATGGAATCTTTATCAGGCTTATTAAATTTTTATGGTTAATTTGACTTGAGACCATTATGGTATATAGCGGTTAAGGCATCTAATTAGAATTTGAATTGTAGGGGACGTTTTGAATTTAAAAACTGTAGCATATGAGTTTTATATTGTAACAATTTTTAGTTGAAAATTTTATACTGTTTAGAGTTAAGATTGATAGATTAAAACTGAAACCTATATTGGTTTGAAGTACATTAATGTTATCTTTTAGCTGAGGAAACTACTAGAATATAGTACTTTTTTTTTATTTATTTGCTCATGATACTAGAATATAGTACTTACTTTGCTAAGAAGAATACTCGTACAAAATTTGTAAAACTAAAGCCTCTTTTTGAGGTTGTTTTTCTTTGTCTTTTAATATACTTTGCCTAGCAACGAAGGGATTCTCTAACTAACTAAAATGATCAAATTGGCGAAAAAATCTGCTTTAGCCGTCAAAATATCACTGTTTGGTTGGGAGAGTTGAGTATTTGAGAGAAATGTTTGGGATTTGTCGGTTCTATTGTACCCACGTGACAGGCAGATGCAGCGAACCCTTTGGTGAGGCCGACGGTGCCTCCGCGTTTGGTCAATTTTTTAAAACCAAAAACGTGAACCGACGGTCCAAAAAACATATTATATATAAAAAATTGATATTTTTACAAATTTTTTAATAATATATGAAACATATTTCTAAATTTAATACGGTTATGAACCGTTAACAAGGGTGTATGGTAAATTCAATCTAATTTAAACTGTGTAAAACTTTTACATGCTATACTGTAAAATAAAAAAATATGAAGCTCTCACATATTACAGTACGGGCCCGTTTGTTTCGATACTTGAATTACGGTTTGAATCATTTTGCTACAGTATTTTTTCTCACAAAAATTTAAATCTTCATTCAAATACTCTATTCAAATACTCGAACCAAACAGGCTTTACTTTTAATTTTAGCTCTTATTTTCAACTCATTTTCAAGCACACTATAAATTTTTATCAACTTCTATCCTTAAACTTTGAGGTCTCTTTTACCCCTGAACTTTAAAAATCATCAATTTCCTCCTTGAACTTTCAAAACTCCTTACTTAACCTCTTCCATCTAATTTTCTATTTAGTAAAAAGAATTATTCGCATATGGATCACTCGAACAAAACTTGAGAGTAATAAAATCTTATTTTTATCTTTTTAAGTGATCAATGTGCTAATCATATGGGCTTATTGGTAATGTACATTCTAAACGCTTGATTTGGTTAAAATTTTCTCTTTTTTCTGTTATTATTTGACAGTTAAAAAATAGATATTTAATAGGTTCTTTTTTAAAAAGGACGAGAGAATGAGAGAAATATCATACCTTTAAAACTTTTTAAAGTAAATATCAGATTCTGAAAATATTTATAGTAAATAGCATATTTACGATGTAAGCAATTTATTTACCATTTTATTTATAATATAAATAATTTTTATTTACACAATAAATAAATTTATAATGTAAATATTATATTTATTTTATTATTTACCATATAAATATTTTTTATTTACATAGTTTACAACGGATATTTAAAATAAATCTTTTTTAAAATCTAGTATTTACTTTAAAAATTTTCAAAAAAAGCTCTCTCTCATTTTAATTTTATTTTTTCAATACCAACGAGACAAATTGCCAATGCATGAAAACAAACAAAACGACGGGTCACCGTACAAGTAAGTGTATGGTGGTACCAAAGGCGGTCAGGGGTCGTGCGAGAGTCATGGTCCGAACTCGATCTCCGAGTCCCCAAGTGCTCAATTCTGAACGCGAAAATGCGTGGTGGGCCCCAGACTTTCATCTTGGCCTTCGTTGGTGCTGCAAAGGTCCCAAGTGGGGCCCATTGCCAGCCGCGTTTAACTGTGACCCATCCCAGATTTGCTCGTCGCTTCTTTTTTTCGTTTCTCCGGCTATTATTTGCTGTGGCAGGGACGAAACATATATTGAGTTTGTTTTTTTCCCTGGCTTCATCGCCTATTGGTGGTGAATCGTTACGTGGGAACCAAAGATGATTAGGCGTATATCTCGTGGGCACACGCTACCAGATTTGATCCACCAATTATGGCCTTCACTTCTATTATCTTTTACCTTTTTATTATTTTTTTTAAAAAAAGAACACCCCAAAAATAATTTTGTTTGTCCAATGCTAGTTTTAGAAGTTGAATTTGTCCTATAACGCCAAATTATTTGTTATTATGGTTTAGCTTTGAGTTTCTACCTAGATTCATTTATCAATGGTATCAAAGTCAAAACTCTTTTGCACACGATGATGGGCTTGGACTCGGATCATTAACATGACCCGTGATGAAGAACAATGCTAGAAGTTGATTATCCCACATCACCCAGGTATAGTTGGATTAGACACCTTGCTCCTTTGAGTTTGTTTTTGGAGATGAGTTCCGTTGAAAATCTAGTACGAAGACTTGAAACACGTAACAAAATATGCATTTTTTAAAGTGTTATTTGTCCTCTTTTAATTGAAATTGTTTACGAAAATCACTCTGTAAATCGCTTTCAGGACATGATGAGCCTATAAATGCGGTTTTTTATTAAACAATAATGAAGAAACATAGACACAGAGAATATGTGAACACTTTTATGAGAGAAAGGAAGAACCTAAAAATAGAGTATTTTTTATCACGTTTTTAATTTATAATTAAAAGACAACCGTTGATTATATCATTTAAAAATAACTGTTACCTATTTAAAAAGATTGAGACCTTTCTGATCAGTCAAATTCAAATTTTACACTATTCCTAAAAAGTGATAACCTTTCATAATGAATTTGAATTATTCTAAATTAATTATTTAGATCCAAAAATAAAATAAAAAATTCAAATTTAATTAAATAAAATAATTTTTTTTTTTTACAAGTGTCAAATGTTGCACACTCACACCAAGTGCCTGTGTGCGAGCTTAAAATAAGGCTTAAGTATACAAGTCATTAAACCCTTTAAAAAAGTAGAGTGTGATAAAGTCCTACGAGCCTTTATGAGTTTCCTATGTAAGACTAGGGGTTGTCTTTAACACTTTATATTTAAAGTTGTACTCAAGCCTATTCATCTGCTAGTAAATTGAAGGGTCTTAGGATTTCTTATCGTGGTTTTGTTGTTATGCAGAACATATTGAACATAACAAGTAATCTATCGAATTTTGTTTAATTTTTTATGTACCAATTTATTTTTTTATGTACCAAAAAATCTGACAATTGAGACTTTATATTTTAATTTGATGCATCTGAAAACTATATTTCACCAATTAAAAACTAACAACTCATTGTCATTAGTTATTAACAAAAAATTTGAAATAGATTTCCCTTGCAAAGTAAAATAAGTGCTGGATACTCCGTATCATTATTTATTCATATTTTCAGTTGAATATAAAAAGTACGTTGAAAGTTAGATGCACAAATAAACCAGGGAGAACGATAAACATGTGATGAAACTATTAGACTTGTTCTTTGTCTTTAGCAATTAAATAAGATATGAGGTGTGAAAGTTCCTTACACCATGTTTTTTGGTGGTGTCTTTTTTTTTTTTTTTTGGTGATAAGTTCAGAAAATATTCACATTAGTCCAAGTTCAGATTTCCCAAATTTTTGCAAGAAATTTCCAGGAAGTTGTAAGTTGTAAGCAATTTCCGCCTAACACCGACGCTTTTCTGCTTTGATGAAGTAGGAGAAATATTAATGATTTTTGCATCTTGTGGGGACGTTTTTAAAGGGTATTTTGATTTATTTGCCTCATTGTTGATAGGTGAATGAATCTGTTGTGGTTGTCGGGAGAGGGAAATGACTCATCAAATCTAACTTTTAAAGGGGTCCCAAAGTTATAATTTCAAACCCCTGTAAGTGATGTTCTTGATGATGGGACTAATTTAACAGTAATTCATCACTTTATATAGGTAGGTGTATCTAAGCATTATGGAATCCAATAGGAAATGAGTTTGGAATGAAAAGTGAAGAATAAATTTAACATCAATCTAATTATTTTTATAGTTTGGATCGTTACAAAAACCTTTTTACTATACCTCTTGTAATAATGTACCAACTGATATTCAAAATATTACTTTTGTTTGGATTTTATAAGTGAAGAATAAATTGAAATCAACAGCAATTCTTCTACTGTGACCGTTGTAACAATGTAAGCTATGATATTCAAAACGTAACATTTGTGAGCTTTTGTAATATTTTGTAACTTTATATATGTTTAAAGATGATTTGAATGGAAAAGTTTAAGTGATTTAAAATTTCTATTTCTTAAGAAAAATAACTAAAACACCTTAAAAATATTAATTTCTTCTTTTCACTTTTGTGCATTATACATGGAGAAGCTAAACTATTCTCTAAATTGTTCAATGACCTTCCTTTTTTATATCACATGTATTCTTTCTGTTAAAAATTTCATAAAATGAGTTTTATTTTTTTTGTTAATATTTTATACATTGAAGGAACAAATATTACGTTTTTGAAACTAATACTCAGTTTTTACTTGGTTTTGAAATAAGAATGTTATTTATTTACTTACTAAAACATCATCATGCATATAAAATTAAATAACTGTGGACTTGCTAACGATCTAGAAGTAAATTAGACGTTTATCATGAATAGATAAGAAAGAAAAATACTTTTATTTTTCCTTGAGCACTAAACATGCCCAAATGTAGCCTAAGAACATAGTGGCGTAGAATATTAACAAAACCATATTTTATGTTCTATCACAATTCACACACCACCATATAACACGATATTACAACTAGGCTTTATGTTGGCCAAGTGATAATCCAAGAATAAAAGTAGAAGGAATTCTTACTGCAAAAGAATAAAGCTAGAAAAATTAGTTAGAAATTAGGGTTTAATCGAATTAATGAAATAGGATACATAAAAAGATGTAAAATTAAAAAAATTATAAAATTTGTAAAATTTCTTATACAAAGTAAAAGAAAAAAATTCAAATGTGACGACTATTTACCTGATATAAGAAGCATCTACTAAAGAGTCTTGTAAAAAATAGATTCTACCCAATTCATGAGAGTGTAGATAGTGTGGATTTGACCTCTTCTTGGTCGTTAGTCGTTATTACCTACCGGCCTGTAGATAAGTGTGTATATTCTTAAGTGGATCAACCAACTTTGACCGTATTCAAGCAGCCTTGTGGTGGTAACATTTTTTATGATCTCATCTTGTGCCATTTCGCGTGGTGATTGGACGGCACGGACTAGACTCTTACGTAGTCTATAGATTCATGCACTTGGAATGTTCAGCAGCCAGGGCTCAAGTTGTATAGTTGTATAATAGTCAAAATTAGTTAGAATCAATTTTTTTTAGTTAAAAATGTTATAAAGCTCTCGTACACTAAAGTAAAAGAAAAAAGTTGCTATAATATAAAGCTCTTATATGTTATAGTGTTTATAGTTCTAACCAATAATTTTAAGATTTTTCACTTTCAATTAGGTTGAAAAGCTATGACGTTGATCTTTTTTTTTTTTTGGAATTGACTTTTGAATGAACCCTATTGGCCTTCATCACATTATCTTTTATATTTTGACAAGTACAATACCTGCAGTTAAAAAGTCCACATTACTCTCTTTTTTCAACCGTTGGTCTATTTTTGAGTAAACATGTAGTCATTAAATAAACCATTAGTTTACTGTCAGTGGTTGAAAGGACAAAAAAAACTACTGGTTTACTTTTGGGTAAACCAGTGGATTAAACTAGGGAAAAAAATTCTCTACAAAAACATGAAACTAAAGCTAACCACTGGTTTATTTTTGCGTTCAAGAAATTCTTGAACTAAAAAACTTGGAGAGAAACATTTATGGAAAAAATAATTCATAACAACCTTGGTATAGTATTTCTAGTTTCCCACCTTTTCTTGATAACAAAACGAAAGAGCCACATTTTCTCAATAGCCAAGCAGGAGTGTTGAGGAAACTAAGGGGGATTGGACAGTAGCATGGCATGGTAAGATAGAAGGATCATAATGCGGTGAAGGAGAGGAGATCAGATGGTGGTGGAGTGTGGGGAGGAAACGCCACAACTTCAGAATGAAGGGGAAAAGGGGATCCAATGGCGTAGAAGCAGGGGAGGGAGTAAATCGTGCGGGAGGAAATGGTTGGTCGTGGAAGAGAATCAGCGGCGAAGGGGATGATGCCGTTGCCAATGCCAATACGGATGAGAGAAAAGATAAATAAGGTTTTTTTTTTTTAAAAAAAAAAAAAGGAGAGAGAGAATAGGGCTAATACTTTAAACGGGAAGACAATATTTTAAAAAGAGTAAAAATATAATCACTGATAATAATCAGGTAGATTATATTACACTTATATCTTAATGGTTTGATCTGCGATTGAAAGCAATTCTGTATCGCATGCTAAAAATATTATAATGGATAGTTGCGTATCAACCTATTAAATCCCAATTCGGATGGCTAGGATACCCTGCTCCACTCATGAGGCAAAATTGTCTCTTCTATGTGAGAATTCCCTTTAGAAATACATCAATTTGTTCAAAAATAATGATGCTCTTATTCAAATTTTACACCTAGTGGTGTTGAAATATGTGGAGGTGCTACTTTCATCAATGATTCGGTGTTGGTAAATTTATATACAATTCCATGATATTTGTACAAGTGGGATCAAACTTCTAACCTCTTCTCAAAGTTCCGCCTTGCCCAAATCATGATTCCAATTTTAAAAGTAGAATTTGTCACACATCATCAAATTACTTGCTATTATGCTAGAATTTGGGATGAGTCCTACCTAAGCACATGTATCATAGTATCAAAGTCAAAACTATTGCACACAAGGGTTAGGACTCGACCCAAAACATGACACGCTATACGTGAGGGAGAATGTGAGAAGTTGAATTTGTCCTACATCACCATGTCACTAGCTGTTAAGTTTACATATTTCGATTGGACACCCTTTTCTCTTGAGTTTGCTTTTAAGGATGAGTTCTATTAAAACCCATTTACCTGCTAATAGATTAAACGGTGTTAGATTCCTTATCATATTGTTGTTATTTAGACAATATTGAAAAAGTGATCCACCAAATTTTGTTAATTTTTGTTGTATCAAATAGTATGACAAGTGAGATGTTATATTTTAATTTGATGCATTTGAAAACTATATTTTACCAATTAAAAACTAACAACTCATTGTCATTAGTTGGTAACAAAAATTTGAGATCCTATTTCCCTTTCTTTCTTTCTTTTTTTGTTTGAAAAAAAAAACATCAGTGGTGCAGCTTATGTTTCTATCTCTTCTGGTATTGAACATCTCACAGAAACCACCGAGAAGTAGAAGGGCACCCCAATTTCCACAAGATCTATTTCCCTTGAAACTTAGCACAAGAGCTGGATCCATTTCTCTGAGTCAATATCATTATTATTTATTTATTTTTTCATCTGAAACTATAACTACTTTGCAAGTTTGAGAACGATAAACATATGATGAAATTATTAGATTTGCTCTTTGTCTTTAGCAATTAAATAAAATATGAGGTGTAAAATTTCCTTACGCCACGTTTTTTTGGAGCTATCTTTCTTCGGACACGTTTAGAAACCGTTCACAAATAGTCCAAGTAAAGACTTCCCAAATTTTGCATGAAATTTCCAGGAAGCTATAAAATGTTAGCAAGGGGCTTTTATTTGGTGGTCAGATGTACGCAATTTTCGCGAAACACCGACTCTTTCGCTAAAAAAAAAAAAAACGAGCTTTTAATTACAGTAGTTTTTAGTTTATCGTGGACTAATATGTATTTACTCACAAATTTTAGTTTAATTTTTATTATGATTAAAATTTTTAGCTACAGTTTTTTTTGTTACAGAAACATTTCGTGACTAAAAACCCATAGCTAAAGGTTTTAGTCACAATAAAAATTATACTTAAATTTGTAACTAATTACAGATTATGTTGTGATTAAAAATTTTACTAAGAATTGTTGTAACTAAAAGTTCAGTTTTTTTTTTTTTTTAGTATTTTTTGCTTTGATGAAGCACAAGAAATCAAAGGATGTTTGCATCTTGTGGGGACCTTTTTAATGGTTTGATTTATTTGCCTTATAATTGGCAGGGGAATAAAAATCTCTTGTCCTTTTTGGAGGGAAATGATTCATCAAATCTATCTTTTAGAAGGGTTAAAATTAATATCAAACCGCTACAAGTGATTTGCTTGACGTGGGACTAATCTAACAGGAGTTCGTCAAGGAAGGTTTGTCTAAATATATTGGAACCTAATAGGGAAGATGATGAGTTTAGAAAAGAAAAATAAATAATAAATTGAAGCTCAGTCTAATTCATTTATAGTCTGGATTAATTACAAAAACCCTTTAATAGTCTTTATAACAACTTGTCTTTTATTTTTAAAACGTAAATCTATGAAACATAAACTGAAAAACTCTCTTTTTAGGATTCTGAATGGCTGTTGAGACAAATTGACATGTGGCAAACAATAAAGGAGTTTTTGTAACTCCATTTATGTCTAAAGTTTGAATTCAACATTTGTTGGTGTAATTTAAAATTTCTTATCATTATGGTAAATAGGTAAAAACCCTGAAAATTTAAAAAAAAAAAAAAAACCAATTTCTCTTTTCACTTCCATACGACTACACAGAGAATAGTTAACAGAGAAGTTGTACAATGACACTCATTTTTGTATCATATGAGTAATTTTTATTAAAAATATTAATGGAAGAACCTTTTTTTGTTAATATTTCATAAAACATAAAGACATACTGTTATTACGATAACTATAATGAGTGAGAATTTTTGTAGTTAATACTTGTAGTATTTACTTACCAAAATATCATCATGTACATAAATAAAATATTTATTGCAATACTAAGGATATACAAGTAAATTAGGCGTTTAACATGAATAGGTAAGAAAGAATGTACTCCACCTTTTCTTTTCTCTTCTATGTCAACCAAACACTTAACGTGCCCAATTGTAGCTTAAGAAGAGAGGGGTGCTGGAACATTAATGAAATATATATATAGTGGAGTAAGATCTTCAGTATCTAGAGCCATATTAGGCCCTGACTAATCCAGAGTCGAGCCGGGTCGGATTTATATAGGAAAATTCTTCCAACGTTTGTCTTTTCATTCACAAGTCTCTAACCTGAGACCTTGCTTAAGTATATATAGTGGAGTAAAATCTTCCGTATCTAGAGCCATATTAGGCTCTGACTAATCCAGAGTCGAGCCGGGTCAGATTTATATAAGAAAATTCTCCCAACGCTTGTCTTTTCATTCACAAGTCTCGAACCTGATACTTTGCTTAAAGGAGAACGAGTTCCTTGTCACTTGATCCTATAAGTCGTTGGTCTAAAATATATTTTATAATCTAACACACATAACCATATAACACGAAATTACAACTAGGCTTATATAGGCCAAGTCGTAATTCAAAAACAAAAGTAGAGGGGACTTGATGTAGGATCGGATCAAAAGGAGAGAATAGAGGGAAAATTTTGAACGGAACATAACCAAGAAGAATAGCAGGAAAAAAACGGAGGATAGAAATGGAGGAGATAAAATTAGAAGGCATGAAAAGGAAGAGGAAGTCTTAATATTGATCAATCATAAAACTCCAATAAGAATTACAATTATTAATGTATTTATAGATATGAAAAAAAGAAGAAGATAACTTTAGCTAATTTCAAATATTGTTTCGAAATAAATATGTATCTAAATAAATTTCAAAAGATAAATACAATCTAGATTTCAAATACCAAAATTATTTAATCCTTATTCCACATCAGAATTCTTGCCGGATATTTAAAAGCATCTTATAAAAAATGGTAAATTGCTTTAATAATCTTCAACCTTTTACAAAAGTGAATATTTGGTCCACAATCTTTTGTTTTCTATTTATCAATCCCCTACCTTTGACTTTAGTTGTTGAGATATCAATCTAACGATTAACTAGTTAATTTTGGATTAAAAAATGTGACAAACTGGTCTTTAAAATTATCAAAAAGATGACAAACTTGTCCTCAAAGTTATAAAAAATATAACAAACTGATCCTAAAATTAACAGTTTAACCATTAAATTGGTCCATTAACAACTAAAATAAAAGATTAAGGACTAAAATCACACATTCGCCAAAGGTTGAGAACTAAAATAACATTTTACCCTATAAAAATATATCATAAGCATTGAAATTATAAGATAATGTGGTGTAAAACTCTCATTTTCTATAATGATTAGAAAGAAGAGCTTGACCACTAGTTGGCCGTTATTTTCTGCCGGCCTCTCCTTTTAATTTTGATAATTTTGTTTCTTACGTTGATCAACTGACCACGGCCGTAGTCAAGCAGCCTTGTGGCGGAAACATTTTTTATGATGTTATCCACAGATTCATGCACTTGGAATGTTCAGCAATCAGGGCTCAGGTCGTATACTTGTATTATAAATTTCCCACTTCCACTTGGGTTGAAAAGCTAGGACGTTGGTCCTTTTTTTTTTTTTTTTGTGATTCAGATTATATTATAATTTTGAATACACCGTATTGACCTTTACCACTTTATCTTATGTATTTAGATAAGTAATGCTGCCTGTGATTAAAAAGTCCACATCACTCTTTTTTTCAATCGTTATTCTATTTTTCAGTAAACATGAAGTTATATGTATACCAGTAGTTTACTTTCAATGGTTGACAGGACAAAAAAAAAAAAAAAAACTACTGGTGTACTTTTGGGTAAACGAGTGGTTTGAAGAAGGGAAAAAATTCTCTACAAAAACGTAAACTTAAAGCAAAAAAAAAAAAAAAAGGTTTATTTTTTGGTAAAAGAAATTTTTGGACAAAAAAAAAACTTAGATATCATGGTTTTGCATTGGTGTGAGGCATGGTAGTGATATCGCAGAAGGAAGGGGTTGCAAAGGCTTGTCTTGATGTTACAACCTGGGGCAGCTCAAGCTACGTAAGACTTGGAGAAAAATATTTAGGGAAAGAAAAATAAAACAGCAACGTTCTTCATAACAAGCTTGGTATAGTATCTCTAGTTTGCCACCTTTTCTCAATATCAAAACGGAAGAGCCAAACTTTCTCATTAGCCAAGCAGGAGTGTTAAGGAAACAAAGGGGGAATTGGACAATAAGGTAGCATGGTAAGATAGATGGATCATAATACGGCGAAAGGGGAGGAGATCGCATGGCGGTAAGAGAATCAGCAGGGACGGAGATGGTGCCAATGGCAGCAATGGAAGAGAAAAAGAATGAAGAAATAAGCATGCTTTTTAAAAAAAAAAAAAAGTTTGAGATAGGGTTACGGCTGGTACTTTAAATGAGAATATGATATTTTGATGAGAAAAAATAAATGCTACTACTAATGGTAATCTGGTAGATTACTTTTTGAGTGGCAGAAAGCTAACACATATTTTGATCTTTGACCAGCCCCTTAAAAAAGGCCATTCAAAAATCAATTAATCATGAATTTTGAGAGCATAGTATACATGTCTTAAGCATGCAAGAGCTTTACATTGTAGCTACTTTTTACTTTTTGCTCTTAAAACTAATAAGATAGGACAAACAGATGATAAATATTACTCGTGTTGAAATATAACAAAAATTATATAAAAAGTGTTGCATTAAGCAAAAACGTAATTTAGCTACGTATTTTAATGTTCTTTAGACGCCGTTTGTCGGTTTTTCCGTTCTCGTCGTTTTTGAGTGATCCTCGTTATTTGATCCTAACGTTGTCCCGTGTTGTTGATGTATTCAAAACAATGTCGTTTTCTAACGTTGACGCATCTGGCATCCCTTAAAAAATAATAATAATAAGGGTTGTTGACGTAGCAATGGCTATTGCGTCTTTCCCTTTAAGGTCGTTTTGTCGTTTGTTGTTGCTTTACATTTCAAAGTTGTAGGTTTTGCTTATTGTCGTTGCTTTCAAGGTTATTTATGTATACATGCCACCAGTCGTTTGAGCTTTTTTTTTTTTTTCCTTTTTCCTTCTTTCTTCCTTCCTGTATTTTTTCTTTTTTCATTGTCGCTCCCCAAAGTTGCTGCAGTTCTTACAGGTAATTGGGCAGATTTGGGAATAGTCGTTTTAAGTTTATTTATATATTTATTTATCATCATTTATTTGGGCAAAAATATGCCTTATGTGCTCTTCTCTCTTAAAATTGCCCCTCCTACGCAAGGGGCCCTAACGCCATCCTACCGCTCCCAAACAGGCTAGTCCCGGTAGTTTTAGTTGTTGCCTGTGCCGAAGAAATAAACAGCTTTAAAATAAAGTAGTTTTTTGGTAAACTAATAGAGTGGTTGAAAAGGTAGCGAGAACCAAGGATAGAAACCTCTTTTACTGTAACATATGAGAGTTTTATATTATAGTATATTTTTTTTATTGCTAATATAAAATATAAAAACTTTATACTATTCATAACTGAGATTTTGGTAAAAACTGAGTCGTTCCCACCACTGTCAAACACCCCTAATTTTAAAAGTATTGTTACTTTTGTAAGGTTGAATCCCCTAATTTTAAAAGTATTGTTACTTTTGTAAGGTTGAATTATTGTGTGTGTGTCTTTGGTCAATTTTTATCCTTTGAGGATCTGATTGACATAAATGAACGATAAATTTTATTGTCCACAATCGGTTTTGTTGATACATAAACACTATTTGGTAACAAATTGAACCTTAGATAAAAATGAGGAAACAAAAAGAAAAGGGAAATTCTAAAAGTATTCCTAAAGTTATTCAAAATACCGTAAATTTTCTTCACTTTAAACTAATAAAAAGGTATCACTCCAGTTTTTTACATGGGTTAAAAAAATCCCTAATGTTAGGTAATGTCAAAAATATCCTCAATAATCAAGAGTTAGGTAGTATTTAAACATTAACTATCCAGAGATAGAAAATATTTTAAAACTAGTAAAACTTACAAACATAAAAGAAAAAACTGAAATGGTCTCTCCCTCACTTCCTCAATGCTCAATGCGCAAATCTACTCAGCTAGAATTTATCCTCGCTCATGATCAATCCATAATGGACGCCTTTTATATTTTTCTACTAACCTCAACAGCTTAGGTTTTCATCAATATTTTGAACCAAATTTCTGATCTATACGCAGATTTTACAAAGAATGCTATACACTAAGCTATAAATATACAAATAAATAAATGTAAGCAAAATAACAACAGATTTTTACCTATATTGATCCACGTTTAATAGATTCATAGAAACAAAATCACAAAACAAAACAAACAAATGAGGAAGGAAAAAAAAAATCACCTTGATAAGAAATTCCTTCAAGCTAGTGGGGATCCAGCATATGTGGAAGATAATCACATAGAGCAAAATTAAAAAAAAAAAAAAAAAAAAAAAAGCAACGCACATAACTAAACAAATCTATAAACACATTTGTCTAAATACATATCACATTGCAATGATATATCATCATACCAAAAATAAACCCTACCGATACGTCCACTTCCACAGCAACACCATGGTGCCTCCCGGAACTGAACAAACTCAAGCACTACTACAATTTTAATTTCTCATCCCAGCAAAAGGAAAAAACGACACAAACCCAGACATAAACATATATATATATATATAATCAACAAATATAATGAAAATAAAAAAGAGAGAGAGAGAAGAGAAAAACGACATAAAATCAGCGACGGCAGCGAGTGATTCTGGAGCAGCCTCTGGTGTAAGGGTGAACTGGGCCTCTGGCCTTGAAGCAGTTGTGGGTATAGTACGATCTGCCAGAGCGCGGCGGGCATGGGATTCTGTTCGCCGACAGGGCTCCGTACGATATGTAGTACCTTGTCGTACCTCTCCAGAACAGAGATCTCCGGTCGACAAACACACCCACGTCGTCGATGCCTTCTAACTCGTCGGCGGCGGCGATCTCGCCGTAAAACGACGTTGTCGTTGGCCACTCCAGAGCGTCGCTCATGAGCTTCAAGCTGGTGTCGTCCAGCTGAGCCCCGGTTAGAGAAAGTCCCAAGCTCACAAAGATAATTAGGAAGAAGCAGAGAAGCTTGGGAGAAGCCATTGGGAAGTTCTAGAGAGAGAAAGAAGAGCCAATGGGTAATGGGTAGAGTGAGTTTTTTTTTTGGGTTTTTGGGTTTTCTCTAAATCTACGGCAGATTTTAGGAGGGTAGAGAGAGAGAGGGGGGAGACAGTGGACACAGATCACATGGAGGAAAGTTTGGGCGCCATACAGCTGTGGTTTAATCAATGCATGAATTGACGCGTGCCTCGATTATCGAGTAGTACTGCCGCTCTTTGTGGTTGTGATCTGCTGTGTTGAAGAGTATAGTTTGTTATCTATGACGGTTTTTTGGTTTTTGGGTTTTGGATTCGGATGAACAATAGGACACGTGGAGTGTGGAGAATTTGATTAGGAAAAGGATTATGGTGTTTTGTATGTAGTGAAACAGGCATTTTGTCGGGTGGGCTAGCATGGACAATTGTTGAACAGTTCAGTTGGGTTTATTATGTGCGGTTTCGCCGTTTGGAATTAAAGAGGTAGTCATGGCTAGAGTTCAATACAATAATAATTCTTTTAAGGTGTTTGGAAGAGTAATAGAAACTAATAATAAAAATTACTTTTATTGTAATATATAAGAATTTTATATTGTAATATATTTTTTTTATTGTTATTGTAGTATATGAGAGCTTTATACTATTTATAACTTAAATTATGATAAAAACTGAATGATTTTTACCATCATTAAACACCTCCTTTACTTTTTTATAGCTTGTGAAATTTTACATCGTAGTTAATTAAAACTAATTAAATGCTATATTGAAGCTTAGACGATATGGTCCGTGAACTTTTTTGATCTATACGTTGTGGATTGTCAATTCTACATGTTAGGATTTGTAGCAAGGTAGATGAGTATTTGTTAGAAATTTATATTGTATGTTTGACAATATAATTAAAATTAAAAGTTAAAACGATTTTGTTATAGCATATGAGAGCTTTACATTGTAGTCTATTTGTAACGCCCTTAAATTTTAAAGTAAGGTTAGTTATGTTAATTTTAATTATTAAGTGTGTCAGTGTAATTTTTTATGTTAATTTTTAGTTATTTAAAATTTTGTTGCATTTGTAATATTTAAAATTTGATTTTTAGTTCTTAAACTACTAAATAATATTTTTATCCCATATTTTCTCCATAATTTCAAAAATACTCTTGACCTTTTATTTTTTTTCCCTGTCTCTTTTTCTCTTATTTTTCTCACTCTTTCCTTTCCTTTTCTTTCCCGTTTCTCTTGGCTCCCTCTCGTCTCTCTCTATGCAATCTCTCTCTCCCTATTCTTTGCAAAAATTTTCAAATCCCAAGTTTTATTCTCGTTGATTTGAAGCCAAGAAACAAGATTAAAGCCAAAAATCCTCTTTAAAATGGTTGATTTGAGGTTAGCTCTTTTTTTCTCCAAAATTTTGATTTTCGGTTTGAATTTTTATGCATTTTGCAACCTGAAGTTTGGTGAGCTTAGATAATATTTGATCTAAGCTTATAGGACTTGTTTTATCATAGATTTAAGCTTTATTTGAATAAGAATTGATTTAATCAAGTTTTTACATTTTTCTTTGATTTTCAAATCAAAGGTGAAATTGAGTTTAAATTTGGAGAAAATGGTTTAAACTTATTCTACTATGATTTTCTATGCTTTCTATGTGATTTTCATGATCTAGGAATTAAAAAACAGGTTTTAAAATTTAATTTTGAGTTCGGGGACGCCGAAACTCGAAGTATCAGGTCCCCAGATTTTGCTAGTTCGACAGGGCGGTCTGGATGTTCAAAAGGCCAAACTGTGCAGTTCGGCAGGGCGACTATAGACTTGAAAAATTGTGTTTTTACTTTGGTTTTTAATGTTTAATGATTTCAAAATGTTTCAAAAAGGATTATGATTATTTTGAGTCAAAAAGGCACACTGATAATCAAGTTAACATAATAATATTTGTTGAAAGTAATTTCTGATTTTAAATGCAGTTTTAAGCTCTTGAATATTGATTGGAGCTTATGTTGGATTTTATTTGGAGCTTAAGTTATTGGAATTTCAAATGAGGTAGGATATTTTCACCTTTTTTTTTGGTAACTGTTGATGCTTACTGTGTTCTGGCGTCGAACCAACACCACATGCGGCTGCGCACGGTCTGACCTCTCATTGGATTCGCCTATGCCCGGGTGGACACACCTGCAAGAGGAGGGACACTTCAGAAAAAATAGAAAGATTAGTCAACAGACAAGGGCTCTCCAATGCTCAAGGCAGGGTTTACTCGACAATGGGCGGCAGCCAGTTAAGTGTAAAGAAGAAGTCCCTCCAGAATGCCATAAATACGTCATATGTATAGGCCACCACTTGGATCGGGTGTGAGGTGGGTTTTACCCATAACTCGGATGTCACATCAAGGTATCAGGCATTAGGTGACAAGTGTCATGTCCCTCATCCGACGGATTGGACTCCATCGGACGGCGAGTTAACTGCCTCGCATTGGCCTATAATGGCGAGTGGCAGCCTACTTGCGAGTGAGAAATATCCGACCCGAGCTAACGTATACTCCGAGGTAGCAGCTATCATGGCATGCAGCCTTGGAAGCCCGGAAGGCACCTCGGGAGGGTGCGTATTGCATCGGGAGACAAAGGCAAGTTTACCGGAGTTCTGCCGAGCTTATTAGTTGACCACCGAAGTTAGTGTCCTCGGTGGTGGCGCCAAGCTCACCCTCAATAGTAGCCCTTTTTAAATTGTCTTGGCCAAAGTTTATTTCTTAAATGTTTCCTTTTAAGAATGATTCCCGTCTTTGATTTTGAAGAATTGTATTTTTTATATTTCTTTCAGATTTTTATAACCCGTACGGTAATGTTTTATCAAGATTTATTCAAGTAAGTATTTATCGATCTTTATAAATAATTTTTGAGACTTCTTATAGTAAATATGTTTTGTGAATGTTATTTTAAATAATTTGTTTTTAACTAATTATCCTACTAAGCCTTCCGCTTATGTTTTCTGTTTTTAAAATCCCCCTTCCAAGTTTAGAGAGGAAGGATGGACCAAGATCGAAACTTGGCTCTTTGGATTGAAATGGTATTTTCTTTAGAACTGTGGTATGATGCGTATACTGTAAACTTGTCCTGGTGTTAATGTCGTTTTTGTCTCTATCAATTGTATATTTTTAATTTTAGAGAAAATAATTTTTAATATTTTTGTATTATTATTCTTGATATTGTATTTTAAATATTTGTCCACCTTCGTGGTAAGCATCGACGTAATGGTGAATGAAAATAGGATCCCGGGCCCACCTTTGTGGCATTCACGTGACGGTGACCACCGATAATATTATTTGTTTCTGATGATATTTATTTTTCACATATATTTATTTACCTTTTTTATTTCATTTTATTTACTTAAAACTCCCAGACCCTTTTTATGGGACGTCACACTATTGTAACTTTATACTGTTAAATGTGAAAGGTTTATACTATCACATTTCCAAATATGTAATTGGAACATTGTTGTCACATGCACCCATAATCAGTTGAAATTGGAAACATATTGGTAAGTTATTAGAGTGTTTCAGATGTATAGTTTAAACCAATTTTGGTTAAAAATACCATAGCATTTGAGAACATTGTGCGGTAACTTGCTTTTTTTTTACACTAATATGTAAGAACTTTATATTATAACAACAAAAATAGAAAGATATTGTGGTAAAACCAATTCAAACCAGATATATTATACTAATTCAAATTTTGTGAGAAAAAGAATTATACCAAGATTAGTTTGAAGTGCCGAATCAAACCTAGTTAATAAAGTGCAAGAATAAAATAAAATGAAATAAAAATGCATGAATTTATAGTGATTCTAGTTAAATGTTAGAGATACGACCACCATATTACTTAGGTTTTCTTTTTTGCTATGTAAAAATAAACGCGGATGAAATATCGGTTTAAATGAAACCGTTGGTAATGTTGGTATTCCAGTTTGATTGAAATGTCAGAGAAACTATCTATGTTGGTGAAAATATCAAAAAATTTATGAACATTATAGAAATTTACATAATATAATTCTAATTCTTTAAGAGAAACATAATGAACATGTTTTTATGTAAAAAGCTTTATCCATATTAGATTTCTCAATATCCAAAGGTTGAGGCTCAAACATGTTTGGGACTCTATTTTGATTTAAACAATATTGGTGTTGAAATATCTTTTAAATAGTGTTAAATATAGTTATGAATACACTACATATAGTCTTGTTGATTTCTTCTCAATGCAATTACTAATACGAAACCGTAACTTCAATTGTTTGCTTAAAGTGGTGATGATATGCCTGGATGAGAAAAATTAAAAATTCTATATCCATCATAATTTCCACAATCATGATTATATAGATATAAACATAAGGAGACTCGTTAGAGGAACCATTAATTGGATCTCAAATACATCTATTGTAAATTAAAAAAACATAACATTCACGTATAAAGTTGTTACTACTTACTAGAGGACAAATACTCAACCATGTAGACCATAAAAATATTGATAAATTATTTTAATAAAAACAAACAAACAACCAAAAATGTAATTTTTAATAGGGGCCAAAATTTCTCCAAAATCTTCCACAAATAAAACACAAGCATAATGATATCTAAATTACACCAATAAAAACATTTTTATAGTAGAAAAATATTTCAACATATCAAATTCTAAAATTTCGACTAAAATTTGAACGAAATTTGCGTCCAAGAAAATAATCAGCATAAAACTACTAGAAAAAAGTAAAAGAAAAATTAAAATAATTGTGAAAAAAGCCGTAGTTGCAAAAAGACGGTGAAAAATGAGGTGGATCTAGGTCTCCAAAAGACCGGCTTAGGACAAAAATTCCTTTAGTAGATGTCTGCAACTTGTGTTTTTTATTTTTGTTTTGAACTTTAAAACATTTTTTTCCTAATTATCTTGGACCAACTCAATCAAATTCTAAATTGGACTTTCTATTAATTTCTAGTTATAAGGTTTTGACAAAGTACTTGCAGATTATTTCAACGATTTGTTTGGTTCAAAAATTCGAATAGTGTGATTTAGAACTTTATGATTTAAATCGGTGAGTTCTAAACTTTGTGGTTCAAACAGTGGTTTTGAATCAACGTTTAAAACATAAAGGTTTAAAATAAAAAATAAAACATCATATCAAGTTTAAAACGAGAACTAGTGTTTGAAAAACTATGGTTTATGAAAAAAAAGAGAATGAGGATGGTTTTTATTGTAGAAAATGATACAAACTATATGAACTTGAGAGGATAAAGTTTAGATTTTCTGTATTTTAGTTAGTTTAAAGCCATATCTATAGTTTAAAATGGTGTTAATTATTACTCTATAAAATACTAATATGAAACGCCACTATAATTTGAACCAACTTAAATTTATGCACCATAGGCCACATAAGAAGCAATCGACTCCACCACCAGCTATGAGTTTCGTCAACTTCGTATTGATACGTGGCCTAACTCAAAAAAAAAAAAAAAGAAAGAAAAGAAAAGAAAAATCTATATGAAAGGAAAAACTCAAAGTAGGTTTCTTTTCTGTGTTTTCTATTCAAAATTGCATTTTTCTTCTCTCCTTTTTCCGTTTAGCTCTTCATTTTAATGAGGCCCGGCAAAAGTGGTTTAAGCATTGAAAAGAGTAAGAACTTTTTCTTTTTCTCTCATTGTCGTTTCTAGGTATTCAATTTTTTGACCTTTTCATTTATCAAAAGAAGAAAAGAGTGTGACCTTCCTTGCTTTACATGCTCATTCTTTCTTTATATTTGCTTCTGGAATTTATTATTATTATTATTATTATTATTATTTGGTGTAATAACAGAAATACCATTTTATATAACTAGTTGAAACGGCATGTAACGCCCCTATATGGGGGTTAACAGTTTTTAATGAGATAAAATAAAAAATAAATAATAAAAGTAAAACCTTAAAAATAAAATTTGCCCGGGACTTAAATGAAAACTCTCAACTCAAAAATAAAAATATAAACGACAATTAAACCACAGTTTTAATGTAGCACCTTAAATTTAATAATATAAACTGTTGTCATCATCATTTTAACCCTCATCACATTGTAATACAGTCACAGAAAGTAACAATTGATGCTTACATTATCATGAAGAACATTCTCAACAATTGAAGCAGTCCCAATGTAATATAGCTACATCACTTCCTCAACTATATTTCTCGTAGCCACCTCACACTTAGTGAGTCCTGAAAAGATATAAACATAAGGGTATGAGCAACACTATGCTCAGTAGAGAAAGCCATTACTCACCTTTAGGTTTTTATCATTACCACATTAAAATCTGCATGGTTAGTAAGTCACATCATATTCCAGATTATGAGGTTTATTATGATCACATCTTATGGATACCGTAGTTAATCATTACCAAGTGTCATAATTACACATTTATACAAATATTACCAATCATCATTGTTCCTAGGTATCCATGTTAAATTGAGTATCACTCAACTCATCGAAACCCAAATGGGCGCACTTGATCACCCTATAAACATTCCAAGGGTGTTCCGGTGAGGGGACATCAAGCCCCGAGTCCTCACCAAGTCGATTCCTGTACAGTGTGTTCTGGGACTTTCAACCCAAGGAAGCGTCATCGCCTTCCCCCTATTTTACCTTTTAGGGTATTCATGCCCAAGGACGTAACCGTCGCCCTCTTCATGTCTCACAATTTCTCTATATTGAATCATTATCAATAGAGTTAGTTTTCCTAACCATGCTTCTCAATTTATAACATGTGTCAATTCATTATGTTCCTCGCCGTACAATACAAGACGAGTCCATGTCATAGTTTCATATGTGATAATCATATAATATCAGTTCAACATAGATATATATATATTGCGGCAAAACAATCAATTTTAATTCTATAAAAACCTCACAAAAGATGAGTAATAGAATCCCTACCTTTTAAGCTTATCAACAGTCTCTTAGTCCTGGAATCAATTAACGTTAGCTCCATACTCCCTTGATCCTAAGGCGTGCATAAGGACAATTAAAACTAAAGCACAACATACAACTACATTCATAAAATTTATTTTAATTTAATCTTAGAATTTCAAGAAATAACCACTGCCCATAGAGGTATTATAAAGTTTAACAATATAAATTTTCTGTCTAGGGCATATACACTTAGACTTCATACATATGCTCCAAAATAGCAACAAACATATACTTAGGTTTAAGAACGCAAATTTGAATAATCCTTTAGTATAAAAGAAAATTTATAAATGAAAGACTAAATTTGTTCATAAGATTCTAACCTCAGATTATGGTTAGTTGGAAGCTTGAAATGGCTTCAAAACAGGTTCCTTTAGTTCGGTATGACTGAAATTCTTGCTCAAATGGAGGTGATGGTGGCTGATTTTTATGGCTGCCTTGAAGAAGTTCTCTAAGTATTTTGCTTCAGCAAAGAAATGAGAAGAAGAGTGTGGGAACCGTGGAAGAGAAAGGAAGAAAAGATGAAGTCTTTGAAGAGAAGTGATGGAAACAATTATAGAGGAGACATGTTGAAGCATGTCACGGAGGAAATAAAGAAAATGAGGGTCAAGAGTAGTTGGAAAAGATATCCTTATGTCTCATCTAAAGACTTTAACACATATAATGCCAATATGACATTTTTGAGATTTATTAGAAGTTCTAAGACTTTTTAGTAATCATACTAAATAAATATAGGAGAATTTTAAAAAATTTAAAAATAGATAAAAATAAATATTATAAAATAAATTTAAATGAAGCAATTTTTTTTATACATTAAAATTAATTTAATTACCTCAATACCCGTTAGGAGAATAACGGGTGTCACAGCTCTACCCCCCTTAAAGAAATTTCGTCCTCGAAATTTCAATTCTAGTAATACTAGTAAAAATTATGATTCCACTATGATTCCAATTCTGAGTCTAAACCGTTAATGTTGTTTGTCCTCCAAATTTAAGTTATCGTATCTCCACTTATTTACTTGCATAATAAATCTTACTCCTAAATCCCTCAATGAGAGTATTTCTGACAAGTTTCAACTTATAACACCGTATAATAGTCTAAAAATCTGATCAGGCATACATATTGACCATATCATGATTCCAGTCCTTCATTGTCCATGGACCGTGATTTACAATCACATTTAAGGAGATTGCCAGAGAAATTTTATATACTTCATCTTTAGGTTCCTTTTCCTTTTTGAGTAAGGAAAAGTCAAATATATTTGATTTCATACCTCAACTAATAAACTAAAACATAATCATAAAACATATATCACAAACCCTTTTATTCAAAACTATACATTAAACTTATTTATAGAGATATTAAACGGAATCTCAGAGTTGCAAACATACCCGACATATTTTTCATTAAACAGCTATCCTCATGACACAAACATTCAACCCAAATACTATACTCATATTTCATATGGAATATCCCCATAACTGACTCTGGTACTTCCACATAATATTAACAGAATATTACACATTACAAACATAATACGGATACGTTTCGAGAGTACAAGGCACTCCGTATACCAGCTATCCATATCATGCATGCTTATAGGATACAAAAACATCGATAAACAAAAGATCGGACCTTAAGAAGGATGCGTTTCGAGAGCATCAAGTACTCCGTATCCAGCCATCCCGGCATTAGGCTCAATGAATCTAAAAGATTGAACAACGACGTACCACAAGAAACACAGAATACAAGGTAAACGGTTATTCGTAACACACGAAATACGGACACACATGCCTACATGCCAAAGATAAAACAAAAAGATTACAGATGGAGATTCAAATCAATTGGCCGCTCCCGGCTTTCCCTTTCCCATTCAAGCTTGGATGTTGCAGTGTCGGATTCTGGATGTATGATTTGCATTTTATCTATCAATTCCTCAGCTGTTGAAGCAGTGACAAAGATTTGTCTCTCCGATTCTGTAGTGATGTTTTCTTCCACAGCGTAATCTAGAAATTTCAAAAGACCGTCATAAAAACCCTTTACGTTCAGCAGTCCCAAAGGTTTGGAATAAAAGCCCAACAATTGCCCACAAGCAACTATAAATATTTCCTCAAGAGTAGCTAGACCACCAGGTAATGCTATAAAAGCATCAGAATTATAGATTATGTCTTTAAAATTTTTAGGGATACTCCTGACTCCTTCTCCCTTACCTATGGCTTCCTTACAAAGGTTTCCTTCAACTGGAATATGAGGCCAAATTCTTACATCAGTAGCGTCGCTAGACCTAGCTGCTAGTGCCATATTTACCATCATTTTTATACTACCACCCCCATAGATTATGTTAATCTTCTTGTGTGCTAGGACTTGCCCTAAGTGATTTGCAGCTTCTAAATAAGCTTTATCTTTTCCAAGGCTGGAACCACAAAAGACACAGACATTCTTTATTTTCTTCGTGGACTGGGAGGTAGACATATTTGGTTTATAGAAGTGGTTGCTTAATGTCTGCTCCACTTAGACTTCGGGTTCTACATGAGATTTTAAAGATGAGAAATATACAAAAAGGGCTAAAGAGATAGACGAGTAGGTAATGAAAAAGTAATCCAAAGATTTAAACAAAATCTTGTGCGGATAAGAAAGTAAGATAAGGTGATTGATAGTTTACAGAAAATCTGATTCACTTTTTGAAAAAGATTAGACTCTAATTGTATAACTTTTGACAATTGAGAACAATTCGACAGAAGACCCTCTTGACACAACTATAGACTTTTTGACAAATATACACCAAGTCTAGAAATTTAATATAAACGACAAATACTGTAGAACTTTTGAAATTTGAGACACAAATCTTGAAATATCTGGATAAGCTTTTCAAAATTCAAACATATTACTGTACCGTATGTAACGTGTCTGATAAGATAATATATTTTATTATATATATATTTAAGAAAATCATAAATTAAATAAGATATTAACACTTACTGTATCAATCTAATAATCACAATTATTTCAAACACAAAAGCAAATATTCTGAGTAAAAGAAAAACACAAACTGTTGAACATCAGCTAAAACTGCTTCAAATAAGTAAAGACTAAATAACCTTTATAGAGCGATGACTTATTTTCCATCCAGTTTTCTTATGGCTTGGCAAACAGGATCTAGAAATACCATATTCCTGAGGCGTTGTCTTTCTGTATAAAATTTAGGCCAGAGTTTAAAAATAGCTCCTTGAACATATCCACTAGGGTGACCGTGGAGAGGAGGATGGATGCTATCCAAGTTCTCCTTTGAAAGTCCATTCCTACAAAACCTTATTTTATCCTCTCTATTCGTAGACATATAACCAGGTGAAGTACATTTACCGTTACAATTTTGTCTTCCACATTTGTTACAAGTGACCACGATGGCACGAGCTCTTCTTTTCATTGCACTACGACTGGTACCTGTTCCTGGTAAACCGACATCTTGACTAAAGTCACTCGGACGGATTTTCCCCTCTATTAACATTCTCACATCACAAGGGATGCCAAAACGCATAAGAATCCACAACCGAGTAATTCTAGCCTTGTATTTCTTTCTAAGAATCTTTTGGGAGAGTGATGGGAAATACTTTCTCAGGTGTTGGTACTTTGGGTCCATGATGAGATGAAAGAAGAGTAAATAGAAAGGAAAAATTAAGATAGTAAATTACAGAATCCTAGAATTCCTTCTTCTTTTAGAGAAAAAGAAGAATTTCTAATGAAAAAGAAGAGGATTTGCGATTTAGAGAGAAAATAACAAATTAAGAGAGAAAAAGTGAACTCGGAGAAATAAGCTCTTATGCACAGTAAACGTATATGTAAACAATGATTAAACCACTGTATATGACACGTATAGAAACCACGTGGGAGAGACAGTGTGAATCAAACTGATTTAAGATTTGAACTAGGCCCAAATGTTCTTAGTTGAAAATGGTCAGGTTGTTTCGGGCCTTAACACATTTAGAACGAGTTAAATAACAAACATAAAATTGAAAACCAATTTGTATAAATCTTAAACCCAATTCAAAGTCCACTATAGATAAAGTTAACTATAAACAACAAATCTAATTTAACGACAACAACGATCTTCCTGAATGATCCAGCAACTCAAATAATTTTGTTTTAATCAAAACCTTATTGAACAATGCATACACCCATATGTTATTGATAATACTCAACATCTATCAATGGATTCATCATCATTACTACCAAGGGTTTAGAATGCGACTAACCTTGAAATCAATACGATTTACGTCTTTCAACGTAGACCATATCAATGAACAAAGACACTAGATGTTACTACTTAAGAACATCTACAATCCCCACAATTCTAGTCATACAATATATAATTTCCTCATATAACAAAACCTTAGGTAACCAAAAGATTCACTGATACACTTAAATACAATGTACGTAACGAAATATTCCAATTTTGAGATTCATGCATTCTAGACTTTACACAGTCTCAACAGACCAAAAGTCTAACATTTATCTCTCTCAAGATTCAATACCATGATTCCCAACTTATATCATATTCCTCAAATATATAGAACTTTTAAGAAAAGACATTGACACTTATGTGCTCCATCGAATCCACACATAATCATTATTTAGGTTTGAATCAATTACGAAAAATTTGGCATATCTATGCCAAACTTTAAAATCAATAAGTCAAGTCTTATATTTCTTATTGTTTTTCACGAGACAAAAGGCTTTTAAATTCTCGTATCTACACGAATTTCTCATCGTTTATACGAATTAGATATGCTTATAGATCCTAATATTATACGAATCTCTCATAAGCATTCTACTTATAAACTCATTCCATATAATTATCATTCTCTTATAACTATTAATACTTTCCTTCTATATAATTATTGTACTCATATAACTATTGATATTTTCATTCTATGGCCTTTCCATGTTACATCCTTCTAGACTGTATAAATCAATGTGAAGGTTCATTTTGATGATGACAATGAAAATTCAGCTTCAAAACCATCTCAAAAATATATTTTTTTAAAGTGGTGCTACACTCCCTAGGTTAACCGAACCTAGGCTCTGATACCAAAAATTCTGTAACGCCCCTATATGGGGGTTAACAGTTTTTAATGAGATAAAATAAAAAATAAATAATAAAAGTAAAACCTTAAAAATAAAATTGCCCGGGACTTAAATGAAAACTCTCAACTCAAAAATAAAAATATAAACGACAATTAAACCACAGTTTTAATGTAGCACCTTAAATTTAATAATATAAACTGTTGTCATCATCATTTTAACCCTCATCACATTGTAATACAGTCACAGAAAGTAACAATTGATGCTTACATTATCATGAAGAACATTCTCAACAATTGAAGCAGTCCCAATGTAATATAGCTACATCACTTCCTCAACTATATTTCTCGTAGCCACCTCACACTTAGTGAGTCCTGAAAAGATATAAACATAAGGGTATGAGCAACACTATGCTCAGTAGAGAAAGCCATTACTCACCTTTAGGTTTTTATCATTACCACATTAAAATCTGCATGGTTAGTAAGTCACATCATATTCCAGATTATGAGGTTTATTATGATCACATCTTATGGATACCGTAGTTAATCATTACCAAGTGTCATAATTACACATTTATACAAATATTACCAATCATCATTGTTCCTAGGTATCCATGTTAAATTGAGTATCACTCAACTCATCGAAACCCAAATGGGCGCACTTGATCACCCTATAAACATTCCAAGGGTGTTCCGGTGAGGGGACATCAAGCCCCGAGTCCTCACCAAGTCGATTCCTGTACAGTGTGTTCTGGGACTTTCAACCCAAGGAAGCGTCATCGCCTTCCCCCTATTTTACCTTTTAGGGTATTCATGCCCAAGGACGTAACCGTCGCCCTCTTCATGTCTCACAATTTCTCTATATTGAATCATTATCAATAGAGTTAGTTTTCCTAACCATGCTTCTCAATTTATAACATGTGTCAATTCATTATGTTCCTCGCCGTACAATACAAGACGAGTCCATGTCATAGTTTCATATGTGATAATCATATAATATCAGTTCAACATAGATATATATATATTGCGGCAAAACAATCAATTTTAATTCTATAAAAACCTCACAAAAGATGAGTAATAGAATCCCTACCTTTTAAGCTTATCAACAGTCTCTTAGTCCTGGAATCAATTAACGTTAGCTCCATACTCCCTTGATCCTAAGGCGTGCATAAGGACAATTAAAACTAAAGCACAACATACAACTACATTCATAAAATTTATTTTAATTTAATCTTAGAATTTCAAGAAATAACCACTGCCCATAGAGGTATTATAAAGTTTAACAATATAAATTTTCTGTCTAGGGCATATACACTTAGACTTCATACATATGCTCCAAAATAGCAACAAACATATACTTAGGTTTAAGAACGCAAATTTGAATAATCCTTTAGTATAAAAGAAAATTTATAAATGAAAGACTAAATTTGTTCATAAGATTCTAACCTCAGATTATGGTTAGTTGGAAGCTTGAAATGGCTTCAAAACAGGTTCCTTTAGTTCGGTATGACTGAAATTCTTGCTCAAATGGAGGTGATGGTGGCTGATTTTTATGGCTGCCTTGAAGAAGTTCTCTAAGTATTTTGCTTCAGCAAAGAAATGAGAAGAAGAGTGTGGGAACCGTGGAAGAGAAAGGAAGAAAAGATGAAGTCTTTGAAGAGAAGTGATGGAAACAATTATAGAGGAGACATGTTGAAGCATGTCACGGAGGAAATAAAGAAAATGAGGGTCAAGAGTAGTTGGAAAAGATATCCTTATGTCTCATCTAAAGACTTTAACACATATAATGCCAATATGACATTTTTGAGATTTATTAGAAGTTCTAAGACTTTTTAGTAATCATACTAAATAAATATAGGAGAATTTTAAAAAATTTAAAAATAGATAAAAATAAATATTATAAAATAAATTTAAATGAAGCAATTTTTTTTATACATTAAAATTAATTTAATTACCTCAATACCCGTTAGGAGAATAACAGGTGTCACACGGCATTTGATACGTTAAATTTTTTAAATATATTAATATGAAAATTTAAAATGTAGTTTTTGCATTCATAGATTTTTATCGAATTTTGAAGAACTATGTACTCTATTAATGAGAAATGGGATCCTAAAAAAAACAAAAGAAAAATATATCCAGTTTTTTCACTCGAATAAATTTGTATATGCCTAATTGATCTAAGTGGAGGTCTATTGTCACATCTTATTCTACTTTTTTCATAACCTGTTTAAAGCTAGGCACTAGTTAATTTTTGAATCTAAATTATTACTTTTTTACACCTCTCACATCCCAAAAGTCCCTATAGTTAAAAATTTTTCGTTCCTCCTTTTCCATCCAATTTAATTACCATAACATTTTCCCACCTTTCTTTTTGTTTATTTGTTGAAAAAATAAAATTTCAAAATTTACACTTGTAAATTCTAAGAAAAAGAAGTGATTATGAGTAAACTTTTCTTTGTTCTCATTTTTATGTGTTTAGAGAATTAGTTCAAACCAAATGATTTGAATTAAAACAGTATAAAAACTCCCTATTGTTATGATGTTTTACACCAATTGATTCAAACCAAGATTCCCAAACAACCTAGTATTCTTGGCACCATGGTCCATGTTTACAAATATTCTTGCTCTTGTCATAAAATTCATATAATTGGTTGCCCTCTTCTGATTAGGAAACTCCTAGATGGGAATGTCATGGAGGAGACCACTCAGAGCCCTCAACAGAGGCTATATCATAGCGTTCTACGATGCCCCATCAAGGACTCATTCAAATTACCCGAAACACATGGGAATCCTTCAAATTCCCCTTCTCGTCTTGAAGATCAATGCATACAAATGCCCCTAAAAATAAGGAACTGGTCGAGTTGATGAGCCTCCGTTATGGTTAGTTGTGGCACCTACTATTGAACGACATTGAAGATAATCTAGTCGATGTCGTTGGCTTGGCGATGGTACAATATAAACCTTATGTCATTTGCTATTAATATAATGAAAAACAACAAATATGTATATATTAATAGAATGCAATTCTTTTAAGACGTTAGGCATCGTGGTTAGAACTGTTTTTATTGTAGAATGTGAGAGCTTTACATTGTGTAACTTTTTTCTTTTTACCAAAAATTTAGTGATTAGGACTGCTTTGCCATGTTAGTGTGGTTTAAATTACTACATGAAGCGTGTCTGGACAGTAAAAGCATAAAATTTGAATACAGAACAAAATATGACCATGTTTCGATATATATTAAGAACCAACTTCATAATAAAGACAATTCGTGTACTATATAACAAATGGGTTCGTGTGCAAGAATTTAGAAGGGAAGTAAATAGAGTTACTGGAAATAACTTACCAGACAGCAACTCGAGTTGGCTCCTCTTCACAAATTGAGCCTGTTTATGGCCTGCTGATATTTCAACAGGAATATGAAGTTGTGAAAAAAAAAAAAAAGGAACAAAAGCGAAACATAAATTAAAATAAAATTTAAAAACTAAGTTAAAAAGCCACGCCTGGTGGGACTCGAACCCACAATCGTCTGATTAGAAGTCAGACGCCTTATCCATTAGGCCACAGGCGCTTGTTGTGTGAATTTCCTAAGTAACAAATAAGAGATAATATAGAAAGTATTGTACACCATTCTTCCGACCGAGTCCAAACTACTAAGCCCAGCAGGCTGACGTTCATATCTCTTCATGGCTAAGATGAGGCCCAATATTAAAGGGCCGTAACATATTTGCTTTAAATGCAAAATCTATACATGAATGGCAATGGATCCAATTATTTTTCATTTCTATTTTTGTGGTTTATTGAAATCACCAACGCCAAGCAGTACTCATCAGCAATGATTATGATCTCCACAAAAAAGAGAGGCCCCAAAAATGCCTGAGCACTTAAAGCCGGGACAGCTGGCTCATGAGCTCAGGCAGTTGACATTTTAATTGTAACTAAAATTTTAAGTTTAAAATTTATAATATATAAAAACTTTATATTGTAACATTTTAAGTTAAAGAACTATAATATATAAGAACTTTATACTATAGTAACTTTTTACTTTCTACTGTAACTGCCTAAAGATTTTACACTATTTACAATTAGAATTGATGAATTGAAATCAAAGTGCCAAATAGACACTTATAAGAGGTTTAGAGACTTCCGTTTCAATCAAAATTTTCAATTCTAACTGATTTTGCTACAATGTTACAGAATATAAATTGGTAAAATGTTCTCAGTTTAATTTTTCAGTTTTGTTTCATTTCCAAATAGCCTAATAGGCGACCAGAAGTCAGATCATTACAAAACCCAAATCCAATCCTCTTCTATCCTGAAGATAGGGGTCAATTACCCCCTTAGCATCAACTCTCCACAATAATCGTAGCCAATATTTGAGTAGTTAACCAAGCTTAATAGCTTCAAAAACATCCATCATTTCGGTATGTGCAAAACTAAAATTCTTTTCCAAATTTGAATGATTGCTCCAACATTTCATCGGGATAGTTTTCAAATTTGAAATGATTTTTGGAATATTTCCGGTATATGACTTCTGGGTCTCTGGCATTATTTCTCCGATTTGGATGATTAGGAAGCTTCGGAATGTAGTGATCTTCAAAGATAAAAACTTTTTCTAGGCATCAAGTCTCTTGTTTTGCTTCGAACTTGTATTCAAGAGGCTAATTTCCTTAACTCGGGCACTATCACCAATTACCGGCTTGATTTGATGGTTCTGAAACCATTCAATGGAGTGATTATTGATTTTGTTATTTTGGATGGATTAATTCAATACTGATGGTGGGATCTTCAGAACATTTTTGTTTTTTGTTTTTTTGGTCTTTTTGCTTTTTGCATAGGGTTCTTTGCTAAACCTTTAGTAAATTTGCATGCTTTTGAGAATTGATGGGAGTTATTACTGCTATTGATTTTGCTAGTCGGTTCAAGTGAAATCACCTTTAGTTTGAATGTGATTCCACTTATGTTGTTGAATTGTTGTTTTCTAAAAATAGATTAGTTATTTGGCAGTCTATCTCTTGTTGGAATCTTCCTGTTAGTTTGTTGGATAAAATTTTTTTGCGAAGGTATCATGGATGCCAGGATCTACACAATCAAACAATCGAAAAAAAGTTAACATAACAAAGAAAACATTGAATATGAAAATAATTGGGGCCGCCAACCGTTGCACAGGGCATCTCTTCACTATGGAGTGACTTATAGCATCAAAAAGATGAAAGATTACATGCAAAACATGAATAGACAAATGAATGAAAGCAATTATATAATAAAGATCATCCATACCAAAATATAAAATGATTTACCTTAAGTGTTGGGCTACATTTATTGATACTTTTGTATTTTCCTCCTTTGCGAATAGAAAGAAAGTACATCGCGTCCGTCCTTTTGTTTTCTCTTGCTCTCTCAATTCTTTTCTTTTTTCTTTTTCACTGTTTATCCAATTCATAGTACTAAAATGGTGCAACTTTTACACTAAAATTGTGTAACTATTACATCAAACAGTAACTTCATCTCCAATCTATTACATCATTTTTACCACGAAAAAGAATATTTCTGGTATATTGAATTTCATTTTATTTTTTGTATTACTTTTTACTAATTCCTTACTATTTAACTATTTCACCAATTATGTCCAAGTGCAATTTTTTTTATGTTTTGATTCAATAATATGTTTTATTATTTAACGATGTCATAGAAACTAATAGACTAATAAATTAACTATAAGATAATACAAAAAATATGGGACATAAAATAAAGGTTTTTTAGTAGCAAAAAGTAATTAATTTTATTGAAAATTATAAAATTAGGATCAAAAATTAAAAATTAAAAATTTAAGTTGTAGAGTTCTTCCATAAATTAAGAAACTTTAAAAAACAAACAAAAAAAAAAAGTAAAATAACGTACATGTACGGTGACACATCAAATTTGACATACCAATGTTCATTTCTGTCCTCCACGCTAAATTTACGTGAAGAAATGGTGCCTTCTTTGGAGACAAAATCAACCCAAAATGACGTTATCTCATTTTTGTCTCTTCCCTCTACTCTGGTTCCTCTCTAAGGGGTGGTAATCTATTGTACAGTTTTTAGATCAATCCCACGTCTCTACTAAGGGGACACTTTCTCACTTCTTTATCCCACATGGCTGGAATCACATTCTAAGTCGTTTCGTCGAGACCCACGTTCAAGTCACTGATGGTTGCTTCTCCTCGTGAGTTGAACTTTGGGCTCAATGGATTTCTTCTCTTGGGCTTTGGATGATTGAAAAGTCTTTGGGCTTTGCATTTTAAGTAGGCTGGTATCTTAGCTTTCTGCCCCTTACAGTCATCATATTTTCCGTCAAGGACATCATATGTTACCAACAAGCTTATTTGTGATGAGCTTGACTTAGAAGATACTTCTTGGTGCGGGTTCAAGACATTAATTTTTGCATTAGTTTTTGTATTACACCGTCCTCTAAAATTGTTTACTGTTGTTTAGTTTTATTTTTTTGTTTTCTTTGACCATTGGTCTTTGTTGGCTTTGGCTGTTTTCTCTCACTTTTTAACAATTTCATAATTTTCTTTTCTTATAAATTTTATTGAGTTGGGAATATGACTTTCTCTCTCTCAAAGGTTTTTTTTTTTAATGATTCTTTTCTTCTTTCTGCTTACAAATTTTAACTAGGTCCTCCCTACAACGTATTTTGACAGTGGGCACGAAATGCTAATTACACTCCAACAATTATCAACCAATTGAATTATAAATAAATAAAATATTATATGTTATAATCCTATTTCTCTCACAAAAGATGGCCCCACCTGTAAAACCCACCTGTAAAACCCAGATAACGTCCTATAAGTAGACCTATCTTTTATGAGAGCGTCGGACTAAAGCCCTATATGACAAATAATATTGCTGATAAATTCCCCCTTCCCATCTTGACTTTGTCATGTGATCAATATTTCCTGCCACCTCAAGAATACCATTACGAAAAAAATAAAATAAAAAAAATAATCCACGTACCTAGATTTTCTAGAACTTGTATTGTGGCTCGAGTTGGAATCAAAATACAAGTTTTACAGACCTTAATTTCCTCTACATTACTAAACACTTGTTTGTTTTTCCATTTCTTCTTAATTATTACATTAATTATGATTTTTCAGCTGCACGTGGCTGCACAGAACTAATATTATAACTAGCTATTATTTATCAATTCCGTCCGAATTCTTCTCTCTTTTTTACTTGTTTTTTTATTATTTTTTTTAGTTTTTTTGCTGCGGCTGCTATAAGAGAAAGAGAAATACACACATGCACATAAATCTTATTATAAAGTATGTAATTGTTACTTTTATAATACACGCGCTTGACACTTTTTAACAAACATTCTATCATTAGAGTTGGATTCAGAATATGAAAGTTTGTTCACAGTACTTTTGTAATTTTTGCCTCAATTAACCATGATCTACTTGAATTGGAGTAGGACCAAAAAAAAAAAAAAAAAAAAAAATCGTCCCATATATACTTTAATGTTCTAGCTGTTACTGGCCAGCAAATATATGTATATGCAATTGCTAGCGCTATATATATATATAAATTTGATTAAAGATCGATGACCAAGTCTGCAAACTGGTTCCATAGACTTAACTGCAGATCACCAGGATTTCAGCCACAGTACTGGTCCAATATTCTTTAATTGTTGTTGTTATTATCATCATTAAGAATAACCTCTCTGTTCACTTAATGGCTCAGCAAGTATATATAAACAACAGCTATACATGTCTCTTTGTCTATGAATATATATTTATATAGTGACAGAGCCCGGCTTCTGTTCCAGTCAATGACGGAGAGACATGGAAGTGAGGTGGGGCTACCTGCCTTGCTCACATATTGAAATTTTAACTTTTACCTTTAATTTTTGTGTAAGATTTTGGTTATGTCGTTACTAATTTCAATTGTGTCCCTACTTTATAGAAAAAGTTATAAGTGCGCCCCCATATAACAGTTGAAACATATAATTGTTTTCTTATAAAATGAAAAATTTATATCAGACTTTTTTTAATAATAGCCTAAATGAAAATATTTTCTGGCTCCACCACTTATTTCAGTCGAAGGCATGCACTGGATTTTTTTTTTTTTAAAAAATACTCAACTGGACAGCTACCCCATTAGTCCTCAAGTGGCTCCGCGACTGAATATATACACACATATATATATATACACACACATTCACTCTACAAAAATGTATAACTATTATCAAACAAATGAAAGAATTTCTCCAGGAAATGCCCTCTTAATGGCGAGTAGACAGTAGGAAAAGCAGGTTGGTGCAAACTGACGTACAATGAATAGTAATAATAACAAGAATAGTTATACACATATGTGGCTATTCTCTATATCAACCTACGCAAAAACGAGAGAGTTAAGATATTGACCTATAGTTTTTAATGATATACAACCGTCCACACTTAAAAATTTTGCAGACTTATAATAAACTGATAATGACCCTGCAATGGTACTATCTACAGTGCTTTAGAACTTGCAGAGTTATATAAATATATAGATATATACACACACAAATATATATATATATATATATAAACATTCCCATACATAAAAGTACATGCTTTTGAAAAAGCATGCAAAGAAAAACTCTCTCTCTCTCTCTCTCTCTCTTTTCTTTCCTACAGTTACTAGAGTTGAAATTTGAAGGGGATTTTGCAGTGATGTAAAAGAAATTGTACTGTCAACGAATTAAGTTTTTTTTTTTTGCTGCAAATGGGAATGAAAAAAAGGGCCCAGAGTAATACTGGTAGCGTGAGAAAGGAGGGCGCAAAAAAAAGAACAGACAATAATGAAAGAATGGAAACCTACAGTGACTATTCGGTCTGTGTAATTTTGGTGCAAGTAATTTTTTGTTTTTGTTTTGTTTTTTTTTTTTCCCCAATGCTAGTGAATTGTTTTGTTTTTTTTTTCTCCAATGCTAGTGAATAATATGGTGAGAAATAATAGATTGTCGTTTGTAAGGGGACCACTTTCTCAAGGTTATATAGTTGTCTGCTTGGGAGGCTCTTTCTTATTAATAGCAAATGAATTAATTTAATTTAATATGTATTTGTTGTGTCTTAAATACATAGTACTTTTATATATATTGGGTGTTCACAAAGAGTAGTGTGTCTTTTGTTCTCAAATGGGGCCCTAAATTTACTAGCAGAGAAAATTAAGGTTACAAAATCAAAACAATTTCTTCAATATTATGGTAAAAGGAATAGTATCATTATGTAAATATTAGGTGAAAAAATTGAATATTGATGGTCAGTCCTCCATGTGCACTTCAAATGTACATATCGTTTGTATAATATTTTTATATAAATATAGTGTTACAATTTGGTGTATTCTATAGCTATTATGCTAAAGAGGATTCCCGGTTTTGGAGTATTGCAAATCATATCATGCAGGGATAGAATTTTCTGACAGTTGTTTGCATGTTGAGCATTGTCGTTTCTTTTTTTAAAAAAAGAAGATTCTGGGTGAGAACTAGATTTTGTGTAAATTGCAAGGTATTGAATATGATGTCAGCAATGAGGCAAATCATATCAGACAACGTGAAATTTCTTTTTCACGTTACAAAAAAGTGTAGTACTCAATAATGTTATAAACATGTTTATTATTTTATTTTATGAACACATATTTTCTGCTTGCCTTAAAAATATTTACTTGTTTCCTTTTGGTTCCAAATATTTATTTTTCCAAATTTAATTAGCTGCTAGATTGACATTTTAAAATGTTCAGTTTTAACGTATATGTTTTAATTTCGCAATAAAGTTGAAACTTATTAGTTCTAACTGTTTAAGTGTAAATCTCTTATATGTTATAATGTGAGTAAAAATATGTTACAATATAAAGTTCTCACATGCTACAGTATTTTGTTTCAACTACGTTTTTAAACACAGCAAAATGCCCATATTTTTATTTGTTGTAAAATATTATTACCTATCTTTTTTTAAAAAATAGATTTAAAGTCACAAAAATTGTGCCACCTAGTTTGGATTTTTTAATTTATATATATTTTATTTTTAATGTTCTTGTTGTTTAACTATTTTGCCTCTTTGAAGACTTTAGTGTCATTTCTGTGCCACATTTTATTAATAAACAAATTAAATTCTGTATGTTTCAGTATTGTCAAGATGGTTAGACTTCTAAAAATGGACTTCAATTGCCGAACTCAAAAGCCAATCAAAATACATTTTGTCTTTTTCAGAATTTATGGAAAGTTCTCGTGCTTTGTTTATAAATGCGACTCGTTTGTCTTTATACATACAAAGGCATTCAACAAACCGGCTAGCATTAAAAATTATGGTGTAAAACTCATGACAATGGGAGAGCTATATTATAATAATTTTTTACTTTTTATTATAATGGTTGAGAATTTTATTTTATAGTTAGTTATAAATTGTTTTCAATCGACTTCTTAAATGTCCTTTACACTACAATTTATGTTTGAGATTAAAAAAATGTTTAATAAAATCAATTTTAATTAAAATTATTATAATATTTTTTATGATAAATAAAATAAAACTTTCATATATTATTATAATATAAAAATAAAAATATAACATAAAACTTTCATCTATAAAAGTTTCACGTTTAACCGTCTATCCCAATCACTTACAATTATTTACCCGTTTCTCGCACTGTAAAAGCTACTTATAATTTCAACTGTTACAGTTATGACTTTTCAGACTTTTTATTCCTCTACGTTTGGTCCCTGATACGTATTCGTGAAAACAGAGTTACAGTTGAACAGTTTAAAGTTAGTTACCATAAGTTATCAAGAACCGGGAAAAAGAGAGAGAGATATAAAAAAGAGACTTACAAAGTTGCTGCAGATTTACCAGTAAGGGTCAGCATCACCGTCAGCTCTTAATCCACCTAGGAATGTGTGCCAAGAGACAGTGAGAGAGCGAGAGAGAGAGAGAGACTATACCAACAAGGCAAACAGCTAGTGCCCATCAGAATTACAACCCAAGAGAGCAATGTCGCCATCGAATAATATAGGATAGTAGGCCCCGGTTTACTACTCACTTCCCAAAACCACTTCGCTATGCTATATGGCACATTCGGAAATCTGCTCGTTAAGCTTACCGTGTGTTTGAAACGCTAATCCAAACTTATCAATTTAAACTTTTAATGATATAAAACTTTTAGTATTTATTATACAAAATAAAAAATTACAAAGCTTTTATATGTTACTGTATTTAAATTTATTTTTTTCAGTTTAAACTAATTTGTTTAATATCATATGATTATTATCACCACTCTCCGTCATATATGTACCCACACATAAGAGTTTATTTGAAAACTCAATCCACATTTATTACAATATTTTTCTATAAAATTTAAATTGCTACGGTATATATTTTTGGTGAAAATTATTAATTTGAATTAACTTTATTATACTATATTAACACTGAAATCTGATCACCAAGCTTATAATTGTAACCACTCTTATATACACACATACACGTACAAATCTCACCTACGGTGACAAATTCCTATTGCAAAAAAAACAAAAGTACATCTGATCAACTGTGTTAATTATTGATCAGGGGAAGGGTTTTATTTATCTATTTGTTTTTTTTTCCTTTTAATTCTGACAAATGTCATGTGAGGGTGGGTTCCATGGCTTAGTCTTTCCAGAATGTAAAAAAAACTAAAAAAAATTTGAGCAAAAGAAAAGGAAGAAAATATTCCGGTCAAAGAGAGAGAAAGAGAGATATGAAAACTGTTCAATGCACTATTATAATTTTCCACCTTGCCCTCCAAGAAGAACCGTTCCCCACATTAATCCCTGGGCCCAGTTCCAATCTCCACCGTTAGATCCCCACCTTTGACCTTTTGAGATGATGATCATCATCAGCAAGATCAAACGGCCGGAGCCCCCACATGATGGGCGGTCTCTATTAGATATCATAAATAATGTTCATAAATGAGTTCGTGAGTCTCCTCTGTAAAATGTATTCCCTTGTGGGGAGGGATTAAAATAATAAAATATATTAGTGGCATCTTTGCTATATATAAAGTCCATTCTCATTTCCCACTCACAAAAACTGAAGAAAAAAAGAGAAAAAAAAAAAAACTATTGCAAAAACTTCCCTTTCATTTCAAATTTCTTTTCCAATCTTCTTATCTCTGCAACGCACTCCATACTTGTTCTCTGCTTACTTTCAGACTTTCCCATTTCTTTCATCGAATCCCACTTCCATTAAAGACTTATACTTTGAGCTTTCATCATGGACGTTGAGATGATAAAGTCATCATCATCAACGACAGGAGATCATGATCATCACCGCCAACTCCATGACATGATGACAATCATGATGCAAATGGAGAAGCCGACCCCTGATCATCACCATCACCATCACCATCACCATCATCAGTTAATCTGCGACGTCCCTTATCCTAACACTACAACGCCGTTTCTGGACATCAACTTCTCCGAGCCTCCTTTGTCGACGACAAATATATTTACTGTCGTTTCTTCTTCTTCTTCTTCTCCTCCACCGTCCATACAAACGACAAGTGCTCTTCTCAACCCGGCAATAAGCCCCTCCGTTTCGTTTTTGGGAAACCCGATTCAGGAGCCAATGACTCCTCCTCTTCAGCCCATCAGGAGCTTCAAGAGCGCGGGTGCAATGGCGAATATGGGAAATAATAATATCAATGACAACAATATTCCTCATCCGTACGATAAGAGGAGCAATTCGATGGCGGCGATGAGGGAGATGATCTTCGGGATCGCGGCGATGCAGCCGATCCACATCGACCCCGAATCGATAAAGCCGCCGAAGAGGCGGAACGTGAAGATATCGAAGGACCCTCAGAGCGTGGCGGCGAGGCACCGAAGGGAGAGGATAAGCGAGAGGATAAGGATCCTGCAGAGACTGGTTCCCGGAGGAACTAAGATGGACACGGCGTCAATGTTGGACGAGGCAATTCATTATGTCAAGTTTTTGAAAAAGCAAGTTCAGACGTTGGAGCAGGCCGGGGCTAATAGGCCCGCTGCCGCCACGGCCGCAGCGGTGTCCGCGGCAGGGGGTGGTGGAGCGGTAGGGTTTCCAGCAGGGCCCGCGAATTTGGCCGCCGGGAACCTGAATTACTCCGCGTTGTTGAAGGCCTACCAGCCTAATATTTCGGCTCCAACGCTTAGATGAAATTAAGTGAGGAAAAGGTGGTTTTAAGAAGGTTAATTTTGTGTAGCTTAAAGTGTATTATTGTCAATTACATGGGGTTTTGATGATGGGGTTGTAAAGAAAGTGGTGATGATCTTACTGATTACTTCTTGTTGATTTCTGATGATAATGTTTCTTTTTAAAAAAAAAAATTATTTTGTGGGAAGAAATTGTTAATTATGCATGTTTTTTTTTAACATATATATTGCTATTGTTGAGAATAGTTCTAGTGCCTCTATTTGTATATATCCATGCAGTGACATGAGAACATGACTAAATATCCCAACAAATTCTCTTTTTTTTTTCACCCTAAAGAATTTCAATCACAATTAGAAAATTGATCAACGAGAGAACAAAATAGACCAATAACACACACACACACACACACGCGTATACGTAAGAAATATATATCACGACTTGTTCAAGGGTTGGTGGAAGATATAAATGCCACGGAAAATATTTTGATTCTCATATATTAAGTGCTACTAAAACTTTCATGAAGATTATTGAAACACGACAATGTTCTATAATTTTTATCGTTCTTAGTGTTGACATATTATCTAATGACCAAGTCCAAGTAATTTTAATTATATATAATGCAGTTACTCGTGAAAATTAACTGCATTGGGATTCATCATCATCATCATCATTATTATTATTATTTATCAACAGCAGTTGAGACATTAACTGTCTTTCACATCAAATTGAAGAAGCCAATCTTTTCTCTCCATAACATAAGGAACGAAATTCAGTCGATCGGTATGTAAGAAAAGTGTGTACTTAATAACTACGTTCTGGAGTACGGCTATAATATATTACATGTATAAGTCCGACTTTATCTTGTCGCTCTGAGCAGTAGAATTGATGATCTCATATATCGTACACATATGGAGGAAAGGGAAAAAAAAATTGAAGATTTCCATACCGCAAAGCAGCAAAAGGCTTGGGAAAGTGTGGCAGTAAAGCTGCTCATTTTGCATGACAAATATTAATGCTGCTTAAGATATGTATCAAACGGTAAGAATTTAATCATTTGTAAGCTCGAGGAATCTGATTGCTTGTAACAAGTAGATATTTCTTCTTCTCGTTAGTTAACAACTATATAGCTAGAATATTTTTCATTGCATTGATTTTTTTTTTCCCTAATGCTATTGTTTGCATGAAGCAATTGAGAGAGTTGTTAAAGTCACGTTTAGCTATGGGTGGATATAGGGTGTGTTTGACAGCCTTGTTTTAACTATATAGTTAAAACTGTTAATGTAAAGCTTTTATATGCTACAATATAAAGCAAAAGTAGACTACAGTATAAAGCTCTCACATGTTACAGTAAAATCGTTCTAAATTTTAATTATACCTGTGTTACCAAACACACTCCAAGTTAATGATGATCTAGAAAGCCAACTAAATAAATACCAATAAAACCAAGAAATAAAGACACAAAAAATAGTCCTAAAATTCCAGTCCGAACTCCATGCCATGTTTACCTCAATGTATGATAGCAAAAGTTAACAATGAGATCTTAGTAACTAGTATTCTTCTTGCATTGATCTTTAAGGAGAAAATTTTGATAATCATGCAATTGCTTAGAAAAAATGGAATTAGAAGTTTCAAGGTCTTCCCAGAACTTGACCGAGTATAATAATTTGTGAAAAGTTGTGACCCCTAATCTAAAACTTATAAAATTGGCTTCAAGTAGTGTCACCCCTTGGGACCCGAGAGATGATGTGGCAAGTTAATTAGTTTAATTAATTCAAATTTATTAAGTTAAAAGTTAATTATTTTAGGGAATTAGTTAATTAATAAAAATGTGATAGATTTAAAATTTTTTAAACAAATATTTATAATAATAAAACCAGTAAATAAAATAAAATGAAATAAAATGGTAAAGAGAGAGAGGAAATGCTCATTGGGTCCCACCGGGTCTACAACTTGTGCACACATATAGTATCGATAATAATTAAATTACAACCACAGTCCAATATAGAAAAAGAAGTTAAAATAATACATGCCTTGATTAATTAATACAAATAACCTACTTGGTGTCTTCTACTGCTCGCGAGTCTGGTCAGTAGACTCTTTGTTGATCCTAAGCTGGATCCTACCTAGAGAGGAAAGGTTTGAAGTTAAAATATAGAAAAAGAAGTTAAAATAATACATGCCTTGATTAATTAATACAAATAACCTACTTGGTGTCTTCTACTGCTCGCGAGTCTGGTCAGTAGACTCTTTATTGATCCTAAGCTGGATCCTACCTAGAGAGGAAAGGATTGAAAACAAATAAAAAGTAAGCGAAAGGCTCAGTAGGACTGGCTTACAAAAACATTCAATTTTGAATATAAATTCATCATTCAAGAAAATATTTAGAAAATAAAATTAAATAAATGAAGGGATAAATAAATTCAATAAATTCAATCATACCAAAACCGTTTATTGTTCGACCAAAAAGGATATTATTGTCTTTTCTTGGGCAAACCATAAGTATCACCATCGTAATGGTCCAACTAGATTTCGGGACCTGCCCCCAAGGTCGTACTCTATACCACCCGATCTCTGAGTATGACATCATGCTTATCTATGGATTTCTATAATTATTAAAAACCCATTTTACCAAGTATATTCATTTACATTCATTACACAGTTTATTATAAAAAATACCTCATTCTACTGTTTATGAAAACAACTAATAAAAATCACTTTTCAATCATTCATTGAAAATATTTTGAAAGAAATCTAAATGAGGCCAAAAATCATTTAAAAACTTGGCTACCAGAAAAAAAGGGTAGAAGTCCTACCTCAATATCATGCACTGGTGCCCAACACCATAGTCCCGCTCCGTTATATGTTAGCTCCATGGAACTACGAACAACCTTAAGTATAAACTAAGTTCGTCAATATCTAACTTAGGATATTCTACCCTACTATCAATCTCATGGTATCTTAGTGTGCCATTTATGTTTGTAAAATCATGTTATAAAGTTAAAATCTCAATCTGAGTTTAAAATGGAAAAAAAGGGTGAAAACAACAAATTTTTACAAAGCCCAGTCGGCCTGTCAATTTCCCTGGTCTGACCTACCGAACTACACAGTTCAGCCTGTCGGCCATCTAGGTCTGTCCTACCGAACCTGCTATGAGTTCGGCTTGCCAATGATATGAATCCGGCCTATCAAACTCGAAGTTCGGCCTGCTGAACTGGGAAAATTCTAAAAATTTCTAGACTCTGGTTTCGGCCTCCCCGAGCCCAAATCCTTATTTCCAAATTGTTTTCTCAATTCTCAAGCATACAAAACACTCATAGAAGATAGAAAAACATAATAGAACACTTTTAAACTAATTTAAACAAGATTTGTATAGAAAATTTCAAAGAAATCTGAAAATGAGAAAAATAGAAAAAAATAGAAAAACTTAATTTGAATCCATTTTTCATCAAATCAAGCCTAGATTCTAGATGTTTTGAGTCCCACTAACTTAGATTTAAGGTCCTCTAAACTTAAAGAAGCTCGGATTTCAAAATGTAAAGTAAATAAAAAAATTAGAAAAAAGTTTTAAAATTTTAAAAACTAACCTTGAATTGGACGTTTGAGGAAGATTTGGAGCTTGAATCCTAGCTCTTTAGCTTCAATCAAGCAAGAGGAAGACCCGGGCTTGAAGTCTTTGAATCAAAATTTGAGACAGTGAAGAGAGAGAGAGTGGCAGCAAGTGAGAGGGAGAGAAAGAGAGAGAAAGAGTGCCAAGAGAGAGAACACGAGAGTGAATGAAAGAGAGAGGGAGAGGAGAGACTAAATAAAAAAAAAAGATGGTGGTTTCACTGTGTAAAAACCGTGTGCCACCTACGGTTTTGCAAAAAAAAAAGAGGACGTAATTGGTATTTGATAAATTGTTTTGTTTCAAAATTCAAAATAACAAATAAAAATAATCAAGAATAATTAAAAATTATTAATATAATTAGAAATATCATTGATTTAGAAATATCACAAAATAGTCAAATTAAGTTTCAAAATACATTGTAGCACACTAATTCACCATTTTATATACTAATAACACTTAATTAATTTTTGGGTGTTACAAGTAGCGTAAAAAATAATAGGGGTTTGGATCATGGGCACGATATTATATTCTTGATCGATTCTTTTTTTTTTTTTTTTTTCTTTTGCCTTGCTATGGGTTGTTTTTGTTGTCTTTCTTTATTTCGTTTTGTTAACCCTTATGGTTCTAAATTTCTCTACTTCAATTCTTTTCTCAATAAATTAGAGGGGAGATTTTGATATAGGACAAGTAACCTATAGTCTTTGATACCAAATATAACCTCACTTTCCATTTATATAAAAAATGTTATAGTGCTAGAAATTTCTTATCTTCTACCTAAAAGGCACAAACCCACACAATAACTAGGCTAGAACGAGAATTAAAAAACCATTGTGTGTGCATGGCTGTCTATCATTAGTTTTAAAATGAACCGAATGATGAGCCTTTATGTCTTATTATCAAACTATAAATCTTTCTCTTGTATATATTTTGATTTAATATAGTATCAACTAAACAATGGTTACAAAAAAATGATGTCCAATCATTAATCCCTAACACGAGCAACCCCATGTCAAGGAAAAAGAAGGTTGTGGGGGGGGGGGGGGGGGTGGGTGGTGTGGGGGGTGGGGAGAGAGAGAGAGAGAGAGAGAGAGAGAGAGAGAACCACTCTAGATCTCTGTGGGTTTTTTGCAAGGAGCGGAATGGGAAGGTAGGTTGCCTCCCAAGGCAGGGTCGAATAATGAAAGTGTTCATGTCTCAAGGATCATGCCTCACTAACTACCATTTCTCTTATCTAGTCGAATCAAATCCAAAGTGACTACACCATAAATAAATTAAAGGAAAAATAAATATTTTTAAAATTTTTTTTGGGGTTTAAACCACATCTAGCAAATAAGAGGCCCCATGTGAGATATCCCACTAATGACCCAACATACTAAAAGAGGCCTCGGTTTTTAGAGAAAGGGGTAGTCCACCTTTTCATAAATTCACGAAATGCAATGGCTTTCTCCTCACCCCCCCTTGGCAAGTGCATTGTATCCTCTTCTGACACGCAACTATTTTTCTATCATTTTTCCATATTCCCCATCTAGCTACTTTCCCTTTTTTTTTGGTCGGATAACTTTCATATATCATATCCTTTTTGATAAGATAAAATGATTCACAACGGCCCACTGCTATTTTTTTCCCCACTTGATCATCTCTCTTTTATTTGTTTATTTATATTTGGGCTGGGTGTCACCAATAATTAATAATAACAAACCGGTGAAAATTTTTTGAATATTAAATTTTCAAATATGAGTTAAAAATTACCAAATTTGGCTGATGTTCACTCTTTTTTTATTTGACTTTATACCAATCGAAGAAAAAAAATAGAAGAAATTTCACTAGAAATGCTTTGGAGGTGCTATAGAGATAGGGAAGAAGTGAGTATAAATTAAGATAAGGTTATGAGAGTTAAAAAAACATTATTCTATTTTATTTTACGTTATATGTATAGTTATTTAAATATTGATGTAGCGCGAATGCATCTGTATGTAAGAATGCAGATAATAAAATGGTTGGTTGGTTGGTTGGTTGGCTGGATTAGATTTTTGCAGAGTACCCCAATTTAAAGGGGCAGCTGGTGGAGGACGCGGATCTAGTACTGTCTTTTATTAGATCATCAAAATTCTTTTCCATATGTCCCTTGACCCCATTTGCAAGGTGCGATGTATAAGGATGTTTTAGTATGATATATATATATATATATATGTATATGTATATATATATCTGTGTGTGTGCGCGCGCGTGTGTATTCATGCATAAATTAAAATGGAGAAAATTAAATAAAATAGGAAAAAGACAAGCAAAATAAAGCAATTTCATACAAGGTGTTCAATGCATTAATTGCGAATACTACAGAAAAAGTATATTAGTTTGGATATTTCCTATCAGAGAATTAAATAAAATGAAGCTTTATTTATTTTTATGGAAATTAAAAGAAGTACTTTATTTTCTTTTGAAAAATTGAATGGAGGGAAAGGATCCTCTATCGTTTGATGAAAAGAACAAAAGAAAATAATATTACTAGAAGAATGTTTTGAAATTTTGGTGGTACAGGAAAATCGTTTTTCATCTAATTCAGTTTTTATTCTTTTGCAGTGAAATTTACTTCTTCTTTTTTTCCCCTTCGCTGCTGTTTTAGAGACTTATCTGATTTAGAGTTCTTTCAATAATTTGGAATAGAATTACTTTCTTTTGATATATATATCATCTAAAAGGGGACTTTTCTAACAAGAATTTTCACTGGTGGTTCACATTTTTAAACTGTTAGATCTTATTAAAGTTATTTTTTTTTTTTGCATATCTGATGATTGAAAGACGAACACCTATTATTGGTTTTTTTTTTTTTTTTTTCAGTTTTCACTAGGAAACTTACCAATTTAGAAACAATAACTCCATAAAAAAAGGCCAAGAAACATTCACATGTGTTGAATTAATGACACATGTTTATCACGCCTAATAAAATAAATTTATTTTAATCTCTTTTTTTTTTTAATATATTGAAGGATTTCTCTTATCTGTTCAGCTAACAGAATTGTAAATATTGCATGGTTGTTGTCGTTGTTAGGGCTTAAAGCTACCACAACTATTGTCCTTTAATGGGATTCAGAACACACCAGGAAAGCTAGCTCGCATTCCCAAAGGAAAAGCCGAGAGGAATATTATCAAGTTAAGCCTTATAGTTCATTAGCATTATTTTATTTTATTTATATATTTTTTATGCTTTTGACCTAAACTTTTTCTATTTTGGGCATTTAATTAGATATACCTTCCAAGACGGCATAGACCCACTCATCTGGAATTAATTTCTTATTCATACATCCCTAAGTAAACAAATTGGGAATATGCCTCCTTTAGTTTACCACTTTAATTTTACAGCACCCACCCAAACAACCCCCACCACCCCCCCAACTTTTTTTTTCATGTTAGACCAGTTAGACCATCTTCAACACAAATACAAATGGCAATATCATATTCAAAAATTGAATTTTTGAAGAGGTAAATTTAATATGATTTTTTATTTTGTGCTCTAATTCATAATATTATTTCAAATTCTATATCTATTTTAATTTTGCCACAATTACATAGCTTGAAACTTATAAATAATTTGAAATAACAATGTTGTGTGATTAAACGAACACGACAATACCTCAACTAATTATGCGAATCAAATATCAAACATTGCCAAACGTTATGCAAAATTTAGCTCCAAGTTAGCATATGTCTAATTGAACACAGAAAAGAGGGCTGCAGTGGGGAGTGGTTTTGCTTCTCAAATGTCAAAATTTGCAAATGGAACATAATTTGAAACTGTACTAGAAATGTTTTCATGTTAATCTATAAAGAAGGAAAACGGGGGCACAATTCGGTTAGTGATTATGAGATATTTTATAACATTATGATAAATAAATTATTGCAATTTTTTTAATAATTCATATAATAATTGTTTTTATGAGAAATTCATATAATAATTATTCTTTATAATTTTTTCTGTAATTATTATAAGGCTCCTATACAATATTACGAGCCATTTAATTATGTAAATGAAGTATTTATAAAGAAGATATAATTTCAAAGGACGTAGGAAAAAATTTTGCTTCGCAATTGATAAATAAAATCAGAAGCTTAATTTTGATAAAGTTGTGGTGTTGTCTATTTCTAATATGGATGAGAGGAATGATATTATTGGGATCGTAGTAATATTAAACTGAATAGAGAGACCAACTCGTTTAGGGTACATTTAACTAGGGCCACAATAGAATTATAATCTGTAAAAAAAAAAACCATCATAAGAATTAAATTCTATTATTGTTTACCATTGTATAGATTTACCTTCATTGATCATATCTATTCGTCACTGTTGAGATTAATTTTGATTGATCAAAAGTACGGTAAATTGGAGGTACAAGATTATGAGTTGCAAAGATTATTTCATATTTATGGAATCCATTGCTTCAAAAATAAGAGTTATAATATTGTCAATATGTTGTTATAATTATGCTTTAAGGAAATCTAGTCTAACAGTGTGTGATGTGATTTTTTATTTTCTACTTTTGTTTTAGATTTTCTCGTTCTAATTTTTTGTATCCTTTTGTTGATGTATATTTTTTATGATTTTTTCTTAGGTTTTTATGCAGATTATGATAGATTATTGGTATTAATCTACCGGATTACATAGTTTGGTGATTGGCAAAGGACACGACTGATTATTTGTGCTGAAAAAGAAAAATAATCTGGAAGATTGTTATTGATAAGTTGTTAGAGATATAACTACATGTTATGCTACACTTTTAAAAGTTGTCTTTATTCATGTTATATTTAAAAAAGTTTATGCCACACTATCATTCCTAATATATGTTAAGTTATGTCACAAATAAACGTGTGATATTTATAAAAAATAAATCTTAAAAGATGGCATTTATAAAAATTTCCCTTTGTTAGATTACTATCCGACAACGTCGACCTTCAGTAATAATTAGTGTTTCCAACAAACATCTGATAGATTACTAATCATATTCTAGTAGATTACCTTAGAACAACTATGCAATTTCAACAAAAACACATTTTATTGATTTGTTTTTAGAGTGACCGAAATCCAAATTTTCTTGTTGCAATAGAAAAAAAGAGAGAATGAGGAAAATGTCATATTTTTGAAATTTTTTTTGGTAAATATTAGGTTTTGAAAATATCTATAGTAAATAGCAGTAAAAAAGAAAATTTACCAATAATTTTTTTTATTCATAGTAAATAGATAAGTAAAAGTTATTTTTACCGAGTAAATTTTTTATTTTCTGTTATTTACTATAAATATTTTCAAATGGTTAATTACATAATTATACCTCTTAGTTTAACTATTTCTCAATTTGTTTATCTATTTTTAGAAACTATAAAGGTATCATTTGAATTTAAAAACTTATTTCAATTTTATCCCCATAAATGAAAAAAATTTGACAAAATAACATAATTACCTTTAAATGGCTATGAAAATATCGTGTAGAAAAAAAATCCTAAAACAAAGCATCTAGTAGATGTTAAATTTTATGGTTTTTTGAATGTTAAAATGTTTTTTAAAAATCTTTCTCAAGAAGAAAAATATATTTTAGAAACAAATACAATATCTTTGTCTTATCTCTATTTTTTTTGTCCAAAAAATTATACGAGAGATAAAATTGAGACAAGTTTTTCAAATTCAATAGACACATTTGTAGTTTTTTAAAACAGAGGAATTAAGAAATAATTAAAATAAAGAGGCATATATGATTAATTCCATTTTCAAAACATGCTATTTAGTTCAATAAGTTTTCAAAAAAATTACATTTACTACAATTTCCATAGAAAAAATCAGAACATGCCCAATTCTTGTCGCATTCATCAAATTTTTAATTAAGAACGGGCATAAATCTATGTATTTTTCCAATAGGAAGGCCCCTCTAAACTTTTGCTTTCTAATTCTAGCTTAGTTGTAATATTTCTTGTTTCTATTTTTTTTAAGAGAAAATTATATGTTATACCACACTTTTAAAAAAATATATTCATTTATTAATATTTAAATAGTTGTCTCATACTATATTGTGGCGTTTATACAAAATAAGTTAAAGATAAGAACTATCAAAAATTCTCGTTCTGTTAATGGAGAGAGAATCTTTGGCACCACGGAGGCCTGTACTCATAATTTGTATTTAAAGGGCAAAAAAATCTTGGGTTTTCGTATAATAATAACAACAATCATCATCATCATCCAAGCTTCATTTTGATGACTAATATTAGAGTTATAAAAAAACAAAAATTTATTACTAAATAATTCTTATTTTCGTGTCAGTTACTGGTTTCATTTTTGGGAATAATGATCAATATAACGAGCCGTTAACTTCAGATGCGATCAATTCTCATTATTAATGTTGATTAATGCGTGCATAAGGTTTTCTTGTAGGTATTACCGAGTTAAGACATACCGGTTTATTATAATTAAAAAAAATCTTTCTCCGATGGACATTCTTACCAAGTAGTGCATGTTTTAAAATTGTTGGATTTTATCAAAATCATTTTTTGTATAAATTTAATTGCTGAAAATCTGATACCTGAAAATGAATTATATTTTTAATACCCATTGGAGAAACTGAAAAAATAAAAAATAAAAAATAAAAAAAACATGTGATCAGTTTTCCGAATCACCAAAGACGTTAGCAGCTACGCTTCTAGGTTGAAATTCATTCCTGGCCAAGATAAATTCAAAAGGCCAATAGACAATTAAGAATAAATATTTCTGTCGCTGTAAAAGGCTGTCACGCCCCGGAGTACGGGAGGTGACGTGGCGGAATATTTAGATTAATTAAAAGAGAATTTAATTAAAAACCGAGAGTTTAAGAATCCAATTAAATAAAAATTAAGGAGAATTTCCACCACATTTTATAAAGAATTTAAAATCATTAAACAAATAACAATAATTGAATAAAAACCGCGAATATGGGTTCCACAACCCACAACTTGTGCACACACATGGATCTGACAATATCACAAATACAATTACAGTCCAAGTACAAATAAAGTTAAGTCTTACATGCCTTGATTAATAAATACAGATTTCAAATAAATTCTCCTATTGCTCCTGAGTTCGGTCCGAAGAATCTTCTCCAAACCTAAATGGGAAACCACCTAGAAGGGGGGGGGGGGGATTTAAAACAATAAAACGTGAGCGAAAGGCTCAGTAGGACTAAGTTTTATAAAATAATTTAATGCAAAGAAACATAGCATTATCAGGAGTTATGCAAGAAGAAACTTGAATAAATAAATAAATAAATAAATTGAGTAGAACCGTTCTGACACAGAACAGTCTACTCGTCAAATCAAAACACCAGTTTACTTTTACCTAGGCAAACCATGATATCACCACCGTAGTGGCCCAGCTGGGTTTCGGGACCTGCCCCCAAGGTCGATCACGACCCGATCTCTGATATGGCATCATGCCCATGTGTTTATTATCATTATCATTCAAAACCCCATTACCGAGTGTTGTCAATTACATTCATTATGAAATTCATTTCATGTCACGGTATATAAAAATATAACCGATAAAATCATTTTCAAACAACCGTTGAAAACATTTTGATAGAAATCATTTTCAAAGCCAAATCATTTCAAAACCAGGCTATCAAAGAAATAGGATAGAAGTCCTACCTCAGTACTCGTGCCGGTACCCCACACCGTAATCCCGATCCGCTATACGTTAGCTCCACGGAACCACGAACAGTCCTAGATACAAACTAAGTCGATCAATATCTAGTTCGAAACATTCTATGTTACTAAATCATTTCATGATGTCCTAGTGTGCCATTTGTATCATTAAAATCATCCTATAAGGTTGGGATTTAAATCAGGGTTCAAAACAATGAAATCGGGTAAAAATCACAAAATTTTCCATGCCTCGGTCGGCCTGCCGGACGCCCTGCTTCGGCCTGCCGAACTGTACAGTTCGGCCTGCCGGAAGCAAAGTTCGGCCTGCCGAACATGTCCCCAGATTCGGCCTGCCGATCGGAAGAACACCGGCCTGCCGATCATCACTTCGGCCTGCCGAACATGAACTTCGGCCTACCGAACTGGGAAAATCCAGAAATCCCAGCCACGGGTTTCTCGATCCCCAAAATCCAAATCTGAATTCCAACCTGTTTTTCTCAATTCCCAGGCATGAAAAATAACTATAGTTGATAGAAAAACATTCTAAAACATGTTTGGAATCATTTAAACAACATTTGAACTCAAAATCTTCAAAAATCCGAAAATGAGAAAAAGAGGAGAAAAATAAAATCTTAAATCCAATCCGTTTTTCTTCAATCTTGGTTTAGATTCTAATTGTTCTAAGCTCATTTAACACAAATCCACAGTTTTCTAAGCTTAAACAAACTTAGATTTCAAAAACACACAAAATCGAAAATTTTGAAAAAAGTTTAGAAATTTCGAATCTAACCTCGAATCGAAGCTTCAATCCGCGTTCTCGGTTGCCGAATCACGTCCCCGAGCTTCCTCCTTGCTGTTCCGAAGCTTGGATTCGAATGCGGTTTTCAAAAATTTAGAGAGAGATTGAGAGAGAGAGAGAGGCTGCCGAGAGAGAGGGGGAAGAGAGAGAGAGATGGGCGTGGAAGTGAGGAGAGAGAGAGAGGAAAGGAAAATAAATAGAGAAAATCGGTGGGCGGTTTTACTGTGCGAAAACCATGTGCCGCCCACGGTTTTGTAAAACAGAGTATTTTTAACATTTTACAAATTGTTGTGTTTTAAAACTCAAAACATCATTTTAAATCAACAAGGAATCTTTTGAACACATCAATTTAACAAAACAACCAAAAACTAAAAATCCAACCAAATAATCTAATTAAAGTTAAAACTTTAATTATGGCACACTAATTCATCATTTACATTACATTAATATTAAATAAATTTCGGGACGTTACAGCTCTCCACTCCTAAAAGAAATTTCGTCCTCGAAATTTACAACTCATCTCAAAAACAAAACAAATGCGGATATGACTCCCGCATACCTGACTCTAATTCCCAAGTGGCTTCATCAACACCGTGATGCTGCCACACGACCTTTACCAACGGTATCTCACGACGACGCAAGCTAATCACTTTCCGGTCGATGATCTGAATCGGCACTTCTTCGTACGTCGTATCCTCCTGAACCTGCACATCGCGAAACGATACTATCTTACCCTGCTCAGGTGGACACTTCCTAAGCATAGACACATGAAACACATCGTGCACATGAGAAAGTTCGGGCGGAAGATCAAGCCGATAAGCGACCACACCAACACGCTGAGTGATCTCGAACGGCCCGATATACCTCGGCGCGAGTTTCCCACTCACTCCGAACCGCATAGTTCCCTTACGAGGTGACACCCTCAAGAGAACAAAATCTCCAACCGCGAACTCCAAAGGTCTACGTCTCCTATCTGCGTAGCTCTTCTGCCGACTCTGAGCTGCTCTCAACCGATCCCGAATCACCACGACTCTCTCGTTGCTGTCACGAATCTCATCCGGCCCAAGAATAACTCTATCTTCCGGCTCGGCCCAACACACAGGTGATCGACACGGCCGCCCATACAACGCCTCAAATGGTGCCATACCGATACTCGCCTGATAACTGTTGTTGTACGCGAACTCCGCCAAATGCCAACATTGCTTCCAATTCCCGCCGAAGTCCAACGCACAAGCACGCAACATATCCTCGAGAACCTGAATAACCCGCTCAGACTGCCCATCAGTCTGAGGATGAAACGCCGTACTGAAGTTCAAATCTGTACCCAAAGCCTCCTGAAAACTCCTCCAGTAATTAGCATTAAACCTGGTGTCTCGATCAGAGGTGATGGACAAAGGAACTCCATGCAACCTCACAATGTTCTGCATATACAACTCCCCGAGAATCTTCCTAGAACACGTCGACCTAAACGGAATGAAATGCGCCGATTTCGTCAACCTGTCGACCACAACCCAAACTGCATCATGCCGCTGCTCCGTCCTCGGCAAACCTGTGAGAAAATCCATCGTCACATGCTCCCATTTCCACCCTGGAATAGGAAGCGGCTGAAGCTGACCTGCAGGCTTCTGATGCTCGGCTTTCACCTGAAGACACGTCGAACACTTGGCCACGTACTCGCGAACATCTTTCTTCATGCCTCTCCACCAATAGTGCCTCTTCAAATCACGATACATCTTGGTGCTCCCCGGATGAATAGCAAACTGAGACCTATGAGCTTCATCTAGAACGGCTTTCGTCACCTCGGCGATAACTGGAACTGCAAGACGCTCCCGGAAGTACAACGATCCATCTGCATGCACGCTCCATTCTTCAAACTGCTCCCCGTTCTGAATCCGCGACCAAATCCCCTGCAAATGTCGATCCTGCCACTGACCTTGCTTCACCATCCGAACAAGAGCTGGAGTCGCTTCCACATGATACAACAAAACTCGATCACCGTCTTCATGATACTGTAGCCGATACTCACTCACTGTCGCATTCCTGCTCCAGTCCTCAAAAATCAAACAAGCGAGAATCCCTGAAGACCTCCTGCTAAGCGCGTCCGCTACCACATTAGCTTTTCCGGGATGATACTGCAACGCGAAATCATAATCCTCCATGTACTCCACCCATCTGCGCTGCCTCAAGTTGAGATCCCTCTGAGTGAACAAATGCCTCAAACTCTTACGATCGGAGAAGACCTGAAACGATGCTCCATACAAGTAACATCTCCAAATCTTCAGCGCGTAGATCACCGCTGCAAGCTCTAAATCGTGAGTAGGATAATTCCACTCGTGAGGTCGTAGCTGTCTCGATCCGTACGCAACCACACGTCCATGCTGCATCAACACGCATCCAAGTCCGCGCCCTGAAGCATCAGCATAAACCTCATACGGCTCGTCACTGCTAGGAATAATCAACACTGGAGCTGAAGTCAACCGGTTCTTCAATTCCTGAAAAGCAGACTCACAGTCTTCATCCCACTCAAACCTGACATTTTTCCTGATCAACCTCGTCAACGGAGCTGCAATCTTCGAAAAGTCCTTTACAAATTTCCTGTAATATCCAGCAAGACCTAAGAAGCTGCGAATCTCCGCTACATTCCTTGGTCGTTCCCACTCCAATATAGCTTCAATCTTGGACGGATCCACTGAAATACCATGCTCCGAAATGACATGACCCAGAAACTTGACCTCGGTCAACCAGAACTCACATTTTTCTCTCTTAGCATACAACTGGTGCTCCCGCAGAGTCTGAAGCACGATCCGAAGATGCTGCTCATGCTCCTCCCATGTCTTAGAATACACAAGAATATCATCGATGAACACGATCACAAACTGATCCAGATACGGCCTAAAAATCCTGTTCATCAAATCCATAAAAGCTGCTGGAGCATTCGTCAACCCAAACGACATAACCAGAAACTCGAAGTGCCCATACCGAGTCCTAAAAGCTGTCTTGGGAATATCCTCTTCCTTGATCCTGAGCTGATGATAACCTGACCGCAAATCAATCTTCGAGAAGTATCGCGAACCTCCCAACTGATCAAATAGCTCATCAATCCTAGGCAAAGGATACTTGTTCTTCACCGTAACACGATTCAGTTGCCGATAATCCACACATAACCTGAGAGTCCCATCGTGCTTCGTAGCGAACAAAACTGGTGCTCCCCACGGAGATGTGCTATTCCGAATATATCCTTTATCAGCAAGCTCCTGAAGTTGCTTCCTCAATTCCTTCATTTCTGCCGGCGCCATCCGATAAGGTGCCATAGAAATCGGTGATGTCCCTGGAAACAACTCGATACCAAACTCAATCTCCCGATGCGGTGGTAACCCTGATAACTCGTCGGGGAAGACATCCTCGAACTCACCAACCACCGGAATCGCTACACTACTACTCGAAACATAGGGCTCGCAATCTAGATTGGCAAGAAAAGCAAAACAATCTAGATTCCTTCGCCCTCCTAGACATGACTTCATGAGACGCTCACTCATTAGCCAATCACCACCACCCTGGTAAGTGATCACCGTTCCCCTATCAGACACTAGGGTCACTTTTCTAAGTTGGCAGTCCACAACTGCACTATACCTGGACAACCAGTCCATCCCTAAAATCACATCATAGGAACTCATGGGGAGTATAATCAAATCACTTTTCAAAATCTTATCCCCAATCTTTATTTTACAAGATTTACACATACAATTCACACACACCCGCCCCAAAGGAGAAGTTATAACTAGGGGTTCATTAAACTCTTCTACTTCTAATCCCAAGGCATGTACAAAGGAACTCGAAATGAGAGAATGAGAGGCACCGGTATCAAATAAAACGCGAGCTAGAGATCTAGAAACCAAAACCATACCATCGACAACCGCGTTACCAGTCTGAGAATCTGACCCTCCAGATGCCATTGCATGAACCTGCACTGGCGCCTTCCCTTTTCCTTTACCGACATTGCTGGGTCCTGCATTACTCGGCCGATACTGCTGAGATGGAGACGACTGCACACTACCTGTACTCGGAGCTCTATACTGAGGAACACTGCGCTGAAAATACTGCGGCTGCTGTCCCCGTGCCGGATATGAGAATTGCTGAGGAGAAAACTGCGGATACTGCAACTGCGGGTACTGCGGAGGCGGAGGTAGGGTCTGAGGCTGAGGCTGAGATGAACGACTGGCATCCTCCCCGGTCTGCGATCCAAGACGAGCACTCCTGATCGGGCAATTCCTCTTGATGTGTCCGGGCTGCTGACAGAAATGACAATGAAAGCTGTAGGGGTTGCTGCGCCCGCTGCCAGACGAACTGCTGCTGCCACTGGTCGCACCGCCTTGCTTGCCTTTCCCCGGAGCTGGACGACTACTGGTGCTCTTCCTGCCACTCCTCTGCGGTCCTCCTGAAGCCTTGGCTCGGTCCTCACAATACTGCACGTAATCATTCTCCACGGAGATCGCCGACGACACAAGCTCTCCGAAACTCCTAAGCCGTAGAGCAACCAACTGCCGCCGAATAGGAGCCTTGAGTCCTTCCTGGAACTTGATGCATTTCTCGCGCTCCGATGCCACAGCTGATGGAGCAAACCTAGCCAACTCGCTAAACTTTGCCTCATACTCCCGAACTGACATATCACCCTGCTGCAATCTATAAAACTCAGCTGCCTTCTGATCTCTATATCCCTGCGGAAAATACCGATCATAGAACAGATCCTCGAACTTGTCCCAACCGATATCGCCACCGCGCTCCAAACGCTTAGTTTGTTTCCACCAGGTGTTAGCGCCACCCTCGAGCTTATACGCCGCGAACTCCACACGATACTCCTCAGGCACACCAAGGGTATCAAGATGCTTCAAGATCGAATCCAACCAATATTCTGCTAACTGCGGATCCCCATTGCCATCAAAAGTCGGAATAGACGCCCGCCGAAATTCCTTAAAGAAGGCATGCCGACTACCAACACTGGAGTCTTCCGGTCTAGTCCTGGCTGCCATCTGCCGGAAAGCCGCAATCATAGACCTCATCAGGCCCTCATCATTTCTGAACTCGGCGTCAGCTGTCGAACGACGTCTAGGTGCCATTCTCTCACTTCTGAAAACAAAATTTGGACTGTCAGAGGTATTTCATTGTCAAACCTATGTGTGCACAATTCCCAAGGTTCATAACCTTGAGCTCTGATACCATTCTGTCACGCCCCGGAGTACGGGAGGTGACGTGGCGGAATATTTAGATTAATTAAAAGAGAATTTAATTAAAAACCGAGAGTTTAAGAATCCAATTAAATAAAAATTAAGGAGAATTTCCACCACATTTTATAAAGAATTTAAAATCATTAAACAAATAACAATAATTGAATAAAAACCGCGAATATGGGTTCCACAACCCACAACTTGTGCACACACATGGATCTGACAATATCACAAATACAATTACAGTCCAAGTATAAATAAAGTTAAGTCTTACATGCCTTGATTAATAAATACAGATTTCAAATAAATTCTCCTATTGCTCCTGAGTTCGGTCCGAAGAATCTTCTCCAAACCTAAATGGGAAACCACCTAGAAGGGGGGGGGGGATTTAAAACAATAAAACGTGAGCGAAAGGCTCAGTAGGACTAAGTTTTATAAAATAATTTAATGCAAAGAAACATAGCATTATCAGGAGTTATGCAAGAAGAAACTTGAATAAATAAATAAATAAATAAATTGAGTAGAACCGTTCTGACACAGAACAGTCTACTCGTCAAATCAAAACACCAGTTTACTTTTACCTAGGCAAACCATGATATCACCACCGTAGTGGCCCAGCTGGGTTTCGGGACCTGCCCCCAAGGTCGATCACGACCCGATCTCTGATATGGCATCATGCCCATGTGTTTATTATCATTATCATTCAAAACCCCATTACCGAGTGTTGTCAATTACATTCATTATGAAATTCATTTCATGTCACGGTATATAAAAATATAACCGATAAAATCATTTTCAAACAACCGTTGAAAACATTTTGATAGAAATCATTTTCAAAGCCAAATCATTTCAAAACCAGGCTATCAAAGAAATAGGATAGAAGTCCTACCTCAGTACTCGTGCCGGTACCCCACACCGTAATCCCGATCCGCTATACGTTAGCTCCACGGAACCACGAACAGTCCTAGATACAAACTAAGTCGATCAATATCTAGTTCGAAACATTCTATGTTACTAAATCATTTCATGATGTCCTAGTGTGCCATTTGTATCATTAAAATCATCCTATAAGGTTGGGATTTAAATCAGGGTTCAAAACAATGAAATCGGGTAAAAATCACAAAATTTTCCATGCCTCGGTCGGCCTGCCGGACGCCCTGCTTCGGCCTGCCGAACTGTACAGTTCGGCCTGCCGGAAGCAAAGTTCGGCCTGCCGAACATGTCCCCAGATTCGGCCTGCCGATCGGAAGAACACCGGCCTGCCGATCATCACTTCGGCCTGCAGAACATGAACTTCGGCCTGTCGAACTGGGAAAATCCAGAAATCCCAGCCACGGGTTTCTCGATCCCCAAAATCCAAATCTGAATTCCAACCTGTTTTTCTCAATTCCCAGGCATGAAAAATAACTATAGTTGATAGAAAAACATTCTAAAACATGTTTGGAATCATTTAAACAACATTTGAACTCAAAATCTTCAAAAATCCGAAAATGAGAAAAAGAGGAGAAAAATAAAAATCTTAAATCCAATCCGTTTTTCTTCAATCTTGGTTTAGATTCTAATTGTTCTAAGCTCATTTAACACAAATCCACAGTTTTCTAAGCTTAAACAAACTTAGATTTCAAAAACACACAAAATCGAAAATTTTGAAAAAAGTTTAGAAATTTCGAATCTAACCTCGAATCGAAGCTTCAATCCGCGTTCTCGGTTGCCGAATCACGTCCCCGAGCTTCCTCCTTGCTGTTCTGAAGCTTGGATTCGAATGCGGTTTTCAAAAATTTAGAGAGAGATTGAGAGAGAGAGAGAGGCTGCCGAGAGAGAGAGGGAAGAGAGAGAGAGATGGGCGTGGAAGTGAGGAGAGAGAGAGAGGAAAGGAAAATAAATAGAGAAAATCGGTGGGCGGTTTTACTGTGCGAAAACCATGTGCCGCCCACGGTTTTGTAAAACAGAGTATTTTTAACATTTTACAAATTGTTGTGTTTTAAAACTCAAAACATCATTTTAAATCAACAAGGAATCTTTTGAACACATCAATTTAACAAAACAACCAAAAACTAAAAATCCAACCAAATAATCTAATTAAAGTTAAAACTTTAATTATGGCACACTAATTCATCATTTACATTACATTAATATTAAATAAATTTCGGGACGTTACAAAGGCATACTTTAATCCAGTTGGAAAATTCTTATAAGCCATTTAGAAGAGCAGTTTCTTTTTCTTTAGGAAAGTTACTAATGTTTTTCAATAAAATTAAAGGGGTGATAATCTCTATAATTAATAGATGCATATATGCGTGATCTATATATTAGACTTGGAGAGAATCAACGCTAAGATGTATTTTGTGGTGCTTATGTAGCCGTTCCTTATGTATAGAAAAGCTATTTAGTACTCTAACAATGACTTTCTATGATTAAATAGATAATCGAAAAGGTTTATTTCAGTTTTATGTTATTAAATTAGATGTTAGGATTAATCTCATTTGTGGTCACTTCAAGGTTTTTAATCTGTTACACAATCCTTTGTAATTGATAGAGTTCCGTTATAATAACGAAAAAAAAAAAGAAAGAAAATTAGTCTCACTTAACTTCTTTCATTATATTTATATTGAAAACAAATTGAGAAAGATCTCTCTTGCATAGGCCACCCCAAACCTACATGAGGGGTGCTCCTTGCTGCCCTAGTAAGAAGTCCACAACTGTGTCGCCGATAGGCGGCTTTGCCTCCACCTCATCTTGAGTTTTTTCTTTTGATGATTGTTTTAGTACACCGGTCAGTTCTCAGCTGTAGCATAATAGGCTACCGCTAGTAGCATGATATACTACTGCCAATATTGTAGTAGAAACTTTCGTGAACACGTCAAGATATTTGCATTGGGTTACCTTTTGCACACGTCGGGATACTATTGATAGTAATGTAGATTATGGTCGGTTGTGGGTTAACCGCTTGTATCATGGCATGATATTGTCAAGTGTATATTTGGCATTCAATGTTAGTTCAAAAACCATCTTATAAAGCGAAATGGCATTTCTAGAAGTTTCCTAGGGGCAAAAAAAAAAAAAAGGTTCCAATTCTCATTGCTACATAAAATAATTACTCATAACTTGTTCATACTTATTATGGAAAAAAAAAAGTTTGCATTACACGACGTTCCAAAGCCACATGATCTTTGCTATTCTCTTACTCTTGAATTAAATAGTATGCGGGCACCGGTTAATATATATATATATATATATATATATTCATTTATTTATATATATATTTTATTAGTCTAACATTTGGATAACCAAGATCTTAGTTTAAAATTAAAACAAATCCTTATTTACGTATCACAATTATTTATTTCATTAATAAATTAAATAATTGCTACACAACATATATCCAAAGGATTGAAACGAAATATGATGTAACTAATATCCATATTGTCACATAAAATTTTAACTGACACAAATATTTTGATGTTGCCGAATACGGCCGAATGTGGGAGCTTTTGTCTTTGATTCTGTTTGTCCTTGAGAGCTTCTTCTAATGCCTCTTTATAGTTCGAGTCTTCATCTATTCATGACAAGTTCCAGCTAGTAGTAGGTTTCCTGATCCTGTTTTGATATTTGTAGGCCGATCGATTACTCCTCCGCCGAATAGTTGTCATCGACTCTTAGAGCTGTAGTTGATATTTATAAGCCATTTGAAAACCAAATTCCAACCATGCTTTTAACTAATAAATAATATAAAGCTCTTATATGCTGTAAAACTTTCGTATGTTAGAGTTTTAAGCTTAAACCTTCAGTTTCAATTGAAGTTTCAAACAGCCTATTAGTCAATATATGGCTTGGATCATCTTCTTCGTGACTTAATCGAGTCAAGACATCATCCTGTGGCCTTCTAGTTGTTGTCGATCTATATATGACCTTGATTGACTTGTTTTATTAATCGGAATTAATCTAGATTGATATGTCAACAATAAAGATTGAGGTATGAAATCTGAAATCAAAAGTTGATTTTGTTGATTGGACTACTATGATTTTTTTTAAAATTTTTGTTTTTAATGTTTTCTTGGCTAATTTAGCCTTTTGAAGGAAATTCATGTTTACTAAAAAGCACTTAAATAGATACTTCATATAAATACTTCCAAACAAAAATACAAACAAGATCACATGAAATCATGATAATTAGAAAACAAAATATACAATTTAAAAGCATGAATATTTAAAAAAACTGTTAGCTCATCACAATTAGAAAGAGAAAAGAATGAGAAACAGGCTGGAAGTATAAGTAAAAGTTGCTGTGGTGCTTTCCTCGTGATCAAATATATTATTGTATGTTACTTTGTCTTAATTTGTGCGCTCACTCAGTCATAATTTCTTCTTTCTTTCTTTATTAATAAATCTCCAAAACTTCGCAACGTGTAGGAAAACGAACAATTTGTAAGCCACCAACAATGACCAATAATTAACACCGTCGCTATGGTTGAAAAGTGCAACATACCGTAAAGTTGTACTTGACGAAAAGCACTAAGACTTGAAAGGGTGCTTACTCTTTAGAAATACCTATTTAAATTAAAAAGATTCAGTTTTAACCCGTTGTGTTACAAGTTTTTTTTTTTTTTTTAACAAAATTTGAATTGTTGTAGTGCTTGTAGTTTGAAGTTTGAACCAACAATATAATTGCTCTATAAATTTGTAAAATAACAGTTTCATTTGAGAAGCATATTAGAAAAACAAAATTTACTTTGCTAATTGCTCTATAAATTTGTAAAATAACAGCTTTGTTTGGGAAGCAAGTTAGAAAAACAAATTTCAGTTTGCTATAGTGTGAAGTTCTTGCATGCTACAGTGAAAAGCAAAAATTTATTATAGTGTAACGCTTTCACATATTACAATTTTAAGTTTTAACTGATTTTTAAGCACACTCAACTTCTTTCTTTCTTTCTTTCTTTCTTTCTTTTTTTTTTTTTGCTCTGTGAAATATCATCTAATTTTTAAACGAGTACTACCTATAGTTGAAATGGAAGTCTATTATAGTCATTATCCGAAAGTATTTACTATCACAAATCTCTTTTTGAACGTCAGAATTAAGTATAGTTTATTACTAATCCGAAATATTTTGGAATTATTTTGGAAAATTTAATTAAAAGTGGATAAAGTTTTGTCCAATTCTTTTATCAAAAAATTTCTCCAAAATTATTGAAATTGTATGTGATAGTCTAAAGATATCGTCAAATCCTCATTGTAGAATTAAGGCAAAAAAAATACAGTTTTAATATATTAAAATGAAATTTTTAGATTCTAAATATTCTTGAGACAAAGATAATCTAAAACGAATCATGAAACGATATAGTTAGTCAGATTTTTTTGGTTTCTTTTAGATTATGATCCGCTGTCAAGGAATATTGTATCGTGGCATGATCTGTCAAAAGACAACATCGTAACTTCAATAATGTGTTTCAAGTAATTAATTGCAATATGATCAAAAGTTATCATTGTTAAATGCTAGAATATAAATTAGCCTGTCATTTGCCCCACATAGACAATTGGTGAATTATAGTGATTAATCTATAATATTACATTTATAACTTGGAAATCTGAAATTAACCATTTAGAACCTGTATTAATTAGTTACACATGATAAAGTAATTATACAATTTACTTGAATTATTCCCGTCAAACACATTTACTACTTTACCCCCTTCTTTGAAATGGTTTACCGCTTACGCACATCACAAAGGACTAGCCCACATAGTCAACGGTGAAAAAGTTCACGAAAATATCAATCATGCAAAAAAAAAAAAAAAAAAAAAACACGAGACAATTTTTTTACCAATGGATCCCACTTTTCCATTATTTAGTCAAAGTTAGGAAATCAACAAATGGTCACCAAACGCGTGACATGTTCTCCTTCAATAATGTTGGTAAGCAACAGCACTAAAACAAAGAATAGAAATACAATTTCAAAACGTGTTTGTTCTGCGTTTGTTACTTGGACAAAGACGTTCAGTCCGTCTATATATATAGAACTCTGAACCAAAGCTTGAGGCAATAGCAAAAACTCAGCTACTAGAAAAAAATAAAAATAAAGCTAATATATATATACACACACATACATATATATTCTCTTGTAACATATATATATATATATATATATCAATACTATACAATATACACAATTAGTGTAACCAATATTATGGCTTGTGACAAGGGTTTCTCATGTAGCTATATGCTACTGAAGCCAGAGGAAGTGAGTTTTGTGGATCTCATGCACATACTATTTTCCAGTGACTTGGAGAAGAGGAAGTTTGTCGACTCGTCGGCCGCGACGGAGGAGAGTTTCGGCCGCCGGTGGCTCATTTTCCTGTCTGTTGTGGCGCAGAAGTCTTTTCAGTTTGTGGCGAAACCGCTGTCAAGTATTGGCTCGGCGTTTGAAATGGGTTTGAACCTCTTGTCAAGCAATGACAACTTATTTCGCCTCATTCTCAATTCCATTCGAGGTTGGTAATTTTAACTTTCCTCACGTTTTGTTTTGTTTTGTTTTGTTTTTTTATATATTATAAAATATCATGTATGTGAAAGTTGAAGTACTTAAGAACATATTATATGCTTAATTCAGATCGCTTTTACTTATTCTAAGGGTATAAAAAGGCAATTAAATTAGACTTTAATAGGGTGTTAATTTCAAGAATTTAAGAGTTTGAAAAGTATATTATAGCATGTGAGAATGCTATATTGTAACAGAATATTTTTGTTTCATATTATTTGCTGTGATTGGAATTCTAGGGTTTTAATCACTTTCTTAAACAGGCTATATATCAAAATTAAAAACCTATCTTTTTAGATGCTAGAGTTAATTTAATGTTAAGAAAAATTTTTTATTAGAAATTTCTTTTCTTTTCTGTTTTAAATTCCTGTCACGCTGCTAAACATTGGTCGTTTGAAACTGATGATCTGGCACTCTTTTTATTTAAGTGTACTCTCGCATTTATAAAAATGCTATTCCTTTTTCTTTTTCTTTTTGGTTTTTCTGGATAAACTTTAGGAAAAGCACTATTCTTTAAATCCTTCGGTGGACATCAAGAGCATAAACTTAAGGGTTAGGCAACGAGACCATAGAAAAGCGCGCGCGCTGGGGGTGGGGGGGTGGGTGGAAACAAAAGAAAAGAAAGAAAATATCAATTACTCTGTATAATTTACATATTTTATGTGGTATTTTCGAAGAAAATGTAAGAATTCCTATACTTTTCCAGTAATGAAGCATGCTTTAGCCTTCAGTTGAAAACAGCTAAGATTTCCTATTAACCAATCCAATTAGTGGGGCAGGTCTTGCAACTAATTAGTTGTCCAACTACTCTCAAGACAAGAGTTTATTGATGGGTTGTTTTATATCTCAATTGAAACTGTTGATTCTAATTAATAAACAGTGTAAAGCTCACAATATCTATAATGAAAAGCAAAAAATTGTAATAGTATAAAGTTCTTACATGTTATAGTCTTTAAATCAACATTTTCAATTTCAACCGCTTTTCTAAATACTTTATAAGTCAAGGTAACAAAAAAAAGATAATTGTTAAAATTCATAACCCAGCATTAAATTTACCCCAGTCTATCAACAAATGTAAAGTTTGAATCTTTTGTCTTCAAATTCAAAAAAGAAATATAGTAATATTGTAGATTATTATGCTAATAAAGTAGAAATTGGGTAATTGCTTTTGTAGGGAGGGTGGTAATTCCGGATAGAAAATCAACAAATTTCTTCTCAGTTATTGGAAATATCGACAAACGACCAAAGCTGGACACTAACATCAAACGTGGAGACGTGAGGTACAATGCAGCACTCGCTATGATGGCTTCTAAACTTAGCTACGAGAACGAAGCCCACATTCAAAATACTGTCTCTAACCACTGGGAGGTAAGTACATTTCCCTACCAATTATTCACCCATTTACATTACTAGACTAAAAAGAATTAACAGGTATAACCTAATAGTAAATTAGCGTCTGACTTTATTAAAAGGTGAAGAGTTCAAATTTTCTTATCCTTAAGTTTAAAAATAAATAAGAAAATGAAAATTACTTATCACAAAGAGCTAATTCAAATGACGGTGTTTGATAAATCTTTTCCAAACTTAGTTTAGACTATTGGCTTGATGTTTTGGATTAAAAAGACCATGAGAACTTGAGTTTAACCCCTTCGTTGTTTTCAAGTGGTTTTAATCACAAGTTAACCATATTTTTAAAATTTCTATTTGAAACCATAAAAGTTTATACCACGGCGTTTCGAACCAACGAGCCACATTTACGTTAATTCTTTCCTTGCATATACCATGTGTTGGTCTTGTCTTAATATTTGTTTTACCATCTTCACACGCTAATGGACATATTAATTAAACACTCTTAATGTCCTTCTCTTTTCTGCAGATGGAATTCTTGGGATTTTATGACTACTGGAATGGTAAGAAACATTACATAGTACAAATATGTATTCTTATAAAACAATTGGCGATTCTTTTTATATTCCTTTTAATAAAGTTTTCTGCTTACCTAAATATTCTTATAGAATTGTACTCGTCACATAGCTTCATTATATATTATTATATACTTAAGATTCGATCTAGCTAACATGTTTTCTTAATTAACATTATTATATGTTTTTTATTGCTAACAGATTATCAAGAAAAAGCCACCACACAAGCCTTCATGATGCGAGATAAAGCAGACCATGACCATGACACCATTGTCGTGGCCTTTAGGGGCACCGAACCTTTCGACGCCGATGCGTGGTGCTCCGACTTCGACATCTCGTGGTATGAAATCCCCGGCGTGGGGAAAATTCACGGCGGCTTCATGAAGGCCCTGGGCTTGCAAAAATGCGTCGGATTCCCCAAGGACATCGATGTCAACAATGCACGTCCCGCGCCCTTGGCTTACTACGACATTAGGGAAAAGCTAAGAGAGCTTTTGAAGCAAAACGACAATGCTAAATATGTGTTAACCGGTCACAGTTTAGGTGGGGCCCTAGCGATTCTTTTTCCTGCGGTTCTTGCATGGCATGACGAGAAGTGGTTGCTTGAGAGATTGGAAGGGGTTTACACGTTTGGGCAGCCAAGAATTGGAGATGACAAGTTCGGTGAGTTCATGAAGGGTGAAATGATGGAGCATGATATTCGGTACTTTAGGTTTGTTTATGGAAACGACATGGTAACTAGGCTTCCGTACGACGATAAATCCCTTATGTTTAAGCACTTTGGCACCTGCCTCTACGCTAGCAGGAACTATGAAGTAAAGGTAGGCCCCGCATTTTTTTAGTATATTTGATCCCTTAATATTTTTTTTAGAGATATTTCTCACTAAATTTTTGTTTTTTAGCAGTTGAAAATTTTGGTCTTGACACTAAATTTGACGAGAGATTTGTGAAATTTTGTAGAGATAATCAGAAATCTATCACATAATAACCGAAAATTCTCAAAAATAGTTACTTTGAGAGCAACAAAGTTCAAGTTTTTTTGAGGAATTAATTTTTAACAGTAGTAGAGAAAACATTATACACTCAATGTAACAAAATTTATAAAATTCAATTTATCATGATAAGTATATGATTATTTACGTTAAATTATAAATATTGTTGGTGACACGATCAAAATTATTAAAAAAACAAATGTTTTAAAAATCTATAAAAAAAGTACTAATAGGGTATTTGGGAAGTATAGTTAGAACTAAAACTTTTAAACTTTATACAGTAGCATATAAAGCTTTATACTGTAACTCATTTTTTCTAATCACTGTATTATGAGAGCTTTACACTGTGACAACCTAGTTAAAACGGATTTTATTAAACACTCTTTTAAGTGTCACAAAACTTGTAATCTAGAGGCAAATAACTAAAGTTTTTGTTTTCTTTTTCTAAATGCAGATTGTTGATGAGGAGCCAAACAAAAATTATTTCTCGCCAGTCAAGGCAATACCCATGATGGTAAATGCATTTTGTGAGCTGATTAGGAGCTTCACCATCCCATACAAGAAGGGACCAGAATACAAGGAAGGGAATTTCATGAGATTTTTTAGGATAATTGGTTTGATAATTCCAGGTGTGCCAGCTCATTGTCCTCACGATTATGTCAACACCACACGGTTGGTTTCCAAAGAAGTTTTCCTTCAACTTCAAACCAAGAATATTCCAACGCGTAAAACTCTTTAAGTTGCTGAAAATTAGTGATCTCTAAGCTGAGGAGATAAGCAATGATCATCTTGAGAATGCACCAAAAATAGGCAACTTTGAACATAGCTACATCCAATACATATATATGTATGATCAATTGTACAGTTGTATGCATCAATTTCCGGTTTCGGATATGACCAATCGATTGAATCACTTGTAGTGAATCTATGTGTTACTTTGTGTACTTTTATAATCTTTTTTAAAACGTTCCAAAAAAAAAAAAAGAAAGAAAACAGAGAGAAAACAGTTTTGTTACCCACGTTTGGAGCTTAGATTAAAAGATATTTCTTCTATATTTTACCATATTTTATTGACTCGTAATAATTTGTTGTAGGGAACACAAATTTTCTTTTCAAATGAAAGAGAGGGATTTAGATCAACTAGCATCGAAGTGCCTTGGAACATTCCAGTTAAGTTGGCAGCTTCTAGAATGATGCATCGTTCGACCCTAGGTAAAAGAGAAAATTGGAACATACTAGAAAAATCGAACAAAAGATGAACCGCACACAATGAATCTCCTTTTTCGTGGAAGAAGACCTCATTAAAATCCTTTACAGGGAAAAAGTTTGAATAAGAAAAAAAAAAGACAAATAAGTGAAAAAAGAAGTGCATGATCTGAGTAGAACAAAAAAGCCAAAATGAAGAAGAACTCGAAAACCCACAACAAAGATCAATTGAATCTGTTTCGCTCTAATGATCCCGATAAATATCTCCAATCAAAATGATGATTATGAAGCATAACGAGGCTAATTTATCTGCAGATTGGTTTGCTTCTTAGACAAAAAAAAAAAAAGAAGAGTAATTTGCTGTGCGATACTTCAATATGGCCTCATAATTATTCAACCATATTGCGAAATCTCCATGGAACATGAAAACTTTATGAGCAAATAAATAAATAAATTACCACATACATCAAATCACATTTCACTCCATATATATAATAGGATAAACAACTCTTATGGATTGTTTGGCATCTCTAGGTTCTATTTAACAAATAGTATAATGCTCTTAACAAGCTATAGTAAAAAGCAAAAATGTTATTATAATGTTAAGTTCTCAACAGTTATAGTAAAAAGTAAAAAGTTACTATAGTAAAAGTTCTTATATATTACAGTTTTTACACCAATATTTTTCGTTCTAACTGTTCTCCTAAACACTTTATTAATATTGTATGTGCATGCAGTCTTTAGATTATATGTTCATACTTAAACATATAAAGAAAAACAATTTAATTGCAGTACTGGCAAACGATATGTCCTAAAAGTTGTTTAGACAAAGGTTAAAACAAAAGGACCAATAAATTGTGGAACTCATCCAAAAGACAGGACTAGTATCATCTGATAACATCTATGGATGAAAAATGCTGTATAACTCTATGTGTTATAATCTCATTCTCTCGTAAGGGTGGGTCTCATATAAAATAAGACCCAAATGGGTCCCACACAGACAAAATCTATCTTTTATGAGAGTGTAAAGTTGTACTCCCAGGAAGACAAATAGTATTGCTCTATATGGATGCCCGTAGGGCCGGCAATACGGGTTGCGACACGACGACACGACACGAATCCGACACGCTTTTTTGCGGGTTAGTGTCGAAAAATTTGACCACGGGTCATTTTAGTGTCGACCCGAAACTGACCCGTCAAAAAACGGGTCGTGTTCGGGTCAACTCGTCTGACACTAAAATGACCCGTTTCTGACCCGTATTTAATTAATTAGCTTTTAAAAAATTAATATTATTTCATATATAATATAAGCTCTTAAAATATCAAACCTTACCTCTCTTATCACTCATCTTCTTGTTGAAGTGGTATGAAACTCTTCTAATTTTATTTTTTTTTAATATTATATATATTAATGTGGGCGGGTTAGAAGCGGGTTGCGGGTCATAATCAGGTTACAGGTCAAAATCGGGTCACGGGTTATTATTTTTTGGCACTATGCATAAGAAACGGGTTGACACGGGTCGGGTTAGTGTCAACCCGTGTCAAAACAGGTCGGGTTAGGGTTGAGAATTCTCAACCCGTTCGGGTCACGGGTCGGGTTAGTGTCGACCTAATTTTGTAAAAATTAACTCCAACCCGACACGAACCCGACCCGCCAACACGTTTTGCCACCCCTAGATGCCCGTTTCTCCAATCAATCAAAACATATGCCCTGATCCCGTGTCGGTCCTGCGGTTGTAAATCGTGACTTTTCATATTTCAAACCATGTCTAGAGTCTTCTACTGTGGGACTGCTTTTTCCCATTATTATTGTTGTTGTCATAATAATTATTAACATTTCCACAGCTTCATGGTCAGAAATATACCCTTGATCCGGTTGAAGAGAATTATCTGATCAAACCCACTTTGTGACTAGAAAGATACTCTTGAATACAAGTGGTACAGAGATATTTATTATAGGTTTTCAAAAAATTGAACCATTATAATAGGTTTTGATTTCTATTCCACACACATATATATATATATATATATATAATTTTGATGTGATTTTGACAACATCCAAATCTAAATGTCCTGATGTAGAAAGACATACGTGAGTTGTTTTATCTAGATTCGCAGACCTCTTAGTAGAATCGAAAGGACAGAACTTTGAATATTAAACTTGATCAGAAAGTTCCAAAAGGTTGTTGAAATTGACACCAATTTATCTACTTAGTGATTATAGGTCAACACGCTAAAGTGAAAACTAAAGGATGTTTGACATTTTAGTTTCTTCTCAAAAAAAATTACATATATGAAATTGGGTCCAAAAGTAAAATAAATAAATAAATAATGTATAAAGCACGTGAAACTTGGAGTTTGGACGTTCGTCCTTCACACAAACAGACCCCAGCTTTCATTGTGATTTCAGACATTTGAGTATCACCAAAGCATTACCAAGCACTTTTTTCTTTAATTCAATTGCCAAAAAAAGGAAAGAGAAAAAAAGGACTCTTTTCCTTTAATAATTTTTCAAGCTCAAAATTAAAGAATGTACGATAAATGTATAAAACATAACATCAATTAATTGCTTTAGGTAGGTTGAGGAAATATCAAATATATAACAAAAAAAAAAAGATAGAAAATTCAGCTGGAAATAAATTAATTTATTTCCTAGAACAACAATATTTTGCAAACATTCATGGCTGGTGATCACGAGGGTTTCTCATGCAGCTTCATGCGTATGAAACCGGAGGATGTGAGTTTTCTAAATCTATTAATCTACATATTATTTTCCAGTACCTTCGAGGATCGGAATCCGGCTGATTCCTCGGCAGCATCGGACGAAAGTTTCGGCTATAGAAAGCTCGTACTTAAGTCCATTCTGCTGCAGAAATTTCTTGTGCGTGTGGCAAAGCCGTTGGAAACTATTGGGTCGTCAATTGAAATTGGTTTGAACCTCTTATCGAGTAACGGCGATTTATTTTCGCTGATTTACAATACTATTCATGGTTGGTTTTTATTTTCTATCTATTCTTATTATTTTTTTTTTTTGAGATACATTAGTGTAGACCGGAAAATGTGGAAGTAGGAAATTGATATTAATTCTTAATTGCTTGTTAATGCAGGTTTCTTATTCTATGGTAAGGGAAAAAACTAAAATTCCATTTGAACATCTCCTTATTTCTAAGTTTTTTGGGTAAAATAAGGAATATTGTTGTTTTTTTATTCGTTTTGTTTTGACATCCAAACATATGGTTAATATCATAATATTAATTTTCAATTTACTATATATGTAATTACCTAGTTATTTTTTTTTACGTGATTACCGGGTATTTCTTTATTTTGGGTTTTTTCATTAAATTTTTTTTACATAATAATTTTACAACGAATACTATAAAATTTTCTTACTTCTTCAAGGTGTTAGCCTAACTCTTTTTGGGAAAAAAAAAACTCTATGTTTAATTTGATTAATGTGAAGTCCCTAAACTTGAGTTGGTGACAACATCATATTAATCACCTTATTTTAAAGTGTATATATATATATATCAATCTTATATGATTTGGCATTTTTTTAATGGCAATTAGCAGCCTTTTATTTAAAATAATTTTATGTTATAATATATTATATATATTATGTTATATTAAACACCAAAGTTATATCAATGAAAACTAAACAAAATGAGCTACAATTTATATAATTAGGACTAAAAATAGATGGGTTAATAATACCTTTGTCTAGGGAAGCTGGTAATTCCGGATAAAACATCACAAAATTTCTTCTCAATTATTGGAAACGTCGACAAGCGACAAAACTTGGACGGCAACATCAAACCCGGAGATCCCAGGTATAATGCAGCACTCGCTATGATGGCTTCCAAACTGTCATATGAGAACAAAGCCTGCATTGAACACACCATCACTCATCACTGGAAGGTTAATTAGTTAAATTACTAATTAACAGTATTTTATTTTCATTAAGATTAGCTCCTACATTGGCATTTTTGTTGTAAACCATTATTCTAAATTCTTCTTTATAATTAATTACTTTTCTGCAGATGCAGTTCTTGGGATTTTACGCGTATTGGAATGGTAAGAAAAAAGCCTCTCATTCTTGGAAAATTGTTACCTAGGTTCATGAAATATTCTATGGTAAAGTTAATTAAAGAGAAAATACTTCACTAAGTATTGTATTTACGCACTTATTTCTTTTTTATTATTTTTCCTCAATTTGTGTGTAGTACCCTAAAAGCCATCTTGATCTCCTCTCTATTATTCCAAATTCGACTAATGTTATAGACAAGGATGGAGCCACTTAAGGCCTGAAGGAGTAGGCCTAGAGGGGTAACTACCCCCCCAGGGACAAGGGGCTCCTTTAAGTTTTGGTGCTAAGAAATTGTTTTGCACTTTTCCTTTTAATTTGCCTTTTGAGATTCTATAATTACATATTTTTTGAAAATATTTTTTATTATGCTCTAAATCTAATTTTATGTATATTCGTACTTCATAAAAAGTTTTCAAATGTTTTAGATCATACCTTAAATTTTGGTGTATTAATAATTTAAATTTAAAATTTTAATAAAAGAAAAAAAAATTAACTGCACTACTATATATATTTATAATTTTATAGATTTTAAGTTTAAAAAGTGAATTAAACTTGATTAAATGTTTTAGATCATTTCAAAGAAGATATGAAGATAAAAAATAAAAATAGATGAAAAATATAAAAGAGAGACACCAAGAGCTATAAAAAGAAAGAAAAGACGAAGAAGAAGAAGATTACAGCTTATTTTCCTTAAAAATTATGTTCAATTCATGCCCTTTGAAAACAAAAAATCTGGTTCTGCCATTGGATGCATTTAATTCATATTGGGGTTTTTTTTTTTTTTTTTACATGCTGACAGATTTTCAAGAAAAATCTTCGACGCAAGCATTCATGATGCGAGATAAAGCCGAGGACCATGACACCATCGTGGTGGCCTTTAGGGGTACGTTGCCTTTCGACGTCGCAGCATGGTGCTCTGACTTCGACATCTCGTGGTACAGAATCCCTAAAGTCGGAAAAGTTCTAGGCTTGCAAAAGAGGGCTGGTTTTCCCAAGGACGTGATTGAAGAAGAAGATCATGTTAAAAGAAATAGGCCATTGCCCTTAGCTTACTACGACATTAGGGAAAAGCTAAGGGAGTTTTTGAGGCAAAACGACAATGCAAAATATGTATTAACCGGGCATAGTCTAGGCGGGGCCCTTGCAATTCTCTTTTGTGCCGTTTTGGCTTTGCATGAGGAGAAATTTTTGCTCGAGAGATTGGAAGGAGTTTACACATTTGGGCAGCCTAGAGTTGGAGATGAAAAGTTTGGGGAATTCATGAAAAAGGAAATCATAGAGAACGATCAAACTCGCTACTTCAGATTTGTTTACTGCAACGACGTCGTTCCTAGGCTGCCGTACGATCACAAACCGCTCATGTTCAAGCACTTTGGCACTTGCCTTCACAGTGACAGGAATTACAAAGTAAAGGTACTCTCTGACCCATCCTTTCAATTCATTTTACTTTAAAATGGTTAAAGTGGTGCTTTTGTGGCGGCGCATACCTTACTATAATGCACGTTTATTAAATATTAAAACTGATAAAAAATTATACAACAAAATAAAAAAAATGTCTATGTATATGTCAAAAACTAAAAGAAGTCGGTGACGGAGCAAAAATTGTCTTGAGTAACGTACAATTTCAACAAAAGAAATAAATAAGGACAAGAGAAATAAAGGTACTTTGACCCATCTTTTCAATTAATTTCCTCTTTAAAATTGTTAGTTTTGTGGCCGGATGCATGTTTATAAATATTAGATTTGATCAAAATTGTACAACAATTAAAAATGTACATGTATATATCAAAAACTAAATGAACTTGGCGAGGGAGCAAAAATTGTTTTAGTTCGCGTACAATGTTAAAGACAAAGAAATAATGGTACTCTTATCCATCTTTTCAATTAATTTTCTCTTTGAAATGGTTTAAGTAAAGCTTTTGTCACCGGGCATACCTTATCATAATGCATTTTTTTAAATACTAGATTTGATCAAAATTGTAGAACAGATATAAAAATGTACATGTATATATAAAAAACTAAATGAACTTGGCGAGGAAGCAAAAATTATTTGAGGTAGCGTACAATGCTGATGACAAAAGAAATAAAGGTGCTTTAACACATCTTTTCAATTAATTTTCTCTTTAAAATGGTTAAAGTGGAGCTTTTGTGGCCGGGCATGCCTTATCTTAATGCATGTTTGTAAATACTAGATTTGGTCAAAATTGTACAACAAAAATAAAAATGTACATGTACATATCAAAAACTAAATGAATTTAGTGAGGGAGAAAAATTGTTTTAGGTAGTGTAAAATGTTGAGGACAAAAGAAATAAAGGTACTCTGTCCCATCTTTTCAATTAATTTTCTTTTACAATGGTTAAAGTGGAGCTTTTGTGGCCGGGCATACCTTACCATAATGTATGTTTATAAATACTAGATTTGATCAAAATTATATAACAAAATTAAAATGTACATGCATTGGCGAGGGAGCAAAATTGTTTTACGTAGCGTACAATGTTGAAGACAAAAGAAAATAAAGGTACTCTAACCCAACTTTTCAATTAATTTTCTCTTTAAAATCGTTAAAGTGGAGCTTTTGTGGCCGGGCATACTCTTACCATAATGCATGTTTATAAATACTAGATTTGATCAAAATTGTACAACAAAATTAAAAATGTACATGTATATATCAAAAACTAAATGAACTTAGCGAGGGAGTAAAAATTGTTTTAGGTAGCGTATAATGTCGAAGACAAAAGAAATAAAGGTAGTTTAACCCATCTTTTCAATTAATTTTCTTTTTAAAATGGTTAAAGTGGAGCTTTTGTGGCCCGGCATGCCTTACCATAATGCATGTTTATAAATACTAAATAGGTGTTTGGCTAAGGGTGGTTCACCCCATAAACTCAGTTATGAACAGTGTAAAGCTCTTACATGCTACAGTAATTTTTTATTTTTATTTTTATTTTTATTTTTATTTTATTATTTTTTTTTTTTTGCTTTTGCTTTTGCTACAGTGTAAAGCTCTCATATACTACAGTAAAAACTATTCCCACCAATGATTTTCACCACTAGCCAAACACCCTAGTATGATCAAAATTACGCAAAGAAAAAAAAATTAAAATGTATATGCATATATCAAAAACTAAAAGAACTCGGTGAGAGAGTAAAAAGTATTTTTAAGTAGTGTATAATATTGAAGACAAAAGAAATAAAAGTACTCTAATTTATCTTTTCAATTAATTTTCTCTTTAAAATGGTTAAAGTGGAGCTTTTGTGGTTTGGCATACCGTAGCATAATACATGTTTATAAATACTAGATCTGATCAAAATTGCACAACAAAATTAAAAATGTATATGTATATATCAAAAACTAAAAGAAATCAATGAGAGAGCAAAAATTATTTTGAGTAACGCTCAATTTTGAAGACAAAAGCAATAAATAGGGACGAAAGAGACAAAGATACTCTGCCATCTTTTCAATTAATTTTCTCTGTGGCTGATTGAAGGGAAGCTTTTAAGGTGGAGCATATCCGACCATAATGCATATATTTATATATTAAATTTCATGAAAATTACAGTTGAAAATTATAGTTCAAACTTCAAACTCCTTTAGTTTTTAAATTGTGTAAGAAAAAATTATGGTTCAAACTGCATCGCCAAATAACTTAAAAAACTAAAAAAGTAATGGAATAAACAGTTTAAAACAAACTGTAATGGTACAATATTTTTTGGGTATTGTATTGTTATCCCTTGAACTTATATTGCACATTATAATTTGCCCTCTGAATGCTTAATTTTAGAAAGTTGCATCTTAAACTTGTAAATTGGTAGCAAATTACCTCTATCGATAGTGATGTTAGTTTTTTTAACTAAAATTGATATGTAACTTGTATATAAATAGTTATTTTTACACATTTTCACTATAATTTATTGTGATTAATACATTTAATTCAAGTTTTATTGAAATAAAAAATTTTAATTAACTTTGTTTTAAATATAAATTAGGGTTGACATTCATTAAAAAAAAAGAGCTTTCATGCTCTTAGTTAGCGACCTATGTAAAAATCATATATCAAATTCAATTAAGAAAAGTAATATCACTATCAATGAGGCGATTTGCTTTGAATTGTCAGTTTATGGTACAACTTACCAAACTTAAAAATTCAATGGGTGAATTGAAAATGTGCGATAAGTTCAGGAGGTAACATTACATGATACCCTTTTTCATATGTTACAGTAAAATCTCATAATTTTTATAATGATGCATATTTACTAAATTTTTAGGGATTTGGGAGTGAATATATGGCTCTTTTTAAAGCTTTTTTAACTAAATGGTTGAAGTTTTTGAAAATTAAGAAAATCATCATTTTTGTACGTCAATTATGTACTGATATATATTAATGATGTACTAATGCTAATTATTGATGGACTGATTTGTAGTTTATTATTAATTAATGTGGGGGTTTGTTCACTCAACAATTTACCAATTTATTGGTAATAGACTATACTTAATAAGTGATGTACTAATGTTAATCAATAATATATATCAATGATGTGTTGGTGTTGATCAATGATGTACTGCTTAAAGAACAAAAATGTCATTTTCTTAATTTTCAAAAAGTTCGGCCATGTCCTAATTTTATAAAATTTCAACCATTTATTTAAGGAGTATTTATTTTTTTATATCCTCTATTTTAAATTAATACAAAACTTATACCTTCAGTTTTTAATCTTATCGAATATATACATTTAGATTAAATTTAATACATAAATTTATATATTATTTTAGTCAATAGTTGATTTGATAACGGCGGCGACAAAAACAAAACAGAGAAAACAAAGAGAAAAATTAAAACTTTCAAAAAATAATAAAAAACACAAAACACCTATTTCTGAGGGTATTTTATACATTTTTTAAGTCGAAAACTTTAGTATATTTTTAAATTTGTAAGGTTCTCTTATTTTTCAATTTGAAGGCAATGTTTTAGGTCAAAATTGAATATTGATTGGGACAAGATATAAATTTAGGTATTAAATCTAATATGAAGGAATAAATTCAATGAGATCTAAAACCAAAAGTGTAGTGTTTGAATTAACTTTAAATACATGGTATAAAAACATAAATAAACCTTTATGTAATAAAGTTGCCAAAGATAGGTCATTTGCCTAATTTTTCTTCTTTTTTTTTATTGAAGTATTGAATTGTATTGTTGGTGCCAAAATAAGTTTTTATTATACATTTTTCTTTTTAAATTAATGTAGATTGCAGATGATGAACCAAGCAAATATTATTTTTCACGGAGGAACGCAATAGCCATGAGGATAAATTCTTTGTTAGAGCTGATAAGAAGCTTCGCCATTCCGTACATAAAGGGACCTGAATTCAAAGAGGGGAAACTAATGAGATTATTTAGGGTAATCGGTTTGGTGATTCCCGGTTTGCCAGCTCATTGTCCACAAGATTATGTTAACACCACTCGGTTGGCATCCACAGAAGTTTTCCTGTCACCCAAGAATTCATCTCAAAAATAGGATTCAACGCAAAAGAACACCAATAATTAGTGGGTGAAATTTTGTGATTATTTAAACACAAACATGTAATTACAACTTTCTTGAGTACGGTTTCCTCAAATAAAGTAAGGTATTAACAGTTTTATTGACACCGTGCAAACTCAAACAATTAATTTAGTATGGTGCAATAATCATTTTTTTATGGTTTAAACCGTCGTCTGTAACCCTTTTTTATGATTTGAATCATTTTTTTGGTTTAAATTTTGTCAACAAAAATAATTAAAACCATAAAAACAGTTCAAAACGCAGTCATCAAATGAAAGAGAATTGTTCAAGAACCTAGTATTATTACAATTATCCAACTAAAAATCAGAAAAGAGCTTAGTTTTGAAATCCTAGGGCTAGTTTAGTATATAATTTGCTTTTATTTTTTAGCAGTAAAAAAAGAAAAACATAAATCATGGCTTTTAAATTACTAGTTACATAGTATTGCTTGGAAAAGATATATTTCTATTCTAGAAGAGCTTTTGAACTTATTTAGTTAAAAGTTTTTATTATGTTATACAAAGTAATGTAAAGATGTAGAAAGGATTTTTAATTTGTTATTCATAAATAAGACTTTTATGCCATAAGTCCCTAAACTTTGTACCCTTTGCCATTTTTATCGTTATTTTAAGAATTTGAATACTCAAGTTCTAAAACTTTTAATCAGTTGGCACCATTAGTCTCTATTTTAAGAATTGGACACTTAGGTCCTCAAACATTAAAAGTTATCATTTTAAAAATGAAACATTAGGTCCATAAACGTTAAAAGCTATCATTTTAAAAATTTAGACACTCAGATTCCTAAGCTTTTAATTTGTTACTATTGTTAGTCCATATCTTACACATTATTCGCCGCATTAGACTCCACAATAAGAATCCGACATATTGCTGAGATTATTACTTGCACATTTTTTATGTGGGTAACAGAGTTCTTGTGCCTATAAAAAAATTGTGTAGGTAGGTAAACATTTTTCTATGCACAAATCCACCTGTACATTTTGACAATTATCCAATGTGTGGTAAACCCGTAATATTCTTCTAGTGTCAAAAGTCTCCCAATTCCAAGTCTTATATTAGTTCTATTTGATTCGAAGTGTCCAAATTCTAGTATTAGTTATATTTAATTCCAAGTTTTTCCTTGAATATTATAGTATTAGCTCTATTATGTATTGTCTTCATTACTAATAGTATTCGTTCCATTTAAAAATTAATCTTCCCCAAATGTCCAAATTCCAAGTCTTCTATTAGTTCTATTTAATTCCAAGTCTCCAAATTCTACTATTAGTTCTATTAAATTCTAAGTCTTCATTTTATAGTAGTTCTATTATTATAGTCTTCATTATTATAGCATTAGATCTATTTAAAAATGTCACCAAAAGTCTTCAAGTCTCTATATTAATATAGTATTATAAGTTCTGTTTAATTATTAAAATGTTGTTAATCTTTATAGTTCGCACATATATGCCCGTCTATAAATACTTGCAAGACGTTTAAACGTTTAAGGCAAACACATTAAACTATATACTCAGCACTAACTACTTGATCATCATCATACCTTACTCACAAAACCATGCATTCTCACGATTTGGCAAAAACTAAATGGTCTTGAGACCAGAAAAAGCAAGCTTCATCAAGCTCTTACTCTTCTTATGGTCGGGTCATATCGCACTAGGGAACGAAGCGTTCATATATTGTAACGTCCCGAAATTTATTTAATGTTAATGTACTATAAATGATGAATTAGTGTGCCATAATTAACGTTTTAACATTTATTAGATTATTTGGTTGGATTTTGAGTTTTTGGTTGTTTTGTTAAATTGATGTGTTCAAATGATTTCTTATTGTTTTAAAATGATGTTTTGAATTTTAAAACACAACAATTTGTAAAATGTTAAAAATACTCCGTTTTGCAAAACCGTGGGCGGCACATGGTTTTTGCACAGTAAAACCACCCACCGATTTTCTCTATTTATTTCCTTCCTTCCTCTCTCTCTCCTCACTCTCCCGGTTTCATTCTCTCTCTTCTCTCTCTCTCTCTCTCGGCAGCTCACTCTCTCTCAATCTCTTTCAAAAATTTTTGAAACCACAATCGAATCCAAGCTTCGGAACAGCAAGAAGGAAGCTCGGGGACGTGATTCGGCAACCGAGATCGCAGATTGAAGCTTCGATTCGAGGTTAGATTCAAAATTTCTAAACTTTTTACAAAATTTCCAATTTTGTGTGTTTTTGAAATCTAAGTTTGTTTAAGCTTAGAAAACCGTGGATTTGTGTTAAATGAACTTAGAACAACTAGAATCTAAGCTTAGATTGAAGAAAAACGGATTGGATTCAAGATTTTTCATTTTTCTCCTCTTTTTCTCATTTTCGGATTTTTGAGGATTTCGAGTTTAAATGTTGTTTAAATGATTCCAAACATGTTCTAGAATGTTTTTCTATCAAATATAGTTGTTTTTCATGCTTGGGATTTGAGAAAAACAGGTTAGAGACAAGATTTGGATTTTGGGGATCGAGAAACCCGTGGCTTGGATTTCTGGGTTTTCCCAGTTCGGCAGGCCGAAGTTCATGTTCGGCAGGCCGGAGTGATGATCGGCAGGTCGGTGTTCTTCCGACCGGCAGGCCGAATCTGGAGAAATGTTCGGCAGGCCGAACCTTGTTTCCGGCAGGCCAAACTGTGCAGTTCGGCAGGCCGAAGCAGGGCGTCCGGCAGGCCGACCGAGGCATGGAAAATTTTGTGATTTTTACCCGTTTTCACTGTTTTGAACCCAGATTTAAACCCCAACCTTATAGGATGATTTTAAAGGTACAAATGGCACACTAGGACATCATGAAATGATTTAGTAACATAGAATGTCTCGAACTAGATATTGATTGACTTAGTTTGTATCTAGGATCGTTCGTGGTTCCGTGGAGCTAACGTATAGCGGACTGGGATTACGGTGTGGGGTACCGGCACGAGTATTGAGGTAGGACTTCTATCCTATTTCTTTGGTAGCCTGGTTTTGAAATGTTTTGGCTTTGAAAATGATTTCTATCAAAATGTTTTCAACGGTTGTTTGAAAATGGTTTTATCGGTTATATTTTAATATACCGTGATTATGAAACGAACTTCATAATAAATGTAACTGACAACACTCGGTAATTGGGTTTTGAATGACAATGATAATAAACACTAAGGCATGATTCCATATCAGAGATCGGGTCGTGTAGCGATCGACCTTGGGGACAGGTCCCGAAACCCAACTGGGCCACTACGGTGGTGATATCATGGTTTGCCTAGGTAAAAGTAAATTGATGTTTTGATTTGACGAGTAGACTGTTCTGTGTCAGGACGGTTCTACTCAAATTGTTTATCTATTTATTTATTTAAGTTTCCTTTGAATAACTTCTAATAATGTTGTGTTCCTTTGCGTTAAACTATTTTATAAAACATAGTCCTACTGAGCCTTTCGTTCACGTTTTATTGTTTTAAATTTCCCCCTTCTATGTGGTTTCCCATTTAGGTTTGGAGAAGATTCTTCGGACCGAACTCAAGAGCAATAGGAGAATTTATTTATATTCTGTATTATTTAAACAAGGCATGTAAGACTTAACTTTATTTGTAGTTGGACTGTAATTGTATTTATGATATTATCAGAACCATGTGTGTGCACAAGTTGTGGGTTGTGGAACCCATATTCGCGGTTTTTATTTAATTATTATTATTTGTTTAATATTTATAAATTCTTTTATAAAATGTGGTGGAAAATCTTCTTAATTTTTATTTAATTTGATTCTCAAACTCTCAATTTTTAATTAAATTCTCTTTTAATTAATCTAAGTATTCCGCCACGTCACCTCCCGTACTCCGGGGCGTGACAGAATGGTATCAGAGCTCAAGGTTATGAACCTTGGGAATTGTGCACACATAGGTTTGACAATGAAATACCTCTGACAGTCCAAATTTTGTTTTCAGAAGTGAGAGAATGGCACCTAGACGTCGTTCGACCGCTGACGCTGAGTTTGGAAATGATGAGAGCATGATGAGGTCTATGTTTGCGGCTTTCTGGCAGATGGCAGCCAGGGCTAGACCGGAAGACTCCAGTGTTGGTAGTCGGCATGCTTTCTTTAAGGAATTTCGGCGGGCGTCTATTCTGACTTTTGATGGCAATGGGGATCTGCAGCTAGCAGAGTATTAGTTGGATTCGATCTTGAAGCATCTAGATACTCTTGGTGTGCCTGAGGAGTATCGTGTGGAGTTTGCGGCGTATAAGCTCGAGGGTGGCGCCAACACCTGGTGGAAACAAACTAAGCGTCTGGAGCGCGGTGGCGATATTGGTTGGGACAAGTTCGAGGATCTGTTCTATGATCGGTATTTTCCGCAGGGATATAGAGATCAGAAAGCAGCTGAGTTTTATAGATTGCAGCAGGGTGATCTATCAGTTCGAGAGTATGAGGCGAAGTTTAACGAGTTGGCTAGGTTTGCTCCATCAGCTGTGGCATCGGAGCGCGAGAAATGCATCAAGTTCCAGGAAGGACTCAAGGCTCCTATTCGGCGGCAGTTGGTTGCTCTACGGCTTAGGGGTTTCGGAGAGCTTGTGTCGTCGGCGATCTCCGTGGAGAATGATTATGTGCAGTATTGTGAGGACCGAGCCAAGACTTCAGGAGGACCGCAGAGGAGTGGCAGGAAGAGCATTAGTAGTCGTCCAGCTCCGGGGAAAGGCAAGCAAGGCGGTGCGACCAGTGGCAGTAGCAGTTCGTCTGGCAACGGGCGCAGCAATCCCTACAGCTTTCATTGTCATTTCTGTCAGCAGCTCGGACACATCAAGAGGAATTGTCCGATCAGGAGTGCTCGTCTTGGATCTCAGACCGGGGAGGATGCCAGTCGTTCATCTCAGCCTCAGCCTCAGACCCTACCTCCGCCTCCGCAGTACCCGCAGTTGCAGTATCCGCAGTTTTCTCCTCAGCAATTCTCATATCCGGCACGGGGGCAGCAGCCGCAGTATTTTCAGCGCAGTGTTCCTCAGTATAGAGCACCGAGTACAGGTAGTGTGCAGTCGTCTCCATCTCAGTAGCATCGGCCGAGTAATGCAGGACCCAGTAATGTCGGTAGAGGAAAAGGAAAGGCGCCAGTACAGGTTCATGCAATGGCATCTGGAGGGTTAGATTCTCAGACTGGTAACGCGGTTGTCGATGGTATGATTTTGGTTTCCAGATCTCTAGCTCGCGTTTTATTTGATACCGGTGCCTCTCATTCTCTCATTTCGAGTTCTTTTGTACATGCCTTGGGATTAGAAGTAGAAGAGTTTAATGAACCCCTAGTCATAACTTCTCCCTTGGGGCGGGTGTGTGTAAATTGTATGTGTAAATCATGTAAAATAAAGATTGGGGATGAGATTTTGAAAAGTGATTTGATTATACTCCCCATGAGTTCCTATGATGTGATTTTAGGGATGGACTGGTTGTCCAGGTATAGTGCAGTTGTGGACTGCCAACTTAGAAAGGTGACCCTAGTGTCTGATAGGGGGATGGTAATCACTTACCAGGGTGGTGGTGATTGGCTAATGAGTGAGCGTCTCATGAAGTCGTGTTTAGGAGGACGAAGGAATCTAGATTGTTTTGCTTTTCTTGCCAATCTAGATTGCGAGCCCTATGTTTCGAAATGTAGTGCAGTGATTCCGGTGGTTGATGAGTTCGAGGATGTTTTCCCCGACAAGTTATCAGGGTTACCACCGCATCGGGAGATTGAGTTTGGTATCGAGTTGTTTCCAGGGACATCACCGATTTCTATGGCACCTTATCGGATGGCGCTAGCAGAAATGAAGGAATTGAGGAAGCAACTTCAGGAGCTTGCTGATAAAGGGTATATTCAGAATCGCACATCTCCGTGGGGAGCACCTGTTTTGTTCGCTAAGAAGCACGATGGGACTCTCAGGTTATGTGTGGATTATCGGCAGCTGAATCGTGTTACGGTGAAGAACAAGTATCCCTTGCCTAGGATTGATGAGCTATTTGATCAGTTGGGAGGTTCGCGATACTTCTCAAAGATTGATTTGCGTTCAGGTTATCATCAGCTCAGGATCAAGGAAGAGGATATTCCCAAGACAGCTTTTAGGACTCGGTATGGGCACTTCGAGTTTCTGGTCATGTCTTTTGGGTTGACGAATGCTCCAACAGCTTTTATGGATTTGATGAACATGATATTTAGGCCGTATCTGGATCAGTTTGTGATCGTGTTCATCGATGATATTCTTGTGTATTCTAAGACATGGGAGGAGCATGAGCAGCATCTTCGGATCGTGCTTCAGACTCTGCGGGAGCACCAGTTGTATGCTAAGAGGGAAAAATGTGAGTTCTGGTTGACTGAGGTCAAATTTCTGGTTCATATCATTTCGGAGCATGGTATTTCAGTGGATCCGTCCAAGATTGAAGCTATATTGGAGTGGGAACGACCAAGGAATGTAGCGGAGATTCGCAGCTTCTTAGGTCTGGCTGGATATTACAGGAAATTTGTAAAGGACTTTTCGAAGATTGCAGCTCCGTTGACGAGGTTGATCAAGAAAAATGCCAGGTTTGAGTGGGATGAAGATTGTGAGCTTGCTTTTCAGGAATTGAAGAACCGGTTGACTTCAGCTCCAGTGTTGATTATTCCTAGCAGTGATGAGCCGTATAAGGTTTATGCAGATGCTTCAGGGCGCGGACTTGGATGCATGTTGATGCAGCATGGACGTGTAGTTGCATACGGATCGAGACAGCTACGACCTCACGAGCGAAATTATCCTACTCACGATTTAGAGCTTGCGGCGGTGATCTACGCGCTGAAGATTTGGAGGTGTTACTTGTATGGAGCATCGTTTCAGGTCTTCTCCGATCACAAGAGTTTGAGGTATTTGTTCACTCAGATGGATCTCAATCTGAGGCAGCGCAGATGGGTGGAGTACATGGAGGATTATGATTTCGCTTTGCAGTATCATCCCGGGAAAGCTAAAGTGGTAGCGGACGCGCTTAGCAGGAAGTCTTCAGGGATTCTCGCTTGCTTGATTTTTGAGGACTGGAGCAGGGATGCCACAGTGAGTGAGTATCGGCTACTGTATCATGAAGATGGTGATCGAGTTTTGTTATATCATGTGGAAGCGACTCCAGCTCTTGTTCAGATGGTGAAGCAAGGTCAGTGGCAGGATCGACATTTGCAGGGGCTTTGGTCGCGGATTCAGAACGGGGAGCAGTTTGAAGAATGGAGCGTGCATGCAGATGGATCGTTGTACTTCCGGGAGCGTCTTGCAGTTCTAGTTATCGCCGAGGTGACGAAATCCGTTCTAGATGAAGCTCATAGGTCTCAGTTTGCTATTCATCCGGGGAGCACCAAGATGTATCGTGATTTGAAGAGACAATATTGGTGGAGAGGCATGAAGAAAGATGTTCGCGAGTACGTGGCCAAGTGTTCGACGTGTCTTCAGGTGAAAGCTGAGCACCAGAAGCCTGCAGGTCAGCTTCAGCCGCTTCCTATTCCAGGGTGGAAATGGGAGCATGTGACGATGGATTTTCTCACAGGTTTGCCGAGGACGGAGCAGCGGCATGATGCAGTTTGGGTTGTAGTCGACAGGTTGACGAAATCGACGCATTTCATTCCGTTTAGGTCGACGTGTTCTAGGAAGATTCTCGGGGAGTTGTATATGCAGAACATTGTGAGGTTGCATGGAGTTCCTTTATCCATCACCTCTGATCGAGATACCAGGTTTAATGCTAAGTACTGGAGGAGTTTTCAGGAGGCTTTGGGTACGGATTTGAACTTCAGTACGGCATTTCATCCTCAGACTGATGGGCAGTCTGAGCGGGTTATCCAGGTTCTCGAGGATATGTTGCATGCTTGTGCGTTGGACTTCGGCGGGAATTGGAAGCAATGTTTGCATTTGGCAGAGTTCGCGTACAACAACAGTTATCAGGCGAGTATCGGTATGGCACCATTTGAGGCATTGTATGGGCGACCGTGTCGGTCACCTGTGTGTTGGGCCGAGCCGGAAGATAGAGTTATTCTTGGGCCAGATGAGATTCGTGACAGCAACGAGAAAGTCGCGGTGATTCGGGATCGGTTGAGAGCAGCTCAGAGTCGGCAGAAGAGCTACGCAGATAGGAGACGTAGACCCTTAGAGTTCGCGGTTGGAGATTTTGTTCTCTTGAGGGTGTCGCCTCGTAAGGGAACTATGCGGTTCGGAGTGAGTGGGAAGCTCACGCCGAGGTATATCGGGCCGTTCGAGATCACTCAGCGTGTTGGTGTGGTCGCTTATCGGCTTGATCTTCCGCCCGAACTTTCTCATGTGCACGATGTGTTTCATGTGTCGATGCTTAGGAAATGTCCACCTGGGCAGGATAAGATAGTATCGTTTCGCGATGTGCAGGTTCAGGAGGATACGACGTACGAAGAAGTGCCGATTCAGATTATCGACCGAAAAGTGATTAGCTTGCGTCGTCGTGAGATACCGTTGGTAAAGGTCGTGTGGCAGCATCACGGGGTTGATGAAGCCACTTGGGAACTAGAGTCGGGCATGCGGGAGTTATATCCGCATTTGTTTTGTTTTTGAGATGAGTTGTAAATTTCGAGGATGAAATTTCTTTTAGGGGTGGAGAGCTGTAACGTCCCGAAATTTATTTAATGTTAATGTACTATAAATGATGAATTAGTGTGCCATAATTAACGTTTTAACATTTATTAGATTATTTGGTTGGATTTTGAGTTTTTGGTTGTTTTGTTAAATTGATGTGTTCAAATGATTTCTTATTGTTTTAAAATGATGTTTTGAGTTTTAAAACACAACAATTTGTAAAATGTTAAAAATACTCCGTTTTGCAAAACCGTGGGCGGCACATGGTTTTTGCACAGTAAAACCGCCCACCGATTTTCTCTATTTATTTCCTTCCTTCCTCTCTCTCTCCTCACTCTCCCGGTTTCATTCTCTCTCTTCTCTCTCTCTCTCTCTCGGCAGCTCACACTCTCTCAATCTCTTTCAAAAATTTTTGAAACCACATTCGAATCCAAGCTTCGGAACAGCAAGGAGGAAGCTCGGGGACGTGATTCGGCAACCGAGATCGCGGATTGAAGCTTCGATTCGAGGTTAGATTCGAAATTTCTAAACTTTTTACAAAATTTCCAATTTTGTGTGTTTTTGAAATCTAAGTTTGTTTAAGCTTAGAAAACCGTGGATTTGTGTTAAATGAACTTAGAACAACTAGAATCTAAGCTTAGATTGAAGAAAAATGGATTGGATTCAAGATTTTTCATTTTTCTCCTCTTTTTCTCATTTTCAGATTTTTGAGGATTTCGAGTTTAAATGTTGTTTAAATGATTCCAAACATGTTCTAGAATGTTTTTCTATCAACTATAGTTGTTTTTCATGCCTGGGATTTGAGAAAAACAGGTTAGAGACAAGATTTGGATTTTGGGGATCGAGAAACCCGTGGCTGGGATTTCTGGGTTTTCCCAGTTCGGCAGGCCGAAGTTCATGTTCGACAGGTCGGAGTGATGATCGGCAGGCCGGTGTTCTTCCGACCGGCAGGCCGAATCTGGAGAAATGTTCGGCAGGCCGAACCTTGTTTCCGGCAGGCCGAACTGTGCAGTTCGGCAGGCCGAAGCAGGGCGTCCGGCAGGCCGACCGAGGCATGGAAAATTTTGTGATTTTTACCTGTTTTCACTGTTTTGAACCCAGATTTAAACCCCAACCTTATAGGATGATTTTAAAGGTACAAATGGCACACTAGGACATCATGAAATGATTTAGTAACATAGAATGTCTCGAACTAGATATTGATTGACTTAGTTTGTATCTAGGATCGTTCGTGGTTTCGTGGAGCTAACGTATAGCGGACCGGGATTACGGTGTGGGGTACCGGCACGAGTATTGAGGTAGGACTTCTATCCTATTTCTTTGGTAGCCTGGTTTTGAAATGTTTTGGCTTTGAAAATGATTTCTATCAAAATGTTTTCAACGGTTGTTTGAAAATGGTTTTATCGGTTATATTTTAATATACCGTGATTATGAAACGAACTTCATAATAAATGTAACTGACAACACTCGGTAATTGGGTTTTGAATGACAATGATAATAAACACTAAGGCATGATGCCATATCAGAGATCGGGTCGTGTAGCGATCGACCTTGGGGGCAGGTCCCGAAACCCAGCTGGGCCACTACGGTGGTGATATCATGGTTTGCCTAGGTAAAAGTAAATTGATGTTTTGATTTGACGAGTAGACTGTTCTGTGTCAGGACGGTTCTACTCAAATTGTTTATCTATTTATTTATTTAAGTTTCCTTTGAATAACTTCTAATAATGTTGTGTTCCTTTGCGTTAAACTATGTTATAAAACATAGTCCTACTGAGCCTTTCGCTCACATTTTATTGTTTTAAATTTCCCCCTTCTATGTGGTTTCCCATTTAGGTTTGGAGAAGATTCTTCGGACCGAACTCAGGAGCAATAGGAGAATTTATTTATATTCTGTATTATTTAAACAAGGCATGTAAGACTTAACTTTATTTGTACTTGGACTGTAATTGTATTTATGATATTGTCAGAACCATGTGTGTGCACAAGTTGTGGGTTGTGGAACCCATATTCGCGGTTTTTATTTAATTATTATTATTTGTTTAATATTTATAAATTCTTTTATAAAATGTGGTGGAAAATCTTCTTAATTTTTATTTAATTTGATTCTCAAACTCTCGATTTTTAATTAAATTCTCTTTTAATTAATCTAAGTATTCCGCCACGTCACCTCCCGTACTCCGGGGCGTGACATATATTTTCCGGAAGGACAGGAAAGCCGGCAGTTCATCAAGAGACGTAATTGGCTCATATTTTTCACCCTTGTATTAGCACAAATTTTTCTCTCGTTAGTGGCCAAACCGTTGAGAAAATTTGGGCGAAAATTCGAGTGCTTTCTAAACCTCATCGCCAAAAATGGAAACTTGTTTAGTCTCATTCTCAACTTCTTATAGGTTAGTCCTCTATAATCTACATTGTATTATGCAATTTTCATGCATAATAATATATATTTCTGTTCGCGTGTACGTGAAATCTATATTTATCCATGTACATATAAAACCGTTCTTTTTATTAACTTAACAGAAATTGTACGCAGTCTAGTCTTATTTATCATCGAAAGACGCTTTACGATGTCAAATTTTCTTCAAGAAACAAAATACATCAATTTTGAAATAAGTAAAATCACCATTCTCATATTTGTGATTTAAAATTAAATTAATGAGGTCAATTTTCGGCAATGTTTTATTTTTGTAATAAGTTTATATAGTAAGTTCAATTTTTAATATTAATTTTGGCTTAATTTTTAGCTGATCAAATTTTTCTAAGTTTTTCATTTCGATATATTTGTTTTTATGCTATTACTTGAATTTTCTGTGATTTGTATAAAGTTTGTTGTCTTTGTTTAGGACAGTGATAGTGTGAAACATGCATAAGAGATGTTTTTAGCATAACACTGTTGTTACAAAGGAATATAATAATAGAATGAGACCTAAATTTCTAGCATTACACCTCTTCAACGTCAATATACCAACATTATGTTGAATAAACACCATGTTTATAATTTTTACTTACAATACAAAAATGGATCATAGCAATTATAGGATGTATTTGAAAAATCGGTTGAAACTTAATCACTGCAGTATGTGAGAGCTTTACACTGTAGCAAGTTAGAACTTAAAGTTCCAACTTGCTTCTCAAACAAAGCAATATATATATATGTACACACATACATACAAATTTATATTGACAAATATAGCTAAGATCTAGTAGGGGCACGTGCTTCCACTGCGACAACAAGAAAAGGTGATATATGTTGGAGAGATTGTAATATATCTCTCTAACATGTTTAAGTTCAAAAGAACACATTAGAATGAGTGAAAAACATGTTTTTAATGTTTTTTAGTCGGCACGGGACGTCGCGGCACCAAAACATGTAATTCAGCACACGAAAAAGGCAGAGAACTCAACGCCCTGTGGGCGCTGTGGCACTGGCTTGCCTAGGCACCAGCGCCGCGGTGTTGGGTTTTGGGTGTCGTGGCGCTCAGTTGCTCTTATGAGCAATTTTGGTGCTGTGCACCTAAAGCCATGGCACCGAAAAGTTGGCACCGCGACGCTATTCCAAGCTGATATGTGATGATATTTTGTGTCTCTTGAGTTGTTTTAAACCGGTGTATTCATTGGTTGTATATTTCTATACAGACTTGAACATTAATTTGCAAAGGACACATCCGTTGTAATAGATATATAAATACATGAATAGACACATTTACGAATGAAAAGATACCTTTATATTTAATGAGATACATTTTGTAAAGATTGTGTGGATTAATTCGGTTGTGACCATTCCTCAAATGACATTATTCTCTTTTTATAAAATCCAAAATTATAACAGAACTTATATATTGTTCTGGAACCCCATATTGTTACTAAATATAGTGTTCATTTGTTTGTTGTATCTTAAGAGTAATTTGCCACAAAATTCTCTAGCAAACTTGAATAAGTAAGGGCAAATAAAACCTTTAAAGAAAGTGTTTTATAGACACCTCAAACACATTATTATTTCCCAAAAAAAAATTCAAGCCTCCATTCTCTCTTTTTACTCACAAAATTCACTAACAATATATATATATATAGATAGACGCACACATATATATTATCTTATATCAAGATCTTAGGACGTGCCCCATTGATTAGTGTAATTCACATGCACTCTTTAAAATCTTAGGCACAGGGATGATAACTTTACTCACGAACCTATTTACCTGTAGGGACCCGTTTTAAACGGGGTAGAGAAACCCAGTTATAAATAGGTTAGGATTGTAAACAAGTTAAAGGTATAACCTATCGCGAGTTTTGGGATGGGGACGAGTATAAAGGTCCCCAATCTTATTTTCTGTTTAAACGCCTCATTTAATTTATATTGTATTTTTAAATTAAATATAGGATATATAATATGCTATAATATACATAATTTTAAGTATAATGTGATACTACACAATATTTATAAAAATTTAAAAAATTAATTTTTTTATTTTTAACTTATAGTTATATATAGGCGTGTCAATTATTTAGTTAATTAATTATTTAGTTTATCATGAAAATAGCCAATTAAATAAATACGGAACCATAAATACCCCAAACTTGTAACGGGAAAATCCACCTCATCTTCCGCTAATCTATGCGGATTGATGTGACGGTGATGGGGCTTCTTTTTGTTCGCAGGGTTCGTGTTGCTATCCCTACTTAGGCACCTTGTTTCAAGAGAGTCCACCTTTTGGGTTTTGATTGGACTCACGTTCCAAATTGAGTTGTCACATCTATTTCTTATTTGTATTGCCGAGTTCAAAAAACGTTTTCAATTCCTCATTTTAGTTTGCTCTTACAGATTTGACTCTCTCTCTCATTCTATCGTTTTTTTCCCTAATATTTTAGTTTATAAATTTCACTTTATATTTGTGCCCCACTGTATTTAAATTCTGGATCTGTCATTGTATATATATATATATATATGTACATAAAAAGAGAGATTTTGTGGATTAGTACGTACGTGTAACCACAAGTACTTCCTGCCAATGCATGCAGGTAAAGTGAAAGAAGAGGATGATACAAACTCTCCAACATTCATGTCGGTCAATGGATTCACAGACAAGCGGGTGAATTTAGATAGCAGCATCAAACGGGAAGACGGCAACTACAACAGGGACACTCTCCTGCAATGGCAGCTAAAATAGCCTACGAAAACGAAGCCTTCATTAAAAATACGTTCACAACTCATTGGGAGGTTAATATTAATATATATATATAACTTGTTTGTCTGTCTATTTACCCTTTAAAAGGAAAATTTAGTCATTATAATTAACAACTTAAGAATTACAACATAGGCTAAGTGTTAGCATTATGTCATCATATGATAATACGTTTTCCATTAATCTGTATTGCAGATGGAACTAATCAAGTGCTACAACAACTTTCACAATGGTAAGAAAGTAGTTCACGGTTCTTTAAGATCATACCATGTTTTTCATAATTAGCCTAGGACAAAAAAAGAAAAGAAATGATCGTTTCACATCAACTAATCGATTTTCTGATGAAATATATGAAGCAGGCCATGCTATCTTTGTGTTTGTATGGATACATATACATGTATATATATAGATACATGATGTTTTACTTTGATGCTAATTATTCTTTCTTGTCATTTATTTGTCTTTTTGAATGGATCTTTTATTTGTTTTTATAAAGTTGATAATTACAAAATTGATCCCCGAATTCCGAACCCTACTCTTGGTTTTTAAAACGTCTAAAACTTAACCATGATTCCATTGCATCTTAATTTTAGCTCTTAAGTGTTTACAAGAGGACATAAAAAGCATCCAACTACACACGTACTGTGTCATGATGATTAAATGTTGCATGTATATGCTTTATTGCATCCTCGTTCGACTGATAAGATAGCTGAAATTGAAACGCGCTGATATATCGTGGTTATAAGGGCCCACTACTTTATTACACTATTAGAGAGAATCTGAAGGAACTTGTGTCGGATAACAACCAAACAAATTTTATAGTGACCGGCCACGGCTTAGGTGGGGCGCTAGCGATTTTGCTCGCTTCGATTCTGATGTTGCACAACGAGAAATTCTTGCTTAAGAGACTTGAGGGAGTCTACACATTTGGCCAACCAAGGGTTGGGGACAAAGTGTTTCAGGAATTCTTGTTTACGGTAATGATTTCGTCCCTAGGGTTCCCTTTGATGACTCACTTTTCTTGTTCAAGCACTTTGGGAAGTGTCACTACTATAGCAGCTTCTATAAACTCAAGGTATGTATCAGAAATCATAACTTGATTATAAATTATATAGACAATTGATCTAAATTTTAAATAAATGTTAACTATTAGAAGATATTGGGTCTGTTTGGTAGTTTTTAAAATAGGTAAAAATAATTTTATCTTGAAAAATAAGAATTTTTTAGGAATTTTGTTAAGAGTATTTTAGAAATTTTTACTTCAAAAAGCGTATAAAAATATTTCCAAAAGTTCTCAAAACGATACCAAACGGGGCCATCACGTTTATTTATTTAATGCTATATATTGCAGATACGTAATGAACACCCAAACAAGAACTACTTTAGTCCTCCGGACGTGGTATCCATGTTCCTGGATGCAGTTTGAGAGATAATAAGAAGCTTCATTATTCCATTCAAAAAGGGGCCGAGATTACAAGGAAAGTTGGCTACTCTTTTTCAATAGGGTTTTTGGACTCATAATGCCGGGTTTTACAGCTCATAATCTCCATGATTATGTTAACGCAACCAGGCTTGGATCTTAAGGATCGTAATTACTGGTTCAATTTCATCATTTCATAATAATTCAAAGCATGCAATTTATGTTAAATAAATTATGCTTTATAGCTGCATTATTATTATTATTGCAGCCTCTAGCATGAGTGTGCATGACTATTTTACTCTCTGCGTTCATGACATGTGTTTTGTGTGCCGATATGCATCAAGGCTGTCAACCTTGAGTCTTGTGTAAAATTTTTAAATTACCTAAAATGTTTCATTTGTATGATCAAGCTTTTCTTAGAAATAAAATTATGTTTTTTAGTCGTCTCTCTTTTTTTCTTTTCACTATAAATTCTGGAGTAATTGATGCAACAAATTATCAAAGAATACTACGTTCTATAAATCAAGAATTAGTAATAAAACAGAGCTATCACCTTATCGTTGAATTAAAGTGAGATTGACCAAGTTATATGTTGTTATCATAATTAATCAAAATATTTGCAGCATCATCTAGATTTTGAAATCTCTACATCGTCAACAAGAATGAAAATATAAGGTAAATTTATCATAAAAATACTTTGTAAATAATTTATTTATGATAAATTTATTAATTACCATAACTTTTTTTTTTAAAAAAAATCTATTTAGCTCTTTCTTCGTTCCCATTTTTTATTATTATTTTTGAAGGCTAGGCGAGACTACGTAAAACGTATAGACTTTTGAGGTCCACACCTCCTGGACAAATGGAAGAATAAGAAAATTTTGTAGGGTTTAATCCTTCCTCTCTTTTTTTTCCTTTTTTTTCTTTCTTTTTTTTTCGCATTTTGCTCTAGAATTATAATCTTTTTAAATCGGTGTATAATAAGAAGAAAATGTAAACAGCATAGTCTATTAGGAATACAGTTTGAACTATATTTTGTTGTTTTAACTAAAATTGTGATATTTTCTCCTATAAAATCTAAATCAAGTTGGTGAAAATCATAAAATGCAATCCCAACAACATTCTCAAGTAGGCTATAAATCTTACGTGTTTAAAAATGGCATAAGTGGCTCTAGTTTTCTAAAAGGGCAATTGACAACACTAATAAATTCAACTCATTTCAATTCAAACCAATTTTAAGATATTATTTTTCTCAAAATTTAAATTGCTATAATCTTTTTAGTTTCAAACTACCATTCCGTGAGGCCCTATAAACAACCAAGGATTTGGGATAGTGGGCTCAAAGTCCAAGCCGCTATGAACTTGAGATATTTAGGAATCGTGCGACCTTTTCCATACATGGATTGACCTATGCCACAAACATGAATGACCACATCAAGGATTTTACTGTTTTGCCCCTTTCATAATAATGTCTTTATCTTTCCTGATCATGCCCTTTTATCTTATGCTTCTCTCTCAACCAAAGAAACACACAGGCAGCCATGCTTGTTGGCCCGCACCTCCACCAGAGGTGCTCCCTGTCGGTCCCCCTCCATCGGCGATCTTAGATCTCCACCAGCACGAAGCCTCTTTTCTCCGTCTCCTCTTTCTATCTTTCTCTCTTCTCCGTCTCTCTTCCACTCTCTATCTCTGTAATGTCACTGAGATGTGCGCAGCTTCACGGCAATTCTAGTTGCGTAGAGATCTGTCGGTTTTCTTTCGTGTGACGTTAAACTTTTTTTGTTGAGTTACACAGATGGAGGATTTCTATCTCCACCTCGCGATGGGAGGTCTTCCTCGCCATGACCACCAATGTGGTCCTTTCCTTGTCCTTGCTATGGGAGAGATCTCCTCCACCCATGGTGCAGCGTCACCATGGGTACTCTCCGCTGCAAAACCAGCCGTCACGATCAGCTTGTTGATGGAAGAACAGTTGAGTTTTTCTAGGGCTTTTTTTTGTTCCTTTTTTTTTATTTTTTTGAAAAAATTCAATATTTGTCTGAATTATTGTTATGAAATTAAAATCTAACACAATATTTAAAATATTTTAAACATATCCTTAATGATATAGTAATTATCTTAATAATATTATATTTTATACTATATAATTACATATAGATAATTTTAATGATATCATTATGAGACATTTAAAGAATTTTTACAAATTAGAGTCATATTTTAATTCAAGAAATGCAATTCAGCTAATTGTATCATTAACCCTATTTTTTTTTGGTTGGATGGGATCTTGAGGGTAAATTTAGAGCCCGTTTGTTTCGAGAACTGTTTGGATTCTTTAGACTTAAATTTAGATTCGAGTATTAAGAATCATTTGGATACGTATTTGTTTCATCCAAAATTCGAATACTTTGAGTATTAAGAATTCAAGTTTTCAGAGTTCTGACTCCCTAAACTTTTGATACATCGGATATATCTGCTACAGTAAAAACTAAAATTCTCTCTTCTATATTTGAGAAAAAAAATCATGACTTCTTTATTTGTTATCCAATTGAGATGATTCTTTTTTTATTGTGTTCCTAGTGAAGAAAAGGATAAATTAAGATCTATATTGCATTTTTTTAGGATCATTATCATTAAGATTTTATATATTTATTGATAAATTAAAAACTACTTTCACTACTTCTCCAAACACAAATTTTAATTTTATTTTACACTCAAATTAAACCTTAAATGCACATCCAAATGTCAATTCTGATAGCAATTTAAATCACTAACTCAAATCCTAATCAAAATACATTAATTTAAATTAAATTATTAATTTAAATTTAATTATCAAACAGACCCTTAGCATTCTAAATAAAATATGTTGGCTTAACTTTCATAAATCAATCTAGGCCATAAGTTCGTGGCATTCCTCGAAAAGGCCCAAAAAACTTCTCTTAAACAATTGGGCCAAGGATTTGGGATAGTGGGCTCAATGTTCAAGCCCCTATTGGACCTCCAAAATTGTCCGACACCCTCCCTATTCACCAAGCTAGAATTTTGACGCTCTCTTAAAAGAGAGGAGAGAGGCCCACGGGTGAGCTTCGTTCATGCGTGAAGGTCCCAAAGCCAGCTTGACCGAGACGAGAGAAGAGAGAGAGAGAGAGAAAGGTTTGCGATTTCGGGGTTTTTGAAACAGAGAAAATCCAACACTTCCAAAAAGGTCAGTGATGAATTGAGCGCCTAAATTCCACACATTTTTTTTTTCTCTCTTCCTTTTTTTTTTCTTCTCTCTGTTTCTAATCTCTTTTTGTTTTAGCAAAGCAAAATACCACCAAGAAAAAAAAAACCGAAAATGGTGAGTTTGATTTGGTATTTGACGCTTTTGTGTGAGAAAGAGATCGTGTGCTTATCATGTGCAGGAGTGGTCGAGTGTGTGAGATTTAGAGAGAGAGTGAGACCAGAGTGTGGTTAGAGGTTTCAGATTTTTTTTGAGTGTGTGGTCAGGGTTTCTCGCTCTTTTCCAGTCTCTTCTCCGACAACAATCTCATGGAGCGCAAGCTTGTGGTTAGTTCGAAAAAGTTACTTCATTTGTTGAATTTGATTTGTTGTTTGAAAATGGGTAATTTTTGTTTTTGTGTTATTTTTGTAAATTTTTCAATTTTGGAATTTCTAGGTGTTGGGTATTCCGTGGGATGTTGATACTGAAGGATTGAGAGAATATATGAGCAAATTTGGGCGAATTGGAGGATTGTATTGTTATGAAGGTTAGCAAAATCCTCTTTTTCTTTTCTTTTCTTTTTATCTGTTTCTATATTCAGTTTTATTATTGTTTTGTTATTCTATATGTTTCTTCTCTTTAGGAGCGGTCAACTGGCCGGTCTCGTGGATTTGGGTATGTAACATTTGCTTCAGAAGAAGATGCTAAGGTCAGTGAATTTATTTAATAGATTTTGTTTTTTGAAATATCTCTTGTGATTGGGTTAATAGTTCTTAAATGTTAGAATTCTCAGTTTATATTGGGTGTTATCTGACATTGTTTGATGCAGAACAGCAGGATTAAAATTTTAAATTTGAATTTGTCCAGTTATCTTTTAGGGTATATTCTAGCCTTAGTATTTACGTTGAATGGGATTATGTTTATGAAGGATTACTTCAAATTAAGTTATTTTTTTATTATTATTTTTGGGTTTAGATCTCTATAAATACCTAAAAATTGTAAGTCTCATTTCTAGTTGATTGATGAATGAATATTGATTATTGGTTTTCCTCCTCTTGAGCTCTTGTTCTCTTCATAAATTTCCTCCTTTTCTTCTTTGTTATCCTATTTTTATCTCTCTCTTGGTTCTATTTCTCTTCTTGATTCTATATTTCTCTCTACATTTTTTGTGTATTATAAATTCTATCTTGGTTCTACGTCATTATTCCTACAGAGTGCATTATCAGGCGAGCACTTTCTCAGGAACAGAATGTTGGAGGTTAAAGTGGCAACTCCAAAGGTTCACAAAAGCAAAACTCTTATTGGTTTAATTTTATTTTCATATTTTTATATAGGGTGCTTTGCATCTGTAAGATAAGCATTGGTATGAAAAGATTGGACTACTGTGGCCGATAATTATTTGAAGTACATATGTTTGCAGGAGGAAATGAGAGCACCTGCAAAGAAAGTTACGCGAATCTTCGTGGCAAGGATTCCACAAGCTGTGACAAAAGCTACTTTCCAGAGGTAGTTTGAGTTTTCTTTTGTCTTTATTGATTCATCTCGATTGGTGACCCCTGGATGTGTGATAGACCTGATTGTTTTTGCATTTTCTTATTGCAGTCATTTTGAGAAATATGGCGAGATAACGGATTTATACATGCCAAAGGTGCTCTATCTTATCCCCTTTGTGTATTTACATTTGGAGCTTATAGATTTACAAATGATGATTGTCCGCATTTGTTGATTACGTGTGTACATGCATTAAAATAAATGGAACACCGAACACGCATAATAACCTATCCAAACATGATTATATACTATCATTTACATGTAAGGTATTTGGAAGCTTGGGCATGAATACAATATATAACTGTTGTAAATGTGGTTCAGGATCAAGGCTCAACTACACATCGTGGAATTGGTTTTATCACCTTTGCAAATGCAGGTTAGGACATCCGTGTCATTTCATAGTGAATTATAGCATTTTTCAATCCTGTCTACAACATTAGACAATAAATTAGTTCATATAGTATTCTTTTAGATACAATATTGTCCTTGTTTTGTATAAACCATGACTGTGTTATATTGCCAGTACTGATCAAGGTTTTTAAAGTCGCCTGAGGTGCAGAGGCGAGGCGATCAAAAAGAGCCTCAGAACTTACACCCTGCAGGTCAGGGAATGAGGCATGCGCCTCTAAGTTGCGCCTCTTGAGGCACAAGAGGTGTGTGCCTCATAAAATATCATGACAGGAGCCTGATTTTAAGTTTGTACAGAAAGTTAATAGGGAGAAACCGAGATGATTCAACCAAAAAATAGGGTCTGGTTGTCCTTTTACTTATATCATAATCTCCATTCTCAATATAAGAGATGAAATGGTGAAGAACAGTACACCAGCGAGAAAGAAAGAAAAATGAAGATAAGAGCTTCGAGGACCCTAGAACTTCCCAGGTCTGATTTCAAATCCAACAACCAGACAAAAGACAGTTTACCGCCTTATATTCCACTAACAAATCACCTCAGCCCACTAATTTCCCATAATGACACCTTTCTTCCCCTCAACCTGTCCATTTCCCTTTTTTGCCCCTCCTATAGTGTAAAGGAACTTGAGTGGGGGCCCCTAACGTATCAGGTTTTTTTTAACCCAACTTAAATTGGGCTTATAATCATAAAATGGCCCAAATCATTTGGGCTCTAAAAATAAGCTTAATGGGTTAAAGAAAACTGAAATAGAAAACTAATTAAAAAAAAAAAGAATTATTGTCATGCAATGATTTATGGACCGTTATGATATTATGATTTGACTATTTAGTCTTTGTTATGTCTCTAGCTGTGAACTAGACTTGTCTTTTGTGGATTGATTGGTTAAAATTTTTGTTTTTAATGCTTATTATGAGTTTGGATTTAGTTTTAATTACTAGTATTTTTTTTTTTTTAATTTTTTATTGGCACTTTTTGAGGCTTACGCCTCACCTCACAAAGGCAAAATGCCTTGAGGCCTGATTCCGCCTTTTAAAACCTTGGTACTGATTACCATTAATTAGTAGATTTTGAGCACATTGCACTAAGTAAGCACGTGTCGTCTATTTTGCAGAGTCTGTGGATAATTTGATGGCTGAAACTCACGAATTGGGTGGTTCAACTGTAGTTGTTGATCGAGCAACACCCAAGGTAAGTTACAACGTAGCTAGTTCCAAGTATATCTTTTACTGGGCATAAATATCTTCCTTTTGCTTTACAACTGTTCTTTTATTGTGAAGAGCTTAATCTTTCAACCTATATATGTTTTGTTAACAGGAAGATGACTTTAGGCCAATTGGAAGAATGCAACAGGGTGGATATGGTGCATACAATGCATATATCTCTGCAGCAACTAGATATGCGGCGCTTGGTGCTCCTACATTATATGACCATCCAGGATCAATGTATGGAAGTAAGTACCACTAAATGTATACTGCAATTTGTGCTAGCCAATAATCGTCCATGCAATGAATTTTCCTTGTCCTGTTCGATTAGGAGGGGAATCCACTCGAGGAATGGGAAAGAAGATCTTTGTTGGCAGGCTTCCACAGGAGGCGACAGTTGAAGATCTTCGCCAATACTTTGGTAGATTTGGCCGTATCTTAGATGTCTATATTCCCAGGGTAAGATACATTTATCTGTAATGAAAATTTTTAAGGTTTTGAACTCTTAATTTAGTAGGTAACTGATGCAAGGACAATGCATAATGTAGGACCCCAAGAGATCCGGCCACAGAGGTTTTGGATTCGTAACTTTTGCTGAAGATGGCGTGGCAGATCGTGTGTCCCGAAGGTCTCATGAAATATGTGGACAGCAGGTATTAAGTTGTATTATAGGCTTGAGTATCATATTTTTTATGCTGCAACTAAAATTCAGCATGTTAGCCCATCTATTGAAACTTGTAAATTGTTGTTTTTCCTCTCAGGTCGCAATAGATACAGCCACACCTGTTGATGATGCTGGTACCAGCAGAAATTTTATGGTGAATAATGCAGAAGCCTTTGGGAGCTATGGCATTCGGCGGTCCTATGCGCACCTACGGCAGGATGTATGGAAGTCTTGATTTTGATGTGAGTATATTTGAAGGCCTTGTGTTGACAATTACTGAAGCTGCTAGATTTTTATTTTTTCCTTGAGCCAAGGGCATTTTATTCATATCATTCGCATTGGAAGTCCTGGCTTTGTCTGAAATTCTAAAGGCCAACAAATGCCGCCTTTATTTGTTTTCTACTCTTTACTAATACGTTAAATGGTGCGTTGTTGATTTGCAGTGGGGTTACGGAGTTGGCGGCGGGAGACCGTCCAGAGCAGATTGGAGGTACAGGCCATACTAGGGGACTTCTTGGCCCTCTTCTTTTAGCTATAAATAATCCTCGTCACAATTTATTACTTCTTTATGATCGTCCCATTTCGTTTCGAACACTTTTAAAAGTCATAATTAAGCGGAATTATAGTTGGGAAGTAACTTTCATCGAATCTGTAATAGTGAAGTGCGGGCATTTTCCGGTCGATTATTACTCCAGGATAAGAAAATAGCAGTATTGGGTTGGCTTGTTGGAAAGCCTAGCCATATGAGATTGTATGACATTGTAATCAATTGAATCTAGTTAACATTCACTACTACCTTCAGACATTTTACCGGTTCAAAAGGTTAATCTCCAAACACAGGTGTTGCTCTAGCGGTTGTTTGGCATCTCATTGGTTTCAATCATTAAAAAATGTAAAGTTTCCAGCATTTATAGTTAAAAAAAACAAAAACAAAAACAAAAAAAAGTTACGGTATAAAGCTTTCACATGTTATAGTTTTTAAACCAATATTTTTAGTTTTAATTATTTTTTCAAATACCCTAGAACGTGGCATATCGTATCGTTTACTTATTTTCTGGGAAGAAAACTGGCAACGAAAGCATCATGTTTGTTATTGGTTGCTGCTATCTGGTCATTAAAATTGTCATTTAGTTTAATGTGTTCTCAAAAAAATGTACCCTACATGCTTACTGGATGTTTGTACTCGCTGAGTATGTACAATGAATGTTATACTTTGGGAATATTTGAAACAGTTGGAGCAACGACATTCATCACACAACCTACAAAAACAGGATTGATTGGAAACATCAATTGTAAAAAAACGATAGAATCAACAAGTAATTGAAAAAGCGACAATAATCTGAAAAAACGACGTGGATAAAACATTAACCTGACAAACGACACTTCCCTAGTGACTCATTTAAAAGTGCATAAACAAGTGAGAGAGAGTTATAGGGTGTTTGGAAAAGTGGTGGAACCATTTTTACTGTAGCATGTGAGAATTTTATATTGTAGTATATTTTTTTATTGTTATTGTAGCATATGAGAGCTTTATATTGTTCATAATTGAGATTATGGTAGAAACTGAGTGGTTCCTACCACTGCCAAATACCCCTTTAGAGAGAGAGAGAGAGAGAGAGGGAGAGAGATAATGGGGAAGACATCACCTAAATAACAGGCAGAGTAAACTACCGTCTGAACGACATTGAAGGAAACGACATCGCTTGGACCGAGGATAATAATAGCATAGAATGGCATGTATAGTGCAGAGGAAATTAAGTGCAATAAGCGACAATAAAATCAAAATAAGACGTTAGTTTGACCAAATACATCAACTGGCATTGGATAAAAGACAACGGCCTCATTTAGATGATATTCGAACACGGCACAAAAAACTGTATCACCTAAAAACGACAATGACCTGAAAGGTGACAGATTGTGATAGCAACAATAACGTCTAAATCAAAAATAGATAACTTGCATAGGGGACAATGAATTGAAAGTAACATCGATATAAATAAGCGACATCAAATGATAAACTACAGTGATCCAGAAAACGGCATCGAATGTTATTAAAAAAAAAAAAAACAAAAACAAAAACAAATATGAACGAATGTAAATAAAAACGACATTGATTTGGTAACAACACGATTAGCGTCGATGACACGAAACGATGATCTCAACAAACGGCATTCATTGGCAAAACAACTCAACCTAAAAACTAATAAACGACCCTGACTCGACAAACGACAGTGACTGGACAAACGACAATAAAGCCGAAAACAATGTTAACCTCCACAAAAAAAAAAAAAAAACCTTCAATTTCCGACTCAAAAATATGTCTATCAAATAGCCTGTTGGGAAAAAATAAACTAATCAGTTAGAAATAGCATAAATCTCTCACATATTACAATAAAAAAAAAATATTACAATATAAAACTTTTTTATGTTACAATATTTATATTTCTAACCGATAATTCTAACCATCATACCAAACACCCAATTAAAGAGTTCAAAACGACACAAAGAATTTTTTTTTAAGTTGACACAACAAAGTTATCTACAGGAGCGGCCTGTTAACTCAAATAATGTCAAGCGCTCTTGTACAAAGCAAGCCACAAGAAAACCCCATTTTTGCAAAGCTGATTAAAATCTTTTCCTTTTGGTCCTCATCAAAATCTCTGAAGAACTCAACAACAAAAGAATATTTCTGATGAGAGAAGGCAAAAGATGCCAATTCACTTTCACACTATCAAATAAAAAAAAAAAACTCTCGATGGTCGTCACTTGTCAGCCGGGCAGGAGAACAGGGTGGCTGAGGAAGTACTAGAAAGCGCGGCACGCGAAGAAGCGGCTGAGCGATCCGATCCGAACGTGCTTTCGCAACGAGAAGAACTTAAATGGAGTCCTGGGAACCTCCTGATCATGCTGATCATGGTTGTCAGTGTCATGGTGGCCGTGATCCGACGACAATTTGCTTCTCATTTTGTGGGCTTTGAACTGTGCCTTTCTGAGCTTGTCTATGATCTTATCCATTGTCTCAGACCTCTTCTTTTCAAGTTTCACCTGAACACACAAGTAAAAGGCTGCATAATCCAGATCTGTTTCTAATCCATTTGATACTTTCCAATATTACAAAAGTACAATTCTTCAATTAGTATGGACTGTTAATTTTAGGCATTAAAAATTCAGGTGGACAAGCATCTTGGGTCATACCTGCAGGTCTTATTGTTTTAACGATTTAACAGTTAGATTTATTTTTAAATGGTCTAGTCAATGACTGTCTATGTTTAAAAACTATACTAATGGTTGAAGTAATAGTATCTACTGATATGGTAAAAAATATATGTTCCATCATAAGTTTTGCCTAAAAATTTATTATGTACACATGCCAAAATTTTGTAGGTTTTGTAAAACTGAAGTGATTGTTTTGTCCCAAATTTTTCTTTTAATCCTTGACAATTTATATTCTAGCCCATGTTCCACGAATCATTGTTTCAACTGCTTTTTTAAAGTTTTAACCGTCTTTATTATAGTGTTTTTTCTTACAAAATTTAAACCGAAATACAATTTAAATTATAAAAAACAAATCTAACCGCTCTCCCAAATAGACTACTAATTTCACAATGTGTTATGAAATTATTTTTCATGTTGTATAGTAATTTTCTCGAGTAATATATAATGAGCGTTAGTAAACTTTTATGAAAAAAAAAAAATGTACCTCAAGTTTTCGAATTGCGGCTTCAGCCTTTGCCTTCTGTAAATTCTCCCACGCTGTAATTTTTGCTTCCTCTCTTTGCCACCTGCACATTACATTTTTAATTTTTAACTTGTTGGAAAATTTTCTATGTTTACTTCTGTGTAGCTAAGTAGAATGGTAGAATAATAAATCTTCAAGCAAGTTTCTAATTTTATAAATTCTATATAATAAATTTTCACAATTCTCTCTCTATATATACCTAGATTAGAAGCAAATTTCTGTTTTCATGATTCTTACACATCATTACTTTTGTATTTTTAAAATCATTTCCAATACAAATTCTAATGCCAGTGCTATACTTAACAATAAATATACATATTTTATTATAATTCTAGTTTATATTCTTATGCTATAATATTATTTTAAACGTTACATATATTTCTTATTACAAATTTTATGGATTGAAACTTACAAAAGAAGTATAATATATAAAAAAAAATTATACCAATTATGTCAAACTTTGATATATGATATCGAAATTTGACATTGTATCGGAGATACTCAAAGTTGTTGAAAATTAAATATAGAACAGAAAAATAATGCTGAGAAATCTGAAACAAACATACTTTAAGTTTTCCATGGCTGCCTCAGAAAGATCAAAAGATGAAGATGACACTCCCGCAGCATTCTCACCAAAGTCATTAGCACCAGACTGATCTTTCTTACACATTCGGATTCCACGCTTTTTAGTCCACCGGATCACGGTGGCTCTTTTGTCAACCTGCACATCTCTGACTTCTAACTTAGCAGAGTGATCACTCTGCTGCTCCATTATAGAAAGGAGAGCCGGCGGAGAGGAAGCGAAAGAAGACCTCCCTATGGTGGAGGAAATGCTGCACCTGCAGCATTCCTTAGGGCTCATTTGGGTTGCCATGTCTCGCTGCGAGACGGCACATAAAACCGGGTTCTCATCATTCTTCTCTCCCCCCAGGTTCCTCACCTGCAACATTCTATACACGGTGACAAGCTAACATATGTAAAATCAACATTTTTAAATGTAGAACAACATGGTTAAAAAGAAAGGCTTTAAGATTGTGCTTAGCAACACAATTAGAACTAAAATTTAGAACAATTTGATTATCGTTTGTGAGAGCTTTATATTATAGCTTACTTTTACTTTACACTTAGCAGTTTTAACTATAGTTAAAACGAGGTTGCCAAGCACACCCTAATCTTGATGGTTGTTTGGGGCTCATGGGAAAAATGGAAGGACGGATATAGGTGAGAAGATTAGTAGAAGGATTTTCAGACTCATGCTTGTTTGGGAAGAAAAAAAGAGTAGAAATTGATTGAATAAGGAATTTTTTTTAAAGACTAATTTAATCTCTCTCAACATGGACGACTAAAGTAGACAATCTATACCCAAAAAAAATTCAAAAAAATGTCATCCTCTGTCTCTAAAATTTCCTCACATATATTATATAAATTTCTTTCATTTCGATTTTCTTTCTTTCTTACAAAACACAGGCTTGAGATATTTTGGCGCAACAAAAAAAGAAAAAGAAAAAGAGGGGAGGTACCAAAACACAATTCAAGGTTCAAGCAATAATAGAATTAAAAGAAAATTGTACCTTGGGAGAAGGGCAACCGTTACTCTCCCTCATTTCTGGCCATCCCGGAACGCCAATAGCCAATCTACACGGCAGTCCTCCTCCGCCGCCACCGTACAAGCTTTCGGCCGCCAAAACTCCGGTGGAAAACGGTGAATGATAGTTGGAGCAATAGGCTGCACTAGCACTACTACTACTACTCCCAGTTTGCACAATTGGACCACTCTTGGACTTTGGCCTCTTCTGAGGCTGAGAATTCAAGTTCTTGCTAATATTATTATTAGTAATAACTCCATATCCGGAAAGAGGGCTGCAAATCCACCTCTCTGCATCCTCCCACTTGGACGGCAATGTCCTTCCACTGCTGAACATCATACCGATTTGCCGCCCTCCGGCGGCAGTCGGTGGCGGCGGCACGCGCTCCGAGGCCCAACCCTTTTGGCATCCGATGTTGTTCCCCCGGTATTGTGGAGCTCCGGGGCTTGGGAATGCGCCAAGATCATGGGAAGCAGAACGTTTCCTCATAGCTTGATTTGCTCAACCATAAGACTAGTTCCTTGTGTTACTTGGTTATTATGTGCAAAGCAATACAAACAATAAATACATATATATATTTGTTGTGATTGAGAAAATCTTTATTGGGATTTCTGTGTTGTTTTCAGCCGTCTTATACAGCTGTAAGAGTTTAGCCAGTTTTCAAGTTTTGACCTTGTTTAGAAGTTTTTTTGTGTGTCTCTGTTTGATTTGATTGGACCACTTGGAATTAGGAACATTTTAAGTTTATAATGAGGAATGAATTTTTAGGTTCATGCCAAATTTGGGATCGGACACTAATTGTTTAAGCATTATGAAGAAGACAAACTTGGGCATTAAAGACGTACGGTCTGAGGGTAGGGAGTATAATTGCAAAATTGATAACTGTATAGGTTTTACTTTTATTTCTACTTTCAACCTTTGTCGTACAGGGAACCATGTGGACGATTTAGATAAGATTTGGATTTCCTTGCATGTGTGTATTGTCTGACTAAGATTCCTATACCAATTCTTCAAATATTGTGGTCTTTAAAGAAGAGTTACAATTTTTTGTGATTAGAACCAATGACCGGTCCTATAAATTTTTGTCAAAAGAGTTAATATTGGGAAACAATCAACATATTGTATATTCAATTTTTTAGGAGCTTTTATGCAGTTTTTAATATATTATATATGCTTGTTTATACACACATATATATATAGGGAATAAAAAAATTGAGCCCCTCCGATGCATTTGCCTCCATCTCTAGTTAGAATATGTACGATGATATTATAGAGCTTTATATTATATTATAGTAAATTTTTATTTTATATTATAGCATATGATAATATTATATTATTTATGACTAAAATTATATGGTTAGAACTACAACCATACATCTTAATAGTGTTTAAGTATTTGTCTGCTTTTGTGGTTTTTGATAAAATCAGTTTTAACTAAAACTTTTGATTGTTATTGTAAAGTTACACTCTTATGTGTTACAGTGATCAAAAAACATGAGCTATAATATAAAGTTTTTACATACTATAATTTTTAGTTTAAAAATATAAATTTCTAACCATACTTATTAAATATATATATTTTTTTAATTTTAAGGCAAGGCATCACTTGAACACAAGGATGTGCCTATGGGGTTGCGGACCTTGAAGGTCTTAACCCAACTGTAAGAATCCTCGAAGTAAGAAACCAAAAGTGGAATTTAGAATGCATTTTGGAATTTACAACTTGTGACATAACATTGTTTTCAATTATAAACAAAACTCACAGAAAATTAATTCAACTACTAAAATAATAGTTCCAGTTGAAATTAAAAAAAAATGATAGTTTGACTATAAAAATTTCTAATTAATTAAAGAACATTATCATTTTAGTACCCTATGATATCATGTTGTTTACAAAAATCAAAATGGTATCCTTTAATTTTTCCTTTAATTTTTGAAAATATCATGCTGGTGCCTTGAGTTTGTGTTTTGTAACGTAAAATTTCTAATTTAGTCTTTTATTAATGAACCATAAATTATTTTATGAAACTAGAATAAAAAGATAAATACAAATAATACAAAAAAATGAAAAATTTACATATATGCTCATGTTTGATGAGTTTTATTTAATCTTTTTGTTTTGATTTTTTCTTATAATTTTATAAAATTAACTTAAGATTCATTAATAACGAGGTAAAAAGAAAGTTTTATGTTAAAAAATATGATTTTTAGGATACCAAAATGATTTTTTTTAAAATTACAGTGTATGATTTTGATTTTTTAAACAATAATATATCAAAATGATGTTTTCTTCAAAAGCAGGGTGTCAAAATTCTAACTCATTAATTAACTGTGTTGTTTGGACTGGTCAAGGACTCAAGGGGTTCACAGTCAGACCGGGAAAGTTTTCAATTAGATGTTCCTGTACAATTTACAGTGGACTGTGAATTTTAATACAGCACTATTCTTTTGTCGGCCAAAAAGGAGACTCTTTTATTCTTCTTTCTCAGGAAGAAATACTATTGTCTTACCTCCATGTGAAAGGTGCTTTCTTACCTAAAAAACAAAAAACAAAACAAAACAAAAAGAAAAAAAATGAAACCGAGTAAGTTCATTAGAGTACTTTGGTCTTTTGATAAATAAAAGAAACAGACTAGGAAGGAAAGAAGTTGAAATTTTAAAGCCTATTATGTTTTAATCTTTTCAACTTTTTAGAGGGTGAGAAAAAATGTTTAACAAAACAAATAGTGTACTAAAAAATCTACATTTCCTTAATCACCTCCCACCCTAGGACTTTGTCATTACTATAATGAGGTTTTTATGATAGCGTATCTCGGCCTTGTAGGATGTATTTTCGAACGTTAGATCTAATCAAATAACATTAAAACAATAAGAATACTAGGTTCGTATAATTAAAAAAAAAAAGAACATATACAAAACTAATAGAAAGCTAACAAAAATATGAAAGTTCAAACATTACTTAATTGCTAAGATATTTTTTTTTTGATACCCTACCAAATTCTCATTAACATAAAATAGATTCACATAGACATTTTTTCCTCTCTTCTCTACCTTCTACCAAACGCTATAAAAACTGTCTCATTCCCTTATATGCCGTCCTTGTTATGAAACAAAAATAAATTTAGAAGATGGACTAATCAGTTTCAGTTGGATGTTGAAATGTGCTTCACATGACATTGATTTCGTAATAGTTTGAGGTGGAACCCACCGAGGTTTCCCTTTGCAGGGGCAAGGGGTGTTGAGAGATTGAGTGTCTTTTTGTATTTCATGATTGCTCTCAATACAGTGTTTGTAATGCAGGTTCCATGCTTAGCTTGAAGCATTATGAGTATATGACTCTTTCTCCCTCTCTGTGTACCCTTTTTTTACTTTTATTTTGGTGAAATTTTTATTCGTTTATTTATGGAAGGAGGGTGAAATTTTAACTTGCTGCGAGCTCATCTCCTCATGAGCTGGCCGTTGGCCCATCATTACTGTGGCCTAGGAGTTCTCCAATTGTCAACATGATGAGCACTTTTTTTATTTAATTATGCGAAGTTATAACTTTGTTATTAACAAAACAATAAAATCAGTCTAAAAAATATATCACAATTTAGATTAGGACTTACAGTTTTAGTTTATGAGTAGGAGGATTATAATAACATGGGATGAAAATGATTTTTCATTCAATAATATTTACTAATAAGTTGAGGGTAAATTACACTCACCTTTGTGTTTTGTCAAAATTATAGAAACACCCCCTAAACTAAAACAAATTGTACTGACATTCTCTCATCTTAACTCTGTTAATGTTTATATGAAATGACCAAAATACCCTTTGAATCTCAGCCATTAATTTAAGAACATCAAATCACTACCATTTGTATAAATGACCAAAATACCCTTTAAATCTCAGCCATTAATTTAAGAACATCAAATCACTACCATTTGATCCCCATGCCGTTAACCACCACCCACCCCATCGACCATCCTTTGCACCCCCACATCGCCCACCGCCCAGCCCCCACGCCCCCAACCCAGCCCCCCCTCCTCCCACCTCTCTCATGATGTCTCCTCCATCACACCGATGCTCCCAGCCCAATGGCCCCCAGATGAGGAAAGAGATAGAAAGAGATAAATAGAGAGAAAGACAAAGGAAGAGTTTTTTTATTTTATAATTTTAACATTTTAATATTTTATATTTGTTTCTTATTTTTTAAAAAATTTATCTTCTAATTTTTTTAATTTAGTTATACTTTTAAATTTTTATGATAAAATAAAAGCATTTACTGATTTAGTAAGATTTAGTTAGATGATATAATGCTACCTTGTATTAGATATATTTTTATGTTTTATGCTTCTTTGTGGATTGAAAATATTGATAAATTTCCATATGTTTTAAATGTAAATCGCTCAATAATATTACAATCAAAAAGAGATTGTCAAAGAAAAAGATAAAAGAAAAAACATATTTATTTATAATTAGAGTAAATTTATAGTATCAAGTGTGTAAAAACTAATTAAACTTATTTTTTCTATGCTAAGTAAAGGCAGAAAAGTCATTTCTAACACCATAATTAAAAAAAGGTTTTTGGCTGGATGTAGGGGCATTTTAAATAAAACTAAAGGTCAAATACTGCCAATTAACAGAGAGGATTTTTTATAAATTTTTTCAAGAAAAGTCAAGAAGTGTCAGTGTGATTAGTTTTAGTTCAAATGGTATCTGTGTAATTTTAGTAAAACTCAGAAGATGTCAATGTAATTTACCCTAAGTTAGGAATTTGTGATCCAGTTTTGTATGTGACCATAATTCATATTCAATAACATATATATGTATAGGTATATGGGGAAATCGCGCCAAATAGTACAGTTTTAATTGTTAATGTAAGTAAATAACACTTTAAAAATATATAAGTACATAGCATTTATGGAATCACATGTTCTTTTTAAACATTTCAATTTCTAATTTTTACATAGCATTTATGGAATCACATGCTCTTTTTAAACATTTCAATTTCTAATTTTACGCCCTCCTTCTCCTTTATTTCTTCTTGTTTTTCTCTTCAGTTTTTGTTTTTCATTCTCTCTGCTGCTTCATATTTCTCTTTACGTCACTCTATACAAAATAAATTTTATTTTAATTTAAGTAGGCTATTTACTAAACACTATTACATTTTGTTCTATTTATGTTTATCTCAATTAATGATGGCCTAACTCCTTCATTCTTTTTTTTGTCTTGAATGTGATCGTAATTTCAAGAGAAAATTAAAACAAAAGAAAAAAAGACTATGGTGACCTTTTTAAATATATAGACAGTTTTTTTTTTTGTTATTTTTTTTACAAGTGTTTGAACTTTTTATAAAAAAAAAAAACTACACCCCTTTTTTATATTGTAGTGCATTATTAATCAATATCAATACATCACTGATTGATATATATATCATTGGTTTACTATAGTTTTATTATTAATTTACTAATTATTTATCATTAATAAACCCGTAAATTATTAGTGAAATTGGTTAATCACTTACTAACATTAGTCAATCATTGATAAGTTAATCAATGATAAACTACCAAGCTAATCAATGATACACCACAAATCATTAATTGTAATGCCAAAAATTCCTATTGTATTACATTTGCAATATTTAAGAGTTACTGTAAGCAACTTATGTGCAAATTTTGTGCACCAAAAGCTTTGCTCAAGATTTTGCTAAGTACTCTGAAGGCAATATAAGTGTCACAAGAATTATTGTTTAAATCTAATTTTTGTGCAAATCGTATAAGAGTAAATATAGGGATCTACAGGATTAAAATATCATGATACAATCCTGAGCAAAGTATGAGTTAAGTATTTAATGATATGAAGATGAAAGTTACACAATATATAAGGGAAAAGTGAGCTAGAAAGTTTAACTCTTGCAGGATTTGTTGCAACATATCTTGAAATGAATATGCAAAATGAGAATTATACTCTATAAGATTTTGCGATATGAGAATTATGCAATATGAGGATTATGCAGTATATGAATTTTATGCAATATGAGGATTATGCAGTATATGAATTTTACAAGACCTTATTATGAAGTTTCAAAACAGTTTAAACAGACCACGACCTTACCGATTTAGCTGAAAGTCCTTAAGCAAGAAATGATCCGTGTTATGTTAATTTTGAAGCCGTGTAATGTGATGTAGACGTAAAATTTGACTCTAGTGTATCTAAGTCAAGTGGTTTAGAGATAAACTAACAATATAGATTTAGACGGGTGTTCTTTGAACAAGACACAAAGCCGACTATGGCATAAGGAAGATGATTTTCAAATGCTATGTTGTATGTTTGAGGAAGCATTCAAACCTCACCTATAGCATGAGGAAGATAATTTTCAAATGCTTACACATGTTTGACTATGTTTGTAATTATTATGCTTGATGTTTAGAAACCAAATTATGAAACTTGTTTTGCATTTGTTATGCTTCATGTCAAATTATGGTATATGGTGTGCTAAGCAATATTTGATATGATTAATGTTCTAAATATTATACTATGACATTAGCATGTTCACCAAAGTCTATAAGATTGGTAAACTAGAGTAAAATAAATGTTGTACCAATCTACTTGATGTGAGGTTTATGTTAGAGTTAAATCTCCCACGAGAGGAGTATCATGTTAAAAAATATGACTTCTGTAAAGGAAGTACTATGATAAGAAAAGACTCCCACGAGGGGAACACCATATTATGTTAAAATTACGACATCGATGTTTGATGGTCTTGCACAATTGGTACATACACTTGGCCCATAAGTTCAAGATAATAAGATATGCATAATAAAGCATGAAAGGAATCGTGCATTGTGTGTATTCCTTTTAAGAAATGTTTTATGAGAAACGTTTTATAAGAAATACTTACAAGAAAATCTTTATGAGAAATATTTATGAAAAGCATTTTATAAGAAATGTTTACGAGAAATGTTTAATGAAAATATTTTGTGAGATATGTTTGGACTTACTGGGTGAAAGCTTAATCTAGTTCTTTCATGTTATAGGAGATACTACAAAAGGCTTGTAATTATGTTTCAAGGGCTTGGCATGGCAGTGAAATGAATACGAAGTTTGAGATATAGATACCACTACAATTATTTTTCACTATTTTAGAAGAGAATGTGTTTTGATAGTTATAAGAAAGCAAATGTTTACTTAACTAGCGTTATAAATGTTTTGGATGATTACAAGTTTAACTTTTGTACTTATATTTCTGTTTATGTTGCAACATAAGTTACAAAAATTTTAGAAAAAAAAATATTCTACAATTTCTTTTACTAGTGATTAAGATTAAGATTGCAATAGATGTTTTAAGCAAGTTAAGTAGTAGCTCAGGAAGCTAGGTCATCACAGGTACATCACTTAATATCAGTTCATCATTAACTAACATCAAAACATCATTGAAAAAAAAGTGTCCACTTCCCTAATTTCAAAGGCATTTGGGTACTCATTTTAGAATTTTAGGGGATGTTTGTTTGGGGGTTTCAAGTAGTTTGAAGCCAAATTTCGATTTGAACTGGTGTTTGGATCATTTTTAAGACCCAATCTCAAATCATTGACAAGAAACTTAAGACAAAAAACTCACCAAAATCTAGAATCAGCCCCCCTTGATTTTGACATGTTTGAACTCTTTCTCTTACATGGGCTCTAAACTTTTGACTCTTTTTCATATCCAAACACAATTTTAGATTTCAAATTTTATTTTGAATTCTAGTTTCAATCCACACTTTTCAAACCTTTTTATTTTAAATCCAAAACTTCAAATCACCATGATTCGAATCCCTCAAACACACAGACACTTAGACACTCAAGTAATCAAATTTTTAATTTGTTGGCAGCTTAGTCCCTAGTTTAAGATTTTAGATATTTAGAACCCTAAACTTTTAATTTGTTGGTGCCATTAGTCCCCATCTTCTTTTTTGTAATAAATGGCATAAAATGTTTTAATATTTAGCGGCTTTTGTTGAGCCTTAAGTCCCTTTTTTACCAGAAAAATCCTCAAAAGCTCTCTTTCTCTGTGTTGAAAAAAAGCTCTCTCTTTTTTTAATTATATCATTTTTTTCTAAGATAATGTTTAAATACCCTAATATAAAGTTAATTATGATAATTAATGATAATAAAACGATTGATAATAAACCAAAAAATTCACAAATACATTCAAGAAATTGGCTATTCATTCCATTGTTTTTTGGGTATGTAGGTTGTAAATTACAACAACACAATTAAATAACATTAACACAACAATTAGTTGTGTCGTTGTGTCGCCTTCCTTGCCGAGCCCTCTATGCGTCGCGACCCCACCCCTTCCACTTGCCCTCACCCTGCAACAGACAACCCTGACCTTGTGCAACCCCGTGATGCCCGGCTCGACGTAGTGCAAGCCATCACCCCCACTCGTGCTTTGTGCCCGTTGCCTTCTCATTTCTTTCACCGATCCCCCTATCACCCTTCGCCTTCATCAGTTGTTGCCTTCACTCCTTCGCCCACCTATTTTGAGATAGAGAGGGGTAAGATCAAGAATGAGAAGACAAAGTAAAGAGAGAAGAAGGAGATAGAAAAATTCAAAGAGAGAATGGGTGGAAAGAGAAAAAAGAATTAGAAAAAATTATAATAAAGTTTTCTATTTTTTAATGTTTTATTTTTTATATACTGAGTTGGAAACTAAGGGCCCGTTTGTTTCGAGAACTCTTTGAATTCTTTGCACTTAAATTGGGATTCAAGTATTAAGAATCTTTAGATTTGTGTTTGTTTCCCTCAAAATCTAAATCCTTTGAGCATTAAGAATCTAAGTTTTCAGAGTTCTGACTCTCCCCTAAACTTTTGATACTCGAATATTTCTGCTACAGTAAAAGCAAATTTCTCTCTCCTATATTTGAGGAAAAAAATCATAACTTCTTCATTTATTATCCAATTGAGATGATTCTTTGTTTATTGTGTTTCTAGTGAAGAGAGAATAAATTAATATCCATATTGCATACTTTTTAGAATCATTAACATTAAGATTTTGTTAGATTTAGTTGATAAATCAAAAACTATTTTCACTACCTCTCCAAACACAAATTCTAATCTTATTCCATCTCAGATTAAAACTTCAATGCACATCCAAATGTCAATTCGGATAACAATTTAAATCTCTAACTCAAATCCTAATTCAAATCACACTAACTTAAACAAATCACTAATTTGAATCCATTGGTTAATCAAATCACTAAGTTAATTACTAGTCAAAAAAATAATTGTTTATAGACGGAATTTGATGGAGGGAATATTTTGAGTAGTTTTCTATAGATTAGGGGATACTTTGATCGGTTTTACAAAATTGGAGGGCAAAAGTGAATCATAGTATATAGTTCAGAGGAAATTTATGAATATAATACTTAAAATGATGACTTACAGTGCCAATAAAGTTTGAGAACAAGAATCTCCAAATTATTAAAATGAGGATTATGATGCCAATAAATTAAGAGTTAAGAAACTAGATTTTGAAAATAAACACCCTAGTACCAAAGGCTATAAAATTTAAGAACCTCCGACATAAAAATCCCTTTTAAGAAACATTGGTCATTTGCAAAGCCCTAACATTATCTTATGATTTTCTTTTCCCCATCTTTCTCTCTCTCCTCTTTCAAGTTTCACCCTTCGCTTTTTGTCTTTTGCCTCAGATAACTTCACTCTGACTAACTCTCTTTCTCTCTGCCTATATTCTGTATATATATTTGCGTCTTGCTCTGTGAACAGAAACAAGCAGACATGGAATGTGGAGAGGGGACCATGATCTTCATTGAAGGGTATTGTCACATGTGCAGTTATAGCTAATGTGTCATCTTTTTTTATTCTTATCTTCGTCTCTCTAACGAGGACTTTATTTTTTAAGGTGTTCCACAAAGTTAGTTTGAACTAATTTTTTTGTTTAAAATACTGTAGCGTATGAAAGTAATATATTCTAGTAATTTTTTATCTTTTATTATAATATATAAAAACTTTATACTATTATCTAACTAAAAAGTTGGTTCTAATCGATTTTACCAAACACCTTATTTGTTTTACCGAACTGGCTTTTGGTCTTATTTTAATGATGAAAAAAGTTCAATCGTAAGCCCCCGGTTGATCATCATGCGCATGTTGATCCAAACATGCTTCTTCGTTCTCTTCACGACATGCCATGTTTATGAGAAGAACAGCCAAAAAGAAATCAAGCTCTCTTTTTTCTTTTGTCCTTTTTCTTTATAGATGGAATAAGTCCCCCATTGAAGCGTCCATTTTTGTACGGGCCTACTCAATTGGTCAAGATCAAACTATTGTGATGAATTCATGCAACGTATTAAACCAGAAAACTTATAGTCAGTTTGAAAGTGTATGTTATTGGAATCAACAATTAAAACTTAAAATATTATAACAATTTAAATTTTATAAGAGAAAATATTATAACAAAATTAGTTTTTTTTAGTTCAAACTATGTTCTTTAACAAGCTTTTTGTAAGTTTTGTGATTTAAAAAGCCTTTTTTTTTTTTTTGTAGACTTGAAGTTATGACTTTAACGCATTATGAACAATTACACAATCACTAGTTAGTCTCAATTGTCTCAAGTTTTGTAATAATAAAAAGTAAAATGCATTATTCGAAAAATTTTCCATGCCTCTTTAAAAAAGCTTTAAGAGTAGTGCTAAATGGTACAACCTTTATTTCAAACCCTTTTTTCAGTTATATATTTTTTTTTCAAACACATTTATTAATAGGTCACTTTTTTCAATCATAAGAACAAAGGAGCGCCTCATTTCTTTTTAAACCAAAATTCACTCTTTTTCTCGCGGGAAAAAATTGCACCTTGAAAACCATTGTTCAAGAAATACTCCATTTTTATGACAAACAGAACTCGAGAATCTAATGAAAGTACTAAAATCAAAACAAAGAAAGATAATGATGGTGTCATGTCAGAAACTTGTGGAAAAGGTGGGACTGGATATTTTTGGTTTATTATGGAAAAAAGTATTTCAATGGCCAATTTCATTTGAAAAGGAGATGCTATTGGATCCCATCCAAAAAAAAAAATTAAAGCATCACATTCATCATGAAATTTTACCATTTACTCAAGCGCATGAATTAATGACCATAATTTAAAGATCTTTTACTTCAAGCACATAACCCAAAAAATCTAAAACTTTTTTGTGGTGAGAGCATGATGCTTCCCAAAGTTTTTCAAAGTGTGTTGCTTGGGTCATCGAGCACCTTTAACCTAAAAATTCCGAAATTAATGAGACATATAACCTAATTATAATTCTAGAATTAAAATATAGCTCCATTTTATTAATATTTTACATTTAATGATATTATTAAATTAATTACTATATAATTACATAGCACAAAATATAACATTATTATGATATTACTATGTATTTATGGTTATTTTGAAAATATTTAGAAAACCGTGTTAACTTTTAATATCATCAGAATAATTTTACACTTTTTTCTATAATTTCGTGGGAAAGTTTCATTAATGTTATCTTTTAATTCTTACTTTTTATAAAAATCACACGTATTTAAGTGTGACCTAATTTGAACATGTAATATGAGTGATAGTATGACATAACTTTTTTAAATATGGCATGAATAAACATATTTTTTCTTAAATCAAAATTGTAGTAGATAACACTTTTTTAAAACTAATTATTGTAAATAGTAAAATTTGAAAATATTTATAATAGATATTAAATTTATGGTGTAAATAATTTATTTACTCTATTTAGAGTGTAAATAATTATAGATTTAAGGGTCAAATAATTTATTTATCAATTTTTTTACAATATACATAATTCGTATTTACATAATAATTAAGTTATTTGCATCATAAATTTACTATTTACTATAAATAATTTCAAAACTAAAAAATAAATCAGGTGATATATCAATTTTTTCCACTGTTATTATGTTTTATTATTATTTTTTCTCTATTTGATTTATATTTTTTAAACTAAAAAAGTTAAAATATTTTTAGATAATGTATATTTGTCTAACCTTTATTTAAAATCCTTGTGATCAGTAATGGGCTTCTATTTTTTAAAAGCAACATCTTTTAACGAGATGTGGACTTCCAAAAACAAGGCCACAAATGGGGAATCGATCTAAAACTGAGGTCTAGGTCTAGGCCGACCAGGCCCATCAAATTATTTAAAAAAAAAAAAAGGTTGACACGTGTACGCATAGAAACCACCATGGGTTTGGAGATGTGCGGCCAGGATATTCTACAATCCACGTCCACCAAAACTTGTCCACGTGGTCAACAAGACAAAAGGCTGGGTCATGGTGGTGGGCCCTCTCTGGGCACTTGAACAACATCATTGTCCTTTATTGGGCAGGGAAATACGTTACAGCAACTAAAGGGCATGTGCCCATTGCCAAATGCACATGATAATCCACTTTAGTGGAATTGCAGCACCGCGCTGGTGCCAACAGTTTTGATTGTTTTGTCATCTTTTTGCTCCATTTTTGGTCAACCAACTGTCAAATAAAATAGCAAAACGAAGTTATGTGAGGCTCTCCAGTCACACCACCGCCCCAGTAGAATAGGGAAAAAATAAAATGGGACAAAAAAAATCATGGTAATAATAATAATACAATCATTCATCAGACTATTTTTAAGCCAAAAAACTTTAGATGTTTGGCAACCTTTAAACTTATGAGTTCAAATAATAAATTATAATATGTAAAAACTTTATATTGTAATGTATAAGAGTTTAAAATTTTTATATTGTAATGTATAAGAGTTTTATATTGTTTAAAGTGGTGTTGTTTAGTGAGAACTGTAAATACCGTAACATATGAAAGCTTTACACTGTAGCTTTGTTTTTAACTTATTGTAGCATTGAGAGCTTTACACTGTTTCTAGATGAAAAGTTGTTAGAACCAACTAATACCAAACAAGCTATAAGTTTAAAGTTATAAATTCAAACTAAAATTATCAAACACCCTGTACAACTGAAACATTGGTGTTTTATTTTCCTTAACAATGTTAGTTGTTTTTAGAATTTAAGTTTTGAATCTTCCCTTTATGCCACCTCACTTTTATCAATTGAATAAACACCCGTTGATATGTTGCTGCAAAATTTCAATTCTCATATAATATAATTTTAACTGACTCCTTTTGTAAAACTTTTTTTAAATGGGCAAAATTTTTATAAATTAAAAAGATCATTTTTGTACATTAATGACACACTGATGTACATAAATGATGTACTAATGCTAATTAGTTTATCAATGATATACTCATATACGTTAATAATGTATTAATTTGTAGTTTTTCATTAATTAACTTGATCGTTTTATTCACTCAATAATTTATTTATTTGTCAACTATAAATCATTAATAGATCAAGGATAAACTAATTTATTAGTAATGAGCTAAAGTTAATCAATGATGTATTAATATTGATCAATGTATTCATGAATGATATATTGGTGTTAATCAATGAAATGCTACTATTAAAAAATGGCATTTTATCCTAATTTTCAAGGAATTTGATAATTTTCTTAATTTTTGAAAAGGGGGATCATTTATTTAAAAATGTAGTTAAAGATAAGTTATTCGTCTAAATTTATCTTTTATTTAGGTCTACTCTTGTTTTTCATTTTGCCCTCCCCACCCTTATATGTAGAACTTATTGATTTTTCTCTTTGTTGGACTCTTAAAATCTAAATTACCATGCAAAATCAGGAACAATGATAAAAATGAACACTTTAAATCTTTTTTTTTTTCCTCTCTCTAATGACTTGCATTTTTTAAGAATTTTTCTTTAAAGACCACTTGCGATTGTTTATTCAAAATAAAAGAAAATAAATCAAGTCTATTGCCGTTATTTGTGGTCATGGTCAACGTGCATGAAATAATCCATACTAAGATCTGAATTGTTTTTTTTTCTCGTATTGCTTAAATTAAACCCAATATAAGATTTCGCTCTTATTGGCCCTGCAGTCAACCCGCAACGTCACTTTAACAGTAACTGTCCAACATCAGCCAGCACCATATATTCATTTTCAGACAGTCCAAGATTTTTTTTTTTAATATTATTCTTTTTTATTTATTTTTTTTCCACGACACAAAGAAATTTCATTTGGGACTCCACGAGGTCGCCACATGGAACAAGAGTCTCCATGATTGGTGAAGCACAGTTCTTCTGTTACTTCCCAACTCACTCATGGATTGGCTGATAACGTATTTAGATTATTAATATTAATTACTCTCCGTTTGTCTCTCCTCTCTCTTACTTCTCTTTCCTTAACCGGAAGGCAAACTTAATAATAATAATAAAAAAAAAACCAAACCAGAGAAAGAGACCAGTAATTCAAAGAAAGAAAGAGTTTTTTTTTTTTTTTTTTTTTTTTTTCACAACAATGGCTTGCGGTCTTTGTCACAACTCCATGAGCCTCTCAACTCCAGTTTTCTCGAGAACCCAGTTCCCGAATCTCTCCTCTAAGGACTTTTCTCTCGATTTCTCGCCTTGTTTTCACCATTGGAGCAGATGGGCAAGCAGCAGTTCTCCTAGTCAGAAGAAGAGCAGTGCTTTCGGAGAGATTAAGGCCACTTTGGCGGCGGAGGCTCCTGCGGCGGAGAGAGGCGGGAGGCCAGGGGAGAAGACGCTCCTGGTGAGGATCGCCGGCGGTGGGATAGGAGGGCTGGTTTAAGCGTTGGCGGTGAAGAAGAGAGGCTTTGAGGTTTTGGTGTTTGAGAAGGATTTGAGTGCGATAAGAGGAGAAGGGCAGTACAGAGGTCGGATTCAGATACAGAGTAATGCTTTGGCGGCTTTGAAAGCCATTGATATGGAGGTTGCTGAGGAGATTATGAGAGTTGGGTGTGTTACTAGTGACAGGATTAATGGATTGGTTGATGGGGTGTCTGGTACTTGGTATGTTGCTTCAGAATTAATTTCATAAATGCGCCCTCAACTATGTAACCGAATTTTGAAAAGGGTTCATTTCATCTCGGTAGTACATAACGTAGTTCAAAAAGCCACCTAAACTAATAATAATTTACAAATTGAATTAAATTCAATAATTTAAAGTATATTTGTAAAATTATATGTAGTGTTACATCATTAATTATTAGTGTTATAAATAAAAAGGATAGTTTAAACTAAAGTTTATAATTTGTTTCCGGCATGTTGAACTAGGTACATAGTTTGAAAATGTTTATAAAATTACTGAAAAGAAAAAAGAAAATCCCTTTCTTTGTTTGTTGGGTTTTCGTTTAGAGAGAGTGTGTGCCAAACATGTTTGTTCTATCTATTAATCTCTTGGGCATGGTATGTAGTTATGGTTTTGGGGTCAAGCGTTTTGACTTTGACTAGATTAGATCTGTCTTGTTAAGGGAGTTTAATTTAGCTGATGTAAATTTGAAAAAAGAAAAATTATGGATAAGATACGGATTTAAACTGACAAGTCACGTTAGAATCACATTAGGTTGAAAAGAAAAGAAAAAAAAAAAGACATTAAAATTTAACGGAATTTTGAAAATTTTATAGTGGCTGTTGGTTTTTTTTTTTTTTTAATGCCTAAGAATTGTTCTGTTATTCAACTGAAAAGCAGACGTCCTTGGAAATATAATAACTTTGATACAGACTAGTATTAACTTTTACGGTTGGATTTAACGAAAAATGCTAGAAATGACCGGTGGGAGACATTTTAACAAGATTGGGGACTCTGGCTGGTGGTTTAGGTACTTAAAGTGAAACTTTTGTCTTAGGCTAGAAACCTACAAAATCATTAATCCAATGTTGTGACCTGTGCTGCTTTTTTTTTTTTTTTTTCAAATTTTCATAAAGTTTGTAACCTGTGGAACATGTCTGCTTGTTTCTATTTGTTAGAAAGTGTAAAAAGGATAGACCGGAATCATATCACTTTGGCATTAACAAAAAGAAACGAGTCAAAATTGATTGGCAGTTCCAATTAGTAATGAATTTGATGATACAAATTCCAAGTTTGACAGAAATTCCATGCTTCCTTATGATTTTATTATTATGTTAAGATTTTATCCATTTGGGAAATGTTGAATTTTGAACACCTAGTGGCATAGAGTAATGTTTAGTTGGTTATCAGGTACGTCAAGTTGACACCTTCACTCCTGCAGAGGAACGAGGGCTTCCGGTTACTAGAGTGATAAGCCGAATGTCCCTGCAACAAATTCTTGCTCGTGCTGTTGGCGAAGATATAATTATGAATGAAAGTAATGTTGTTGATTTTGAGGATCATGGGGACAAGTTAATGAATGTGGTATGGCTTTATAAATTAGGTTGAAGCTTTCTGTTTTTGTTCAGCTACTCAAGGACTGTGTAGCTTGATGTTTTCTCGGCATTTATACTTTTGTTTTTTTTCCGTTTCACGAGCTCAGGTCACCGTGATCCTTGAGAATGGATAACGCTGTGAAGGTGATCTTCTGGTTGGAGCTGATGGTACATGGTCAAAGGTAAAATTCTGTACTCTAAATTCAGAGCTTTTTCCATGTATCACTGAATTGTATTGCAAAGATGCATACTTTTACTTCTTTAATTTGGAAAGAAACAACAAACAATGCTACAGAAGACCCTTGAAGGCCAAAATATGACCTTCTTTGCATTTTTTTTTTTAAGACAGAACTTAGATGAAAATTTTCTTTTTGGCGCTCTTTCGATAGGTGAGGAAAAAGTTGTTTGGTCCAACGGAAGCTGATTACTCGGATTATACATGTTATACCGGTATTGCAGATTTCGTGCCTGCTGACATTCAAACTGTAGGGTGTGTATGCCTCATCTCATTTTCCATTACATTTAGACTTCTTCGGTTGATCGTTACTTCTTTACTAGCATTGGATTGTATTGTTTATGCATAATCATTACTTCTTTACTAGCATTGGGTTGTATTGTTTATGCATAATCATTACTTCTTTACTAGCATTGGGTTGTATTGTTTATGCATAATCATTGTGTATCAATCTGGAGACTGAATTTTGCTTCTTTTTTTTTCGATGGCATCGAGTATTCTTGGGACACAAGCAATATTTTGTTTCTTCGGATGTGGGAGCAGGGAAGATGCAGTTGTATGCATCTCACAAGGAACCACCTGGTGGTGTTGATAGCCCCCGTGGTATATACCATCGATTTGTATTGCTCAAAGTTTTCGGATTTATTCATGCAGACCACCGTAAACTCTCATAATTTTGTGTCACTAATATTAGAGTTTTATACAGAGGCTAGTTTTCCAAGTTCGGTTGGCAACAGTATGTGAAACCTTAGTTTTCGTAGTCGTTGAAATCTGCTGACTTTGAGTTCATTTGGAAGGTAAAAAGGCAAGGTTGCTCAAAATATTTGAGGATTGGTGTGACAATGTGATAGATCTAATACCTGCCACAGGCGAAGACGTGATTCTTCAAAGGGACATAACGATAGAACACCTGCGTTAACTTGGGGAAAGGGGCGTGTGACCTTACTTGGCGATTCCATCCATGCTATGCAGCCAAATATGGGGCAAGGCTATTGAGGTTTGTCTTTGTTTCCTTTGTCGATTTTGAGCCATTTGTTATCTCTGTTGGCTAATTAAAAGTTTCGAGTACTTATTTGGTAAAGATTTTCTGGATGCTACGCACATTTTCAATCTCACACCTTTGACGAAAAAATTTCAGTCATTGTTATTCTGCAAAGATTTGATAATAGTCATGCACATTTTCAATCTTATGGACTTTGACCAGATGGTTTTTTTTTGTGGAAATTTTCAATGAACAATATGATTTTTTTCACCTCTTTTTGTACATGTTCAAAAGGACAATTGGTTTCAGATCCAACCACGTGAAGAGTAGAAATTCATTTTTTATGCCAATGATTTGATCATTACAGGACAGTTATCAACTTGCTTTGGAGCTTGATTAGGCATTGGAAGAAAGCATCAAATCAGGAACTCCTGTAGACATTGTTTCTTCTAGCATCAAATCAGGAACTCCTGTAGACGTTGTTTCTTCTCTAAAAAGGTACTAAAGAAGCTAAGAAACATTTTGTATTCGGGAAAATTCATTGTCGTATTGTTCTTTTTTTTTTTCTCGATAATGCTCCAGATACGGGAAAGCCAGAAGGTTGCGAGTTGCCGTTATTCATGGAATGGCTAGAATGGCTGCACTGATGGCTTCAACCTACAAAGCTTATCTGGGTGTAGGACTTGGTCCGTTATCGGTACGACCTCTTGTCAGTTCCATTCTATTAACAATACAAACACATGAGAGGAACTCGTTTACATAGTGTATGAGTTATGCTCATGATGTTGTGCATCTCTCTTTGCAGTTTTTGACAAAGTTCAGAATACCACATCCAGGAAGAGTTGGTGGGAGATTCTTCATTGACCTGGCAATGCCCTTGATGTTAAATTGGGTCTTAGCTGGTAATAGATAAGAAAGAGTAATAAGTCCTATATTCTACTATATAGATATTGTCTTATCCTCTCATATTTCTTTAAACTCCTTTTCGTTGTCCCTTGATTTTTAACATCAATTTTTAAGTCTTTTTTTTCCAGCTCAAAACTCGAAGGAAGGCCACAAAGTTGCAGGCTCTCAGACAAAGTATGTTGCTCTAATTACTGTTCTAAAAATAGTTTTTATCATCTGCTAGAATCTGAAACTGTAGTTTGCCCACCTCCTGATAGGCTTAAGCTTTCGGGAGAATTGATAAATAAACATGGTACCAAAGCAGGAAGTCCTAAGTTCAAACCCCCTGGCGATCTAATTGCCACTATTTGCCAATTTTCTGTGTAGGTGAGCGACCAGCTACAGAGATGGTTCGAGGATGATGATGCATTGGAATGTGCTCTCAGGGGAGAGTAAGTCTTGAATTAAGCCTTATATCTTCATTTTTTTTTCTCAACCATAATCCCTGCATGTGTTCTAATCAATATTAACATGATGTTATCAATCTTCTTTTGATGTGAAATTCTCCCTCTCTAGGTGGTTTCTTTTGCCCCAGGGAAATGCCTCTGGGACTCTGCAGCCTATCCCATTGAATAGGGATGAGAACAAGCCCTCAATTGTTGGGTATGTGCATAAGATAACTCTTATCTAGTTATTGATAAATTGTAATGACATGACTCAAGTACTAGTTCTTTATGTTGTAGCTATTGGCTGGCATTTTTTGGTGTAATTTGGGTTTTAGTTTGAATGGTTTCATTAATTTTTAATCCTCAATGCAAGCTTAATCTCTTCTGACATGTAATCGTCGATTCAGGAGCGTCCCACATGAAGACTCTTCGGAAACATCATTTACACTTCCTTTGCCATAGGTGAACTGGCCACTCAATTGTTGTTAGATGCAACTTCTACCACCAACTGGTTAAAAACCAGTAATCGCTTTTGTGGTTTTAATCTAAACAATAAAGTTGGTCTCCTTTCCTCAGGTTTCGAATAGGCATGCTAGTATCACTTACAAGGATGGCGCCTTTTTCGTGACTGATTTGCGCAGCGAACATGGCACCTGGATCACTTGGTAAGTTAAACGAAGTCTCTGCCTTTTGTCTGCCATGTGAATCAACTTCTTTTTTTTCTTTTTGCTCTCCTCCCCCTTAAATTTCCACCCACAATGTGCAGTACTGAGGGTAGGCGGTGCCGGATACCTCCAAATTTTCCCACTCGTTTCCGTCCATCAGATGTTCTAGAGTTCGGTTCCAGCAAAAAGCTAATTAGAACATCCTTACACTTCAGCTTGTCGCATGAATCCTAACGTTGTCCATGTTGTCTTTGGTGAGTCTCACATGTTCATGTCTTCTAATTGAGCAAAGGTTAAAAACTAAAACAAGCTCTCTTAACAACTACATTTGTGACAAAGATCAAGGACGGAGCAGGAAAAAAAAAGAAGAGGGCAGACATAATTTTAAATTTTGAGCAGGTGAACTACAAATTCAACAAAAGATACATACAAAATTATAAGAAGAATAAAAGTTCATGACACAGCCGTTTACTTTCGTCTATACGTGGCTCCGTCTCTCGTTACGGTGGCTTTGTTAGAAAAGCAAGTTCCATTTAAAGCCCTTTTATTACTCTCAACTCTCAAGCGAGTACTGCAATAACGCAGGCAGCATTTGGGGTCAAGGTGATAAGGTCTTCTTCTCCAACGGCTGTTGCACAAAAGGAAGAAAGTGAACTTCTCCTAACGGCATGAAATTCTTGAAAACGACTGAGATTCAATACATAATTTAACACGAATTGTACAGCATCTATCGAGGGAAGTGAATATGGAACATTAAAAACTTGTGTCATTCTTTTACAAAGAATGTCTTATACGGTTATACCTGTATGCAACACATATGTATCCGATTAATCTAAAATGTTCCACTTTTTTTTTGCCTTCTATTATAACCATGTCTCCTCATATTACTGCATATTGTAAGAAAAATATAATACCTAAATATTATAAATTGTGTCCCCCCTGTGAGCTATAGATTTTTCTTTCAGAAAAAAAAAAAAAGTTTTAATACTCTTAATGATAGTGAGAGTGTTTGGAGACCAAGTTGACACTTAAATAGTATAACGTATGAGAGCTTTACATTATAACATGCAAGAGTTTTACACTGTAATAATTAAAACTTGATACCCTAGTCTCAACAAATGACTCTTGCAAGCTTAAAAAATTAAAACAAAAAGCTTGTTTGTGTCACACCCCGGAGTACGGGAGGTGACGTGGCGGATTATTTAGATTAATTACATAAGAATTTGATTAAAATCAATGGTTTAAGAATCAAATTAAGTAAGGAATAAGAAGTTTTTCCACCACATTTTATAAAAGAATTTAATAAATATTAGGCAAAGAATAAAAATTAAATAAAAACCGCGAATATGGGTTCCACAACCCACAACTTGTGCACACACATGGTTCTGACAATATCATAAATACAATCACAGTCTTTATTTTACAAGATTTACACATACAATTTACACACACCCGCCCCAAGGGAGAAGTTATAACTAGGGGTTCATTAAACTCTTCTATCTCTAATCCCAAGGCATGTACAAAGGAACTCGAAATGAGAGAATGAGAGGCACCGGTATCGAACAAAACACGAGCTAAAGATCTGGAAACCAAGATCATACCGTCAACAACCGCATTACCAGTATGAGAATCTAACCCTCCAGATGCCATTGCATGAACCTGCACTGGCGCCTTCCCTTTTCCTCTACTGACATTACTGGGTCCTGGATTACTCAGCCGATGCTGCTGAGATGGAGACGACTGCACACTACCTGTACTCGGCGCTCGATACTGAGGAACACTGCGCTGAAAATGCTGCGGCTGCTGCCGCCGTGCCGGATATGAGAATTGCTAAGGCGAAAACTACGGATACTGTAACTACGGGTACTGCGGAGGCGGAGGTAGGGTCTGAGGCTGAGGCTGAGACGAACGACTGGCATCCTCCCTGTTCTGAGATCCAAGATGAGCACTCCTGATCGGGCAATTCCTCTTGATGTGTCCGGGCTGCTGACAGAAATGACAATGAAAGCTGTAGGGATTGCTGCTCCCACTGCCAGACGAACTGCTGCTGCCATTGGTCGCACCGCCTTGCTTGCCTTTCCCCGGAGCTGGACGACTACTGGTGCTCTTCCTGCCACTCCTCTGCGGTCCTCCTGAAGCCTTGGCTCGGTCCTCACAATACTGCACATAATCATTCTCCACGGAGATCGCCGACGACACAAGCTCTCCGAAACTCCTAAGCCGTAGAGCAACCAACTGCCGCTGAATAGGAGCCTTGAGCCCTTCCTAAAACTTAATACACTTTTCAAGCTCCGATGCCACCGCCGATGGAGCAAACCTAGCCAACTCATTAAACTTTGCCTCATACTCCCGAACTGACAGATCACCCTGCTGCAATCTGTAGAACTCAGCTGCCTTCTGGTCTCTATACCCCTGAGGAAAATACCAATCATAGAACAGCTCCTCGAACTTGTCCCAACTGATATCGCCACCGCGCTCCAGACACTTAGTCTGTTTCCACCAAGTGTTAGCGCCACCCTCAAGCTTATACGCAGCAAACTCCACACGATACTCCTCAGGCACACCAAGAGTATCCAGATGCTTCAAGATCGAATCCAACCAATACTCTGCTAGCTGCGGATCCCCATTGCCATCAAAATTCAGAATAGACGCCCACCGGAATTCCTTAAAGAACGCATGCCGACTACCAACACTAGAGTCTTCCGGTCTAGCCCTGGCTGTCATCTGTCGAAAAGCCGCAAACATAGACCTCATCATGCTCTCATCATTTTCGAACTTGGCGTCAGCTGTCGAACGACGTCTAGGTGCCATTCTCTCACTTCTGAAAACAAAATTTAGACTGTCAGAGGTATTCCATTGTCAAACCTATGTGTGCACAATTCCCAAGGTTCATAACCTTGAGCTCTGATACCATTCTGTCACACCCCGGAGTACGAGAGGTGACTTGGTGGATTATTTAGATTAATTAAATAAGAATTTGATTAAAATCAATGGTTTAAGAATCAAATTAAGTAAGGAATAAGAAGTTTTTCCACCACATTTTATAAAAGAATTTAATAAATATTAGGCAAAGAATAAAAATTAAATAAAAACCGCGAATATGAGTTCCACAACCCACAACTTGTACACACACATGGTTCTGACAATATCATAAATACAATCACAGTCCATATACAAATAAAATTAGAATCTTACATGCCTTGATTAAATAATACAAAATATGATTTAATCCTCCTAATGCTCCTGAGTTCGGTCCGAAGAATCCTCTCAAAACCTAAATGGGAAACCACCTAGAGGGGGAACATTTAAAACAATAAAACGTGAGCGAAAGACTCAGTAGGACTAGGTTTTATAAAATAATTTAATTTAGAGAAATATTTCATTGACAGGAGTACTCAAAAGAAAATTTTAAATAAATAAATAAATAAATACATAATTTGAGTAGAGCCATTCTGACACAGAATAGTCTACTCGTACAATCGAAAACACCATTTTTCTTTTATCTAGGCAAACCATGATATCACCACCGTAGTGGCCCAGCTGGGTTTCGGGACCTGCCCCCAAGGTCGATCGCTACACGACCCGATCTCTGATATGGCATCGTGCCTATGTGTTTATTATCATTATCATTCAAAACCCAATTACCGAGTGTTGTCAATTACATTCGTTATGAAATTCATTTCAGATCACGGTATATTAAAATATAGCCGATAAATTCATTTTCAAACAACCTTTGAAAACATTTTGATAGAAATCCTTTTCAAGGCCAAATCATTTCGAAAACCAGGCTACCAAAGAAATAGGATAGAAGTCCTACCTCAATACTCGTGCCGGTACCCCACACCGTAATCCCGGTCCGCTATACGTTAGCTCCACGGAACCACGAACGATCCTAGATACAAACTAAGTCGATCAATACCTAGTTTGAGACATTCTATGTTACTAAACCATTTCATGATGTCCTAGTGTGCCATTTGTACCTTTAAAATCATTCTATAAGGTTGTGATTTAAATCAGGGTTCAAAACAGTGAAAACGGGTAAAAATCACAAAATTTTCCATGCCTCGGTCGGCCTGCCGAAGGCAAAGTTCGGTCGGCCGAACAATTTCCCAGGTTCGGCCTGCCGGTCGGAAGAACACCGGCCTGCCGATCCCTGTCTCGGCCTGCCAAACAGGCCGAACTGGGAAAAACCCAGAATTTCAGCCACGGGTTTCTCGATCCCCAAAATTTAAATCTTGATTCTAACATGTTTTTCTCAAATCTCAGGCATGAAAAACAATCATAGTTGATAGAAAAACATACTAGAACATGTTTGAACTCATTTAAACAAGATTTAAACTTGAAATCCTCAAAAATCCGAAAATAAGAAAATGAGGAGAAAAATGAAAAATCTTGAATTCAATCCGTTTTTCTTCAATCTAAACTTAGATTCTAGTTGTTCTAAGTTCATTTAACTCAAATCCAAGGTTTTCTAAACTCAAACAAACCTAGATTTCAAAAATACACAAAATTGAAAATTTTGTAAAAAGTTTAGAAATTTCAAATCTAACCTCGAATCGAAACTTCAATCCGCGTTCTCGGTTGCTGAATCACGTCCCCGAGCCTCCTCCTTGCTAACCCGAAGCTTGGACTCGAATTTGGTTTCAAAAATTTGAGAGAGATGTAGAGAGAGAGAGTGCTGCCGAGAGAGAAATTGAGAGAGAGAGAGAGAGAGAGAGAGATGCATGAGAGTGAGGAGAGAGGGAGAGAGGAAGGAAATAAATAGAGAAAATCGGTGGGCGGTTTTACTGTGCGAAAACCATGTGCCGCCCACGGTTTTGTAAAACGGAGTATTTTTAACATTTTACAAATTGTTGTGTTTTAAAACTCAAAACATCATTTTAAAACAATAAGAAATCATTTGGATTCATCAAATTAACAAAACAACCAAAAATTTAAAATTCCAACCAAAAATCTAATTAATGCTAAAACGTTAATTATGACACACTAATTCATCGTTTATATTACATTAATATTAAATAAATTTCGGGACGTTACAGTTTGGCATTTATGGTTGGAAGTTCCAACCATCCATAGTAAAAAGGTCTTTGTAATACAATATAAAGTAAAAATATAGCTACATTATAAAGCTCTCAACTGCTACAGTCTCATAAACTACATGGGTGCCAAACAAAGACTAAGGAAATAAATGAAAGAGTCAAGTTGCAAGTTATTAATGGTTTGCTGTTTGACTTATTGAGTATATGGCATAGAAGTTGTTCGCGGCTTTAACAAAGTTTAGGTTATCTTTGTTCCTACCATCTTTGGTGGGTCCGAACTTAATTTTATTCATTTATTATTCCTTTTTTTAGGGAATATTACTCCTTTCTCTTGGGGGCTCAAAATAATTCCAGAATCTTGATTATTGATTCAACATTTTTTTACAAATAAATTATCCATATTCATTAACCATATAATCTTCCTTAACACTCCCCTTAATTGTTGGTGAACTGCCTGATCAGGTGGTTAATGATGAAATTGACCTCTAATCTTTTTAACTTTCTCCATTGTTTGTTTCATTGTAAAATGAAATTGTCACAATCTAGTTGCTTAATAAGTTGGCTGGTCATGCCAAGCTTTAAAGCAAGTCCTTTGTGGTGTTCGGGTAAGTTCCCAATCAACTAATTATGTCTTTGGGTGGGGTCCATCGTGTAATTGATAGGCTTTTTAGAAACTATTTACGCACTCATAAAGCCTAAGGGGGACCCACAGCAAAGACATATATTACAAAAACAGTTCTCATTTTCCCTCCCACGTGTCACTTTTACTTTGAACCAGCAATTTTATTTGATCCTATAAAGACAGGGCACCGTAATTCATAAAATAGAGGGTTTATGTCTTAAAAATATATTATATTTTAAACTGAGGCTATTTTATTAGTAATAAAATTATAATTCTATAAAAATAAGAAGCCTTTTTCATTTATGTATAGGAGGAATTGTTTGGTAAGATATGACTAATGCAAAAATCAATTTTGTAATTGGAGATTTTTCACTTATAAATTCAGTTGTTTTAGTTTTTTTTAACAAAAAAGGCATGTATTTAAGGTTAAGTAAAAAAGTTGGACAAAACACAAAATGAGATATATGTGATTTTTTTCTTGTAAAGGTTCTTCTTTATTACTGTGAATTACTGTTGTAGTAAATAGATGCATTTTTCACATTAAAGGTGAATAGTTATAAATTTTGTGTGTTTTTATTTTTCTTTTTTTTCTGTAATTTTACTATTCTTGATATTATAAAATTATAGCATCTAATTCTAAACATGACATATAAAAAAATTGATAGTTAATAATTTTCAACGGTTAGATTTTTATTTGATTCTATTAAATTGTTATAGTTTCTAAATTTTAACATTTAAAACTCTATATTATCGCTAGATTTTTTCTCATACCAGTATCCTCCCAATATATAAACCAAGATGAAGGAATAGAGGCAATGTGGCATCTATGATGTAGCAACCTTTGTAAATACCTTTTAAGTTGGGGTGTAACTTTCTTTTCTTAGGCAGTAATTAATCTCTTTTCCTTTCGGTGGTCAGGGCGTCAAAATCGGTAGGCTTATAACAAAACTAGCAAGAGGGGCCAACTGAATGACAATTGGCGACATTGTCTTCGTTTTCTACTTCAGTTGTAACTTATATTTTAAGTTTAAGAACTGTAACGTGTAAGAGCCTTATATTGCGACAACTTTTAGCTTTTTATATGACCGTTGAAAGCTTTATACTGTTTACAATTAAAACGTATGAGTTAAAACTGAAGTATTAAACAAACACTTAAAAAATAGCTGTTTATAAATAGGAGACTTTTACGGTAGAACTTGAAAAAAAAATGAACTATTGATAGGCTTTTGTTTTACAGTCTTCAAATAGATATCAGAAATTATATGTTCTACATACTATTTTCTTTTGTTGAAATTTTGATCAAATTCAAGTGTTAGAAATGTGCACTATCCATATAGAATCCTACAAGGACTCTTATCAATATCTACAGAATGTATGACGTAAATCATCACCTACATTTAATAAAGTTAAGAAAAGGCTATTCCTATTCTAATCTAAGCCTATAAAAGAAACAACAACGGTCGTTTTCTCAATCAAATTCACACATATTCAGCTCAACCAACGTTACAAAGGAATTGCTAAAGCTATTTTCCTCCTAGTAATTGGGTTTCATTATAGCAAAAATAATGAAAAATGCATGAAACACATGATATGAAACATACATATTTTTTTGCAAAGAATGACAAAAAGTTTGGGGTGAGGGCCCATTTCGTCCCTCAACGGAAAAACAAGTGATTTATTCAGCCTTGTCCATACTTTCATACAATCAACAAGGTTGTTTTGGATTATCTATACACATGCCGTGGCACACATGGAACCATTGAAAAATTTGCAACATTCTGACCCTACAAAATTCACAATAATGTACCATGCGTTGAAGCTTCGAGATGCTTATAACGGCAAACAATTGGCACAATGCCACGCCCAATTATTTTCTGATCATACTATATAACGTATTTTTAATCATTCGATGATGTTTAAAATAAATCTCAATTATAATTTAAGAGCAGCACAAATTTCAACCGTTTATGAAAACTGTAGTTCTTGAGTAATTTATTTGTTTATTTATTTTTCTGACATTCATTTATTCCGGTCTTCAAATTCTCAAGCTGGCACTAACCAATGTGTCAAAATCATCAAAACCTATGTAGTTTCATTATGCTATTATGACAGCTCAAAAGTGGGTCGTTGTATTAACTGTTGAGGAATGTTATTGCCATTGTTTATCTTCACACATTCAAAGACAAAAAAACACTAATTTAGCACATATATTTCTGTAAAAATAGTTACTATTTCTGTCTCTATCTGGAAATTGAAAATAATTGAGTGACCACCCCTGCAATAAATTCAACCACAGATATGTAACAATCTCTGCTTCAACTTTTTCCTTCTCTCTCCCATCTTAGTGATCGACCTTGTGATTTAGTGCACGACAGCGCCACATGTTTCAGTGATGTTTGCGTCTCATTTCCCTCTCTTCTTTCTCTCTCTATGATTTTTCTCTTTTGCTTTTTTTTTTTTTGAGCTTTTGGTTGAATGGACAGATGTCACAGATCGGTCAAACTCTCAGACTTGGCTGTTGCGTCACAAGATCTGCAGACACCAAGCAGAGTACACATCCTAGGCCCATTCCTCCTCCTCATTAAACGCACCATGGCCCATTTACGTCCCATTGATATGCTTCAATCACTTTACAACTTTCTTCTTCTTCTTTTTTTTTTTTTAATTTAAATTGGTTAGAACGTATACTTTTTACTGAAAATTGACAGCAACAAAAATTTTACATGATAACTGTTTTTTAATTGTTGTAATATATAAAAATTTTAAACTGTAATCGATAACAACTAAACATTTTAATTAAAATTGATTTTATCGAATCAACTAAAGTTTTTCAACTTGAAACCAACCTACGTTGTAGAATAATAAATAGGATTACTAAAAAGAAAAAAGAAGAAAAGTCTTAAATGGGAATTTTTCTTTTTTGCTTGGCATATGAATGTCAAGAAAATGTATTTGTCCAAATCTCCTCGCTACTGATAAGGTGTTTGGTAAAATGATTTAAACTTAAAAATTAAGTTTGAATATTGTAACATATAAAAAATTTATATTGTAGTATATTTTTATTTTACACTATAACATGTAATAATTTTGTAGTATAAATCGTTTGAACTCATGAGTTCGGACCTATTTTGTGAAACACCATTTGATTAGAATCCAAAATCTATTAGAAAAAAATAGACATAAATGTCGTCAGTGTTTCATATTTAAGTTGTAGGATGTTTGAGAAGTGTGGCTGGACAGCCAAAAGTTTCTATTATACACTGTAATTGTAGCATATAAGAGCTTTACACCATAATAACCAAAAGTTTCTATGAGAACTAATTTTACTACACACTCTTTTAGTTGTACCACTTTAAACAAACTTTTGTGTTGAATATAACATCTAAATAACTTAGTTACTTGAGTGACATGATCTATTTTTACATATGTGAGGATTTTTCTTTTCTTTTATTGTATTTTTGCGTGGAGATAATTATACGCATGTGATGAGAGCATGGTATAAGGGAGAGAACAGGAGGGTGGGCATGTGAAGAAGGTAAGGAAAGGCGGTGGAAATGCACGTGACGGAGCAACGGTCGGTTCAGTTAGTGGTGGCAGTGACCGTTGCAGCATTTATTATTATTATTATTATTGTCTATTTTTCTTTTTTCTTTTTCCCCTTCGAAATTAATTCACATTTAACTTTTTTTTTTTGCAAGTTTCTTAAGACTTTCCAATGTCAATATGTTAGACTTCTGTTAATTCTAATTTCTTGAGATGGTATTTATTGTTTCCTTATTAATTTCTTTCCCATAATTCAATATTTTGTTTCTTTCCAAAAATTCAAAGCAAAATCGATTCAATATTAAAATTTTAGGGGGTCGGGAAAACGTCTATCAAAGTTGATGTATTAAACCATACTTTCACGGTTTGAATTACGTTGTCTAACACATTATTGACTAGTGAGGGTAGCTAGTTGGTTGTAAGTCCTTTCACTCCAACCATAGGTTGTGGGTTTGAATCGCGCTAAACCCCACTCAATAGTGGTGGTATTACCCTCCCCTTGTATTAAAAAAAAAAACACTATTATACAAGTCCATGTAAATTTTAAAAAAATTGTCTTATAACACCATGAGGACAAATAGTATTGCTCGAGGTTTTATCCCCACAATTCTATAAGGGTGGGGCTTATTATCTTATGTGTAGGAATCCTATTAGGGTATTTGTGATGTGTGGTTAAACCATGGTCGTAGTTCAAAACATTATAGAGTATAAGAGGTTTATATTGTAACTTTTTATTTTTTACTAGAGCATATGAGAACTTTACACTATTTGATAACTACAAATATGATTCTAACGAATGTTGTCAAACACCTTTACAAGGATGAAAACCATTTTCCTAGGTACTATTATTAATATAGAATTTTTTTATGGTAAGATTTGTAAAAGTATACTCTTTATCGAGTTTTTTTTTTTTTTAGCCTCAAATCTGCACTAAAAATGTTTATTTTGATATGATTTTCATCAAATTTAAGGGTGTTTAGCATTACAGTTTTAACTATGTATAGCATAAAGCTTTCAACAATAATAAAAAGTAAAAAATTCTTATCTGTAAAGCTTTTATATGATACAATTTTTAAACTTAAAACATCAATTATAACTAAATCTTTAAATAGAAGCTTAACTCTCATAACCGTATACTCCCGAAATAAGACCCTGTCTAGAAAGACAGACAGAAACAAATTGAACGTACCAGAAATGTCTTTTGAAGCCAACAGCTATAAGCGGTTATGAAGTGGAGTCGCCGATAAACCAAACCACTGAATCAAACACTAATCTTCACCCAAACACATATTTCGAACTTGTAGGTTCTCTGTGTCCTTTTTATTCCGTACACCCTTCACGGTGCATTTCCCTAATGTGAATAAAGCATTCCTTATGTTAATTCAAATAAAAGAAAAGCAAAATAGGGAATTATACAAATATCAAATTCACATAAAATTAATTGAAAAAAGTATATATAATATTTTAATAAAATTTAAAAATTTAAGATAAGATATTTATCTTTTAATACCCCTATTATAGGTTTATTAGAAATTCATGCTTTTAATGTACGAATTTATATCTTACTAATTCACCGTTAAATTAAAAAACAGATTCTACCGGTCCATAAACAGTGTAAATTTTAAAATGGTTAGATTTTATTAAAATAATTTTTTGTATAAATTTAATAATTAAAAGATCAATATTTATCCGTATCTTTTAGGCTCCTATTAAAAATATTGCTTAATAAATAAATAAATAAACGGTGGGCCTTGGCTTTTGCGCCTTCTTCTTCTTACTATCCCATCTCATGTACGGCCCCTGAAATGGACCCCACATCACATGGTCCCGCCATTTCTCTCATTTTCTTCCGACAATGCCCTTCCGTTCTCCCCAGAATTACAGAGACCTTTCGCAAGTTCCTCCTTTTTTCACATTCCGATTCAATTGAAAATTTTGATCAGATTCATAAATCATACGTATCCAAAAACTCTCTTTCCCGGCCTAAAAAACAAAACAAAACAAAACGACAGGGCAAGCACGCGCACGTCTCGTAGTTCTGTCTCTTAAAGGCTAAACGGTGAGAACTGAAGTGGTTTATGTGTCAGTTACATCCTTCTCTTTCTATCTCTTATCTCTGTCTTAAATGTTTTTCTTAAAAGTAGAGATTTTCTTTTTTACTCAGACGACACAGCACCCCCTCATTTGCCACTTCCTAGTGTTAAAAATGGATTTTAAAAATAAATAGGAATTTTTTTCCAGTAAAAATGTACGTATTTCGAAAGTGTTACATCTAATCAGACCAATTCTGTTCAGTCCTGTCACGTGGGAGCCACATCCTCTCGCATTATGCGATGTTGAACCTTTTTCCACTTTTATTAAAATCAACCATGGATGAGGGCCACCTTCGTGTGAAAAGATAGGGCTCCATCTAATGGGATTTAAAAAAATTGTAACTAAAAATTATTTTTTCTTCTAAATCTAATGACAAAAAGACAATGGCCTTTTTTTTGTTTAGTTTTAAAAATTTTAAAAATATTTTATATTATTTTTGAGACAAAAATTTAAAAATATTTTGTATTATAATTTTTTAAAAATTTTATTTTTTAAAATAAAATTATTTTCGTCAATTTTAAAAACGCTATTAATACCTCTATTCTTCTTCAATTCTCACAAGAGAAATTATCAAAAAAAAAAAAAAAAAAGAAGGTTGGAGTTCCAAACGACGACGGTTTCCCATTTGGTCTTTACGTTTTTTGAAAATATGAAAAACGGTGCACTGTCCGACACCAGAGCAACAGAGCAGACCTGATTGGGGAAGGCTCAGGTTCCAAAACGCGGGACTCCAAAACGCGCATTTTGAAGTTTCAAATTAAAAAAAAAAAAAAAAAAAAACCCCACACGTGCGCTGGTGGGCAATTTCGGAATCTGAACCCATTTTTGCACCTAAAAGAAGAACTAATACAGTTAAAAAAAAAATAGAAAGATGAACAATTATTAATACATCTATGAAATAACATTAAAGAATCTAGAACAGAAATTAGGTATCTCTAACAAAAAAAGGAGCAGAAATTTGGTAGCAAAATTAATTTTATTTGTTAATTATACCATATATTACTTGTAATTTGAACGCTTTTAATCGTTTGTCTTTTTTTTTTTTGTCACACTACATTTTCTGTTTCGCGGTACATCCCGTTCCTCCGTGTATTCAATATTTTTAACCAAGGGAAAAAAGAAAAAAAAAAAAAGCAAAACCCAAGGCTCTTTTGAATTAAAAAAATAAAAAGAAGAGAAAATCGACACCGGTATCATGACCGGGAAACGGACTCAGCCAGTTTACCGATCCGTTCGACGAGCTCCGGGGAGAGTTTCTTCACCGGTTTCTTCCCCTTTTCGGGTCGGAAATCGAATCCTAAAGCGTCGGAGACTTCCTCGGAGCTCCACCCGGCTTTTCGGAGCGAGTCTGAGAACCGATCCGCTTTGAGAAGAAGGGCGTCGAGAACCGCTTGGCTGTCCAACAAAACCATCTCTCCTTCGAAGAATCCAGAAGCGGAGACATGGACGATTTCGGATATGTCCGATTCGCTCCACCCGCCCCGTCTCAAAACGGATCCTATTTGCTTGACGTACTCGTCCACCCATTTCGGAGCCTCCGATCTCGGCATGTCGAAGAATCTCTCCGGCGACGACGACGAGGAGGAGTACCTTCGACGGCGGTCGACGGCGGCGTCGCTCCAGAACTCCACCCACCGCGGCGTCCTGGCGCCGGTGTCGAGACTGCGTCGGGAGAAGTTTGAGGACGAGCCGGCGGATTTTTCGCTGACGGATCTTTGCTTCTTGAGGAGGTAGAGATCGGAGTCGGAGTTGCGGAACAGAGACTCGCGGTCGAAGAAATCGGAGAGATCCAGGCCGCAGCAGAAGATCCGATTCTCGTCGACGAAGAAGATAGGGTTTCCGGCGAGGGAAGGATTGCAAGGAATGTAACAATGGCTGAAGATCGGAATCAGGAGCGGAGCTCTCTTGAGAGCATTTCTTGCGACTTTCAGAGCCTTCTCTGGATCGGACGGTCTCGGACCCCAAGACTTCGACCAGAGAGTGTTCCGAGCTATCTGGAACGAAATCGCGGCGATCGGGAGGTCGAGAGAGGCGCGGAGATGGAGGCGAGCGCCGGTGGAGCGCCAGTCGGGGAAGCCGGCGCCGACGGGGAGGCCAGCAGAGAGGACGGCGCGGAGGTCAGGAGGGAAGGCAAAGCCGAACTCGGCTTCTGCGCGGGCGAACTCGGCGTCAGAGAGGCCTGGTTGGACCTGGACGCCGGAGCTCCGGAGATGCGTTATCACCTTCTCCGCCAAGGAAGAAAACGAGAGGAGGCCGTTTCGAGCCGGGACGGACGACGTGGCGGCCGAGCCGCTTACTGGCGCCGCGGCGGCTCGAGCCGATAGCCGCCGGAGTCCGGCTACGTGAGCCGGGTTCAGACCTGTCATTCTCCGGTCCACGTCGACCATTTTTAATCAGAAACGAACCGTCTTCTTTCTCTCTCCCTCTCTAAAAACAGTTTGGTGTGAGAGTGAAGCGAAACTGAAAATGGTGAAGAAGGAGAAGAAGTTGGAGTGTGAAAGAGAGAGAGACTGTGCTTTTTCTGTGGGGAGAGAGAGAAAGAGGAGGGGGGGGGGGGGGGCTTCATTGTGCAAACAAAGCTTTGGTATTTATATCTGTTAAAGAGTGGGGCCCACTATGATATTTTTGGTAATATTATATTATTCTTTCAATTTCACTAAATTGCCCTTCTATTTTCTTGATGATGACTAACTTGATTATATATTTCATTAAATTAATCTAATTCCACTATTTACTGTTCTTTTGAGAGCTTAACGGTTCTTTTTAGTAAATAAAGTTTTGGATTTGGGGCAGTGATTATGTTGGGAGAGCCTGTCCACTTTTTCTTAACGGTTCTTTATTTCAGTACCAACGTAAAAAAAGATGTCTTATTTATTTATTTATTCTACTTTCATTCTTTTTTTGTTGGAGCGTTAAGATTTTCTCACTGTAATCGGTTGGACTTTTGTTGGTAATTTAGCTTGTATAGTAGGTTATATATTTTTGGTCTCATCCATAAGTCGTGTTATTTAAAGTGTTAAATTTAACTTTTTAACGATCTGATTTATCATTAAAAATAATTTTATGTTGTTAAGTTGTAAATTTTTAACATATAAACAATTATAAAACAAATTATTAAAAAATTAATTCAACGGTTAAAATAATAGGATATACTGACAGAGTCAAAAATGCATGAAACACTATAAGGGTCCGTTTGGTAAATAGATTCGAATTAGTAATTTAATTTCAGTTAATGTGATTTGAATTGTTATTCGAATTGATGTTTGGATGTACATTTAAGTTTTAATCTGAGTATGGAATAAAATTAAAATTTGTGTTTAAAGAATTAGTTAAGATAGTTTTTGATTTATTAATAAATATAATAAAATCTTAATGTTAATGATCTTAAAAAATATACAATATAGATCTTGATTTATTCCTCTCTTCATTATGAGCATAATGAAAAAAGAATCATCTCAATTAGATATCAAATGAAGAAGTTATAATTTTTTTTCCTCAAATATAAGAGAGAGAATTATAATTTTTACTATAGCAAAGATATCCGAGTATCAAAAGTTTAACAGAGGATGAGAATTCTGAAAACTTGGATTCTTGATACTCAAATAATTTGAATTTTAGGATAAACAAACGCGTATTCATAGAATTCTTGATGCTCAAATCTAAATTTAAACCCATTAAATTTAAAAAATATATGAAACAAGCATAACCTAAGTTTTTCCGATTTCTCATTGACATTTTTTTCCCCCACTTTGTTGTTGTATTCTTCGTTTTGGTGTGACCATTCTAATGGCCCAGAAGTAATGATGGATTTTGTTCGACAGCAAAGATAAAAGAGGGAAGCATATAATCATCATAAGTCCACATTGTTGTACACTAACTTCGATTAATAAAACATTAATTTGTGCTAATTTCTTTAGAAATCAGAAAGATAAAACATTAATAAAAGCTGTTTTTGTTGATAAATCTAATAAGCTAATCATTGTTTATGGTAATCATAAGATTAAGCTAGAAAATGTTCCATTGTTCCTCAAGCTGAGGGCATTCTTTGCCTATTCATTATGTTCCATAGTACACTCTCCCAATAAATGTGATTTTGTCCTTTTTTAATTTATTTTGTGTGTTTTATTCCATCCTGGTTGAAAGTTTTTCTTTTTGGGTACACCCTGGTTGAAAGTTACCACTCAATTTACAACCCAAAATGAACAAAAATTCAAGGTTCTACATATGAATTAATGCAAATAAATATTATATTGCACGTGCTTTATTATTATAGACCACCAACAAAGAGGGTAAAAATTGGATTAATAATTTTACGACACAATAAAAAAATATTATTTTAAAAGTACTGGTTTTTTTTTTAATAAAAATTGTCACAAGTGATTTTTTAAAAGATATTATCCCAAATAATTATTATAATTATAATAGTCATTATTGTGTGTACTAAATACCTTATAAAATTTCTAATTATTGGAATAATTTAACATTACACATATCTATTTTCAAAATTAACGCCAATTATTAAATATTTTTTTATTAATTTTGTTAAAAAGTGTGGAACATAATTTAATGTTATTCAAATTATTATTATAGAGATCGACCTTTTCGGTAAAAAAGTACAAAATCAAATCAAATTAACACTAGGTTAACCGACTTACTCTTGATTGTGAGAACATATAAAACAACATCGATAAGTATTTGATGAAACTTGATGAAAATACGATAGTTCAGAACTATATCAGTCAGTTTATTCGCTCAGATAAAATTAATACAACTTACCGGTATAACAATGCGAGCCATAACACAACCAAATACATTAGTGTTGTAAATCCAATGAGGAAAAAAGAAAGAAAGAAAGAAGAGAATTTTGTAAGTTTTTTTTTAACAGCCGGCCAATGCCAGCTTTATATGCATTATGGGCAACTTCCCATGCAGCCATTATTCCTTGTTCCTGTCTTGCTCGGATTAGATTGATTCTGTAAAGTTTTCTTAACGTTTGTAAGGTTTTTTTTTTTTTTTCCTCTGTTCATTCTGTTGATTGTTCACCAACCTTTTAGACACTTTGAAAAATTCCATTTTTCACTGCAGTCTCCCATCTGATGGTAAAGATTCCACCCCTTTAATTGATTGTTTCAAGCCTTTCCTAAAAGTATGTGTCTCTTGTAATTTAATTTACTGCCCCTCCAATCATATATCATACTACAATTCTCGACATTTCTGATTTAGCATCTTTTAAATACACAAAAGCTTTATGCAGTTCCAAATTGTCAACATCAAATCAAGTGGTTCAGTTTTGTTTGTCTTGATTTGATTTGCTGATTTTATTAGCTTAATTGGTTTTCTAAATGGTAATTTTATTACAAGCTAGAAAAATATAAGCACCGGTCTAGATACCAAAAATCTTAGGACATGTTTGTTTTGATACTCGAATCACAGTTTGAATTATTTTGCTATAGTATTTTCTCTCACAAAAATTTAAATCTTCATTCAAATACTCTATTCAAATACATTCAATGACTTAATTTTGATAACAAACCAAAGCCACAACAAATTTGATTAAAACATTCAATGGGTAAACCGTATATCAAGTTTTAACACAGGAAAATTGAATCGATAACCACTTATCAAGTGTACCAATAGCTTAATTAGTTGTTTTTGTGACTAGTAGAAAATAACACAATATTATATCATTTGTGTCTCCGAAAAGTAGTTTTTTCCTAACTTATCTTAAAATTATTCTTTTATTTATTTATCGTACTTCAATATTTTTTTAAAATAAAAAATACATTCCAAAAAGCAATGATATTAAAACAGAAGTGAAGAACTATAAAGATCCTGAACAATAACTAGATCCTAATAAAATCATATAAAATGCAAAGGCTCACATATATACCAAGAACCAACAATAAAAATTCAGTTCAAATATAAGCTGAAGGTGAAATTTGAAAGATTACTATGCCCAACAATGACAAGATACCTCAATAAAATCGTATAAAACGCAAAGGCTCACGTATATAATAAGGTCCAATAATAGAAATTCATTTCGTAGATTGCTACTTGCTACCATTCTTCTACTTTCTTTTTATTATTATTATTATTATTTTGCGAGCCGAAGGTGAAATTTGAAAGATTGCTACTTGCTACCATTATTATTATTATTATTATTACTATTTGATGTCATCTCGTATATGTTTTTGCATTGGTCAATCCCTTTAAAGGAGATTATACCTACGCACTTGCCAATTGCCATCTTGACAAATCTCCTCTAAAAAGGACATTTGAAAACACCAATCAAATTAAATATTTAAACTAAAAACACTATAACAATTTAAATTTTATAATAAAAACATCGTCATAAAATTAATATAAGCAAAAACTTTTTAATTTAAACTGGTATCTTCAAACACACTCTTATAACTCGTTGTAAAAGAAATTAAGAAAGAGTCATAGTTGTAGTTTAAGTTTCGTTTGACAATATTGTTTTAATTGTTACAATATAAAATTTTTATATGTTATAATATAAAATAAAAATAAATTATAATAAAAAATTTTTACGTTTTATAATAAATTTGTTTTAACATATGGTTCTAAATCTTTTACTAAACACATTCTTAAAAGGCCAATAAGTAATGTCGATTATCTGAATAGGACAAGTTATTTTTTGGGGAAAATGTTACGTGGAGGTGACAAGAGTAGGCCTGCCATCCTATGCAAATAAGAGCCAAATTGCATTATTTTGTGGAACGTGACTTAAAAATTGCGCATCAATTTGTCAATGAAGATTGCGGAAAACAGCGTACTCTTATCCTCTCTCGCTCTTTTTTCTTTTGTTTTTCACTTGAAACTGCAAAAATTTGCTTTAAATCAAGAAAGCTATTCAATATCAATGGCTACTTTTTCAGGTTGAGCACGTGGTTGAAGCAGTTATATTATCCCTAGAAAAGACCAAGACGTTGCATTTTAAAAATGGTTGGGATTTTGGGGCAGCATCAGCTCAGAGAAGTTTTATACACAACTTTGATTAATTGACTTTAAAGAATCTAACATGTGAGATTGGCCTTGAGTTTCGTTCTTTGATCAGTCAAAATATGTTGAGTTTTTTTTTTTTTTCATTAAAATAATTAGGCCGGTAAAGATTGTAAGTGGTCAACGTTTTATTAGCTTAATTAAACAGTTAATTAGCTCATATTATATATAATCCCCCATTGTTAATTATGGAATGCTCAATTTGGCCTAAAACCCAGTTTAACCCCAATTAGCAAAAATATCCACTTGCAACTTCTTAGTTTGGAAGTTACAGTCATTGCCACTCATACGAAACCTTATAACATGAGACTTAAGAGGTGTTTAGCATGTGATTAGAGCTATTAGTTAAAATTATAAACAATGTAGTATATGAGAACTTTATATTGTAGAAACATTTTTTTTTACTATAATATATAATAATTTTACACTATTTCTTACTGAAAAATTAGTTAGAACCAACTTTATCAAACAGAGCTTTAAAACTATCGACTGTAGTTGTTGTTGTACCTTGTTTTGAGACTTGCATGGCCATATGAACATGGAATGCAAACCTTATTAAGCAAATGAAGTACACCCTTTTGAAAACACCAAAATAACAACAAAAAGATTTTAAAAAAAAAGTAATCAAAATTTTCTTGAAAACAAGAATCTCTGAGGGGAAGGGGAGGGAAGTTTTGGGTAGATTTGTGGGACTTTTAGGTGGACCAAATAGTATGGTCTCATAAACCAGCAACATGAAATAGAAAGCTTAGATTTGATTTGTAGGGCGTCTAAGGGGTGAATGGACAAAATAGCATGGCCAATATATGGACCATATTATAAGCTAAAATTAACAAAAGTCCATGAAAGGGTCGTCAATTGTTGTGTGAATATGGAACAAAAATTGCACTCTTTGAACAAGTAATTGGAGGTTGTCATTGTCTTGTTCATGGAATTAGTAGGCATTGTAAGGGGCCATATTGGACAAAAAATTGCCTAATCAAATACCCATTTGTGTGGACGTAGTGGGCAACATCTCTCACTTGTCTTCTTCACTCCCAAATCATGTACCCAAATGAATATTTTGAATATTATTCAGTCTATCTATCATTTCTTCTTCCTTTGGATTTATGTTTAGATATGTAAAGGTTAAGCATGCCGGTGTCCACATACTTGTACATGAATGGAAGTTTTCAAGAGGTATACAGTTAGTTGTCTATATATATATATATATATATATATTTATATATATGGATGTATGTATGTATATGTATGTCAATGAAAGAAGCTACCTATCAGAAAAGGATTGATGGATGGAAAATGTTTTATTCATGAAATTAATTGTTTGCAAAAACTAATGCCTATGTTACGTCCATTGTCACTTATGCATCTTCTTCGTTTAAAAGGGACAAAACATATCTACTTAATTAAGATGTTAATTAATAGCTATAATTCATGGATGTTAGTGGAAAATGCATGGCAATAATTCTTAATCCTATTTGAGGGAATCCTAAAGCAAAAGTGTTTGCTTCTTTAACAATAAATCTAGTGTCTAAGATCTTAAGAAAGAAAAAGCAAGAATATTGACTTTAGTAGACACCTTAACTCAAAATATACAAAACACAAGTTGGTGATTATCATTAGCGTAATATTATCTCCCATATAAATGCTAATGTTAATGTTATGTTTGACGCAAAGAGAGTGTAAAAATAACATGTTTAATATGTAATTAATTATACTATGTACTTCAATATATAATGTTGGTTCAAATGTTATATCTCGATTTTGTTCTAATTAGTAAGCCTAAAAACTTGTAAAAGTAACCCTTTTAATTTTTAAAAATAATTTTAAATGATAATATTGTAATTGTTAAATGAACGAAAACAAATGAAAACAACAAACAACAATCAAATATTAAATTTTGATATATGCTACACTTGATTCAAGTATAATAAAAAAATCGAATTAGAGAGTAACTTTTCTACTTAAATCTCGAAATATTACACTGATAAATAAATTTGGCACCGTATAAAAAATCTAACACAACGTAGGAAATTAAGTGAAAGCCACATGCATAAAATCCAGCCACATATTGGTAAATATGGTGATGTCACTGTGATGTTAGATAATACATATACAGCATTTAATTTTTATAAAAAAAAAAAAAAAACGAAGAGAGGATTGTATTTTCATGATAATATTGTAATCCAAAGTTGGAGCCTCAAACATAGACTAGGACAAAAGATAGGAGATGGTTTAGTGGCTTGTCGTTTATGATGATAATTGCACAATATCAATGCCATCATAATTAAGATGGAGAATGCATGCTTGGAAGAATAAAATCATTTCGTAGGGTAGGATTTAACCTACAAAATAATCCTAATAATTTATAACCTCGATCAGGCTACAATAATTGTTAAATTCATTTCAAAGAACAATTATAATTGTTTAATTACTTCAAGAGAGATACACCTTCCCGTGTGCTTCACTAACCTTGCAAACATATAATTAAAGGTTGGAAACAATTAAGAAATAGGTGTCTTTGGCTAAGATTTGTGTAGGAAACATGGGTAGTTAAAGCTTAATATAGGTGGGAATTTCTTAAAAATATGAAATATCATATAATTTTCCATCATTTGAATATTCCAAGTGTTAAAGACCCTAAAGAATAAACAAATCAATAGATTAACAAGGCTAAAAAGTTATCACAATCAATGCATAGAGGTTCTCTTTTGATAAAAAATAAAAATAAACAAAGATTTGTACTACTAGAAGGATTGCAGGACTTTTCAGATTAGTAAGAATAGAGCAAGAAATTGATGCTTTCCCTAGTTCATATTTTGTGCAGCATCTTTCGGCCAAAGTGAAACTAGAAATATAAATAAAATAGTGGCCCCTCGTGTGGGGATCCTGATTTCCCAACAATTTTTTGTCTGTGAAGAACTTTTTTCCTCTCTACCAATCAAGTAGCTAGGCAGGCACGAGTTAAGGTGTGAGAGTGAGTTAAAAGCTGAAAATGGGCATCTACTAATTTCATTCAAAAATGAGATTCGAGCGTGTGATAAGGATGGAATAAAGTTGAAAACTTGAGGACTCTAAATGTTATAGGTCTTTCTGTTCTCAATAATATAGAGATATTTATCTTTTTATATCATCTATTTTAAGTTAATTCAAAATCTATCTATCTTTCGGTTTTTAATTTCATCGAACATATACTTTTAGACTCGATTTAGCATACAAATTTATATCTTGTGTTAATCAATAATTAATTTTGACATTTAAAATGACCAAATTAATCTTAAATAAAATAAAAACAAATTAAAACTTTTAAAAAATAAAAAATAACAAAAACACACAAAACACATAAAACACAAAATACCTGTTTTTGAAAGTATTCTGTATATTTTTTAAGTTGAAAACCTTAGTATAGTTTTTTTTAAAAAAAAAAATTATAAAGTTTTCTTATTTTTCAATTTGAGGGGATTATGGTTAATTTCTTAGATCAAAATTGAATATTGATTGAGAAAAAGTATAAATTTATATATTCAATCTAATATGAAGGTATAAATTTGATGAGATCTAAAACTAAAAATATAATGTTTGAATAAACCTAATGTACAGAGCATAAAAAAGGTAAATAACTCTACATATATAATAGTTCTTTTAATGCCTTTTCTTTGCCTTTTGTCTAGCTAGAGCTTTAGAAGATGTACCGTGTTGCTCACGGGATGCAAAAAAGAGAGGCTAGAGATTAAAGGCCCCAGCATGAATAAGGTGTATCCATAGCAACTTGGGTTTCCATTCACTTTGCTTCCTTTTTGGTTTTCATTTGAAATCTTTTTCACAATCCGTTTTCATGATCAATTGCTTTCATGATCAGTATCCACGAGGAAGAAAAGAATCTCCTAATTAAGTTGAAGTTTTGATTGGAAGTTTGGTGGAAAAAGTTGCCTGGACCGATAATAATATAATATATATGTACATGTATCTATCATTATATGTATATTAGGCTGATCAAATATTATGAAAACCAGCTTCAAATTGTACCTAGGTTTGCTTCTCCTACAATAAACATGAGTTGACAAGGTTTTCCAACTTTTTTTTTTCCCTTTTTTCTGGTGGGTTAAAAGCTTGGAGTAGGTTTTCTGGATGTCACAAAAGAATCAATGATTTCTCAAGCCCGCAAGTGATGTAGATCACGAAGGAAATAAAAACCCACAAGCGCTCAATAGAATTAGATTGAGGCTTACAGTTACGAGGTTTCTAGTGAGAACCCCGGGTTTCTAGTGAGAACCCCTATTGGTGATGCATGTTTTAAAACTGTTAGACTTGATCAAATCACTTTTTTGTAGATTGATGGCTGAAATGTAGAAAACTACCTATAAGTATCTTTTTTCAGTTTCCTACTATAAAATTTGCCTACATATAATGGTGAAATGAGAGGTGCTAACGACACTCTCTTTTATACTCTATGCATTTACTATCTAACATGTGAAACCCATTATCCTATTTCAACGATAATTTATCATGTTAGTAAATTGCATGTGTGAGACTCTCAATATAAAGTCTAAATGGGAGTAAAAAAGAGAATTCAGGACAGCATTTCTCTAGGGAAATTTCAAGGATGTTCAGTTTTAAGGCTCTCAATAGGACCACCAGTACTCAAGGGCCATCATGCGCTCCAACTCAGTTCCCAAATTGCTTTAGTATATTATCTTTGGATTCTCAAAACATCTGATCTCCTTTTTGAATCAAACACCTCTCAAGGACAACAAGAACTAGAGAATAGCCATTAAGTCAACATCCGTTTTTCTAGAAGAGATAAGATACTCCATCCAGATTTTGTCCTTGACAACTGACATACAAGTCTCCACCATCGTCAATATAGGTTTTGGACCAAAATTTTACAAGCAATCTGTAGTATCTTTAGACTTGTATTCACTTCTTATAATCAATGAATTCGTACAACAATGTCAATCAAATCAACAACAGAGATGCTTATCCTGGGTTTGCCGACCCCTTATCAGCAGATACATAATGAGATATGGAAATGATTGGGACCCACAATAACTCTTTTATTATGCCCGAAGCAGAAAGACCAATTATTATTCATTATCAAACGGGTGATTTTGACTTGTGAATCGTTGGACTCTTGTTAAGGCTCACAAATCACCGCCTAATTTTTTTTTTCCCCTTGGCCCATATCTCCTAATCAGGCATATATAGTTCAGAATCTTGCAAAGGGGGAAACAATCGTTTAATTTCTTTCTTAATTACATATAAAAAGCCGTCATATCGTTCAATACCAAACAGAGAATGGAGGGAATTCATAAGAAAGCAATTCTAAAAATTATATATAGAAATAAAACAAAGTGAAAATATTAATCTCAGGCATATGTTGATTGATTCACTACTACGTTTTTGAAGACTGGAAACACATGATATGATTGGCGTCGTAAACTTTAAGATCATCAGTATCTCGATCGACTTCTTACCCTGCAATTCCAGCTCTCTGAGTTAGTCTCCCCAAGTGTACAAAAGTAATTTAAATAATATGTAATGTTCGTCACCTTGGAGAGCGGGAGTAAGAGCGGGAACGAGTCTGGGTACGAGAGTGAGAGGGAGAGCGCGACCAGGAACGAGAACGGGAACGTGAATTATATTTTCGAGAACTCCTGCTTCCACTGGGGCTTCTACTACGTCTGTACCTTCTATAAATGCACATTATTCATCCATAGTAATTTGTCGAAAGGAAGAAACGTAATATTGCTAATACAAGCCCATTGTTACAAAAGCAATGTTAAGCACCAACGTCTACCATCAAACATACAATTCTAGAACGAAAAATATTATAAAGAGTGTATAAAGATAACATATATCCCCACTAAAAGAACACAACAGATACAAAACAGACACATCAACTTCGTCTCTAGAACATGTTCACGTGAAAATTAGCAGTTCGCCAGTAGCTACAATGAGAGAATTTTCATGGCTTGCAGGAATTAGATAAACCTACACCGATTAATGCAATGAAAACACAAAGAACTGCCACTGTTGTTGGAACTAATGAAAACTTGAGCACAGTTTGCAAACTAGAGGCATCATGGACAAACCAAAAGGACCTACCTTGGCGGGGAACGGCTGTCGCTCCTGCTACGACTACGATGCCTATATCGACTTACTCGGTTTGTTTCTGCAAGTTTTTCTAACCTCTGGCGCTCCTGCTCTCTTTTTTTAGCCATTTCTGCAGCTGTATCTTTCTTAACTGAAAGGCAGCAAATTGAATAATGGATATCAATGAATTAGACAACATTGACCGGTCACTCCACTGTAGCAGACAAAGTAGACAATCTATCCAATAATGAAAGAAAAGAAGAGGAAGGCATTGCTCATAACAAAGGCCAGTTACAAAGTAGAAAATTTTTTGATTTACTGCTTTCCTTAAAAAAAGCACAAGTTGGTTCAAAAAAAAAAAAAAAAAAAAAGAGAAAGAAGAAGAATGCACAAGTTGAGAGGCATACTTTGTTTATTTAGCTGCCTGCTCATGATCCTCTTAAGTCTTTCTTGAGGAGTTTCTTTTTTCTCTCCCTCTTGCTGTTTCAGTGAGCCCCCCGAAGTACCCGCCTTAGTTAACTTTGCTAATGCTGAAGATGTGCTGCGAAGGAAGAAAAAAAATTAAGGAAGTGGTATTTCAACTGGAGTAGTTCATAAAAATCAACAAAGTCCATTAACCACACAACACGAATTTGCCGAAACATCAAGAAAACTTCCAACCTGTGCACGTTTGAGAACATAATCTTGACAAGTAAAATAGCCTCAAAATCGCAGCATACCTTACTGATGGTTTCAACACTTTAGTGCCCTTGTCCTTATTTAAAGATACACCAGACGCAGGGTCAACATGCAGTGCTTCAAGTATCTGACCTGATGGTGGCCTGCATGAAAGAGAAATATAAGAAAGACCCCTTGCAATGTTTCAGTGTAAGTCGCAACGTTTTTAGAAAGTCCGTTTAAGGGAAAAAGAAATTGAGCTTCAGAAAGGAAGCCTTCTCCCCTCTTCCTCTTCGCAGTTATGCTGATAACCCTAGGCCTGATCTATTCTAAACCACAAAAGTTTTCCTCAGGTAACAAAATGTGAAAAGCTGCAGCAGTGTAAACATTGTCCAATCTATCTTTGCAAGAATTAAAGGTCCAGTGCTCCGACCGGTTTAACACATCAGCTTGAGATGGAGGAGAACATGGTGGAGAGAATCCTTCGAGCTTTGTTTCACCACCCCCGGAGCCAGAGCCACCAAATTCAGTAATGTATTCTATTTTAGGAGTCATTGGTTTGCTTCGATGTACATCGTCAGAATGCCGACCACGAGGATAACGCCTAGAGTATGATGGTGAGTACGATCTTGATCGTGATCTGAACACATCAAAGGCAACACAACAAAGCTTCAACAATTCCACCAAGTTCCATTTCTAAGAAATCAATCCTCTATAAAACAAGGATGTAGAGGATGTACCTTCTTGAACGAGGATAGGCTTCGTATGTCGGACTTCGTCTTGTTTCACTACATAAAATATATAGCAAGACAAACTTTCGTGAATAAAAGTGTTATATGTCAAAAACAATGAATTGCAACAGTGTCAATCTTTTACTAGTTATAGTTTAGAAGACTCTGCAGTCTCATACCGGTAGGGATCATGATGCAAGACACGATTTCCAGTCATCCGTGCGGCTTCCCTTTCTCTCTCCCTTTCTATTTGAGAAACTTTCCTTCTCTCCTTGCGACTAAGCTTCCTCTACAAAAACGTAGTATGCTACTTGAATGCTGATGGGCAATTAAAACAAGTGTTAACCACCCAAAATTGAAAGGACTTACAATTGCAGGATCGCCTTTGATCACTTCTTTCTGCCTTTTCTCTTCCTCCTTAGCTTTCTTGTCCATGTAAACAAGCCAATTATACCGTCTAACTCCAAAATCCCTTGCTATTTTATCCATTCCTTCATCATTGCTATCATCGCTATTGAAATCATCATCATCATCTTCGTCATCATTATCATCGTCATCATCTTCCTCATCAAAATCCTCACGGTCTGAAACATGAGTTTCCTCTTTTCCATCCCCTTCATAAGAGAATCCAACCTGTGAATAAGAACCTTTGGTCGCAGGAGGCTGTGCCACCTGAGCTCTGCAAAATATGCATGAAAATGTTAAAAATAATCGAACCTACAAAACATCTCATATTTACATACAGTACAAATTCTGTGCATATTCTATTTTTGAACGGAAATAGAGAGTTTTAAACTCAAATAATCTCACAAACTTGATGAATATGTGAGTTTAAAATAATTAAGCAGAACCTTTAACCCCAAAACTTTATCTTATGAAAAACAAAAAATAAAATAAAATAAAATAACATTAAAGAAAAAAGCAAGACCTTTGGGGTGCAAATGAAGCAGCAACCTTTGCCTCAAGCTCTTGATCCACATGTTGCAGACCCTCCTCATCAGTAACTGTTGACATACAAATCAGTTTGTAACACAAATACAATTAAACCTTCACTGTATAGTGTATACCTAAAATGGAAAGTCCTTTGACCTTTACATAGTTTTCTCAAAGATAGGACATGAATAAAGATATTAGGATAATAGTATTTCAATCGTTTAACAATTTAATGGGACATTAACAAAATTAAAAAAAAGTACCGACATCCTCTACGCCGATGCTTAATTAAATCCCGATAACGCTCAAAATTAACAAACTCTTCTAATTCTTCCTCCTCTTCAGACTTTTCTTGGGCTCGGAAATGCCGAGACCCAGGTTCCCGAATGAAATCAAGAAGAGCACGCCCATCGAATCTGCTCACATGGACAAAACCATCCTTCAATCTCACCAATAGATCTAGTAGATCGAAAGCACATGAAATGGAGAAAATTTTAAAAGATCATACCGGTCAATTAAAACATCTTGCTTCCCATTCCAAGGAATCCTGAGATGGAAGTTACAGATTAGCACAAACCCAAGCAATACAATAGTTAAGCAATCAGCAATAGGAATGCCCCAAGTCCTAAAACCACAATGTTCTTGGACTACAGAAACCATTAGAAATTCAAAGCGGTACAAAATAAAAATCAGTGTTATTTGCAGCTTATAGGCGTGAAAGGAGAAATTTGGACCTAAATGTGCTAGCTTATTCTATATAAAACCAAATGTAACCGATTACCCAATACTAATTTCCAGAAAATATTGAAAATTTGGACTTAAAAGTAAAAGTATATTCTACTAAAAAGAGAGAGAGAGAGATGAAACTGATTGAATACTGATTAGCAGAAAATTTTGAAAAAAAAAAATTATTGATCCTCTAAAAATCAATTACTGGCTGGCCAACCTCAATTCTTGATAAGAGTTAACAATGTACAAATACCAAGGTTAATTGGATAATCAAATGAGCAAAACTTACAGAAAAAATGGCAAGGCTTTGAAAAATTCATCTTTTAGCCCTAATCCAAATACTCATTCCAAAATTCAAAAGCAAGAAAACTCAAATTAATTACAGAAAGAGTAAATTAAACGCTAATAAACTTAAAAGAGATACGAAATTGAGAAGAAAAAGAAGAAACATACAGGCCTTGCTGGTCCTCGGTGGCTTGGTAGAGGCCGTCGTCGCGGTGCAGACGACAACGAGTTCCGATGAGCTGAATGGACTGCTGGGGGTCGCCGCGGCGCTTGGCAAGGAAGACGGCTCGCCTCTGGGCTCGCCTCCGCGCCGCGTCCATCATGTCGTGGACCTTCCGCTCCGATCGCCTCGCCTCGTGCCACATGACCGATGTTGGTTCGAATACCGACCAGAATTCTGCGAATTAGGAGGGAAACGCGAATCTAAAAACCCTAACCCTAACCCTTCTTCTCCTGCCTTCTGCTTTCTTCTGTCTGCTCCTTTTTCTCTCTATGTCCGGAGATGCGAGATGGACGATGATGGCAAACAATCGAAGGATTCAAGAGAGAGATTGACGAGGTTTCTGTGGGCCTTTTCAGAACTTAACAGCCCAGGAAAGAACCTACCGGCCCATAGGCTTTTGTGTAATTATATGCGACAAAACTGAGCTTTCACGTGTACGCTACAAAAATAAGCTTGCCTTAATTTCTGTTACTAATAAAAGTAATTATAAAAAATACCACGTCACATCATCATAATATATATTTTACAATAATATATCCTAAAAATACATAAATCAAGACCAAAAAAAATAATTAGATCAAAAATGGAAAAAGAAAAGAAAAAAAACAAAAATAAAATAAATCTCTTTCTTCTCTAAACTCTGTTTCGCTCTGCTACTCATACACGGATGCCATCTCCTTTGTCGGCCAAGCTAGAGATCAGATCCGGTGATAATCTTCTCTACCCGTGGAATGGCTCCGACAACATAGATCAGGTCGCAATATCTCTAACCTTTCTCCGTCGGCAATCTGTCCATAGAGGCTGCGACCGTGGATGAGACGAAGACTATAATGGTTGTTGCGCCGTCTGATTCGAACGACATCTAGTGATGTTCGAAGAAGCAGATATATACTTCGACGAATGATGAGCAGATGTAGGGTGGAGATGCGACCAGATTAAAGATGGAGAGGATACAGCAAGGACTCGATAGCATCTAGGATGGAGTAGGTGTCGGAAGTGCAGAGGGAGCAGCTCGTTACCGGAATCGTATGGGGAACAAGCACCGGAGTCGTATGGGGGGACGTCACCAGAGTGTTGCTGGAGTCACATGCAAGAGAGGTCACCGGAGTCGTCCAAAAGTGTGTGGTAAATAGAGATTGACAGTTAGTATGGAAGAGCAGGGAGAGAGAGAGAGGAATCCTACAGGACAGATAAGAGGAAGAGAGAGAAGGAGGTGAAAAGAAGGAGAAGGCAAGGAAAAAACCCTAATGTAATTTGGAGGAATTTTAATAGGTTATTTTTACTCTAGAGTGGAGGCATAAATACCCGAGAAGATTATGCAATATGCTATCTTTGAACTATCTAATTTTTCTAATGCTAAAAGTTGTAAAACTTTCATGCCACAAATTTTGACATGCTATAATTCTCATTTATTTCTCCTCATTTTTTTTCTCTCTCCTCTCACTCTCTCCCTCTCCGTATTGCTCTCTCTCATTACGCCTCCATCTTTGCATCTCTCTCAGCTGCGAAGAGCCGCCATGGCTAAAGAGTGACCGAGCTTTGATGATTCTAATCCGTGACGAAGCTCTGGTGAAGCTCGACCCTGAGGTAATTACAAGAAATCATGGTTTGAAGACATCCTATTTAAAATGTATCTTCTATTCAAATATATCATCAATCAGCTTGATCTCTCCATTTTAAAGCAGCTATAAAAGTAATGATCATGCACTAGTTTTTATGGGTGGTTAGAATAGAAGAGGGACATTTCACAGACTTATGCGCAAATGTTACAATTTATGGACATTCTTTTTTCACCAGATTGTTTAAATAAACATATACATAATTAACTCTATCTATCTCGGGTGAATTAGGGGAATACATAAGGCTTTTTTTTTAGGATGGGAAGAATACCGAAGCGTTTGATTTCAAATATTTTTATTAATTAATCTTTAAAAGTGGAACATAACATAATTATCATTATTGTATATATATAGACGCTTGCTACAGTACATCACATGTACCAGAACTCTACCACGTGTAGGAATATGTTTCAAGGGTGGCCGCTGCAGCTGCTGTTGGGAATTTTGTCGGAAGATCTTGTCCCCCAAAGATCTAGTTATGGGAGCTGGAAGCAGGGCGGAAAACCGAGAGTTCCCGGTTTGATTGTGTTGTTAAGTCTTGAAGAATCTTGAAACAAGAATAATAAAGACACACTGTTTTGGAGAAAATCACAAGAACTTTATTCATGTATTGAAGAACTTTATTCATGTATTGAACCATGACATTAATCCTCTCAGAGCTTTTTAACCTCTGTCAAGTATTTGTTTTTGTTCTCCCTTTTTTTTCTCTACAGGTATTACACAGTTCTTTTTATTTATTCTCACTACACTCACAACCATTAATTCTGTAACTAACTAACTGATACAAAATAGGTTAGTAAAACAGAACTAACTGCTTTGTGCAGCTAGCGCCAATACACATATGCCACGTCACTCTCTAATAATACCAACAATGCTAGCCAATTTTACAACAATTCTCCACCTGGCTACATTGTTGCTTTTGTTTTATTACAGACTATTACTTAGTAAACTTGTTGACCAGCAACCTTTACACTTAGTAAATTTAAACAGCGTTTAAATTTATCTAAGGGTAAAGCTTTAGTCACCATATCTGCTGGGTTCTCAAATGTTGAGACCTTCTTCAAGTTCACTTTTTCACAAGATACTACTTCCCTGACAAAGTAGAGTCTTACATCAATGTGATTAGTCCTCTCATGGTAAGCCTGATTTTTAACCAAGTGAATAGCACTTTGGCTATCACAGTGAACTTTAGCTGTTGCAAACTGAAAACCTAATCTGGTTGCTAATCCCTTCATCCAAATAGCCTCTTTCATAGCTTCTATTAACGCCATAAATTCGGCTTCTGTTGTTGAGAGAGCCACCACATGCTGCAATGTTGCCTTCCAGCTTACAACATTCCCACAGAACTTAAAAACATGTCCTGTAAGAAATCTCCTATTGTCAATATATCCCGCATAATCTGAATCAACAAAACCAGAGATTGAACCTTCATGACTACTATGCTTCTCATAGACCAAACCTACATCCATTGACCCCTTGAGGTACCTGAACACCCACTTGACAGCCTCCCAATGTAACTTTCCTGGATTCCTGTAACACCCGTATTTTTAACGGGCATAATTTTGTAAAATTTAATGAATAAAATGTGACTATTTAAAATTACTAAGTTGTTTATGATCATTTAAAAAAAATACCATTTTAGTATTTTCTTACCAAGTCTTCCTAAGAAACATTCAAAACTTACCAACACTTACTTCTACCAATCTTGTCTCCCTAAATTATTGCTCAATTATATAGACTTCTTCTCATTTTGCTAAAGGTATCCGAAGGGGACATTGAATTATTTTCCGTCAATTCATAGAAGACATGGAGATATTTCTCAACCACCTAATTAATTATTTCCTTATCTTCTTCTATAATTCACTCCAATTATCCCCTCAATTATGTTGGCATTATTTGCTAAAAGTCTTCATGGGAGACAAGATGATATTTTCCTTTAAGACTCTTTTGTTTCTTCTTACAACTTTTCCCCGTAAACATCTCATTCCTCTTAAGCATTTTGATATCTTTTTATTTAACTATCACCACCTTCTTCTCTAGTTCTCATTCTCTCCCTTCTCACTTCAAATTTCTAACTAAAGACATAGAGCACAAAGCTCTCTTTGTGGCCAAGACAATTATAATTCCCAACGATGATCGAGGCGGTTTTAAAGTTAATTCAAGCTTGATTGATAACCCAAACTTTGGTGCTTTTCAAAGAAGTTTTGAGGTAGGTTTTCTTTAATCTAAACTTAGTTTTTAGTATGCATTTTCTCCATGTTTAATGCATAAAAATACTTTAATGGCACTAGTAGACGGGTTTACACATAACTCACTTATGAATGTGATTATACGTTGTGCTTTAGTTTTAATTGTCCTTATGCATGCCTTAGGGTCAAGGATGTGTGGAGCTAACGTTAATTGATTCCAGGATTAAAAGATTGTTGATAAGCTTGAAAGGTAGGGATTCTATTACTCATTTTTGTGAGGTTTTTATAGAATTAAAATTGATTGTTTTGCCGCAATATATATATATCTATGTTGAACTGATATTATATGAGTATCACATATGAAACTATGACATGGACTCGTCTTGTATTGTACGGCGAGGAACATAATGAATTGACATATGTTATAAATTGAGAAGCATGGTTAGGAAAACTGACTCTATTAATAATGATTTAATATAGAGAAATGATGAGACATGAAGAGGGCGGCGGTTACGTCCTTGGGCATGAATACCCAAAAAGGTAAAATAGGGGGAAGGTGATGACGCTTCCTTGGGTTGAAAGTCCCAGAACACACTGTACAGGAATTGATTTGGTGAGGACTCGGGGCTTAATGTCCCCTCACCGGAACACCCTTGAAATGTTTATAGGGTGATCAAGTACGCCCATTTGGGTTTCGATGAGTTGAGTGATACTCAATTTAACATGGATACCTAGGAACAATGATGATTGGTAATATTTGTATAAATGTGTAATTATGACACTTGGTAATGATTAACTACGGTATCCATAAGATGTGATCATAATAAACCTCATAATCTGGAATATGATGTAACCTACTAACCATGCAGTTTTTAAATGTGGTAATGGATAAACCATAAGGTGAGTCATGATTTCCCTACTGGGCATGTCGATGCTCATCCCTATCATATCTTCATATCTCAGGTGGAACTCAGTGCAACATATTTGAAGAGGAATAAGCGAAAACAATCCTGCTGTTTTCGTGTTAGAAGACCCTGTTTAATTACAACTTATCTACAACATGTAAGAGTTGTATTATTTTTTTTTATGGCTGTGTTAAGTTATTTGGGAATTGTACTATGGTGATGATGACTGTAATTATATATATTTGGTGCTACACTAAAAACTGTGGTTTGTATTTAAAACGTTTATTTTTATTTTTCTTGTTGTTTAAAGACCCATGGGCATTGTTTAATTGATTTAAATAATATAAAATTTAAAATTATTTTTATTTATTTAAAACTGTTAACCCCCACATAGGGGTGTTACAGAATTTTTGGTATCAGAGCCTAGGTTCGATTAACCTAGGGGGTATAGCACCACCTTAAAAATTAATCTTTGGGAATGGTTTTAAAGTTAGGTGTTAATGTCATCATCATTTGGTACTGATCCTAGTTAAATTTTCGCAGCCAGTAGAAACTATGCCACCAAGACGTCAAATGCAATCGTCTGAGCTGTCACAACCGGTTGAACATGCTCAAGAAGTTGAGCAACCGGAACCGATGGAACAAGCTCAAGAAGATGAGCAACTACGACATGCAACACAATCCCCGCCAGCTGCACCAGAAGTAAATAATTTAGGACAAATTCTTCAAGCATTACAAAATGTGCAAAGACCTGTGGAGGTTCGTGATCCCGAACAACGACATCTAACTCTGTTGAAGGAGTTTATGAAGCAGAAACCACCCACATTTAGTGGAGAACCTAACCCGGTCATAGCAGAACAATGGCTAAAGGCAGTCAAAAAGAAGTTGGACACCTTGAGGATTCCACGGGAGTATTGGGTTAGCTTTTCAACATATATATTTGAGGGTAAAGCCGAAGAATGGTGGGATCTTCAGAAAGACGACTATGATGTGCCGAATCTTACATGGGAGCAGTTCGAAACCATTTTTCGCAACACCTATATTCCTCAGAGCCATAGGCAAGCAATGATGCGAGAATTTGAAAACCTGGTGCAGGGAGATACAACAGTTGCTGAATACCATGCTCGATTTATAGAATTGTCTCGCTACAATCCCGGGGCTGTATCGGATCCAATGGCGAGATGCGAAAAATTTAGAAATAACCTGAGGCCGAAAATCAGACAAATGATAGCTGCTGTTCCATCAACAGATTTTCTTGATCTTGTAGCTGCGGCACAGCGGGCAGAGACAGAACTAAATAACTCCTATGGAGAGTATAAGGGTTCTGGTGGGCGTCAAAGGAAAATAAGTAAGAAAGAGAAGTCACAAGGGCAAGTCATTCAGCATAGTGGAGTGACTATTGGTGGTGGATCTTCTGGCAGTGGTCGTTTCCAACCGTATGCTTGTCATAACTGTGGACAAGTGGGACATCTGAGGAGAAATTGCCCTAACCGCCCTACACAATCATCCTTTGCACCAAGGCCACAAGGAAGTCATTTTGGCTCCACTGTTTGGGGAGGGAGTCAAAATCGTGGAGCGCCTCAGCAAAACACTCCAGCTTCCCAAGTCTCAGTAACTCAACCTCGAGGGTTCCAGCCTCAGTACAACTATCAACAGCGGCCACAGGGTTCCAATTTTTATGCTAATCAGAACTTCCAACCGACTCCACAAGGCTCAGTGAATCAAAGGCCATATTTTTCTGGGAGAAATAATAATAAGGCTAGTAGTAGCCAAGGAAACCGAGGAAAAAGTGATAAAGGAAAAGCACCAGCACAAGCTTATGCAATTACGGCTACAACTGGACAAGGAAAACAGGCTGATCACTCAGTTGTAGACGGTATGATTCACGTGTCTCATTCTTGGGCTCATGTATTATTTGACACTGGTGCCACTCATTCATTTATATCTATGTTATTTGCTTCCGTACTACAATTAGAAACTGAGACATGTAGTTCATCATTAACCCTTAGTACACCAATGGGCGGGATAGCTGAAGTATCCATAATTTGTAAATCAGTGTGTATTGTTATAGGAGAACATAAACTATCGGCTGACCTATATGTAATAACTATGACAGAGTTTGATGTAATCTTAGGAATGGATTGGCTAACTAAATACCAGGCAATAGTAGATTGTCATAGGAAACGTGTCTCTTTATTCACCAAGAATGGACAAGTCATCGAATTTCAGGCAAAAACAGGAACAGTGACGCCAGCCCCGGTGCTAAAGGCTTGTATTGGAGGACGAAGGAATTTCACCAATCTTGGGACGATCTTTGCTTCAGATGGAGAACTAAAGAAGAGTGACCTATCCTCTCACACTCCTGTGGTGGATGAATTTTCAGATGTTTTTCCAGATGAATTGCCCGGACTTCCGCCTGATAGAGAAATTGAGTTTGTCATCGACTTAACTCAAGGAGCAGCACCTGTTTCTATTGCCCCGTATCGAATGGCACCTGCTGAGAAAGTGGAATTGAGGAAGCAGTTGGACGAATTACTGGAAAAAGGATTTATTCGACCAAGTACATCACCTTGGGGAGCTCCAGTACTTTTTGTGAAGAAACATGACGGATCGTTGAGGCTCTGTGTCGATTATCGCCAGCTTAATCGATTGACTATCAAGAACAAGTACCCTCTACCCCGAATTGATGAGTTGTTCGATCAGTTAGGAGGATCTTGCTATTTCTCAAAGATTGACTTACGATCCGGATATCACCAACTGAAGATAAGAGAAGAGGACATTCCAAAGACAGCTTTTCGGACTCGCTACGGTCATTTTGAGTTTCTTGTCATGCCTTTCGGGTTGACTAATGCACCAGCGGCTTTCATGGACTTGATGAACCGTGTCTTTCGACCGTACTTAGATCAATTTATCATTGTTTTCATAGATGATATCTTGATCTATTCTAAAAACGAAGAAGAACATGCTGAGCATTTGAGGATCGCTCTACAAACGTTGAGAGAACATGGTCTTTATGCAAAAAGAGAAAAATGTGATTTCTGGATGACGAAGGTCAAGTTCCTTGGACACGTTGTCTCTGAAGAAGGCATCTCAGTGGACCCCTCCAAAATTGAAGCAGTGCTAAATTGGGAACGACCAAAGAACGTGTCAGAGATTCGAAGTTTCCTCGGACTAGCTGGATACTATCGACGCTTCGTAGAGAATTTTTCAAAGATTGCTTCTCCATTAACAAAACTCACAAGGAAGAATGTCAAGTTCGTGTGGGATGATAAATGTGAAGAAGCATTTGAGGAACTGAAACGAAGACTCACTAGTGCACCTGTGCTGATCATACCTAACAACGAGGAGCCTTACACAGTATACACTGATGCCTCAGGAAACGGTTTGGGTTGTGTGTTAATGCAGCATGGACGAGTAGTTGCCTACGCCTCACGCCAGTTGAAACCCCATGAGAGGAACTACCCCACACATGATCTTGAGTTAGCTGCTGTGGTTTTCGCACTCAAAATTTGGAGATGTTATCTATATGGCGCAAAGTTCGAGCTATATTCAGATCATCAAAGTCTGAAATATTTGTTTACTCAAAAGGATCTCAATCTAAGGCAACGAAGATGGACTGAGTACATGGTGGACTATGACTTTAGTATCCAATATCATCCTGGAAAAGCAAATGCCGTGGCAGATGCTCTAAGTCGTAAGAACAACGGACGTATAGCCAGTTTAGCATTGGAAGATTGGAGACGAGTCACTATCGCCGACTTCAACTTGCAATATTATGAAGATAACGAGAGAGCTTTCTTATTCAATGTGATAGCAACTCCTACGTTAATTCAGAAAGTAAAACAAGGACAATGGCACGATGAAGGATTACGTAGGGTTTGGAAACAAATACAAAATGGAGAACAACTGGATGGATGGCAGATTGAGCCAGAAGGATTTTTACTTTACAAAGGAAGATTAGTTGTTCCAGAGGATCCATATCTCAGGCATGCGGTGCTAGATGAGGCTCACCGTTCAAAGTTTGCTATTCATCCTGGAAGCACAAAAATGTATATGGATCTAAAACGACAATACTGGTGGCGAGGAATGAAACGAGATGTAGCAACCTTTGTCTCTAAGTGCATGACGTGCCAACAGGTTAAAGCGGAACATCAAAAGCCTGGAGGCGAGTTGAGGAGCTTACCTATTCCAGAATGGAAGTGGGATCATGTGACAATGGACTTTGTTACTGGATTTCCTAAGACTCAAATAGGGCATGACGCCGTTTGGGTAATTGTAGATCGTTTAACTAAGACAGCCCACTTCATCCCAATCAGAACTAATTATAGTGTCTCAAAATTATGTCAATTGTACGTGGAAAAGGTAGTGACATTGCATGGAGTGCCAATGTCAATAGTTTTCGATAGAGATACACGTTTCACGTCGAAATTTTGGAGAGGATTGCAGAGGGCCTTGGGAACTCAATTGAATTTTAGTACAGCTTTTCATCCTCAAACAGATGGACAATCTGAACGTGTCATTCAGATTCTCGAGGATATGCTTCGGGCTTGTGTGCTGGACTTTGGAACAAATTGGGCTGCACAGCTGCCATATGTTGAATTCGCATATAACAACAGTTACCAAGCAAGTATTAGAATGGCTCCATATGAGGCCTTATATGGTAGACCTTGTAGATCTCCATTGTGTTGGGCTGAAAAGGAAGAGCGTCTTGAACTTGGGCCTCAGTTTATCAGAGAAACAACGGACAAGATCCAGATTATTCGCGAACATCTTCAGACAGCTCAAAGTCGACAAAAGAGTTATGCAGATAAGAGGAGGCGACCTTTAGAGTTCATGATCGGAGACTTTGTGTTCTTAAAAGTGAAACCAAAACGAGGTGTATCTCGATTTGGTGTTAAAGGAAAGTTAGCACCAAGGTATACAGGACCGTTTGAGATTGTGGAACGCATTGGAACGTTGGCATACCGTTTAGACCTACCACCACAATTGTCTCATGTACATAATGTGTTTCATGTATCGATGTTGAGAAAGTATGAACCCGACCCTTCACATGTGATCATGTGGACAGATGTGCCAATTCAAGGAGATACGAATTATGAAGAAATTCCAGTTCAAATACTGGATCATGAAATAAAATTATTACGTCGTCGTGGAATTCCTCTGGTGAAAGTGATGTGGCAACACCATGATGTGGAGGAAGCCACATGGGAACTTGAATCTGAAATGAGAGAAAAGTACCCACATTTGTTTTAACATTGTAATCAGCGTACGAAATTTCGAGGACGAAATTTTTATAGGAGGGGAGAGCTGTAACACCCGTATTTTTAACGGGCATAATTTTGTAAAATTTAATGAATAAAATGTGACTATTTAAAATTACTAAGTTGTTTATGATCATTTAAAAAAAATACCATTTTAGTATTTTCTTACCAAGTCTTCCTAAGAAACATTCAAAACTTACCAACACTTACTTCTACCAATCTTGTCTCCCTAAATTATTGCTCAATTATATAGACTTCTTCTCATTTTGCTAAAGGTATCCGAAGGGGACATTGAATTATTTTCCGTCAATTCATAGAAGACATGGAGATATTTCTCAACCACCTAATTAATTATTTCCTTATCTTCTTCTATAATTCACTCCAATTATCCCCTCAATTATGTTGGCATTATTTGCTAAAAGTCTTCATGGGAGACAAGATGATATTTTCCTTTAAGACTCTTTTGTTTCTTCTTACAACTTTTCCCCGTAAACATCTCATTCCTCTTAAGCATTTTGATATCTTTTTATTTAACTATCACCACCTTCTTCTCTAGTTCTCATTCTCTCCCTTCTCACTTCAAATTTCTAACTAAAGACATAGAGCACAAAGCTCTCTTTGTGGCCAAGACAATTATAATTCCCAACGATGATCGAGGCGGTTTTAAAGTTAATTCAAGCTTGATTGATAACCCAAACTTTGGTGCTTTTCAAAGAAGTTTTGAGGTAGGTTTTCTTTAATCTAAACTTAGTTTTTAGTATGCATTTTCTCCATGTTTAATGCATAAAAATACTTTAATGGCACTAGTAGACGGGTTTACACATAACTCACTTATGAATGTGATTATACGTTGTGCTTTAGTTTTAATTGTCCTTATGCATGCCTTAGGGTCAAGGATGTGTGGAGCTAACGTTAATTGATTCCAGGATTAAAAGATTGTTGATAAGCTTGAAAGGTAGGGATTCTATTACTCATTTTTGTGAGGTTTTTATAGAATTAAAATTGATTGTTTTGCCGCAATATATATATATATCTATGTTGAACTGATATTATATGAGTATCACATATGAAACTATGACATGGACTCGTCTTGTATTGTACGGCGAGGAACATAATGAATTGACATATGTTATAAATTGAGAAGCATGGTTAGGAAAACTGACTCTATTAATAATGATTTAATATAGAGAAATGATGAGACATGAAGAGGGCGGCGGTTACGTCCTTGGACATGAATACCCAAAAAGGTAAAATAGGGGGAAGGTGATGACGCTTCCTTGGGTTGAAAGTCCCAGAACACACTGTACAGGAATTGATTTGGTGAGGACTCGGGGCTTAATGTCCCCTCACCGGAACACCCTTGAAATGTTTATAGGGTGATCAAGTACGCCCATTTGGGTTTCGATGAGTTGAGTGATACTCAATTTAACATGGATACCTAGGAACAATGATGATTGGTAATATTTGTATAAATGTGTAATTATGACACTTGGTAATGATTAACTACGGTATCCATAAGATGTGATCATAATAAACCTCATAATCTGGAATATGATGTAACCTACTAACCATGCAGTTTTTAAATGTGGTAATGGATAAACCATAAGGTGAGTCATGATTTCCCTACTGGGCATGTCGATGCTCATCCCTATCATATCTTCATATCTCAGGTGGAACTCAGTGCAACATATTTGAAGAGGAATAAGCGAAAACAATCCTGCTGTTTTCGTGTTAGAAGACCCTGTTTAATTACAACTTATCTACAACATGTAAGAGTTGTATTATTTTTTTTTATGGCTGTGTTAAGTTATTTGGGAATTGTACTATGGTGATGATGACTGTAATTATATATATTTGGTGCTACACTAAAAACTGTGGTTTGTATTTAAAACGTTTATTTTTATTTTTCTTGTTGTTTAAAGACCCATGGGCATTGTTTAATTGATTTAAATAATATAAAATTTAAAATTATTTTTATTTATTTAAAACTGTTAACCCCCACATAGGGGTGTTACAATTCCCCATGAACCTGCTAATAACACTTATAGCAAAAGCTATATCAGGCCTAGTACACACCATAGCATACATAAGACTGCCAACAGCACTTGAATAAGGAATCTTTGACATCGAGACTTCTTCCTGCTCATCTTTGGGCGAATCAGCCAATAAAAGTTTGAAATGCATACTCAATGGAGTTGACACTGTCTTGCATTGATCCATATTAAATCTTTTTAGTACCTTTTCAAAATAGCTTCTCTGAGACAAGAACAAAGTTCCTTTCTCTCTATCTCTGATTATCTCCATGCCCAGTATCTTCCTTGCTGCTCCCATTTCCTTCATTTCAAACTCACTCTTCAACAGTTGCTTAGTGGTCTCAATAATAGTTTTATCTTTACATGCTAAAAGCATATCATCGACATACAACAGCAAGTAAACCCTATCTCCACCTGCTACTGACTTACAGTAAACACAGTTGTCATATTCACATCTCATAAAGCCATTTTGAATCATAAAAGAATCAAAACGCTTATACCACTGTCTAGGGGACTGTTTTAGTCCATACAAGGATTTTTTTAAAAGACAAACATAGTCCTCTTTGCCTTTTTCAACAAAACCTTTAGGCTGTGACATGTAAATAGATTCTTCAAGCTCTCCATGAAGGAATGCAGTTTTGACATCAAGCTGTTCCAGCTCTAGGTCTCCATGAGCCACCAATGACAACAACATCCTTATTGAGCTATGTTTAACCACTGGTGAGAATACCTCATTATAATCAATTCTTTCACGTTAGGAAAACCCCTTTGCAACTCACCTGGCTTTGAACCGTGCCTTTTCAACACCTGGAATTCCCTTCTTGAACTTATACACCCATTTACAACCTACAATCTTTTGTTTGTCAGGCCTTTTAACCAGGTCCCATGTTTTGTTCTTTTGTAAAGATCTTAATTCATCCTCCATTGTTGGCCTCCATTCAGTAGAGTGTTTACTACTAATTGCCTCAACATAGGTCTGAGGTTCATTCTCTTCTATTTGAGAAGCTGAAATTAAGGCAAATGAAATAAGATCTGCATACCCGAACCTTTCTGGTGCTTTGACCTGTCTTCTCTCCCTATCCCTGGCTAAAGAATACTCTTTAAGAGAACCTCCTGCATTTTCCAGCTGTTCCTGTGACTGATCATATTCTGACTGTTGATCATGCGTAGCACCTTTTGAACGGAAAGTCTCCACCTCAACTTGTAACCGTTCTTTGTCCTCCACCAACACTTCATGATCTTCATTGACCTTTGTAATACTATCTTGGCTTCCATAAAACATCTTATCTTCTTTGAAGACAACATCCCTGCTAATTATAACTTTTGGACAATTCTTTTGAACAGTCCAAAATCTGTATCCTTTTACTCCTTCAGGATAACCCAAAAACATACACCTTATGGCCCTTGGCTCCAACTTGCCTTGGTTGACATGTGCAAATGCCAGACAACCAAATATCCTGAGATTACTCAAGTCAGGTGGATCTCCATACCACATTTCTTATGGTGTTTTAAGGTCAATTGCTACTGATGGACTTTTATTGATTAAGTATGCTGCAGTCATCGCAGCCTCAGCCCAAAAAGTTTTTGGCAGGTTAGCATTTGATAATAGACACCTTACCCTCTCCAAAATGGTCTTGTTCATTCTCTCTACAAGGCCATTTTGTTGAGGTGTCATTCTTACTGTATAATGCCTGGCAACTCCTGTTTCTTTACAAAACTGGTCAAAGTCACCGTTGCAGTATTCTATCCCATTGTCAGTTCTTAGCTTCTTTAGCTTTCTTCCAGTTTGAGTCTCCATCAGCATTTTCCATTCCTTAAAATGCCTTAATGCATGATTCTTATTCTTCAAAATATAGACCCACAACTTCCTTGAATAATCATCAATGATTGATAGGAAATATTTTGCACCTGAGTGAGATGGTATTCTTGATGCCCCCCACAAGTCTGAATGGACATAGTCCATAATTGCCTTTGTGGAATGAATTCCCTTGGGAAATTTTACTCTCTTGGATTTTCCATAAGCACAATGCTCATAGAAATCCAATTCTTGCAACTTATACTTTCCCAACAGGCCTTGTTTGCTCAACTTTTTCAGACCATTCTCACTTATATGGGCTAATCTCCTATGCCATAGCAGTGACATTGAGATTCCTGTGTTTGAACCAACTGCAATCGATCCCACAACTGCCTTCCCTTGCAAGATGTAGATACTATTCTTAAGAATTCCTTTCATTAGAACCAATGACCCCTTAACAACTTTGATCACTCCTTTTTCTGCCTTGAAAAAGTATCCACGTGAATCAAGCATCCCAAGAGAAATCAAATTTCTCTTCAAGACTGGGACATGCCTTACCTCAGACAAGCTTTTAAACGTTCCATCTGCCAGTTTAAGTTTTATAGTCCCAATACCCATGATCTTGCAAGATTGGTTATTACCAATTAAAACCTGTCCACCATTGATCTCACTGTAATCTTGAAACCATCCCTTATTTGGACACATATGATAAGAACAACCTGAATCCATAACCCATTCAGAGGTTGTTTTTTCATCAGTTATACAGAGAAGATCAGAGCTTCATACCCGTCCGAGACAATATCAGCATCAGCCATTTCTCAAAATTTGTCACCACCATGTCTGTCTCCAGCACGCTTCTTTCTCTCAGGACAATCCCTTTTAAAATGTCCTTCTTTGTGACAAAAGAAGCACTTTCTGCGAAACTTCGACTTGGATCTTGACTTGCTCTTTGGACGAACCTCTCTCTTCTCAGATCTTCCTCTAATTGTGAGTCCCTCTACTGTGGTTTCTTCTTTACCATCTGCCTTCTTCTTTAATTTGTAACGCCCCTATATGGGGGTTAACAGTTTTTAATGAGATAAAATAAAAATAAATAATAAAAGTAAAACCTTAAAAATAAAATTTGCCCGGGACTTAAATGAAAACTCCCAACTCAAAAATAAAAATATAAACGACAAATAAACCACAGTTTTAATGTAGCACCTTAAATTTAATAATATAAACTGTTGTCATCATCATTTTAACCCTCAACACATTGTAATACAGTCACAGAAAGTAACAATTGATGCTTACATTATCATGAAGAACATTCTCAACAATTGAAGCAGTCCCAATGTAATATAGTTACATCACTTCCTCAACTATATTTCTCGTAGCCACCTCACACTTAGTGAGTCCTGAAAAGATATAAACATAAGGGTATGAGCAACACTATGCTCAGTAGAGAAAGCCATTACCCACCTTTAGGTTTTTATCATTACCACATTAAAATCTGCATGGTTAATAAGTTACATCATATTCCAGATTATGAGGTTTATTATGATCACATCTTATGGATACCGTAGTTAATCATTACCAAGTGTCATAATTACACATTTATACAAATATTACCAATCATCATTGTTCCTAGGTATCCATGTTAAATTGAGTATCACTCAACTCATCGAGACCCAAATGGGCGCACTTGATCACCCCATAAACATTCCAAGGGTGTTCCGGTGAGGGGACATTAAGCCCCGAGTCCTCACCAAATCAATTCCTGTACAGTGTGTTCTGGGACTTTCAACCCAAGGAAGCGTCATCACCTTCCCCCTATTTTACCTTTTAGGGTATTCATGCCCAAGGACGTAACCGTCGCCCTTTTCATGTCTCACAATTTCTCTATATTAAATCATTATTAATAGAGTTAATTTTCCTAACCATGCTTCTCAATTTATAACATGTGTCAATTCATTATGTTCCTCGCCGTACAATACAAGACGAGTCCATGTCATAGTTTCATATGTGATACTCATATAATATCAGTTCAACATAGATATATATATATTGCGGCAAAACAATCAATTTTAATTCTATAAAAACCTCACAAAAGATGAGTAATAGAATCCCTACCTTTTAAGCTTATCAACAGTCTCTTAATCCTGGAATCAATTAATGTTAGCTCCATACTCCCTTGATCCTAAGGCGTGCATAAGGACAATTAAAACTAAAGCACAACATACAACTACATTCATAAAATTTATTTTAATTTAATCTTAGAATTTCAAGAAATAACCACTGCCCATAGAGGTATTATAAAGTTTAACAATATAAATTTTCTGTCTAGGGCATATACACTTAGACTTCATACATATGCTCCAAAATAGCAACAAACATATACTTAGGTTTAAGAACGCAAATTTGAATAATCTTTTAGTATAAAAGAAAATTTATAAATGAAAGACTAAATTTGTTCATAAGATTCTAACCTCGGATTATGGTTAGTTGGAAGCTTGAAATGGCTTCAAAACAGGTTCCTTTACTTCGGTATGACTGAAATTCTTGCTCAAATGGAGGTGATGGTGGCTGATTTTTATGGCTGCCTTGAAGAAGTTCTCTAAGTATTTTGCTTCAGCAAAGAAATGAGAAGAAGAGTGTGGGAACCGTGGAAGAGAAAGGAAGAAAAGATGAAGTCTTTGAAGAGAAGTGATGGAAACAATTATAGAGGAGACATGTTGAAACATGTCACGGAGGAAATAAAGAAAATGAGGGTCAAGAGTAGTTGGAAAAGATATCCTTATGTCTCATCTAAAGACTTTAACACACATAATGCCAATATGACATTTTTGAGATTTATTAGAAGGTCTAAGGCTTTTTAGTAATCATACTAAATAAATATAGGAGAATTTTAGAAAATTTAAAAATAGATAAAAATAAATATTATAAAATAAATTTAAATGAAGCAATTTTTTTTTTTATACACTAAAAATTAATTTAATTACCTCAATACCCGTTAGGAGAATAACGGGTGTCACAGCTCTACCCCCCTAAAGAAATTTCGTCCTCGAAATTTCAATTCTAGCAATACTAGTAAAAATTTTAATTCCATTATGATTCAATTTCGAGTCTAAACCGTTAATGTTGTTTGTCCTCCAATTTAAGTCATCGTATCTCCACTTATTTACTTGCATAATAAATCTTACTCCTAAATCCCTCAATGAGAGTATTTCTGACAAGTTTCAACTTATAACACCGTATAATAGTCTAAGAATCTGATCAGGCATACATATTGACCATATCATGATTCCAGTCCTTCATTGTCCATGGACTGTGATTTACAATCACATTTAAAGAGATTGCCAGAGAAATTTTATATACTTCATCTTTAGGTTCCTTTCCCTTTTTAAGTAAGGAAAAGTCAAATATATTTGATTTTATACCTCAACTAATAAACTAAAACATAATCATAAAACATATATCACAAACACTTTTATTCAAAACTATACATTAAACTTACTCATAGAGATATTAAACGGAATCTCAGAGTTGCAAACATACCCGATATATTTTTCATTAAACAGCTATCCTCATGACACAAACATTCAATCCAAATAATATACTCATATTTCATATGGAATATCCCCATAACTGACTCTGGTACTTCCACATAATATTAACAGAATATTACACATTACAAACATAATACGGATACGTTTCGAGAGTACAAGGCACTCCGTACCCAGCTATCCATATCATGCATGCTTAGAGGATACAAAAACATCGATAAACAAAAGATCGGACCTTAAGAAGGATGCGTTTCGAGAGCATCAAGTACTCCGTATCCAGCCATCCCGGCATTAGGCTCAATGAATCTAAAAGATTTAACAACGACGTACCACAAGAAACACAGAATACAAGGCAAACGGTTATTCGTAACACACGAAATACGGACACACATGCCTACATGCCAAAGATAAAACAAAAAGATTACAGATGGAGATTCAAATCAATTGGCCGCTCCCGGCTTTCCCTTTCCCATTCAAGCTTGGATGTTGCAGTGTCGGATTCTGGATGTATGATTTGCATTTTATCTATCAATTCCTCAGTTGTTGAAGCAGTAACAAAGATTTGTCTCTCCGATTCTGTAGTGATGTTTTCTTCCACAGCGTAATCTAGAAATTTCAAAAGACCGTCATAAAAACCCTTTACGTTCAACAGTCCCAAAGGTTTGGAATAAAAGCCCAACAATTGCCCACAAGCAACTATAAATATTTCCTCAAGAGTACCTAGACCACCAGGTAATGCTATAAAAGCATCAGAATTATAGATTATGTCTTTAAAATTTTTAGGGATACTCTTGACTCCTTCTCCCTTACCTATGGCTTCCTTACAAAGGTTTCCTTCAATTGGAATATGAGGCCAAATTCTTACATCAGTAGCGTCGCTAGACCTAGCTGCTAGTGCCATATTTACCATCATTTTTATACTACCACCCCCATAGATTATGTTAATCTTCTTGTGTGCTAGGACTTGCCCTAAGTGATTTGCAGCTTCTAAATAAGCTTTATCTTTTCCAAGGCTGGAACCACAAAAGACACAGACATTCTTTATTTTCTTCGTGGACTGGGAGGTAGACATATTTGGTTTATAGAAGTGGTTGCTTAATGTCTGCTCCACTTAGACTTCGGGTTCTACATGAGATGAAAGAAGAGTAAATAGAAAGGAAAAATTAAGATAGTAAATTGCAGAATCCTAGAATTCCTTCTTCTTTTAGAGAAAAAGAAGAATTTTTAATGAAAAAGAAGAGGATTTGCGATTTAGAGAGAAAATAACAAATTAAGAGAGAAAAAGTGAACTCGGAGAAATAAGCTCCTATGCACAGTAAACGTATATGTAAACAATGATTAAACCACTGTATATGACACGTATAGAGACCACGTGGGAGAGACAGTGTGAATCAAACTGATTTAAGATTTGAACTAGGCCCAAATGTTCTAAGTTGAAAATGGTCAGGTTGTTTCGGGCCTTAACACATTTAGAACGAGTTAAATAACAAACATAAAATTGAAAACCAATTTGTATAAATCTTAAACCCAATTTAAAGCCCACTATAGATAAAGTTAACTATGAACAACAAATCTAATTTAACGACAACAAGGATCTTCCTGAATGATATTTAAAATCATTTCATAACAACATAATCTTCCAGCAACTCAAATAATTTTGTTTTAATCAAAACCTTATTGAACAATGCATACACCCATATGTTATTCTTAATACTCAACATCTATCAATGGATTCATCATCATTACTACCAAGGGTTTAGAATGCGACTAACCTTGAAATCAATACGATTTACGTCTTTCAACGTAGACCATATCAATGAACAAAGACACTTGATGTTACTACTTAAGAACATCTATAATCCCCACAATTCTACTTATACAATATATAATTTCCTCATATAACAAAACCTTAAGTAACCAAAAGATTCACTGATACACTTAAATACAATGTACGTAACAAAATATTCCAATTTTGAGATTCATGCATTCTAGACTTTACACAGTCTCAACAGACCAAAAGTCTAACATTTATCTCTCTCAAGATTCAATACCATGATTCCCAACTTATATCATATTCCTCAAATATATAGAACTTTTAAGAAAAGACATTGACACTTATGTGCTCCATCGAATCCACACATAATCATTACTTAGGTTTGAATCAATTACGAAAAATTTGGCATATCTATGTCAAACTTTAAAATCAATAAATCAAGCCTTATATTTCTTATTGTTTTTCACGAGACAAAAGGCTTTTAAATCCTCGTATCTATACGAATTTCTCATCGTTTATACGAATTAGATATGCTTATAGATCCAAATATTATACGAATCTCTCATAAGCATTCTACTTATAAACTCATTCCATATAATTATCATTCCCTTATAACTATTAATACTTTCCTTCTATATAATTATTGTACTCATATAACTATTGATATTTTCATTCTATGGCCTTTCCATGTTACATCCTTCTAGACTGTATAAATCAATGTGAAGGTTCATTTTGATGATGACAATAAAAATTCAGCTTCAAAACCATCTCAAAAATATATTTTTTTAAAGTGGTGCTACACTCCCTAGGTTAACCGAACCTAGGCTCTGATACCAAAAATTCTGTAACGCCCCTATATGGGGGTTAACAGTTTTTAATGAGATAAAATAAAAATAAATAATAAAAGTAAAACCTTAAAAATAAAATTTGCCCGGGACTTAAATGAAAACTCCCAACTCAAAAATAAAAATATAAACGACAAATAAACCACAGTTTTAATGTAGCACCTTAAATTTAATAATATAAACTGTTGTCATCATCATTTTAACCCTCAACACATTGTAATACAGTCACAGAAAGTAACAATTGATGCTTACATTATCATGAAGAACATTCTCAACAATTGAAGCAGTCCCAATGTAATATAGTTACATCACTTCCTCAACTATATTTCTCGTAGCCACCTCACACTTAGTGAGTCCTGAAAAGATATAAACATAAGGGTATGAGCAACACTATGCTCAGTAGAGAAAGCCATTACCCACCTTTAGGTTTTTATCATTACCACATTAAAATCTGCATGGTTAATAAGTTACATCATATTCCAGATTATGAGGTTTATTATGATCACATCTTATGGATACCGTAGTTAATCATTACCAAGTGTCATAATTACACATTTATACAAATATTACCAATCATCATTGTTCCTAGGTATCCATGTTAAATTGAGTATCACTCAACTCATCGAGACCCAAATGGGCGCACTTGATCACCCCATAAACATTCCAAGGGTGTTCCGGTGAGGGGACATTAAGCCCCGAGTCCTCACCAAATCAATTCCTGTACAGTGTGTTCTGGGACTTTCAACCCAAGGAAGCGTCATCACCTTCCCCCTATTTTACCTTTTAGGGTATTCATGCCCAAGGACGTAACCGTCGCCCTTTTTATGTCTCACAATTTCTCTATATTAAATCATTATTAATAGAGTTAATTTTCCTAACCATGCTTCTCAATTTATAACATGTGTCAATTCATTATGTTCCTCGCCGTACAATACAAGACGAGTCCATGTCATAGTTTCATATGTGATACTCATATAATATCAGTTCAACATAGATATATATATATTGCGGCAAAACAATCAATTTTAATTCTATAAAAACCTCACAAAAGATGAGTAATAGAATCCCTACCTTTTAAGCTTATCAACAGTCTCTTAATCCTGGAATCAATTAATGTTAGCTCCATACTCCCTTGATCCTAAGGCGTGCATAAGGACAATTAAAACTAAAGCACAACATACAACTACATTCATAAAATTTATTTTAATTTAATCTTAGAATTTCAAGAAATAACCACTGCCCATAGAGGTATTATAAAGTTTAACAATATAAATTTTCTGTCTAGGGCATATACACTTAGACTTCATACATATGCTCCAAAATAGCAACAAACATATACTTAGGTTTAAGAACGCAAATTTGAATAATCTTTTAGTATAAAAGAAAATTTATAAATGAAAGACTAAATTTGTTCATAAGATTCTAACCTCGGATTATGGTTAGTTGGAAGCTTGAAATGGCTTCAAAACAGGTTCCTTTACTTCGGTATGACTGAAATTCTTGCTCAAATGGAGGTGATGGTGGCTGATTTTTATGGCTGCCTTGAAGAAGTTCTCTAAGTATTTTGCTTCAGCAAAGAAATGAGAAGAAGAGTGTGGGAACCGTGGAAGAGAAAGGAAGAAAAGATGAAGTCTTTGAAGAGAAGTGATGGAAACAATTATAGAGGAGACATGTTGAAACATGTCACGGAGGAAATAAAGAAAATGAGGGTCAAGAGTAGTTGGAAAAGATATCCTTATGTCTCATCTAAAGACTTTAACACACATAATGCCAATATGACATTTTTGAGATTTATTAGAAGGTCTAAGGCTTTTTAGTAATCATACTAAATAAATATAGGAGAATTTTAGAAAATTTAAAAATAGATAAAAATAAATATTATAAAATAAATTTAAATGAAGCAATTTTTTTTTTTTATACACTAAAAATTAATTTAATTACCTCAATACCCGTTAGGAGAATAACGGGTGTCACATAATTCCTTAGAAAACAACGCTGATTGAACTTCATCCAAGGTGAGTGTATCTCTCCCGTAGATTAGTGTATCTGATAAAGTTTCATATTCAACCGACAAGGACCTCAATAGTAGCAATGCCTGGTCTTCATCTTCGATCTTGATATCGATATTCTCGAGATCAAGAATAATCTTGTTGAAATCATCGATGTGATCTTCAATTGATCTCCCAGAACCCATCTTGAATGTATAGAGTCTCTGTTTTAGAAACAAACGATTCGCCAAGGACTTGGTCATATACAGGCTTTCGAGTTTTGCCCAAATGGCTGCTGCAGATTTCTCTTTTGAGACCTCCCTTAGAACTTTATCGCCAAGACAGAGAATTAAAGTGCTATGGGCTTTGTGAAGTATATCCTTCTTCTCTTTCTCAGATAGGGTGGTTGGAAGATTCTTCTCTCCTGCCAATGCTTCATCCAATCCTTGTTGAACTAGAAGTGCTCTCATCTTCAACCTCCAGAGGGCAAAATCATTCTTTCCAGAAAACTTCTCAACATCAAACGAAGTTTGCCCCATAATCAATTACCAACCTCCGGCTCTGATGCCAAAATTGTTGTTAAGTCTTGAAGAATCTTGAAACAAGAATAATAAAGACACATTGTTTTGGAGAAAATCACAAGAACTTTATTCATGTATTGAACCATGACAGTAATCCTCTCAGAGCTTTTTAACCTCTGTCGAGTATTTGTTTTTGTTCCCCCTTTTTTTTCTCTACAGGTATTACACAGTCCTTTTTATTTATTCTCACTACAATCACAACCATTAATTCTGTAACTAACTAACTGATACAAAACAGGTTTGTAAAACAGAACTAACTGCTTTGTGCAGCTAGCGCCAATACACATATGCCACGTCACTCTCTAATAATTCCAACAATGCTAGCCAATTTTACAACAGATTGCTTCAGCTTTTGTATGCTATTGTGAGAAATTACCTTAAGAATTGATAATCTTATCATTCCACATAAAAGTGAGTGTTTTTTAGTATTGAAAAATGTTCGGCAATAAATGAAAAACAGTATTGTAACATTCCACTGAGTATATACAGTAACAATACTGGGAAAGGTAAGTAACTAACCTTAGCTATATGACGTGTTTGGGAAAAAAAATGTGGGAAGCAATATAGAAAGGTTGTCTTAAGCTTAATCGGTTTATTAATGAAGAAGACGACTTCCCTTGCACATTTGAACTATGAATTGTAACATTAGCGAGAGTTTTATTTTTCTTTGAAAATAGCTTTGAAGTTAAGAGAAGAAAAGATAAAAGGACAATCACTGCATAGTGCATTGTTATCTTTTATTAACAGTGTAATTGAATTGGTTTATTAATTTGGTTCAAAAACATAATCAAGAGTTCATAGTCAAGAGTAGAAAGAAGGAAAAATAAATTTTAGTTTTCTTTTAGTCTAAAGCACCGTCTGATGGAGAAATAAAATTTACTTTGATACTATTGAAAACTTTTTTATGAAATCCAACGAAAATGAAAGTAATCATAAGCGATTTTGACAATTGAATTTTAGCGATTCGATGTTAAGATTAGATTTTCTTTCGATTATTTATCAAAAACTACCAACTGCTGAAATAAAAAGTTACTAGTGATGAACGAAAAGCTAAGAATTAAGCATAAGTTGAAATCTAAAAATAGAAAAATATTTAAAAAACTCCAAAATATAAGGTATGATCTTTTAACCTCAAAGTGCAAGTGTAGAAGTGAAAAAAAAAAGTGAAAAAAAAAACCTTTTATAGTATGGTATCCTTGTTCATATGATCAAAATCATACTAAAATAAAATAAAAAATGTAAAAACAATTTTTTATTTAGCTATGATGTGTCAAGACAAAGCCCTATTGGTAAAGGTTTTTTTTTTCTTTTTCATGTCGTATTGTCTCTATATATATCTAGTACTTCTTAAAAAAATATATTGTACGACAATTTTTTGTGTATTTTTAAGTCATTTATTAAATTATTTTTTAAAAAAATAGTATACCTCTATGCTCCAATTGAGATTAAAGGCTAGCTCCACTTCTGATTATGAAGAAATGTTTTGTTACACCATATAGAAAAAACATTTCATGAAAGATAGTGTTGTTTTATTATGATTTTTCCTCTCACAATAAAAAGGACTAAATAACATCAAAATATGGTCATGCACAATTGAGCGACCGAAATCAATTAATTGTTTGAATGAATACTAATAATGCGTAGTCATTAAAATAACGGATTGCGTTGAGTACTACAACGTAAATAAATGATAGCGCACGCCTAAGCAGGGACTCAATTTGAGAAATACTGCTTCCGCAGCATTGATTTTCAATCTCATTATTTCTATAAGAAAGTTTGACAGTTTTACATAATATAAAGACATAATTAACAATAAGTATTTTGGGTTTAAAGTTGACAAATAAATATTATTTTTAAGGGTGTTATGACTTTTTTGATTAAACAAAATGGTATGAATTAAAGAAGAAAAATAAATAATAAAACATAATAATAATAAAACGACATACCATCTAATTTATGTCTATGCAATAAATAACTCTAATAATTAATGGGAGATGATTCAAATTTGAAATGAGGTAAAATGGGCCGCATAATATAGGGTAGAATTTTGGTTCATTATGTTAAATCCCATGTATTTTAATTCTCTCTCCATATTTAAGGGAAGCAATCATATGTCAGGAAACTGTTTGCATGTTTTGTTTACTCTTTTCACAAATTGGAAGATGGAAGTTCCCATATTATTGTCATAGCAGCCTACGGTCTATGACAACAAGAAGGAAAAAAAAATGTAATATTACAGAACTGACAGGATCACCGAGAAGCCTTCTGCAGACCACCAAGTTTCTTTAATATTACCCCAACTGACTTACTTCTCGTATTGGTTCTAAAAAGGTGTTTGATTAATGGTGAAAACTATTGATGGAAATCGTTTTTATTGTAGTATATGAAAGTTTTATATTATAGTCATTTTTTTCTTTTATTGTAGCATGTAAAAGTTTTACACTGTTTATAACTAAATTTGTAGTTCACACCACCTTAACCAAACACCTCTTAACTATGATTGTCTCTATCAGAACATATTAAGAACTGTAATTGTCCCTATCCTTTTTACATCTGTCTAGATTGAAATCAACGACTTTCAAACGATTGAATTATTTTTGACATTGGTTTCTAAAGTTATGATTGCCTCTATTAGAACATATTAGAAGATAAAATTGTCCCTATTCTTTTTATATCAATGTAGATTGATCTCAACGGCTCTCAAACAACTGAATTACTTCTGATATTGGTTTTTAAAGCTATGATTGTCTCTATCAGAACATATTAGAAACTGTAACTGTCCCTATTCTTTTTACATCTATCTATATTGATCTCAATGCCTCTCAAACAACTAAAGTTTTCATTCTCCATTAAATGGGCGTCGTACCATAGACATCCTCTCTCTCTCTCTCTCTCTCTATATATATATGTGTGTGTGTGTGTGAACTTCAAAACTTTTTACAACTTTTTTTATACAACCGTCTACAATACATGGCACTGCAGCGGATAGCCCTTAATAACAAGGGTATTAATTTTTCAACTGTATCTGTATAATATAAAGAATGAGAATAGAAATTAGGAATGGTTGGTACTTGGTAATGTTTATATGTACAATATGTAAATAAGATCTTTATCATAAAAGTTTAAATTTATGATTATTTTTACCATCATAATTAACGAAATAAGACAATAAAAACTTTGACAATTAATGGACACAAGCATAAAATTCTTCAAAAAAACAAGATTGCAACTTCAGATAATGAACCAAAATTTTGGCAATCTTTTTGCACAACCTACAAATATATACAAGATTTTGTCTTTTTTAAATGGGCATCTTCGTTATTTTTTCTCGACCCTATATTAAATTGATAAATTAATAAAACTCTCGAAACAAGAAAAAAGGTACCGGATATAAAGCTGTAGACGATTCAACATCAACATGTAATAAATTATTTAGAGATTCCGAGTCTTGTCGAAGGGTCAAGTTTTTCTGAAGAAAATAACTATAGTGTTTTCTTGTATGCACAAAAAACTTCTCTTATTAATCCTCGGTCGTGCTCACGTAAAGAGCTAAATATGGTTTTGCCAAGAATTTCAAATCTTTGTGTCACGCTTGCGCCGTCGAAAGTGTCGGAGAATGAAAGCGTCGGCGAAAAGAGGATATTTCTTCCTGATCAAGCCCTTTATGCATTTCCAATATGAGAAATCAATCGATTCACCATCCTTCCTAACAATGAACAAACACCTTGATCCTTTGAACTCTGGATGAAAACCAATCTGCAGTCATCAATTCCCCCAAAGAAAAGGAAATTAACTACTAAAAAGAAACTTTTGATACAACCAATATTTGCATATTTGCATCAATTGTTGGAAGGGATCAAAATCAAATACTAAAACAATCAAATTCTTTTTGTTAGAATTAAAGTATCTTTTTGTAGTTCTATTTGTTACACATTGTTAGCTCATTATGCTTTGTTTGCTTTTGTTAATTTCCTTTGGAAAGATTCTAAATGCCTGGTTTTATTAGTCGCTGTGTATGACATGACTTATTAGATGATTCATAATATTTCTCAGTTTTCCTTTTAAAAAAAATGCCCAAATGGATAATGTGATCCAAAAAATGTGGAAGGGTTTTTGTTACCTTGATTGACTCAACTCCACAGCCAATCTTTTCTTCATATGCTGGATGATAAGGAAGCAGCCTCTCACAAATAATATTCTGATGCTCAGGCTTAAGTCTGTCCCAAATCTTATATCTGCAAAAACAACCTATATTGTCAACAGAATAGTTTCTGAAATGAGCAGAGTACCTGAAAATATAGCCAGAAAAGCTATTGGTAGCAGCATCCAAAATGCCTATGCAAACTCAATCATATGATTATTTCGGATAGGAATGTAGAACCAAAAGAAAAAGAAAGAGGTGTTTCTAATTAAAAAAAGAAAATTGCAGGTTTCATAACAATTTGTCCATTAAACACATATTTCTCCATGGAACGTAAATTTTGGGGAATTATGTTGTTTGGTTGGAAGGAGTAGAAGAGAGAGAGTCTCTCCTTTTGAGCCCACCAATTTGAATAATTCCATTAAAGCCGATCCAATTAATCCACCCAAATTTAAATAAAAAGACTTTTTTATCCTTCAAAATAAATTATTAACAAATAATATAATATAAAATATAATAATTAGATAAATAACTATTATAATCCTTTTTATTTATTTAACTCACTCTATCTTTCTTGCTCTCTATCCCTCGTACCAAATGGAGTGTAAAAAAAATAAAAAAACGTGAAAAAAGAAAAAAAAAAAAAAAAAACATAGCAATCACATAAAAAATTTACATTGGTTCCCTTGAGAGATAAGTCTACCCGTCGTGCTAGAATTTTATGAGGCGAAAAGAAAAAAGTACAAGATGCAATCCAAAATCAAAGTATCTTTCTCGGTCTCTTCATTTTTCTCCTCAAAAGAAAAAAAATCTCAAAATTATGTGTTGGATTTTCTTATTAGTTCGAATGGCAGTCAGCCGAGAGAAAATGCACCATATAATTTAGCTCCAAACGAATTTATTAAAATGTTTAATAATTATAATTTAAACTATAAAAATAATTATTAAATAATATAAAATTTTTATATGTTTTTGTGAAAAATAAAAAATCACTATGATAGGGGGTGTTTGGAAGGTGGTGGGAACCGGTGGTGGGAACCACTTTTACTGTAGCATGTGAAAGCTTTACATTGTAGCAATTTTTTAAATTATTACTGTAGCATGTGAAAGCTTTACACTGTTTATAACTGAGTTTGTGGTGGAAACCGTGGTTCCCACCACAATGCCAAACATGGGGTAAATGGTGGGGAAAATGTAGTGTAAAATTGCGCTCCGCATGACTTGGACATATGAATAACGCCACAACATAAAACACAACCAATCATGAAAGAAATAAAAAAGGAGAAAGAAATAAGTAAAGCGAGGCAAAATTAATTTACTTTCCGGAGTGAAGGACAGTTCTGACAAAGCCAACAAGAGGCACAGCTTCTTCCAAGATCCGGTCTTCCCAATTCTCCCATTGACCAGCGGAGGAGTCTTTCTCATCCGCCAATCCCGCCTTGTCGTTGTATTCGCCGCTGCCGCAACTCTGACCATTAATCACAGCCACCACCGGCTTTCTAAGCACGCTCTGACCATGATCATACGACTCATCGTTTTGGCTACTTCCATTTCCACTCACTGATGTTCTGCCTCCCTCCCACGACGTCGTTTTCAGTGCGCACATGACCGGGGCAGCTGATCTATATGACGACGCGTTGCGTGACCGGAAGAGCTGTTGAAGAGTTGGCCCTGTCGTCGACCGAGACACTGTCGTTGCCATGCCTAAAATGGTTTTTTTTGGTGGTTTTAATGGCTTTTTTTTTTCTCGTGAATTTTTTTTATCTTTCTTTTTTATTTTAAGTTGATAGAGGGAAATCTTAAGTGGATAGATGGCAACCAATGGGAAATGGAGAAATTGCCATGTCAGAACAGAACAAAATTGGTGTCTGAGTTGGCAAATATGACGTGGAAGAAGTAATGGAGCCAGTGAGGCCCATAGCTATAACCTTTTTGCAACGTGTAAATATTTGACCCCATATGAGAAGGAAATAAAAAATGAATATCGAAATCCTTATTTATTGACCATATTTATTGTAGCTCATGCAAGTCAAAATTAACAATAAACCATTTTTTTAATTTAATGAGAGGGAGAATGTTACTACTTTTAAATAAAGTTCAACGTAACTTGTATTTTTAATTTATGATTTGAGATGAAAGAATTTATAAACAATTAGGTTGTATTCACTTGCTACAATAAACCATATTAGAAGGAAATAAAAAAATGAATATTGAAATCCGTATTTATTGACATTGTATAGACCATATTTATTTTAGCTCATACAAGTCGATATTAACAATAAAAGAAATATAAATATGTGGGGAATAAAGAAATCAATTGGTTGAAGCCGCATCCTTAGATTTAAGATAAACGAGGCGATTTTAAAGGAAAAACTAAGGCAACAAAAGATATACAAGGATTCATTGAAAGCACATAAGAAAGTTTAAGATGAATCAGACTAACTCCAAAGCTATGCTACGTCAGAAAGATCGAACAATTCATAATGGATGAAACTCATCGAACGGCCTAGAAAGAAAAAGGAAACTGAATCAGGCCAGACACCAACATCTATACATAAAAAATTTGGTGGGATAAAAAGAGACTTTTAAACCATTTAGAAGAATTCTAAGGGAAAAAAAAAAATCTAGAGTGAGAAACTCTAACACTAAAGAGAAAGGCACTCTCCCCCTTTAAATCCTATACTTTCAAGAGAGTCCTAGAACTAGGTTTCTCCAATTTGCTTGGAAGATCATAAATTCAGCCAAACAAAACATGTTTTCTTTCTTTTTCTTTTTCTTTTTTCACATTAATACATATTTATGGTTTTCGGCAATTCGGCCTCCTTTCATGTTCAATAGAGATTTTCGTAACTTACTTACAATCACAAATTTAGCACTACATTATAAATATAAATTTCAATCTTCTAAAAATATATTCATATATATATATATATATATATATCAAGAGAAAATAAGCTAAATCGTATTATAAAGAACTAAGAACAATTCTAAATGGACAAATATGCAGAAAAAAATAACATGTTTTTAGAGCTTTATTTGGCTTGTGAAAAATATATAGTTATTTTATTCGGAAATTGAAATTGGTATTAATTGTGATTAATGTCCAGCAATGCATAGGCCTATTTGAAAAAACCGACAAAGTGCATAAAGCCATAAACCAACCAAACTAAAACAATTGATTTTTTTTTAATAGGGTGTTTGATAAGTAAGTTAGAATTGATAGTTAGAACTGAAAATATTCTAATATGTGAAAGCTTTACACTGTACCATATTTTTGCATTATACTTAACATGTGAGAGCTTTACACTGTTTAAGTTAAAATAGACGAGGTAGCCAAACACCCTATTAGTTGGTTTGATTTAATTAGTCTAAAATTTATCATATTATCAAATAATATATATATTTAAATATATTTCACATACTAATAATATTTCTCTTCTCTAAGGATATAATTAGCCCGTTTGGTTCGAGTATTTGAATAGAGTATTTGAATGAAAATTTAAATTTTTGTGAGAGAAAATACTGTAGCAAAATAATTCAAACTGTAATTCAAGTATCGAAACAAACAAAGCCAATATCTTCTCAATCTAGGAAACACAAACACTAGTTTTGACTTGTACAACCACAAAATGTAAGAAAACTGCAAACCTCGATAAATAACCTGCTCCACTAATAAATTTGAATGAAGCATTCAAGGAAAAATAACATGTACAAAGTTTTGAAATACGAAACCAATAATTGAATACATGCATGGCTCTTTAACAAATATTTTGCAATCGATTAAATATTTGATCTACTGGGATCAAGAAGCTCATAGCACAAAGGTCACACCTAACACCGCAGAGACAGAAGCCTAGTGAACAACAAGTATTAAGAAACAAGATAAAAAACACCAACAAAGTGGGGGTAAGAATTGCCTGTTAGGATAGATGCCCTTAAAGCATATGTTGTTTTGTAAATGACATATTTATAAATAGATAAAGTGAATTTTTCATTATATATATATGTATGTATTTTGAATATTTTATAAATATCATTAAAATTGCATAATTATCTATGTGATTTTAAATACTATATATAAGTTTTATACACAAGAGGATGATAATTAAAATGGTCAGTGATATATAATCAATCATCATAATTAATTATTTAATTAAACTATAGAATCTTTAATTGAGCATTACTAGTGCAGGTCATTTTCGTTAAGAATAAAATGATCTTATCCGAACTGTTAATATAATGAGTCATTAAATGAGTGCATTGAATATAATAAGATTATGTAGGACTGGGACATGATATGATATGAACAACTAATAATTTTCGTTAAACATAGCAAATTCTAATCACATCAGCCGATGGTCATATACAAGATGTTTTTAATCTTGAGTTATTAATAGATCCTTATCTATGGATTCATGTCTTTTGATTTACTTGGTACGAATTCAAGAACCTAATTCTATTCCTTGTATTTTGGAGGCGTAATAAAGTAAGTAACTAGGAATATCAATATTAGAAGATAGAATCTATTCCTTTTTTAACAAGAAGCATATAAATAATTTTTTTGAATATTGATTCAAGGCTTGAATAAGAAGAGTGTTATATTCATGATTAAGTTCATGAATTTATTATTTATTAGAGAATCAATGGCACTTAAGGATAAAGAAATACTTAGAGAAGTTAACGGTTTTATATAGCTCTAATTATAAATTATTTATGAATGATCGACTTATATGCAATGACTATATCAAATGGACGACTTTAAGAAATGAGTAATTATATATTTATAATTTCAAGAATGCAATTCTAAGTATTTAGTGGAATTACATTAAAATTAATAAGAGAGTAATATATTCATTAAAGAATTTAATTAATATATTGGTTTTATTGGAGCTTGAAATTTTAGGTCTATTAGTCTTCCGTTGTCCTTGTAAACACTGTTTGAACAAATAGAATTATTTTTTTAATTAATTAATTTTGAATTGTAGAATTCTAATTAAATATAACTCAAAATAAATTAATAATGAATTAATTTATAGTTATTAAATAATAAGATTGTTTCATGAATAATTTATAATTATTAAATAGTAGGATTATTTAATAATAAAATAATTAATTTTGGAAGACACACGGTGTGAGGGTCCCATTGTGTATGGTGCCAATAGAATAAAAAGAAATTCCCTTATGCAATTCAAAGCTTGTTTACTAAGTTTCCATATTTAGATTTTTTATTTTTGTTAAATGTGATTTGATTTAAATATGGAAAGTTAAATTTGGAAACAAATGAGATTAGGTAACAAACAGATTTTCTCTCCTCCTTCTCCTTGAATCGGTGTCACACATAGATAGGTCTTTGTGTGTGTGGCTCCTATTACAGTTTAAGGAAATAGAAAATATTCTTTTTTATTTTAATTGAATATTTGATATTTAAATTAAAATAAAGGAAGCTTCCAAAATTAAATGGTCTCCCATTCTCTCTAAGTAGAGGCTTCCTCTATTCATTAGAAACACAATTGAGAGTCTTGGTTGCACTGAAAAAACTTTGTCCAGTAAGAGTTCTTTATCCCAAGACCTGTTTTGCAATGTGTTGAGATTAATGGGTGACCAAAGTGAGAAGAATGATCACTTATAAACCTTAATTCCTTTTACACCCATTTACATGTCCATCTGGTGCCAAGGACTAAGCAGGGAAGATGGTGGTTTCGTTTGTAGAGAACGTCTTTGCAACATGAGTTTACTAATCATCCCTTTTCGATTGCGTAAGCAAAGTTTTATATATTTGTTTAAGCATTAGATTAATATAATCTATAGTGTGTTTTACAAAAGTTTTGAGAAAATTTTTTGTTATATATGTTTCATACCACAACTACGTTTCCGTTAATTAGATGAAGAAACTCCAAACCTACACTACCATTATTACATTAATAAAAACACAACAAAACTAAAGGACAGACCACAAGCACCGCCATCAAAAGACTCCAGCTATGAGACCAATTGACGATTGGGAAAGATAGAAGACTTCAAGAAACTAGTGGCAATGTTGAACAAATGTCTTTGTAACAACTTCACTTAAACTTACCAATAGCTACCGTTACCTCTGTCGGAGGACAAAACCTAGCCGCCCAATGAAGCCTACTTCCACACGAGACAAAACCTTATGGAAGCATTGCCACCAAATGACACACGCTTCACAACCAACGCCAAAACAAAAGGCCACCCACCCATTTCGATCCAAGGTGCTGCAGTGGCATAGCCATCGCCATGGAGAGGCCCATGACGAGACAAGCAAGAGGACCAAATTTTATGGTTGGAAGTCATGCCTGCTATGTTTTTGAAAATGAATTTTCATTTTTAACACTCTTTATTTTAAAATGTGTTACCTTTTTCAAAGCTTAATGTTCCTTCATTTTTTATGTTTTAGTAAAATTTTGATTAGTTAAAATTCTAAGAAAATTAAATGTTCAATATTAATTTAACCTTTTACACGTGAAGATTCATAGAAATTATGTCTAAGGCGACCAAATTAATTAAACTGATTATTTATGGTTTGGTTTGATCTTGCTTCCACTTAAAAATTTTAAATCCAAAAATGTTTCATGATCTTACTTTCACTCTAAAATTTTAAATCAAAAAAACTAACCAAAAAATATTAACATTTTATTGTTTGGCAAGTGATTTTCCCTTCAAATCAATTGAAATATGTGTAGAATTTGTTTATGGTAGCGAATAGTAGTATAGAACACATCTCAATATTTTTTTTAAAAAAAAATAAAATGCATTCACGTTAGGGTCTTATATTTAGACTGCATGTTTTTAACTGTTAATGTAGTTGAAACGACATCCAAATGAAAAAAATATATTGAGCGTGTTGTTTCAAATATACATCTCACTATTTAAAAAAAAAAAACAGAACCTATTAATATGCATTTTTTCAATTCCTATAGTAGAAATATCAAAAAAAGTTAATTATCTTTTTATAACTTATATTTTGGTTTATTCACTTATAATATTGTCAATAATTTGATTTATCAAATGTATATCTTCATATTAGATTTAATATACAAATTTACACATTTTTCTTGATCAAACTTCAATTTTGATGTAACAAAAATTGCCTAAAATACTCTTAAATTGAAAAATAAGAGAACTTTAAGAACTTGAAAAAACTTTATATAATAGTTTTGACTTCAAAAGGTAAAAAATACCTTGAAAATAGGTGTTTTGTGTGCTTTTTTTTCTATTTTTTGAAGGTTTTAATTTTTCTCTCTCTTTTACTTAAGGATAGTTTAGTCATTTTAAATTTCAAAATCATTGACTGAGATAAGGTATAAATTTGTGTATTAAATCTAATTTGAGGGTGTATGTTTGATGATATCAAAAATCAAAAGCATAGTTCTTGGATTGACCTAAAACATAGGGATGTATAAACATATAAATATCAAAAAATAGAAAGAAAAAAAAAGCATATACATCATTATCTAGAAGGCAGACAAATAAAGTGTTTGGTTAGTGGTGGGAACTATTGGTGGGAACCGTTTTTATTGTAGCATGTGAGAGCTTATACTGTAGCAACTTTTTTTCTTTTTACTATAGTATGTGAGAGCTTTATATTGTTCATAACTGAGTCTGTAGTTCACACCGTCCTTAGCCAAATACCCTCAAAATAGTCCAATGTATAGGGTGTTCCACACCTACACCAACGAGGTTTTATGCGTGAGTGCCGACTGTAAATGGTGCTCAACATCAAATGCATAGAGAATGCAATGGGGCACATAACATGATTACGACTTCCATGCACCAATTCTATTATTAATATTTATGCATTCAAATTGAGTGGTTCATAATGTTGCTCTTTCCCATCCATATTGTCAAAAAGGAAGAAACCAATGTTACTAAGTAAACATGAGAGAGAGAGCGAGAGAGAGAGAGAGAGAGAACCAAATAATGTTGTAATGCATAATATATACAAACGTGGGACATAAAAAAGCAAAGCCATTTGCACTCTTGTATTACGTTTGCTCAAACTTTTCCATAGATTTGACATTGAAAATTTGGCCCCTGTAGGCGCCATATATATATATATGACATAAGGACACTTTTTTAGCAGATCTTTGGCTGAATAACTTATACTAATTTTGTGTGAAGCAATTGTTAAAAAATTTCTCATGGTTGACGAGAAGAATGTTGAAAACTATGGCCGCCGGTAAATTAGGGGAAGAAAAATTAGAAGACAGTCTGGCCTTTCCTTAGACCTTGAAACAAAATAATAAAACACTGCAGAAGTCTTCAATATTTCGGCTTGAAAGTTGCAAAAATAATTAAAAATTTAAAAAAAAAGGAAAGAACAAAAGGACAGTACTTCATTTTGTCATAAGAAGAATGATTAATGGTCTATTGCTTGGCCAACACCTCAGATTGCCAGATCAAGCAAACGATTGCTTACTTTGTTTCCTTAAACAAAGGCCAGCAATCACGCATCAAATAACTCTCAAGGAACCTTGTGTCCGTGGTTGAAGAAAGTCCTTTGGATGAACTCCCAATTATTTGTCTAGCAATAACGGCACAGAATATTAGGAACATCCATTGATTTTTTTAACCTTAGATGTGATCAACATTAAATTGAAATTAAAAAAGGACCAAAAGTGATAAATCTAATAAAAATATAGAGAGCGTTTGGAAACAAAGTTAAAACTTAAAATTAAAACTTCAACATTGTAACATATAAGAGCTTTACACTATAGTAGATGAGAGTTTTACACTGTAGTAAGTTAGAACTTAAAGCTCCAACTAACTTGCTGAACAAAGTTATAATGGTTCAAAATAATATGTTCTTGATAAATCGTTTTCTTAGGGTGTTTAGGATAGTTGAGTTCAAACCACAAATAGTGTAAAACTCTTATATGTTTGTGTAAAGTAAAATTATATTATAATATAAACCCCTCACATGTTACAATGTTGGTTCACACACTAAAATTGAAACTCTTTTCCAAACCACCATATATAAGGCATTCAGCAACGCAATCAAAATTACACAAACTTTTGATTAAAATTTTGTAAGAGAAATCACTATCCTAAAAATTGATTGGAACTACATTTTATAGTTTCAACTGCATTCTAAACACCCTATTATTTTTGTGAAGAATTTTAATAAAACTAGGGTGACCCTTTTCCAATTTTTGTTTTCTAGCTCGACAAGTGTTTTGTGGCTGCAAAAACCTGTTTTTCGAGGGAAAAAAGGAAAGTAAATAAATAGATAAATAAAGCCGTCAAAGGGGTTAGAAGTCTAAAACTATGTTCTGATAACTGATATTAAGGTGTGCTTATTATTTGGGACGTTTTGATTTAGTAAGCGATAAGGCAAAAATGGTGACATCGTGGCGATATATTTAAAGCATCTTTATGGCATATGCGAAGAATTATGGAGCAAGTTGATCCGTAAATACAAATCCAAATAGCAAAAATTATACAAAGATGACGTTTTGTAACGGATAATCAATATAAAAGTGTGACTTTCATTTTAAAATATATAGTCAATTTTCTTTTTTCATACTCATCTTTTGATATAAAAGTATTCAAGCGTTAACAAATTGACGGAGTTAGTAATTTTGCAGACAATTTAGTATCGGAATATGGATGTATTGTAAAATTTGGAGTCTTGTCCACGTTCATCTTCTAAGAAGATTCCAATACGAGTCATTTTTGACTAAACACAGAATTGAACGAGAAGCAAATTTGGAACGTTCTAGCAAGTACAAATTATGAACTTAGACAATATGGCTCAGTTGTTCAACCGTAGGACTTGCTGTTTATATGTGTATGCTTATTATTTTTGACGTTTGGGAGAAGAGTTAAAAGCACGAAGTTTTTAATGCGTATTGTAGCATTTGAATGCTTTATATTGTAGAAAATTTTTGTTTTACATTATAGCATGTGAGAACATTATACTGTTTACAAGCGATATGATTAAAACCATAACCAAAGACCTCAATATATATGGGTGTGGATATATAGGGTTAATTATATAGTTATATATTCTAGTTTCAACTATTTCTCAATTTGTCCTCTTATTTTTTGAAACTATAAAGGTATCCTTTAAATTTTATTGAAAAAAACTTGTTTTAATTTCATCCTTATAAATAGAAAAAATTAGGCAAAACAATATGATTACTTTAACCAATTATGAAAAATATCTCAAGTAAATAAAACACAAAAACTCGTAAAATAAAATATCAAATTTTAAGAAAAAGATCTTAAGTTTTGTGACTTTTTAAATGTTAAAATGTTTTTCAATATTTTAAAAATAAACTCAGTCTAATTAAAGGTTTGTTTGTTTTATCTTTATATTTTTATGTATAAAAAGTCTATAAGGGATAAAATTGAAACAAGTTTTTAAAATTTAAAAAATATATTTGTAGTATTTTAAAACATAAAAATAAATTAAAAATAATTAATATATATATATATAGTTATGTAATCAATCATATATATATATATATATATATATTACAATACGCAGCAAGTGATTGGAAAAAGTTAAGTGGCGCTTGGCAGGTAAACATCATTCATAATTGATGGCTATGGATGACCATTGCTAAAGTTGCTTTTTTAGAGAGTTATTATGGTATTTAAATTAAAAAATGGTGTTGACGATCTCGAATTATTTTGCTCCCCGTTGGGTTATGTATGGTAAACCGATTCACACACCATAATTCGTAAAGTGTGGGAATAAATTAGAATTCCTAAAGATTATGATTCATTCAAAATAAGCGACCCTCAAATAGAGTTAGGACCATTTTGCAAAGATTCTGCTTTTGTTTTTGCCAATAAAAGATTAAAAAAAATAATAAAACTTGGCTTTTCAATAAATATGAAACCATTATACTTTTAAAAAGCTTAATAGAGTATTTAGAAGGGTAGTAGAAATCGTTGGTTAGAACTATTTTTACTGTAGTATATGAAAGCTTTATACAGTAGCAATTTTTTTATTGTTACTGTAGCATGTGAGAGCTTTATACTATTTATAACTGAAAAAGTTGTGGAACCACTTTTACCAAACACAAGATAAATAAGGCAAAATTGATCTCGAATTTGCTAATAAGTAATAAAAATGCTCGAACAAAGTTTATTTGAACTTGTAGTATAAGTTTTAAAATCTATTGATAACTTGAAGTCATATTTTTTGGCTTTATCGATAAGCTCTATTGACTTTTGCAAAATTAAAATACTTCTAACAGAACATCTAAATATTTTTTGGTCTCAAAAAGCCAAAGACAACTTATAGAAAGTAATGCCAAACTGTTCCTTATAATTAATATTTTTTAGAGGTAATCTTATAATTACGATTTAGAATATTAAAGATCGCTAGGCCAACATGCAGATACATTTCCATTCTTTAAATGCGACAAAAACAAAAAGAAACTATGTTTTCTTAAAAAAAAATATTTTACAGATCTTTCTTGATGACTAAACTAGATTAAGATGCATCTTAAACAATAAATAATTATAACTATAATTTTTCTAGAACATTCATATAAAACAAAAAAGGGCATAAACTCACCCATTTTCTATGCAATACAGTAAATAAAATCATTATTGCAGTGTTTAATGTTTACTAAAGGAGATCTCAATCATCAAATCTCAATTATCGCGTTGCTATTGTGTTTGCTTATATTTTTTTAGAGAAGGATAATAAGCAGATAACAAACTTAATTTAGTATTTTATTTTTGCGTTGTAAAAGTAAAAAAAAAAAAAAAAAAAAAAACTGTGCGCGTGATCTAATAATAAATAAATTTATTTTGCAATCAAGAATTAATCCCTTATTGTATTTTTTTCACTCTCTTATTTTATTTGTTAAGTCAATAAAAATGAAAATAATTATAGTTACCACCACTATCCAACTTCGTGAAATCAAGTGCATTACACAAATATTAAAATAAATATATAAGCCCCAACGTGAAATCAAGTGCATTACACAAATATTAAAATAAATATATAAGCCCCAACGTGAAATCAAGTGCATTACACCAACATTAAAATAAATATATAAGCCCCAACGTCAATTCCTCGTTAAAAAGCCAACTAGGTACAAAAGGTGGGTGGGTGGGTGGGTGTAGCCGCAGACCCAATAACAGTACTAAGGTCACAAAGCGTGACGGACTTTAAACCAAAACCAAAACCAAAACCCAAACTCAAACCTTCAAGTGCAACCATTTTGGTTTAATCAAAGACCAGATCATCTTCAATGAAATATAAAATTGACGTATCATTGATAAATTTAATATTTTAGCATAAAAAATACTTTCAAACGTAATGTAAATTTTAACGCTAAATTTATTATATGTTAAAGTTGATTGTAAATTTATCACAAAATTTAATAACTAGTAAATTTGATATTTGATTTTTTAAATTAATAAATTGATTTTTTTGGTTGAATAATTACAACATGTTTTTTTTTTATTTTGGTATTAAAAATTTATTTTTATAAGTTTTAAATTTTAATAATTATAATAAAAAGTAAACCTGATATTTTTAAATAGACTCATACATAATAACATAAAATAAAATAAAACATTAAAGATGCTATTGTTGTATTTTTTTTTTAGCAGATATAATTGGAATTTGTTATTAAACTTAACACACACGACATTAATCGATGTTCATTAAACTCACTCAATCATTCCTTTCACTGTTCCTAAGATTTTCCCGGCAAGCAAGCGGAAAATATTCATGAAATTCCCCCTTAAAACTAATAATTAAAAAAAAAGAGTAGACGACAGGTCATCATGACATGGACCAACCAAAGCAAAGTCCTCCCTGGGCCCACTGCCCCAACTTTCTTCCTTTCTCTTATACCTTCTCCTTCTTTCACCCGTTTATAAGCCCCTACTCTCTTCATTTAAAATCACTTATAAAAAAATATAAGTAAAACCCACCAAACTAAAAAAATCCAACAGCGCTGGAGAACACCCCACGGCGTGAGGTCCTCCGACCTCCGCACGCCGCCGCTGAGTTCCCTCCGCCGGCCGTGTCAGTCGAGGTCTCCCCCTTTCCCTCCCCCTCCATCATGTCCGACCACAAAGCGCCGCCCTTGCCCGTGGCGAGTGGCACCCACGCGCCGCCGTTGTATAAGCAGCGATCGTGGTCTCCGGACGCGTACCGCGAGGAGGCGTGGCTCCGGCGGAAGAAGAACAGCGGCGGCGGCGGCGGGGGGAGGAAGTCGAGGCAGCGGAGCAAGAGCGTGACGGACGAGGACTTGGACGAGCTGAAGGCCTGCATCGAGCTCGGCTTCGGCTTCGACTCTCCGGAGCCAGCCGACCCGCGCCTCTCCGACACCTTCCCGGCTTTGGAGCTTTACTACGCCGTCAACAAGCACTACAACGACTCCCTCAATCATCTCTCCTCCAAACCCACCACTCTCAATACGACGTCGTCTTTCTCCACCGCCACCACCGACTGCGACACTCCCTCTCCTCTGGACAGCCCCCACGCCATGTTCTGTCCCGGTACGTAAAACAAGAGTGTTCGGACAAATTCAGTTCAAACTGATTTTGTTACGGCGTTTTTTTTTATAAATTAATTCAACAATCTGATTTTTTTTTTTTTTTTTTTTTTGGGGAAATTAGGAGATACGCCACAAACGGTGAAGACGAGGCTGAAGCAGTGGGCTCAGGTCGTTGCTTGTTCGGTGAGGCAATGCTCAAATTGAGGATATGATATTCCAATCCAGGGTGATGATGATCATGATCGGACGTTAAAGTTAAAGTTAAAGTTTACCGATGACCAAACAAGAGTTATCAACGTAACCAAACATCCGCATCCAAGATTATTGTTCCATATACTATTCCCATCTCTCCCACCGACTTTGTTTTTGGCTGTAATAATATCTATCTAAAAGGAATGGAGGAGAATGAGACTGAAAAATCCAACCCAAAAAAAAAAAATTGTTAGTATTAATGGAAACCAAAACTGTTATGGATTGACATGTTTTTTTGCTTTTCTTTCTTTAATTAAGTAATTTGTTCTTTTTTTTTTGGGTTTTTGTTTTACTTATGTGTTTGTGACTTGAGTTAGAATATTGCTAGATTTTGTGTCTGAATCTTGATGTAAAAAAAAGATCAAAGATATGTACCGTCTGATTGGTGAAATAGGTTCTGTAATTTTTTTTTTACCACTTTGAAAAGCTGCTGGTGATTTGGGGAAAAAAAAAAGGGAATAACAGAAGAAAAAGCTGGATCTTCCCTGTCTATAGCTAATTGGATACAGCTAGAATTCTTTGACGAGTGATGACTAATTATATTCTTTCGTGACAAGGAAGGAATTTGAGTTGAACTTTTGAAGGTACATTTGTCTTCGTACAATTGCCAGCCAAAAAGAATCACCACTTTGACATGTATATAGAGATTTCATTTCATTTATTTGTTTGTTTGTTTTTTCTTTTTCATATTTTGCTACGAGACATATACATAGAGTTGTTGTTGTTCATTGGGGATTTCAAAGCTCTCTTGATGTTGGAGTATAAAGTAAAACTTTGTTATAATATGATACTCTTAAATATTACAGTATATGGTTTTACATTATACTTTGAAACTCTTTTTTCAAACACCCTCAGTATGTCTCTAGAGTGTCTACATTAGTAATATATTGAAATTGGAATGAAAGAAAGGGTACAACCCTATGTAGTTAGGGTAGTTCCTTCATTGTATCCTTTGATCAAAGTTTAACATTGAATTTTATGCTTCTGATTCCTTGGTATCAATCAAAGTTTAATTATTTACTTGTATTATTTTTTTTTCATGTAAATTAGGTTAACTCTTTTCACAGGAGTGGTATATTTCGAATATTAACTCTTAAAAGTCGGTAGTTCTCTAATTTATCCTTAATCATACTCTTAATAGGTCTGTAATGCAATAAGGTAATATATATATGGATGACATTGGAGCAGGACAAAGATGTGACGAGTGCGCTTTTTCTGTCCCCATCCCCGCTCCTCCCCTCATTGTTTTGGTCCTATACCCAAATCCCTATTGAAGGGATTTTTTTTTCATACCCTACCTAGATCATTACGAGTAAAAACTCCCAAGCAAATTCTATCAAATTGAACCTTGAATCTAGTAAAGTTTCATACCAAAGTGTAGAAACCAAATTCAACCAATAGTAACAAACCAAAATCTCAAAAATGATATCCAAATACTAAATATATGAACAAAAAAAAGGTCCTAAAATTCATTCCAAGAACATTAAAAGAAAAAATTAAAATTTTAAAACCACAATACACATGAGGGGCTATAACTATGTTAGGTCGTTGTTGGGGCGAGTCACTGCCTCTGTCCCTAATCCAATTAAAGGCTTCTTAGAGGCATTAACTTTAGTCAAGTTTACCAATCATAAAGGAATATATTGTGAAATGTAGTAAGATTGAATACGACACAGATAATTATGAGGCTCAATGATTCCTTTCTCTAATGTTTATTTATGTATTTGATGATAGAATAGACAATCCAATTTCCTTTCTAATATTAAGTAAACTTAAGAATGAGATTTTTATTAATGTAATTACTGAATTGTCTTTATACATAATTAAGGACCCATTTGATTTATGATTTTGAATTGAAATTTAAATTTTTATGAGAAAAACACTATAGTAAAAAAATTGAACCGTGTTTTAAATTTCAAACCAAACGTAGCATAAATAATCATTGGCTTATAATATAAAACTTATTAAGAGTTTAGTAAATTTGTGATTCATCCCCTTTAATTAGAAAATCAATATCAAGGGGTTGTAAGGGTTGAAATTTCATTATATCATTCCCTATATTGAGTAGAGTCACTCAAACTCTTGTTCTTGATTTTTGTAAACAAACACATGATCAGATATAATAAGGGTCATTCTTTGTTTTCTTCTCTCTCTTTCATGGGAAGTAAAGGTACCCATGTTTATCCACTAATGTGACTCTAACCTACTCTAATTAGCACACCACTATAAGAATAAAAGAATAAATTGCTATGTACCCTAACAATAATATTGTTCCAATATAGGTATCAATACACTTTTCATCACTAGCATTCTGAAAACAATGTAGTGCTAAAGAGCTAGGACATCTCAGACAACATATATTGACATGTCAGTCTGTTATCAAAAACTCAATATTCACAATGCATCCGCCTTGAAGCCATTACACTCTACAGTTGGTATCAAAAAAATCTTTTTGCCTCTTGACATAAATATCAACTTATAGGGTGTTTGATAAGTGTGGTTAGGACTGAAATTTTTAAACTGAAAACTGTAGCATGTGAGAACTTTAGACCGTAGCTTACTTTTTCTGATCATTATAGCATGTGAGAGTTTTACTCTACAGCAACAGAAAATTTTAGTTAGAACTGATTTTGTCAAATACGTATTTACCAAGATTTAACTCCCCATAATCAAAATATCAGCCGTGCCTAGGGCTATTGGCCAACAAATATCTCCACCCTCTTTCCACTTGACAATCTATTAATTCATCTAGGTTGGAGGATTTTCGTGAACCTTTTATCATATCAGGCCCCCCACCATCACGAGTGTCTCAAATGGGTTTTGAACTGAGACAAAGACAAAGCTCTTTTTTTTTTTTTTTTTTGGCTTTCTTTATATTGTTATAAAATTTTTATGATAAAAACTATTCTTTTTTCATTATTTGTTGGAATACTCAACATATATTTTGATTTATGAATACACATGTTAAAAATTTGCAAACCCTGACGTAAAACTACTCCAATTTTTATATATATAATTATTGAAAAAAAATCGAACGATTAAAGTAATAAAACCAAATGATATTGAAAAAAGCTAGTTCCAATGTTAAAATTTCCTATAGTTTTATTCTTAATGTGAAAATATGCATGTGACAATCCTGATTTCTACCAACGCACCAAATTGAAGAGAGGTGTGATATGGGGGCAGCTGGCTCCAACAAGCACCACTAAGCTTGGTGTTTCTTTATGATTGCAAACAAGGACTCTTCTTAACTCGGCATGTTGATATTGACTTTTGTGCTCATTGATTGAGTAGCAGGTTCTCCTGTTTACTTTAATAGAATGGATTTTGCTTTCAAATATCCATGTGTGGTACAGTCCAATGACATTTTTTTTTTATTATTACGCATATTATTATTGTACACACATCAAAATTCAAGAAGTTTTATTTATTTATTTATTTATTTACTTAATACTTGATAAATGGTTTAAACTATTGGTTATAGATCTTGTTCAAAATACTATAACTGTTGAGTTTTGTAATATAACTGTTTTTTTACTTTGTATTGTAGTTGCTGAAAGTTTTTTACTATGAAAAGTTTAAATGGGTGTATCATACGGAAGATAAGTGAATTTCTGTTTTGTCCTTAACAACTTATATTCAAACCTCATATTTCATGATACGTTTGTGTTTGGTAAAAGTGATTCACACCGCTTTTTCAGTTATAAACAGTATAAAGCGCTCATATGCTACAATAACAAATAAAAAAATCACTAGTGTAAAGCTTTCATATGCTACAGTACAAATAGTTCTAACCAACGGTTCTCGTCACCTGTCAAACACTATAGTAATGAAACTATTATTGGTCCTTCTCAGATGCCTATTTCCACTTGGAGTGCATGTTTTTTAGCAGATAAATATGTTCAAAACGACCTTTTTTTGTTTTGTTAATCTAACGATTTAAAGACGAATATCTAAAAAAAGGTTACATTAGTAACAACTATAGAAATCTTCCACTATTTTTTAATGGATTGAGTCCTATTTTTATGGCATATGATACGACTATTTCTCCTGTCCCTGGTGCCAATGGATCAAAATTATCTTTGCCAAACTGGCTAGTGGCCCACCAAGAATAAATTCCCAAAAAAAATACAACATATGTCTAAATTATTGTTATGAAATTAAAATCTAACACAATATTTAAAATATCTTAAAAATGTCTTTAATGATATAGTAATTATCTTAATGATATTACATATTGTACTATATAATTACATATAAATAATTTTAATGATATTATTATGAGACATTTATAGGATTTTTATAAATTAGAGTCATATTTTAATTCAATAAACGTAATTGGGTCAATTGTCTCGTTAACCTTAAATTCCCACCAATCTGTCTATTGTAGGTCGGTACGGACCCAGTTTTGTTTGCCTAAAAAGGCCTAATGGTTCGTTCATCTCTGATCAGAAATGGGCCTAAAGACCAACAAATTATCCATACCCCCATTATGGGCCTAAAGACCAACACAGTCCATACTCCCATTATGGGCTAAAATTTATCCTTGTTGTTCGTTCGTTTAGCTGAAATTGTGATAATAACCGAGGAACACACATCAGTGCAATATTGTTCAACTTTTTCTTTTTCTTTTTTTTTTCTTTTTTTGGGATGGGAGAGATAAATTGGATTTAAGATGGTTAGGGTAGAAATTACATGTGTCAAACAACAAACTTTTATAACTAAAGATAACAAATACATAATAAGCATAAATAAATATATCAATATATACAAACTTACAGTTACAACTATTATTTTAACAGTATTTTCTCTTAAATATTATAGTATTTTTAATACTCTCAGTTCTAACTTATTTTTTAAATGGTATATGATTTAAACCAATTAAACTTTAAAGAGATGACTGTTCGAACACACACATGCATGCATGTATCAATTGTTGAGAAAACTAATCAAATTTGGACGTATTTTTTAATCTCAATCAATTTTGTGAACCACTTATGGACAAAATAAAGAATGTTGTCTTTTGTTTTGTTTTCCCCCCCTTGTTTCTGAATAATTTTTAATGTTCTATATTCAAGACCAATTCAAGAATGACAAAATGTTGTATAAATTAGATTTAATCAAACATAATTTGCGCCCATCACTTACATTTATTTTTCTTCTCTCTCCCTTTGCAGGCTAGCTAAACATCTACATAAATTAACTCTTATCTTAATATAGCAAACATACGAGATGAGTACAACCGGAACCAATTATAATGATAGTAAATAAATCCTTCAACAACTGACAATGTTAAGCTCCCGTCCCCTTATATCCAAATTCGACAGTCCGAACAAAGTTATGATTTATCATTCATGTACATTGATAAGATCTTTTCTTTTAACAACGACACCTTAAAGGATGACATATAACCTTAAAATGAAGGACGAGGTTCAAATGAGTAAAGGCTTATAATGGATACTTGACTTGTCCATGGATTAGGAACAGTGTAATTACAAGCCACAAAATGCTTGCTTGAGTTTAATATGGTTAACATGCTAAAATTGTCCATTAAAGATGTGTCTAATTAACTATGTTTTAGGGAAAAAAATGGGATTTTTATGGTAAGGCTTGAAAAAAAAAAAAAAAAGAACAATTAATATATTAGTTCCTGTTTTATAGTCGTCACGTCTACATCATTATCTATTTATTTTAGATTTTTTTTTATTTTGATATGTTTTTTATCTGTACGATCCAAAGATGCGTTTGACTTTTACGTACACTTCCCAGTGATTTCTCCCACTTGCTATATATTATTCGCGTGTATAATTCATGTTTTCATAGAATTCTTTGACGGAGGAAAACAAATTCAAAAGAAGGCAAGGACTTATCTCTCAGCCGAAAAACATAAGAAAGCAGTATGCTCATTCTTTTTGTTTTCAGACTCGATTAACTGTGTTCTTTTGCTGACTCTAAGGGGGTGTTTGGCAGTGGTAGGTAGGAACCACTCAGTTCTCACCACAATCTCAGTTATAAACAATGTAAAGCTCTCACATGTTACAGTAACAATAAAAAAATACGCTACAGTGTAAAACTCTCACATGCTACAGTAAAAATAGTTCCCACCATCTTTCAAACACCCTATTAATATATATATATATATAAATATATATATAATGTATATACACATATGTTATTTGCATTACAAATATCAAAGTTAAACCTCTAGTCACGTTAATCGGTCCACTCCAGAGCTTGGAAAAACCATCTCTCTGTCTCTCCCTCAAGGGTCCAATACAACCGATCAAAATCTTCTTACTTCTTGTATTTTCTATCTATTTCTCATAGAACAGACTTATTGGATCTCGGATTGTCTTTATTTATCAATCCCTGGTGATTTTTGTTATTGCAACGTAAATGAAAATTTCAAAACGTTTTAGAGGGGTTGATGGGATCGTAGACTCAAGATTAAATCACGGTTTTGATACTCCAAAAATTTATTAGACTCGATCCTTTCATCAATTCTTTCAAAAATAAAAGTAAAAAATCCTTTCAAATTCTAATCATCTTATCCTTTTGTACAGGTTGTCCTTTTTGGTCTTTATCATTAGCACGTATTATGCGGATTTCACTTATTATATATATTTTTTTATTACAAAGATGTAATATTTTTTTTAAAAAAATTTATCATGCTTTTTGTAAGAGTTTGATTTGGTGAAAAAAATATTTAAGTAAAGCATATTTAAAAGGAGAAAAAAGTTTTTGGTTAGGTACATATAGAAAATATTTGAGATGGTTGCACTAAAAATTGTTTATTTAGCGACACATTTGAATGGACAATAACAGAAAAATATTTATGATGATTACATTTGGTGGGAAAAATGAGAAAAAGAAACGTTTAGGTAGTCCTTACATTTAAGAAAAGTTATTTTACGAACAATAGATTAGTAAAAAATGGTTCAATAAGGTACATTTAGAAATATAAGATTTTAAAATAAACAAAAAATGGATCAAAGTGTATGTGTTAGAAGAAAAGTAATTTCGTAAGGCAATCAGAAAAAAAGAAGTGGTTATAAGTGTGACATCCAGTAAAATCACATTTTAAATGATGTAAAAAAAAATCAAGTGATAACATATTCAAGAGAAAATTATAGCTGATAGAGGCAAATCAAAAGAAACGAGTATTTTAATGAGACTTGTCTCAGAATAAAAGATATAAGATTGTATAAGAGAAAAAATAGCAAAAATGTAGGAAAAAAAGCAAGTTGGAGTAAAAGAAGAAATGAAAAGAAAAAGAAAAACAACACAAAAGCAAGAAAATAAAAGAAAAAGAATGAAGAAACGAGAAAGAAACGCCAAACACTTGAAGAGAGCACAGATCAAGTACACTTTTTCACTTTGATACAGGTTAAATAAGTAAAAAAACAAAAAGAAAAAGAAAAAGAAAAAAGCACAATGATAAAAAGAAAGAAAAAGAAAAAAAGCACAATGATAAAAAAGAAGAAAAGGAAAAAAAAGAAGAAGATTTATTTTAAAAATAAATATTTTGATGATACATATTTTAAAATTAAAATATGAGATTGTACAAGAAAGAAAAAGGCAAGAATGTATAAGGGAAAAAAAAAGTTGGGGAAGAAAAGAACTACAAAATACAATACAAATGTAAGGGAAAGATGATTTTTCATTCAGCTGAAACAATATTATGTCTCTTTCTCTATCAAATCTTACTAAACTTATGATATATATATGTGATACATAAATATACTTGAATATAACAATTTATAATTGTATCATATCTTAAAGTATCTAAATTAACAACAGCTTTCAAGCATATGTGTTTTGTCGCAATGGAGTTCAATCAAAGATATCGTACCAATCAGACGCATATATATATATATATATATAATTTGAAACATTTAGTTTAACTCATTTCCATTCAAACTAGTTTTAAAATGATATTTTCTCCTCTAAAAATTAAAATTGTTACAATTTTAATGTTTTTAGTTCGATTTTTTAATCCAAACCGACGGTCCAAGCCGGCTATTATCCTCTGGTGCATTTATTATAACCACTGTAAGTTTTTACCACACATCTCCTATTGTTAGTTTTTACCCTTCAATAATTCATGGTCTTAAATCTTTATAACTTTTACAAACAGAAGTCGTTGTATTAATACAATATATACAAGAAAAGTGCAATCTGACGAAAACTGACGAAAACCACAAAAAATTAGCACTTCACAAGTGTGCAAAGATATAGAGACTACAGTAGCTGAAATTGACTTCCATTAACAAAAATTTCAACGATTTCATTTTTGGAAGAGGACAGTTTTCTTGACGTGGGCAGTCCATTTTCAATGTTCAATTTTTATTTTATTTATTTATTTTTTTTTGTGTTCATGTTTGTAAAGTAACCGACGCGGATTCGTGCAACCTAATATTGGACTTAATCATGATAATGAAATTCATATTGTTACCCTTATTTTATTTTTATTGTCATCAATAAATTTCTTTTCATCCATAATATATATTGGCCTTGTCTTCGATTATTTATTATTTTATGCTTAGATATGCAAAATTACAAGATTGACTCGGTTGCCCAAAATCTTATCCCAAGTATTTGTGTGCTTCTATATATGTGTATATATTGTTTGGAATTATATTGATGGATGAGCTTTTTATTTTTAATGTTGTGTTTTTTATTATTAATGAAATTATAAAAACAAGTAATATATTAATTTTAAATAATCATATGTTATTTTATATACTTTAATTATTCAATTTATTATAAGCGACTAATTCAAATATATCACACCTTAAAATAACATTACTTTTGGATATATTTGTGTGTGATCAATATACAAACATGTATATGTTTACATATGGGTATGTAACAAACGCCCCTATTTTTTTTTTCTGTCATAAATTTTTCGTGAATCCCTAATGCCCTTGTGTTTCACATTGGGAAGTTATAACAGAATTCACAGCCGCCTGACCATTGCATTATTGCATTTTTGTAAACCATGATCATTAACTAAATATATTAACACGAAATTGTTGTTTTTTGACAAATTTGTTGCTGGCTTAATTGCGGCTGTCTTTTGGGGTATAGAATACCCATCAAGTGGAGCGGAGCCATATAAAGACTTAGGTAGAGGTAGTATCTTTAATTTTTTTTCTTATAATTTTGTATATAAAATTTTATAAAAATTGAATTTTGTCTCTTTTAAAATTGTATTGCACTCTCTTAGGCTTATTAGTTCAGTCATATCTCCGCCCGACGTTAATTTTCTAACTCCACCCTCCCGATCAATATATACATACGGAATAGTGCTTATGCCATTGTCTAGCTGGGAGTGTAGTGCTTAAGGTTTAAATTTTATTCCCATCGACCACGTAGCTTCATCTCTCTCTTTACATCCTCCGTAAAGTGTCTCAACTTTTTCTTTGTCTTTTTTTTTTTTCAAAAAACAAATTATATCTTTAATTCCCTGTATTTATTAGCCTGAATATTGATTTTTTTTGGGGGCGCTAGATTCTCCACTAATTATAAGTCTAATTTCTCAACAACTTTTTTTTTTTTTTTATCAGAAGGGAATATATTAATATTTTCCAAAGTATGCAACTATAAGTACTGACCTCTACAACGAATATCATATAAACTCATGTAAACTCTTGAAGAATACATGTATATCTTTCTTGAAAAGAAAATTAGATCGAAAGTTTTATATTATTATCAATTTAAAACTTTTATTATTAACTTGATAGCTTTTTTTTTTTTTTTTCCCCAAAGGTGTATGCCTTTCTTCAAACATTTGTTATTAATTTCAACACACGGATTGACCGTTCCCTAAAATTCCAACACATCTTTATCTCAAGAGATTGTAATAACTACTAACTAGATAGTTTTCTACGAAAATAGGAAAACTTAATGGTAAAGTATGGAAAAAAATTCTCTATTAGTAAAAAAGAAAAAAAAAAGGTTCTCTATTTTTTTTTATTACATATTTGCAACCCTTCCTCTTCCTCTTCTCCCCTTAGGCCAAAGATCAGAATTGGCCTTTGAGCTGGCAGCCGGTTCTCTGGCTTGGGGGTGGGGTGATGACACATAGTTTTGGTGTTTTATAGGGGAGAATCACGGTTGGGGGGCGTCCATGGTGAGAAGGGTGGCTTGTGGTGTGGGCTCCTTGGCCTTCGTGGCTAGAATCACAGAGGCCGGTTGTCGTGGGAGATGGTTAGGTGGTTGTGGTAGTAGGCATGATCCTTGGATTGTGGTTTTATCTCAGTTTTTTCTTTAGTCGTGTATTTTGTTTGTAATAAAGGTGATCTTATTTTCAAAATAATTTATCATTGTTTTATGATAACAAAGGTGGTTTCCTCGTAATTTTATTTTGTTTGTGGGTCATGTCTATTGAGGTAGTTATCAGTGGTGTGTCTTCTCATATTCTACTAGAGTTTTTTTTCTATGTTATATCGTTTATATCCTTAACATTTGAGGTTTACACTCAATCAACTAGTTTTATCTATCAATTATAATAGTTTTTTATAACGAGATTTGGTTGTGTTCAACTTTTGTGTCGAACAGGCTTTTCCATGTTAGGTGTTGGCACTTGTGGTTTGTCGTTGTGCTTCATCCATTTTTAATACTAGATCCAATCAAATGTTTGGGGTCTAATCCTCTGATGATAATAAATGGTACTATATTTAAGTATGTATTCTAGACAGTTTGGGATGAATTTCCCTTCAAACAAAAGTAATCACGTTGGATAAAAACAATGGCAATTTTTTTTTAAAAAAAAAAACAACAACGGAGATTCAAAGATTCAAAATCGTATTGTAATAAAAGGGTATTTTCATACTGTATCACAGAATTCTTTCAAAAAATAAAAATAAATAAATAAATAAAGAGAATGAAAAGTCAATATATAATAAACGTCCCAAGCTTTTCTGCTAGCCACTACGATATATGAGATGTTTCATATGAAAGACTTGGCTTCTTTTTTTTTTCCTTAAATAAAAGGCTTCGTTCGGTTCACGTTACCAAAGGTAAAAATCATTGTTCGGGTCCAGGAAAACGAAAGCCAAGCTACTGACTGGCAAACGACAGCTCTAGTCATGTTTTGCTTTCACACCCTTCAACGTCTTCAAACAAAAAATTCTAACTTTATACTGTACATTGTCACGAATTAAATATTTGTATATTTAATTTCGACACGAATTAAGCATGATTTTCATTTTCTAATATTCAGACGACACTGGCTTGCAGTATGTCTATACATGTGTGTATATGTATATATATATATTTTACTTTTCATACAAATTTATAACTTTTTAGTAATACATGGACGTAATAACAGATGAAGCTATTTGACCTGTAAAACTTTCACATATTATAGTTAAAAAAATGAGTTATAATATAAAACTCTCACACGTGATTTTAATTAAAATCAGTTCAAACAAATGCCCTCAAACACTTAAGTTTTATTGAGTGCTAGGTTTAAACAAATTCAGTGTTATGTAAGCATACAAACAATGTTATAATGGTGAATAAAAAATTTTACAAATGCTAGATTAGTCAAAACACTAAGCTGGACTCTCATATATATATATATAGAGAGAGAGAGAGAGAGAGAGAGAGGTTCTAGGCTTTCAACAGTTATGCGTATTAGCTAATATCTATTATAGTTCAATTTCCAGCACTTTGACTGTTCAAATACGAACTTTTTATAAAAAAAAAAAGGCATTATTTATAGTGGAATGAAGGGTCAATATTGCAAATTACAAAAGGTCCTGAAAGAGAGAGGAATTAATTAGTAGATTGGTGTTGAAGAACCTACCGAAGACTATTTTCGCGGTAGTGACGGCTACATCATGTATCATCTAACAGCTCAGAAACTCAACAATTTAGGTACGACTACATTTAAAAAACGGGAGAACTAATCTAAGGTTTTAAATCCCAAAACTTAATTTTTTTAAAATAATATTCACAAGATAATATATAATAATAATAATAATAATCCCAAAACTTGAATTTGAGATTATATATTGAGGTTGCTTTTTATCTGGTGCTAATCATGGGGTTGTATAAATTAACATATACAGATGGATTGCAGTCAAATAAACCTACCAAATTATAAAAGTAAGTCTCCAATCTTTTTCCTTCATTCGTGGAGACATCTTCGGAATGTAGCTTCTTTCATAAGATCTCAATGAAATTTATGCTAATTCCAATTTTTTTATCATGTTAAATGTTAATTAATTAATCAATTAGTTGATTAATTATTCAACTAATTAATGGATTAATTATATATATGTGATTTATGTCTCTTTACGGTACAAAGTGTAGGAAAAAAAATGAGATTAATATGTACAACCTAGCTCAGACATTGCTTTTCTTTCCTTTTATTTTTTTATGGTCCTGCTTAATTAGCTATTTCATTTTCAAACTGTAGCTTAACAGTAGTCTTTCTCCAAGAAATGCAACTAATTAATCAATTGACAAACAATGGCATAATGAACCAAACAGCATATTTTACAATATATATATATATATGTATATATATATTTCAACACTAATAATCAGAAGTCATTCCTTAAAAATGTTGGTTTTAGAAAAAAAAAACATAATAATACAATAACGAGATTTCAGGCTATGGCAAAAAATGAAAGACGACGACGAAAAGTAAAGAAGACTCTCTCCGTTCTTCATTCTTCTCTTCATCTAGGCATTCTTTTCATCTTAGAGATCTGGTTTTCTCTGGGATTTTTTGTTTTATTCTGAAATATTTTTTTTTATTTGAAATCTTATATTACAAATGAAAGTACGTGTCTATTTAGATATTAATCCATACAGTGATGTGTTTTGCCATCTTAAATTTGGATCTTATTATGGTTTGTTTATTCTGTTTTATCAGATCAAAAAAATTTTGAACGAACCTAGAGAGCAAAAGATTATTTTTTGTGGAGCTTAATTTTGTCTAAAAAGTTAGGCGCACAAAAGTAAAAAAAGGAAAAAAAACTTCACATCCTTTAGTTGAATCAATATTAATTGTTTTAGTTTGTTATGATGAATATTTTATTATATCAATATCGAAATTTCTAACAAATTTACATGATGTATTTATTCTGATTAAATGAAAATATAGTCACTATTGGAAAATGTTATAAGAAAACCCACCAAAAAAAAAAAACAGAAAGTCAAGAAGAATGACAAAAAAGCAAAGGGTAACGATGGAAAGAAGCAATCAAACTTGGAAGGGTTAGGTGAGCACGGAAAAGGGTCTTCACCGGCCTCCCCCAAAAGCTTCCTTTGTCTCCTCCTCCTTCTTCCCTTCTAGTTCTTGATTTTCTTCTTATCATATCATTTGTTTATTATGAAATGCCCACTTATTTTTTTTTTCTTTTCTTTATTCCACCTTCTTTCTTGAGCTTCTTCAACATTTTGACAAAGTAATAGAATAGACCGTTAAAAAAAGCCACCTGTCCCAATTAAACCAAATACTAAAAAATAACTCCGCCCCACTTTTTCTTCTCTTTAGAAATGCATTAGAAGCATCCCTCAAAGAAACGACCAAGAAAAAACCACCCACTTCATAAATTGTTTAGTATTAGTTTATTTTAATTAATTTTTAATTAAAAATAGTATAAAATTTTTACATAATATAACATTTATAACTCTAACTAAAAGTTTTAACTCTAATATCAAACGTTTATTTTTTTCATTTAATTTTTTCCATTTAAAATAACCCAAAAAAAAAACATTCAAATCAAATCCCAAACCAAACCTTCTCTCTCATCATTTTCTTGAGGAAAGAAAAAAGCGTGTTCTTTTTTTAAATTTTTTCTTTTGTCTCTTCTCTCTTCTTTTCTTTCCGTCTTATCTCTAGGCAAGCTAGCTACCTTTGAAAGACGACTTGAAAAGATAATAAAATAAATAAATAAAAAAAAGCGTAGTGGGTTTTATTTAATTAGATTAAATTAGAAGAGAGAGAAGAGCTTCCCAAAATTTCCTAGAACCCACGTCACTCTCTGTTATCTTTCTCTCTCTCCTCTTGTTCTGGCCTCTTCCCATCTCCTTTATATATAACCCGCCTATAGGAAGCCACAAGAAATGTAATAATGACAACATTAGTTTAGGAATATACACAAACACAAAATTAAAGAAGAAAAATCAAATGAAGTTATGGTCTTTTTGGGCTTGTGGTTTGGAAGAAGAAGTGATCAGTTATTAGGAAATCGCCATGGAAGCTGGTAGGTCTAAACCTCGTAGCAACCTCGTAAACCGCGCTCGCTTCTCTCTCTCTGGATTCTACTGCTGGGGCTGGGAATTCCTCACCGCTCTTCTTCTCTTTAGTTGTTAGAAATAACCCCAAAAGAAAAAAAAAAAAAAAACCCAAAACCCCCTAAAATAATTTTTTTAAATCATAGAATAACATTTTTTAATTTTTTTTTTGGTGGTTGGTGAGGGGTAAATTGGGAATTTTGCGTTGAAACGGAAGGAAATGGCGCAAAGGTCGGTGCCGGCGCCGTTTCTGACGAAGACGTACCAGCTGGTGGAGGATCCTGGCACAAACGACGTGATATCGTGGAATGAAGCCGGTACGAGCTTTGTCGTTTGGAAGACGGCGGACTTCGCCAGGGACTTGTTGCCCAAGTATTTCAAGCACAATAACTTCTCTAGCTTCGTCCGCCAACTCAATACCTACGTAAGTTTTTATTTATTATTATTATTATTATTTGTTTGTTTGTTTGTGTTTGTTTATCTTGTTTGTTTAGGTTTGGATTATAGTGATGCGTAGTAGGGATTAGATTTCAATTTATGTTTCTCAATTCATAGTTGAGATGATTGTTTTGGAGGAGGTTAAAATGATGAGAAATTGATTTATAATATATGGATTGTATTTAGATTATTTATTTAGCTTTCGTCGTGGAGATAAAACTGTGAAATTTGTATCTTCAAGGAGGAGGAATCTTATATATATATATATAAAAGAAGAAAAGAAACCGAAAAAATAATTATGAAATTCATTTCATTGCATAGAAAACTCGGAATTCTTGTGACAGAGAAGGTTGGAGTGGTGTTACCGACACTACTTGCAAAACAACGCTATGTGAAACACTATTTTTCCCACTCATTTTCATACTCTCTTTCGTTGCCGTTACCGTTTGATTGTTGTTTGTTGTTTGTCGCATTGAATTTATTAATATTATAAATTATTATTTAAATAAAAAGAAAAAATAATAAAATCTACGTGATAAACAATGAAAGAAGAGTGTAAAAAAAATGTCAAAGAGAATACATCTAGCATTTCTCAAAAGACAATTTTATATTATAATCTTGTTAACAATTGAATTTGGTTTACGGTTGAAAACAATATTGTATCCCATTACAAATTTTCAACATGAAGGATCATCTATTAAATTGTTAAAATACTTATCCAAGAATTACCTTTTAAAAAAAATCTAATCTAATAGGTAAAGCAGCTTTCTCTGTCGGTTTTCTACGGCTGCTATAAAATTACATTTTTTATCCTAAGGTTAAAAAACCTTCTTAATTTTTTTTGGGAAGGAAAAATGAATTTGTTTTCTTTTCTTTTTTTTTTAGGTTGAATTTTTTTTTTTTTTAAGGTTTTAGTGAAAACGACTATTTCACCTCATGAGGAAGGGACAAAAAAGAAAATCGATGCTAGCATGTAATTAGGAAAAAAAAAATAGAAAAGAGGAGAGAAAATCTTATTAGACTGTTTTACCCTCATTTGACTTGTAACCTAGGAGTTGTTGAAGGCTAAATGTGTCTTTTAACCTGTAAAACTTTATGATTCTTTGCGGGATATGGTTCTGTCGTAAGCTAAATGTCAGCAACAGCTGAGCCGCAGCGATAACTTTGCTGATGGCCGTTAAACTATGGCCCCACAATAAATTTCTCCGCTGAGATAATCAAATTTAATCTCCACCGTTCACCTTTTGGGTTAGATCCCAAATCATCCCCACCGTCCATTCTGACAAACACCTTTTTGTCTTTTTCCCCCCAAATTTTCAGGGCTTTCGGAAGGTCGTCCCTGACAAATGGGAGTTCGCGAACGATAATTTCCGGCGAGGACAGAAGGAGCTCCTCTCGGAAATCCGCCGCCGGAAAACGGCAACTGCGACCGCCGCGCCTGGAGGCAAGAACGCCGGCGGCGGAGAGGGATCCTCGGCGCCATCGTCGAACTCCGGCGAGGACCTCGGGTCGACCTCGACCTCGTCGCCGGAGTCGAAGAATCCGGGATCGGTGGAGACGATGACCGTACAGTTCGCCGACCTGACGGACGAGAACGAGAAGCTGAAGAAGGACAACGAGGTCCTGACGTCGGAGCTGGCGCAGACGAAGAAGCAGTGCGACGAGCTGGTCGCCTTCCTGACTAAGTACATGAAGGTGGGGCCCGATCAGATCAACCGCATCATGAGGCAAGGGATGAAGATCGACGGCGTTGAGGTTCTTGATGACGACGAAAACGTGGCCGATGATCATGATCGTGATGAAGAAGAAGGTTTGAAGCTGTTTGGTGTTTGGCTGAAGGGAAAAGACAGCGAGAAAAATCAGGAAAAAAAGAACAACAACAACAACAACTACAAGAGGATCCGTGGGGAAGAAACGGTGTTCGCTGGGCCCCACGCGAAGGAGATGAAAGGCGTGGACTTCCACGCGCCTCCTCTGATGCAGAGCGGCAAGGTCTGCATCTGATCATCATCATGATCATAAGTAATCGTCTGCCGGGATGCGTACCGCAAAGCCCGGTGCACCCTCGCCGACGCTTTTGGGTTTGTAGTATCTACGTATGAATATTCAAGACTTTAATTAGCTTTTTTTTAACACAAGAGGGGAAAACAATTTGCATGACTCTTGAAGCTTAGTAGTTGGTAAATGATTGTAATAAGTTTGGATGGTTCATAAATTTCTCTAATGAGAAAAATAGGTCTTGGACCAATGTAGTCTTAGATTTGTATTGGAAGCAAAAGAGGGATCAAAGGCAAATGGGTCTCTAATCTTCCATTTACCAGTAAGCATTATGACTCAATGTGTAAAGTATGCATTTTCAGAGAAAGACCTTTTTTCTAATGGCTTTTCTGGATTCTTGTTTTACCAAATGACGAACAATATGATTTAATTTCTTGCTTGGGTGGCGGTGGCGGTGGCGCTTAGACCGTGACGGTGACCCCATGAATTATGAAGTCATGATCCTTGGTCGTTTACAAAAATATTCTTTATAGCATATTCTACATAGACTTTAACTGAATTTTCATCGAATTCTTTTGGATTATACGTTAGTATATTTTAATATGATTGCTTATTTTTTCGTGACTAAAACTTTTTAGTCACAATAAAAATTAAAATAATTGCATGTTTAGTATTAGTGGGTTGTATTTAATTTTTCAATTAAGAACAGTATAAAGTTCTCATATATTACAGTAAAAATAAAAAAAAAATTGTTACAATATAAAACTCTCACATGCTACAATATTTACAGTTCTAAACATTGATTTTAACTATCATATCATACATCCTATAAAGTTTGTGACTAAAAATTATTGCAAAAGTCTAATTTTTTAGGTAATAATCTGTCAAGTAGTGTGTCAGTTTATGGCTTTTTTTTTTTGGAAGAGATGAGAAAGAGAAGTTCAATAAGTACTCTTTTACTGAACAAATCTGTGTCCAAAAATATTAGTTGATTTTAATTTCCTTAAAAAATCTGAGCATCTCATCACCTTAAAGTGTTTTCTCATCGCCTCAAAGCATAAAAAACAACTATTTTCAGACACTTAACTACAGCAGGAAAAAAATTCTATTAACATTGGAAAAACAACATAAATAAACCACATTATAAACTTCGAACTTTTCTTAAAGTCAGAGAAGCACTGACAACGTCTACGTTAAGGATGAGATGGCATTGGTAAAATGGTCACACTTCAACAAATTTTAAATCAGGAACAATAGAATAACCAAGCCTAATATTCATTAGGAATGACAAATAATCACTATGACAAGTTGGCACATTGTTGTCCACCGCTTCTTCTCCTGCCTTGCTTTGTAGCTCTGTGAAAGTCCTGCCGGATGATTTCTTCTTGAGTTGGAGAGATCCCCGAGAGGACACAAAAGATGTAAGAAAAAAATTTGATAACATTGTCATGGTGTCTAATGATTTATTCGTTCAAAACAAGAGCTAATTTGGGATTCAAATTTCAAGTTTACTAGTTTGTCAAGAAAACTACCAAGGGTTCGCTAGGTGCGTGGGTTTAGGATGGTGTGATTAGAGGGTTCCCACCAATAGCTACAATAAAAAACGGTTCCCACCAATAGCCAAACACTTAGAATTTTATGGTTTGAATAATGAGTTCTAAATTGTATGGTTTAAACGATGGCTTGAACTGACATTAGGAACGTAAAAGTTTAAAATGAAAATAAAACATTATATCAAGTTTAAAAAGAGAACTGGTGTTTGAAAAACAATGGTTTATGAAAAAAAAAAAAAAAGAGAATGAGAATAGTTTTTGCTGTAGAAAATAGTTCAAACTGTATGAACTTGAGGGGGGCAAAGTTTAGATTTTGGAGGTTTTAGCCGTTTTAAAACCGTCTCTATGGTTTAAACTGGTTTTAATTATTATTTCACCAAACATCAATTTGAGCTGACTTTATGGTTTAACTTGCTTTAAAAGGTTTTGATTCTACGTACCAAACAGCCTGCAAGCTTTTGATCCAGAAGTTTCTTGATCCTCCAAAATACATAACAGAAATTGTGGTACCCTTTATTTTCCTAACGGGTATTAAGGGAATTAAATTAATTTTTAGTGTATCAATAAAAAAAAATTGCTTCATTTAAAATTTATTTTACAATATTTATTTTTATCTATTTTTAAATTTTTTAAGCCTTAGAACTTCTAATAAATCTCAAAAATGTCATATTGGCATTATGTGCGTTAAGTCTCCAGATGAGACATAATGATATCTTTTCCAACTACTTTTGACCCTCATTTTCTTTATTTCCTCTGTGACATGCTTCAACATGTCTCCTCCATAATTGCTTCTATCACTTCTCTTCAAAGACTTCATCTTTTCTTCCTTTCTCTTCCACGGTTCCCACACTCTTCTTCTCATTTCTTTGCTGAAGCAAAATACTTAGAGAACTTCTTCAAGGCAGCCATAAAAATCAGCCACCTTCACCTCCATTTGAGGAAGAATTTCAGCCATACCGAAGTCAAGGAACCTGTTTTGAAGCAATTTCAAGCTTCCAACTAACCATAATCCGAGGTTAGAATCTTATGAACAAATTGAGTCTTTCATTTATAATTTTTTTTTATATATACTCAAGGATTATTCAAATTTGTGTTCTTAAACCTAAGTATATGTTTGTCGCTATGTTGGAGCATATGTATAAAGTCTAAGTGTATATGCCCTAGACAGAAAATTTATATTGTTAAACTTTGTAACACTTCTATGAGCAGTGGCTATTTCTTAAAATTCTGTGATTAAATTAAAATGAATTTTATAAATTGGTTTGCATATTTAAAAAGTAGACATCCTAAGCTTTCTAATGAGCTATCATAAACCTAAATCGGAGTTGTATTTTATTTTCTATGAATTATTCAATTTTCGGATTGGAAACTAGTAAACTTGCCAATTTGTTATGGTATACCAGCTGCTAACCTGAACCAAGAACCCATCTTTGCTGACCACCTAATTCTTTAATGTCTTGCAACCTTTCCAATATTATCCTAAGTGATTGATGAATCTTATTAGGGACTAAAACATATAGATTACTTGTTTAAATTTTATATTATGTTAAGACAAAAATTGTTTATTGTGGTATTCAAAAGAGATTTACATAAAAGCTTTAATGGCATACTAGTAAGATAGATTTACACATGATTTATTTATGAATGTAGTTGTATGTTGTGCTTTAGTTTTAATTGTCCTTATACACGCCTTAGGATCAAGAGAGTATGAAGCTAACGTTAATTGATTCCAGGATTAAAAGATTGTTGATAGGCTTGAAAGGTAGGGATTCTATTACTCATCTTTTGTGAGGTTTTTATAGAATTAAAATTGATTGTTTTACCGCAAGATATATATATATATCTATGTTGAACTGATATTATATGAGTATCACATATGAAACTATGACATGGACTCGTCTTGTATTGTACGACGAGGAACATAATGAATTGACAGATGTTATCTATTGAGAAGCATGGTTAGGAAAACTGACTCTATTAATAATGATTAAATATAGAGAAATGGTGAAACGTGAAGAGGGCAGCGGTTACGTTCTTGGGCATGAATACCCTAAAAGGTAAAATAGGGGGAAGGTGATGACGCTTCCTTGGGTTGAAAGTCCCAGAACACACTGTACAGGAATCGACTTGATGAGGACTCGGGGCTTGATGTCCCCTCACCGGACACCCTTAGAATGTTTAGAGGGTGATCAAGCGTGCCCATTTGGGTTTCGATGAATTGAGTAATACTCTATTGGACGTGGGTACCTAGGAATAATGATGAACTATAATATTTGTATATATGTATATGTATGAAACTCGGTAATGATTAACTATGGTATCCACGAAATATAATTATAATAAATCTCATAATCTGAATAATGATGAGTATTAACTAACCATGCATTTTTTAATGTGGTAATGATAAAAACCTAAAGGTGAGTAATGGTTTTCTCTACTGAGCATATTGTTACTCATTCCCTTATATTTTTATCTTTTCAGGACTCACTAAGTGTGAGGTGGCTAAGAGAAAAATAGTTGAGGAAGCGATGTAGCTATATTACATTGGGACTGCTTCAATTGTTAAGAATGTTCTTCATGATAATGTAAGCATCAATTGTTACTTTCTGTGACTGTATTACAATGCGTTGAGGGTTAAAATAATGATGACGACAGTTTATATTATTAAATTTAAGGTGCTACATTAAACTGTGGTTTAATTGTCGTTTATATTTTTATTTTTGATTTGAGAGTTTTCATTTAAGCCCCGGGCAATTTTATTTTTAAGGTTTTACTTTTATTTCTGATTTTTATTTTAATTCATTAAAAACTGTTAACCCCCATATAGAGGCGTTACAGAAATCCATGAGTCCAACGAGTGCCATCAAGATTGCAGTTTCATATGGTAGAACAAGAATATTGCTTCACCACCTGGAGGTACAAAAGGAACTGCAAAGATCAAAAACTTGTCATCTAGGGAGTGTCTCATTGATACATGTACCTGTACCTTACCTGTATAAGGCCTGAGAAGCTTTGGTCTAGTCTGGTGGATATGATGTTCTGACTTGAATAATATAGAGAATCAAAGACAATGAATGCCGTGAGAGAGCTCAGTGTCTTGGCAAAAACAAGATTGAGGACCTACACCTTGAACGACATGCCAATTTATTGTTGGTAAAACAAAAAACAAAATAAAATATGCATTCAATTACTTTAGAGCTAGAGATATACAAATTTGAAGTGGTGTGAATGTCTTTGTGTAAGAATGGAATCTCACTTGAAGCAGCAAAAATTGGAAGCAGCATCCTTTCGTAGAGTGCAAAATGTTGCAAAACCAATGTTGGACGATGAGGATGAGAGTTCACCAACAAAAGCAACTGTAAGAGTTCAAAGAGTATGTAAAGCAAATGAACAATGAATATAGAAATCTAGCAGTCACAATCATTATAAGAAAATCAAAACTTTGAATTATCAGGATGAGTTTCAAATCGGTATATGGATTTGGTTGCTGGGACGAATAAGATGAAGATTACACTTTTAGGTTTTAATGCCAAGATATAAGTATAATCACCTATTATATGGCAAACCTTTCCTTCCAACTCTGTCTGAGAAATATATACTGCATGGTGGAGCAATCAAGGACAAAACTCCACTTGTCAAAACATTGAGAGCCAGCAGAAGAGCCCTAGCTGGCACAACAATGTACATGCGGCCATTGTTTCCAAGAATGATAGTAAAAACCTTGTAGAACAAGCTAAAGTCCCATATCCAGTTAAAGTGAGGACTGTAAACAGACAATGAATATTGTTGATTCCTTACCATCGATCAACACCACGTGCGGCTGCGTACGGCGGTTGAACCACCTATCTGCTTGTCTCAGCCTTCCGGGGGACCTGGAAGAAGAGGAAACGCCTTGGAGGTCAAGGGACACCGGTATGGTGCCGGCCAAGGGCTTTCCTACTCTCAAGTCAGATAGCAGTTTGGCCGAGAGGGAGACTAGGTTTAGGTATGAAAGAGTCCACTTACCTTAAGGGTGGAGTTAATGCTTCTATTTATAGTGCCTTACATGGACCAGGTATAGGGCGGGTCCATCCAGTGACCCGGGTGCATCGTACCATAGTATTAGAGTGGTAGGTGACATATGTTACAATCTCAGAAGGTAAACAACTCTTCATCTGAGGACTGTAATAAGACCATGTGGTGGCCTTGGGAATGGGTTGTTACCTGGCTTCAAGCCATATCTATCCGACCCGAGCACGCGATCTTAGGCGTCATATTGAGCGACGGTCAAAGTAGGCCCTGGGGACCATCCTGGGAAAGTGCGCTAGTCAGCTGGGAGTTTTCTCAAAAACACAACTTCCAATCAAGTTCTAAACCAAGTTCAAGCATGCTAAAGCATGGATAAGCAATTTTGGAGGTAAAAACTCAAGTTTTACTCTATGTGTTCTAGTGTTTTTATTGAGTATTTAGTGGGATTTTTATGGGTTTTTGTCATGTATATTGACAAGAAAGATTGGCAGAGTTTCAAGCGTCAAAAAGGAGGTGCAAAGCTGGGAAAATTTCTTAGTAAAATCCTAACCTTAGCTTTAGAAATTTGTAGGGGCTCTATGAATTTTGTTTATGTTTGGACTATGGCATGTACTAAGGACACTATAGCATAATTGCTTAATATTTTATGTGTATGATGATGAGATTGGATATTAGAAAACTAGGGATTTAAGCTTTAAAAAGAAGAGTTTAGCAAATTTTGTTCAAACGTAAAGTTTTGATGGTTTTCAAAAAATGAAGGTTTTGGTAACCTTAGAGCCGATTTATTTTTGGACAAAACATGGGATTTGTTCAAAACAGCGAGATAAACAACTTTCGTGAGCAAAGTTTTGTAAAATTCTAAGAGGACTAAATTGAAAAGTTTATTTCAAACTTGGCAGTTTTGAAAAAGGGCCAAAATCTCCACCATATAGTTCAAATTTAAGGAAAATTAAAACTTGAAGTTGTAGATCTCATCGAAATTTTTAATTAATGCAAATTGTTCGCGAAAATTCAGCTCGGTTGATGAGATATGAATTTTACGAGATTTAATTACAAAATTTCAAAATAGTTAAATAAGAAAAATGTTTTTAAATTATTTGAATTAGACCAAGGATATTTTGGAAGGTTTAATCCCTGTCAAAAACCGAACGTTTTGGCATAGGATATTTGTTTTTTATTCTAAAGGCAAAAATGTCAATTTGCTATTTTAGGCCAAAAACCGAGAAGAATGAAAATTTTCGCTATGTATAAATGGTTGCATATAAATTTATGTTTGAAAGCCCAAATGGTTTTGTGAAGTTTACGAGAAAAGTACGTTAAGGGCAAAAACGTCAACATTTTCATAAACAACTCAAAACCATAAAGTTTTGTTGAAAAGGAATTTTTTTTCACAAAAAAGAAACCGAAGTTTTGTATTTTGTAATGTTACAAATTGTAAGGAATGTAAATTTTGTTAAAACGGGTTCCAAATGTTTTCTAAGATCCGTCAAGGGAAAAATTGTCATTTTTTATAAAACGGCCGAAACGGACCCTAAAACGTCTGATTTAAAAAAACACCCATAAATGGGAATTTTTCCACAACCTATAAGTGACAAGGCGGTGACGCAAAATGAGAAGTTTATCAAGTACTGTTTAAGTTGTGTGACTTACAAAAAAAAACCCGTAAAGGTAAAACCGTCACTTTGAAGAAAAATTGCTAAATCAAACCTGAGCCCTTTGAATTAGGGAAACGCCTTAGGTAGAAACTATTTCGTATTACATTAAGTAACGAAACCATCAGGTAAGACAAAAGATTTGATTAAGAACAAAAAGGTTAAGCAGTAAAGAGAATAATCGATAAGTAATGAAGTTAAGAAAAAAAGAACAAATAGTTAATATTTAAGTTGTGTTATCAATCAAGCAGGTCAGTAATAAGAAAATTTAGTTTATAGTCGGGTGTCATTTGAGCAGGACACCAAGCTAATTGACAAATGAAAATGATAAAGTAGGAACGTTAGAGCGTAACCTAGATAAGTTCTAAACCTCAACTATAACATGAAGAAAATGGTTTTCAAATGCTTTAAAAATGATTAAAATGTATTGTATTTGTTGTGCAAAATGTTTTAATGTATAAATTATGATTTGCATGTTTATGCAATTACTATATGTTATAGACATTAAGATATATCATACACAATGTTCACTAAGGTTACAAGATCGATAATCTAAACCCATATGTTAAGATAAGTAAGTATCGTACCAATCTCCTTGATGTAAATTTTACAAATTATGTTAAAGTTATGACCTCATTATTCGATGGCCTAAAGTCTTCCATAAGGGAAGCATAATGCTTTTGTATTTAATGATGTTCATACAAACACTTAAGTTCACAAGATAAAGAAAAGAAAAGAAAAGGATGATGATAAGAAGTTCAAGAAAGTTAAAAGTAATAATAAGATGTTCATAAAAGAGCATAAATGGAATCATGTCATTGCTTGCATTCCTTCTTAAAAGTGTCTTCTTTACTAGCAATTTTTATGTAAAACATGTTACAAGAAATGTTATATGATGAAAACGATTTATGATAACATTTTACCAAAAAATGTTTATGAGAAATGATTTAAGAACGAAGATTTACAAGAAAAAGTATTATGAAAAATGTTTTTATGTATTGTGAGATTTGTTTGGACTTGTTGAGTATATGCTCATTATAATACCTTCATGTTGTAGGTAGTCCTATGAAAAACTAGTAAGACTAGTTGACAAGCTCGGTGTTGTAGGGACATATATGATAATTGAATATGGATATCACTACAGAATTTTTTTGCTATGTTAAGAAAATTTTTTCACTGTTTGAAAAATTATTTTTAGAGTTTCAAAAAAGTAAATGTTTAAAAATATGTTTTGTAAGAAATCTTTTATAAAAAAATTTTAAAAGATATAATTTATGAAATGATTTGAAGAATTATTAAGTCAAGTTTTATGTTATGTTTCAATCTTTATTACAACAAAACTTGTAACAATTTTTTTAAGAAAGAAAAAAATTTACCAGTATTTTTCTTACTGGTAAGTAATAATTAAGGTTAAGAAATCATATTTAAGCAAGTTAAATGATAGCCTGAAAAAGAGTAACGTCACAGAAAGGGTCCACATAGTATTGAGAAGTTGTTGCTAGTCTATAAACAAGCAAGCCCATCGCAACAGAACTCCCTCTTTCGAACACGTGCAAGATCAACAGCAAGTTTGCGACCTAATTATGGACAGCGACAGCATGGAAAATGTTGTCTTCCGGCATTGGTGAAAATATTGGAGTTGCAAACCAAGGCCTATCCGAAGCCCTACAAAGTGGGGGAGACTAGGAAGGGGATCAAAATGAAGATGACTTGAAGTGTGTAGGGTTCCCTTGTTGAACGGAAAAGTTACCAAGATGAAATAACATGTGATGTTCTCGACATGGATGTCTACCATATCATTCTTAGGAGGCCATGGCAGTTTGACAAAGATGCTATACACAAGGGGCGAGGGAACATATGTTTTTTTCATGGCAAGGTCGCAAGATTTCCCTCTTACCAGTTGGTCCCTCCTTTCATTGAGACTCAAACCCCTCGGCCTAGGGAGGGTGTGCTCCTCACGGTGAATGTCGCACAGCTCTATCAAGAAACTGTTGGATCAAAATCCAATTATGGGCCAATATATTAAATAAATGTGAATTAAAGGCTATCAACAAGGTTGCCCAATTAAAAGTGATCAATTTGGGTTTTGGGCTTTTAATGCATCATTAAGTGTGGGCCTCCTATGTGTAGAGACCAAAAGGGAAATTACTAATTTTATGATGGGCTAAATTGGTAATTAAGGATAATTGCTAGGGTTTAACAATTATATAAAGGGGTTGTGGTCCCCAAGTCAGTACGTACATTATTTTTCTGTTACCCATCTACAGAGAAATTATCCCAATTAAAGGCTATCAACAAGGTTGCCCAATTAAAAGTGATCAATTTAGGTTTTGGGCTTTTAATGCATCATTAAGTGTGGGCCTCCTATGTGTAGAGACCAAAAGGAAAATTACTAATTTTTTGATGGGCTAAATTGGTAATTAAGGATAACTGTTAATGTTTAACAATTATAAAAGGGGTTGTGGTCCCCAAGTCAGTACGTACATTATTTTTCTGTTACCCATCTACAGAGAAATTACAGAGCATTCTGATAGGGAGGATTTACGTACCAGACTTGGAAGATCCTCAACCAAAAGACTCAAGAATCACATTCAATCTATGGATTCAGGTTAGCTTTCGCATCTTATTAATATTCTTGATGATTTGACATGAACGATCCTGGGTGATGATGGTTTTCATCACAATTTTATTCTAACAAGTGGTATCTAGAGCCTCTTCATGTTGAATCATTGAGAATCAATAATTTTCTATATGTGATTCTCATTAAAAATTCTCAAATTTAACAATCTATGGTTTTAATAAAATTGTTGAATTTGAGAACAATTGTTTAAATTTTTGGTTGAATACAATTCGGTTTGTTTGAACTCTCTTATACGGCACGATTGCCAAAAAAAAAAAAGTCCATCAATGTTGTGTTCTTCCTTCGTGAAACAACCATTTTTTGGGGTTATATATATATATATATATATATATATATATATATATATATTCAAGATTAATGTCTTCTGGATTTAGTAACAACGCTGGCGGCAACCTTACGTCCGCCGGTGAAGGATTCCGTGCGCGGCTATGAGGCTGCGCCGGAAAGACAGAGGCCGAAAAGAAAGCGGCGGCCACAGAGGCCGCCGCATGAGGAATAAAAAAAAAATGTTGGGCCGTTCGTCGGTCGCCGGGGTTTCGTCCGTCGGCATCGGCCCTTTCCGGTTGTAGCTCCAAGGCGTCGATCGGAGTAAAGAAGCAGCGGCCGTTAGGCCGCTCGTGTTTCGCCCAAAGGGGTCGAGAGACCCCTAGGGTTAATCAGGGTAAGGTCTGGGCCGAAGCCCAGACCTGAGTTACACGGGCCCGATTAGGCCCGTAATCCGTTCCAACCCAGGGATTCAAACCCCTGGGTTACCGAGAAAAAAAAAAAGGAAGGATACACGGACCGGCCCGTGACTGGTTTTTTCTACACGGGCTGGGCCCGTGACCGGTCAGTCCCCAGGGGTTTAACCCCTGGGTGACCCGAAAAAAAAAAAAAAAAAGGGGGCTGGTTTAGGATCCGGGTAGGGTTCTCCCGACCCGGTCCAGCCCCGACCCTGTCAATGTTGACCTTGACCAAATTTTTTTTATTTTTTTTTATTTTTTAATTTTGGCCAATTTTGGTACAATTTTAAATTCAAATATTGGTATTTTATATATTTTTGAGATGAATTAATTGAAGCAACATGTCACCAAAGTGGCCTCTCTTGTGAAAATTAATTTGTTTTGAAATATAAAAGGTTGTGTTTATGTAACTTATGTGAATATTGACCGGCCCAAAGGAAGGCAATATTTAACAGAATTGCATGTACACCTGTGGTGATAAACACGTGATGATTATTCAGTTTTACATGTAAACAATAAATCGGCCCAAAGGAAGATTTATTGTTTGACATGTTCTTATTGTCAGTGTTTGATTACTACACCAAGATATCACTTACAAGTTAATATTTCTATCCAAAGACTAAATATTAATGGAGTGCCCGATATCTTGAGATGGGTTTACCTTTATTTGGATTTATTATTGTTGTTATGGATTCTTATGTGAGCTTGTTTTGGTTTTGTTTATTTTGTTCTCTGTTTCAGCTACTAGTTCTGCCTCTAATATTACTGCCAACATCAATTCAATTCCTATGCTGAATGGTAGCAACTTCAAATCATGGCAAGAGAACCTCCTAATAGTTCTCGGAGTCATGGATCTCGACCTTGCGTTAAGGGTTCCTTCTCCCGCACCTATTACAGATAAAAGTTCCTCTGATCAAAAGAAGGACATGGAAAGGTGGGAGAAGTCAAATCGCATGTGTATGATGATCATGAAGAAGGCCATTCCAGAAGCATTCAGGGGCACTATATCGGAAACGATAAAGACAGCCAAAGAGTTCCTTGAGGACATTGAGAAGAGATTTGCCAAAAATGAAAAGGCTGAAACAAGTACACTTTTGGCAAACCTCATCTCAATGAGATACAAAAGTAAAGGGAACATTCGGGAGTACATCATGGAGATGTCTCATCTTGCTTCAAAATTGAGAGCACTTAAGCTTGACCTTTCTGAGGACTTGCTAGTGCATTTAGTTCTTATATCTCTTCCTGCACACTTCAGTCAGTTTAAGGTGAGCTACAACTGCCAAAAGGAGACTTGGTCTCTTAATGAGCTCATCTCACATTGTGTGCAAGAAGAGGAAAGGTTGAAGCAAGAAAAGACAGAAAGTGCTCACTTGGCTAATACTTCCAAGGACAAAGGGAAGAAAAGGAAGAAGGATAAGGACGCTGCAGTTACAGCACCTCAAAAGAAGCAACAAAAGAGACCGGTTGATCCGGAAGGTACGGGTTGCTTCTTCTGTGGAGCTGCAGGGCATAAAAAGAAGCATTGCACCAATTATCACAGCTTGGCGTGCAAGAAAAGGTATGCTTCTTAATTTGGTTTGTTCTGAGGTTAATTTAACTTCGGTACCTGAACACACATGGTGGATGGATTCTGGTGCAACCACTCACATTAGTGTGTCTATGCAGGGATGCCTGAGATGCCAAAAGCCAACTGATGGTGAAAGATACATCTACGTGGGCGATGGCAAGAAAGTTGAAGTTGAAGCAATAGGAAAATTTAGATTATTGTTAAAGACTGGATTTTATTTGGATCTTGATGAAACATTTATTGTACCATCTTTTAGACATAATTTGATTTCTATTTCAGCTTTGGACAAATCTGGTTATTCTTGTTCATTTGGAAATGGAAAATTTAGTTTGTTTCATGATTCAAAATTAGTTGGTTCTGGTTCTTTATCAGGTTACGATAATCTTTATTTGCTTAATACAATTGCTTCATTTAATGAATCCTTGCAATTAAGTACACGAGGTGTAAAGAGAAAATTAACCAATGAGAATTCAGCTGCGTTATGACACAAGAGATTGGGTCATATCTCCAGAAGGAGAATAAAGAGACTTGTGTCAGACGAAATTCTCGACCCTTTAGACTTTACATATTTTGATATTTGTGTTAACTGTATTAAGGGGAAACAAACCAATAAAAGGAGATTTGAGGCCAACAGGACTTTGGACGTCTTAGAACTTATATATACAGACATTTGTGGGCCATTTCCTACGGCTTCTTGGAATGGTCAACAATATTTATAACGTTCATAGACGATTTTTCCAGATATGGCTATATATATCTCATTCATGAAAAGTCACAGTCGCTGGATGTGTTCAAAAATTATAAGGCTGAAGTTGAAAATCAACTCAGCAAAAGGATTAAAAGCGTCAGATCTGACCGTGGTGGTGAATACTATGGTAGATATGATGGTTCAGGTGAACAACGTCCGGGACCGTTTGCTAAGTTCCTAGAGGAAAGCGGTATCGTCCAACAATACACTATGCCGGGTTCGCCCACTATGAATGGTGTTGCTGAAAGACGAAACAGAACGCTTAAGGACATGGTGAGGAGTATGATTTCTCATTCTACCTTACCAGAATCACTCTGGGGAGAAGCACTTAAGACTGCAGCGTATATCCTTAACAGGGTTCCAACTAAAGCAACTACCAAAACCCGTTACGAACTTTGGACGGGCAAGAAGCCTAGTATAAAGCATTTGCATGTTTGGGGATGTCCAGCTGAGGCAAGGCCTTATATGCCTAATGAAAGAAACTGGACTCAAGGACGGTTAGTTGTTATTTTATTGGATACTCTGAAAGATCCAGGGGGTACAAGTTTTATGATCCCACGACCAAATCGATATTTGAGACGGGGAATGCCAGGTTCTTTAAGGATGTCGAGTTTGCAGGGGGAGATATGGTTAGGGACTTTGTCTTTGAAGAGGAATATATTGATATTCCCACAGCTGTTATTGACATTGACCAGGTTTCTACTCCTGACATTGTTCAAGAAGCAGACCCAAATCAAGACAATGTCGGATAACCTCCCATTCCAGAAATTGTTCCAGAAGAACAAACTCAACCACCTCAAGAACCTATGCCATTAAGGAGATCCACTAGAGAAAGGAGAAGTGCGGTGCCAGATGATTACATTGTATTTCTCCAAGAACATGAGTATGACATTGGTATGGTGGAAGATCATCCAATCAACTTCCAGTCAAGCCATGGAAAGTTCTAGATCTAAGAGTGGATTGATGCCATAAATGAAGAGATAAAGTCTATGAAAGACAATGACAGTTTGGGATCTTGTCCCATTGCCTGAAGGTGCGAAACCCGTTGGTTGCAAATGGATATTTAAGACCAAAAGGGATTCGAAAGGCAATGTGGAGAGGTATAAGGCTCGTCTTGTCGCTAAAGGCTTTACGTAGAAAGAAGGCATTGATTATAAAGAGACTTTCTCTCCGGTTTCTTCGAAAGACTCTTTTAGGATTATAATGGCATTAGTGGCACATTTTGATTTTGAGCTTTATTAGATGAATGTTAAGACTGCGTTCCTCAATGGTGACATTGATGAAACAATCTATATGATGCAACCGGAAAACTTTGTGTCAGGAGATGCAAAGAAGATGGTTTGCAAATTAAAGAAATCTATCTATGGGCTCAAGCAAGCTTCTCAGTCAATGGTATTACAAATTTCATCAGGTTATCATCTCGTTCGGTTTTGAGATGAATTTGGTCGATGATTGTATATACCATAAGTTCAATGGGAGTAAACATATTTTCCTGGTTTTATATGTCGATGACATTTTGCTTGCCAGCAACGATATAGGCTTGTTGCACGAAACCAAGAGATTTCTATCAAAGAAATTTGAGATGAAGGATCTTGGTGACGCCTCTTTTGTGTTGGGTATACAGATACACTGGGATCGCTCTCGGGGTACTTTAGGATTATCACAAAAGGGCTATATCGAAAAGATTCTTAAGAGATATGGCATGCAGGATTGTAAGCCAGGTGATACCCCTGTGGCTAAGGGAGACAAGTTTAGTCTCAATCAGTGCCCTAAGAATGATTTTGAGGTTAAGGAAATGCAGAAGATTCCTTATGCGTCAGTAGTAGGGAGTCTAATGTATGCTCAGGTTTGTACGCGTCCGGATATTGCGTACGTTACAGGGATGTTGGGCAGGTACTTAAGCAATCCTGGAAATGATCAATGGGTAGCAGCCAAATGAGTCTTGAGGTATTTTCAGAGAACAAAGGATTACATGCTCACGTATCGGAGGTCAGAACAGCTTGAGATCATTGGGTATACTGACTCTGATTTTGCTGGATGCCAAGATAGTATGAAATCTACATCGGGCTATGTCTACCTTCTGGCTGGAGGTGTTGTCTCTTGGAAGAGTGCTAAACAGTCTCTTATAGCATCTTCTACAATGGCGGCAGAGTTCATAGCGTGTTATGAGGTGTCCAATCATGGAATATGGCTGCGAAATTTTGTCACAGGGCTGCATATAGTGGACAGTATTCAAAGACCACTCAAGATATTTTGTGACAATAAGTCAGCAGTTTTGTATTCCAACAACAACAGGAGCTCGACGAAGTCAAAGCATATAGAGATCAAGTTCCTAGTTGTGAAAGAAAGAGTTCAGAGTGGATAGTTATCTATAGAGCACATCGGCACAAACTCCATGATTGCGGATCCGCTTACTAAAGGATTGCCACCCAAAATGTTTCATGAGCACACTGCTCGTATGGGTGTCATATCATTTCAAGATATTTAGTTTTAGTGGGAGTTTGTAATTTTAAATGCTCTTATGATATAGACATTTTTCAGTTATGGATATTTTGAGGTTATTTTCTGCAGAAATAAAGTTTTCAGTTTATTCACACTCTGATTTTGGTATGGTTTGATCTCACTAAAGTTTTCAGGTGGACCAGTTGGAAATAGGCATGTTAAGATCACATTGCATGAAATTTCCATGCTACACATCCATGCTTGATATTGTCATTAGTTGTATTGGTATATGTGATCATTGATGGGTCTAGTTACGACATATGTAACGAAGGTCGCTTTGGTCCTATATTGATATGGTTAATGGACAAGATTGTTAAGGTGCATAAGGTTTTGATAGCAAAATTCATGAGCTCATAAGGTATAATTCACATTTATAAAGTTTCATATATAGCCCAAGTGGGAGATTATTGGATCAAAATCCAATTATGGGCTAATATATTAAATAAATATGAATTAAAGGCTATCAATAAGGTTGCCCAATTAAAAGTGATCAATTTGGGTTTTGGGCTTTTAATGCATCATTAAGTGTGGGCCTCCTATGTGTAGAGACCAAAATGGAAATTACTAATTTTATGATGGGCTAAATTGGTAATTAAGGATAATTGCTAGGGTTTAGCAATTATATAAAGGGGTTGTGGTCCCCAAGTCAGTATGTACATTATTTTTCTGTTACCCATCTACAGAGAAATTACAGAGCATTCTGATAGGGAGGATTTACGTACCAGACTTGGAAGATCCTCAACCAAAAGACTCAAGAATCACATTCAATCTATAGATTCAGGTTAGCTTCCGCATCTTATTAATATTCTTGATGATTTGACATGAACGATCCTGGGTGATGATGGTTTTCATCACAATTTTATTCTAACAGAAACCAAGAAAAGCAGTTTCATAGTAGCCCTATTTACGAAGGAAAGGACCAAGCTCTTACAAGAATTGTCACCCGAGATCAGCCATCTGTTGGCCAACTTTGCTGATGTGATTCCCGATGATTTGCTAGTTGAGTTGCCGCGTATGAGGGATATACGACATCAAATTGATTTTCAACCTGACGCAAGCCTTCCGAACTTGCCTCATTACCAGGATGAGTCCCTTTGAACGGGAAATTCTCCAAGGCATTGTAGATGATCTACTTCAAAAGCAACTTGTCCAAATTAGTCGAAGCCCATGTGCGGTTTCAGCACTCCTGTTTCCAAAAAAGGATAGATCATGGCAAATGTGTATTGATAGCTAAGCAATAAACAATATCATCATAAAGTATCGCTTTCCAATTCCGAGGATTAAGGATATGCTTGACATGCTTGATAGGGTCTTCTCCAAGCTAGATCTTAAGTCCGGTTACCACCAAATTCAGATCCGCCCTAGTGACGAGTGGAAGACCGCTTTCAAAATGAGGGAAGGACTCTATGAGTGGCTAGTATTACCTTTTGGCCTTAGCAATGCTCCAAGTACATTTATGAGACTTATGAACGAGATCCTAAAGCCTTTCATTGGTCACTTTGTCGTAGTGTATTTTGATGGTGTCTTGGCTTTTAGCCAAAAAAAAGCAGAGCATTTGGACACTTGCAGCAAATTCTGGAAACTTTGCGGGCCCACAAGTTGTATCTAAACCTCAAGAAGTGCGAATTTCTTGCCGATCGGTATTCTTCTTGGGTTTTGTGGTGGGAGCCGATGGAATGCAAGCAGATTCTCAGTAAGTTCAGCCTATTCAAGAGTGGCCTCATCCAACTTCGGCACATGAGTTGTGGAGTTTTCATGGTCTTGCCACTTTTTATAAGCGGTTTGTTCGCAACTTTAGTTTTGGTTGTGGCACCATTGACAGAGTGTTTAAAGAAAGGGAAGTTCTCGTGAGGTGAGGCACAAAAACATAGCTTCGCCACTATTAAGCATCAACTTACTCAAGCCCCGGTGTTGGCACTTCCAAACTTCGAGAGAGTGTTTGAAGTGGAGATGAAGTCTAGTGCTGTTGGTATAGGGGCTGTGTTGATTCAAGTTTGCAGACCGCTGGAATATTTTAGCTAGAAAATGAACGAGGCTCGACAACGGTGGACCACCTATGACCAAGAGCCCCACGCTATTGTCCGGGCACTTCAACATTGGGAGCATTTTCTCATCTTTAAAGAGTTTGTAATCCGCTGCAACCATAATTCACTCCAGTTTCTGAACTCACAAAAGAATATGAGCCGCATGCATGCTCGGTGGATCCTCTATTTACAGAAGTTCATATTTGTCTTCAAGCATCGGTCCGGATTCCAAAATTCAGTCATGGATGCTCTTGGCTGCCGGCACCATCTCCTCACCATCCTTCATAACGAAATTGTTGGCTTTGAGGTACTCCCTGACCAATATGAATTTGATGTTTATTTTTCAGAGACTTGGAAACAGTGTGCTGCAGGAACTCCGCTTGCTGATTTCCATGTCCATCAAGGATATCTTTTCAAAGGGAATCAATTATGTGTTCCCCAATCTTCCCTCCGCGAACACCTTATCAGCGAGTCGCATGACAATGGTCTTTTGGCTCACCTGGGGCGAGACAAAACCTTGGCAGCTTTGACCGAACGATTCTATTGGCCCCGAATACAGAAGCAAGTTGAGAAGTTTCTGAAACGTTGTGGCATATGCAAGCGCTCCAAAAGCACGGCTCAAAACACCGGTTTTGTACATGCCACTGCCGGTTCCGAACAACATTTGGGAGGATCTCTTTACGGATTTTGTCCTCAGATTGCCGAAGACCCCTCAACACGTTGATTCTATGTTTGTTGTGGTAGACCAATTTTCCAAAATGGCCCACTTCCGCCCTTGTAAGAAAGCAGCTGATGCGAGTTATGTGGCCAAGCTCTTCTTTCGGAAGGTGGTTCGTCTTCATGGCCTACCTGCCTCCATCACTTTGGACCGAGTTCAAGAAGGTGCTCTGGCAGCGCCTCAATACCACTTTGTAGTTTAGCAGCGCCCATCACCCGCAAATGGACTGCCAAAACGAAGTTGTGAACCGATCCTTGGGAAACATGCTGTGAAGGGCAGCCGGCGATTATCCAAAGAGTTAAGACTTAGCCGTTTCTCAAGTAGAATTTGCCTATAACAGTGTACCAACAGATCTAATGGCCGTTCCCCCTTTCCTATTGTGTACACAAGAGTCCCAAATCAGTCTGTAGATCTCATTGCTCTGCCACAGCCGAAGAGCCGGGCTACTATTGAATTGGCTGACCAAGTTGCTCACATCCACCAAGAAGTAAAGCCCCAACTTGCAGAATCTAATGCCAAGTACAAAGCAAATGCTGATCGCCACCACCATGAGAAACTTTTTCAGGCTGAGAGGACCTTGTCATAGTCCACTTGAGTAAGAACCGATTTCCCACAGGCTCATAGGCCAAGATGAGTGCCGGTGTCGAATTCTTCACAAGGTTAATGACAATGCTTACGTCGTGGAGCTCTCGCTGGACTTGCAGATTTCCAACAAATTTAATGTGTCAAACTGACCGAGTATTATCCAGCACGTGAAGCCCCTGAAGCTATTTTGAACTCAGAGTCGAGTTCTTCTTTGGGAGGGGGAAGAATAATGCAGGCGCAAGCAAAGTATTTATGTGGTTGAGGCTGTTGTTTTATTTATTTGAGTTTATTGTCGTTTTGTCTTGTTTAAGTCATTTAATATCTTGCTGGTTTATAGTTATGTCGTTTGTGGTTGCGCCCTCTTTCTTGTCATTTCAAGTTATAATAACCATCAAACCTTGCGCGCCTCAATTGGCAGAGTTCCCTGCAGACCAAAACCACTGGCTGCATCAAGTTTGAGCTTAAAGAATGCGTTCAAACACTGTAATATGTGAGAGTTTTATATTGTAACATATTTTTATTTTACACCTTAATATCTAAGAGGTTTATACTCTGAATAGTTCAAACTCATTAACATAAAGGAAATTTTACCAATTAAACTATGCTATCTGGTCCTCGATCTGCGTTGCTAGTGCTATTGTTAATTTGTTATTATCAACAAAAAATGCACATAATGTTACAACTAATTATACAAATTTTACAACTAATTATACTTCTTCACTATCTTTACTATCTTGGACTAATTGCCTATCGGCTATCATCACCAAAAGTACTCTTGTATGAAGTATTTAATCCAAAAAGGTATGGGTGTAACAGTAAGGATGTATTTCTTTTTTTTTTTTTTTTTTTTTTTTAAGATGTGTTTAGACTTTGATACTCTATAGTCTCACTTTAGGACCTTTTACTTGACCAATAGGTGTGTAATGACATGATAAAAACTAGATCCATCATTCGAGTAAAATTGAGTAAAGTTCTTTTTGTTTCACTAGTTCGTTTTCTTAGTAGGTCTAAGATTTCCAAATGAAAAAAGAGATGGGGGAACAAGATAAATCCTTTTTTTTTTCTTAGAACAAAAAAGAAAAAAAATTCAAAAGTCTTTTACCGAAAAATAAAAATAAAAGTACAAGAAAATTCACTTAAATGCTATTTTTTTAAAACTCAATTTTTATTTAAGCCGCAAAACGTTAAAAGTTCTTATGCTACAAACTTGGTACATATCCTTCGAAGACATATTGTTTGTACCATTAGAAAACATCACGTGTTCCTCTGGAATTTTTTTGGTGTTCTTCTAAGACATGTTATATGTCTCTCTTGGGCATTTTCTAGTATCTCTTGGGGACATATCGTATGTCTCTCCATGACATTTTTCGGTGTCCCTTAATTTGGGACATTTTTCTTGTCCCAGGGATATTTTTCACATCCCTTATAGAAAATGTTGCATGTCCCTTTAAGATATTTTGTGTGTCCTTATGAGATACGGCGCATGTCCCACAAGACATTTTTTTTTCTCCTCTTTTTCTCTCTCCTCTCTCTGTCTCTCCTCACGTCAAAGTACTATGGTTTACTAATTAGATTTATTAGAACTTTGTTGATTATATATGATTTTTTATTGAACTTTGTTTGAGATATATTTGTGGTTTTTTCATGAATGTGTTAGGTTCAACGTTTAAAGTAGTTTTTCTATTTGACCTAAAAACTAAGGAGTAACCCTACAGTCAAACGCACCAGATTGTTTACAAAACTGAATACTAAACTGTCTCTTAGTACACTATTGATCAGTGCCGGATGATCGGACTATGCATAAGATATTCACGACCGCAGCCACTCAACCTCTCAACGGCATAAAAAATTAGATCGATTATGGCAACATTGGTTTAAACTAACGGTTTAAACTATTTTGGTTTAAAATACTATAACATATAAGAGTTTTACATATAAATTACTTTTATTTTACACAATAACACGTAAAAACTTTACACTTCAACAATTTAAATTATTGTTTTGAACTAACGTTGTCAAACACACCTAAAAAAGTGGCATTTTATATAATTTTCTCTAAAAGTAATACTTAATGGGCTTTGTTATGGGCTGAAATTTTCTCCCCAAATGGCCCAACTACAATAAACAACACTGAAATGGACATTGCCCCAGTTCCCCTCAAAACGCACCTCATGAAATCCACGACTCAAAAATCAAACCAATAATTATGATGGCAGTCAACTTCTCCTCCTGTTTAAGTTCTTCTTATCTCTTCTTTTCTCCACTCTCAAGTAGAAGCAAAACTAGACCTCGTTTTTGGGCCTCAACGTCTCCGCCGTCTGAAGAAGGACGTGAGAAAATGAGGAGTACGTTCATGGAGTTTCCCTACTTGTCGGACCCACACAGGAATCTGATGGTGGATCTTGCATCTACGGCTGAGACACGCCTTGGTTCCCATCTCTTACCCTGTACCCTCCAGGACGATGTCCGGTACTTCGAGAACCAGAGTGGGACCTCCCATGCCACCCTCCACCTCAGATCCGGCCTTAACTCCTCCCCGGTAATAGTTTTAAGCTACCTTACCTTTCTTTTCTGAGTTTTTGATTTGAAAAAAAATTATAAAACATAATAGAAAAAAGAAAATAAATCTCTTCTTTGCTGATTCTGATTATGCATGTGAAATGGACGAAGGGTATTCTTTATCATAAATTTAAGCTTCAAATTTGATTAAGAGCTCGTTTGAAAATATAAGTTCGAGTTGATTCAAACTAAAATTACTAGAGTGTATATATATATATATATTTTGGGAAAAGTCGAATCCTTATGATGTTATCAATTTAATCCATTCATTCGAATTTATGTAGTAGGTTATGTTCTCAAACGAGTTATATATATATATATATATATTGAAAATATAGCCATATTGAAATATAGCTAGTTCCCAAACGAGCTATATTGAGCTAGAAGAATTTTCCTGATGGGGATATAATTGAACCATGATCGTATTAGTTATTTTCTCAAAATAGCAAAAATCATGAATAGCACACACACATGAAGTACCTACGAATTTCCCCATTACTTTGTGTGGTCGAATATATAATAGTGACATATAATATTGGCCTTAAATTTGAGGATAATCCAACAATGATTTCCGAACTTTAGATCAAATTCACTTTTATCCTCTATAATGTCAAACACGTCTCAAAATTGATCCTCATGCGACAAGGTAGTGCTATGTCAATTGATTGTTCTAAAAGACGGAAAACAACAATTAAGTTGTATGTGGTGGGCAGTTGTATTATTAAAATTGGTGTAAATTCCCTTAATTAAAAGGCCCTATCATAAGTTATAACATTTAGGGCTGTCCACGGATTGGAATCCGTGGATTAAGGGTTAATATGTAATCTAATCCATATATATCGAATTGGGATTTTACCAATCCAAAATCAATTTGTGAAAGTCTCAATCCGATCCGATCTAATTCGCGAACAACGGATTCTACGTATTGGAATCCGTAGATTCATTGATTGGGGTTTAAAATAATTAAAAAAAAACTAAGAATAAAAAAAATAATATAACATGACATACGGGTAAAATTTTTGCGACTGAAGTGAGAGTGGGTAGGGCAAATAGAAATTAGGGATTATTTGTATTTTTGGGTCAAAATTGAAGACTAAAACGAGGGGTAAATTTAGGCTTCATTTGGACTGGTTTATTTTTTTAACTTAATAAAACTGTAAAAAATTCTACCCGTTACATATATATATATATTAATTTAGAAGTTTCTATTAGTTTATAAATTTATATATACATGAATATATTAATATATAAAATTTAAGTATTATATACATATATATATTAGATTCACGGATTACATAGATTAGGAGATATTCAATCTATAATTTAATTCGTATATATCGGATCAGGAAAATCCTAATCCAATATCAATTCATATTTATTATAATCCAATCCAATCCGTCGGATTGGATTGGATTGAATGGATTACATAGATTGATGGATTTCGTGAACATCCCTGATAATACGGATTGGATTGGATTGAACGGATTACATGGATTGGTGGATTCCATGAACATCCCTAATAATATCTACATGCATTTGGAGGGAAAAGCATACAGAATATACCTTAAAATGATAAGTCAATCCTGCCGTAAGAGTAATTTTGACATTTCAATTTTACTCCCACTTGAATGGCATATAGGGAGAACACATGATCTATTTCATCTATAAATAGGGACCTATTTTTGAACTTTTTAAACATCAGAAGTCAAATAAGATTGGTGCAAAATTCGGGAACATTAATCTTAACTTTCAACCCATGAAATTTTCCTTTCCTGAACCATGACCTGAGGCCTAGGGATCAAAATTTACCGATCAAGAAAGAAAATATAAAACAAAAGAAAAACTAGATAATTTGCAATTTACTTGAGCCAAGAATAACAAGTTCATGTTAGCATTCTCAGATGAGCTAAAAATAATAATTACCCCCCATTTTTTAAAAGGGAATTTCTCTGATAGGACCTTGGGGGAGAAAAACCCCTACTAGTAAGACTATTTTCCAGCTTTCAGATTTGTTTTAAAATTATAATTTTGATCAGATTCAACGATTAAAAAAAACATACACATTAACGATGTGGGAGACCATGTTAAAGAAAGATCCTTTTTCTTTAATTTTCATCATGAAGGATGCGGATTTTTATTTTTATTTTTTTGCAACAATCTATATGCCTTATGATTGATATGTGATATATAATTAACATAAAATCATTGACGAGGCTTGATAATTCATCCTATCATAGCACACATGAATCTTTTGTTTTAAATCAACCATGTCTGGCCAAGGACCACTTGATTTGCTACTACAAATTTCTCAAGTCTGACGTGTGGTGTGTGTGTATAAATCAGATTGACTTCTTATCAGGAATCTGGATCCACAACAAGCTACCAGATGGAGGAGAACTGAACATAACAAGTCTCGCAATGTACCTCACCTCTTCCACAGATGCACCAAATTTCACAATGGACCTTATCTTGAGCAGCCCCATATCCCTAGTTGTCTACCTCAACTTGCTTCCACGTAAGGACCTCGTCCTTTATCCAGACTACCTCAAGACATTCTACCAAGACACCAACTTGGAAGATCAAAGGCGGCGATTCTTCGACGAAATCCCCGAGGCTAGGCCCTACTTCTCTCCATCCCTTTACGTCCGGTCTCTTCTTTCTCCGCCTTCAATCATGGCCCTAATCAAAGTGGAGGCGACGGAGCGGATGGAGGAGATCATAAGAGAACATGTTTATCCAATTGCGAAGGAAGTGCTTCGGGTTTGGTTGGAGCAGTGTGCTTTCGTGAAGCGAGAGGTTTCGGAGACGGAGAGAGATTGCCTTCAAAAGAGGGATGAGATAGTGAAGGTGAACACCATAGAGGCTGACATGGCTTCGAGCTTTCGTGGGATGTTTGGAGATGAAACTGCTGACCGAGTACAAGCCGCCATACGTGCGGTGTATTTCTCTACGTGATTTGCATGTCCAAAGAAGAAACCTATGTAAGAATGATGATAGGTATACATCACAACTCTAATGTCATGCACCTAAACCGGAGCACTGACGTGACGGTTTGATCAAAATAAATAATTAAGGTTTATTATAACCATTGAATTTTTTCATATTTTTAAAAACATTTTTACTACATTTAATAATACGGCAATTTAAACTCAAATAGAATAACACTAATATTAAAATATAGCAAAATAAAACTACTAGATTAATCTTAAAGCTAATATAAAACGTAAAATCCGCTAAATGTTTTTTAGGTCCCATCGGACCCCATTACGGTACACACATAGTACAGATATAAAAAAAATACAACCAAATCATAATCTAACAAAACATAATTAAAGATCATGATTAAAGTCTTATTATTATATGCCTTAATAAAACAGATAACTAAACGACTCATAGACTCCATGAGTAAAACAGCAGCACCCTACTTAGTTGCATATTGTGAATCACCTAGAGGGAGGAAAGTGAAACAGTAGAAATCATGAGCGAAAGGACTCAGTAAGGACTTGAATTCTAAATCATCATTTATAAAATAATACTAAAAATTCTAAAAAAATTCAAGCAATAACAATTAAATAATAAATAAATAAGTCTTATCAACATAGCAGTGGCCTAGACCAGGTTTTGGGGCCTGCTCCAAGGTCGCTCTTTGCATGACCTAATTTTTGTGTGACATCATGCACATTAAAACTCAACCAAACAGGGATCTTAGACTATTTGATGTTTGAAAACCAATTAATCATTTTATTTCACTTGGTATACTACTAAGATTTCAATATACATTTATTATCATTTACTCATTATGCACATATCCAAAAACATTTGGAAATATTTACGTAGTATTCAATTCTTAAAAAACTTTTAAGAATATGAGGTGTGGCCAAAACACTTAAAATCATGGCTATCAAGGAAGGAGGGTTTAGAGTCTTACCTCAATCTCTAATACTGAACACACCCACCCCGCAAATCTCGTCTCGCTAAACGTTAACTCCAAGGGATAGTGAACAACCTTAGGTGTAGACTTAAGTCATTGATGTCAAAACTTAGACATATTACATTAGTATGAAATCTCATGGTTTTTTAGTGTGCTCTCCCTAATTATAATTCTTCTTTTATTTACATAACAATTAAACACACTTTAGAATACATTAACAATGGTTTTTTTTTTTTTTATCAATAAAACAAGTGAAAAAACACTTAGAATTCAATTTGGAACAAAAGGGTTCGGATGGCCCAAAGCTGGGCTCTCTGGTGTAGTGCAGTCAACCAGTGTATACTACCCGTGATCGACTGCGTGTCTCATGGTGGCGAGGTCGACCACGGCATCACATCACAACCAGAAACGCTCTATTTTGAGCTCCCAAACTCAAACAGAGTTCAAATCTTTTCAAACCAGCTCTAATGCTTCCAAAACATATTCTAAAGGTCCATAAATATTGTATGAATCACATAATGTCATTCTCATTCACATGCAACTTAGTTTCATCATTATTCATGCATATTTCACATTTATTCTAAAAATAAAGAAATAAACATAAACACCATGTTCAATCCTTTCCTAACTTGGTTTTGATGCTATGTTTTGGTTCAAAAGAACACTTAATCATTTATTTCAAGCATGCTTTACACTATCTATTATCAGATCATTACATGCAAGCATTAATTCTTGACAAACATGCACAAAATAGAGTTGTTGAAATGGAAGATAATTGTCGAACATATAAAAATGAATTTGAACACAAAATTAGAGATAAAATCTTCATAATGTGAGTTTAAATCATTATAAACATCCCTAATGTCGGATTGAAGGATTTGGCATAACTTAAATGGCTCCAAATCTAAGTTTTGCTCTGTTTTAGCTATGGGAATGGAGGCTTGTTTTTGAGTTCTTAAACAGAGATGGAAGATAGAAAGAGAGAGTGAGGGAGAGTAGTGAATGAAGGGGAGAGAAATAGTTGGTAGAGGTTCTAAATTTCTGATTGTTAAATCCGAATTCCAAAGGTTTTTTCATCCAAAATCATGTGCTATTTGTTTGCTTCAAAAATGGGAGTCTCAAGGCACTTGTTCATTTCAAGTTGAAAGGGTATTCTGAGTTCTACATGTGAATTGGTCTGAGTATGTTGGGGATATGTTGGGCATTGGGCAATTGTTGTTTTTGAATAAGAAGGAAAATGTTTTTAATTTATTTAAAATTGATTTTTGAAAATAAAATGATATACCAAGAATTTCATTTAAAACAATTTAGTAATTGTTAAAAATAAAATAAAGCAAACACGATAAATAAAATGCAAATAAATAATATAGATAAAGAAATATTATAAAAGTGATTAATTGGAGATAAAATTTTAATCAGGCATATTAATTTACTGATTCTACATACTAATTATCATCAACTAAAATATGATATTACATCTAATCCTGACTTTTAATTGAGCTGTCCTTCTAGGTGCTAAAAAGATTGTCAACTTAATTAGATAAATATTTGTGATGTCTATAACTCTTATAACCATATATGATTAAAGGCTGAGTTTGACAAGTTAGTTGCAACTTTAAATTTCAACTTTTTACAATATAAAGTCGTTATATGCTGTAGTAAAAAGTAAAAATTTACTATACGGTATAAAGTCCTTATATGTTATAGTATTTAAGGTTTAACTTTGTTTCTAAATACTTCTCAAAACTGTTAAAATATTGATGTGTCAATAACAGAAGCACAAAGGTTGCAACTTTTGAGGGAGGGGGTTATATTATTTTCAGTTGTCAGGGTAAAGTGAATTAATTTCCATTACTTAGGAGTCAATTAAATTTAACCCATGTAATGTAATATTTAGATAACCATCAGCTGAATTTCATTCAAAAAAGTAGAAAAAATTCAAGGGCATTTGCTAATAACAATTTGGACCTACCAGTCCAATTTATATTAAAATTGATGTTTGACAAATAATTAAAAAAGGTTAGTTTGGACAATTCAGTCTATATCATCATTCTCAATTAGACTCATTTGCCGCAGCAAAACAAATTTTATTCTCTTTCTTCTGACTAAAGCTTGAAAATATTTTAACCTTTTCATTTTAAATTTTTTTGAAACGATTTTTTCCTACTACATGTTCATAATAAAGAGATGAACAAATTTCTATCCATATTATGCAAGAAATTACTATCAATTCAAACAATTTGTGTTATGGTTTGAACTATTTTTAGTTTGTAGCACTATAGCTGTCAAGAGTTTTACAATATAGTTAATGAAAGCTTTATATTATAGAGTTTGAACCTATGATTCAAACAATATTTTCAATATCTATTCTAACATTGACTCAACTCATTCCAATTCAGGACTCACCCTTTGAAAACCAATCCAAACACCACTTTCAATTTTTCAACCTGTACTTTGTTTGGTCATCTTTTTAACTATTATAATATAAAACTCTCATATAATACAGTATAAAATAAAAATATATTACAATATAAATTTTTTTATAAAATAATAAAATTATTTAAACTTTCAGTTTTAATTTTGTAGCAATACACACTTTGAAACAGATTGCCAAAACGCACCCCTAGATTTCTAAACGCGTTGCTTATCCTCCGCATCTCCCAGACCCCATGTCACGTTTTATCGAGAAGTATCCTTTTGTTTTTTTTTTGCCTCTGATTTTTCAAATTTATTAATTATCTTTATGGACTTTTACATCCTTCGTGTTTTTTGCTAAAATAAAAGTTTATAAAAACATGCTGCACAGTGAAAGTGCCTTTTTAATATCAATGCGTAGATCTAATAATTCCAAATCTCAGCCTCCGTTCATTCTTCATCTCATTAAAAACTAAGGTATAGATCTCTCCCCAATCCCCACCAGTGACCACCGCGAGACCCACGAGCCGCCCAGACCCGACGCCCTTCCCCGTGTTGGCGAGCCCCCGACGCCGTTTTCCGAGCCACCCAGCCGCCGACACCGTTCACCGGGCTTCATCCACTCCCTCCGGCGAAAATGGTGAGTGTTTTGTCGTTCAGATTTTCTTTTCTTGGCTATATTGCTTTTGTTGTAGAATTAGGTTTGATGTAGATGGAATTTGTGAGATTAGCTTAGTTTTGTTGGAATTATTTTGTGTGATTAGTTTTTTATTTAGACTTGATTGTGGAATTTTTTTGATGTAGTTCTGTCTGTGGAATTCGTTTGAAGTTTTAATTTTTGAGTTATAATAGTATTTGGGGAGTTTTTTCGATTGATTTTATCGAGTTCTGCTTTTTTTTTTTTTTCCCTTTAACAAAAACTTTGGTTCTTGAGATTATTGCAATAGATTTGGATGAAAAAGGTTCCGATAAGCAGATTTGCAATTTTAACATATTTAGGATGATCGACGATATCCGAATTCCCAGAATCAATTTTCAATTTGTTTATCGAAACCATCTAGTCAAACCATGTTGATCATCTGGACCAACAAGTTCAAGGTTATTTCTGAGAATGAATCAAGACAGCTTGACAAGTTGTGTTTAGTTCTTATGCCATGAATGGTAGTCAATTCAAACAAAATCGTTCTTGTTTTCTATAAGGCCCTGTTTTTTATGCTTCTCATCTAAACCTAGGTTATTTGTTTTCTCTGTCGTACTTTCTTGGGTTACTTGTGACAATTTTACTTTCTCGAGCTAATTTTCAGTGCTCGAAAGGGTAATAATAACTCATTTTCTGTAACGGGTATAGCGAGTCTGAAATCATAGTCCTATTAAACAGGCAGGGTATTCGATTTCTGTTATGCAATTTCTTTGCTAAATTGACTCTGATTTGCATTGTCTATAATAGGCAAGCCTTTATAGAGGAAAATCTAGAAAGGACAAGCATAAACCACACTTAAATTCACAGAAGAGGCAGGAGATTAAGGAGGCTTTTGAGTTATTTGACACTGATGGCTCAGGTATTAATTGTTTCTATTGTCGTGTTTCACTCAGTGCAATTTGTATCTGTGAATTTGAATATTCAACTTTGATTCATCTGATCTTTCTCTTAAGGTACTATCGATGCCAAGGAGCTGAATGTTGCCATGAGGTATGAAGTAGTTTCACATTTTCTTGAGATTCATATTAGTTGATTACTTTTGAATAATCTTAAAACTGAAGCTGTGTTATGACAGGGCTCTTGGTTTTGAGATGACAGAAGAGGTAATTTCATTTCCTATTTTTTATCAGTACTGCGTCTGTGTTCTTCCATCACGTAGAACTCATTCTTGCAAAACTGGCCTGATCTCATGGTTCTTACATAGTTCACTTGGTGGCCTTCTTTTTGTTTATTTCCTTTTTTTCCCCTTTTCAAATTATTAAATGCTATCAATCCGGTGTTATAATTTAGTTTTAGGCTTTAGCCGTTATTATCTCCTTCTCTTTTTGTCTTTATCTTTCTCTACTTAAGGAATTTTATGTCGTTGCTAACATACAGCTGTGTTGGTTCATCCCAGCAAATAAATCAAATGATTGCAGATGTTGACAAGGATGGAAGTGGTGCGATTGATTTTGAGGAATTCGTGCACATGATGACGGCCAAAATTGGAGAAAGAGACAGTAAGGAGGAACTCATGAAAGCATTCCAGATCATTGACCAAGACAAGAATGTGAGGTTCCATTTCTCTGTTGGTACTTTTATTACACCTGTCAACTCCTAATATCTGTTCTGTTTGCGTTTAGGGGAAAATATCTCCTGCAGACATTAAGCGGATTGCAAAGGATCTGGGAGAGAACTTCACTGATGAAGAGATACATGAGATGGTCGAGGAGGCTGATCGAGACCGTGAGTCGGCCTACTATTTTCACCGCACTTTTCCCTTTTGTTTTGTTGATTTCTCCTTCTTGCTTTGCTAATCTTTACTTCCATGTTGTTTATGTTGCGCCATTTGCATGCAATTTCGAAATATTTCTGCTCTGCAATCTGAAATTTTGCACTTGGAGCACCAAAGAAGTTTGCCTATTTATGCTTCCATGAATAAAAAGTAATAATAAAAGTTCTTGGTATAGGGTATTAATTTGTCAATTTTTCTTGTTTTTTCTCAATATTTTAGATTTTTTGTCTGGTCTATTTATTTTACTAATCATGGAATAATGGCTCTTGATAAACAGGTGATGGAGAAGTTAGTGTTGACGAGTTTATTAGGATGATGAAGAGAACAGCCTATGGGTATTAGAACCCAATTATTAAATCTCTTCCTCGTGTTGGTAGTCTGATAAATTTGAGGTTATGCTTTGTGTGTGGTATATAGTTTTTATATATAAGCAGGAAGGGAGATTAAATATTTGTGGTTTAAATGAATTATGGTTGTGGCCTGTATTTGGACATATATCATGTATCTTATTTTGACAGATATGAAGTAGATGTCAAGTTGATTAAGCTGTTTATTTCCTCTAATGTTTTGGATTATTAAGGAATTAGTTGATGATAGTAGTACATTCTACATGGTGCTTAACTGCCATTAAAAAAAAAAAAAAAAAAAAAAACGGAAAGAAACTGCAATTCTCTCTCTCTCTCTCTCTCTCTCTTCTCTTTGTGCATTTGAATAAGAAAACAAAGCCTACCTTCGTGAGACAAGGGACCATCTCTTTGTCTCCTGTACGAATTATTATTATTATTATTTGGTATATTGCGGCGTCTCGCGAAGTGTGCAAAGTCCCTAAAATAAAAATGCCATGTTTCTCAGATTTCTCGACACTTGAGTTCTCAACTTTATATTTGTATTTTATAATCTGATGTTAATAATTGTTGGAAAGAATACGATCATAATATATAATTTAAGGGGGCTGACACCTTAATGTTATCAACAAATAATTTGTTAACCATGCAGATGATTCATTCAAGAATAACATTGGGGTGGCAACTTCTATCCAAACTACCGAGTCGTTGATAGTTGTAGTTTAAAGTTGTCATTAAATAATTGTTAGTTGTAATGCGGGCGATCTTTTTCACATATATTAATGAACATATGACAATTCATAAATTAATATATAAGATAGGATTAAAGTTGATATTTTTAGTATTTTTCTCCATTCAACTATGAGTCATTCATAGTTTTTACTTTTAAACGGTTAGATTTCTGTACATATGTTTTAAAAAAATCAGTATATGGGTTGATTTTTTTTATTTATTTGTAACAGTAAATTTACAATAGTTCATTTATTACGATTTTGAGCTTCTAAATTCTTCCGTTTTAAATCCTATTTAAGTTGTTTTTAATGCATTTTAAATCTTAGCAGTCATTTGACATCTCGGTTAGAACCAACAATTTCACAAACGGTCTAAGACTTTCAGTAGTCACAGTAAAAGATAAAAAAGTTGTTGTAGTGTAAAACTCTTACATGTTATAATTTACAAATCAATATTTTCAGTTACAACCATTGTCTTAAACATCTTATTAAATTGATAAGGAGAGAAATACTATTATTTGTGATAATTTCTTTAACGCCAATAATCAAATAAACTATGAGAAATTTCAAAAAAAAAAAAAAGAAATCTTTCATGCATGACTAGGAATAACAAATTTTACCTACAAACCCATTTACTTATAGGACACATCTTTAGCAGGGCAGAGAAAACCCAGATATAAACAGTTTTGGATTGCAAACAGGTTAAAAATATAACCTATCATAAGTTATGGGACGATGACAGGTATAAAGATCTCAACCTTATTTCTGGTTTAATTTAAATTATTGTTTAAAATAAAATATGTTATATGTTATACATAATATGTTATAATATACATAATTTTAAGTATAATATTATACTACATAATGTCCATAAAATTGAAAACAATAATTTTCTTTTATTTTTAACTTATAGTTTTATATAAGTGTCTCAATAATTTAATTAATTATTTATTTATTTTATTATGAAAATAATTAATTGGTGGGACGGTATGTTCATGAGGCAAGTTGGCGGGAAAACTACCCAAATCTGCCCTATTGCCATCCCTATGCGTGGCCGAGTTTAACGGTCTCTTTTCCCTTTTCTGCGCACGTGAAGGACCAAATGTTGACCAGGAATGGCATTCCTCCGCCGTCTCCTCCCCATTCTCAATCCTTCTCCAACACTTTCTGCTCTCAGACACAGCCACTACCATAATTATTCCTCCACAAATTCCCAAACCTTCAACTTTCTCCATCTTCTAAGCCTCTGTCGCTCCAGCAACGACTTAAAGCCTCTCTACGCTCTTCTCACAGTACACGGTCTCGACCGGAACGAGCTTCTGCTAAGAAAGTTTTTCGCCTCTAGTTTTCATCTGGGTCTTCCCTATTTTTCTCTCCACGCGTTTGAACGAATCGAAAAGCCGAGCCTGGGAGTTCAGAATTTGATTATCAGATGTCTCTGCAACTATGGTTTATACGACGACGTTTTACGTGTCTATCTTCGTTGTCGGGTCTTACGATGTTCTTCCAATGACTTCACCTTTCCGTCGGTGATCAAGGCCTGTGCGGCTCTGAGAGATACAAGAACTGGACAAGAGATTCATTGTTTTGTTTTGAGAACTGGGTTCGAGAAGAATGTTTTTGTAATGACTGCTTTGATTGACTTCTACGCGAAATGTGGTTATTTAAGGAACGCGCGTAATTTGCTTGATGAAATTCCTGAACCAGATTTGGTTTCTTGGAATGCTTTGATTTCTGGTTATTCGTTAAATGGATTTGATTGGGAAGCATTTGAGGTTTTCAGGAGGATTTTTGTGATGGATTTGAAGCCAAATGTGAGCACTTTAGCTAGTGTGATTCCCGTTTGCGCTCGTCTTGGACAGTTTGAAATCGGTAAATCTCTCCATGGGTTTGCTGTGAAATGTGGGTGTTTGGGGAGTGAATGTGATTTTCTAGTTCCTGCTCTCATTTCAATGTACGCTGGGGAAATGGACGTGTGTAGTGCTAGAAATTTGTTTGATTTTGTGGTGCAGAATAATGTTGCTCTTTGGAATGCTATGATTTATGCTTACACACAGATGGAAATGCCAATTGAGGCCTTTGTTATGTTCCGAACAATGCTCCGAAAAGGCGCATGGCCTAGCTTTATCACTTTCATTTCCGTTATGCCTTCTTGTGAGAATTTCACTTTCAGTAATAGCAAGTCTTTAGGTGAGTCTCTTCATGCCTCAGCAATTAGACATGGATTGGGAAACCAACTTCCTGTGTCGGCGGCGCTTCTGTCCATGTATGCCAAGCTTGGTGATGTCGGTTCAGCGAGTTATATTTTCTATCACATGCCTAATAAAAACCAACTGTTGTGGAATTCGTTGATTTCTGGTTATGTCTCTAATGGCCAGTGGGAATTAAGTTTGAGCGCATTTAGTGAAATGCAGTTGGCAGGATTTGATCCAGATGAAATCTCTGTTGTCAGCATTATCTCTGCTTGCTCCAAACTAGAGGCTCTTTCACTTGGTAAGTCAGTGCACGCATTTGCTTTACAAAAAGGTTTCAAGTTGAATCTCAATGTGTCAAATTCATTGTTGGCATTTTACGCTGGTTTTCAACAGCTTTCCTGTTGTTTTAAGTTCTTCCATGAAATGCCTATAAGAAGCAACATTTCATGGAATACTTTAATATCCTGCTGTGTACGCAATAATGAACTGGCAATGACAGCCAAGTTTCTTCACCAGATGCAGAAAGAGGACCTCGAGCTGGATCCTGTGACAGTGATAAGCATACTTCCTATTTTCAGTGAGAACAAGAACATGCTTGAAGGAATGGCTATTCATTGTTACGCGGTCAAATCCGGGTTTGCACTAGACATTTCTTTGGTTAATGCGCTTGTAAGCATGTATTGCAACTGCGGAGATCTTCATGCCGGGAAGTTTCTTTTCGAAGACATGCCTGAAAAGAGCTTGGTGTCATGGAATGCTATGATGACTGGCTTTCGATGTCATAGTTTACATAACAATGTAATAGTCTTGTTTTGTAGAATGATGACAGAGGGACAGAGGCCAAATCACGTAAGTTTATTGAACTTATTGCCGGCCTGCTACAGCCAATTACAAGGGAAGTCTATCCATGCTTTTGCAATTCGAACAGGAGTTGCACCAGAAACTCCCTTTCTTACTTCTCTGATAATCATGTACGCTCGATTTAATAACATTAGATTATGTCACTTGCTATTTCAGATGGGGAGAAAAGAGGAAATCTCCTTGTGGAATGCCCTCATGTCTGTACATATACAAATGAAGAACCCCACAGAGGCAATTGCCTTGTTCTCCAGTTTGCTTCAAATTGGATTAGAACCCGACAATTTTACAATCCTGAGCTTAATTTCTGCCTGCATTCAACTAAATAGCCTAAAGCTTGCTGACTCCACAACGGCTTACTTGATATGCAAGGGATTTGACAAAGAAGTGAACATCAACAATGCTCTTATAGATTTGTATGCAAGATGCGGAAATATTTCAACCGCAAGAAAGCTTTTTGATCAGTTGAAACAAAAGGATGGCGTTTCTTGGAGTGCAATGATTAATGGATATGGGTTAAATGGGGACGGTAAAGCCGCTCTTTATCTTTTCCAACAGATGAAACTTTTGGGGATAAAACCAGATGGCATTATTTATTTAACTGTTTTATCCGCCTGCAGCCACTCTGGCTTAGTCAAGGAAGGCCGCAGGGTCTTCAACTCCATGGCGGAGCACGGGGTATTACCTGGAGTGGAGCACTACGCTTGCTTAGTTGACCTTCTTGCAAGAACGGGCAACTTGCAAGAGGCTTATGACATTGTTAAGGGACTACTACCCTGCAAACCATCCACAAGCCAACTTGAATCTCTTTTGGGTGCTTGTAGCATTTACGGCAATGTTGAACTTGGAGAGAAAATCAGTAGGACGCTCTTCAATTTAGCCCCCGAAAACTCAAATTCATATGTGATGCTCCACAATATCTATGCAGCTGCTGGGAGGTGGGCAGATGCCGAGAGAGTGAGGTCGGAGATTGAAATGAGACGATTAAGGAAAGTACCTGGTTTTAGTCTTTTTGTTAAAGATGGAGTTGATCCCAAGGAGTTTGGTTAGTAGGATTTTGAGATTAATCAAAATACAATGATCGTATTCACATATTAGCTTGTCCTCTCAGCAGACACAAGTTCTAAGCACGAGTGAATCATATAAAAGAACTTACAAGGAGAATTATATTATATAGTAAGAAAAAATTGTGTTTATAAGGTTCTATTTTAAACCGTTAGATGTGTATCGGTTGTGTCAAGTTTGTATGTGATTTTTACTAAATTTAAAGTTCACAAATATAAATGAAGTATAGATACCTTGTAATTGTACAAAGCTCTTGTAAGGAAAATTCCAAACTACTAATAAAAATTGAAATTTGTAAAATGAACTTGATTTAAGTGTAAGAAGTTACAAACAATAAAACTTCTAAATTGATGTTTTATGTACTGAATATATTGGTTTTCTGTCTGTACAAATTGGCACTATAAATAATTCTCTCTTAAAACGTTAATAGTATATTTTTTTTTCCCATTAACTAGTGTAGGTCCAACATGGATCTCAATCATATCTTATTTGAGACTTTTTTTCTTGTTGTAAGATATTCTATTTATAAAATATTATAAATATTTTACAATATTTAATAAAATTTTATTATATGCCTAACTTTCCCTACGATGGTCGACAATTGGGGGAGAGCAAAACAAACATACATTTCCCATGTCGGTAAAGATGATGACGATTAGTCGACCTTTGGAACATAATCATGAGCGTTGACCAGATCGTTGACTTTTCCTTTAATCGTGGGTCATTTAGTCACATGTTCGTCAACCCCTTGTTTTTTACCGGCTCTCGAAGGGTCAACCCTTTTTCACTCATTAGTTGACCTTTTTTTTCCATTCTGTTCTCAAAAGGTTCCTTGACATTACGACGTAGCCCACAATTGCTCCCACGCAACTACACATGTCATTATCTATCAACGTGTGCACGTCTCTTTCTCTTTATTTTAATCTGTGGACTTTTTGGTGACAAAATTACCAACTTCGAACTAACCGTAGACCACCTTGTATTACTTTAGGTAGTTGAAAAATGAGCTAAAAAAAGTTAGAATTGAAAATACGGTCGTTTTATACTAGAGCATATTTTTATTTTATACTTGCATAGCTATAAAAATTAAAATATATATATATATATATAAATATATTCTATATATATACATAAAATTTTTCATTTTACATATATTATTAGTACAACTTTATTTCTAAAAGAGTTTAAACCTTTTACTTATTTTATATTATGTCTCATGTCATACTTAATATTTCCTTCAAAACTACATCTTTCAAAATTAGTTAATACACAACAAAAACATTCATGTGGTAGTATCTATACCCTCAGCTAGACATCTGCTCATCCATCGATGCCGGCTCAACAGTGAGTCTATTCCGACCTCTTGACTAGATTATTTACAACGTGAAATAACTAGGTGAGCTGTTGTTTAATAAGTCCAAACATAACTCACAAATAGATTATGTTAGTATACATGATTCATTTATGCTTACTTATGAACTTCAATTATTCACTTTTCATTCGTAACTTTAAGTAGGTCCAAGCAGAAATACCAAATGCACATACAAGTAATCGTAACACCGAGACCGTAATATAACTTAGAACTCCTCTTATGTCGGGAGATTGGTAAGACATTCTTATCTTATTTGGTCAATTATTTACCATTTCCATTAAATTATTGTGACATACCATTCATGATGCTTGGTAATTTAAATCAAGTGTATTATAAATGCAATTGGCTATAATGTAATAAATAACATTTTCGTAAACCTTTTTGTTTACGCTGTAGGTTTGGTTTAGAACTTACTTGGAATTTGCCCTGCACTTATCCAACTTCTTGATTCCCTTACTATCCGTCTAAGTGTCCTGCTTGGACAATGTTGTCATTATCAGCTAACTTGTTTATTACCGACTACTTGTCAATAATAGAACTTGGATACCTAAATACTTAATCTAACCATAGGTCAGTTTTCTAAAAAGAAACCTAAGCGTTTCGGAATTTATTTTCTCTTATCTCACATTGCCTTCTCGTTACTAATGGATTATGGTAAAATTCCCGCGATGGGGCATTTTTTTTTTATTTTAGACATTTCGGGGTCCATCTAGGTTGTTTTGCAAAAAAAAAAAATGACATTTTTGCCCTCAATGGGCCTTAAAAAGCTTTTCAAGCCCGTTTTACTAAATGTTGCATAATGTTACTTATTGACTAGGGGCATGAAAAAAACGAATCGTCGACTTTCCTTTTTCGGTAAAATCTATTTTAAGAAAACTTTGCGATTTTAATCCGAATTATGAAAATATTGACATTTTCCCTCAGAATAAAAAACGATAAGTTTATGCTGTTGGGCTTGATTTTTTGCAAGGATTATTATTCTCTAAAGTTTCTAAGTCAAATTCCTTAATTTTAAAAATGTTTTTTTTAACACATTTTTTTGGAATATATATTTTTTTATAATTAAAATTTGGAAAATTTATAACTCATAAACCGTGTGAAATTTTCATGAGCCGTTCACAATTTCTAATAGTTTCGATAAATTCTACAACTTTCATGTTTTTTTTTTTTTTTTGAAATTCAACTGCACAGTAGAGTTTTATATCATTTTTCAATTCTGTCGAACTTGTACAAATCTTTGCAATTTAGTCCTTTCAAAATTTCACAAAATTTTATTCATAAAATTTGTAAATCTTACTGTCTTGGCATATCCAATACTTTATTTGGAAAACAAATTGACCTTAAAGCTCACCAACATCATCTCTCCTTGAGATTTTTTCAAACTTCAATTTTAAAGCATGCAAATCTAGTTTCTAGCCTTCAATTATCATAAGCATACACAAAACACACCATATAAGCATGCCACAAAATCCCTTAAACATGCCATAGTCTATTTTTAAGTTAAACATGCCATAGTCTATTTTTAATCAAATACATACCAAGCTTAAGGAAAGGAAACAAAATCAACAACAAACTTTAAAGTAAAGGATAAAGCTTTTTACCAATTTCTTTTGCAAGGTTTGTGATCTTCCACAAAAAGCTTGATCTTGCCCAACCCTCCTAAACATTAATCGCGACAAAAACCTTATTAAGAATCCTTCAAAAATCTAGGATTTTACCTTCGAAGTTTACAATTTTTGAACTAGAAGACTAGAATGTGACTTAGAGCTTGGTTGGAAGATGCCTTCTTGAGAAAATTTTTTAGTGAATGCACTAAAAGGCTACAAGTTTTGCTTTGGTGTTCTTGAGTTTGTGTTGCTTCATGGAACATGCATGTGTGATGGAAAAAGAAAGATTTTTACCCAACATTAATTATAAGCAAACCTAGTCATCACCTTGAGTTCAATTAGAGTTAAAAATTAACTCAACAGTAGTAGTGAAAACTGGCCACACCTAAGGCATAAGGTGGTTTAATTTCCTCATTTTGGATGTCCCCTTGGTGGGTCCCACATCTTTTAAAACAGTCCAATTTTGCTTTATACTATATTTTCCTTGTACCATCAATGTAAAATTAAGTAGATATTTACTCTAAGCAGTCTAGAATATACCAACTTACTTTTTAACGTACTTTTTTAATCCCAACATAGTGTCTGATACATTTGTGTTTGTACTTTATCATTATACTTACATTGCATTGTGTATCTTTTTTCTTTTATATATCTTTCTATACTGTTTTCTCTCAACTAATGGAATATAGGCACAAAAATCTTTACCAATTTATCTGACTAGCAATTGTCCATTTTATATTGTTTTAGACCGTGACATGATTTTGTACTTTAAATAACATATCTGCCTTTATTAATTCATACCACAAAATTATAATTAATGTGATATAAATTTCATTTTAATGTGATAAATTTTATTTTCAGGATATTTTTCACCATTTTTTTTGTATTTAAACTCATAAAATTTGTATATTAAAAATACTCCAAATTGCAAAAGATTCATAGACATAATACACATTAATATTATCCATATATGATTTATATTTTATCGTAATTTTACAAAATACGATCTATATGAGAAAATTTCATTAATTAAATCCAAATAAAGTCTAGATTTAAATTAATAATTTTTTTCGAGCATTATAATGTGAGACCTTTATTGAAACGACCTGACTTTTTGGACCGTTATTTAACGTTCTTTTAATCTTAACCTTCCTTAAATAAGTTGCAAATCGTGCAATAATTTTTTTTGTTATCAAAAGTATTTATAATACTTATTCTTCTTATATCACAAGTCATAATTAAATATACAACTTTCATTTAGATAAAGTAATTCCAAAATAATTACTTTCATGGCTGAATTATTACTGCAGCGGTATCCATGCCCTTAACTACACTGTTGCTCAATTATCGTAGCCATCATAGTTGTAAATTTTATTTCAGCCTCTTGTTTGGATTTCCTATATGAAATAACTAGGTGAGCTATTGTTCAATAAGTCTACATATAGTCCACAAAATAATTTCTATCATATGCATGATCCATTTATACTCGTATATAAACTTCATTTATTCATTGCTTAAACTTTTCTTTGAACTAGGGCCCAACTGTATGTACAATATGTGCAAGATTCTCAAACCCTATGATCATAACATTCTTTACTTTAATTTTCCTTTTAGGTCGGGAGTTGGTACGACACTCTATTTTTTATATCTGCTGAATAATTTACTAGTTCTTATTTGTTATGATGATATACCATACATGATACTTTGATAACTTTAAATAAGTGCATAAAAAATATTTAACGTTTTTGAAAACCTTTTTGTCCATGCTATAGGTGGATTTTGAAACTTACATGAGTGTTGCTTTTACTTTCCTACTTCATTCCTTTTCCATTTATTAGTAGGTTCTGTGTCCTTTTTAAACGATACCTGAGTATTAGCTAACTTTTCTATTACCAACCTACTCGATCGAGAACGCAACTTAAACATAAAATGTTTATCCTTTATACTTAGTCTCATGACATATCAGCTTACTTTTCCTTTACTTATTTTGAATGTAACTTAGTCACATTTCTTGTCTCACTGGATGGTTTCCTTTTTGTGAAAAATCCATTTCATCGAATTTTTTTGGCTTTGGACCGTATCTTGAAAAATCTAGACGGTTTTGTCCTTAGGACCAAAAATGACCATTTTATACCGTTAAACTTGTTTTTTTGCAAGAATTAAAACTCTTTAAAGTTCCCAAGTCAAATTCTTTAAGTTTAAAAACATTTTCTTTGTAATTACAAATTTTGTAATTTTACAATTAAAACTCGTAAAATTCAAATCTTTAAATCAAGCGGATTTTTCACAAACTATCAACGATTCTTACTAGTCTTGATAAGTTCTACAACTTTCATGTTTTAAATTTCTTTAAACTCCAACTGTACAGTGGAGTTTCTAGCCGATTTTCAAAAGTGCCCCCTTCGAATTTTCAAAACTTTGCTCACAAAATCTACTTTTCTCACTATTCCCAGCAGTTGAAGTTTCTTATAGAAAACAAATTATCATCTATTCTGATCAAGAATCCCTCTTTCTTGAAAACATTTCATGTTTTGCACAAAAACCCTGTTTAATAAAAACTTTTTCCTTAGAAAACACTTAATCTTAGTTCCTATTTATACCATCACCATCAACACAGATCATAAATCATTATAAAAATCCTTTATACCAATCATAGTCCATTCTTTAACACAAACATACAAAACTTTGAATCCTTTATACCAATCATAGTCCATTCTTTAACACAAACATACAAAACTTTGAATAAAAACATCAAACTTTAAAGAAAAGTTTAAATAACAAATATAAAAATAATTAAAGAAAAAAAACCAAAATCCATTAGAAAAAATACAAAATATATCAAATATGTTTCCAAAAGGGCCGCCAACATCGCCGAGGTACCATCTTTCAATGGAGGGGGTGGCAGGTGGAGCAGAGGCGGATCCACAGTCGATGGACGCGCAATGCACAACCCGACAACACCTCCCCTCGACCTATACACGACGCCGCTCAACCTTTGTGTGAACCACGATGAGATCGCAATCTTAGTCGCAGCAAAATCGTCACAATGTAAACCGGATCTACTGTGGCCGCGACAGTTCAACGAGATCCCTATTTCCATCGTCGGTGAACTATCGGCCCAGGCATAGGTCACGGCGATTTCGTCATGGGCAAGATCGCGAGGGTTGCTATCTCAATCGTGCCCTCTCCGTCACGACTCGTCATGACAATTTGCTAACCACCGCCATCACAATGGGGTCACAAGGGGGTGGGGTCACGACCCACGACCTCCTCCCACAAGCTTGCGAACTCGGCAACCTTCACCTGACCATTACGCATCTAGATCAAGATTTGCATGGCCGGTCACCCCCTCCGATGATGGAGAAGGTGCAGATGGGGCTAGGTTTTTCTTCCTTAAAGTCGTCGAGCCTAACCCACTCTTGGGTTGTTAGAGGCCCCAAAGGTCGATAGAAGACGCGATGCACTGCCGTGAGTTTTTTCTTTTCTTTTTTCTTTTTTTTTTTAAATTTATGTTTTAATTCTTTTTAAGTAATTTTTTTATTTTTCAATCTGTTGTATTGGTGTATTAGGTTTATTTTAAGGTTAGTAAACTATTTAAATTTTTAACCATAGGATATTGATCTAATGGCAAAAAAAAATGTCAGAATTTGTAAAAGGTAATTGTAAAATTTCCCATTTTAATTATGTCCTTTTCTGTTGTTCTCCCATTTCTTGTAGACATGCATACATCACTATTCCTTTGTACAGCCTCTACCCCACTATTTGATACATATCGCGGACCCCCGCTCTGAAATTAATGGGCTGAGCATTTTCCAACATTTCTTGCATTCTCTATTCTCCTGGGCTCTTCTTTTCTCTTCTACTTTTTTAATTAAACTAAATAATTTTAACTATAAATAATATAAAATTTTCATAAACTATAATAAAAATAATATCAAATTTTTACATATTATATTTTTTAAATCTAAATTGATACTTAAAATTATTTTTTAAAATATTAAATTAGTTCTACTAGCTTCTAATTAAAAACATTTGCCGAAAAATAATGGAAGAAAGGCGGCTTGGGGGCGGTATCAGGTGAAAGTGAAAGAGCCGACATACAAACCGAGAAAAGCCTCGGTAGAAAGGTCCTTAATTGCCACGAAAGCAAAATTAGAATCATTGGTTAAGGATGAATTGTCTTCGCGTGATCGTATATTTTTCATACTTTGTTTCTTTTTTAAGAAACTAATCATTAGATAGAAGGAACAATTTCAAACGCATTTGTGACTTGCTTTTAGTGAAGTTCGGTATGACAAAAGCAATGAGATCTTTCTGAGCAAAATAAAAGACTGACATAATTAATAGTCAAAGAAGTGGACTACAATCACAAAGTCGTGGAAAATGATGGCTAAAAAAAAAGGTCAAAAGAGATATCGCCAAAGTCCAATGGTAGAGCAGTTAGGAGTGAAATATCAAAACATTTGGAGATGGGGTCACCGCGTTATGAACGCAACCAAACGGGGTCAAAAATGAAAGTTTCAACTTTGGCGCCGCGTTTCTCATGAAAGTGATTTTCTCTTCGAAATTGACGGTCGGTTTTAGCTTTTTGGAAATGATTTTTCTTTTTCATTCGTCTTCCCAGATGTGTTGGTTGAAAATAATTACGAGATGGCGTTTGGTATGATTTTTTGCTCAAGACAAATTTTAAAAGCTTTTTTCATTTTGTTAAGAAAACATGACGACGTTTGGAGTCATTTGTCCTTTTGTCAGGCTCATATTACACATTCGACTATATTAAAAAAAAAACAAACAAACAAACCAAATTCTGATACCCTTTTTCTTTCTATTCAATACAATCCCTTTTAGCAGGAAAAAAAAAACTAAATACAATCTCAAAAACAATTTCAGTACATAAAATAATAATTAGGTTATTAATAACTTCTAAACTTTAAAGGCATTCTCTTTTATCTCTAAACTTTAAAAATCATTAGTTTACTTTCAAGCTTTTAAAACTTCTCACTTTACCACCTAAATTTCTAAAATTATTATTTTATACTTGTTTTAAAACTCCTCACATTGTCTCATATTTTTCAGTTTTTTGTTCAAATAAATAAAGTCAAGCCTATACGATTCACACATTATTCATTTGTAAAAGAAAAAATTAGATTTTATCACTCTCAAGTTATATGCTTCATGTTTACACTCTCATTTCACTTTTTTTTTATCTGCTCTAAATGAAAAGGGATCTTTATGCACATTTTTTCTAGATGTTGTTCGCCAATATCTCCTCATATTTGATGCGTAGCTCATCTTTATTATTCAAATTCAGATATCAACAAACCATATTAACTTATTGAATGAGTTACGCATTATACATGAAAAGAAATATCAAGCAAGCCTTTCCTAAATAAAAGTTAAAATAAAAAATAAAATAAAAGCGTCAAATGCAAGTATAACCGTAAAATAAAATTTAAGAATGATAAAATCTCATTTTTATCCTTATAGATAATCCATGTACGAATCATACGAGCTTAATTCCGCCTATTTGAACAGAAAATCAAAAATTTAAAAGACAAAGTAAAAAGCTTTAAATTTCAAAGGTAAAACGACAATTTTTTAAATCTAAGAGGCAAAATAAAAAGTTTTGAATGTTTAGAAAATAAAATGATGATTTTTAAAGTTCAATAGGCAAAATAAAAAAATACCTCAAAGTGTAAGAACCAATAGTGTTAATAACCTAAAATAATTCTAAAAACGATACCAAAGGAGACGTTTATACAATCTGCAGCATTTTCATATTTCATTTTTTGGTAGGATTCTTTCGGACAAGGGCATTTTCATACTTCTGCAGAGACAAATGTAGGCGATGAAAGGACATTGCATGTGTGTGAATAGGCAAATATAATTTCAACAACAGAGAAGCTGAAAATATTGCTCAAGTATGTTCATGCTTTCTATGTAATCTTATACACAAAACATGGAAGCAGCATTTCCACAAGGAGGCTTTGGACTGCCTACTGCTGGATGACAAATGACTAGCTTTTTTCTTTAAAAAAAAAAAGTTTTTCTTTCATTTATAAATAAAGATGAGAAGAACGAATACTTTTAACGAATAACATTTCCTTAAGCCACATTTATCATTACTAAATTTGGGGAAAACAAATCTTACCAGAATAAATTTCCAGTCCATCAATCTTTCATAGATCGAGAGTTTGATGGTGCAGCGAACAAACAGCACAACTAAATCACAAAGCGCTGCCATAAGAAAGAACGACCACGTAAAACCCGACCTCCATTCTATCACTCGTACAATAGGTGGGCCGAAAACTACTCTCACCAGCCAGTTCTGCAACCTTAATTGGAATAAACTATCATAGCGTCTATGGATTCTAGTCAAGAAAAAGCAAAATCTCAAAACTAAACATACCTAAACCAATGCAATAGGTGCTGCAAAAAATGACCAAAATTTTTATTCCTGAACAGATGCTTCGACCTCGAGCAATCCATTCAAATCCAAGTAACTCATTTTTTCTGGCTTATCACGATGTTGTCGATGACCCAGTTGAGGTCTGTTTAGCCACATAAATTTGCTTCATTTTTGAAGAATGACCACCTTTTTCTCCACCCATAGACTGACTCCTTCCTTGGAAACCCATTCTTCGATGGGTCCATTCACCAGTGGAGTTATTTCTTTGAGAAGCGCCACCACCTCTATGATAACTATAGCCAGAGGAATGACCATACTGCTGGCTCGAGATATTATTCTTATGCTGCAAAGGCTGAATCTTCCCTTTGGAACTAGTATTCTGGCCACTAACATTGCTACCAACATTTTGAGCAACAATATCAGACTTGCCAGTGTCTGAACTCATGCTTACAGACGAACTCTTCGTGACAACATCCTGTGCTGAAATCCCACTACTGGTGGAATTAGAAGGGTCTACTAACCCTAGTTCATCCGGCAACTGAGTCACAGTGGCATCAGTTGTCACAGGATAACTCCGATTCTTATCAGACGGGGTAGAATTTCTCGAGTCAGGAAACCTGTTGGCAGTTAATGATTGGTCAATGGGAGAAGCGTGGCTAAGTTTAGAAGGCAGTAAACCATCTGCTGCTTGTTGCAACGGCATCGACAAAGGAACAGATTGGAGAGACAATGCAGAGGCATGGGGCCAACGAGCCTGAACTGAAATGTCAGGAGAGGACTACAAACAATTACACAGAACAGTTAGTAACACTAGAAAAAGCATTTGGCCAAGGACAACTCTAAAACCAAATAGCAATTGAAATTCCAAGTGTGTTTTTTCTCTAATTCTGCAACCAATCAATTTCAATACGCATCAACGACAAATTCTAACTACAAACTACCACATCTACTTTGCAAGGAATATCCCCTCCACCCCTAATCCCACCCCAAAAGCAACAAATAAAAATAAAAAAGAGAGATACATGTGGTTTATGCATGTAAAAACGAGAGATGTGACGATGGAGAGAGAAATTGACAATCATGTAGCGACCATGTTGCCTAAAAGTTCATACCAACGGACTGGCTGTTTACCTGGTATGGAGAAACATCAAACATAGCTAAAGGAGAAGCCATGGGAAGGAGTGGCGATCCTGGGGCCAAATGCTGGATTGGAGCAGGCATGTTTGTGGGATTGCGCTGCCCAGAAACAATACTCAAATTGTTAATCTCCCCCTCGCCAACAACCATGGCAGAAGATACAGGGCCGTGCTTCCAATCAGGCTGCTTCCCAGATGGAATGTAGGTGGTACCCATGAAACTCAACCCAACTTGGCCAAACTGTCCAACTGGTGCAAAATGGTTATAGACAACCATGTGTGGGGGGCCTCCTGGGATGCCCCCGGGTGGACTAATGAAAGGGCCAGTAAACCCTGCAGGGGGACCATAAAACGAATCTACACCAGAATGGCATTGCTGCCAGGCTCCTCCTACAGGTGCTGAAGATGGTGCGGTGCTCTTCTGAGACTGTGACTGGGTAGTAGATGCAGATTCATCATGTGGTCCAAAAGCAAAGACAGGACCTCCCAACATGGGATTCATCTCGTAGAAGGGAAAATGAGAAGGTGGGCCACCAGGGAAATGCGAAAGCATTTGGCTTGAAGAATTGTGTGGACTTGGTAAGGGAGGCCATAAGGAAATTGGTGGAGTCTCGACAGATAAATCTGCTGGGAGAGATACACTGAGAGACTCTTCACCCCGCAACTGACAAGTAAATCGCTGATCATTAGCCCCACCTGCCAAAGAATGAAAATGCCATCTTGAGGAACATTTAAATACAAAAGTCCTTGTGCTCATAATAAGAATGCAGAAAAATTCCTACCTGCTGCTATTCCATCAATACCAGTGCCTCCAAAAGTCTTGGTATCAGAAACAGAGACGGAGCAAGTACCCATCCCGTTACCAACAACTTCATCAGTACTAATTGCTGCAACAGCAACAGCTGAAGCAGCTGCTTCAGCTTCAGAGTCTTCAAGATGAACACATGATTTTGTAGCGCGTTTCTCTTTTTCAAAGATAAGATCGCAAACATTCTCAGCTCCACCAAGATTGTGGGAAAGTTGCACTTCAGACCTACATGGACCTGGGGGGCCAATTCCATGTGAAACAACACGGCTGCTATGAGGAAGAATTGTTGGAGATGTGACTGCACCTAAACGTAAACAGAATATATATACAGAAAATCAGTTACGCAAAGATTAGGTAGAATTTCATTTATTCAGCAATGTCCAATGACTCCAATTGTTGCTCACCAAACCGAATCTTTTCCCCTGCAAGCAGGGAATCGATTGGACTTGCAGTAGAAGAAAATGACTTGTCCTTTGTCAAGATGGAAGATGATGCCACGCTGGAAGCACTAACTGAGCTAGTCTGATTCCCAACAGAAGCACGAGAATCAAATTGCCCAGGTTTCATAGCGTCATCAAGTTGGGTCTGCGTCAGGGCCATAACCTACCAGATATTGTCTGTAAGTTTAGCACTCCTAGCAGTTTAAAGAGAAAATAACTGCATATATGTGAACTTCTCTGTATAAACCAGTTGAGAAAAAAATTGAAATCCCAAGGGGAAAAGAGTACCAAAAATTTACACCGTGAAACTAGTGTATTGAAAGAAATATAAATAAAATCAATTTTTTAAGAGAGAGGGAGGGGGGAAGAGCACAAGCTTTAGTCAACATTTCGTAAGGGAAAAGTATGACTATGGTGTATGAGACATCAAGATATATATATAAAAAAGGATAACATGGACGCACCTGTTGATGATTAATTCGTGAATTACCCCAAGAGCTCAAAGATGTTTGAACATTATCAAGAACCTTAGTTTTGTTGTCAAATACCAAGCCTGACCCAATACTTTTTGCGGCAGCTGATACAACAGTCTGGGAGCTTGTCTGGACTGACCTGTTAAGCAAAAGACAATGTAGGCCTGAATGTATAAATGGTTTTTCAGCAAGACAAGTTTTCTTGAAGAGAGAAACTACCTGTTTGTCTGGGAATCACTTTTCACAGCAGCAGTGCCAATAGGAGCCAATGGCTGAGATACTAAGCTGGTGTTAAATCCAGTTGACAATTCAATATTTGCCAATCCACGTGCCTCAGTGGCAACAAAATCAGGACGAATGTTGTTTGCCACATCTCCACCAGATGATGCCGAAGCTTTACCCAAGTTTGCTGAGGAAGTGTTTTTTGGAGTAGAACGAGATTTTCGAGGCACCTGCCATGATTAATAAATCTTAATTAAGCAACTTGCTTTTTACAGTAATATAAAGCAAAAACAAGAATGGAACTGGATGAAAGTACAACCTTTGAGATCCGAGACTTGGCCTTTATTTCCTTCTCTCTCTGTTCACGCCGATCATTCAGCATTTGCCTCTTTGACCTCACTTCAATAAAATCATCTTCATCACTTGGGGCTTCTATCCCAGGTTGCTCAAAAACGCGGACAACGCCACTTTGTAGAGGAGCATCAACATCCCCTTCAGAGATGTTCCTTTTAAGCTTCCCCTCTCCAAACTGAGGAACATTGTGAACTTTTGAGGAAGATTCTTTTCCAGATACCTTTTCAACCCTGCCAGAAGAATCTATTTGCCGTGAATTAAGTGAAGCGGAGCTTGATATCTCTGATTCTAATGTCTGCTTCGACCCTTTATGCGACAAAACCACCTTCTGGGGCGGCCCTGTTTTAGCAGAAACTCCTGTAGCCCTACCAGTGGCATTTGACGTCTCATCCAACCCAGGGTCATCAGACAAAGCCAAACCAGCAGATTGTCTCTTATCAACACTTTCCCGAACCCGAAACTCAGCGCGTGGAATGTTGCGCCGAGGCCTCCTTTGGTATCCACTAGATTCAGCATGGGTCGACTCAGAAGCAGGATATGATCTGGAACCCGAATTTTTAACCGCAAATATGTATCTTTTACCTCTGCCGCTAGATATCAAGCCATGGACCTTTGGCCCACTTTGATCCTTATCTTTTATAACCGGCTGAGAAAGTGCAGTTCCAGTCTGTGGCTGGCCTTCTGATTCTCGGGTAACAGGCAAAGCACCGTAGTTTTTCGTTCCCTCATCTCCTACCTGGACACCTAACTCAGACCTGGAATTATTATCACAAAAATAGAACATTTCTGATCGACCCCGCTGCACCAAAACAGGGCTTTCAGCATTCTCTCTGGCAGGTAATGAATTATTCTCTTTCAGATTCCCTTGAGACACATCCAACTGCCTTGGAACAATGCCTGCTTTGTCATCCACTGACATTAACATAACATCGGTCTTTGCAAGACTCTGGGAAGAATCTTGACCAGGCTGAATAGACAGTTGACCTCCTGGTGTTTGATTGAAAGAAAAGCTAGATGGAACATTGGGCTGAACAAACGACATTGATTGATGAGCCAATGGGACAACTCCTTGGGAAATAGGAGATGTGTACCTTAATTGACCAAACTGGAAGAGAGGAGGCTGTGATGGGTGCATATGCGTGAGAGAAGGGCCAACTTGAGGATGCAGATGAAGAGGCATCTGTATGGAACCAATCTGTATAGCTGGGACTGGAGATGGTATCAAGGACGGACCTGAAAACAGCCCAAATTGAAGCTTAACAGGTACGTCAGCCTGATTTGGAACGGCAGATACATTAGATATAACAGCCTGACCGGAAGAATGGGAAGCAAGGTTCACTGGAGATATAAATGGATGCTGAGTCGACGGACCAGAACTACCAGAAGCATCTGCATGATCCAACAGTTTCAATTCTGCTGACATATTAGAAGCATTATTTTGCTGAATGACCAAATCCTGCATTGCCTTCTCAGTGTCCTGGAACATTCTAGAAGAATTATCAATAATAGCCTGAGAAGAACCATCCAGGGGGGGTTGAAGTGTTTCTGCATAACCGCGGATACCGTCAAATAACTTCTGTTCTTCAACAATGCTAGAAGAAAGCTGAGTTACTGCAAATGCACTTTCGTTGTTCCTCGAACCTTTTTCGAGGTCATCATTTGGCATCCCAACTTCAATACCCTCGTTGAAGCCTAGAACCAAATTTTCCATCATGTCAGTTGGCCCTTTTTCCTCTAAGCGCATGTCCTCAAACTCCTGGGATAGGTCAATATTCTCATCATCTCCTTCATGCACCTCATCTTCTTCGTGATATCCGTCTTCATCCTCATCATATTCTTCTTGCTCCAGCAACTGTTCATCGCTGTCAACAGCCCATTCTTCATCCTCATCTACACAGTTTCCAGCAGTCAACATATTCTCTTTCCCAGCATTTGAAGGTAAAACAACTGGTTCATCCTCCGGGCCTGATAAAGAACCATCTTTGCCAGCTCCTTCATCTGACAACACTGAAGATTCTCTCAATTCATCCAAGTCGTCATGAGAGAGATGAGTTGGAGAACTTGGAGGGCTTGAGACTGAAAGTGAGGATTGTGAATCGCACCTTGTTGTTGACTTACCATCCAATTTCTGCTCATTTTCTTGCTGGGCATTAATCATTTCAGGTTGTCTAGGATTCTCAAGATGATTGCTCCCATAAGTTGTCTGCATGGCAGGTTCGCTTCTTGTTGCATGATTGTACTGCATCTCACCATCTATAAAAGTTGAAGGGCCAGGTCGTTCAATCTCACCCCTATAGGAGGCTTTGTGCATAGCAGCTAGAGATGGAGGGGGAAGAACACGAGGTTGTCTCATGGAATACCGTGACCTCCCAAAAGAATAAGGCCCATCTGCCTCTGAATTTGGGTATCCTCGATCGGGATATTGAGAATAAGAATTACCACATGTCCGGCCTTGTCCCCAACCATCAACAAAGTGATCATGAATTTCAGAATCCATTTCTGCATTTCTGGTAAAGTGCTCTCCATCTCCAGGAAGATTCCACCTCTGCCCTTTAAGATTATTGAAATCATCCATTTGAGTTTCAGAAATTCCTCCTTTATGGTAAGTCCTTGATGGCATAAATACAGCACCTCCATAGAACTCTTTCCTAGAATATGCTCTCCCACCAACAGATGCATCACGTCTGGGACTGTGATGTCCAACATCGTGATCTTGTAACTGTACAGTTGAGTTGTTTCCATTTTCATATGCCTCCCTTCTCCATGAATTAACAGGTTTTCCTCGGTCCACAAAAGTAGAATTATCTCTAGAAAACTGAGACCTAGAACCCATATCCAAGGGCCTGTTCAAACCTGATGAATCAGAGGATGCTGAAGTTGTGACCCTCTCCACCATTCTTTCGCCCTCCTCCCAATCTCCCACCTCCGCTGTCCTGGAGAAATCTTTTTCTTCCACTATTAGAGACGACCTCTCGTCTGCAAGGGTAAAAGAACTAGTCCCACCCTTTGTTTCTTCAGACCGCCTCTTAGCCATCCTTTCCTCCAATTCTAAAAGCTTTTGCTTAGCAGCCTGTTTCCTCCTTTCTTCTTCCATGAAAATCCTTCTTTTTTCCTCTTCCCTGGCTATTCTCTGCTCTTCAGCTCTTCGCATAGCTTCCAGCCGTTCTTGTTCAGCTCTCCATGCCGCTTCTCTAGCCTCTTCTTCCAATCTTCTCTGTCTATCTTCTTGTTCCCTGGCTAGCCTTGCTCTTTCCTCTTTTTCTCTTCGAGCCATTTCTAAAGCTCTTTCTTGTTCTTCAATGATCCGCCGCCGCTCTTGTTCTTGCATTTTCTGAACTCTTTCAAGTTCAGCCTCAAAAGATTCTCTCACAGGATCATGAAAATCGGTCTGTTTCTGCACATCTTTCTTTCTCTTGACCACTCCTAGAAGAGCCCCAGAAAACGGATCCCGACCATCAAACCCTGCTGATCCAAAAGCGTCCTCATAAGGCTTTTCACTCTTTGAGAAAAATCGCTTCTCCTTGCCAAAGTTGAGTATTGGATCATTTATAAACATCCCTCTGCCATTCGAGGCGTTTGATGTTTTGGATACTGAGCTATTATGTAAAGCACTATCTTTATATCTGTTGTGTTGTTCACTTCCATAGCGTTCCCGTGTATTCCGGTCAGCCCCTCGGGCACCAAGTGAGTCTGTAGTGTTGTGCCATGGCTGTTTCCCTCCCTGTCCATACCCTACATCCCTCCTCCCAAAATCATCAGGAATATTTTCTCGAAATAGTGAAGAGGTATACTTATTTTCTTTATGCATTTCTCTGTTTAAACTAGATGGCCCAGAACCAACTTCTGAAACACTCGAACCATCTTTTGGAAGATTGGCACTTTTCCAGGAGATTCCTTCCAGCCCTTCTCTACTCGGTGCTCTAACATCTCTGCTGTAAGGGTCTCCTTTAGGGACTTCGCTGGAAGTAATCTTTCCAGTTTCATCGTCACGCTGACCCCACTTCTCAGAAGTATTATGAGCTAGTTTGTGTGGCAAAACAGTAACTCTGGGCATGTCAAAATCTCTATCCCAGTAAGCTTCGCTTTTTGAAAAACCATGGTCCCTTCCCCGAGCAGTCAGACCATGACTTGTATCACGCTCATCATCAGCCCAATCTAATCTGGGGTTCAAACGAACCAGCAGTAATGGACCTGGAAAATACTCTTCTTGCTTCCGAACTTGCTCTGTTGCTCGAGAACCACCCACACTATTGGTGTCAACATTTTCACTCCTTCCATTGCCGATGCCGTGGCGAGATGAGTGCGACTGAGGGCGCATATCAACAGAAGTACTCAAATGATTCCCATTCCTCTGCCCATTAAATGGTTCATCATTAACTATCTGCTTCTGTTTCTGATTCAAACCATCCTTTTGCTTCTGTGCAGGCCCAGAAGCAGGAGGTAAGGCAGCCCGCAAAGAAGGGAAATCCTCGCCCCTCAACACTGGCGCCTTCTCCGAAGGCGGAAAGGCCAGAGTAGAAGCCGAAGCAGCAGAACCAACCGCACCAGATCGAGCCGAAGGAGGCATGTACACGTTGCTTCCCTTGATCACCCCATCAACACCATTCAATCCCTTGTCATTCCCATCAGCTCCTTGATGATCAACCCCAAACCCTTCTTTCTCCTGCAAAGCAATTGCACTGGGCTTCGTCCACCCCATACCTGACGAAGTAGGCCTCGAACCACCACCGGAAACCCCTCCACCAGCTGGCCCACCACCCGAGCCCAACGAATCAAACTTCTCATGCTCCTTCCGCAGCGAGGGAAGGTTCAAGGGGGGTGGAACAGAAAGCTTCGGCCCAGCCTTTTGCGAACTGCGAGGCCGTGAAAGGACCACCATTCCTCCTCCACCGCCGCCGCCGGAGCCATAACCACCAACTCTGCCCCGATTAGATCCGTAAGAGCCGGAGTTATGACCATGGTGGTGATGGTGGTTGTGATTATTCGAAGGCTGACCATACGATTTATTCAAATTCACCGACACAAACTTGGTCCCGACTCCGGGATTAGCCATCTCACGGCCCCAACCCAAACTCTAGTCCCGGCGGATTCCGATTCCCGCCAAAGCATCAAAATCAAACGCTAAAAAAAAAAAAAAAAAACCTAACCCTAGATTTCTCCCCCCAAAAAAGCCCCAAACTTTCGATTCGCAGATTATTCACACCGGTGGATCTTCAATACACCCTCTCTAAACCTGATCAAGCAGAACAAAACACCAAAAATCGCAAATCAAAAAACAGCTGAAAACGATCCACAGCTATAAAAATCGATCTCAATCTTCCATTAATTTCAATGAAAAACAGGAGCGTTTCGGAGTTATGGCTTTCGCCCATTAGGGTTTTCGCTATCCCTAGGAGTGGCGAGCAAGAAAGAGGAAGATGAAGGGAGATCAAATAAAAGTGGAGTAGGATAAGGAGCTTACCTCCGGGGGCGTAAGACAGCGCTACGGCCGGGGCTAACGTGCGCAGTCGGTGAAGATGAATACGAAAGTGTCGGACAGAAAAGCCCTACTACTGTGACCGGAGGAGAGAGAGAGAGACAGAGACAGAAGAGAGAGAGACAGAGACGAGGAAATGAATGAGCCGAACACGAGAGAAAAGTAAGGAATGGTTTTCGCCCTTGTTTTTTCTTCTCCTGTTTTGGTTCCCCTCTGTTTTTGTTATTTATGTTTTTCACCCAAATAATATCTTTTTATTCGATCATACCCTTTGGAGACAAAAAAAAAAAAAAATGTCCCACGGTTTCGCAACTAGACGCCCGTGTGTTTGTTTGGATCTTGTGAGCTATAACTACTTGTGATGGTATCTTGCTAACTTCATTCACTTTCTAACAAATTCATTTCTTTTTTTTTTATTTTTTAATTCTAACCAAAATTCTCTCTCCTTTTTCTTTAAAATAGTTGAAAAACACGCACGGATTCTAACCATTTTATTTATTACGTTTTTTATTTTTTAATTCTACCCAAAATCTTTTCCTTTTTTTTTAACTAATAGCGTTTTAAGCATGTTAAAGAAAAAAAGAATAAAAAAATTTGAGGAAAAAATAAATATGTATAAAAGTATGACAAAATGAGAAAAAAAAATATATATATATAACAAAAAAATAAAAGAATAAGAAAGAAAATAAGAGAAAAAAAAAAAAGAAAAGAAGTTTTGGAAGAAAGGAAAAAAAAAGTTTTGGATGTAAAAGGGGAATAAACGTTTTGGAGAACCTAAAAGAATGTTTTGAAAAAAAAGGTCGAAATGTCTCGAGTTTTAAATACTCTATGAGCATTATGCAAATCTTATTCATGTATGTTAAAAATTAAAGAGAAATATATGAACAAAATTTTTATTTGATTGAAACAAATATTATCTATTTTAATAAACAAATGATAAAACTTTTTTTGTATTTGAGAAAATAGTTTAAACTTATTGGATTGAACTCTACACAATAAAAAGTTCTCACATATTATAATGTAAAATTCTTACATACTATATATTTTTTGAGTCTAAATTTATTTACGAAACACCTCTAGCGAAAAGAAGAGTTTTTCGTGTATACTTTTTTATTATGTTTCACGTAACTCCACATTGTAAATAAGGTAGAGCACTACAAGAAATACATATTCAACTCTTTTAAAAATCCCTTTTCTTTTAGTGTAGGTTCTACTAATTGATATAACGGACTAGTTTTGGATGTTGATCTTTGTCTGCCTAAATTCTCATTTGATTTGACACTAAAAAGCTAAAAACAGACCACATAAAAGCAATAAACCTATAGAAATTAGAACAATCAGATTATAAGATTTGAGTAGATAATTAATCAAACTTATTTTTTTTTGTATATATTATGAGATCTTAGCGGGCACAAATTTTGTTTATGCCAAATGCTAAAACTAGCAACCGTATAAAAGAAAACGGTTTAATAAAAAATGGACAAATATTAATAAGCAGAGAAATATTCCCTTATAATCGCTTTTTCTGGTGTGAAGGATTTGCCTAACTTGAGACAAATAGGTGTAGATGGTGAATCTACAATCAAATGTTAGGATTCTGGATTGAGTTATTTAAGAACTTAGGCCCTCAAATCACCGTTGAATAGATTTATAAACTCAAATTTACTTGCTTGATTAAAGTGAAATTAACGAAGTAAAAGCGGAATAAGAATGACGCAGAGGATTTATAGTGATTCACTCTGTTAATGAAGAGCTACGTCCACTATAATTCACTATGATTTCTTTGAGTACAGATTACAAGAAAAGAAATGTGAAGGCAATTTGGTAGGGTTTCAGTATTCTTTTTCTTTGTATCCCATACAAAAAAGCAGTCTTCCCCTTATATACAAGATGAGAAAGGATAGTAGCCCCCAACCGTTTAGCGGAGTGGGATAAAGCACCATAAGTAACCGCAATAGTAGGACACGTGTCGATCAATGATAGGCTGTGAGAATCACGCCTCCCTCGCGTTTCAGTCCATGACTAGACGTGTTACAACCGCCTGTTCGTGTAGTTAACTGTCAGCTCGAGACAATCGACCCAGTCGAAGGAAAACGTGAATACTAGTGCGAATTATCTTCGAGAGTAGAACAACTCAAATCATGTAAGACGATCGAATCAATGAACAATGCGAACCTTCAATTTGATTGAGCTTTACTCAATAGATTTTACTCGAACTATCCAGCTCATACCAACATTGGGCCGCACGGGCCTGCTAGCAATTTGAGCCTCATTAAATTGCACTCCAACAATAGGCCGTTTTAAAAAACAGTTGGAATAACTAGTTACAATTATGAATTATATAAAGTCCTCACATCTTACACTAAAAAAAATAAAAAATTACTACATATAAAGCTTTCACATTCTACATTTCAAACAAGAACTATTAGTTCCAATCTTTTTTTAAACGGCTTAAAAGACAAGAAAAGAAAAGGGAAAAAATACACAAAATTAGGGACGGTTTTTTTTTTCCTTATTGCTGATGCCTTTTCGCTTTAGTTGCTTCTACACAAATCCTTTCATATTATCCAAAATAACAAAAAAATGGAATCATCAACTTTTTGTTTCTTTCAGAAAAATAACGCTTATTAGTGCATGTAGAATAATGATAAGTATGTCAATGTATATATTAACTTTGTACTATAATGAATGGTTTTTCAATTGATATCACTTATTTCATCGGTTGAGAATTAATATTAAGTTGTGATATTATTTGCTAGTCAGTTAAAAAAAGAAAAAAAAAGTACTGTATATCTTCTCCTCTATATTTGGACAAATTTGGAAACATCAGTTGAATTGTTAAAACGCAGCGCATGCGTATCAAATATGCTACATTTTTTATACGAGAATCTAAAAATTCTAAAATATTATATAATTTACTTTTTTAAGTTTAGTTTAGTAGAAAAACTTTAAGTACAGCAAAATCAAAAGAAACAAAGTTTTTAGTAGGACGAATAAAATAGAAAATTATTTATGAGGTACGTATGGGAAAAAAATTATTTAAGAAAGTTACTGAAACAAATATTTTGGTGAAACATATTTGAGAATAGATTACAGAAAAAAAAGATTAACTACAAAGAAAAATGTCCAAGTAATCGCACATAAGAGACAAGTTAGCTTAATGATAGTAGAAATGGGCAAAGAAGTTTAGTAAGGTACATTTTAAAACAGAAGATTGCATTTTGGTTACATATGTATGTGTTCGAAATGTATTTGAGTAGGAACACATGTGAGAGAAATGATTACATTATGCATTAATCACGTGAATGGTATTTATGAGACAAAAAATATGTAATTAGGGAGATATTTAAAAATAATTACATTAACAGGCAGATAAGATGAAAAAATACGAGTATTACTTTTCAGAAAATAATAATTTAGTGTTTTATAAGAAATTTAGGAAACAACATAAAACACATTGGCTATTCTATTTAAATGAGAATGTATTTGAAGAAAAAAAGATGCAAAAATACAAGACCAAAAAGTAATTCGAATGATCATATAAAACTCTCTAGTATACATGTGTTATAAAAAAATAAGCATATTTCTATAAATAAATAGATTTAAGAAATTAAATAGACCCGTATTTTTCAATGAGAACACATGCTTTAATTGAATATTATATATTGTATATGTGCGTGTATGTATGTATATGGATAAGTATGACATAATTACGTAAAAAAAAAAATTGTGACCATGAAAGATTTCATGCAAAATTAATTAAAGGTACTCATATAGAAAAATTAACAAAAGAAAATAATATTTAAATTGGGGCTTATTTGATAAGAAAATATTTTATCGAGGTAATTATGAAAAAGAAAGTGGTCATAAAGGTCATGTTGTGTAACACAATAGTTTAGAGATTAGTGAAAAAAATTTCAATGAGTATTTATGTAGAAAAAATATTACGTGATAGGGAGAAACCAAGGGCAAAAATATTTTTATAATACATAATTGAAAAAGAAAGATGCAACAAGATTACATAGGAAATGAAGAAACAAGAAACAAGAACAAAAAAAAAAAATTAAACCACACGGCAAAGACATGAAAAGCTTGTAAAATAAAAAAAGGAATGATGCTATACTCCAAAATAAGATCCACAAGGTAACAATGGAACAAAATAACCCTTTTTTTTTTGGAAATGAAGTACATTTCTAAGCACCTTTATCTTGTTCAAGATCAATCACATTTCAATAATAAGAAGCAATTATAAAGGGCACGTTTAATGTAACAATATTTTAGAGATGTTAAGATAATTATTTAAGTGAGAGCATATGAAAGTCAAAATTATTACCTGATTGGAAGAAATTAGAAAAAAAAAATATTTTCATGATCTGGTCTAATAGTAAAAGATATAAAAGAATTATATGAGAAATAAAACAAGAAATAGCAAAAAAAAAAAAAAACAGAATAAAACGAAAAAGAAAAATTCATAAAAAAAATAAATGAGAACAAACTTTGAAGGTCAGTTTGATGAAGTAATATTTGGAAGGCTATAAAATAACCATCAAATAAGAATATATTGATAAAGATTATTATGTAATAAGGATAATTTAAAGGATTAATTATGAAAATTCCCCATGAACTATAGTTTTGTAACTCTTTATCCTTTAAACTTTAAAACGTAACATCCGTCCCCCCTGAAGTATGAACTATCAACAAAAGTGATCATTTTGTTAGAATTTTAATGGCAAATTAACAAACAATTTTAAAATTAGGGGTATTTTAATAATCCTAGTTATAAAAATACTAAACAAAATTAAAGTATAATAAAATAGTCTTTATTGATCATTAAAAACAAAAAATCAATTAAAAATATACTAATATTTGGATCCATCTTTTTTTCGATATACCAAAATTTTCTTTAGAAATTTATTAACTTTTTTCATGCTCAAAAAGTATTTTAAAATTTTAAAAGGTATAAATACCAATGAAAACTTTAAAAATATAAAAGAAATTTTATTAATACTATCAAAGTTTTTTCTCTTTGAAAATTTTCCGTTATATTTTTTTTGTTATATTGAATATGTTTATATTATATTCTTTTTCATTTCACTGGTATATAGAACTTCTACAATACCAAAACTTTTTAGGTGTGAAAAAATTAATAAAATTTTGAAGAAAATTTTAGTATATTATAAAAAAAGAAGGATTAAAACGGTATAATAGTTTTATGTTTTTTTTTAATCACTAATAAAGATTATTTTTATTATGGTTTTAATTTTTATGATTATTATTATAATCAAAATTATCAAAATATCCATAACTTTAAAATTATTTATCAATTTGTCATATAAATTCTAACAGAAGGTCTATTTTTGTTAACGATTTATACTTTTAAAAAAACAAATGTTATATTTTGAAATTCAAGATATAAAGAATTACAACGACTATAATTAAAGGATGATTTTCGTAATTTATCATAATTTAAATGAGAAAAAAGTATTTTTGATATTATACATTTAATTGAAATATATAAGATTGTATAAGATAAAAGGCGTAAAGTATGAGAGGATCAAAGGCAAGAAGAAGAAAAGAAAATATAAACAAAACTATAAAAGCAAGGATGGCAAAAAAAAAAAATGCACATTAAAGTGCCAAAACAATATACAATAATAATCAATAAAGAAAATGTATATATATAAAAAAAAAACCAAGGGGTGTGTTTGTTACGTGGATTCAGTGGTTATTTTTGGATTCAGTAGATTCTTTGGATTCAAAATTTTGGATTGAGTTTGAATACACATTTGATGATATTAATATTCAAATCTTACTTGAGTTTTGAGTGCAAATTTCAAATTTTGCTCCCCTCTTAAAATTTCAATATTTGAGTCCAAAAGTGGTAGTACAACGTTACCTTTTTTAGAGTTTCTTTCCTATACCAAAAAAAAATATCATAATTTATTCGTTTGATATCTAATTAAGGCGATTCTTCTTTCATTACGTTCATAATAAAGAGATGAATAAATCAAGATCTATATTGCATATTTTTTAATATAACAAATATTAAGGTTTTGTTAGATTTGTTTAGTAAATCAAAAACTTTTTTCACTATCTATCTAAACACAAATTTCAATTTTATTCACTATTCACATTAACATTTTAACTGCATATCCAGATGTTAATTCGAATAATAATTCAAATCATATAACTTAAATCAAAATAACTAATTCAACACAAGTCGAATCCGTCTACTACATAGGCCTAAAGAGATTCATTGAAAAACAAATTATCTTTTATTTCTTTAATTATTATATCCTTAACAATATTAAAAAAGAAGATATGCTAGTCATGTTTTGGTCTCCAAAACGGTTCATTTACTTTGTTTCTTTTTTTTTTTTTTTGGTTTTCTTTACTTTTTTTTTTGCTTTTCATTTTATTTTATTTTTTACTTTTTTTTCATTCTTGTTTTCCTTTATTTCCTTTTTTTTTTTGTCCTGCCTCATATATTCATACAAAATCTAACACAGTAATGATAAATAAGGGATTTTGAAAGAATAAAGTAATTAAAAATTAGTTTTAAAAAAATATTTAAGAAGTTGATATTTAAAATAAAAATCAAATTGTGTTATAAGTCCAAATATTTTTTGTTCTTTTAAAAACATTTTTGATATATTTGTTTCTTATACTACTTTACTCATTGAAAAACCTTATCCGCTATTACCGTTTTATATTCTGTCAAAGATTATAAACAAAATTAACTAAGGGATCCAAACCATATATTTTATAAATGTAAAGATAGTTAGACCCAAAAATGAACATCGGTATAACCGAAATAAAACAAATCTATATCTTTATAGCCTATTTGTGCAACTTTTTATTTTTGGATCTCTAAACAATTCTTTTTCACTATTACTTATTTCATTCATAATCTATGCTATAAAAATTTCAAATTGTAACTTAATACGTGTATCACATGTACACAAACAAATATATTTTAAAGACGTTAAAGATTAATTGTTTGGTATAAACAAAAAGTGTGTTTGAGAGGAATTATATAAGGTTTAGATTATGGCACTTATAAAAATAATTTCTTTGTCACGTAATCAATAAAAATTATTTATTAAGATGACATTTGGAAGAATGGAAGAAACAAAAACATGTATGAAAAAAGGCGAGAATTAAAAAAATATAAGGAGAAATACAAAAAAAAGAGAGAGAAATATAAAAAAATAGAAGGAAATAAAAGGTATTTGAGGTGGGAGAAGCCTCCTAAATAAACTATTTTATTTTCTTCTAATACAAACGTTGAAGATCTACCAGTGTTTGATATTGTTATTACTTGAATTTTTCTCACTTTTTGTAATTTGCACCTTATGTCACAACTCGCTTTTTTTCAGGCTGTGAAAGATTTATATATATATATATATATATATATATATATATATATACTTACATATAGGTGTAAAACTCAGGAATTTTTTTTTTTTAGGACAAGTCATTCATGTGAAGTTTAGCAACTCATCAGGTGTAAACAGATACATATATTTACATAACACACTCTCTTTTCCAATACTGTTGCTAAATATTCTCAAGAGAGGTTTTGATATACTTAAATATGTTCAGCTCTTACATGGCACGTTCAAAGAAAACAAGTTTAAAATATACAGTAGCAGAAACGTAACCGTGGCGTCATCCATACCCCTTTCTGCTCATTACTCATCACCCTCTGCCAACTCATCAGTGACTTGGTTATGACCTTCTAGTAAGAGTACCTACAACATGAAATACTTAATGAACTTACGCCCAGTAAGTCCCATATAACCCACATGCTCATTCAATAAATTGCATGAAACATTTATGCTTTCTTATAAACCTTCTTTTTCTTTTCATTTCTTATCTTTAACTAGGGCCCAAGTGTTCGTACCATTACGCACTTACGTCTACGTAACACCGTGACCAAACTATATCCTTGAACTCCTCTCGAATCAGGAGTCGGTACGACACCTTTCTTAATTTTTGGTGACATAATTACCAGGCCAATTATTATGGTTAATATGCCATGCATGAAGTGACAAATGCATGCTATACACCATACATAAATACTCTTGTACAAAATAGTATACACTGGTACAAGCTTTTATAATTACAGGTATACGTTAACATACACACCAGTATACCATATATTATACATACAGGTATATGTATATGCACAGGTTTACACCAACATACTTAAAGATACTCATATCATAGCATACACATAGGTATACACCTTGTTATACACATAGGTATACATATACATATGTCACACTTTATACTTACGATTCCATGTTATAGGTGGGATGAGTACTTACTTGATTCGAACGTCGGGTAATTCAACCTCGATTTTGCTCCATCCTAAACTTCTAGGATCCTGTTGGCCAATTTCAAAGCCATTAGCCAATATTCACTATGTTTCAACACACAATGATCGTTAATTAATGGACTGAGTTGCATAACTATATACAATTCTGGAAACCACTGGTTTTTTCTTATTTCTATCTAACTCTACCCTACCATTTCTAATGAAGGGCGGAAATCTTTCTAATCAATATTTTTTTTTCCTTTTTGAAACATTTGACACGGTTCGAGTTATACGGGCAAAAATGATGACTTTGTCCTCCATAAGCCTACTTACTTATCCGAGCTCGATCTTGTTATTTTAACGAAAATAGTCACGTATTAATTTTAAAATAATACCCTAATAGCTCGGATCTTATTATTTCATATCTACGCCTATTTTTGTAAAACTTTGCAGTTTAATCCCTAACTGAAAATTTTTGACAATTTCGTCCCCGGGCCTAAAATTTATCTCTTTAAACCAAAATTTCACATTTTTCATAAGAACCATTTTTACTCAAAGTACCATATCTTAAATCATTTTGAAAAATGACATTTTTCCATATTAACATTTTTTCCACTTTTAAGAAATTCTTGAAAAATTAAAATCTCACAATCGGTTGAGATTTTTGACGAACCGTCTACAATGCCTAACAGTTTCATTGAGATCTACAACTTTCATTTTAAATTTTCACTATTTAGGGGTGTTTTTGGGAATTTTTCAAATCTGCAGAGGGAAAGCTTTTTCTTTCAATTTAGTCCTTAGCGTATTTTTGAAAAAATCCATTTTAAAACTACCTTCCAGCCATTGCATAGACAGATTCACCCCTTGTCCAAACCTTTTCTATACCAAAACACAATTTTTGCAAAACTTAACCTTAAAATTACAAAAATAATATATTTTGCAAAACTACCGTTTTGCATCAACAACCCATAATTTTGCCTATACCATCATACTATAAGTCACATACTCATAGAATAAAATCAAAACTTTGCCTAAAACATCACATGCTTTAGAAATAATAAAGATCAAAACAAAAATTACATAAATTCAAGTTTAAGGGTTTAAAACTTACCCAAATAGGAATTTTGTGCTTCAAGCCTTCCAAAGACTCCCTTGAAGCTCTTTCCTAAGCATTATTCATGCAAAAATCACATTCAATCAAATCCCTCCTTAACCCATGCAAACCCTAAGAAAACTTGAAAAAAGTTTAGGTTTTACCTTAGATATGAAGCAATCCTTTGACCTATACTTCTTGAATTAGGTTGGGGTCAATTTTTGCAAGGGTTTTGAGGTTGGAAAATATTTTTTTGAAGGCTCTCCAATGGCTGCCGGATGTTGAGGGGAGAAAATAAGAGTAAATTTGGCTTATTTCAAAATTAATACAAGCTTATCACAACTATGATGACTCATTAACAATTAATGGGCTTGCTAGATGGCAAATTATGATTGGGCCACTTTTTGTGATATGGTGGCCCAATAGAATTTTGTTGGGTGTCCACTTAGTGGCCCAAAAAATTTTACACTGTATAAATTTTCACCACTCAGTATTTTTTCTACACTGTCGTGATCAAATCAATGCAAACTCGTAACCTTAGACTATGTAAACTATTTTATGGGCCTTTAGTCTACTTTTGAAGGCCAAACGTAACATTTTTTATATATGTGTTTTCACTTAGCAGTATACTTTTACACTAGGTTGGGTTTCAGTGTACTCTATGTCTTACTCGTATTCTAAGTACTCATTCGTTTGTATCACAATTTTGCAATCAATTATGATACAAAATTAATTTTATGGATATTATTTACAAATTTTTGAGTAATTTAACTCATAAAATCTGTATTAAAAAATATCCATCATGACATCACATTCACAGTGTAATACTCAATTAGTACTGCTTATTTACATATTATCACAATTTTATAAAAAGTTACAATTTTAAGGGTAAATTTATTAATTAAACTCAATTAAATATTAGGTTTTATTAATAAACTTTTTTTTCTAGTCATTACACCTTAAACTTGGCAAGTTGCTCTTCAATGTGCAAATCTGTAGTAATCACCTTCTATTGATAAAATTGACATATAATTTGTATTTGAATAGTTGATTATTGACATAAATGGTTATTTTTATATATTTTAGACCCAAATTAATTTCTTAATCAAGTTTTCAACAAAATAAAAATTTTGAATTAACTTTAGTTTGAACATAAATTTGTGTTAATATTTATGTGAAAAAAACCCTTTATACTCTTAATTAACAACTTATATGAAAATCACATATCAATTTTAGTCAAACACTAAAATTGCTATCAATGGGATGATCTATTACAAATTTGTAAGTTTTTGGGCAACTTGTCTAAATTAAAATTTCAAAAGGCAAATTACAATTGTACGATAAGTTCAGAGGGCAACAATGCCAAATACTGAAAATCTACCTATTAAACTTATCAACATCCTGTAGTTCAACGCTTTTGGTGCTAAAAGTTTTTTCTTTCTTTTTTTTAGTCATTTAATTATTTATGATTTTTACCTAAAATTTAACTTAAAAAATTATTGAAAATTGATTGATAGTCTCAAAATTTTAAATACAAAATAATCGGGAGACCAAAAATTCTGAGCAATTAAAAAGGAACTAAACGGTGGTGGTAAGCATAGCCTAATGGTAAACCACATCTGACTCCATCATAAGATGAAGAGTTTGAATATCCCCACCTTAAGTTCAAAAAAAGGAAAGTTATGAATCAAGGAAGCCAAAGTAGAAGCCTTTGTTAAGCAAGTAAAAAGGTTTTTGGTACATTTACCTTTTAAACTTTAGGTTTTTGGTAATGTGATATTTCAATTTTTTTTTCATAGCAATTGAGTACCTGACTTTAGCTAAATAGGGATGTTTATGAAATCTGAGAATCTATTAGATTCGTCAAATCCAACCCAATATCAAGGTTTTGGATTTAATTGGGAAGAGTTTTGGATTGGTTCAAGATTGAGAAAATCCAATATGAAGGTTTTGGATTGGTTTAGGATTGAAAAAATCCAATATGAAGGTTTTTAATCGGGGATTACGGATTAAGAAATTCTCAATCCGTCTAATCCGTCAATTCGATACCTCATATATTTATATATTTCATAATTTTAATAATATATATTTAAATAAAACTTTTCCTTTTTATAGAAAAAATCTAGTCTTTTGCCAAGCAATTGTTATCATGCTATGTTTAAAAAGCCTAACTCAAGTTAGGATAAGGAAACTCTAAGAGAAATGACTGAAGTTAAATTGATTGAAAGAAAAATTCTTTGAAGTTTTAAGTACTGTTGATGAATGAACAATAGTTTATTTTGAGTTTTTTTAAGAATGTTTGATTTTAAGTTTTATCGAAGCTAGTTTATTTTAATGATTGGTTGTAACAAATTTAACTTTATTAAGCTATTTTATATTATGGATTGTTTATTTTAATGTTTGAGGTTGAGAAAATTGGCCTTCAATATTCTTATTTTAAAAGGTTATAACTTAATCTACAAGTCCAATCCGAATGTTTTGGGTCGGATTGTGGATTTATGGGGTGTTTGGAAGGGTGGTGGTAACCGTTGGTTAGAACCACTTTTATTGTAGCATGTGAGGGCTTTACACTATAGCAATTTTTTATTGTTACTATAACATGTGAGAGCTTTACACTGTTTATAACTGAAAAAGTAATGAGAACCATGATTCCCACCGTCCATCCAAACACAGGGTTAGATTTTTCTAATTAGAAGGTTTTAGGTCGAATTACAAATTGAGATTTTTTTAATCTGACGGTTTTGGATTAGATTATAGATTAACCATAAATTTGCAAAACCCTTTTCGGGAACACTTCTATAGCAAAGCATAATAATTATGCCCTTTATCAAAATTATTTGTTAAATTAAAATGAAAAATGATTACGTAAGACACAACAGCCTATTTAAAAGAGAAAAGGTTGAATTTCAAGTACTATAATGATTATAATATGCATACAAGCTAAAAAAAATCTTAAAAAAATCATCATCAATGACATATATATTTTTCTTTTTTCTTTTTTTAGTATTAAATTAAACAATTTGACTCTTTTTAGAAACAAATGAGGTATATAGATGTTTTAATTAGGTTACTATGTCTCATATAATCGTTTTTCATCTTAATTTTAAAAGAAGTTTGTATTATGACTTAATAACTACATTTTGTTAAGTTTAAGAATTTAATTGTGACTAAAAAACAAAATGTTATCCCAAGAATAACTACCCAAGAGGGGGTGAATTGGGTTTTCGAAACTTTTACAATTATTGGAAATTTTCTAAAGTAAAATGCTTAAGAAGTAAATATGAGAACGAGATAATAAGAGCACAATCAAGCAACAATTAAGCAGCAATAAAGTAAAGAGTAAGGAGAAGAAATGCAAACGCTATTTATAGTGGTTCGGCCAATATGCCTACGTCCACTGTCGCCAAGCTAAACTCCTTTGCTTGACCTCTTGCACTAATAGACCGTCTTTTCGGCACGATCACTCCTTTATACAACCGGTGACTTGCTCAACCCGAGGCTCACCACACCTTCTTACAAAGTGACAATTTTTCCGGAGATTGTCTAACTAAGAATTCCCCAAATTTACAAGGCTTTGGAAACCAACAATGAAAATATTGTAGTTGTAATTTTGGTACGCTCACAAGATATACACTCCAAAACAGAAAGAGATGAAAATACAGATATAGTGTGTGTTTAGAGGTGTGAGTAATTCTCAATTAGAGTATGAAACAATTTTGGCTCAAGAGAAAGTGTGTGTAATGAATGCTTGAGAAGAACAATGTAGAATAATGTCAAATTTCACTTCAATTCCTTCATCATTTATTGCACATTGAATGGATAGGTATATATAGCCTCCTAGTGCTTAGAAACATCTGAATAAATCAATTTTGAGTCAAACTAGCCGTTACAAATGAATCTCCAACGGTCAGGAAACTAGCCGTTACAGATAGTTCGGCAGGCCGGAAGTAAAGATCGGCAGGCCGAAGAATGAGGCGCTAAAATCAATTTCTCAACGATCACCAGATCGGCAGGCCGGTCCACAGTTTGGCAGGCCGAACTTTGAACCATCGGCAGGCCGAAAGTTGAGTTCGGCAGGCCGCGAAAAGCTTCTGCAAAAACGGGTTTTGAAAACCCTCAGATCGGCAGGCCGAAGCAGGGAGTTCGGTAGGCCGATCTCCATAACTTCGGCAGGCCGGCAGAGCCTTTGCAGCGAGGGGTTGAAAAAATCCCTAGATCGGCAGGCCGAAGTAGGATTTTCGACAGGCCGACCAAATTTGGTCAGCAGGCCGATCTGCCTGAGGCCAAAAAGCCTTTGTGACCTGATTTTGAAACCTGTTTTATATCAACATATTTAAGCACTTCTAAAACAGTTTAAATCATAATTTTCACATGCAATATGAAATCAAAAATAACATTAAATGCAAGTATGCAATGTGAGTGTGTGCTCTTAAGCTTTCTTTTGATCATTCAATTTGAGAATTGTTCACTTACAATTCTAGGGTATAGAATAAAACTTGTAATCTTCAAGTCCTTGTGAGTTCCCTTTCAAAAGACTTTTTCCACAAGCTTTCTTGAACTGTCTTCACTTGATATCTTGAAAAGTAAGCTTAGAGACACTCAAGATAATTATTTATTTAAAAGAATATTTTGCACATATAATAAAAATTGTATTTGTTATCATCAAAATAGCTTTGTGAAACCTTGGAGCCAACAATCTCCCCCTTTTTGATGATGACAAAACAATTTTTGATTGATTTTAAAAAATTGCAATAGCTCCCCCTTAATATGTGCAGGAACACAAAAAAATTTGGAAGAGCTCCCCCTGAAAAATATGCTTTTCCTTTACATCAAATTTCATTACAAATGTCAAGAAACCAATAAAGGATTAAAGAAAATATATCACAAGTACCACCAACCTTATATCTCCACAATCATCAAACAATCTCCACATTAAACAATCTCCAAATGAAATATAGCATAATCGTCATAATCATTAGACATAATCAAGAACCACCATCCTTATCGCTCCATAATCAAAAATATGATCATCATAATCATTAGACATAATCAAGAACCACCATCCTTATCGCTCCACAATAAAAAAAACATGCATATTCTCCCCCTTTTTGTCATCAACAAAACGAAGAAAACAAAATATAGGCAATTGATATAAAAGAAGAAAATAATCAAAATAGTAATTAATTTACAAGTAGAGTTCATAAAATTTTCAAAGTCAAAAGAATGATCAAGCATGATAAGGGATTTTATGGTTGGCTTGATGATCCTCTGCCAAAGTGCATTTGACGAAGAAGATTGAGAATCTCTTGTTAACCGGCTTGCAGATTTGCAATGTCGGCCCCCATCTTTTGCTGCTGCTCAAAGAGGAGCTGTTGATGCGAGTAAAGCCTTTGAAGAGTGATAGGCTCTTCGTCGTCATCTCGGCCACCTTGAGCTTCAATGTTGGCTATCTCTTCTTCTTCTTCTGCTTGAGCACCTGGAGGAACGACTCGCCCACCAGCTGGCATCCATTGCCCGTGAACTTCCTCAAATCCCATTTTGCTAATGGTTAGGACACCAAAAGCATTATGGGGTTTATAGAGAGCCACGTCCTTCTCATCAGCAGTTTGTACATTAAATGAATAGAAAATTTTAGAAAGAAGCATTCCATATGGCAGTCCGGCACTTTTCTTTCCTTCAGCGACACCAATCATCCGTCGCACCAACAAGAGGGGTAAGTTTATTTTGGTACCACTAAGAAGACAATAAATAAGGTGGAGGTCAATAAACTGGACTTCGTCCTTATGGCCAGCTCTAGGTAAGATGTTGGTAGTAATAAGCCTATGAAGAATTCGACTCCTAGGAGGTAAAGATGCTGCATTGATTTTCCTAGGTAGGCTACCATCATCATTTTCAAAAATAACCTTAGCCATAGGTTCTTTATCAAACATCCAAGTCTTGACTCCATAAATATCTACACCTTCTAGTGGCATATCAAGGATTTCCCCTATTACAGTTGGGTTTAACTCTATGTGTCTCTGTTTCAAAGTCACCTCAATTTCAAGGGGATCATATGATGCTCTAAGATTGGCATAAAACCCTTTAACAAGCCTAGGATATGTATTTTCCTTCAAAAGCATAATGTTTTTCCATCCTAGTCTATCAAACAATGGTTCTATACCAAAGCTAGCAAAATCCTCAAAACAAACATACTTTCCATCAATAATTTTCCTAGAGGAGAAAAATTTAACATAATTTTCGTTTGAAAATTCCTCTAAGGTTACCTCTTTGTGGGTTTCCTTGTGAGCGACAGATTTGGTGCACTTGAAAGGACGAGAACCTGAAGCCATTTGGAAATGCCAGAGGAAGAGCTCAAACACAAGCAGGGAACAGCGGGTTTTGAGGGAAAGAGGAGAATCTTGAAAGAAAAGTGTAAGAACACACGGGAAATTCAAGAAAAAGTGAGGGAGAACGATGAAAGTCCACAAAATTGATGAAAAATGCAAGAAAATCGATGAACGATAGAGTGGGTGATGATTTTCGCACTTGAGATTGGAAAGAGGCGGCCGAGGAAAGCAAGAAAATGAAGATGAATGAGGGTTTGCTCGAGTTCGAGGTTTATATATCCCGACAAATCGGCAGGCCGAACTTTAAGTTCGGTAGGCCGAACTTAGTAAAATCGGCAGGCCGATTCTGAATGGTCTGCAGGCCGATTGCTGCAGTCGAGCAATTACCAGAAAATGCAGAAAAATGATGTTATGTCCAATTTAAAAACACAAACTTATTTCAAAATGATGTGCAAACATATGTAAACATAAATTAAGCATAAAAACATAGTAAAACACTGAATCAACCATTGAGTTCATCAAGATAAGCATTAAGTACATCAATGATCAAGCAAATGCAATTCAAAAGGATCAATGATTCCAAGTCCTCTTCTAAGATGTGAAAAACGTTCTAGTGCAAGAGGTTTAGTGAAAATATCTGCTAGTTGGTCATTTGTGCTAATGAATTCCAATGTGATATCCCCTCGTTGAACATGGTCACGTAAAAAATGATGTCTAATCTCTATATGCTTTATGCGTGAATGTAAAATCAGATTCTTTGACAAATTGATTGCACTAGTATTGTCACATAAAATGGAAACATGATCATAGCATAGACCTAAATCCTTTAGCGTTTGCATCATCCAAAGGACTTGTGCACAACAACTAGCTGCCGATATGTATTCCGCTTCCGCGGTAGAAAGTGCCACCGTGGCTTGTTTCTTGCTAAACCATGAAACTAAGGCAAAACCTAGAAAGTGACAAGTACCACTTGTGCTTTTCCTATCAATTGTGCAACCGGCCCAATCGGCATCGAAATAACTTAGCAAGTCTATGTGTGTGCCTTTGGGATACCACAATCCTAGGTTCTTAGTACCACTCAAATATCTAAAAATACGTTTAACAGCACTAAAATGAGATTCCTTAGGATTTGATTGAAATCTTGCACAAACTCCTACACTAAACATAATGTCGGGTATACTAGCAGTCAAGTATAGCAAGGATCCGATCATACCTCTATATTTTGTAATGTCCACCGCCTTGCCATGTTCATCTTTGTCAAGCTTGATTGAAGAGCTCATAGGAGTTGGCATTGGCTTAAGATCATCCATTTCAAATCGTTTGAGTAGATCCTTAACATATTTGGCTTGATTTATGAAAATTCCTTCCTTTGTTTGCTTGATTTGAAGTCCAAGGAAGAAGTTTAATTCTCCCATCATGCTCATCTCAAATTCACTGTGCATACACTTAGAAAATTCTTCACATCGAGTGTGGTTAGTAGCACCAAAAATAATATCATCAACATATATTTGAACAATAACTAGATCTTCACCTTTATTTTTGATAAAGAGAGTAGTATCCGCTTTTCCAACACAAAAATCGTTTTTAATCAAAAATTTACTTAGTCTTTCATTCCAAGCTCTAGGAGCTTGCTTTAGACCATATAAAGCTTTCTTTAGTTTGAAGACATGATCCGGATACTTATGATTTTGAAAACCGGGAGGTTGAGCAACAAAAACTTCTTCTAAGATGTATCTATTCAAGAATGCACTTTTGACATCCATTTGATAAAGAGTAAAACCCTTGTAGCATGCAAAAGCAAGTAACATTCTAATGGATTCTAGACGAGCAACCGGTGCAAAAGTTTCTTCAAAATCAATACCTTCTTGTTGATTGAAACCTTGGACCACTAGTCTAGCCTTGTTTCTCACAACATGACCTTGCTCATCCTTTTTATTTCTAAATACCCATTTAGTTCCAATTACAGATTGAGAACTAGACTTAGGAACAAGTTCCCAAACATCATTTCTTTCAAATTGATTTAGCTCTTCTTGCATTGCTAAAATCCAAAACTCATCATTTTCGGCTTCTTCAAAACTTTTTGGTTCAATTTGAGATAGAAAAGCTAAATTGTTGCAAAAATTTCTAAAAGATGCTCTAGTTCTCACCCCATGGTTGGACTATCATGAGTAATAATGTCGGTTTGAGGGTGATACCTCCATTCCTTTGGAAAAGATTGTGAAGTACCTTCTTCTTTAGGAGTTTCTTCTAGTTGTTCATCATCCTTTGGTGAAGCTTGAATGAAGTCATCCTTTGTATCCTTTGCATTGTTTTTGATTTCTAGATTCTTCATTTGATTCTCCAAACCTAGATCATCATCATCTTCTCTTCTTTCCATAGAAGCATTAGTTTCATCAAAAACAACATGCATGGATTCTTCAACCACAAGAGTTCTTTTGTTAAACACTCTATAAGCTTTGCTAGAGGTAGAATAACCGAGAAAGATACCAACATCGGATTTTGAATCAAACTTTCCCAAATTGTCTTTGGTGTTTAAGATAAAACATTTGCAACCAAAAACCTTAAAATAGCCGATATTGGGTTTTCTACCCTTCCAAAGCTCATATGGAGTTTTGTTCATTTTTGGTCTAATAAGAACTCTATTGATCACATAGCAAGAAGTATTAACGGCCTCGGCCCAAAAATATTTTGGTAAATTATTTTCATTTAGCATAGTCCTAGCCATTTCTTGCAAAGCTCTATTTTTCCTTTCAACAACCCCATTTTGTTGTGGTGTTCTAGGTGCCGAAAAAGTATGTTCATAGCCTTTCTCATTGCAAAACAACTCAAAGGCATCACTATCGAACTCGCCTCCATGATCACTTCTAATGGAGGTGATCATGTAGCCTTGTTCATTTTGAACTCTTTTGCAAAAATATGAAAACATTTGTAAAGCATCATTTTTATTTGTTAAAAACAAAACCCATGTAAATCTTGAAAAATCATCAACTATAACAAAAGCAAACCTTTTACCACCTAGACTTGTGGTCCTAGAAGGGCCAAAAAGATCAATGTGCAAAAGTTGCAAGGGTTTAGTGGTAGCAATTTCGGAAATGGATTTAAAAGAAATTTTGACTTGCTTTCCGAATTGGCATGCATCACACACTTTGTCTTTTTCGAAACTTAGTTTTGGTAAACCTCTAACAATATCATTTTTGGAAATTTGTGAAATCAAATGCATGCTTGCATGGCCAAGTCTTCTATGCCATAGCCATGATTCATCATTTAAAACCGAAAAACAGTGGTTTTGATTTGAATGCTTTTCAATATCAATTGTATAAACATTATTGTGACGATCACCTATAAACACCACTTCACCATTGCAAACATTCTCAATCAAACATCTAGAAGACTCAAAGATAATCTTATAACCCTTATCACACAATTGACTAATGCTAAGCAAATTGTGTTTCAAATTATCAACCAAATATACATTCTCAATTAAGGTAGAGGAATTGTTACCAATATCACCTATACCAAGGATTCTTCCTTTTGCATTGTCTCCAAAGGTAACACTTCCACCTTTCTTCTTAACAAAATTGGAGAAGAGTGATAAGTCCCCCGTCATATGTTTTGAGCAACCGCTATCTAGGAACCATCTTGCTTTCTCCTTGTTTGGTACCTACAATAAAGATTTAAGTTTTGATTCTCGGTACCCACATGACCTTGGGTCCATCATTGTTAGTGCTCTAGCCTTTTGGAACCCACTTGTATTTAATTCCAAAGTAGGCATTTTTCTTAATTGGACAAGCAAAGGATGTGTGCCCATCTTTATTGCAATATGTACACACATATTTTGGACTTGTTGATGCCTTGACAAAGTAATTTTTAAAATACTTTTCATCAATATGTGGTTTATATCCTAAACCACCTTTGTTAAATACGCATCTTTGTTCTCCAAGCATTAGTTCAAAATTTTTCTTTCCATTCGTGAAATTTAAAATGGTCTTTGTCAAATCATCAACCTTTTCCTTTAGGAATGCATTTTCAATAACCAAGGAATCATGCTTGTTTTTCTCAACTTTCAAACTCTCTATCTCTTCTAAAAGCATAGAAATTTTCTTGTTGAGAGAAGAGTTTTTGAGAACCAACTTTTCATAATCATCATGCAAATTATTGAAAGCATTTCTCAATTCATCAATTTCAATTTCATTATCGCTATTGGATGAGTAGGAACTACTTACCTCATTGTCGTCATCTATCGCCATGAAACACATGTTGGCGACTTCTCTTGGTGCATCATCGTCGGAGTCCTCGGATTCTAGCTCATCCCATGTAGCTTGTAATGCATTCTTTGACTCCTTTTTGCCTATTTTTTTTCTTAAAGGACAATCCGGTCTTATATGACCTGGTTTCTTACAATCAAAACAAATAATATCATCTTTAGTTTTCTCACCTCGATCAATCTTCTTTTTCATACCTTTTCCACGATTGACCTTACGACGGAACTTTTTGTATCGTTTGGCAATCATTGCCAATTCTTCAAGGTCCTTTGAATTTAGGCCATCTTCCTCTTCCTCTTCCTCCTCTTCATCATCATCGGTGACGGAGGCTTTTAGTGCAATCCCTTTCTTTCTTTTGTCGTCTTCTTCTTCTCGTTGGTTTTGTTTCCTTGTAATCTCATGTGTCATGAGTGATCCTATCAATTCTTCAATAGGCAATGTTGATAGGTCCTTGGCTTCTTCTAGTGTAGTCCTCTTCACATGCCAAGAAGGTGGTAGTGATCGCACAAGTTTTCTCACCAATTCGCTTGTGGTGAAGTTCCTACCAAGGGATTTCAAACCGTTAACGATATCAGTAAAACGAGTGTACATTTTAGTAATAGATTCATGTTCTTTCATTTTAAACATTTCATAATCATGAAGAAGAAAGTTAATTTTAGTCTCCTTGACTTGGTTCGTTCCTTCATGAACCACTTCAAGAGTATGCCAAATTTCTTGTGCCGTGGTGCAAGATGTGATTCTATTGAACTCATTTCTATCAAGGGCACAATAAAAAGTATTTATTGCTTTAACATTTAAAGAAATTTTCTTTTTATCCTCCTCGGTATACTCTTTACGATCTTTAGGAACTAGACCATTTTCTACCTCTTTCATAGGTCGAAAAGGACCATTTTCAACCACATCCCAAAGATCAAAATCAATCAATTGAAAATAAATGGACATTCTAGCTTTCCAATAATTATAGTCGGTGCCATTGAAAAACGGAGGTCTATGTGTGGATTGACCTTCTACACATTGGGTAGCCATGCTCAAGATTGTAAAATCTTTTTGAAAAGTTTAAACGAGCTTCCGGCTCTGATACCAATTGTTATCCCAAGAATAACCACCCAAGAGGGGGGGTGAATTGGGTTTTTGAAACTTTTACAGTTATTGGAAATTTTCTAAAGTAAAATGCTGAAGAAGTAAATATGAGAACGAGATAATAAGAGCACAATCAAGCAGCAATAAAGTAAAGAGTAAGGAGAAGAAATGCAAACGTTATTTATAGTGGTTCGGCCAATATGCCTACGTCCACTGTCGCCAAGCTAAACTCCTTTGCTTGACCTCTTGCACTAATAGAACGTCTTTTCGGCACGATCACTCCTTTATACAACCGGTGACTTGCTCAACCCGAGGCTCACCACACCTTCTTACAAAGTGACAATTTTCCCAGAGATTGTCTAACCAAGAATTCCCCAAATTTACAAGGCTTTGGAAACCAACAATGAAAATAATGTAGTTGTAATTTTGGTACACTCACAAGATATACACTCCAAAACAGAAAGAGATGAAAATACAGATATAGTGTGTGTTTGGAGGTGTGAGTAATTCTCAATTAGAGTATGAAACAATTTTGGCTCAAGAGAAAGTGTGTGTAATGAATGCTTGAAAAGAACAATGTAGAATAATGTCAAATTTCACTTCAATTCCTTCATCATTTATTGCACATTGAATGGATAGGTATATATAGCCTCCTAGTGCTTAGAAACATCTGAATAAATCAATTTTGAGTCAAACTAGCCGTTACAAATGGATCTCCAACGGTCAGGAAACTAGCCGTTACAGATAGTTCGGTAGGCCGGAAGTAAAGATCGGTAGGCCAAAGAATGAGGCGCTAAAATCAATTTCTCAACGGTCACCAGATCGGCAGGCCGGTTCACAGTTCGGCAGGCCGATCTTTGAACCATCGGCAGGCCGGAAGTTGAGTTCGGCAGGCCGCTAAAGCTTCTGCAAAAACGGGTTTTGAAAACCCTCAGATCGGCAGGCCGAAGCAGGGAGTTCGGCAGGCCGATCTCCATAACTTCGGCAGGCTGAAGATGCCTTGGCAGGCCGGCAGAGCCTTTGCAGCGAGGGGTTGAAAAAATCCCTAGATCGGCAGGCCGAAGCAGGATTTTCGACAGGCCGACCAAATTTGGTCAGCAGGCCGATCTGCCTGAGGCTAAAAAGCCTTTGTGACCTGATTTTGAAACCTGTTTTATATCAACATATTTAAGCACTTCTAAAACAATTTAAATCATAATTTTCACATGCAATATGAAATCAAAAATAACATTAAATGCAAGTATGCAATGTGAGTGTGTGCTCTTGAGCTTTCTTTTGATCATTCAATTTGAGAATTGCTCACTTACAATTCTAGACTATAGAATAAAACTTGTAATCTTCAAGTCCTTGTGAGTTCCCTTTCAAAAGACTTTTTTCACAAGCTTTCTTGAACTGTCTTCACTTGATATCTTAAAAAGTAAGCTTAGAGACACTCAAGATAATTATTTATTTAAAAGAATATTTTACACATATAATAAAAATTGTATTTGTTATCATCAAAATAGCTTTGTGAAACCTTGGAGCCAACACAAAAAAGGTTTGAGAACCACATTGCAAAAATGGAAAAAAGTTTAAGGGATAAATGTATCAAAAATTCAAAAATGCACAATAAATTTCAAAACAAAAACATGTTTAGGCGGTTTGAGGATCTAGTTTAAAATAAGAGTTTCAGCAAAAGAAAAATTATTTTCATTTGCATGAGGTTCTAATTTTGCTACTCATAAAATTATGAGTCTAAGTTTAAAAAATACACTTTACATATTAAATTGTGGTCTATAATTTTATAAATAGTAGGATTATAACGCGAAAGGGTTAACTAGGTTGCTCTCATTTAAAGAAACGACATAAAGCATTAGCAATGACGACAAAGACTTGTCGGTTTTAGTGTCTCATTTTCGACCCTTTTCCGCTCACCCATTAAAAAAAGAAAAAGAAAGGAAAAAAAAGAAAAAAACCATTGTTCCTTAAGCTTGCAGGGAATCTTAATTGGAATATGGCCATAGATGCTGTTGAATCTCCTTCTCTATCCCATTCCAGGTTCTTTTCTTTCTTAATTTCCCAACTCCTTTATTTTTCATTCCAAACCTTCTTTTCCTTTTTTTTATTTTTTAAATTCATATGATTTATATAAAAAAAATTCATGCTTCCTTGCAGTCAACAACGCCACTTCTATGTTGCCGTCGACAGGCTCCAATATAAGATGGTCCACAATTTTCAATTTCCCATTCACAATTTTCTTTGTTTGTAAATTTTTATATGTTTTTTTATCTAATTATTATTATTTTAAAAAAAAAATTAAAAGGGTGTGTGGATTTTGCAGGTGACGTTGCTGGACTTGCTGGGCATGGCGGGTCACCGTCCGGGCCTTCCAATGGTGGTCACGTGCAGCTCACGTGACGAGCTTGACGCTGTCTGCTCCGCGGTCTCCAGTCTTCCCTTCATCTCTTTGTCCTCTTTGGTATTTTTTTTGCTTTCTTTTATAAAACTTCACAAAATCAGTTTTTTTTTTTATTATTTTTTTAAAATCGTAAATCGGTTTGGTTTCTTCACAATAGATTCAGACCCATTTGACACTCAATTTATTAGGACTGTTTTATTGTGGTTTAATGATGGAAAACCCTTTGGTCTTTTAATCAGGAAATTGGGATTTAATAGGCTAAAAATTTTGTATCGGGCTGATTCATTTCTTTATGGGTAATTACACAATTTTTTCATGGGTATTGACATTAAAAAGCTTTTTATATTTGGAGTGTCAAAAGTTTGACTTTTTGTGCCCATGGTCAACAAATACATTTTGAACATAAACTACTGTAGCAATTTAAATTCTGGAGAGAAAACACTCGAGTGACCTCAGTTTAACATGGCTTTCTTTTGGGGGCCAAACTGGGTTCCCAAACAAGTTAAACATTTTTGTGAATGGCATTACTCTGAGCTTGTTACCGTTGTCTACCAAATTGAATACTAGGCATTTGTAATTGACTCGATTGGTCTTTTTTTTTTTTCCTTTGATGGTTGATTCTAATATGATGAATTTTGAACTCTATTAGCAAGTAGTAATTTTCTTCAAGTCCTATTCACCGGTACCCTACATTTAGCACCAGTTTGTGTTCTAATTCACATGCATTTTTTGAACTTTTGTTATGCCAGTACAGCGACCTTGCAGAAGCAGATCGTGCGTCGGTTTTAGAGAAATTCAGGCAAGCAACAATGAGGTGGAATGAAAAAGTTAGTGCAGAACCAGGAGAGAATAGTGATACTGTGAAAGATGAACAGAAATCTCATATGATTGTCGTAACAGATGCATGCCTTCCTCTTCTTTCTTACGGGGAGTTGCCTCTTGCTGCTCATGTTCTAATAAATTATGAGTTACCAACAAAGAAGGTAGAGATCTTTTACTTCCTTTATGACTTGTGTGTGCTAATATTGCTCGTGTTCATGTCTCTACTTGCGGGTTCTACTCTTTTGCATCCGATCTTTTATCATTTCCTGGCACAAGTTTTCAACAAGTATGTTTAACGCTCAATGACCACGTAGACCAACTTTGCCTTCGCGATCTATAAAAACACATTTGGCATCATGTGAAAAAAGGTTAAGCCTTTTAACTTCTCATGAGCAGCCGAAAAATGTAGACAAAGCTCATTTGCGGTTTATTCTTTTGTAATTTATCTTTGGTTGCAAGGATTACACTGCTTATTCAGTGTCTGCTTTTATAATTCAACTGTTTATTGAATTGTGTTAAATCTTGTGAAAACTTTAGAGCGTTGCATGATTTTCCTCCTCAGGATCTCTTTCAAGAACTTTGGAATTTTTTTTACTACGTTATATTTTTTCACAATCTGCTTATGGAACAAGCCTCTGCACTCAGCACACGAAGGGGAAACCATATTTTTACGTCGTTCCTGACTAGTTTTTACATCCACAAGCCTCTGGGTCTTCTTGACCTACTTCTAGGTACTGGCCACTCTCAAAGCCACTTCTCTCTGTTAGTCTGTCCATCTCCCCGACCCCTTCTCCGGAGATGTAGGTTCTCCAAACGATTCCCAACTGTTTGACAGATCCTCAGAGCCTCCTTCACCACACCTGCTCATACCCCTTCCTTGGAATCCAACTGCCTTATTTCCCCACTTGGCTTTGATTTAACTTTAACTCTTCCACCTACAAAATTTTTATGCATCTTAAGAATTCTCTTTCTTCACCTTGCCTAGTAGTAGCATTTGAGCTCGTACATAAGTACCATTCACCCAACTTCAATGTTGTTGGGCTGTCAATTATGTAGTTTGAGAGTTGCTTGTCGCTTCGACGACTTAATTAGGCACCAACGGTGTAGCAGTCAACATGTTTATAGCTTCTCTTCTATCTCTCTTTTGTGCTCATTTACTTGCTTCCTTTCACATCATTGCTTAAGCAGGAAACATACACAAGACGCATGTTGACTTGTTTGGCCTCAGGTTCTTCCTCTAATGCTTTGTTCCATTACCAATTGCAGATTGTATGTGATTTTGCGGCTTCATAATAACTTTGTGCAAAATATGCAGATGGCTTTGTAATCAACATAGTTGTTGGGGGTGAGGTAGTAACGCTCAAAAGCCTTGAAGAAAGTAGCAATCTTGTCATAGCTGAGATGCCAATAAATGTAAGTTTGTTTGCTCTTTTTTTATTTTTTGGTCCTTAATATCATAGCATGATGGAAATGCATTCGACTAATTGCCGATGAGAGCGAAAAACTAGTTTTCTTGTCAGAAAAATAATTATTCTGCTCCGTTAGTGAATGAGCTGTTGTTTATCATTTTGCAGATTTATGAGATACTCTGAAGAAAACTGATCCTTGAACAAGCCGGATGACCTTTTTTTATTTGGATAAACTGATTTTGTAGGGGAAGGGAAAAAGGGAACTTGAGACAGAGAAGCTCCAATTCTTTGGTTGATTTTAGAAATGTTATGTTTGAAAAAATATATATATTCTGTAGAAAATGAAGGGGTAAATGGGGATGACCTTCATTGCAATTATAGGGAAAAAATGAAGACAAACAAAAAAACTATTATATTGAATTGGACGGTTTGGTTTAATTGGTTTAGGCTTAAGATTATAATCGTTTTGATACTTGACAAACAGGCTAACTTTTTCATAATGTGAACTTGTTAACTCGATCATACATTCAAATGTTATACAAACTAGACGATCTTCAAAAGCTTTGGCATAAATTTGCGTTTTTGGATCAAGCTGGAGTAGTCTACTTCGGTGGTGTTCATATGTGGTGTTCTCTGGTGGCTCAAGATCCTTGCTGGGGTGGTTCTTCAAAAAGCAGAAGTCTGTGGCGATGAGGTCCCAAATCTGGCGGTTGCTCATGGTTACAACATTATAGACCTATCGCATACAGAAAATGTACCACAGGGATATGTTGGAAGTAGGGATTTCTCAAGCCACAGCACCATATCCCAGTGGGAATACACATGGTATCCCACCGGGATATATTTACGAACGGTTTAGTTTTTCCAGGTCACAACAAGATATTCAAGCAGTATACATACAAACTCCTAACGGGATGTGTTTTCCGAATGGTAAGAGAATCCCAAGCTTGACCTCCTTTAGACACGACATAATTCCGTTGAAACAAAGCCCTGACTACTCGTCTATATGCGATCTCTGGCAGGCGTGGCTATGCGTCGGAGATGGAGATAACATCGCCTTTTTTTTTTTTGGTTTTTTTAAACGTGGCATTATGCGCTTATCCCTTAAAGGCACACTTTACTTTTTACTTTTTTTTTTTTTAGCGTACTCTCAGCCATTTTGAAATCTACTTTAAATAACTAATAAAAATGGTGTTAGGAAAATTTATTAGAGAAATTTATTAGAGAAATATGAAAATTTCATACGTGCATGTTTAGTTGGTTTGTCTGGTTTCAAGACACCAAATTGGTAGCCAAACCGACCACAAAAAAAGTGGCTAGAATCAAGTAGAACAGATATATAATTTCAAACTATTATATGATGTTTGGGAAGTGTGATTTGAACTAATTTTAGTTAAAAATACTATAGCGTGTGAGAGCGTTATATTATAGCTCATTTTTTCTTAAAACTATACATATAAGAGTTTTACATTATAGCAACCAATGGTTTTAATTGAAGTTGAGATCTGCCAAACACACTGTTAATGGTTTGGTTTAGTTTAATGTGATATAGATTAGCAGGTTTCCATTATTTGTTGGATTTTTTTCCTCCTAATTAGGCTTGTCTGTAATTTTAATGATAATAAGCAAAATAGGGCAAGTTTTAAGCTATTAGGTTAGTTTTATTCGTTGGTTTAAAATATATAGTTTAAATTTTTCTTATTTGAAATATGTGATTGAAATGTAATTCAAAAAAATAGATTCGGAATACTTAAAAAGATGGGAGTGGTAAATTCGAAGTTAGTTGCATCGCATCATGTGTTCAAAATGAGTGGTATTCTACCATCGAGGCCTGTGGTGTAGTAGTTAAGAGACATTAGTCATGGCTTCCCCATGCTCCCAACACAGGTTCAATTTTTGTATGACTCACTTGTGCCTTGGTTACCATAGGTATACCAGGGGCTGAAATTGGGTGTTGAGCCCTATATTGTGAACACTAAGGACCTTTATGACTTCTTCTTCAAGCTGTTGTGTGTGTGGGCACAACTCAGTAGAACTTTACCGTAGCTATTCTCCTTCCAACTGGACTATATGCTAGAGGAACTATGAACACTAAAGAGGAGTGATCAAAGTTCATCTCTCTAAAAGTTGCACTATATAGCAGTCTTAGAATAAATGAGGATCCAAGGCCTCTATTTATAGAACAGGTTGGAGGAGGCATTGGGAGCTGATAGACATATATTTTTGAAGCTCCAATAAAAACTAATAAACTAATATTTGATTAATTATCTATTTAATTATTAACTTTGGTGTCACTTTACAAAAGACCGAAGGCTGCACTCTTGATAATATATCATATTAGGAGATTTTATAGATTAGTCTTGTCCATAACCTCTCATACATATATGTATCCCTATAGGTTATTCATAATTGGATGAAGAACTTAGTTCCATTTTACCTTTTGATTATTTTATCTCAAAGTTTCATTATTTCACTTATTTGAAAAATTCCATTTACAACAAATACAAATAGAAAATCATCTAGTTACTATATATATCTAGATGACTAAGGTCTTGTTTTTTTCCAAATTCCCGAATAATGCATTTGGAAGGATAACATTAAGTATATGTTAGAGAGTTATGGATTCTGTGTCTATGGATTATGTTCCCATCGATATTATTGGTTATATCTCTAACATACCGACAATGAAACCTTCGATAATTGAAACTCCTGCCTTTGGCATATCAAAAGATACAAGTTACAAACATGGAGTCATAAATCTGCTTCAGAATTAAGATTACACATAGATGATTGTCAAAGTGAATTGATTTAGTACACATAATTTGTTAGAATAAAATTGTGATGAAAACCATCATCACCCAGGATCGTTCATGTCAAATCATCAAGAATATTAATTAGATGCGGAAGCTAACCTGAATCCATAGATTGAATGTGATTCTTGAGTCTTTTGGTTGAAGATCTTCCAAGTCTGGTACGTAAATCCTCCCTATCAGAATGCTCTGTAATTTCTCTGTAGATGGGTAACAGAAAAAATAATGTACGTATTGACTTGGGGACCACAACCCCTTTATATAATTGCTAAACCCTAGCAATTATCCTTAATTACCAATTTAGCCCATCATAAAATTAGTAATTTCCCTTTTGGTCTCTATACATAGGAGGCCCACACTTAATGATGCATTAAAAGCCCAAAACCTAAATTAATCACTTTTAATTGGGCAACCTTATTGATAGCATTTAATTCACATTTATTTAATATATTGGCCCATAATTGGATTTTGATCCAACAATCTCCCACTTGAGCTATATATGAAACTTTATAAATGTGAATTATACCTTATGAGCTCATAAATTTTGCTATCAAAACCTTATGCACCTCAACAATCTTATCCATTAACCATATCAATATAGGACCAAAGCGACCTTCGTTACATATGTCGTAACTAGACCCATCAATGATCACATATACCAATACAACTAATAACAAGATCAAGCATGGATGTGTAGCATGAAAATTTCATGCAATGTGATCTTAACATGCCTATTTCCAACTGGTCCACCTAAAAACTTTAGTGAGATCAAACCATACCAAAATCAGAGTGTGAATAAACTGAAAACTTTATTTCTGCAAAAAATAACCTCAAATATCCATAAACCGAAATAACCGAAAAATGTCTATATCATAAGAGCATTTAAAATTACAAACTCCCACTAAAACTAAATATCCTGAAATGATATGACACCCATACGAGCAGTGTGCTCATGAAACATTTTGGGTGGCAATCCTTTAGTAAGCGGATCCGCAATCATGGAGTTTGTGCCGATGTGCTCTATAGACAACTATCCATTCTGAACTCTTTCTTTCACAACTAGGAACTTGATCTCTATATGCTTTGACTTCGTCGAGCTCCTGTTGTTGTTGGAATACAAAACTGCTGACTTATTGTCACAAAATATCTTGAGTGGTCTTTGAATACTATCCACTATACGCAGCCCTGTGACAAAATTCCGCAGCCATATTCCATGATTGGACGCCTCATAACATGCTATGAACTCTGCCGCCATTGTAGAAGATGCTATAAGAGACTGTTTAGCACTCTTCCAAGAGACAGCACCTTCAGCCAGAAGGTAGACATAGCCCGATGTAGATTTCATACTATCTTGGCATCCAGCAAAATCGGAGTCAGTATACCCAATGATCTCAAGCTGTTCTGACCTCCGATACGTGAGCATGTAATCCTTTGTTCTCTGAAAATACCTCAAGACTCGTTTGGCTGCTACCCAGTGATCCTTTCTAGGATTGCTTAAGTACCTGCCCAACATCCCTGTAACGTACGCAATATCTGGACACGTACAAACCTGAGCATACATTAGACTCCCTGCTATTGACGCATAAGGAATCTTCTGCATTTCCTTAACCTCAAAATCATTCTTAGGGCACTGATTGAGACTAAACTTGTCTCCCTTAGCCACAGGGGTATCACCTGGTTTACAATCCTGCATGCCATATCTCTTAAGAATCTTTTCAATATAGCCCTTTTGTGATAATCCTAAAGTACCCCGAGAGCGATCTCGGTGTATCTGTATACCCAACACAAAAGAGGCGTCACCAAGATCCTTCATCTCAAATTTCTTTGATAGAAATCTCTTGGTTTCGTGCAACAAGCCTATATCGTTGCTGGCAAGCAAAATTTCATCGACATATAAAACCAGGAAAATATGCTTACTCCCACTAAACTTATGGTATATACAATCATCAACCAAATTCATCTCAAAACCGAACGAGATGATAACCTTATCTAATACCATTGACGAGAAGCTTGCTTGAGCCCATAGATAGATTTCTTTAATTTGTAAACCATCTTCTTTACATCTCCTGACACAAAGTTTTTCGGTTGCACCATATAGATTGTTTCATCAATGTCACCATTGAGGAATGCAGTCTTAACATCCATCTGATAAAGCTCAAGATCAAAATGTGCCACTAATGCCATTATAATCCTAAAAGAGTCTTTCGAAGAAACCGGAGAGAAATTCTCTTTATAATCAATACCTTCTTTCTGTGTAAAGCCTTTAGCGACAAGACGAGCCTTATACCTCTCCACATTGCCTTTCGAATCCCTTTTGGTCTTAAGTATCCATTTGCAACCAACGGGTTTCGCACCTTCAGGCAATGGGACAAGATCCCAAACGTCATTGTCTTTCATAGAATTTATCTCTTCATTCATGGCATCAATCCACTCTTGAGATCTAGAACTTTCCATGGCTTGACGGAAGTTGATTGGATCATCTTCCACCATACCAATGTCATACTCATGTTCTTGGAGAAGTACAATGTAATCATCTGGCACCGCACTTCTCCTTTCTCTAGTGGATCTCCTTAATGGCATAGGTTCTTGAGGTGGTTGAGTTTGTTCTTCTAGAACAATTTCTGGAATGGGAGGTTCTCTGACATTGTCTTGATTTGGGTCTGCTTCTTGAACAATGTCAGGAGTAGAAACCTGATCAATGTCAATAACAGCTGTGGGAATATCAATATATTCCTCTTCGAAGACAAAGTCCCTAACCATATCTCCCCCCGCAAACTCGACATCCTCAAAGAACCTAGCATTCCCCGTCTCAAATATCGATTTGGTTGTGGGATCATAAAACTTGTACCCCTTGGATCTTTCAGAGTATCCAATAAAATAACAACTAACCGTCCTTGAGTCCAGTTTCTTTTCATTAGGCCTATAAGGCCTTGCCTTAGTTGGACATCCCCAAACATGCAAATGCTTTAGACTAGGCTTCTTGCCCGTCCAAAGTTTGTAAGGGGTTTTGGTAGTTGCTTTAGTTGGAACCCTGTTAAGGATATACGCTGCAGTCTTAAGTGCTTCTCCACAGAGTGATTCTGGTAAGGTAGAATGAGAAATCATACTCCTCACCATATCCTTAAGCGTTCTGTTTCGTCTTTCAGCAACACCATTCATAGTGGGCGAACCCGGCATAGTGTACTGTGGGACGATACCGCTTTCCTCTAGGAACTTAGCAAATGGTCCCAGACGTTGTTTACCTGAACCGTCATATCTACCATAGTATTCACCACCACGGTCAGATCTGACGCTTTTAATCCTTTTGCTGAGTTGATTTTCAACTTCAGCCTTATAATTTTTTGAACACATCCAGCGACTGTGACTTTTCATGAATGAGATATATGTAGCCATATCTGGAAAAATCGTCTATGAACGTTATAAAATATTGTTGACCATTCCAAGAAGCCGTAGGGAATGACCCACAAATGTCTGTATGTATAAGTTCTAAGACGTCCAAAGTCCTGTTGGCCTCAAATCTCCTTTTATTGGTTTGTTTCCCCTTAATACAGTTAATACAAATATCAAAATCTGTAAAGTCTAAGGGGTCGAGAATTTCGTCTGACACAAGTCTCTCTATTCTCCTTCTGGAGATATGATCCAATCTCTTGTGCCATAACGCAGCTGAATTCTCATTGGTTAATTTTCTCTTTATACCTCGTGTACTTAATTGCAAGGATTCATTAAATGAAGCAATTGTATCAAGCAAATAAAGATTATCGTAACCTGATAAAGAACCGGAACCAACTAATTTTGAATCATGAAACAAACTAAATTTTCCATTTCCAAATGAACAAGAATAACTAGATTTGTCCAAAGCTGAAATAGAAATCAAATTCCGTCTAAAAGACAGTACAATAAATGTTTCATCAAGATCCAAATAAAATCTAGTCTTTAACAATAATCTAAATTTTCCTATTGCTTCAACTTCAACTTTCTTGCCATCGCCTACGTAGATGTATCTTTCACCATCAGTTGGCTTTCGGCATCTCAGGCATCCCTGCATAGACACACTAATGTGAGTGGTTGCACCAGAATCCATCCACCAAGTGTGTTCAGGTACCGAAGTTAAATTAACCTCAGAACAAACCAAATTAAGAAGCATACCTTTTCTAGCATGCCAAGCGTGATAATTGGTGCAATGCTTCTTCTTATGTTCTGCAGCTCCACAGAAGAAGCAACCCGTACCTTCTGGATCAACCGGTCTCTTTTGTTGCTTCTTTTGAGGTGATGTAACTGCAGCTTCCTTATCCTTCTTCCTTTTCTTCCCTTTGTCCTTGGAAGTATTAGCCAAGTGAGCACTTTCTGTCTTTTCTTGCTTCAACCTTTCCTCTTCTTGCACACAATGCGAGATGAGCTCATTAAGAGACCAAGTCTCCTTTTGGCAGTTGTAGCTCACCTTAAACTGACTGAAGTGTGCAGGAAGAGATATAAGAACTAAATGCACTAGCAAGTCCTCAGAAAGGTCAAGCTTAAGTGCTCTCAATTTTGAAGCAAGATGAGACATCTCCATGATGTACTCCCGAATGTTCCCTTTACTTTTGTATCTCATTGAGATGAGGTTTGCCAAAAGTGTACTTGTTTCAGCCTTTTCATTTTTGGCAAATCTCTTCTCAATGTCCTCAAAGAACTCTTTGGCTGTCTTTATCGTTTCCGATATAGTGCCCCTGAATGCTTCTGGAATGGCCTTCTTCATGATCATCATACACATGCGATTTGACTTCTCCCACCTTTCCATGTCCTTCTTTTGATCAGAGGAACTTTTATCTGTAATAGGTGCGGGAGAAGGAACCCTTAACGCAAGGTCGAGATCTATGACTCTGAGAACTATTAGGAGGTTCTCTTGCCATGATTTGAAGTTGCTACCACTCAGCATAGGAATTGAATTGATGTTGGCAGTAATATTAGAGGCAGAACTAGTAGCTGGAACAGAGAACAAAATAAACAAAACCAGAACAAGCTCACATAAGAATCCATAACAACAATAATAAATCCAAATAAAGGTAAACCCATCTCAAGATATCGTGCACTCCATTAATATTTAGTCTTTGGACAGAAATATTAACTTGTAAGTGATATCTTGGTGTAGTAATCAAACACTGACAATAAGGACATGTCAAACAATAAATCTTCCTTTGGGCCGATTTATTGTTTACATGTAAAACCGAATAATCATCACGTGTTTATCATCACAGGTGTACATGCAATTCTGTCAAATATTGCCTTCCTTTGGGCCGGTCAATATTCACATAAGTTACATGAACACAACCTTTTATATTTCAAAATAAATTAATTTCTACAAGAGAGGCCACTTTGGTGACATGTTGCTTCAATTAATTCATCTTAAAATATATATAAAATACCAATATTTGAATTTAAAATTACACCAAAAATGACCAAAATTAATTTTAAAAAAATAAAAATAAAAAAGATAAAAATTTTGGTCAAGGTCAACATTGACTGGGTCGGGGCTGGACCGGGTCGGGAGAACCCTACCCGGATCCTAAACCAACCCCCTTTATTTCCTTCCTTTTTTTTTTTTTTTTTTTTTTTTTTTCGGGTCACCCAGGGGTTGAACCCCTAGGGACTTCCTGGTCACGGGCCCAGCCCGTGTAGAAAAAACCAGTCACGGGCCGGCCCGTGTATCCTTCTTTTTTTTTTTCCCTCGGTAACCCAGGGGTTTGAATCCCTGGGTTGGAACGGGTTACGGGCCCAATCGGGCCCGTGTAACTCAGGTCTGGGCTTCGGCCCAGACCTTTCCTGATTAACCCTTTCGACCCCTAGGGTGAGTGACGGGCGGCCGTGTGGCCAGACGGCCGCAGTTCCTCTACTCCGGCTGCGCCCAGACCCGGCCGAATGCCGGTAGTGGTGGAGCTAGCCGCCGGTGAAAGCCCCTCTCCTCTTTTTTTTTTCTTCACGCAGAGGCCGCCGCTTTCTTGCTCCGCCGTGGCCACCGCTGACCGAATTCATGTATTCATATAGATATATATATCAAGAAGCAAAGAAGCAAAACGTGAATAACCTTTTTTTTTTATTTTGCCCCTTTTCTCGTCTGAATCCCAGCAGCAGTGATGAAACCATAACCAAATGAAAGTTTCTTATCTTTTCGGCAAACGTGCCGTACAAAGAAAACTAAATTGTATTCAACCAAAAATTCAAACAATTGTTCTCAAATTCAACAATTTTATTAAAACCATAGATTGTTAAATTTGAGAATTTTTAATGAGAATCACATATAAAAAATTATTGATTCTCAATGATTCAACATGAAGAGGCTCTAGATACCACTTGTTAGAATAAAATTGTGATGAAAACCATCATCACCCAGGATCGTTCATGTCAAATCATCAAGAATATTAATTAGATGCGGAAGCTAACCTGAATCCATAGATCGAATGTGATTCTTGAGTTTTTTGGTTGAAGATCTTCTAAGTCTGGTACGTAAATCCTCCCTATCAGAATGCTCTGTAATTTCTCTGTAGATGGGTAACAGCAAAAATAATGTACGTATTGACTTGGGGACCACAACCCCTTTATATAATTGCTAAACCCTAGCAATTATCCTTAATTACCAATTTAGCCCATCATAAAATTAGTAATTTCCCTTTTGGTCTCTACACATAGGAGGTCCACACTTAATGATGCATTAAAAGCCCAAAACCCAAATTGATCACTTTTAATTGGGCAACCTTATTGATAGCCTTTAATTCACATTTATTTAATATATTGGCCCATAATTGGATTTTGATCCAACATAATTATCATTGAATCAATAACATTTCAGGTTCAGTCTAGTGTGCGACTACCATTATATCTATTATATTAATGTGTTTATCATAGAGTCAATCTGCTCTAATGGCTTAGATAAACTGTCTTTTTAATTGGATGTAAATTCCAATACGTAGATAAATTGCTAGGTGTAGAGTGCTTCGACACTAGGCCAAGGCTGCTCCGGCACCGCAGTGCCTAAGACTCAAGGTCGCAGTGCCACCTGGGTTTTCAACACAAATATTGTGCCGTGAAGCTGGTGCCATGGTGTTGGACCGTGTTGATATGTGTTGAAAGAATGTGTTCTTTGAGTTGTTTTACATCGATTCTTTCATTGGTTTTATGCTTTTCACACAAACTTGAACACCTATTATCAACGGACATATCCGCTGTAATAGTTGTGTTGATACATGAATAGATATCTTTAGAAATGAAGAAATACATTTACAAATGAAGAGACACTTATATGTAAAGGGTTGTATGGATTGAACTGGTTATATCCATTTATGAAATGACACCTATGTCTTTATATAAGCTCTAGAAATTATCAAATTTTATTCATGTTCTGGAACACAATATTACTGTTAGATATTGTGTTTAAAAGTTTGTTGTATCTTGGGAGTAATTTGTCATAAAAACTCGTTAGCAAACTTTAAAAAGTGAGGGTAAATTAAACCTTTAAAAAAAGCATTATGATATGCCTTAAACCCATCATCTTTTTCAAAAATTCAAGCCTCTATTTTTTCTTCTTTATACACTCAAATTCTCTAACATATTTATATTTTAGTTAGTAACATTGTTAATTTGTACCATTAAGGTTAGAGTCTCTTAGGTTCGAATATTGGTGACCCCTCTTGGTTTTGCAAAAGGGATGACACTAGCTTTTAGCTCTTTTGAGTGGATTATTATTCTCAAAGAAAAGTGAAAATTAAGACATAATGCTGCATGTTTTATCTTGCTTCAAAAGTATATTTTTAGAACCACAAGGCACTACGCTTCTTTTAAAGTAGAGACGTAAGTTAAAAAATTTATTTATGGAGCGACTAGAACAACAAACAAAAAGAAAAAGGTAAAGGACATGGTATTATATATGTTCTTATTTCTATTTTGTCTAGGTTTCATTTCATGGATCTCTAGATAGAGTATGAATTGGGTGTGTTCAAGGATTAGAAGTCAATCCTTAGACGAACTGAAAACTTTTGAATAGGAGTCGCAATGCGGTAAGCGCAAGCTGAGTGGCATAAGGTTAAGCTTTCCTTGTGAAGCAGTTTGGTGGTAGCTAGTTTGTCTGATTGTGAAGGCTACTTGGAGTAGTGAGTTTTAGGTATGCATTGCCAAATTTGAAGATGGATTTTAGTACATAACATTTGTCATCTTATAATTTTAAATGCTATGGCTTTCTTTGATTTCTTTTAAAAATTAAGCTGGACCTAATTAATCAAAAAGGGGCAAAAAAATCATTTTATGTATCAAAAAAAGGGACATGAAGTTTTTTTTAAATTGCGCATTACCTACATTAGTATTACCTACATTAGGATGATAAAACTCAACATTTTATCCTCAATATTATGTTAAAAATGAAAAACTTACAAGAATGCCCCCAAATGCCACAACTTATTAAAAATATCCTCTAACAAACTACTTATTAAAACTGTCATTTTATTAAAATTGATGATTTATTAAAAGTCCAAGTTATCCTTTTCACTCCCTCATGAGGGAATATGCTTGAACCCTCTAGCATTCTGTCCTAAAACCTGCTAGGTTTTTATCCGAAACCTACAAGGTTCTGTCCTAAAATCCGTCAGATTCTGACATACTTTCTTTGAAATAAAGAAACGCTAATCGCTTTTAGTTGCTGGCGTAGGGTGACGGATTGTAACCTGGCACGTTCAAAAGCTAAAATCTACTAGATTTCTATTGGGTTTTATTGGATTTTGTGATTCAAAGAAACAACGAAGAATCAAAATTAATTCTTATAAAACCCTCGTAGGATCCATGCAATTCGATTAGATTGATAAGAAAGTCATAGAATCTTACCAAAATGACAAAAGGGGCAAGATTTTTGGAAGGAAGAGAGTGGGTTCACTCCAGTGACACCCTAACTCGAGCTTTTCGTATTCGGGATTGAATTTAGATGTTGTTACTTAGAACAACGCCCTCTGCAAGTATCCACATGAACAGACTTTCTCAAAAACGAATTGGCGTGCCAGCACCCTCTCCTTTGCGTTAAATGACTCTTTCTAATTTTTAAAGTTTTTAATGTTCTCATCTTTTTAGAATAATAGAATGCCTTTTTTCTTCTTTATTCGGCTAGAAACCCTAAAACAGATATATATATATATATATATCTATTAACTTCGAGATAGAGTCAGATTTTAACTAAGGTAAACTGTAATTCGAATATGATTTAGAGAATCTAGATAATGTCTGTAATTCGAATATGATTCAGAGAATTTAGACAATGTCTGTAATTCGAATATGATTCAGAGAATCTAGATAATGTCAGATTCAAAGAACCTGGATATATCTAGTATATCGGATTTGGACATTATCAAGTTCATTGAACCTAGACATAGTAAACCCAAAATTCATTTTTGATCTGATCTAAGTGTGCGACCCTGTAGGTTCACATAACGTTGGTAGTGGGCTTGAAATTCTGTTTCTGGCCCACAAATCATAAGCGGCCTCTAGCAAAACATTATGATTACCCAAGTTATGTGAATGTTAATAATCTGACATAACCTAATCCACAATAAGTAATAAAGTCCTTTTATCACTAGATACTTTGATTGAACATAAGGCATGGTTTATGCCATCATTATACTAGTCAATCATATTATTTCTCAATCTTAAGTAGACTGATATTGATAACCCTTATCAATTCATTCCAGTATGGCCATACATTTTTCTTCAGTCTAACTTATCGAGGGGCCTATAGATATCTTTCTCATAATAAACTGAGGGACAAATTCCTTCTTAATCACTCACATTCCTCACATGATTCACTCTATATCCAACAACAATCCATTTCATCATTCTGTTAAAGATAATATTAGAATGTGTCAAAATATAGAACTTGTCATGTAGGAAACAATGGTGATTTTAGGTCAGAGAATTAGGATAATACTATTGTGATGAGAATCACTTATGACAATTATCCATGCAGTATTCTCATAGCGGGTCGATCCAATATATCATTTCTCAAATATGTATCTATGAGTTGACTTCGTATCTCATACACATTATTAGTAAAACATAATCATCAGATAAACTTCATACTAGTCTTCATTCATTATTATTCTAATAATAATGACGGACTAGGGATAATTTAGAATAGAATTTAATTTTCATCTAAGAGTTTTACTATCAAGTCACATACTTGATGACCTTAGGTAGAATTAACTATTCATGGAATTAGAATAAAAAACACAAATGAAAATGCCCTTTATTAATAAAATGTAAATGTAACGAAGTCAAAATATGGTCATTACATAATTGGCCTAGGGCACATCACTAACAATTTCAACACATTTTCTTTGAAACAAAGAAGAGACAACGGCCTCCGGTCAGTAGTATGAGGTGTCAGATTGTAACTGTTGGAACCTACTAGATTCTAAAATATTTTTTTTTGCAACAATGAATCACCAACCACCTCTAGTCACCAGCATAGGTTGCCAAAGCATAATCGAACCCGCTAGATTTCATCTTGAAACCTACCAGATTTCATCCCAGAACCCACTAGGTTTTGTCTTGGAATTCGCTAGGTTACAAAATGAAAAATAACATAGAGCATATCAAACCATCTTCCGACTTGTGCAAAAACTAAAAAGGAATTAAGTTGAAGATAATCTTCACAAGAGCATTGACTAAAAAGTTCCACTAACCAAAATTACATGATAGTCAAAATGTAAGCATTCAAGAAAACAATCAAAGTGCCTTTTCCTCTACAACATGCATAACAACCACCAATTATATAACAAGAATAACTAATCTTAAAAAATATCCACTAAAACCAATCCAAAAGCACTGAAATTAAACCAACAGATCATGTTCAATTAGAACAAGAAGAAGAAAAAACAATATTTCCAAAAAAAGTGATACATTACCGCAATTATTACTCCTCATCATTATACTAATTCAAATGATTAATTAAAAGAAGTCTTGCAAGCTTCAAATTCAACAACCAAATCAAGATCCCTCATCGACAGGAAATTGGGTAAGACCTTTAAGAAATAGAGCAACTTGATACGCGGTGGTGGAGAAAATTATCTCTCTTATAGGTGATCACACCATCCAAATAGATTCACTTAGAACTTGAAAAGACAAAAACAAAAATTTACTCAAGAAATAAGATATGCAAATTTGACTACAAAGTAAACCTAAGTTTGAAAAACATAAATTGAAAAATAAAACAGAAGTACAATTCTCATACAGTTAGAAGAAGTGAGGACAATTAACTTGAAAATCGATGAATAAAACCCTAGAAAGTAGAAATGACGGAGGCAAACGATAGTCTAGAGATTAGAGAGATCGAGAGAGCAAGAGTAAGTAGTGAATTCGGATTTTGCTAATGCCACTTTGTCTTTGATGGCAACGCTGTAGAGGTCGTTGAGCTCCATTGTTGTTTTCGATCTCTTTAGAGTTTTGCTATTTGGTTGGTGGTCCGATCTTCTCGCGACGGCGTGATCTCCAATCTACTCGTTTTTAAGCGGAGAAGTTGAGAGAGAGGGTGGAGAGAAGAACAAAGAGACAACGAAAGAGAGAGAGAGAGATGAGGCAAAGGGAAGACAGAGAGAGAGAAAGGGAGGTGCAAAGAGATATAGAAGAGAGAGATCTGAGAGGGGAGGAGAAATAATATATTAGGATTGTTTGTTTAGATAAATGTCAAAAGGAAAAATGATAAATCTAATTAAAAAGAAAATTGTTATAAAAGGGGCAACATTGAAAAGTGAAAAAAATGAAGATAATTTTTAATAAGTGGTGTGTTTTAAGGGCATATGGTATAATTTTCTCCAAAAAAATTTTACCAACTAAGTCCTAAAGAATCAAGTAATTGATCATATGTTTGTTAACTGGTTTGAACCAAAAATTTCAGTTCAAATTGATTTTGCTATAATTTTTTCCCTCACAAAATTGAATTACTATACAGTGCTTTCCGTTTGAATTGACTGTTCAAATCGGCAACCCAAATTCTCTTTTAATATAATTCAATTTCTAAAAAAGGAAGGAAATTTGGTTTGCAGATCTCAATAATGAGTTTCATTAAATTCCAATGCGACTGCGATTACGTCGAGGCTCCGAATATAGAAACTAAATAAATAAGTAATAAATAAACAATAAAGTATTTGAAAAGTGTGGATTGAACCAAAAGTTTAAACCGGTCTTGATTATAAGCACTTTAATATATAAAAGCTTTATACTATAACTTATTTTTTTGACATATTATCATACGAGAACTTTATTTTATACCATCAAAAGTTTTGATTAAAATCTAAAATAATTTGACACCAATGAAGAGTAAGATCTTCACCGATCCCCGTAGCTAACATTCCACGTGTGAAAGCTTTCTAGCCCACAGTATCAAAATTAAAAGTTATTGGATTTGTTCGACGTGGCAGAGTCCTATTAGTCAATAAATAACATGCTGAACTTGACTCACCGTTTTAGAAAAAGAAAGAAAACGAAAAAGGTTTGTTTCAGTATATATTTTATAGACAGCACGTGTGATAGGTGAATCGTCTAGGTCCACACGTGCAATCTATTAATTCTTAGTTTCTTATCTCAGATTTCACAGATTTCGTAACCACTATCTCTCTTTTAAGAATTGACGTTTCAAAACTTGATAGTGACTTGCAACCCACTGAAAGTTTGTTTGGTAAAAACACTACCAACTGCTTTTTATGATTTTTACTATTTTTATTATAGTATTTTTTTTACAAAATTTAAATTAAAGAACAATTTAAACTATTAAAAATAGGTTAAACCGTTTTCGCAAACAAACGCTCAATAGTTTGTCGAACTCGGAAATCACATGTATGGAACGACTAATGTAGTCATGAATGAATAAAGTAAGTTTCAAATACCATTCGGTCTTATCTGTTCTACCGAACACTTTTTTCTTAATTTGCTAATTTAAATTACTATTAGTAACTCTTTAATTATAATTAGTATCAAAATCTAGAGTTCTCAAAATTGACAAAGAGATGTTTGAAATACAGTAAACCTTTAAATTTCCTTATTCAAATACTCAATTTCTCTTCTCTTAACATCTTTACCTTTATGGTTAACTCGGCGGTCACTTCTAGTGTTTAACTCGAGAATCGTCCGAGTCGAACTCAGAGCAAGGCTTTTGAATCGCTAGCATTGCCAGCTTTGTTTGTTTTGGCATTTGCGCTCTAACAACTGTATGAAATGCGAGGAAGGGCCTCCCACTGAAGAACAAACCCACTCAAATGGCTTCTTTATCTCTTTCTCACCCCTCATCCATTTCCCAATATCAAACCCTAACTAACCCTTATTACGCGCAGACAAAGCCAAGAAATTAATTCACATAATTTAAAAAAATTAGAAATTAAATTAGAAGAAATATATGGAAAGTGATCCCTGGTCTTGGCTATATATACCCCTAGTCAGAGTGAGTTTTATGTGCAAGCAAGATTAGGAGGGTTCACTCATTACTAGTAGAGTCTAGTTTTTTATTAGAGTCTCATTTTCTCTTATTTCATCTAGTTTTAGTTTTCTCATTTGTTCTTTCTAGTAAAAATCTCTCCTCCCAGTTTTCTATTAGAGTCTTGTTTTCTCTTCTCTCATCTAATTTTTTAGTTTTCTCATTTGTTCTTTCTAAGTTTCAACCAAACACAGAGTACTATATATTAATCCTTGAACAGTTCCAAAATGCATAATGACGATGTTATTGTACAAAATTCAACTCCTTTGCTGTCTCATGACACAAAGGAGGATGTCACTGTCGGAATCATCGAGCAACAAGCGCACTCCAACTGCTTTACTCGGGAAAACATCTCAAAGGTATATATTATTGTTAGAGCTTTTATATCTTGCAATTTTCATTTAATTTAATAATTCTTTCACGCAAGCCCTTTTTTGTACCATTTTTTATTTAGTTTCCACAATATTGTTTTTTTTTCTTTTCTTTTCTTTTTTTAATAAACTTATATCTTGTGGTGGAATTACCTATAATTTACCGTGTGACTATATTTACAACCATTTTATAATATATATATATATATATATATATATATATATATATTATCATTACATGCCTACTTTGATGTCATAACTCTCGTATTTATATGTGATGATGAGATCAGGTGTTGGAAGAGATCAAGCAGCTATACATGATTGCGTTTCCCATGATCCTGACCGGTCTTTTGGTGTACGGCAAGTCGGCCATCTCCATGTTCTTCATGGGGAAGATGGGCAAGTCAACGCTGGCGGGTGGGAGTCTGGCAATTAGCATCGCAAACATCAGTGGCTACTCTGTTCTCTCAGGCCTCGCCTCAGGCATGGAAGGCATCTCCTCCCAAGCCTTTGGTGCACGCCAGTGGCGCCTAGTGGGCAAAACCCTAAACCGCACGGTCGTAATCCTCCTCATCACTTGCTTCCCCATTTCCCTTATTTGGTTCAACTCCCGCCCCTTCTTCCTCTATTGGTGCAAAAACCCTGCCGTCGCAACCGCCGCCGCCGCCTACCTCACCTTCTCCATCCCCACTCTCGTATTCCAATCCTTCATCAACCCCCTCAAAATATACCTAAGGACTCAAAAAATCACAAAGCCTCTCACGATCAGCGCGGCAATAGCCCTCATCGCTCACACCCCCATCAATTACTACCTCGTTTACCACAACAAACTCAGCATCCGCTCAGTCGCCTTGGCCGCCGCCTTTACTGATTTTAATATCCTTGTAGTTTTAGCCGCTTACCTCTCTTTCTCTGGCGTTTGCAAGAGGTCGTGGCCTGGTTGGTCGCTTGACTGCTTTACGAATTGGAAACCGATTATTTGCCAATCCATTCCAAGTTGCATTTCCGTTTGTTTGGAATGGTGGTGGTATGAGCTTATGATTATTCTTTCTGGGCTTCTTCACAATGCCGACGAGGCTGTCGCCTGCATGGGGATTTTGATACAGGCAAGGATAAAACATCTTCCCTAATTTTATTTATTTATTTTATTAAAATATTTATATAAAATATGCTGATATATTCTTATCCTTGGATGTATACACAGGCAACCTCTCTAATTTATCAATTCCCAATTTCGCTGAGCCAAGCAGCATCAACTCGGGTCGGGAATGAGCTCGGTGCAGACCAACCAAAAAAGGCTAAAACAACGTCAGTGGTCGCCTTATGGTGTGGGATATTAACCGGTGTTGGGGCAATGTCATTCATGGTGGGAATGAAGGACATGTGGGGGAGGATGTTCACTGTGGACAAGGACATCCTAGAGTTGGTGGCAGCGATACTACCGATAGCAGGGCTTTGCGAGCTTGGGAACTGCCCTCAGACGACGGCTTGTGGGGTCTTAAAAGGCTGTGCTAGGCCGACTCTGGCAGCATTAATAAACCTCGTCACATTTTACGGTGTCGGTTTGCCGGTTGCAATGCTAGTTGGGTTCAAGATGGGGAAGGGGCTTGTGGGGTTGTGGTATGGGCTTTTGGCGGCACAGATGGTATGCGTTGGGGTGATGATTGTGGTGCTGATTACAACCGATTGGATGAAACAGGCGGAAAGAGCAAAAGAGCTCACTGGCAGTAATACTATTAATGTTAACAACGTGGAGGATGATAATAATACTAATGATAATAATCAGGAACAAATTAGAATTAGTGCAAATGAAAACGATGAAGGATTTGTATGAGTAACTAGAAGGGGTGAAATCAAAAGGAAGTTCTCGTCTGCACTTGGTTTCCCCCAAAGGGACTTCAACAAAGAAAAAGGAAAAATAAAATAGTGTTTTAGTCTAAATTTTCAATGTTCCTTTTAATATTTCATTAGTGATGTATAATTTCAATCCTTCATAATTTGTTTTCTCAAAAAGTTGTACAAGCAAGCTCGGTTATCACTGAAGCACTCTATTTGTTTTCTGTTTTTCTTTCAGTTTTCTTCAACATTTCCCTTTTTTTGGTCGAGAAAATTTTCACCTAATGTTAATTGCTACTTCATATATTCTTATTATTATAACTAGTTAATGATCGATAAAAGAACTGCCGAGTTTATAATAAACACAGATCGGGTTCATACAAAATATGAAAAACATGTAGCTATGATTCGTTCCAAAAAAAAAAAAGTTTTAACTTTGATTACATATATTCCTATTTGATGAAAAGAGTTGGATAACTATATACATATATCAGCACGAATCTATTTTTATAGTCTGTTTAGGTAAGAGACGGTCCTAACCATTATCTTAGTTATAAATAATGTAAATCTCTCACATGCTATACTAAAAAGAAAAAAGTTGTTATAATGTAAAACTCTCACATGCTACAGTAAGAACGATTCTAACTAATAGTTCTAACCATTATGCTAAACGTCCTATTAAAGCAACAAAATTGTATTTTTTTTAACTCCGTACTGGAAAATTTTTGAAAGCTTCACCATTTTTCCTATGGTCTTCAATTTCATGTTAGAAAGATATAGAATATTTCATTTGTATATGTTACCTAGAGATCAATACGATAATTTATCCCAAAACCGAGACAAAAACTAATGAGGGCAGAGAAAATTATTGACTTGTCACAAAATCTAACTCAAACAAATGGTTTTGTTTTCTTTCAAGAATTATACAAATATCAAAACATTCTACAGAAAACAAATTTTTTGAAGATGCTTCTTAATTCCAATTTGGGGTTAATTAATACTTCGACAATAACGACCATGCTACTAGTTACTTTGGTAAATTGCACAATTCACATTATAAGAATCTTGCTATTTCTCCATGAGTTGACAGATAATATATTTATCACGAAACGTGTACGATTTGTGTCAGAGAAAAGGTTTTATGTGTCATGCTTAAAAGTTATTGATCTTTACGTAATGTCGTCTTTTTGACTTGGGTCCCACATACCTTGCATGTGTGTCATGGCCTACGTTTCATCTTGTCATGGGTCCCACGCACCTCATGATACAACAGAGTAAATTACCTATTTTTCGAGTCGTGCCAAACAATTTGTTACAAAATTTATTACCTTTTGCGCTATATGGAAACAAATCTCAACATGCATCACATATGGAAAGTAATCTCTGAATCAATTGTTTCTACATATTAATGAAATTGCAGATTTTTTTCCTTTTGTGTTGTTTTCAAACATTAAGGGTCCGTCCAATAGATGGGCTCGAATGTATGTGGTTTTAAATTTTGTAATTTGAATACATATAGTTTGAATTACATGGTATAAACTATGAAAATTTAAGGAGGACAATTTCTTCAAAACTATTTTTCATGGGTTTAAACATCACATTAATGTTCAAAAATATTTCAACAAATGCACATCAATTTTCAATTTGAAACAAACTCACAGATTCAAACCATATGAATCTACATATCAAACACGCCTAATTCTTGTTCAATATAATTCTTTATGACTTTTTTTTGTTGAGTACTAGTGGTGAAATATGTTGGACATCTATTATATTTGATTGATGTGTTCACCAAGTTAGTTGTTTTTTTTTTTCCTTTTAAATTAAGAGATAGGAACTTGGAATAGAGAGATTTAACAAATCCTAACTAAGTTGGTACCTACTAATTAAGTAACTCAAACAAGTCCTTACTCCATTTTTTTAAAAATATTAAAAAAACAAAAAAAAGTTCAAATCTAGCCACACATCATGTAAATGGTGTATAACAAAATTAATTCTAACCAAAGTTTTTGGTTGTTATAGTGAAAAACTTCTACATACTACAGTGATCATTAAAAATGAGATATAATGTAAAGTACTCATAAGTTACAATTTTCAGTTACAACCAACCTTCCCAAAAACTCTTAGGACTAACTTAGGATGATGCACTTAAGTTCATAACACAACAACAAGGACAAATTTAATCTTAAAATAAAAACATAATTGATACATGATACAATTGTAGAGCCACATTATAATCTCATATATATAGTTTCAATGGTTACATTTTCAATAGATACTGCTACTATTAGCCGTTTAATATAACATTGAAGCTTGTAATGAAGTGGATAGTTGACCAAAAGAATTTATATAAATTAATGAGGTTAAATTTTGATCACACCACATCATCAATTGTTATTAAAACATACTCATGTCGGATATGTAACCACTAAAGATATAATTATTGAAAATAAATCCATATATATATATATATTCAACGTTTGCAATTAGTATAAAAACTGGACTTTAAGTTACGATAATTTTTAGTAAAACTTTTAGTTACAACAAAATATTGTGACTAATATACAATTAGTCACAAACTTTAATTTATTTTTTTTTTGTGACTAAAACTTTTAGCCACAAGATTTTTAATTATGAAATATTTCTGTGATTAAAAATACTATGGCTAAAAGTTTAATCACAATAAAAATCGAATTAAAGTTTATTGTGCCTAAAAGTCTAATTTTTTGTAGTGAGTTATTCGTATTTAAGGGTTTATTTTTGTTAAGCTTAGAAAATAGTTACTTCATCGCATAAAAAAAAAGGAAATAATTACTTAAGAAGATACCATACTCACTTACGTGACACATGTTATATGTACAATTAACCGTTTCAAACGTAAAGTATGCTCACAAAACTTGCAGTAGAATTGATGAAATAAATGTAGGAGGGCTTTTGTTTTTGTTTTGGTTTTTGGTAAGCTATAATGTAGGAGGTTTTATGCGGATGTATATGAAATTATAAATTAACGTACGTTAATTTGCAGCGCCCTGCGTACGTAGGAATAATGCAATTTTCTAGTTGGTATGTAAAACTTTATACACAGTTGGAATAAACAAGAAATGAAATTATTATTATTATTATTATTATTATATTGCAATTTGGGAAGTGACGTGTACCAGCGCTTGTACATGGCATATATTGTATCTAAATAAATTGTAAATAGCCCCCTTGAAAATTAAAGTTTGGTTTTATGTTTTCAAATTTACTAAGTATCACCCTTTCACACTTTTTATAAATGGTTAATTTATCAAAAGCTCAATACAAAAGCTAGTGTTGTTTCTTTGTGTAGCATGATTTGATAAGATAAATACCAACTTTTTTTGGAATCATGTTTTAGTCTAAAAATAACTCACTCTTAACTTTTGGTAAGAAAAAGTTATAGTATTATTTCCCAAACATACGCTAAATACATAAATAACAAAATTTTATGATAAAAAGACAATTTTGTTTCACCGATTGAACATAGCCTTTTAGTCATGAGATTAGAAATTAAATGGTTTGATTTGTAAGTGTCCACATAAAAAATTTGTAGCGTATTACATAATTGTTTCTAGTAACAAATAAGATAAAAGAATAATGCAATAGCTATAATGCTCCATTAATAAAATAAAATTTTATTGTATACTAGAATAATGCTCCACTAATAAAATAAAATTGTCTTTACAACCGTAAAATATACCTATATATGTGTATATGTACATAGATATATGAACGTATATCTTTATTAATATAATATTAAATTTTACTGTATACTAGGAGAAGGATTCTCGACACTAATATTGAGAATATAATTATTTATGAACATGATACGACTACTTACAAATTTATAGTTATTAGAGTCGTAAAGTGAAATGATGTAAATTTGTCAGTCTTAAACAATCCCTATTACTTACGAGTTACGACTTTTGAACGTTGAAATCGTAACATAGACAGTTCAATTTACGAACCGTTTTTAGTGTCGTAAATTAGTCGTAAATTAGACTTCCGACACCATACAACGACCATTGTATTTTTGAAGATGGATTTTAACAGTCTCTTAGTTATTTTTAACTAACTTTTTAGTTAAAAATTAGTTAAAAATAGTATAAATCTCTTACATTTTACAGTAAAAATAATAAAAAAAATTGTTATAATATAAAGTTCTTATATGTTACAATATTTACAATTTTAATCAATAGTTTCAATCACCATGCCAAATACCCAAATATAGGTACCTTAACATATTTTATCATTTCCACTGATGAACAAGACGTGAATATTTTAGGGGGAAAATCTTGCGCTACTAAAGCACTATATATATATATATGCGATAGTTATTCCAATTTTGAACAAGCACATAATATCGTTCTGTATTTCTTCTAGTGGTAAACTAGTAATATAGATTCAACATTCACAAAAGTGAAAATCTTCAGCTTTCTAAACTGTCAATATGGCCGTTCCCCATTCAAGAAAAAATCGTCTAGTAAGTTTAGTAGCTTTTCCACTAGTGTAAGACAACAAATTCTAAGTAGTACTAATTCTAGTACTAGCTCATGGGAGGCTAATACCAAAACTTTTTAGCCAACCATGGAGAAGCTGAGATGGGCCGTCGAGAAATTCGACACCAACAAGGACGGCAAGATCGGCCAGGAGGAGTAAAAGTCGGCGCTGCGGATTCTCGACCGAGAGATGGCCGACGGCGAGATAGCCAAGACGTTTAAGCCCCTCGATTCGACCGGAGAAGGGTTCGTCGACTTCAAGGAGTTTGCGGAGACGTTCGGCGTGGGATCGGGCGGGGTGAAAGAGTCGGACCTCGAGAGCGCTTTCCAGTTGTTCGATGTCGACGGCGGTGGGAAGATAAGTGCGGAGGAGCTATCAAAGGTGATGAAGCAGCTTGGAGAGGGTTGCAGCATTAGGGCTTTTAGGAACATGGTGAAGGGAGTGGACAGGGATGGAGATGGATTTATAAATATGGAGGAGTTCACCAAAATGATGTCCACCAACCAGAAACCAATTAATAATTAATAATTGGTTGGATAATTTTGTGTAATTAAGTGGCTTTAATTAATGTGTTAAACATAATTAATCTCCTTGATGATGATGATATATAATAAAGTTGTAATGTACGACATTCTTCCCTCTCAAATGACTAAAAATTGCTCCGAAATTCCTACCATATAATTGTATATATATGTATATGTATATGTGGTCCTTTGTCAATTAGTTTCAATCACTTTGCCTTGTGTGGTTTTGTGATTCCAGTTTGCCTTCTGCTGAAATCTGAAAATGATCACTCATTGAGGTTCCATTTCCAATTGGTCTAGGTGTAAGCGTGGCCAATAATTTGCTTGTAGCGTGATGAGGCCAAATTCCTACTAATAAGAGTACACACGACAGAAGCTCCAAACAATATGTAGAAACTATATAAGCAAGTCCAAGGTTTTTCAAAAAATAAAATAAAATAAAATTATTTCAGGTCAGCAATTGAAAACCGGCTTGATGGCCAAAGTTAGGCCACCTTGGGCTCAGATTAAAAGCCCGTCAGATGGGCCCAGTCCAACTGTCCTTACATAGATATATATGGTAAATGCCACACAGAGTTCACTTGGATTGATTTATGCTACTCACCCTAAAACTACTTGAAAATATAGCACAATTGCACAACTAAAATTTAGTGTAATGACCAAAGTACCTCAACTTAAACCTAGGGTTTTTTTTTTTCTCCTTTCTTTCCCTCACTCTTCTGAGCTGTCTCTTCCCCCTCTCTCTCTTCCCCAGCTTTCTTCCCTCGCTTCCCTCTCCTTTCTCTCACTTCTCTGTTCCAGCCGTGCAACTTCATTAGCAATGTCGCTAGTAGAGCAACCTCCTTCAGTGCACGACTCCATGCCACTCCGCCAACAAATAAGCTCCTTCACACACGCTGCCATTGGCAAATTTGTTAAGCCTATGTTCGACTTGGCCGCACTATGAGCACAATGACTTTGGGAGCTGCATGACAAGCATAACCAGCCAAAGCCGCCTTCAGGCAGCGTGACGAGCACGGCCTTGCAACTCGTCTCCGTTCTCCTACGATAGATCCGACGTCTTTTGCTGCAAATTTGATGTCATAGTCCGTCTCGCATACCTATAACTCATCGCCGCCATTATTCTTCTTTGGCGGCAGAGATTCGACTTCTGCTCAGCTCACTGTGAAGTTGAAGTTTATGTTATTTAGATTTTATTTTATTTTTCTATTTTTTATCTAATTATTTTTATTTGATTATTGTGTTTGTTGAGGGTATATTTGGTACTACAAAAAATAACATGATGTGGCATGTTAATTTTTTACAATTAGTTTTTTTTAGTGGCAGAAATCAATCCAAGCTCTTTTTTTATGACATATCTGTAAAGAACCCTCAACATAAGCTCATATTTTGGGCTCGGACTAGCAATCTTACTTGCATGTAGTAACATTATGGCGTGTTTGTTTCAGTTCAGTTCGCCTCACTTCGAATGGCCATCATAGTTTGAATTGATGTTTAGTAAAATATTTAATTTAAACTAAACTGATAGGTTAAACTATCTAACTTAGAATTCACTCCTCTCTATTTTAACATTTTAAACAAATATTAAATAGCAATTTTACGTCCACAAATTTTTATTTATAATTTAACACTATTATTTCATATTATTTTTCTATTAAATAACTTCTTTTTACATATTTCATATTTATCTTTTAATTAAATAAAATTTTTATGCTTCAAACTAAATTTATCAATACTCATCCAAACATAAATTCAATTCACATTTTATATTCATATTAACACTTAAATGCACATCTAAATGCCACTTTGGCTTCCTGTTTAAGCTATACAGTTTAAATTTTTCTGTTCAAATACAAAAAAAAAAACTCAAATTAATATAATTTGAACTAGCATACCAAACAAGGAGATAAGCGTCCATTTGATAACATAACTTTCTAACAGCATGGGTGAATTCAAAAAAAAAAAAGGTGAATTGGAGCTCTAACAATTTTGGGGTATGTTCATCATGATGAAATGGCTATTGAAATGGAAAAACAATTTACAAAATTTCATCATTTATATGTTTTGTTTGAAAACTTGGGAATAATTAGTCATGTGAAATTGTCATTCCCATGAAATCATATTTATTAAACGGTACAAATAACAATTCTAAATAAATATTAGAAACACTTTTATCTTCTCTTATATTGTCAACATCATGGACATATACACCGTAAACAAAGTATCTTTATTGTTGTAAACAAAACTTTTCTACAAAAACTAGCTAATAAAACATACTTAAATACTATTGGGGTGTGCTCGGTACGATGCTTGAGAACAAATTATTAGAGTCGACGACCACCTTGCACGGCACATCTGCCCTGCACATCCCACAAAGATGGTTGCCATCTCGGCTCTTTCCTGGTCATCACCGACCACTGTATGAGGAGGATGTCTCATCGAACCTACATCAGCCACCACATGTGTCCTGCATAGTATTAGTGCCACACCTTAACCGAGCACGACAACACTTGTAACAAGCTGTTCGTGAAGACCAGAGCTCTTGGAATGGCAATCGTCCTTTCTAAAGGATCATGATACCTGTCATCAATTTCCCTGACACCACAGTATGGAGTACTTAGGTCAAGGGTCGAACCTGCTTTGCACCCAATCCAAGTAGGGAGCTATAAATTGGAGCATTTACTCCACCTTCAAGGAAAGTGGACTTTCTCTAACCTATTTTTAGCCTATCTCTTGATCTAAAAGGCACCTTACTTGAGCATTGGAGAGCCTGTGATTGGCACTACACCAGTGTCTCCCTTGACCTCCAAGGCATTTTCTATTCTTCTAGGACCGACCAATGAAGTCGAAAAGGGCAGGGCAAAGCAGTTTGACCATCGTGTGCATTCACACTTAGTGTTGACCATCAACATTTAGCGCTAGAAGGAGGGTACCCACACCTTTACAACTCTCAATTCACCCTATGGTAACTAGCGGCCAAGCTCGAGACGACGCCCCTCGATCAAAAGGGTCGGGGAGTAGCTGGAACCGGAATTAGGCACCCCGACGTTGGGGGAGATCCCAAGCCTTACCATCCAGATTAGGACTACCAGTAGAGTAAGAAGCTACCCAAATCATCGATGACCCTAAATGGGAACTTACCACGGCAGCATGCCTATTAGCCCAATGGATGGCAGCTTAGGCACCACCACAACCACCATCATGAACACTCATTCTGCCATCCAAAGAAGACTGAACCCATGGTCGAGCAGGGTAGAGGGGTGGTTCAGAAGATAGAGACTTCGAGCAGGTGAGAACACGTGACGGAACATGCTTCTTGGATGAATCGAAGTGTTAGGGATGGCCTGCTAGAAGCCTGAGACAACTGTGACCCATTCGTCGTAGAGTTCCTAGGCTTCTGTTTTTCACTAGCTCGGACATCAGGGAGGTACGGTTGTCGCGAGACTGGCCACCTTACTAGGGCAAGGACAGACCAAAAAATGAAGTTCCGTACTAGGTGGAGTTACCAGAGGACACCAATAGTCGCGACATTTGAAACCTCTAATGATAGATTGATAAGATCAAAAACTGCCGCTATTGTGGCTAGTCCACCATTCATCGAGGCCATCATGAGGGCTCTTATGCCAAACAAATTCAAGGTTCACCAAATAAAGGCGTATGACGTATACGAATGATGACGAGCATGTGGAACTCTACCTAGGACACATGTTGCTCTAGAGTGTTGATGACGCAGCCATGTATAAGGCCTTCTCTCTGACTTTAATCAGTCCAGCTCGGCAATGGTATAGGCGTATAGAACCAAGCCCCATTAGTTCTTTTTGGCAACTCTCTGGATAGTTCTTGTTGGCATTTTCCATCTCTAAGGCAAGGACGATGGAAGTCACGTACTTATACATGGTAAAACAAGGTGACGAGGATGTCTAAGATTACATCAATCTGTCCACCCGAGTAGCCTTGGAAGCAAAAAGCTTGGAAGATGGAACTCTCAAGCATGTTGTCACTGTCAGCCTTAGAGATAGAAATCTACTCTGGGCACTTGCTCTAGAATAGCCCAGCACTTTCTCTCAGATGCTTGCTTATGCCCAATAGCATGCAGACACAGTTGACTACAGGAAGAGCCATCGAAAATGCGAGGGAAGCCAAAAAGGAAAGAAGAATAAGGATTCACCTTATTAGGAGGAATTCGACAAGAAGAAGAAGCGAAAGATCGACGAGCCGAAAGTACCCACTGGGAGGTTCCAAAACTAGACGTCATTGGTTGCTACCGTCGAGGAAGTCTTGAACCAAGTAAGCCACGAGAGCCTATTGATCGACTCACCTCCCTTGAAGGGAAAATGGGGCTAAAAGGGACAAAAACAAATATTGCAATTTTCACACAGACATCAGCATACAACCCGAGAATGCATCTAGCTAAAAGGCCAAATTGAGAGACTTATATAAGACGAGCATCTTCAAGATTCGTGGAACGAGTCTTGGCTCCTGAAATCAATAGGAGAAGGAATAATCAGCCTACCAAAGAAGACCAACTGAGGGGACAAAACCAGGACGGTACGAACAACTAAGACCCGCTGAACATTGTACACGCAATATTCAACGGACCAATCATTGGGGATACCGCGAGTGGTCGGCAAGCATATGCCTTGGAAGCTAGTTTGGTCAAGAAAGGAGACTACATGAACATGTCTGAGCACATAAATAAGTTGTGTGGGTAAGAAGACATAACCATCACCTTCACTAAGGGAGAAGCAAATAGGTTAATCCAACCTCACAATGACGCTCTAGTTTGCGAGCTCCAAATTGTCAATAACATTGTTTAGTGAGTCTTAATTGACAATGGGAGCTCTGCAAACAACCTGTTCAAGTAGGCCTACGACAAGCTACAAATCAGCAACATAGTATTGGTCCCAATCCATATCCTTTTGTATGGCTTTTCAAGCGAATATGTCCGAGCAATTGAAAAGATCTATTTGCTTGTCACTTTTGGAGGGGAACATGCTCGGACCACTCGCTTAGTCGAGTTATTGGTGATGGATAAGCCATCGCAGCACAACATCATCATCGAAAGATCGACCCTTAATTCCCTAAAACCTGTGGTATCCACATATCACCTTGCTATAAAATTCTTGACTAGGGATGAGGTTGGTGTGATCAGCTCAAAGCAAAAGAACTCAAGAGATTGTTACGTTGAGGCCATAAAGGATGTAGCAGTTTAATAGATAAGCGTCGCTGCCATCTATAAGATGGACAAAATGGAGTTCTCCGTTGAGATAGAAATGAAGATGCTATCTGATTTAGACCCATGGCTCCCTAAAAAAGAAGTTCAAGCATTACTCGTAGAAGATCTTGTCCCCATTAACTTGGACCTCGATCATCCCAACCGAGCAGTCGTGATCGGTTCTCGGCTAAAGTCTAAAGTTTGAGTGGACTTGGAGGGGTTCCTGATAGAATATCAGGACGTGTTCACCTAGCCTCATGAGGACATGCCCGAAATTGATCTGAGCATCATCTGCCACCACCTGAATGTCAATCCCAAGCATAAGCATGTCATCCAAATAAGTAGAGCTTTCAACCTGAAAAGTTACGCAGCCATCAACGAGAAAGTCCAAAAGTTGCTCAAGGCTGGCTTTATTCATGAGGTCACTTATCTTAAGTGGCTGACGAATGCGGTCCTGGTCAAAAAGGCCAATGGGAAGTGGCAATTCTGTATTGACTTTACAAACTTAAACAAAGCCTGCTTAAAGAACTACTTTCCCTTAATACGAATAGACCGGCTAGTCAATTCAATGGTCGGCCACGAACTATTAAGCTTCATGACGCGTACTCTAAATACAACTAGATATGAATGGCTAAGGATGAATAGGTCAAGACTGTTTTCACCACCAACTAAGGGCTATTCTACTATGTTATTATACTGTTTAGATTGAAGAACACCAGAGCCACCTATCAGCGCTTAGTAAACAAAATGTTTGCTCAGCGGATCGGCAAGACAATAGAGGTGTATGTTGACAACATGTTCTTGAAGTTTATCCAAGGAGGAAACCACGTTGTAGATCTCTAGGTCTACTTTAACATGCTTCAGGTGTACATAATGAAACTTAACTCAGCCAAGTATGTATTCAGAGTGAAGTCTAGGAAGTTCCTAGGATTTATGGTTAATCATTGAGGAATTGAGGTTAACCATGCCAAGGCCCAAGCTATAATAGACATGCAATCCCCCTAAATAGTTAAGGAAGTTTAGAAGCTCATTGAAATGATCACTACCTTGTCACGATTTGTTTCCCGGTCCACCAACAGGTGCCACCATTTCTTCCAGGTGCTCAAAGAGAGGTTTGAATGGAGCAGAGAATGCAAAGAAGAATTCCAGAATCTCAAAAGCTATTTGGTGATGCCTCTACTTCTATCCAAACCTCTACAAAAAAAAAAAAAAAACACTCTACTTTTACTTAGCAGTGTCAGAAAAGGCAAAAAGTTCAGTCAATAATGTAAGAAGAAGATAAAGTCAAAAAACTTGTCTACTACACTAGCAAAATTTTTCAAGAAGCAGACAAAAAGCACTCTCGCTAGAGAAGCTAGCTCTTGCCTTGAGCACATCAACTCGAAAGCTATAGCCTTACTTTTAGGAACACGCCATCTGAGTACTGACCGAGTACCCTTTGCATAAGTCCTCCAAAACCTAGAAATTTCTAGTTGGACAACTAAGTGGTTGGTCGAGCTCATAGAGTTTGAGATCCAGTTTGCTCCCTGGACAGCCATAAAGGTGCAGGCCCTCACAAATTTCATCGTAGAATTCATAAGATTCGACCAGGTCACACCTTTGGTTGAAAAGGCCCCAATGGAAGAACCCAACTAAGCAAGCAACTACATATATCAATCTGAACTCCTTGAGTGGCAACTTTATATAGATGGTTCCTTGAGCATGAACAAGTTGGAGCCGAGCTTGTCCTTATCAACCTGGATAACTACAGGACTTGCTACATTCTTAGTTCGAATTTAAAGCTTCTAACAGCAAAGCTGAATAGAAGCACTAATCACCGGCCAAGAAATTGCCTGGGAGCTTGAGGTAGACCACATCTGCATCCACAACGACTCCATGTTAGCAGTCCAACAAGTAATTAGTGGGTTCCAGACCCAAGAAGAAACAATGATGGAGTACCTAAAGAAATTCAAGACATTGCTCGACCAATTTAGAAGTTTCACTATTATTCAGATCCCACAGGCTAAGAACATAGAAGCTAACGCACTTGCTACATTGGCTTTCAGACTCGAGGATCCCGACTGGTATTGGTTCCCATTGAAAGGTTACTAAGCCAAGCATTTCAAGGCTCGAGTCTGTAATCAAAGTTACCAACCAGACCGAGATATGGATGGACCTAATCATCTGGTACCTAACAATAGTTGAATTACTTGAGGACTGAGAGGAGGCTTGGCACATTCGCAATAGCTCTGCCCGGTACATGATGATCGAGGGAAAATTCTATCATCAAGGTTACTCAACACTGTACCAGAGATTTGTGGGACCAACAGAAGCCAAATATCTCATCAAAAAAAATCCATAGCAGCCTGTGTGGCAACCATGTCGGTGGGCGATTCGTATCCTATAAATGCCTTCATCGGGGATACTATTGGCTGACCATGGACCAAGATTGCAAGTGATTTGCATGTAAGTATATCAAATGCCAACAGTATACCAGGATGTTCAGCCATCACCCCAAGCTACTTACTTCAGTTATGTGCGTTTGGCCTTCGCCAAATTGGCCATTGATCCCATAGGACTTTTCCTAGTGGTCAGGTCACAATTCAAGTATTGCATTTTGGCCATAGACTACCTTATAAGCTAGATAAAGGTAGAGCCTTACATTGAGATCATGGAGGCCAAATGCACCAGCTTCATCTAGAAAAACATCATCTGCCAGTACGACATTCCTCACATCATCGTCACCGATAATTCCAAGCAATTCGAGGTGGCCAACCTAATAAGAATGTGTGATTAGCTAGGCATTAAGAAAGTCTACTCGTCTCCTAGATAACCTTAAAGTATCAGACTAGTCGAGGCTGTTAACAAAACCATCAAAGACAACCTGAAAAAGAAACTAGAGGGTCTTAAAGGTGCTTAGATTGATGAGTTACCAAAAGTTCTTTGGGTTTACTAGACACTGCTTGAACAGCGATCAGAGAAACTTTGAAAAGTTTGGCCAAGTCTAGGGTTTACTAGGGATAAATAATATCCAAAACACAAAAAAAGCAAAGCAAAAAAGTAAATGAATGATTCCAAATAACTCAACACTTGAAAAGGAAATTATGCTTGATAACATAAAAATATAAAAATATTGTTTAGGAGGTACAATATCCAGGCACCTCCTATGCCCAAAGACAAAAAAAAAAAGAAGAAGCAAAATAATGGCCAAGGCCCTAGATGCTCGGCTGGACATTATTCTCGGTCTCCTTATTATCAAGGTCCATAATGATTGGGTTATTCTTTTACTCTTCCCTGTCGTCGTTTTGCCCAGTTGGAGCTACGGTCTGGTCGTCTCCTTCTATTCATCCCCAAAGTCACTGATCAATGACCAATCGAAATTGATGGCCTCAGGATGCTTGCTGATCATGTCCTCACGAATGTCCTTCATGCCAAGGAAATAGTTGTCAAAGAACTCCTTTGTGCCTTTGAAGTCCTCCACTGCTTGGTGTGCTTGGTCGGTAAGCATGCTCGGTAGCATCTCCATGAGGTACCACTCGTGTTTGGCTCTTAGGATTTTCACAACTTCTCAGGCCCCATCAACCTCAGCTCGAGCCTTTTTCGCCTTCTCTTAAGCCCGAACAGCATATGCCTTTACCCCTTTAAGTCTGTCTTGACCTAGGATAATTCCTCTTCTATCTTTGTCAGGCTCTCCTTGGCCTTAGACCTACGCTATGTGGCTCGATCGACCCTTTCTTCCTACATCATAACCTGTTGCTAATCCTACAGGTCAATAATCTTCAGTGCCGTGTAAGCTTGTAAAATCCAAGATTAGTAAAAGATGAAAGACTTGGAAACTTGAACTTAAAAGGTGGACATACATTTGCTCAAACCATCTGATGAAAAGTGGACTCAAAATTCTCTTGATAAGACCTATGTCGAGCCTCATTGAAGAAGGCCTCATTAGGAATTGCAACCTTGATGAACTCAAGCATAGCAGGATGAGGGGGGTTGCCAAGTTGCCCTCGGCCTCTAATGTGGTTGGACTATGAGAGGTGGAGGTAGCAGAGGTGGAAAGAGAACTTGCTTGGAAGGTCCCCTCTGTTTGAAGACATTCCCAAGCTGTTGGGAACTGGCTGAGAAGCGAGGGGGGGAATTTCAGTTCTCTTCTTCTTCTTAGTTACCTTGTCCTTGCCCTTGTCCCTAAGAGATAGCATCATCAGAACCTTGTCCTCCCTAGACAGCTGACATAAAAACATATCTATAAGAAAATGACAACAAAGTTAAAAACTGCTCGAAAAGATTTAACAAAGTAAAAAAAAAAAGCGGGTCCTTGGACAAAACCTCTGAACCAAAGTGACCCTTGTGGATAGAAAAGCCTAATCATGTCCCCGAGGTTCTCGTTTGCAATCGAAAGCCCTAGGTTGGAGGTGCCACCAGAGAAGTCCTCAGATTGGATGTAGATGGCAACCCCACTGGCCATTTGGATCATGTTGTGCTTAGGCTTGAAATGTCTATGGCTCCTTGCTGTGCTATGGTAACTTACTTGGAAAGCCAAGCAACTAAGAGATCGTCATGATGGGTTCGATGAGTTGAAGCCTCTGAACCAGTTGTATCTCCCTAAGTTCTCATTCTCAGCAAAAATGTTCGCTGCGAATATTATCAGGCTTCTTCAGAAGCTCCTCAGCATTCTTCTTGACCTCGAAAAGAGCCCATAATTTCTTCAACCACACGTAGCCAAGTCTGAATCTCCTCGGTACACGCTGGTCGGGTGTGACCTCTTCTCCAGCTGGAGATAACCAATTCCTCCTGACACTAGAACCATTTAGACTTTCACAATCTGTCTGAGTTAGGGTTTCCAAGAATAAATTTTTGTGAAACCCTTGGAAGTAGTACCACCTGACCGGATAAGGAAGCTTCTTCATACTGAACATATGCTTGAAGTCTTCTCACGATATCTTGGAGGCATACGAGTACATCCATAGAACACACATGCCGATCATGGACCAATAGTAGCTTGGGTTTAGCTGTGCAGTATACACGTTCAAGTCATTTAATGCTCACCACAGAATGGCTACATGTGTTAGACGTGTATGCCCTAAGGAGTAAAAATGTAATATATTTTTGGAGACATTTTTATCAATAAAGAATTTATTTATTATTTATATACTAAATCTTGTCCTCTTTACATTCATATTTGTTGAATTTATGTTAAGCAAACAATAATCTAAGATTGTCAGTTTAAACCTTTAAGAATTGGGCATATGATGGACAGATTATGCGGAAGACACGATTCTTAAGGTGGCGGTCTAAATCATATGATCCGTAATCGAAGGAATAAAGTTGGGCGCTTTATTTATGTAAAGATTGTTATATTGTCTATATCCCTATTAGGAGATGGTTTGTCTTGGCCATCAGAGGTGGACTTTGTGAATAGAAACATTGACACATTGTCATAGGTGACGATGTATTAGATCAAGACATAAAGTTAATTGATTTGGATTAATAATTCTGTCTCAGCAAATCGATTCACTTTAGACAACCATTTGTATTGTATCTTAATCCTGAGATGAATAGTGAGCCCGTTGTCTTGACTTGTGTCTTTTGATGTACCAAAGGGTGACACTCATATTTTTATAGTGGTATGCATGCTGGTACATTCGAGGCATGACTCTAGATAGCGTAAACCTATTATTCATAGATATGGAGTACACAACTCTTCTTTAGGAGTAGTGATATGCTCATATATGCGTTATCCTGTAATTAAAAAATTGGAGCATTCAACCAGTTGGATACATAGGTGTAACCGAATGGTATACTGTCTTTAGATGGTAAGTTTTCGATGGTGAGATAATGAAACGTAAGATAAAAATAATCAAGAAGGTAAGACATAACTTGTCCTTAAGCCGGTTATGGATAATCCTATGGGGATACGATACACTATGATATGTCATGTAGACTTAGCTATACGGGCTTCGTAATTCTATATAGTTTGAGAGTGCAGCTCCAAGCTTTTAGTGGAGTAGTGTTGGAGTTGATAATTATAAAATATATATCTGGGATATTGGATTTTGTAATTATCAGGACCTTAAACTATGTAGGTCCATTTGGTCTCCTTTGCTAGCTTACAAAATCCTGTAACGATACGACGTGTTTTCCAATAACTGGTGACTTATGTCAGATTTATTAGATTGGTTGGAATTCGAAAGAATCAAATAATTCATGTCTGTTTATCGGTTGAATTAATTTTATGACAAAATTAATTCAAGATAAACTTGTTGAATTATTGGGATCGGATAATTCTTATCTGTTTATCAGTTGATTTAATTTTGAATAAATTAAATCAAGATAAACTTGTAGAATTATTAGGAATTCATTTATTTTCTTAGAGATTATCTAGATAAAGTTGTTTTAATTATATAACTTCTCTATTTGGTTATTTGAATTAAAACTGAGACTTTATCCTATAGAATCTCGAGTGAAAAATAAAAGATTCGATGAGATTTTTTTTCGACAGTTCAGCATGTTGATCCTCAAGTTTGCCCTACCGATGGGACAAGTTTGGCCTCCTATTAGACAGATCGGCCCGCCTATGCACAAAAAAAAGTTCACGCATTTCCACACGGATTTTATCAGATATTGATCCTAATTTGATTCTGATTCAAATTTTTGAGACCTTATCTAATAAGGACTGACCCTAGACCCAACCTCTATAAATAGGGAGTGAGTCTCATAAGTTGTTTAGATCAATTGAGAGATTAAGAGTGATTCTCTACTAGTGAGAATCTGAAAACTCTCTAAGAGCTCTTGTTCACAAATTATGAACACTAGCTTTGGGTTCTCTCAATTGGTTGGAAGGAGAGTCACCTGGAGGAAGAACTGTAATGTGAGCCCATACTCACTCCAATCGTGGATAAAGAATAGCAAAGAAGGCTAGTTGGTTGAGGCTTTTCCAAAATGTTACTTCTCTTCACAGATTGCAGAAGTTCTTCGGCACACAGAGGTTAGTAAGATCCGGTTAATTTATGCATATAGCATGTCAAACTTGTGTTTTGAAAAATACTCTGATATAAATTTTTTAAAATTTCGCTGCGTACTATTTTTCCAACAACATGGGTAATCGAAGTCTTGCTTAAAAGAACTTCACATACAAAGTAGTATACCCCTCCAAAAGGTTAGTTGGTGTATCATCGGGGCCAAGAAGAACCAGAGTTACATCATCAGGAATCTCATACTCTTGGCATAGAGCATCCAGCCGAGCCTGAGTCATGGCCGATGTATATTCCGCGGCAGTTGTTTGTCTAGGTCGTAGAACCCAGAAGGCTACATTTCCCCAAACCTTTGTCTCTATCAGTGGAGATGCTTCCCAGCCCTTGTCGACCTCCGTGCCTCCTTCAGCTTGCCCAGCCTCCTCGGCTTCAAGTCTTTCCTCGGCCTGCAGCCTTTCTTCAGCGGTACCAACCCTCTCTTTACTTATTTCACCAAAAATTTTGGCCTGTCTTTTGTCATCCCAACTGAACGTCCCCTCATCTGTCCCCAAGGTAGCCGACAACCAAGCATGATCCTCAGTTAGCCTAGACATGCCTAGAGCAGCCACCCTAATATAAAGGTCCTGACCTCGATAAAGACGGACAAAAGGAACTCCCTTGACCATAGCTAAGTATCTAGGCCACCCTTGCCACCCTAGTTGTAGTCAAAATTTTGACAAGCACAAATGATCATGGCACCTCTTAGTAGATGTGGCCGTGTCTATCATGGTCCTCCCCTCCTCGGCCTTTGGTTGCTTGGAGCTAGATGATGAACTCATAGGCATCCTAAAGTTCTTAAAACGGTTTTAGGAATCAAATAAGTCACTCATTTTGTTCTTAGGGATTACCTGCTTGGAGTAACGAATAAGTGCTGGGAACTTGCTTAGATAAAGTCTAGTACTAAGTCTCTTCGATAGCTGACACTCGCTTAAGTTTAAAAGTGAAGTAAATAAAGTTAAGACCCTCCCCTTTTTTATAAGCAACCATTGACGCGGAATACGAGAGGTGCATGATTGCACCCGTCAGACGACACGTGTTAGCTAATGTTAGTCACTTAAGAGAGAAATCAGAATGAGGTCCTGAGCAAGCCAACCCTTGAGATTCCACACAACATGGCACAATCAACAAATCTGGACCTTGTTCGAAAGAAGTTCAACTTGGCTGAGCATCGACCAGGTGCACTAGGGGGCTACTGTTGAGGGTGTGCTCAGCACGATTCCTGAGAACAGATACTCGGAGTCGCTAACCACCCTGACTGGCACACCTGCCCTATACATCCCACAAAGATGGCTGCCATTTCATCGAACAACGTTCCTTTGGCTCTTTCCTAGTCGTCGTCGACCACTGTACGGAAGGATGTCTCTTTAGACCCACACCAGCCACCACATATGTCCTGCACGGTATCAATGCCATGCCCTAATGGGGCACGAAAACACTTGTATCAAGTTGTCCATGAAGGCCAATGTGGCACTGCCCTAGCCTTTAGATGGGCAGTCGTCCTTCTTAAGGGATCATGACGCCTATCACTAACTTCCTTGACACAACAGTACAGAGCAGCCGGGTCAAGGGTCAAACTCGCTTTACACCTGGCCCAAGTGGGGAGGTATAAATAAGAGTATTTACTCCAGCCTTAAGGTAAGTGGACTCTCTTGACCTAACAGGCACTTGACTTGAGCGTCAAAAAGCCATTGACTGGCACCACACTACTGTCCCCCTTGACCTCTGAGGCATTCCTTCTTCTTGTAGGACCAACCAGTGAAGTTGAGAAGGGCAAGGCAATGTAGTCCGACTACTGTGCGCATCCGCATGTAGTGTTGATTATAAAAAAAAAATACAATCTAAGCTCATATATAAATCCAATCAAAAAACTTAGTTACAAAGAAAAAATATTCAAGGGTTTTAAATGTACTCTGATTTTAGTGGTCATAGTGGTATGGCAACAAAATAGTGGCAAGATTATTGGGGCGATAGCAGGCCTGGTCCTAGAAGTCGTAGAGGCGGGCAGAGGGTTAAGGATACTAAGGAGTGTGGAAGGAGATGGAGAGATTTGGAGGAAAAATTTAAGGTTTGTAGGAGCAGGGAATTAGAGAGAGAATCAAGTGTGAGGAAGAATTTGGGGGGGTGGGGGTTAAAGTTTGTAAATTAGAAAGAGAGGATATAGAAAATAGTGATCGAAATTATAAAAAGAGAGAAAAATTTGAAAAGTTTTTTGAAAAAGATTAAGAAAAAGTCTTCCTTCTTTTTAAAAACTTTTTTACATTACAACACGTGATACTTTTTTTTTGTCGTTTAATATGGTCATAAGGATTTCAAAAATATTGAATTCTCCATGCCATTTTTTTTAAGTACATTATATGACATTATTTCATACAATCTTGTTAAATAGTATCGTTTAATCTCAACTATGCCTACACATTAGTTTATACAAAATGGGTTATTTATCTTTTTATAAACTTTATTTTAGGTTTTTTTAAATATTATGCCTCTAATTTTTATTTCATCAAATATATATTTTCATATTAGATTTAATACATAAATTTATACATTTTCCTTGTTAATATTTAATTTTGACCTAAAATATTGCCCAAAATACCCTCAAGTTGAAAATAAGAGAACTTTAATTAAAAACTTAAAAAAATTTATACCAAGGTTTTTTACTTCAAAAATATAGAAAATAACCTCAAAAATGGGTATTTTGTATGTTTTTCTTTTTGTTTTCTACTTCTTTTTTAAAAGTTTCATTTTTTTCTCTTTTATTAAAAGCTAATTTGGTTATTTATAAATGTCAAAATCAACTATTGACTAAGGTAAAGTATATATTTGTGTATTAAACTAATTTGAAGGTATACAGGGCTATTTGGGAGAGCTTCCTAAAAGCTGTCTTTGGCTTCCTCAAGCTATAACTTTTGTTTCTTTTTTTCTATTGACTAAAAACACAAGCAAAAGTTGTGGAAATTATAGAAAATATCATTTTCCTAAAACTAATTATAGTAAATGTCAGGTTTTAAAAATAGTTGTAGTAAATAGCAGATTTATAGTATAAATAATTCATTTACCCCTTATTATAGTGTAAATAATTCTTATTTATGTAATAAATAGCTTTAAGGTGCACATAATTTATTTAATCCCTTGTTTGCGGTGTATATAATTCTAATTTACATTGTAAATAGACTATTTATATTTTAAAATTTCCAATATGCTTTTAAAATCTGCTATTTACTTTGAAAAGTTTCAAAAATTTGCTATCTCTCTTGTTCTCTCCTAAAGTTGTACTGAACAGGCCCACAATCGACGAGATAAAAAAAGAAAAGAAAAGAAAGCATAGCTTTTAAATTGACCTAAAACAAATGGTATTAAAAGATAAATACCCCTTAAAAATAATAAGATAGATCTCTCTTGGTTATAAAAACTTTCTCTAATCCGTTCTTATATTTTTTAAATATCTTTTCACTATTTTTTCCCAAAAAAATTACTAGCTAGGCAGATCATACCATGTTGGTAACAATTGAGGTTATGGAAGGGCTCTTTGTATACAGAATCAATCTGTAAAGGAATCTCTATCTCCTAAAAGAAGCATACACTATAGATTTATTCAAGGACGTTGGAAAGTTCCAAACCTAGCTATAGGGAAGTTCTCGTTGATCCTAAGGAAGGCAAAAAATTTGAGAGGGAACTTTATCAGAGCGATGGCAAATTACATTAAGCTCATATACTAACTTCACATCAGGCCTGACATAACCTTGGCACTAAGTGTTGTGAGCTATTTTATGCATTTTCCAAAGGGAAATAGAGAAGCAGTGTACAAGAGAAGGCTTCCAACCCACTTTTTGTCACTTGAAGCTGGCTTAGGTGGTTAGATGCATACATGTGTCTATTAGAGTTCGAATTGTAGTACTTGTATTTCTTATTTAATATAAAATGAAGGTCATATACCCCACATATATCGAAAATAAAGAAGCAGTGTAGAAGAGAAGGCTTCAAGCCTACTTTTGTCGATTGAGGTTAGCTTAAGTGGTTGGATGTGTGAACGTATACGTGTGTTTATTGGTGAATTGTGATACTTATCATTTCTATTCAATATAAAGTGGAGGTCGTATACCTCGCATAGTATCAAAAACATAAAGAAAGCCGCGTACAAGATTCTAAATTAAAGATTTGAGAAGGACAAAAAAATAAAATAAAAATAGACATGCTATGCAGAAAATACGAACACTGTAGAGTGTATGCATTCACCAATTAGTAACCAATTAAAATCTAATTTGGGGATATGGAGGTTCATCATTGGAGGAAATTTAGTTACTTTAAAATTTCCTAGGAATAAGATTAGTTAATCACTGCCATTGGCTAGTTTTAAGGATTTTTTATTTAACTTAAAATCTTCAGCTAGCAGTCCTTTTTCTTTAGATGAAATACACAAATTTTCCATCATTTCTGCATTTAAAAATCAGATTCTATTCTCAAAATAAGCATGCATAAAGCCATAAAATTATGTGCACTTGAACGTGCTAAGCAAGCTTGAAAGTCACGAGGAAAAGGCTTCTTGGTGACACTGGAGAAATCGAATGGATAAGCTTAGAGTTCATTTAATGCATTTGATATATAAAATCTCGTTATATGTGATGGGAATTTGCCACGTGGCATAAAACCAGTGCACTGACCACTTTGAGAGAGGTTCAAACTTCAAACCATGTGAGTGACAACCGTGTACTCTCTTATATTCAAGTTGAATTTAAAAGCTATTTATTCTAGGTTTGAAACACCATTTTAACTTATCAATTTTAATTATCAGTAATATAAAACTCTTATTAGTTACAATAAAAAAAGCAAAAAATAATTACAGTATAAAGCCCTTACACACTATAGTTCTTAAATTTAAAATATATGTTTCAACTGATTTTTCAAACAACCTATTAACATATTTGGTATTGTCAATTTCAACTAAAACTTTTAGTTACTGCAGTGTAAAGTTCTCACATATTACAATGTCTAAGCAAAATAAGTTACAGTATAAAGCTCTCACATGCTACAGTGTTAAGAAAAAAGTATGCTACGGTATAAAACTCTAACATGCTATAATATTTTCAACCAAGATTGACTTAAACTATTGATTCTAAAACACATACTCATATTATAGTTGGAGCCTTAAAATTAGGCTTTTCTTAAATTGGTGATCTAATTGGCAGCTCACATGGAGAAAAAAACTCATGATACGGTATTTAAGAGCATTAGTTTAAATTAATAGTTTGAAGCTTTACATTATAACCGTTAGAACTATTAAGTTGTAATGAGATTACCAAACACACTCATATTTGTGACTTGCAACTAATTATAGAGTTAACAATATTACAAGATCCCACGTGTCGTAAACAATATTGACGAAGTGGAAGCAGATCCAAATTCCTTTATTTGAAAAAATGATGAAAAACAGTTAAAAGAGTGCATGCGAGCTTGTAATCCAAATCCAGTGCCTGTTTGACACCAGATTTTGCCAACGAATTATTTGGATATTTCATTAGATTCTCCACATCAGGACATGATCATGGTCTTCAAAGTATAATTGACAAGTTCGTCTCGCATTAGCTGCACTATTAACGGTCCCTTTAAATTACCATTTTGATATGAAAATGTTTGGGGCGCATTAATATTAAGTATCACAATTAATAGAAAGTGGATGTCATATTATAAATTATTTTCAGAGCAATATTAAAAGGTATATGTGGTATTTAACACCACACACTAATAAAAAATAGGTCTCATAATATAAGGTTCACTAGTACGATATACACTCTATTAATTATAATATTTAACACCATAAATTCCCCTTAGTATTTTTTTAATTTCTGTTAGTATGTGACGCTTAGCATCGGTATTCTATAACATTATTCCTCTGATATGCATTTCTCTCATTTTATACATGCCTTAATTCCATTACTTTCGTTCTATGTTTGAACTTGTATGCATTAGAATTAATTCAGATTGTGTTTGACACGTTGATTTAAATTCATGGAGTAAAACTCTAAGCAGTTATATTGTAAAACAAAAAACAGTTATAGTGTAAAATTCTTATAGAAATATTCTATAGTATTTGCTAACCATTTCATTAGGTCATTATCCATGGAACTGTGAGAAATGCGTATACGATTGTAAACACCAAGAAGAACTTGAGGGGAAAAGAAAACTTGAAGGTTTAATTTCTATTATTTCAAGTTTCCCTTCTTTTTATGATTTCGGTGTACTTAATAAATTATTATTCTCTCTCTCACCCTCATGTGACAGGAATATCATATTTTATTTATTGTATTTAAATAATTGTTCTTGAAATTACCACACTACCCCATTGGCTATTCAAAAGCTCCCTTTCATTTTGGTAACTGGCCAAAAAAGCCCTGTTCCATTTTAGTGGCAAACAGGGTTCCACCACCCTCAGGAAGGAAAGTCTCTGCACGTGGCCACGTGACTCCCTTCCATTACACAAACAGCAGCAATGCAGTTTTATTTTGAGAAAACAGAAATGCCCTCTCAAAAATCTTTTTCTTTTTACTTTTTTAATTCAATTACTCTCTCTAATTAGCAAGATTATAGTATCCACCCAGTTTTTTCAGAGTTTGGTTATGACTTGTGTTGAATAATTATATACATTTAATTATTAATTCATATGTAAATCTGCAATGCAAAACCCTCGATCACGTGGTTTCTTTTGATGCGTCGGCATCACCAGCTCATTCACTGCCAAACTTACTTAGCAGTCAAAGCTCGGTCAACCATGCCATTGCATGCCAAAAACCCCTTCTGGATTCTGCCACTGCTCCACTCTCTCTCTCTCTTTTCTCTCTCCTCAAGAACTTATATAATGAAGCTCCATCAAAACATTTATTAAAATTCATTTATTCACAAACCCAATACGCTATTTCTTTAAATATCACTTATGTTGCTTTCTTTGCCAGCAATGGAAACTGTTACCACCACTTTATATCTGGTTAAAGAATTATACTGCTGCTGCTGCTCCTGCTGCTGCTGCTGCTATTATTATTATTATTATTATTATTCAGTATTATTTGTTCAAATTTTTTCTTTTGTGCTCATGTCCTTATCTTTCCCTATTAAAAATGGCATCTTTTTTGTTGGACCCGCTTTGATATTGTTCCCTTCTTCAAACTTAGCTAGCTTTTTCTGCTTTTTTTAAGTCCACTCATAAAACTCGTTGCACATAATTTGATATCTGGAGTTCTTCTCACCAATGCTAGGATATAATACCATTCTTTTCATATCATGCTTTTCTGCCATTTTTCATCTTTTCAGAGTCTTTGCATGTTAAAAAAGACTGGTATTTTTTGTCTCGTTATGTTAAGGAATATTATATGATATACAATTATACAGATAACATGAATATGTATATACATATATATATATACCTAGTGTAAAGAAGCAAGAACTTCATATGTGTTAATAGCCGTACAAAAAGAGATCAAATTTTTGTTCAACTTAGAATGTGTATACATGCTTCAAATGACATAATAATAATCATATATTTTATCAACGTTTTCCCCTACTAAAAAAATATTTCTTATCGTCTAGGGCACCGCTAGCTAGTGTAAAAAGGAAAGAAACATTTAATAGCTGTACATGAGAAATAAACGTCAATATAAAATAGGAATCCCTGAAAATTAATATGGGGGTTACCATCAAGAATGAATTTTTTTTAACATGTTTTTCATGGAAAGACAGTTTCTTAGAATCTTCGTGAAATGCCATGTTGTAACTCATACAGCGCGCAACTTGATCAGAAGATTGGCTCTTGGAAAGAGACTTTCGTTTTGACTCCATGGAAAAAGACGTACAGTTTAGCTCCTTGGCAACTTCACAGCCCCACATCCAAGGAAAACAGTGAGTTAAGTAAAATATATATTATATTATATATGATATATCTAATACCAACCCTTTTCTTTTCCCCTAGAGGGGACTCAAATTTCAAACTCCACATTAAAATCGCAATTTATTATCATGTCACGACAAGAAACATCATATCATGCAAGATAATACGTTGTATACTTATACAAAGGTATATTATGGATGTAAAAGTCTTAAATCCGGCGTGGGATGAATCGGGCATTTGTAACATTTTTTTTTGTTTATTAATGTAATATTATTCGTACATTTTATGTAATACTTAATTTGTTTAAATATAATTCTTCAATGTAATAAGTATTGGACTATATTTATTAAGTGCACACTGATAAGATGTAATTGACAAATGAGTCCCAACTCATTAGTTTTAGCCGTAAATAATGTAAAATAAAAATATATTACATTTTAAAGCTCTTATATGACATTTGAGATTAAAATTATTTGCCAAACATCCCATAAGGCAAAGTGTTACATTATTACAACATACTAAACACAATTCCTATATATATATATATATATAAGAGCATAATTTTAATGGTTATATTTTCAATTAGTGCTATTATTATTGACAGTTTGATATAAATCTAATGGTTATAACGAAATGGATCGTTGACAAAAAAATTATGATAATAAGTAAGATTGAATTGTTATCACATCACATCATCATTGTTGTTTAAATATATCTTTACTAAAAATATAGCTATTGAAAATGTAACATTCAAAACAAGTCTATTTATACATACATGCACATATATATATATAGGGATAATTACATTACTATACCTCCTAATTTTCATTATTTCTGAATTTGTCTTTTTGTTTTTAAAAACTGCAAGGTATATATCTTTTAAATTTGAAAAACTTGTTTCAATTTTATCCCTCACAGACTTTTTCAACCAAAAAAACATAAAGATAAAATAAAAATACTATTAATTAAACCTAATTTGTTTATGAAATATATGTTTCTTCTTAAGAAAAATTTTTAATAAATATTTTAAAATTTTAAAAGTCATAAAGTTAAGATTTTTTTTTTTGAAATTTGATGTTTTATTTTAGAATTTTTTTTCTTTTAAGATATAAAAGATTTTTCATAGCTTTTTTAAGAATAGCCATATTGTTTTATTTAATTTTTTCTATTTAAAAGGATAAAATTAAATAAATTTTAAAATTTAAAAGATAACTTTGTAGTTTCTGAAAATAGAGAAACAAATTGAAAAAAAATTAAAATTAAAAGATGTAATTATATAATTAACAATATATATATATATATATTCATATCTATTCGAAAGGGATCTCCTTCTGGGATATAAATAACCAACAGCTACTGAATGGTTCTTGCTCTGTACTACTCTCGGCTACTGCTACTAGAACAGTCCATAAAACAAACTAGCTAGGGTTTTACAGTTTTCTTCCACTAAACCCTTGTACTTCTCTCTCCTCTCTTCTTTCTCTATATACCTTACACTTATGTTTTTCTGAACTAGCCCATGGCATGCTTAGACATGTACAACTCCGAGCACAAAACCGGTCGCCATCACCATCATCACCACCATTTTGCTCCTTCAGTGAGCCCTAGAATCTCCTTCTCCAATGACTTCGTCGACGCCCAACAAGCTCTCAAGCAAGAGATGATCAGAAGCTCGCTGAGATCGGAATCTTCTCCTGCGGCCGCCACGGCTTCGTCGGACTTCGAATTCTCCGTCGCGGCCAACCACTCCACGATGAGCGGCGCCGACGAGCTCTTCTTCAAGGGACGAATGTTGCCCTTCAAGGACGTTAATACGACGTCGTCGTCGCAGCAGAGGATCACCACTCTCAGAGAAGAGCTTCTTGCCGATGATAACGACGATGACGTCACTTTTCGGCCTGCTAAAGGGACGACGAGGTGGAAGTCGTTTTTGGGCCTGAAGAGGGCCCACATAGGGTCGGCCAACTCGAAGAAGGCTGAGAAGAGTGATGGCCATGGTGGCCCGGAAATGAGGCCCGGTTTGGTTCTGCATGATCATCAGGAGGCGTATGTTAGCAAGACTTCACAGGTTGGAGAAATTATTATAAAGTTTTTTTTTTTTTTTTTTTTGCTTTGTTTTGGATTTTTTATTTTATTTATTTTTATCTTTATTTTTAGTTTTATTTTATTTTTTTGGCAGGATTTGTTGAGTGAAGGAGGTTCTAGTGATTGCAGAGACGACGTTGATATTGGAATATAGTGGCAATATTTGATGATTCAGAGTGACGATGTATAATTATATTTTGGGGGTAGTTTTAATTTTCTTTTCCTAATTTTTCTGTTTTGTGGTGGGTTTCGGTGAAATTTAGAGGTGCTGTCAAATGTGTTTAGAGTTTAAGGTCGGTCTTAATTACTGTTAATTAGTCTTAATTATTAACTCACTGGTTATTTATTGTTCTTTGTATTTTTGGTATTCGGAGTCCACTCCCACTGCTGTTCTGATTTTGTTTTGATATCTCAGAAGCAAATTGGTGTTTTTGGCTGTTCAATGTACAAAATGTTTGCAGTTTAACCTTTTGTTCAATGTTGATTAAGCTCTTTTTTTTTATTTTTTGCTTTTTCTATATAAAAAAAACATTTGTTTTTTTGCTTATTTAGTCTTTAGTTTTCTATTTTGGCAAACAGGATTATATTTCTTGATTTGGATCTGGATTTTGTTAATTTTCTATGGATTTGGATCTAACGTTCTTCATGTGCCCCTTTGTGATGTCTAAGAGCTCTCTTTAACGGTCCTCTTGAGTCCAAAAAGGAAAATAAAATAGTGTCACAACATCAACGTCTAAACTTTGAAAGAATTTGAAAGGCCTTTAATTGACATTAATATATATATATAAGATGTTTGAAAAAATAATTCTAACTATAAATAAACAAACAATGTATAATTTTACATATTAAAATATAAAATAAAAATATATTAGAGAGTTAAAACTTTGACCGCAACAGACAGATTGCCGAGAGAGAGGAAAAATAAAGAAAAAAAAAGCAGTTTCAAATTTGAAGTGTAAGTGAGCCATAAATGTGACAGCTAAGCCATGGCTGTGCAGAAGGTGTTGGGGAGAGGCTTGAAATATTTTGTCCGGATCTCAAGGTAGATCTCTGTGTGTGCTTTGCGGGCAAAATGAAATGCAAGGGTCCTTTGATATCTTATGTTTGGTCAAAGAGTATCTCCAAGATGATGAGGCATATCTGATGGTCAAAAAGGCCTTGGCTGTTTTATTTCTTTGCTTCCTTTCTTAAATTAATGGCTCAAGCATATGCCACCTACCCCCTTACAACCTTCAAAGTTCAAAGCTGTTATTCACTGATCATATTGTACATTTCCGTGCAGAAGAAAAAACTTTCTGTGGTTTTGTACTGCTTTTTGGTACTTGTTGTCTGCCATGAGGACTTTAAAATTTTTTTTGAAATAAAAAAACAAAGAAGAAGATAAGATTTGCTTGACAAGTCAGTTTTTGCTCAAATTCTAAGATGATTGGTTGTTTACTAAACATTTCTTCTGATAACTAAGGATATGAGACATGCAGACAAATGTACATTACATGAGATATGCACACCAAGCCCTGGTCGATTCCAAAATTAAGACCCATGATTTACAAAAAAGTAAAATTAGCTTTCTCGTTTTTTATAATATTATATATATATATATATAATGAGGAAAAATTCATTAGAGTAGGCATATAACCGGCAAGGCCAAGGAAGTATACATATATTTGGTACATGAAAAAAAGCAATGTCACCATGGAAAGGTAACCTCTTGGTTGAACCTGTGCTCATAGCTATCGGCTTGTGAGCCCAGACTCTGAACACTAGCATCAAATTTGTCCAATGCCACCTTCAATTCGGCAAGCTTTTTCTTGATATCTTTCATTCCGGTTTCAGCTTGAGCTCGGTCTGTTCTAGATTCGACATACTTTCTTGCGTCTATGAAGACTTCAGACTCGTACGCAAGGCCAGCGAGCTGAGACAGCCGAGCACGTAAGAACCCAACATTCATGCCCAAAAGCTCAAAGGCTTTTAGAGACTTGTCCCAAGCGGAGAAATCGTCGCAAGAGGTGGTGAGCTTGCAAGCTTTTATGGCATTGGCGATTTCTACTGTCTCAAAGATAGTCCCGACAATCAACTTCTTGTTCATGCCCTTGATAACATTGTCATGAAGGAAAGCATTCTGACTGCAACAGAGCATATAGTACGTTTTTCTTGTATCCCCGGGAAGCTCAGAATCTAGAAGCAGTCCATCTACTTGAATGCTGAAATTCTCAAAAGTTTTAACGTCCCGGAATTGAAGTGCTGCCCCTGACAACTTAGAACCTTCCAGAACTTCCGAAGCAACCTCCTCACTGTCATTTTCAGATTGTCCTGCTGGCTTAGGAACTGATCTTGGCAAACCGACACTCCTTTTCTTCTTCTGAACAATTGATAAAGTAAGAGACTTTGGACGTTTCCTCCGACAATCAGAACTTGGAACCACATCCATTTTGGCGTTATCTTTATCTGGGATTAACACCCCAATATCATAATAGGAACATCAATGAACATAGAGACTTAAATAATAAACCTTCTATGTACAAGTAAAGTACTAGAAAAGTAGAAAGTTCGAAGTAGAGAAACCAAGAAATTACCTAAATCATTCTGTTTGGTATGACAATCCAAATTTAAGAGGCCAAGAGCTCCATCCACTTCAGTTAGGTCATTTGCTCTTATAATGTAAACCTTCAACACAGAGGAAGAGATGTCATAGACTGTTTTTGGCTCTTGAATGGCCCTCGAGTTCAACACAAACAAACATAATGGAATTGTTCATTTGCATTCTCAGTATCATACAACCAAACTGGCAAATCAACTTTCAAAAAAAAAAAAAAACCATAATGGACTAAAGTTGGAGTCAAGCAGTATGGTTGGTAGTGATGGACAGAGTAAAAGATGGCATGTCTTAAAGCTAGATATAGAGTATTATCAATTTATCCTACAGAGTTTGTATTGAAGCTGCGAATCTCAAGGATAAACCCGACGTGCATGACTACATTTCTTCCACAGTTTTGAATGTAAGATGGTGATGACAATTATGCACTTATACGCAACATACTTTCTCCATATCCAATGGAAAAATTATCAGAAGTGATGACAAAAAGAGTTAACATAGATTCAAAGGACAACTACAAATTTTCACCTTAAATTTGGTAGGTTCAACTAATTGGAAGACCAAAACATCTCCCTCAAGTAATTTGTGTGCAACGGCAAACTGTCTCCAACCAGCACTCAACCCTGTCTTGTATGCAATGTATTTTATCCCATATTGTCTTCCATTTTCATCTTCTAAAGTAACCGTGGTATCTTTCTCTGGTAAATGTGTCTTGCAGAATGGCCCAGGAAGCCCCTGTCATAGCCACCAACAATGTTGTAACATGTTTTTTCCTTTCATATCACAAACTCAAACATCATGTTCGAATTGTCCACTGTGGTAGCACTTACCATCCAGAAGCAGCTAGCCACATGTGATCTGACCAGAGACTTCACAAAACTAGGGAATTCGGGTTCTAGATTTGATCGAACCTCCTGTGCTCGAATCACAGCGGATGACTTCGCTTGACCAAATGAACATGACCCATCAGTTGCAACCATGCTTGGCTTCGAACTTTTCAGAATTCACAAGAATAGAACCATCATGAGTAACCATTTAATACATATAGGTAAAATCAAAACACGAAAAAAACTACATGAATAGCAACGAAGGCATTCCACTGACCTCCTTGGACTTCCTGATCGCCCAGATACAACCTGCACATGCATTTATTTATCAACAATTTTTCATTCCTTAAAGATTGATAAACAACATGCAATTTCATTCATGCAAACCCTTTAGCGAAAACTCAAACATTATTAAGAAAAAAAAAAAGTCACTCGAACCTTAAAACAAAAATTCAAGATTAGATGCAGAGGAAACCATCTCATGCTGCTTCAGAAAAGGGACATGGGAAATAACATACACACACACACGCACACGCACACGCACACGCACACACATATATATGTATACATTCTCGTACCAGCAAATCTCTCACCATTTTAACGGATTAGAACTGAAGTTGAATGTTTTAATTATGCATGAACATTAGATGGCAAAATTAACTTAACGCATTACGTGATCACTCTTTCGTATTCTTCTTCTAGCTGGAAAAAATTATCGGAATCAATTATAATATTGCTTATAACACGTCATGAATGGCAAAATCAAACAATTACCTAGCTAGCTAGGTTTTCAACAATGAAATGGCAGATTCAGAAAGATCGTCTTACAAACTTGATTTGGACATCCGAATCCCGTTTCTTGACACTAGTTGTGGAAATCTTTTCCTCTCTATCCTTCAAATTCCTCGTTTTCACCTGCATATTAATGCGAGCAAGAAAAAAAAAAAAACCAAAATTTCAGCTTAAATTTGACAGGGACGAACAAAAATTGCTTAGAAAAAACGCAAGCTTTAGATTTTATAGAGAGGGAAAGTAAATACACGTCCAAATACATATACACACATATATACATATATGTATGTGTGTGTGTGTATATATATATATAGATATAAAGAGAGAAGGAGACCGATGAGGAAGAAGAAGAAGAAGGCTTGATCGGCCGCGGCCTCTTCGGCGGCGACTTCGACAGCTGCGCGAGAGTGATGACGTCGTCATCGTCCTCTGCGGATTTCGCGATCTGCATCTGAAACGGCACCGTCTCGTTTCTCTGCGACAACAGGCGAATCAGAAGCGCCGATTGACAGAAGAAGAGGGAAGAAAGAGGAAGAAGAAGGGCTTAAATTAAGGCCCTAAGGTGGAAAAAGAGATTAATGAGACCGATTAAGCCTAATCTTTCCATTACCAAAATCGCTTAATGGTTAATGAAATGATATTCTTTTTTAACCAAAAAAAAAAAACTTGCTTTTCTTTGCTTCTGTTTTTTGGTGGTGTTTGTTGAGGACGGGGGGACCAAATTGACCGTTTAACAGTTAATTAAGAAGGAATTTGACCTATTTTGTTAATTTGGATTTACTGCATTGATCCAATTGTCTATGTTAGAAATCCTCCGAAGACTCACTCACACGTGGCATCGGGATACCCTAGTCTAGGTTTATTAGGATGCAGTTAGATAAATTACACTAACACCTATGTGTGTTTTTCGCTTTTACTCAAATTATAGCCGACCTATGTGTGTTACACGCTTTTACTCAAATTATAGTCGACTTAACTTTGTTAATGTTTTGCTTGAAATGATAAACATACCCTATTTAATCTCAGACACTAATCTAAAAATTAAATCACAGCCATTAATTAAAACCATAATAGTGGCCAAACAAGCGCCCCTAACCCACGTGACCTTTCTCCTCCTTTCGACCCTCCCTTTGTCTGCCAACAAATCTCTGCAGTTCTATCTGCCCTCCATTTGGCCAGCACCCCGCTCTCCTCGGTGACCTCAGCACTAGCCTAGCAACACCACCTTGCCCCCTTCTTGTCGTACCCAACCCGCTCTCCTTTGTTCTCGTTGAGCCCTACACCGACTGCCCCTTTTCCCATCAAGTCTAGCCCTCCTGTTAAGCCCCTTATCTCTGCACTTCTATCTGCCCTCCGTTTGGCCAGCACCCCGCTCTCCTCAGTGACCTCAGCACTAGCCTAGCAACACCACCTTGCCCCCTTCTTGTCGTACCCAACCCTGCCCTCCTTTGTTCTCGTTGAGCCCTACATCGATTGCCCCTTCTCCTATCAAGGCTAGCCCTCCTGTTAAGCCCCTTATCCCGCCGAACCTCCCAAACTATGGCCCCCACACCACCCCCACACCCCACCCCCAACCACCCTCGACCTTCTACCCCCATCGCCCCCTCCCTTATTGTTCCTCGTCCCCTTGCCCCACCTAGAGAGAATGTGTGAATAAGAGAGAGAGGTTACATTATTATTTTTTATTTGATTTTTTACATTATTTTTTTTTATTTTGAGGTTTTTAAAGTTTTGTGTTTGGTTTTTCACTCTTTCTAAAAAATATTCATTTTTATATTTATGTTTTTTATAATTTTTTTGTAATTTTTAATCTTTTATGAAAAAATAGAGTACTAAGAGAGTGAGAATTTTTTTGGGTTTTCTTGGAATTACTAGTTTTTTATGAAAAAAAAAATCATTTTTTATAATTGAATTATTGTTTTGTTAGAATAAGTTAGTTTTGGTTTTGTTGTACTTCATTTAATTTAATTTTGTTGAGATTGAAATGTGCTTTTAGTTAGTTCGCGTGGGTTGTGATTACTTTGGAAATTAATTGTCGACATTGTTTAGAGTGTGGGTGATTTTAATTTTTCACATTTAATCTTATTTTTGATATAATTGTTATATTTTGAGAAAAAGAGAACAAAAAATTATTTTCTATTTAAATACATTTTTTATGTCAAAGAAGGATAAAATTGTCATTTCTAGCTGTATAAAATAACTAAAATATTTTTTAATGATGGATAGACATTTTTGGCGTTTTGAACAAAATTAATGGTCAACTCACGGTCAACTAACACAGGCAGTCTCTCCATTAATTTTTTTGAATGGTTAAGGGTGTCAGAATGATTAGTTTTGATTCAAGAGATGTTCCTATAATTTGGGTAAACACAGGGAGTTACAATATTATTTGTGCTTATTTATGAGTTTTTTGCATCATAACTCCTTAAATTTTAAGACATTTGGTATTTGGGTTCCCATCTTGAGAATTTGAATCATGTCTCCAAACTCTTAATCTATTGGCACCATAGTCCCTATTTTAAGAATTTGAATATTCAGGTTGTCAAACTTTTAATTTATTGTCACTCTTGGTCATCATTTTAAGAATTTAAACATTGAGGTCCCAAACTCTTAATTTGTGGCACTGTTAGTTTGCATCTTCATTTTACTCTTAAATGACATGAAAAATGAAAATATTTTAAGGCTTTTTTCTTCCTTAGGTCTTAAAAACGTATATTTTATTCAACCAAGGTCCCTAAAAGCTCTCGTTTTTTGAAATATAAGTTACTAATTTTTGTCTAAAAATGTTAAATGTCCTGACATAAATGTAATTATGATAATTAATGGCAACAAAACAATTAGTTATAAGCCAAAAAATTCAAAAATATCAATAAAGAAGTTAGCCATCCATTTTATAATATTTTGGGTAGGTTGGTTGTAAATTACAACGATATAACTAAAAACAAGAATAAAATTACAACAAAACCTAAAAAAGGTACAAATTCCATTACATAAAAAGTTTATGGGTGTAGAATTAAAATACATTAGTTTTTTAAGATATATTAAGAATAGCATTAAAGACTAGGTGATTGAGGTGTCTGATGATATTGTTGCTCAAGCATATGCCCGTTGAATAAATTTTAAAATTTTTGTAGCACCAATATATCAATATTTTTCAACATTAGTTTATTATTTTGGTATTATATTATCTGTTTTGATACTAAAAACTTGCATGATTTTGCTTAATGCCACATATAACTTGACAAAGGAGAAAGTATGAAATAGCCAAACATATTGGAGGATTTAAAAATTAACAATGAAAATTTTAAGGGGAGAATGACAATGATGAATGTAAAAAAGGATAACCAAATAACCTCTCTTAGCGCTCAACAGGAATAATGGTTCTTGTCACGACTTCACAACTCATAACATTATTAGCGATGATCATTGCAAAGTCGTGGCACACTCGTAAGGTCGTGACAAAGTTCGCAAAAAGAGATATGATTAACAACAATGAGGCAAGGCTCTGTTTTCTTTGTGATGGCGAGGTTTAATGTTCACAAGGTATTTTTTTTTTCGACAATGGGCGTTTGTTACACCAACTCTTGGGAAATTTTCAAAATTTAAAATTTAGGGATTAAGGTTTTAATTTTGGAATTTTTCAACTTATTTTTTTCCCCAATTATAGCAAAATAAATTATTTATTTTCTAAAATAAAACACCAAAAATTGGTAAATCTTGATATTTTCAATAAATGTTTATGTAACAAGTAAAGATAATTGGTAAATGTTGGTAAATAATGTATTTACTATGTAAATGATTTATTTACTAAGTAAAAATTATAAATATTAGATGTATAATGTTTCTTGAAATAGGTAAACTACATACTTATTAAGCATACAAACTGATAAAAAATGTATTTTTTTAAGTGAAATATGTTTTTATGAAACATGTTATTATAAGTTAAAAGTATTTTTTTAAGTTTGTACTTTTTCATAACTTAATTAAGGATAATTAAGCTTAAAAGAACGTTAAGTAACGGGCTGAAAGGTCAGGTCATCACAAGAGGCGCGTTCTCTAGTCAGCAGAGGTGGGTAGTGGTGGATGATTCTTATGTGTCAGAGGCTTGGTTCTCTTGTAATTAAGCCTCGTCGGCTTCTTTTCTAAACCTTGGCGACAGTCGGCTTTCCAGCGAAGACCTAGTCGATGTCTCTTGGGCTTTGCCCTTGTGTTTTATTTTATATGTTTGTCAAATAACGGTATTGATGTTTTTGCCATCTTCGCATATCTTTTTTTTGTTGTTGTTGTAATAATGTAGATGACCTCCTCACCTTCTAGTGTTTTTATTATGTCTAATCCACAAGTATGTGTTTTTAACAATGCTGTGTTTGGCCTTGGTGTTTTCAACTTCTCGATCTCAATCAATCGAAGTTGTCCACTTGCTATAGTGGTGTGTTTGAAAGTGCTATTTGTGTGCTCGATTAGTTGTGTGTTTCTTTGATTCTTTTATTGGTACTTGGCATCTGCTTTACCCTCTTGAATATTTTAATTAAACCTGTTGGTGGTTTTAGTTTATGGTCATGATTGAATAGCTAAATGCGATAAGATTTTTTATGTCTAAATTAGTGATTGAATTATTTTAATTTTTTTCCTTTAAATAGAAAAAGGTCCGATCTTGATCTTATAATCCAATCTAGTAGGGCTTAAAAACTTAAATTTTGAGCAATTTTCAAAAGAAATATATCTTATCTTTGGTTTCGTTTTTTTTCTTTTTTGGTCTGGAGAAATGTCTCCACCATGTAAAGTTGGAATCCCTTGTTACAAATATTACATCAAATTATGCAAGCCCTGTACGCTATTTCTTCGTGCAAAAGAAAGAGCATAGCGCTACTGCCGTCTTCATATTCAATTAAAATTCAAAAATATTACGTGTCACATTATCCGAAATTATCTTTGTTAGCCTTCATTAACTATAGACCAACATGTGAATTAAAATGATTTCGTTTTATTTAGACAAACCGAAAAATCAATTATGGTGATTTGATATTTGATATTTTCGTGATACAAAAGGCAGCTCCTGAATATATTTTATAGAGCAGTTCTACGTACCCTCGGGGTTAGGACCCGGCCCTCCCATGAGATGGGCCTCATTATGTGAGTCTTGTGAGGGGTCTAAGATGTAGCCCAAGTTAAAAAGAGTTTTTCTATTTTATACTATTAATTTAAATTATAAATAATATAAAAATTTTATATACTATAATAAAAAATTACAATATTAAACTAAATTTAAACTACTTTTTTAAAACCTCTATTTGTTTAAATAAGCGCCCACAGGGACAGTTTAATGAACTATAAACTAACTACCAGCTAGTTTTGTTTCTCGAGACTTGTTTTTTGTTGGAATGATTATTTTATTTTATTTTCTTTTTGGTTCCGAACTTTTTGGTCGATTGATTTCTTCGGTAGTTTTTAGGCGTTGTTTCTTGTTCTCATCTTTTGTCGTCTTTTTGCAACAAAGTTTCTATTCTCAAAATGTACAAGAAATGGGATTTTATTTTTCCTCTTTGAACATGATTATTGACTTGAAACTCGTTTAATATAAAGTGAATCAAGTTAATTCTCCTTAGAATATAATGGATTTGTCAAATAATCTGAGAGGTTGTTTGAAGGTCGTTTATCTGATACCTGGCTGCTCTCTTTCTGGGTTCTCTCAAAGGTTCCTCTCTTAATCTTTTTCCTTTTATTTTCTATTTTCCCTTCTTGCACTTCTGGGCATTTAGTATTTTTTACCAACAAAATATGGGTTGTTCGGGTTTTCATCTCTTACTCTACATTGCTGCTGGAATTCCTTGGAAGAAAAGTTTGGTTCTTGAAGTTGTCATGGCCTTTTTTTTTTTTTTGCAGGTTTTCTTGTAGGTCCAATTGCCAGTTTGATACGTATTATAGAGTGATTCTTGGTTTGCTTCTTGCACATCTTGTGTGGACAGTCTACACCCTTGTAAAGTAAGTCTCCAATTTTAGCCCCTTTTTTAGTGGAAACTTTCAAATTTTTACTTGTCTCAAGAAATTATGGTCATTTGCTATCTGGGTTTTTGATATTTTACATGATTTGTAAATCTATTGTAAATTCAGGATTAAAATACTTGATGCACCACTTAAAGTTGCAATCTTCTTGGCGTTGCCTGTCTTATTTGGCATTTGGTTGGGTTTGAGCATAGCTGCTAGTGTTCTTGTGGGAGTTGGGTATGGCTTCTTCACCCCATGGGTTTCTACTTTTGAGGCTTTCAGACATGAAAAGGAAACCAAGAAGTTTCTGCAGAGTGTTGTGGTAAAATCTTTTTTTCGACTTTTTTGGTCTCTTTTTGCTTGATTCTAGCACATACTTTATTTCTTGCTTTGATTGTGTTTCTCTTTCTCTTGCAGACTTGTGTTATCATTCCTAATTACTCTACCTGCAGGAATTGCGTGAATCCCCTGATTCAAATGAAGTTCAAACTCTTAGGTACGTATGTAATTTAGTGACCTTGTTATGACAATTGGTTATCTTATGCTTTCTTAGAACTCGGGACGAAAGAAGGAAACTTTAGGTTCAGTATTGCTCCCTTAAAATACTTGATATTCCAACTTTTCAAATGTTGGGCCCTCTTATTTTATTTTATATTTTTTAGAATTCTATGATGAAGTGTGAAAATAGACACTATTAGTAGGGTGTAATTTTTAACCGCCGGACTACCTCATAATCATATCATATTAATAAAAGTTCAATCATATAACAACACTTGACAAAATCTGACATAATAAGGTTTTTTTCTTTCCATACCCTGCCAAAGAATAACCCTTTTTTTTTTTACTTCCCGTTACTTTGCTATGACCTTTTTTATAGTACACAAGTGTGTGTCCGCACGTATTTTGGCTATTTTGGTCTTCAGCCAAACAAATAAGTCACTTATTTTAAAAGTCTATCTTATTCTGAGTAACCGTGTCTAGGGACTAGTGGGTAATTGGTTGCTCATTATCATTAGTTTAGGCGTGCTACTTTTTCACTAGTCACATTTGGTGCTATGTAGGTTAATTCATGTGCCTGCTTGTATCATACTTGGGTTGCTGGGGCTAATTGCAGAGATTCCATTGCACACTTCAATTGCCATAGTGAAGAGCCCGTAAATGTTGCTTAAAGAGTGGTTTTGCCTAGTACAAGATTTGATTAGCCGAGAAGGACCATTTCTTGAAACAGCTTGTATCCCTATTGCTTGTTTGACAATCCTGGTTTGGCCTATTGTTGTCATTGGAAGTGTCTTATTGGCCGTTTTCTCTAGCTTCTTTGTTGGACTCTATGCATCATAGTGTATCAGGTTTGAATTTGATCACACTTTTCAGTCTGATGATCTTCATATATGTATTTGTCTTGGCCTTTTGTTTGAGTGAAGTAACACTTTTAACCTTTTCATGCATGAAGGAAAGATCTTTCAGAAGAGGCGTAGCTTATGCGATTGCAATGGTTGCTGAATTCGATGAATACAACAATAATTGGCTCTATCTCCGCGAAGGAACTATTTTTCCCAAGTAATTGTTCCTCCAATCATTACTATTGTTTAGTACTTTTGAAGCTTGTTATGCATGACTCATGTAGATTTTGTAATTTTGAAAACCTCTTTGATTACTAGCAGTAGCATTTTTGCTTGCAGCCTGGCCCCAATATCGAGAGAAGAGATCAACAAGAACATTGCCCGAGTCTTCTTTTTGAGGGAACGTGTGGCTGGAGTCAAAACCAGTTCGGCTTCTACTGAAGCACCTGCAATACTTGTGCCAAGTTTAGCTCATTCAAGATCGGTTAAAGAGACTATACGAAAAGTGAAAATGGTCCAGGTATTCTTTTTCAATATAGGTTTTCAATGCGATAAGATACCACTAGTATGAGGTGATGATTTTAACTGTTTTGATGTACAGGATCTTTTTCATTTTATTCAAATAAGTATCAGATTCTGAAAGACAGAGTAAATATGTAGAGATTCATATAGTTCTATTTATCTTTGTTTGAACAATTTTTATGCACTGCTTTCCTTTCTTAGTACGTAATTGTGATATATCTTTAACTAAAAGAGAGGGAACGAGAGAGAGAGAAAAGATACAAGTTCTAAACCACTAGATTTTTTTTTTAATAGTAATTCCAAACCACTGGATTGACCATATATTTTTGTAACTAATTTTCTACTACAGTTAGTTATAGTCGTCTCTTTTTATTTTTAATGAGGGGCTAAATATGTTTTCTTTAGAAAGACAACAGATCTGGGGAAACATGATGAGGTCCTGCGAAATTAGGGGTAAGGAATTATTGGATGCTAAGGTGATAACCCCCGTGGATCTGTGTGAATGGTTGAAGGCAAAGAACAGCAATGAAGTGCCAGCCATAGTTGGTGTCGGCTTGCCTTGTTTCTCGTTACTACAAACACTGCTCTACTCCATCAAAGGAAATTCGAGTGGCATGTTGCTGCTCGATGATGTTGAAATAACCTATACGAATAGACCAAAGGACAAATTGTTGGACTGGTTGTTTAATCCTGCAATGGTATTAAAGGAGCAGATTAAGACCATAATGTTGGGAGAAATAGAGGTGCGGTTCTTAGAGAAGGTAGTTCTTTTCGGAAGCAACACGCAACTCATGGAAGCTTTGGGAAAATGGGAGTTTAGTACCTCAGAACGCTATGAGGGCTACTCAAATTCAGGGCATAAGTAGAAGGTTATGTACTTGTCTTTGCATGATATGAATGTCCTTGACTTTAATGAAAAGAAGTAACTTTTAGTCTAGTATTTCCAATGTTATGACCCTTTTTTTTTACTCCTTGGAGAATTGTGGAATATTAGAATTTTTTGCTCATTTATTTGACTGTTCATTAGTAATTTTTGCAGGATGACTGGAATGGTGAGAAGTGTATCGAAGTTCCCGACATATAGGAGGATGTATCGCCAAGAAGCGAAGGACTTGGTCGCGTATTCTTCGAAGAAGGAGGCTTCTACTAGGTCCAGTTCCATGAGATCTATTGTATCCATTGAAGATATGTAGAACATACCTCAAATGCTTGATCCTTCATATTAATGCTACTATTGTGAATACCTGTACCAAAACTAGTTTCCCTCTTAGAGATAAAGAAGAGTATGGCTGTTTAGTTTCTTGCATAAGTGTAGCGCTGATATAGAATTATAATCTGGCGTTTTAAAAATTTGTGTAGTTGCTTTTCACCAAAATTTTCATGCAAAAATTTGTGTAGTTGCTTTTCACCAAAACTTTCTAATCTTGTACTATTGCAACAGTCAATTCCTGAAAGTGAAACTGGAAATTCATTGCACGTAGATTTTTTTTGTTTTTTTTTTTGTTGCTTGTTTTTTGTTTTTTGTTTTTTTTTTTCTATTTTCCTTTTGCTTGAGCTTTAAGTCATCCTTATTATGTTGAAACAACATAAAGAGCTTGTTTAGGAACATAGGTCTGAACCAAAGGCTGAACATAAAATATTGTAGCAATTTAAATTTTTAGGGTGTTTGGCATATGGGTTTTGAATTCAAAGAATTAGTTTAAACGCTATAGCATGTAAGAGTTTTTTACTGTAGTATATTTTTTACTTTACACTGGGTAGTTTGAACTGTGTTTCCACACACAAGATTACTATAACAAATTTTGTTTAAATTAGAGTTTTTTAATCCAAATTATGTTCGCAAACAGGCGGCTTATTAATGGACATGAAACTGAGATGCACACTACTTTATAAGCAGTGGGCAATTTGCTAGTGCAGGGATTTAGATACTGTTCAAACGTTATTGGGAAAAAGGCTTCATGAGGCTATCTAGTTGACTTGCCATATCCTTTTTGGATTCAAGGTTTATTTCTTTTTGGGTTTTAAACTTTTAGGCCTTGGCCTAACTACCAAGATGTCTTTTGTACTGCCAAGACTTTTTTCTTCTTCTTTTTTTTTTTTTTTTTTTTTTTTTTTTTTTTTAAGAATTTGATTGGTACACAAGCAACCTTTAACATTTTCCATTTCTCATAAATACTCTCCATTCCTACATAAAGTAATGGGATTCGAATCCCAATCTTTGAATGCAAAATATTGTATATTTACACTTTTTGATAATTAATGACAAGAAGCTTCAAAAGAAAAAAAGGAAAAAAGAGAAAAAAAGGAAAAAAGGGAAAAAGAGAAAAAAAGGAAAAAAGGGAAAAAAAGAGCAAACAAACAAACAAAGAAAATTAGAGTTGAATTAGAAAATCAAAGCTGGTGGTTTGGATTTGGCAGACTGAGGAAGAAAGATCTGTGTGAAACAGCAAAGGAATCAAGATCTTGACCAAAAGATGCAATATAAAAGCGAAATTGTTCAGAATGCCATAAAAAAAAAAAAAAATGATCACTTTTGTGATTGGCAATTGAATTTTTACGCACTTTTTACACACATGCATGCATGCAATACACATCGCACTCACCTCCTACTGACAGTAGCTAACAATATGATCTCATCGCCATATATCATGACATCAAACTGCTCAACGTTCACCTGAAGCTCATACATACATACATATATATATATATATTTACTTCTTTCTTTCTTTCTTTCTTTCTTTCTTTCTTTGTGTTCTTCCTATCAATATTAAAAACTAGATTTTTAGTTACAATAATTTTTAGTAAAATTTGTAGTTACAATAAAATGTTGTGACTCATATGCAATTAGTTACAAACTTTATTTTGATTTTTGTTGTAATTAAGACTTTTGGTTTTTAGTCAGAAACGTTTTTGTAATTAAAAATCCCGTAGTTAAAAGTTTTAGTCACAACAATAATTAAACTAAAGTTTGTGACTAAAAGCTTTTTTGTTGTGACTAAAAATTTTACTTTTTAGAAGTCTAATTTTTTATAGTGTGCATGTAGCTTTTTATATCGAAATCAATGGTGAAAAAGCACAAAGATATGCACAGAATATACTCGTAATATGATATACACGTAATAAGGTTCCGATTTACTTTAACTAGCTACCTTAAAGTCAGTAGTCACAGAAACAGAAAGATGAAAACTTTTCGTACACAACTAATTTGCGTTGCAACAATTATCATTCATGCATACATTTTGTATAATATATTATTTGGTATTGGGATTAGAGCTAGAAAAATAAGTCATCAAGTGTAAGGGCATAAAGTAATTAAATTTTTTTATCAAATTTCACATATAAATAACTAAGAGGTGGATTTCACATATTAATAGGAGGGTAAATATATAATTTCATTAATTTTTATAAGAGACAAATTACAAATCTTACCAGATTTCACATATAAAATTGAAAAAAAAATAAATGAGACCGCAGCCTACTCTCACTTGTATATAGCTCCAATCCAAAAACTAAGTTATCACATGATCTTGTCAAGAGGAATGGAATTAAGTATGCAATTCGCTGGCCGTGATTGTCCAAGGTGAAAGCTTGCGTGCAATTTTTTTTTTTTTAAAGAAAAAGGAAAAATGAAGGGCAATAAGTTAAGTTGTTTAGAAGTAAGCTATTTGAAAATTAATTGCATTGTTCTCATAAATTAGTGACTCGGAAGTAGATATATATGCTTCTAAGCAAACCTTTGTTTGATGGTTAGTGTAAAAAAATGGCGTAAGAACTACCACATTATTCTAACATTAAGGGCAGCTTTGATATATGCTCATGAAGTGAATATAATCCTGTGATTAAATAAAAATACAAAATCTTCCCACGTTTTATTGTTTTCATCAAAACCTATTCTTTTTATTTTATTATTTTTTATTTTTTTATTTTTAGCTGGTACTGCCTGATGGGGTGTCGCTTCTTTTATGACCCTTTGCATGGACGGATTTTGGAATAACGTTGGTACTATAAACTGGCAACATCGATGCTTACAACAGAAGAAAACCAACCATTTCTTTATTATTGCCTAGTCCAAGCTACGTTATAAAGTTCTCTCTGGGAGCCAAAAGAAAAAAGCATTCTGGTTGAGATGGAACTCTTCAACCATTGAACCACCAAATCTTGTGGGGTGGTAGTAAAAAAATTTTTAAAAAAAAGGAAAAAAAAAAAGAAGAAAAAAGGCAGTTTAAAGGACAGAAATGAAACCGAAACCACTGAATTTGGAGAGGAAACGTTGCAAAAGGCAGCCATGCATGTACTGTATAGATAATAATTTCCGAAAAAGAGATAAAAGATATATTTTTATCATTATTGTTGTTATTATTATTATGAATATCATCTTTTTAATCAGTGTACAACCGTAGCCAACAAATCTCTGAGAATCATAACCTCTTTTGCAATGATAATCGAAAGAGAAAGCGACACTTGCTCCGCACGTATTACCTGCCTACAATACACATATAAAGTGCCTCTCCCTCCCAATTCCATATTCCACCACCATCCAATTCAGATTCAGTGGTATACACACACATATATATAACCGTTTTGGGATCCTTTAGACAAATATACAGACGTTGCACATATATATACATATATATATATATATATAGATAGCAATATATATAGGTAGCGTGTTGACCTAGTAATGATCTTTAACCTCAAATAAATAATATTGGAACTAACCCCCCTTCCTTTTTTTTCTTTTTTTTTTTCAACTGCCCTTTTCCTCTGTATATTTTCTTTTGTTTTTCTCTCACTTTTTATTTTGTTTGTTTTCTTTGTGGTTGTACTTGGGAAAGTGAGAGACAGAGACTCGCACATGGGGTGGGATAAGATTTAACTTCCGGATCCTCAACATGTGTCCATGACTTATACGGCATGGTGTTTGTATGTATATGCACCATATTCCTCTCTCTCTCTCTCTCTCTCTCTATCTGTCCCTCCCCATGTCCTGCCCTCACCATATCATCCCCTTTCCTTCGAGACCCAATTTTTTTTCTTATTATTATTATTATTAATATCTCATTTGTAAAATTAAATAAAAATAGCAATAACATTGACGATATTATGTTGTACGAAACAAGATATTTCCGAAATATCCATTTTAAAAAAATATGTAAAATGCATTTGTACAGCTAAATGGGAAAACGACAACCTAACGTAACAAATAAATAATTAAAAGAGAACGACAACTATGTGAACAAGAAAAAGTTAAAGAGAAGAAAATAGTTCTGAGATTTACTGGAATTTACCACTGTATCTCGTACCAGGCAGCGGCTAGTGGGAATGGGAAAAGACCTTTCAGACAAACAGACGCAAGATTTGGGGGCTAAAAGAAATTGGGCACAAAATAATAATAATAATAATAAAAGAAATATTGTGTGCGCATATATATTATCGAATATGGAACCCATTTTTCTTTCCCCAAGGAAGGAAAAAAATTCTTAATTTTTTTCTTTTTAAGAAAGTTTACCCGTACAATCCGTACAGAGAGAGAATTAACAAACTGATCAGCTGCTATAGCTAGCTGCTGCTGTTTCTGCAGATTAATTCGTCTTCTTAGTGATAGGGAAAGCTGTACAAGATAATAATAAAAGGGAAAAAGAAAAAAAAAAGAGACGAAAATAAAAGGGCTAGGCTAGCTAGAGGAGATGAGCTAATTAATTAAAATTAGCAGTACCTAATTAACAGATAATTATAATTATAACAACTAATTATAAGAATTATCATGATCAGAACCTGATGATGATCGGCTAGTGGTACTACTACTACGGTGTTTTTAGCTCGTTTCGTAAAGCTAGTTTTCTATTCTTCTTCTCTTAATTCATGGCTTTAATCTAACCCACTCGTAACGTCCTTCCAAGGGAGTGTCCTTCACGATATCGTAATTATACCTGCACTCAAAAAAAAAAAAGGATCAATTAAATTATCTGGTTATGAATTATTTTCTCGGCAGACAAACAAACATTAATAAAGCTGAATTTTGAATTTTAGTAAGTTTTGTAGTTGCAGAAGAAGCAGAAATAGTCGTACAATTTTGAAAGTGGCAAAGAAATATTATTCGACGACGTCATGATAATAATCACAGATTTTTCTTTTATTAATTTTTTGGGAAATATATTATGAACAAATTAATCAACTTACTTTTCGGCAAAACGTTTTTGGATGTCTTTCTCAGCGGCTTTGAAGAATTCCTCTATCTCCAATTCGCTAGGCATAATTTTCTCGGCCACCGCCACTGATCTACGGTTAGAATCCACCACCGTCTGCTTCGCCGATGACTCCATGTCGTCCGATTCTTCTCGAAGCTTACTCGACGGCGTCATCTCTCTCCTGAGCAGAAAAAAACATGGAAGAATATGCAAAAATTCAAACTAATATACAATTCAAATTTAAGAATATATACTTTAGAGAGAGAGAATATTTTGATTTTGTGAAAAGTGAGCGAGTGAGTAGAAGAGAAAGTGTGTAAGGAGGGTGAAAAATTGAATTTTTTGAGCTGGTTTTTTTGAAATTTGAATTCAATGAGCCAGAAATTAATTCTATATATATATATATGTGTATATATATATAATAATGAATGTGTGTTTGGCTGGAAAACCTTATTTCTCTGCAGAAATTATACGTCGATGTTTCAACTTCGCCGCTCTCATAATTGTCATCATCATCATCCTGTAAAAAAAAATAAATTCCCATAATTAATGAAACATACGTATTGCTGAACGGAATGGAAAGGTGAGAGAGCAAAAAAAATAATAATCGCAAAGAAATTTTCAAATCGAATTTATTGCGCGAATTTAATTTGGAGATTTATAAATATTTACCTCCAGATCTACAAATTCGATTGATCTCTCCTGATCATCATCATGGTTGGCAATCTCACTGGCCGAGCCGTTACTCGAGCAACAAGAAGCCTGAACTTCGCGATCGGAGGAGCTAGGGCTTACGCACCGCTGCTCCTCTTCTTTCCCTTGCTCCTCATCCGCCGCCGTTGTACGAACTCCGATATTATTCTCCGCCGTCGAAGAAGGAATGAACAAATTCTCCGATGCGATCACGACTCGCTTCCGGTTCCTGAGCTCGACATACGACGTTGGACTCGTCGTCGTCGTCGAGAGCTTCACCAATTCTCCCTCCGTCGCCGTCTCCCCGGAGACCTTCCTTCTCTTCGCTGTCGCCGAGCTCGCCGCCGCCGTCGCCACAGCCAGAGCCGCTCTGGCCCTAGTCCTTACTCCCACCTGATGAGCAACCTCCATCACTGCAATCTCTGCAATTCCTCTGCTAGTACACTTCCGCACCATTCTCTCTCTTTCCACAACGTTTTAGGCGACGAAGAGAGAGAGCGAGAGAGAGAGAAAGAGAAAGAGAAAGAGATTGTGCGTGTGTGTTCGTTTGCGGGAACGATGATGATGGCGGTGATGATGAATGATGATGATGATGAAGGGACGAGACGAGGGGTCTTTTGGACGGTTCAGATCGTTTTAGCTTTTTTAATAGTAAAAAAAAGAGTTATTTTAAGTGGGTATTGGACTTTTACGTGAGTGGTGGTGGGCCAGACCCCGTTAACAGTGACGGGGAGGAATCTACAAACGGGGAATTTGACGGCGCCGTTATGGAGATCCGAGAGTCCGTTGAGGTTTGCGCCGATAGTTTGTCCAATCGATAACAGCCAGGTGGAGACGCGCACGTTGGAGCTTATATCTGTAGTGACCCTCTCGGAGCGGGAAAAATGATTGCGCACCTGCGTTTTAGCAAAGAGGTAAAAATGATCCTGTGTATTTGCATTAACATAAAGAAATAAATAAATAAATCAGGTTAAAAAAATTAAGTCTGTGTTTAACATATCAATTAGAGTCAATAAATAGTATAAAATTCTTAATAATTGTAATAAAAAATAAAAAATTACTATAAATAAAGCTCTCATATGTTACAATTTTTAAATCAATATTTTCGTTTACAACTACTTTCTCAAACATCCTATAAATATATATATTTTCGACAGAAGGGGAAGGTGACACCCTATAAATATATATATTTTCGACAGAAGGGGAAGGTGGAAGTTAGAAGTGGAAACATAAAAATAAATGCATTTCAAATAAAATATATACATCATATTTAGCAAAATAATCTGAACTCAAAAAGATGAGTTCAAACATTATAGCATGTGAGAGCTTTATATTATAACGTATTTTTATTTTACAGTACAGCATGAGAGAGTTTTATACTGTAACAGTTTAAACTTATGAGTTCGAATTATTTTACCAAACATCTTAATAGAATAATATTTTAGAATAGGAGCAAATTGTGTCATATCCCTAAAAATTCATATTTTAGAGTTTTAAATTCCGTTAGTGGAACCTGTCTTAAGCGTAATTAATCAATGTGCAGACCACTACATAGGATTTTCGTTCTTTTAGTATACTGTATGGATGTATGGATTCATAGAGACAAATTTTTGGTATTTCATTGGAGCTAACTGTTCGGGGATTTTCTATCGGGCTAATAGTTGCTCAACATGTGTCACCCTCAATTAGTGAGAAATCAACACTCGACTAAAAGGACAAGTTAGATAAGAATAATACCCATCGAGGTCGAAGCTGGAGAACCTTGAAGGCTCGAGATCGACCTCCACGCTGGAGTAAAGCACTTTCCTAGAGTAGGACGCCGAGAATATGAAAAAATCCTGAAGCTGAAACAAATAAACATGTGTTGTGTCAGGGTGACCTACACGACACATGGCATGAAATGCAATAAAATCTAAGGGAAATGTAATAACACTTGGATTTTGAGGAAAAAAAAAAAAAAAGAACTTGGAACATTTTTTCTAGGCCTTCTCTCTAAAAAGAAAATCAAGATAAATTCTAGACCCAAAAAGAGAACATGATGTGTCAAATATCTAACAATTATGGAAATAATTATCAGATCTTAGACGACACTATTATAAATAGATGATCAAGTAGCTCATTCTTCAAACTACTCTTACTACTTTTCTTTTCAACCTTGCTCTGAATATCTCTATTATTGTTTAGCTAAGCTTCATAGTGTCTCTGTAAATTATCGGCTACAATTCAAAGGTGTCGGAGCTTTAGATATTCTATCAGAGACCAACAGAGCAAATATGAGCGGATTATTGTTTGAAAATTTTCTCCAATACTAACCAATCACATTATACCATATTCTTTAATGGACTTAAACATTGAGGCATAAAAAGGCTAGTTAAAAAACATTTCGACTCTTTTAAAAACATGGCATAGTGTTGTTAGAGACCATTTTACACATCGAAATTAGAGTGATATGAGTCCATGCACTATCGTCACTGCTATTATTTTTATTTTTGAAATATCTTGATGAGACTCAAAGCCCTTGTTCTAAAGCATGGTTGGAACCAGTTGATTACAATAAAAAAATGAATTAGAACCAAAACTATGGTTGGAATTTATACTTGATAAGTTTGTCAAAATGTTGGTTTGATGCAAAAGTAGTTCTAATTATCGTTTCAGTTCAAACCAAAAGTATTTCTAACTACTGAGACTCAGTTTTAACAAATATCGAGCCAAACGACAGTTTCGCTTGAACTGAAACCATAAGTTGGAACTAGGCTTCTAAACATGCCAAGAGTTTATTTTTCAAGTGTTGAAATGCCTTATTTACTATTTTAATAATAAATTTTCTCTTTTACCACGAATAAAATCTAAACTAATTACATTAAGTAATTAAATAATTAAAAAAATGAAGAAACCCATTTCTTCTTAATTTTGTTTTTGTTCCCGATTAAAAAAAGTTGTACCTACAACTCGACCCACAACTATCCACCATTATTCTAGCTCCACAATTATCGTCACCCACAAATTCACTTCTAAAAGTCATTGCTTCTCAAATCCTTCAACCCCCTCAAACTCATATAAATGGAGGGGAAAGTTTCAAGGAAAAAAATATCTTAAGACGAATTACTGTCGATGAAGAAAAGGAGTGAGTTATAATTAGGTGCAGAGCAGGGTAGGAGGGAGAGTCGAGATGCAGCTCGGCATGGCAGGCTCGATGGGGCAGTGCTTATATTGACTAGTCCTGTACACTATACTTCACCTTCTGTCTTCTCTTTTTTCTTAATATCTTCGATATGGGATTTCAATTCTCCGACTAAAAAAATCTAGGGATTTGAAGTTTTATTTCTCTCAAATAGAAAGTTTGAAGTTTTATTTAATTGCTGAATTCTTAGAATTTTTAGACAAAATACGTTTATAGTAATGTTCATAACCTTTTTTTTTTCTTTGTTGTTTTATCTTGTGTGACTACTTTGGACCTAGTTAACTAAAGATCATCTTCAATATAAATATTAATATTAATGTTAGACTTAGTAAAAAAGTATATTTGAAAGATTGTTCTATCTTATATTACATATAATGCAATGCTATATATATTTCAAATGCTATATCTATTTTATACCTACATTATTATTTCAAATGTTTTACCTATTTATATTGAATTTGAAGTCTGAAACTTGTAAAAGTAAATTTTTTATTAGTTATAAATTGAGAATATGTAGTCAAGGAATAAAAAGCTTAATTGCTTCAATAAATAACAACTAAATTCTAAAGTTTGACATATCTATTATATTTCGTGGTAAATTTTACACAAAAATTAGCACTACATTAAATAATGGTTTTTCTACTCAAATACCAAAAGTCAATATGTTCTAACATCAAAAAAGCCATTTTATTTGTTTTCTTTGCATTGCGTTTATTAATCAAATCTTGATATAAAACTCTATATTAAGAAATTAATTCAACTGCAGTTTGAAAATAATGCCAAAACCTTTCGAGAATCACGTTTGGGTGAAACCGAAAAGGAAATTCCAGCACATGGTATTGGAGTAGAGACAAGGTAGTATTGTCCAAATAGTAAGGGGGAAAAAAGGTAATTGATATTACCTAGTTGAAAAGAAGTTACAAACAGAAAATATTAATGTGGTTAAATTCCTATTCTTATCAAACCGACCAACAAGTAATCAATGCTGTAGTACGATTTAGAATATGCTAAAATCAAGAATCTTTTATCGTTTTGGGATAACAAACAAAAATTTGTAGCACTTACTTTTTCTTCTTTTGTCGTTGACGTCTGAGAGAACCTCTACAAAAAAGGACATTGAATTGGAATCTTTTTCATATTTTGTTATTGTATTTTTCCCATTGAAAGATATGGTAAAACTTCTAATTTTCTTAACTCACGACTACATGCTTCATGACTGTTAGCCAAATCGACGTACAAAAATCACAGTTAGATTTAGAATTTGTGCAACAAATGTTTTTTTTTTTTAATTCTTTGCTCTTATTTAGTATAGATTTAATTTGTGAAGCATTAATGTGTCAGTTTCTAATATTGAATGGAAGCTCATATTTGGGCTTGCAACAAAATTTTATTATTAAATTCCCTTGTACTTTAAACATAATCATTTAATCAGTTTTTCTTTTTGCAACTTGTTTAATTAAACATGAGTTGCAATAAATTTTTTTTAATCAAATAAGTTATTATAAGAGCCAAATTAGGGAGGTTTGTTTATCCATTTATTCATGAAGTCTATTTGAATAGTATGTCTTATTCTCTAGGGGGAATATTAGAGTGGATTCTCCTTCGCCTAGCACTAGCTGCAGTAGAAAATTTTACTGCCTGTTTGTTTTATACATTTGAATCATAGTTTAAACTATTTTGCTACAGTATTCTTTCTCGCAAAAATTTAAATTGTTGTTCAAACCTATACACCAAATAGGCTAGAAAATGAAGGCTTAGGTTTGAGTTATTTGAATTGTAAATACAGAAACAAGGTAAACTAGGAAAGTAAACGTTTGACTAAAGAAGCTAATTAAACAAATTCAGGGTAAATTTTGCTTGATTTAGTTCATTTAAAAAAAAAATAAAGAACTTGATAGTTCATTCAATTAAAATGAATGACAGGATAATGCTTTTATTTAAGTTGTATGCCATTCTACTTTTTTTTTTCTCTCCATAATTCTATTAAAAAAAGTTACAGTCAAAGGTCAAATCATTGTTTCGACTAAGGAACAAGGACTTGATTTTGCATTTTAATTTAGCTCAAGTTTTTTCAAAATTCTTGATCCGGGTAAGTGCAATACCAAAATTCAAATACTAAAATTGAGTAACTTTCGTCAACACACCAAGTTTGCAAAAAAGAAAAAAAAAAACTCAAAAACTTATCATGCTCCAATTAAATTAAGTTATATTTGAAATGAAGACATAATTCATTGTTTCGACTAAGGAACAAGAAGGACTTGATTTTACATTTTAACTCTGTAATTAGAGAGATGAAATTAAGCTCAAGTTTTTTTCAAAAGTCTTGATCGGGGTTAGTGTTATACCAATTAAATTAAGATAAATCATTGTTTCGACTAAAAAACAAGAAGGATTTAATTTTGCATTTTACCTCTGCAAAGAGAGATAAAATTGAGCTCAAATTTTTTTTTTTTTAAAAGAGAGATAAAATTGAGCTCAAGTTTTTTTTTTTTTTTTTTTTTTTAAAAAATTCTTGATCCGGTAAGTGCTATACCAAAATACAAATACTAAAATTGTGAAAGTTTCGTCAATACACCAATTTTGCAAAAAAAAGATAAAAATAAAATAAAATAACTCCAGAACTTATTATACGCCAATTAAATTAAGTTAATATTTGAACGAGGGCGTAATTCAAATTTTTAAATTTGCATAGCGGCACAAAGCAAAACGAATAATTCCCTCGCATAAATGGTGTAGGTATTGGTAGACATAGCACACATGGTCATTAAATTTAGGGCCATACATGGAACACACCCTTAAAATAGTTTCAACGTTCCGTAATGGGTTTTCCAAAGGCACTAGTCCGTCATATCCTTGCCACCTCCCAAAAAAGAATAAAAAATTTTCTAGCAGCAAGAAAATGACTTATTAAAACTCTCTCTCTTGATTCTCCTTATATGCAACGAAGCTACAAGTACTTCTCTCAGCGAGCCCGTCGAATATAGCCTGTGTTGTTGTGATTTAAGTATCCTTAGATGCTAATAAACAAAAACATGGATCATGTTCTTTTTTCGTTCTATCTATGATCTTAGTAAATTCTTTTTAAAACGTTGGGAAAGCATAAAAAATCACTCTTGTTCTTTTTTTAACTTAAAAAAATTCATTGCTTATGTGTTTAATATTGTGAAAAATAATAATGCGCATTAAAAGCATGTCAATCAATATCTGAAATACTATGTAATAGTTAGGACATTCACTGTTTGATCTTTATGATCACTTTGCTCGACAATTTGGCTCAATGGAAGTGTTTTTTTCCTCCATAACTACAGTATTTTGGATATGTACAATCATATTAATTGTCAGATACTAGATTACAGTAAATATATATATATATATATATATATATGCCAGCTGTTAAGTCATCAATGACTAAAAGATTTGTACTATATATATTCATCGCAAAAAATGAAATGCAGTTTAATCTTACTCCAGACTTTAGTTAGGAGAAGGAAGATAAATGAGTTTCTGGGCAAGTTAAGTGTGAAAGAAATATTCTTCGCATAAAAAAGTGTGAAAGATATACGTCCGTACCTGTGATTGATATATTGTTGTCTTTTTCCCGTTCTCTTCGCAATGTGTTTTTTTTTTTTTTTTTTGCTTTTTGAAAATTCAAATAAAAGTGCCTTTATCAAAAGAAAAGTCCCCAATAATTTACGCGTTGAAAAGAAATATATTCCAAAAGCATAAATACAAGTCCCAGGCTATTAAATAATTTGAAAATATATATAATAGTCAATTAAAATTTCAAACTTTTACACCCGAATTTTTTCTTTTTTTCCTTTTTTTTTCCTTCCATGCCAACGGTCCAGGATAAACGTTTATCTTCCTTTTTCTATGTTGTGACTTGGCAAAAGTTTTTATTGAATGCATGAGTTACAATTAGGAGAATTACACTCGTATGATAAAAGAAATAAAAATTTTTGCCTGTAACTTTGAACTGTAAAATCACATCAGAGTTGTAAGCCCAGAAAAAAAAATGTATATATTACGGTTCTTGGTAGTTCATATCTGTAGCTACAGGCAAAAAGCATACTAGTAGAATGTTTTTCTCATTAATGAATTTTTTTTTTAATTTCATAAACATCCCCTAAACTATGTATCTTGGTGTAACACGTCCAACGTATTTTTATTTCACCTTCACAATATGTTCAAAACACTCTATGAATAGTAATGAAATTTCACAAATATCCACTGAACTATTGATGGCACAAAATCAATAATTTAACGACATGTTGATTTTTAAAATTAATAATTCATGAACATTTATAAAATTATAGGTAGTGTCAAGTCGTTAACATGACGGAGCCAAAATTTAGTACGTCTCAGGGGACACCCAAATGAATATTCTACTTTTAATGTTTCATCGTTAATTAAGTAAAGCAGTGAGTATGAGTCGTTCTCGCTTCTACTTTTAATGTTTCATCATTAATTAAGTACAGCAGTGAGTATGAGTCGTTCTCGTAGAGGATTGAATTTAACTAATAAGTTATTGGTTCTCAGGTTAATAAACATGGGGTTTTTGGATAATTAACTAAAATTATTAAAAAATAATGAAAATAAAAATAAATATAATAAAACCAATGGCACAACTTTGTAAACAATAATGACAAAACATGTTAAAAGGTCCATTCACCACCACTTGACAACAATTACGCAATTGAACCCAAAGCTATTCTCAATTTCCTATCGAAACTATCAATTGTAGATAACAATACGCTATGTTATCCCAATTTTTACTTTGTGTGTCGCTAGGCATAATAAGCTCTTCACTTAATTTCTTTCCCTCAAACAACCTAGAATAAGCCCTCTAGATTCAATTCAATGGAAGCATAACATTAAGAAAGATAGATTGATCGAAATAGCAAACACACAAGCTCAGATTGCTCAACTTTGATTATGTTCCTCACCGTAATCAACAAAGGGCTCTTACAATTATCAATCACAATTCACTATGAAGAATTAGAAAATCATGACAATTACGGATCAAGAATTCCTAATATAGCAATATATAATTATTTGATCTCACTTGATTGGCCACCCCCAAACTAAATAAAACAAAAAAATAAACAACAAATAATAATTTTGAAATATCAATCACATAATTGAGTCTAGGGCTTTGAAATCACCCTTAACTTAAGAGAAATTTAGCCTAATATATTGATGAAATTAAAGAACAAAAAAAAAAAAAAACATATTCAGAGTTCAAAGAAAAGAAAGAAAAAGAAAAACTCTTTGATGATCGAGAAGAAAGCTTCACGCAGATGAAACTTCTTGAACTTCAAGAGAATTCTCCTTCTTTTCTTTCTCCTTTTTACTCCAAAAATTGGCTAGAAAAATATGTGAAAAAATGATTTTTAATTGTGTTTCTAATTAGATATTTATAGACTTTGATTTCTAGGTTGAAAAGCGGCAACAATAGTCTAATTCAAGTCAAATTCGGGCTTAGATCAGTGAGAAGCACTGGGGCGTAGCTCTTGGCTCGCGGACGTATACGAAACATTAACTTCGTACGAATAACAAATGTCGCGCGTAGGGGCGCAGCATTCCTCCAGCGGCCGTGCGGTTTTGCTTAGGCTAGCCTTCAGATCTTGCCTTTCACGCATGGGGGCACCAAAGTATGCTGGCGGCCGCATGCCAAAAGGGGGTATTTTGAGCTAGCGTATATAGTTCTGTAACGCCCCTATATGGGGGTTAACAGTTTTTAATGAGATAAAATAAAAATAAATAATAAAAGTAAAACCTTAAAAATAAAATTTGCCCGGGACTTAAATGAAAACTCTCAACTCAAAAATAAAAATATAAACGATAAATAAACCACAGTTTTAAATGTAGCACCTTAAATTTAATAATATAAACTGTTGTCATCATCATTTTAACCCTCAACACATTATAATACAGTCACAGAAAGTAACAATTGATGCTTACATTATCATGAAGAACATTCTCAACGATTGAAGCAGTCCCAATGTAATATAGCTACATCACTTCCTCAACTATATTTCTCGTAGCCACCTTACACTTAGTGAGTCCTGAAAAGATATAAACATAAGGGTATGAGCAACACTATGCTCAGTAGAGAAAGCCATTACTCACCTTTAGGTTTTTATCATTACCACATTAAAATCTGCATGGTCAGTAAGTCACATCATATTCCAGATTATGAGGTTTATTATGATCACATCTTATGGATACCGTAGTTAATCATTACCAAGTGTCATAATTACACATTTATACAAATATTACCAATCATCATTGTTCCTAGGTATCCATGTTAAATTGAGTATCACTCAACTCATCGAAACCCAAATGGGCGCACTTGATCACCCTATAAACATTCCAAGGGTGTTCCGGTGAGGGGACATCAAGCCCCGAGTCCTCACCAAATCAATTCCTGTACAGTGTGTTTTGGGACTTTCAACCCAAGGAAGCGTCATCGCCTTCCCCCTATTTTACCTTTTAGGGTATTCATGCCCAAGGACGTAACCGTCGCCCTCTTCATGTCTCACAATTTCTCTATATTGAATCATTATCAATAGAGTTAGTTTTCCTAACCATGCTTCTCAATTTATAACATGTGTCAATTCATTATGTTCCTCGCCGTACAATACAAGACGAGTCCATGTATGTGATAATCATATAATATCAGTTCAACATAGATATATATATATTGCGGCAAAACAATCAATTTTAATTCTATAAAAACCTCACAAAAGATGAGTAATAGAATCCCTACCTTTCAAGCTTATCAACAATCTTTTAATCCTGGAATCAGTTAACGTTAGCTCCATACTCCCTTGATCCTAAGGCGTGCATAAGGACAATTAAAACTAAAGCACAACATACAACTACATTCATAAAATTTATTTTAATTTAATCTTAGAATTTCAAGAAATAACCACTGCCCATAGAGGTATTATAAAGTTTAACAATATAAATTTTCTGTCTAGGGCATATACACTTAGACTTCATACATATGCTCCAAAATAGCAACAAACATATACTTAGGTTTAAGAACGCAAATTTGAATAATCCTTTAGTATAAAAGAAAATTTATAAATGAAAGACTAAATTTGTTCATAAGATTCTAACCTCGGATTATGGTTAGTTGGAAGCTTGAAATGGCTTCAAAACAGGTTCCTTTACTTCGGTATGACTGAAATTCTTGCTCAAATGGAGGTGATGGTGGCTGATTTTTATGGCTGCCTTGAAGAAGTTCTCTAAGTATTTTGCTTCAGCAAAGAAATGAGAAGAAGAGTGTGGGAACCGTGGAAGAGAAAGGAAGAAAAGATGAAGTCTTTGAAGAGAAGTGATGGAAACAATTATAGAGGAGACATGTTGAAGCATGTCACGGAGGAAATAAAGAAAATGAGGGTCAAGAGTAGTTGGAAAAGATATCCTTATGTCTCATCTAAAGACTTTAACACACATAATGCCAATATGACATTTTTGAGATTTATTAGAAGTTCTAAGGCTTTTTAGTAATCATACTAAATAAATATAGGAGAATTTTAGAAAATTTAAAAATAGATAAAAATAAATATTATAAAATAAATTTAAATGAAGCAATTTTTTTTTATACATTAAAAATTAATTTAATTACCTCAATACCCGTTAGGAGAATAACGGGTGTCACAGCTCTACCCCCCTTAAAGAAATTTCGTCCTCGAAATTTCAATTCTAGCAATACTAGTAAAAATTATGATTCCACTATGATTCCAATTCTGAGTCTAAACCGTTAATGTTGTTTGTCCTCCAAATTTAAGTCATCGTATCTCCACTTATTTACTTGCATAATAAATCTTACTCCTAAATCCCTCAATGAGAGTATTTTTGACAAGTTTCAACTTGTAACACCGTATAATAGTCTAAGAATCTGATCAGGCATACATATTTACCATACCATGATTCCAGTCCTTCATTGTCCATGGACTGTGATTTACAATCACATTTAAGGAGATTGCCAGAGAAATTTTATATACTTCATCTTTAGGTTCCTTTTCCTTTTTGAGTAAGGAAAAGTCAAATATATTTGATTTCATACCTCAACTAATAAACTAAAACATAATCATAAAACATATATCACAAACACTTATATTCAAAACCATACATTAAACTTATTCATAGAGATATTAAACGGAATCTCTGGTTGCAAACATACCCGACATATTTTTCATTAAACAGCTATCCTCATGACACAAACATTCAACCCAAATAATATACTCATATTTCATATGGAATATCCCCATAACTGACTCTGGTACTTCCACATAATATTAACAGAATATTACACATTACAATTATGATACGGATACGTTTCGAGAGTACAAGGCACTCCGTATACCAGCTATCCATATCATGCATGCTTAGAGGATACAAAAACATCGATAAACAAAAGATCGGACCTTAAGAAGGATGCGTTTCGAGAGCATCAAGTACTCCGTATCCAGCCATCCCGGCATTAGGCTCAATGAATCTAAAAGATTGAACAACAACGTACCACAAGAAACACAGAATACAAGGCAAACGGTTATTCGTAACACACGAAATACGGACATACATGCCTACATGCCAAAGATAAAACAAAAAGATTACAGATGGAGATTCAAATCAATTGGCCGCTCCCGGCTTTCCCTTTCCCATTCAAGCTTGGATGTTGCAGTGTCGGATTCAGGATGTATGATTTGCATTTTATCTATCAATTCCTCAGCTGTTGAAGCAGTAACAAAGATTTGTCTCTCCGATTCTGTAGTGATGTTTTCTTCCACAGCGTAATCTAGAAATTTCAAAAGACCGTCATAAAAACCCTTTACGTTCAGCAGACCCAAAGGTTTGGAATAAAAGCCCAACAATTGCCCACAAGCAACTATAAATATTTCCTCAAGAGTACCTAGACCACCAGGTAATGCTATAAAAGCATCAGAATTATAGATTATGTCTTTAAAATTTTTAGGGATACTCCTGACTCCTTCTCCCTTACCTATGGCTTCCTTACAAAGGTTTCCTTCAACTGGAATATGAGGCCAAATTCTTACATCAGTAGCGTCACTAGACCTAGCTGCTAGTGCCATATTTACCATCATTTTTATACTACCACCCCCATAGATTATGTTAATCTTCTTGCGTGCTAGGACTTGCCCTAAGTGATTTGCAGCTTCTAAATAAGCTTTATCTTTTCTAAGGCTGGAACCACAAAAGACACAGACATTCTTTATTTTCTTCGTGGACTGGGAGGTAGACATATTTGGTTTATAGAAGTGGTTGCTTAATGTCTGCTCCACTTAGACTTCGGGTTCTACATGAGATTTTAAAGATGAGAAATATACAAAAAGGGCTAAAGAGATAGACGAGTAGGTAATGAAAAAGTAATCCAAAGATTTAAACAAAATCTTGTGCGGATAAGAAAGTAAGATAAGGTGATTGATAGTTTACAGAAAATCTGATTCACTTTTTGAAAAAGATTAGACTCTAATTGTATAACTTTTGACAATTGAGAACAATTTGACAGAAGACCCTCTTGACACAACTGTAGACTTTTTGACAAATATACACCAAGTCTAGAAATTTAATATAAACGACAAATACTGTAGAACTTTTGAAATTTGAGACACAAATCTTGAAATATCTGGATAAGCTTTTCAAAATTCAAACATATTACTGTACCGTATGTAACGTGTCTGATAAGATAATATATTTTATTATATATATATTTAAGAAAATCATAAATTAAATAAGATATTAACACTTACTGTATCAATCTAATAATCACAATTATTTCAAACACAAAAGCAAATATTCTGAGTAAAAGAAAAACACAAACTGTTGAACATCAGCTAAAACTGCTTCAAATAAGTAAAGACTAAATAACCTTTATAGAGCGATGACTTATTCCCCATCCAGTTTTCTTATGGCTTGACAAACAGGATCTAGAAATACCATATTCCTGAGGCGTTGTCTTTCTGTATAAAATTTAGGCCAGAGTTTAAAAATAGCTCCTTGAACATATCCACTAGGGTGACCGTGGAGAGGAGGATGGATGCTATCCAAGTTCTCCTTTGAAAGTCCATCCCTACAAAACCGTATTTTATCCTCTCTATTCGTAGACATATAACCAGGTGAAGTACATTTACCGTTACAATTTTGTCTTCCACATTTGTTACAAGTGACCACGATGGCACGAGCTCTTCTTTTCATTGCACTACGACTGGTACCTGTTCCTGGTAAACCGACATCTTGACTAAAGTCACTCGGACGGATTTTCCCCTCTATCAACATCCTCACATCACAAGGGATACCAAAACGCATAAGAATCCACAACCGAGTAATTCTAGCCTTGTATTTCTTTCTAAGAATCTTTTGGGAGAGTGATGGGAAATACTTTCTCATGTGTTGGTACTTTGGGTCCATGATGAGATGAAAGAAGAGTAAATAGAAAGGAAAAATTAAGATAGTAAATTGCAGAATCCTAGAATTCCTTCTTCTTTTAGAGGAAAAGAAGAATTTCTAATGAAAAAGAAGAGGATTTGCGATTTAGAGAGAAAATAACAAATTAAGAGAGAAAAAGTGAACTCGGAGAAATAAGCTCTTATGCACAGTAAACGTATATGTAAACAATAATTAAACCACTGTATATGACACGTATAGAGACCACGTGGGAGAGACAGTGTGAATCAAACTGATTTAAGATTTGAACTAGGCCCAAATGTTCTTAGTTGAAAATGGTCAGGTTGTTTCGGGCCTTAACACATTTAGAACGAGTTAAATAACAAACATAAAATTGAAAACCAATTTGTATAAATCTTAAACACAATTTAAAGTCCACTATAGATAAGTTAAGTATGAACAACAAATCTAATTTAACGATAACAAGGATCTTCCTGAATGATCCAGCAACTCAAATGATTTTGTTTTAATCAAAACCTTATTGAACAATGCATACACCCATATGTTATTCATAATACTTAACATCTATCAATGGATTCATCATCATTACTACCAAGGGTTTAGAATGCGACTAACCTTGAAATCAATACGATTTACGTCTTTCAACATAGACCATATCAATGAACAAAGACACTTGATGTTACTACTTAAGAACATCTACAATCCCCACAATTCTACTCATACAATATATAATTTCCTCATATAACAAAACCTTAGGTAACCAAAAGATTCACTGATACACTTAAATACAATGTACGTAACGAAATATTCCAATTTTGAGATTCATGCATTCTAGACTTTACACAGTCTCAACAGACCAAAAGTCTAACATTTATCTCTCTCAAAATTCAATACCATGATTCCCAACTTATATCATATTCCTCAAATAAATAGAACTTTCAAGAAAAGATATTGACACTTATGTGCTCCATCGAATCCACACATAATCATTACTTAGGTTTGAATCAATTACGAAAAATTTGGCATATCTATGCCAAACTTTAAAATCAATAAATCAAGCCTTATATTTCTTATTGTTTTTCACGAGACAAAAGGCTCTTAAATCCTCGTATCTATACGAATTTCTCATCGTTTATACGAATTAAATATGCTTATAGATCCAAATATTATACGAATCTCTCAAAAGCATTCTACTTATAAACTCATTCCATATAATTATCATTCTCTCATAACTATTAATACTTTCCTTCTATATAATTATTGTACTCATATAACTATTGATATTTTCATTCTATGGCCTTTCCATGTTACATCCTTCTAGATTGTATAAATCAATGTGAAGGTTCATTTTGATGATGACAATGAAAATTCAGCTTCAAAACCATCTCAAAAATATATTTTTTTAAAGTGGTGCTACACTCCCTAGGTTAACCGAACCTAGGCTCTGATACCAAAAATTCTGTAACGCCCCTATATGGGGGTTAACAGTTTTTAATGAGATAAAATAAAAATAAATAATAAAAGTAAAACCTTAAAAATAAAATTTGCCCGGGACTTAAATGAAAACTCTCAACTCAAAAATAAAAATATAAACGATAAATAAACCACAGTTTTAAATGTAGCACCTTAAATTTAATAATATAAACTGTTGTCATCATCATTTTAACCCTCAACACATTATAATACAGTCACAGAAAGTAACAATTGATGCTTACATTATCATGAAGAACATTCTTAACGATTGAAGCAGTCCCAATGTAATATAGCTACATCACTTCCTCAACTATATTTCTCGTAGCCACCTTACACTTAGTGAGTCCTGAAAAGATATAAACATAAGGGTATGAGCAACACTATGCTCAGTAGAGAAAGCCATTACTCACCTTTAGGTTTTTATCATTACCACATTAAAATCTGCATGGTCAGTAAGTCACATCATATTCCAGATTATGAGGTTTATTATGATCACATCTTATGGATACCGTAGTTAATCATTACCAAGTGTCATAATTACACATTTATACAAATATTACCAATCATCATTGTTCCTAGGTATCCATGTTAAATTGAGTATCACTCAACTCATCGAAACCCAAATGGGCGCACTTGATCACCCTATAAACATTCCAAGGGTGTTCCGGTGAGGGGACATCAAGCCCCGAGTCCTCACCAAATCAATTCCTGTACAGTGTGTTTTGGGACTTTCAACCCAAGGAAGCGTCATCGCCTTCCCCCTATTTTACCTTTTAGGGTATTCATGCCCAAGGACGTAACCGTCGCCCTCTTCATGTCTCACAATTTCTCTATATTGAATCATTATCAATAGAGTTAGTTTTCCTAACCATGCTTCTCAATTTATAACATGTGTCAATTCATTATGTTCCTCGCCGTACAATACAAGACGAGTCCATGTATGTGATAATCATATAATATCAGTTCAACATAGATATATATATATTGCGGCAAAACAATCAATTTTAATTCTATAAAAACCTCACAAAAGATGAGTAATAGAATCCCTACCTTTCAAGCTTATCAACAATCTTTTAATCCTGGAATCAGTTAACGTTAGCTCCATACTCCCTTGATCCTAAGGCGTGCATAAGGACAATTAAAACTAAAGCACAACATACAACTACATTCATAAAATTTATTTTAATTTAATCTTAGAATTTCAAGAAATAACCACTGCCCATAGAGGTATTATAAAGTTTAACAATATAAATTTTCTGTCTAGGGCATATACACTTAGACTTCATACATATGCTCCAAAATAGCAACAAACATATACTTAGGTTTAAGAACGCAAATTTGAATAATCCTTTAGTATAAAAGAAAATTTATAAATGAAAGACTAAATTTGTTCATAAGATTCTAACCTCGGATTATGGTTAGTTGGAAGCTTGAAATGGCTTCAAAACAGGTTCCTTTACTTCGGTATGACTGAAATTCTTGCTCAAATGGAGGTGATGGTGGCTGATTTTTATGGCTGCCTTGAAGAAGTTCTCTAAGTATTTTGCTTCAGCAAAGAAATGAGAAGAAGAGTGTGGGAACCGTGGAAGAGAAAGGAAGAAAAGATGAAGTCTTTGAAGAGAAGTGATGGAAACAATTATAGAGGAGACATGTTGAAGCATGTCACGGAGGAAATAAAGAAAATGAGGGTCAAGAGTAGTTGGAAAAGATATCCTTATGTCTCATCTAAAGACTTTAACACACATAATGCCAATATGACATTTTTGAGATTTATTAGAAGTTCTAAGGCTTTTTAGTAATCATACTAAATAAATATAGGAGAATTTTAGAAAATTTAAAAATAGATAAAAATAAATATTATAAAATAAATTTAAATGAAGCAATTTTTTTTTTATACATTAAAAATTAATTTAATTACCTCAATACCCGTTAGGAGAATAACGGGTGTCACAAGTTCAAAAGATGAAATGAATCATTTTCAAAATTCCATGAACATATTTTATTAGGGTACATACTTCATGTATATTTACAAAATTAATAAAAATAATTAAGCATCAAAATGTGTAGTTTTGTCATCACTAATCTATGCAAATTTACTACCAAAATTGTTAATCAAAAATTGGGGAAAAAAGAGAAACACTGGAGACTTATATGATTAAATATCATTATTTTATTTATGCTTTTACTTGGAAAAATGGTACAACACAATGGTTACGTAAGTCCTTTTTTTTCTTTTTTCTTTTTTCTTTTGGCTACATTTGAAATCGAAGCTGCATGCATGTGGTCAAAAGAACAATGTACCTTCTCATGACATGTTCATGAAAATGATCTCGTTGAATACATGTAAGATGCCCAGAAGAGTTAAAAAGAAATTACATCACATCGTAGGCAAAATCCTTTAGTATGTATAACTTTCCACTGAAATCTGAACAACCCTCTGATCCTGAGATATACTTAATCACAGGACACCTTCTCAGAATTTTTTTTTTCCCTTTTTTTTGGTATTCATTTCAGGTGCGTTATAAGGTCTCTTGTATAATGATGCACTATGGTCTAGTTTGATGATTGCCAATATAATATATATTATACATATATATATATATATAATGGATTTTAATAGTGTATAGCTAGAAGAAATTTCCTGTTTTGTCAGTGTTTGGTCATGAAATTGAACAACTTCAGCTTGTGATTTTTGGAAGTTTGTTTAGTATAACTATTATTTTTATGGTATAATCATCACTTAATTAGATTTTTTTTTTCTGATTGAGTGAAGTTTTTTTCTTTTTTCATGTACTTGCTATATTATTTCACTATACACACTGTCCTCCGTCACTTGTAAATATGACATTTTTATGGTTGCATGCATGTATTTATTATCCCTGCGCGACAAATTATCCCTTTCATTTCAGTGAAGACACAAGTATTGGCAGTACCATTATGAGGAAAACAGGACCTTTGGAATTCTATAGTACAATCATGGAAACAAGGAATTTATAATGTTATCATATATATAAATATATATATATATATATAGAGAGAGAGAGAGAGAGAGAGAGAGAGAGAGATCAAAAGGAGGCCAGAAGAGATGGCCAACTAAATATAAAGAACATCGTCAGTTTCACTTTAATTAATCCTCAAGCAACAGACAACAATGATCCAAGAAAAAATTTTGCAGCTTTAGTGAATGTTTGGTGTTTGGTTCAAATTAAAGGGGGTACCTAACATTATGACGCTTTAAGCCAAAGATCGAAAACATGTAAAGTAAAGATTCCCTAAAATTAAGACCTTAAAAAGGGCATAGACAAGGCCACATGGATCTTAGGTGAGGGTGGGCACAGAAAACTAGAATTGACTTTTTTATTCCCTTTTTTTTTTTTTTTTTTTCTCAATGCAATTTCAATTTGGACGGCAGTCACATTACACGCACATAATAGTGCCTTGTCCTCTCTCAATCTCACAATTAGGTAGGCTAGCTAATAGAGTTACTTTAACCCTTATAAGAGTGCTCTTTAATTTGCCTTTCTTTGAGTTTACCTTAAAAAAAGCGATTGAATGATTAAAGGTACAAGGCTATCGTATATATTACCCCACAAATATCTAATTTTTTTAACTTAGGATTTCAGTTTATGATAAAATTAGATACAAAATTACCACTACATTATGCTTGTAACTATATATTTAATCCGATTCTGTTATTTATTTTTTAAGTAAAAAATTTAAAAACTAAACTACACCTTTTACATTGTCAAATTATATCCAAATTATATCATATTAAAAACAAAAATACATTAATTTTTTTTTTAAAAAAATCCCATAGATAAAACTATATCCTACTAATGGCAAGGTCAAAAACTTTTTCCAGTCGTTGTACTATAAAATAAATTAAAATATTATTTTATTGATTAGAAACATAATTGTATAAGATTTAAGTTGGGGCATATTTATATTTTTTTGCAAAATGGAAGTACAACAATATATTTCAAATATTTAATGGGTTAATTACATAATTATACCTTTTAGTTTTAATTATTTTTTAATTTATCTATCTGCTTTTAGAAACTACAAAGATATTCTTTGAATTTAGAAAACTTGTTTTAATTTTATACCTTGCAGGCTTTTCGAACCAAAAAGTTATAGAAATAAGACAAACATAACCTTAACTAGACTGAATTTATTTCTAAAATATATTTTTCTTCTTGAGAAAAATTTTTAAAAATATTTTGATATTCAAAAAGTTTTAATATTTGAGTTCTTCTTTTTTTAAAAAAAAAAATTGATGTTTTGTTTTAAGAGTTTTTATGTTTTTAATTCTATAAAATATTTTTCAAAACTATTTATAAAGGTAATTGTATCGTTTGTCTAATTTTTTTTTTATTTGTAGGGATGAAATTGAAACAAGTTTTTTAAATTTAAATAATACATTTATAGTTTCTAAAAATAAAAAGACAGATTGAGAAATAGTTGAAACTAGGAGATATTATTATTTAATTAACCCTTCTTTAATGTGGGTGTACAGTTATAATTTTCTTACAAAATAAGGATATAACTATAATTTTTAAAAAATTTAAGTCAAAGCCAAATATGATTCATTCTCCATTATAATTTTCTTCTGACTAGTATGACTTTGATTATTAGAATGTTTATTAAAGGTGACTCAAGCAGAGTAGTGTTATTAAAAAGTGAATTCACGGTAGAAGTGAATAATTTCAAACAAGACTAGCTACCCTTTGTAGTCTTATAATAATAATTATCGAATCTTTTTGTGCATTAGGAAGTAAAAGGAGAATGAATGGGTGAACAAGAGAGAGAAAAGAAGCTAGCTGAGTTCTTTTGGATGAAGTTCTAAGCTGATGGATTGCTTGAAACATATATGAGGTTAAAACTATGACACACAAAGTCAATTAAAATAGTAAAAGCTACGTGAGAATTGGTGATTCTTGGAATATTACTAACAAAACCACATTAGTACCGACATATGATCGATGATAATGATATTTAGGTCAAAAACTATACTATTTTGGCAGAGGATCCAAGGCAAGGAATTTAAAACAAACGTATATATATATATATAGAGAGAGAGAGAGAGACTTGCAATACTTTGGAAACCATGGTAATAACAAATGAAAAGAAGTAAAAGAACTTTGGGATTGGTTGTATTTTGTTCCTTCTTTAAGATGCTATAAACAGTAGAAAGATAGTAATCTCAAGACTTTCTAAAAGAAATAGAAAAGAAAGAGGAAAAAGAGAGAGTAGAAAATATAGAAAGAAAGTGAAAAAGCGAAAGAAAGGAATCTCAAGGCTAGTGATATATAGATTAGAAGGTAAGAGAGAAGGTTGAAAAAGAAAAAAAAAAAAAAAAAAGAAAGAGAAAGAGAAATTAGTTGTGTGGTCATGAGAGGCTTCAAAAGAAGGGATTTCTTTCCTGTCCAAGACATGTTTTCAGTGATAGTGCTTAAATGGTCCTTTCATGATTTCGCAAAAGCCTTGCCTTTCCCTTTCCAAAGTCAGGCCTAGCTCCATGGGGTCACTCTCTCTCGCTCTGTCTCTCTCTCTCTTATTATCTTTTAAAAGTGAAGCTCTTTTGCGGCTAACGTTGGCCCCCTTCTTCTTTATACATTTTTTTGGCTACATCATGATGATCATACGTGGCCAGATAATATATACCTATATATATATATATAATATAACATATATAAAAATGCTCTCTCTCTCTCTCTACTTGAAAGCTTGCTGTTCATGATTCGTAACATGATAAAGCCTTGTTACCTCCAAGATTTTGCCACGTGTTGTGCATTGAAGGGTTTTGGCCTTTTGCCTTATGGCTAAATGGCGATGAGATTTTTTTAGACAGAAAATAGTGGGATTCGTCTATGATGATATGATGGATAAGATATTAAATTCCAAGTCCTAATGATATATGAGTAGGTTTTGACTCCATAAAACTACATTATTCTACACAAAACAAATAATGTCGACGTTTAATAGCAACATTAATATGTCTTGACTAATCGTATAAACTTACCAATAATTCATTAGGACGATATTATTGATTCTCGGTCGGAAGACCTAGCTAGATCATATATAATTTAATAGCCATTGGTCAAAGCACATAATATAGCTATAATATCTAGCTTTATTGGACCTAATAGAATGCTGATTTTAGTGAAAAATGTGATGAGCTTGGTGCCTATTTCAATTTGATTTGAATTCAAAGCTCTAATTCCTATTATTTGCCAGAAAAAGTACAAGAAATATATACGCACTAGATTTCTAATGATTCGTCTTTAATATGAAGACTGCATCTGTTCGTTGATGGAAGTAAGTATCATTATAACTTGCAAATAAAATGCAAGGTGCAATCTATTTTTTAAATATTTTATTATTAGGATAAACTACAACACGTGGACAATTCTTAAAATGCCCTCAAAATATAGGCCGAACCGCGACCAACGGAAAAAATACATATATTGTTATAGGATTATCCTCCAAATAACTCAACTAAATGCTCCCGCTCTAATAGTTTGGTAAGTTGATGCTGTCTGTTAAGCTCAATAAGCTTATAATGTTCGTAACATAATTCCCAAACAATTAATAATGTTGTTAATCATATTAGAGGAAAATGGAGAAATTCAATAACCAGAAACAAAAGAAAATTAAAAAGAAAAGAAATCAACATGTTTCACCACTATATGTCTTCAATTTGTGGTGGCCTGTCCAATCAACGGTTTTGAGGATATACCTATTGCAAGAATGCTCGGCTCTTAAATTCAAACTTATCTTATAAAAAAATAAAAAATAAAAAATAAAATCAATTAGTACGTAACTACCTTCTCTATAAAGGGACCAACCTTATTAATTTACCATGCACATTGGGCATCCACAAAAAAACCTAGGGCACCGTAGGCTCACATATAGCAATAGGGCCACAGACTTTTTATAACAAAGTGGTCCTCTCTAAAATCGATCTCTACATTAGGAAAGTTAACACACTGTACAATTATCTTCATTAATTATTTTGACCTATGTGATTTTTGGAGGTTTGATGGTCCAAGTAACTTTCTTGATTCTTTATTGTAACATGTATTTACATGAAGCTTCATTTATGGTGCTCTTAATTAGTGAATTCTCTCTGTCTTCTTAGTCTGTATATGTAGACGCAATGTCAAATTAAATTAAATTTCTATACATATTGATTTCTTCCTCTTTTTATAGGGTGTTTAAAAAATATAGTTAGAACTGAGACTTGTAAACTGAAAACTGTAGCATGTGAGAGCTTTATAGTACAGCTCAAATTTTTTTTATCACTATAGCATGTTAGAGCTTTAATGCTGTAGTAGCCAAAAGTTGTGGTTAGAACTGATTTTAACAAACACTTTTTTATTTTCTTATTTAATTTTATACTCTAAAGGAACAAAATGAAAAAAAAAAAGAATATTAACAATATAAAAAAGAGCTCGTAAATATGTTTAGCTTGATCAAAATATGAATACATTTCATATGTTGACAAAAGAAGGAAACTTTAGAGGAAAAAGATTAATTGTGCAAAGGACTATTTAGGACCATGTGCCCCTTGTGCAAAAGGACTAAGTAAGTCGTTGGACATTATGTAGCATTTGGTCCATTTTGGAGCCAAGTAATGTGGTGGGGATATCCCTTAAGTCCCATCTATTTACTCCCATCACCTACCAAGCTAATTGCGTTGAGTTTCGAATATTCTCTAACAGTAAAGTTACCACCAAGTATTTTTGGATGACGAAATTCACTTGTTAAATGTTACTATCTCGTCAAGGGCATTTATGGGTTTTTGTCGTGCAGCTGGAGCCCCGTGGCAGCACTAGGAAACTCCTAATTGTGTTACTAAATTACCATATATATATATATATATAGCTTATAAGTTTGTATAGTACTTTGCTAATTTTAGTTCATATGTTCTTGTTTGCCAGGACATGCATGTTGCAGAATTTCACATAGTCGGGGAAGCTTCCTGTATGGCTTCGACTTCCAACACTTTCGGGCCTTTGTGCACGCGATTTAGCTGGCCATATTAATAAAAGCTCCAAAAGGAAAAAGGTGTGAAAAGAAAATGAAAAATGAGAATCCTGTAGCGTGAAATGAAAAGAAAAAAAAGTACCAAAAAATGAGAATCTTGTAGCGTGAAATTAAAAGAAAAAAAAAAAGTACCACTTAGGTCTCATTGTGAACCCTCAATTTTTATCAAAATATAACGTTGTTATATATGTTTCAATATATCACAAAACTTATGATTATTTTCACCTATGGCTCTAAAAGAACCTTCATTTGTCCCACCTAAGCCACTTACTTCTAAAGGTCTAGTATTCTAATATTTATAAAAATATATATATACAATTTCCACTTGTCTATTTTCAAATTAAATTTAACATGAAGATGACACACGAGGGTTTTAAGAGATAAAATGGCATTAAAAAAAAAACACATTCTAAAAAATAGATCATTTATTGGATAATACAATGATTTTTATTTGAGATCTAGTTTTTCTTTTTAAAATTAATTTGAAATCTACATGATTTTATTTACCATTGTTTGCAACGTGAACTGGTATGTTTGTTTGAGGAGTTCAATGAGTTTGAACCTAGTTTTTGAGCCAGGTAAGTGTTTTGCCTCTCAAACATTGATTGAACTCAAAAAGTGAGGGTAGATTTGGATTTAACGCTCTCTAATTTCAAAATATTTGAACTAAAGTTTTGAACCCTTTTCTTACAAAAGTCTTTATATCCAAACACAGTTTCAGATTTTATTATCTTTTGAAATTTAAAATCAATTAACTTCCAAATATCGGTTCGGATTATAGTTTCAAACCACACTTTTCAAACTCTCATCTCAAATTAAAAAGATTCAAACTATCATATTTCGAACTCATGAACCAAACAGACCCTAAGAGTTTGAATTAAAAATACCACAATATATAAGAGCTTTACACTACAGCATACTTTTGCTTTATATTGTAGCATGTGAGAGCTTTATATTGTTTGAGTTGAAACTGATGAGTTTTAATTAATTTTACCAAATATCCTATTTATCTTTCTTAAAATCTCAAACTTTTCGTATCTGTATTAGATTACATCTAAAAACATACATTTTATTAACAGAATGGACAAAACTGTCTATTTCATAAATGATAGAGTAATCATCCATGCACGATAGGTTTTAACTGTAATTTAAAGCTCTATTTGTTTTAATGTGAGACAAGTGCACCACTAACAAAAATAACCCTAATTCTTATATAGTCTAATAGTTTAAAGTTGTGTTGTTCTTTTAATTATACATTATTATAAAATTTTAAGATTAATCCTATAAATAATTGCTGAGGTTCACCCTCAGTTTTATTCCCATAAAGATAACGACTATCTTAATAGGAAATTTTGTCCAAAGATGAAGCACACAAAAGGAGGCGTGCATGGGAAATCCACCCTTTAGTTCAAAAAATCTCCCTCCTCCCCAAAGTTGAGCTTGGGTTTGTAAGCTTTGGAGGTGTGGTCATGACTGATCATGTGTGCCCCATCAGTGCCAGTGCCAGTGCCGTATGATATATTATAAATATATATATGTCAATTCAAGGCTTGCCTGGCCCTTCTTTTCCACACGCTTCTCTTAACGTAAGATCATTCATATATGCCCCTGATATTTTGTCAGGCATCTGAGCATATATTTATGATTGGATTGGCAACACATGCCCGAATTTATTTCAACATTCATCGAACAATAATAATAATAATAATAATAAAAGAATTCAAACTCTACATATGGTGGTTGGATGTGAATTTATTGCTAGACCTGCAATCAAGTTAGTGGAAACATTGTTAAGTATCATGTCATTGGTCATTTTATTGAGTATGATAGCAATAAATAGAATATCAAATAAAAAGCCCTTATACGGTTTTTAATCTTGAGTCTGGCTGACTTGCCTTACTTATAATTACAAAACGTTATTGTACGTAGGTATTGCAACAAATAAGCTTTAATTTTGTTATGTAACGTTGATAATAACACGAGATAATGATAGATTTGAAATGAGAATGAAAGCAGTGATTTTGTTACAAAATTTATAGGGTGTTTGGCAAGATGGTTAGAACCGTTAGTTAGAACAGTTTTTATTATAGCATGTAAGAGCTTTACACTATAACGATTTTTTTATTGTTACTGTAGTATGTGAGAGTTTTATACTGTTTATAACTGAGAAAGTGGGCCGGACCATTTTCTGCCAAATACCCTATTATTTGTGTTTGATGCGATTTATTGAAAACGAAGAAAAAAATTATCTTATCTACTATAATTGTTAACAAAGCCACATGAACGTTTAAGACATTATGATAATACGATCATATTTGATCTAACGGCTTTCTCGATCTACTATTTGCGTTGTTTTATAATGACGTTACCATGCCAGTAAATGAGGCGGCCTTTCAATATTCTTCTAAAAAAACAATTTTTAACATACAAATACAAGTCGAAAAATAACATCTCAAGTCATAATTACTTGAATTAATTACCATATTATTTGAATGTGTTATATTAACACTCAAGTAGAACAAAGGATATAAAGAAATAAGCTTATTTAGGAAATGAGTAGTATCCTTTTTCCAATGATCATATTTCACGAATTACGAGTTTGGATGTACAAAAAGACTTGGTATGTAATTCTTTTTTTTTCATTTTCCCTGATTGGCTAATTTTCACATTGAGTTTGACGCTAATGGTGCAGAGTTAATCGCGCTAAAGTGCGGTCAGTTCTTTTCATGCTTCTTTACAAAAAGGGGGGAAAAAGGATTGACAAACTATAACAAAGCACACATTCATGCATGCTCTCCCAAATCTATAGCTTTCTCTTTTCCTATTAGGAGGAGAAAGATGGCAAGCATATATGGTGTGTGTATGTTTATATATATATATATATGTATATATATATGTATGTATCTATCCATCTGTATTTGCTAAATTCAAGGAGAGCTGCATCTCAAGATTGGCCCATCAGAAAGTGTGCTTTATATGTATATATATGTATCTATCTATCTATATATGCTAAATTCAAGGAGAGTTACATCTCAAGATTGGCCCATCAGAAAGTGTGCCTCATCTAAAGCTATATATGGTTGAATCTCCAATGTTTACCAAAAAAATCCCACAAGAGAAAAAAAAAAAATCCTACTGGTAGATAAAGAATATTGCTTGAAACTTCTCAATGTGGTCAACGCATCGGAAATGTTGCTACAACGTTGTTGATGGAAAAAAATTCTTAATGGTCCTACTTTTTTTTTTTTTTTTAAGGGATGAGACTATAACTTTAAAGGACAGTAAGCATTGTTCGTTAATGAATCATGCCTAAAATAATTTATCATCGTGTTACCACATTGCGACCATATAAACATCGAAATTATCAATGCCTTTGGCGTTAGTAAAATAGTAGATTGCTGACGCTATAGCATGGTAACTATCAAATTAATTATTTCAAAAAAATATTATATATGTTGAATTTGTTTTTACTACTAATTTTTCAATTATTAGATGTTGGCTTGATATTACTTCTAGCTTGTTCATTTTTTTTAAATCTAACAATTATCATTATAAAAATAAAATTAATATTTCATTAAAAATGTAAATTTATACTATGCAATCACATAAATGATCAATTCTAGATGTCATCAAGAATTGATTTTGTTGAATTTAAAGTTTAGTCAAAACAGGTTCTCAAATTTTCTAAGACGCTAGGTTAAACTATGTATTCTTTTCCGACGCTATGTGGTGTTGGAAAAGGCCTTGGTATATCTAAGATGTTGGAACTTGGTATGCTATTTTTTTTTAATTGGCGATTCAAGTAAATTTCAAGTAAATTAATCGGCCAAAAGTGAATCATTATATTCTTCTGTAACATTATAATTTATAATGTTAAGATATCAAACAACTTATCGGATAAAAGGGGTGAGAAAAATTATATCAATAAAGCTAAAAATTAAGACTTCTAATTTTACAATAATGTCTGTGAAACCATAAACGATATATATACAACAAACTCTACTAATCAAACAACAAACACTTGTTAGCTAGTTCCGTTTTTAGGGATTCTTCAAATATTGTTGTTATTGATTTTGCATCTTATGTTTTTCTGGCCGACTTGACTAATTAATAAAATCTAAGTTGTTTCCAAAAAAACAATAACACTGCTTTAGGCGGACGATTTATAATTTTAGCTTCCTTTCTTTCTTTTTCTTGTTTTTTTCCCCCAATTCTCAACCTATAAATAATCTACAAAAACAATTCCTCTAGCTGGTGACTGCTAAAAAATTTTCTTTAGAAAAAATGGAAATGCGTGCAACATGAATATCTTCCTATGATCATTAATTAACAGAATCCTTCCACCATATTTTCTAATATTTGTTTATTTGAATATTATTTTACGTCTCCAAAAATATCCCAATATAGCAAATTAGACCCACAAGGAATAATGTGGACGTTTTAACGTGCCATAAATTAGTGGTCAATCACTGTCTAGCATAAGCAAATTAAGGTGTGGGGCCCGGGATGTGGTGGCAACGCATAAATTTTCCAATAACGTGTTGTGGGCAATAGTAGCCAAAGCTACGTTCAAAAGGACAGACACAACTACATTCACTATTTTATTCTCACAAATCAAAATCACACACAAATGTCCAAAAATATCATGTTTTGTTCACAGAAAAATCATGTTATGATATGTGAAATCTTTTGTTTAATTATTAGTTTGTTGATTTGTAACACCCAGAAAATCAGGCATAATTGGTGTTTAGATGGTGGATTAGTATACTTTGATGTAAATTTGAACTTAATTTAAGTATTTTATGGTATTTTAAATTTGTCCAATTTTTAATTATTTTTGTATGTCATTTTGAATTCTGAAACAAAACAATTTGTCAAATGCCCAGTATGTCCCGATTTCAAAACCTTATGCTAGGAACACGGTTTTGCTTTCCTCACTTTTCTATTTATTTCCCTCCTTCACTCTCCCTCTCACTCATTCTCTCAGTGTCTCTCTCTCTCTTCTTTCCCTCTCTCCCACATTGTCTTCTCTCTTTCTCTTCCTCTCTTCATTGTGATCTCAAATATTTGAGTTTGGGCTTGATTTCAGCTGGATTGAGGGGTAAGGAACACGATTTGGGCTTCCACAAACCGATTTAAAGCTTCGATTTAAAGTTAGTTTCATTGTTTTTCAAATTTTAAATTTTCGTTTCAAATTTTTTAATTTCTATAAAATGTTGTAATTGGAGTTCCTTGAGCTTAGGAAACCTCTAATCTAAGTTGATAGGACTTAAATCATTCAAAATCTAGGCTTGATTTCATGAGATGTGGATTAAATCAAGTTTTTCCCTTTTTCTTCATTTTTGGATTTTCTTGAAAATTCCTATGTAAATCTTGTTTAAATGTGTTTAAATGTGCCTTACTATGTTTGTTTATCATCTATGATCATTATATATGCTCTGCGACTTGGAAAAACAAGTTTTGATATGATTTTAGGCTTGGGGAGGTCGAGAATTGAAGCCTTGGACCTCCCATGTTTTTCCATTCATTAGGTCGGTAGGCCAAACCTGAGCCAGTTTGGTAGGCCGGTCCTGGTTGGTCGGCAGGATGAACTGTGGAGTTCGGCAGGTCAGACCAAGGATTTCGGCAGGTCGATCGAACCTTGTGAAAAATGACCTTTTTCGTCCGTTTTCACTGTTTAAAACTCAGATCAAGATTTCGACCTCATAAAATGATTTTGTGAGTACTAAAAGCATACTAAAATGCCATGAGATAACTTAGGGATGTAGAATACCTTAAGCTAGGAATTGATAAACTTAGTTTCTATTTAGGTTGTTTGTGGTTCCGTGGAGCTAACGTATAACGGATCGAGACTGCGGTATTGGACATTAATACGGATATCGATGTAGGACTTCTATCCCTTTTTCTTGGTAGCCATGTTTTAAAAAAGGGTTTGACCATAAAGCCTTTTTATGCTTTTCAAGAAATGAAGTTTATCACTTATTTTTATTATTGGCTAAATAATGGATGGTAATAATGAATATAATGAGAACATTCGGTAAAAAGAAACACGATAATGATGTGACACCGGACTTGTCGGTTGGTACCGTCTTGAATGATAAAATAGAGCATGATGCCATGTATAGAGATTGGGTCGTGGGAAGCGCAACCTTAAGGGTAGGTCCCGAACCCAGTTGGGTCACTTCGGTGGTGATTTATATGGCTTTGTCTGTAACCTAATAATGAGACTGTCTATGGATGAGTAAATGATTAATCAGTGTGAATAAATTTAATAAGTTCTAATTTATTATCTATTTTATTTATTTGCTCCGTTATAGCTTTTGTCTAAATATGAAATATATGTGTTTAAACTAATTTTTTTTTTAAAGATTTAGTCCTATTGAGCCTTTCACTTACATTTTCTTTTTTTAAAACTTTCTCCCCCTCTAGGTGGAGTTCAGCTTAGGGAAGATTGAAGAACCAGGAAGAATGACAGGGCTAGAATATTATTTTTTAGAGTATTTATAAACAATGCATGTAATGTTCTAATTCATTTACTTTCCTTAGATTGTGGTTATGTATTTAATATTGCTAGTACTATGTGTGCAAACTAAAGTGGGTTCGGTAGGACCCAATGGGGTTTGTTTATTTAGCATTTTCCTTTCTTTTGTCCGCTTCCATATGTTTATTAAGTATCGCAAGGGATTTTAATAATTTCCATTCTTATAATTAAATTTTAAAACACTTAAAATGACAGTTTCTACGAAATTTAATTTATTCAATCTAATTAATCTGCCACGTCATCCCTAGATTTTAGGGCTTGACATGATTCAAATAAAGGGAATTTGATTCTTGGTCTATAGGGTTTTTGCCAATTCATATTTATCAACTAATGTGAGGGACGTTTTCATGGAGTTTGCTATCTTAGAAATTTAAACAATATTGCGAAACAACAAGCAAGCATCAACTTGTATTTGTTTATAATATTCTTATTCTTATATATTTCTCAACTCAAATAGCTGCATATATAGCCAAATGATAGTTCCACACATGACTCATAAGATATAAAGTTTAAATCTCTTCACTAAAAAAAAAGTGGGTCTAATTAGATAAGCATGTAGTGTCGATAGATTTACCCATATCGCAAATCTCTTACTTAGGTGTAACTTATATGCACCAATATTTATCGGTAACGGTAATTGGTCGGTGTAATACCAAGAAATCACCCCTTTATATCTTATATACAAGAATTTTTATGTAGAGTATACATAGGGGAACAAAAAGGGCTCTATCGGTAATGCTTGGTACTGGACTGTCAAGAATTTATAACATTCTTTATTTTTGCGTTCTTATTAATTTTGTTATAGTTATATATAAGGGCATGTTTAGTGCTACGTATTGTCGTCTGTTGTGTCGTATTTAGCTTGACTCTGACATCAATCTTGAGCCAACACTAAGAGGAGGGTAAGGAAGAGGCAGAGGGAATCAATAGAGGCCTTTTTGTATATACATATATTTTTTTTCGAAAGATTGAGCTAAACTATAATTTTCTAAAAAAAAAAGACTAAAATGTAATTCTCTTGAACACGAGGTTAGAAATGCAATTTTTAAGACAATATAAAATTGTATTTTGGCCCCTTAACTCCTAAAAAAATATAATTTGATTCCTTTTTTTGATATTTTAAAACGTTATATGTTTTTAAATACGATCCTTTAAGTTAAACTATACAATACGATCAAATATCTTTTTCAGCATTAAATATCATGACACGCATTATATTAAGTTTGAAATACCATCAAAATAAAAGTTTGAAATTCTTGTTATATCATATGATATATGAACCAACACAAATATATTATTTTTAAATAATACAACATGTGCTACTAATACGTTGTACTAAACATATCGTACCGGTCTAAAATTTTGCAATATCAACAATGTAAGTTTTTGCACCATACCACAGATTTTTCCTTTATTATTTTCTATTTATTTATGCTATTCTCGCTTTCTTTTTCTCCAGGACCAACTAACACTCCCTCTTTATCTTGTTCCATGTACATACATACACGTATAAAGTGGGGTCCCAAGTGGGGCCACGAGTCTCTTGTCAGAAAGAGTACTGAAGCGAAGGATCTTTCACAGCATTGGATTCCAGGTTGATATTTGTCATGTAATTGTGACAGGACTTGAAGAAGAAGCAATATAAAAAACAAGTGATCGTCGTGTCACGGTCTTTCACCGCCTTTCAAGGGGGCGGGTCGTTGCAAACAGTTTTCTCCTTCCCTAATGACGTCAAGAAAAGGGCCTCTCACTGGGTGGGTTCTTGTCAGTCTTTGTTTTTACCCCTCCAACGACTACCGCAACACCGCCCCCCCAAATCCCCTCTGTCTCTCTCTCTTCTCTCTCTCTCTCTCTCTACAAATTTTTTTTCCCCTTGACCGCAAAGTTTCAACTGCAGAGTATAATATATAAAAACTTTATATTATAATAATTATTAATTTTATATTATAATAAATAAAAAATTTATATTATTTATGATCGAAACTACTCATTTAAATACTTTATTAATAAAAAAAAGGGAAAAAAATTTAGATGCCAGGCATTTATGTTCTTTCGCTTTTGCGGGGTTTGTCTTGATGCAAGTGTTTTTCTAGTGATACTTTCTAAACAACAAAATATATTATACATTAAAAAATAATTAAAAAAAAACATGCTTCTTTCATTTTTACAGGAAGGATTTTTTATTATCATGTACTAACTTTCGAAAATCACTTTTTGACCAAAAATAATGCGGAAAATGAGCTGCGACAAGTCGTGTCTGCCTCTCCAAGTGTGACCTAAGAGACTCCACATGTTGAGAAACATCCACATTAAGCCGTAACAATTGAAGGACTAATAAACATTGAGGCAACATGAAAAAAGTCTCAAAACACTTCTTATAAAGCTTGAATTTGAAGTTTCTTGTCTTACCAACACCAACCTAATGAATGCAAAAAAGAAAAAAAGCCTGAAACCATTAGGCTAATAAGATTTAAATTTGAGTAGTTAATTGGATTGGGGAATAAAGAAAAACAAAAAGATACATCTTATTAATGCAACAATACTAGTTTAAATGACGAACATTGTTGTGCAAATTCGTTTCCACTGCCCTTTTCCCTGTACGTAGATTGTGGTGGGTGAATTTTATTCTCTATCCAAAATTTGTGAAATAAGCTGGACAAAATATTTGGGTGGTCCCAAAGAGTAACGAACCACGAACCACAGTTAAATTATGAGCCATAGCATGTACATTTTTATAAACAAATTAAGAGAGAGAGGAAGAAAGGAGAGAGAGAGAGGGAAATCCGGCCCACTGGGCTCAGTAAGTGGAGAGCCCACTAATGGAAGCTACGTCACTTTTGAGACTAGCGGACTCTTGTTCGTCCAACGGAAAGAAAGTGGGCTTCAAACGAAAAACTAAAAACAGAAAAAAAGAAGAAGAAGAAGAAGAAGAAGAAGAAGAAGAAGAGAGAACAAGAGAAAATTAGGGAGTCAGGTTCTAGGATTGTTAAAAAAAAAACTAAAAACTGACCAAAAACTAACCAAAAAACAGACAAAATTGGTTTAAAGGCAAAAAACAACCAAGTTGGTCAAAAACCAACTGCCCACAAAGAGTCGACAATTAGTTTTTGGAAAAGCTTTTTTTGCCTACAGATCGGCCCTTTAAAAATTATTTTTATGTATATTCATATATTAATAAATAAATAAAAAAATAAAATTTTTAAAACTTTGTTAGATTATTTAATTCATGAATATGTCTCGTACTAACATTTTAGACTTCTTTAATACATTAAATTTGGACCAAATAAAGACAATGTTATTGCTATTCAAATATTGGATTACTTTTAGTATCTTGACTGGTTACTATAGTTGAAAGACAACAAAAGTCGAAAACCGACCAACTCTGTGGCTATTCAGTTAGTTCTCAGTTTCGCTTTTTCTCAAAACCTACTGCTATCAGTCAGATTCGATTAACCAAAACCGATGACCACCCCTAGAGCAAAATTGTAGGGTGTTTGGCGCATTGTTTGAAATAGTAACAATGAAAAGTCTTATATGTTACAGTGCAAAATAACAACAACAACAACAACAACAACAACAACAGCATCACCTATAAGTATAAAGCTATCACATAATACAATGCTTAAACCAATTTTTTTAGTTTAAATTGATTTACCAAACACTTTGTTGGTGTTAAAATAAGAATTACAAGAGTTATTTTAAACATATCACTTTGATATAAAAAATAAAAACAAAAATAATAAAAAAACTTAGGCTTAAATTTTTCCCAAAAAAAAGAGATAAGCTTAAAAGTCAACTCTCTAAAAATAATATTCTTCTAATTCATCTGTAAACTTTAAAAGTTTGGGATTCTTTCAACTTTCTATCAAAGTTTCGAATTGCCAATTAAAAAAGTAAATTACTAGATTATTACTAATAAAGTACAAGAATATTTTACCTTTCTAAAATAAATGGTGTTGGGGCTCTTTCATGGCAGGCTTGCTGACATAGAAGGTATGGCTCTCGTGGCCTCTTCTGGTTGGTCCAAGTCAGGCGTGAGGTACAATGCATCAGGTGGCAGAGATTGATAAGAGTTAGATGATGTCCTCGACGTGAAAAGTGGTCAAAGTCGTCGTCTTTGGAAGTAGCAAGTGTTGGCCTCGACTAGGTATGGGCTAAACTTGGATGACCCCAAGGAGAGAAGTTTCCAAGGGCGACAATGAAGACTCGATGGAAGAAAATCTCTAAGCAAGCAAACAGTGTGGGAGAGAAATGTAACCAGTTTGTGGAGGCAAGGATAGGTCTATTAGGCCAACTGTGTGAGATAGTAAGGGAATACAATGCCTCAGGTGGAGTCATTTATTGCACCAAAGGCGGAGTTGGCTTGAGGAAGTACAGTACAACCATGTAAATTTGTATTTTCAGTCTTAATGGAATGTGTTTCCAAGGAAAGTTTATAGTTCTATTAAGAGGAACATCTAGAAACTTATTCTAGGGGGACATTGCCAAAAATTATGGAGCTTTTGATTTTTCGATGAAAGGATTAGAGTGTTCCTAGGGCTAAAAGTGTTTTTTCTAAAAGTGTGACTACTGTTTTGGGCTAAAATGACCTTGTGAGTTGTTGTAATGTGTTGAGTTGATGTATAAAAACTCCCAAATACCTTTGAGTTAATTGGTATTTTATGGGCGAGGATGATAGGCCTTGAGAAACTAGGGATTTTCTGGTTTAGTTGAGGCCTTTCTATTCTAGGTCTTTAGTTGAGTGATTTTCAGCCAAAGTTGGAAGCTTTAGGCCAAATTGGGCAGTAACTCGACGCGAGAGAACTCCATCCAAGAGATTTTGAAAAGATGCTTAGTCTAGTTTTGACTCCTACTGGATCATTGACCTGCATACTATATTAAGTGTCTTGTAAGAAGAGACAATGAGGCTTAAGAAGATAATTTCTCCTTTTTTGTACAAGTTTGGGTTTTCAGGAGAAAGATGCCTAGTTTGACTTCTAAGTAAAAAGGAAATGTCATATTTGTTGTTTACTATGGATCTTTGGCTTTTTCCTCATATTAAGTGGCCTACTTGGGCTGATTGGGTCATGTAACCTGATGGGATAACTGCATCAGGTAGGCCAGTTTGGGCCTAATGGGTATTCTTCTAAAAATGGGTTATGGTGCCTTTTAGTTGATCTAGGGTTAAACTCCTCCATAGTTTATTTTATTATAATCCTCATTGGCTCAAAGCCTTCCCAAGTGGGCCAAAAGTCTAATTAGACCGAATAAAATGAGCCCATTTACGTTCTTCAACCTTGCAAACCACTGCCCACTTAGAGATCCCAAAGCATGGATTAGGTCTACAGACCGACTATCATACCTTGGGCCACATCACAGGATATGGCCTTGGATTTGCCCTTGCAAAAATTCGGATATCAACAAATGGTTGGCCATCCTCAGATCTAGTTGTTGAAGAGTAATATGATAGATTATAACTAACAATCTAACAAACTATTTTCTTTTTCATCGTTGGTGGGTTGACCCTCTAAGGACCTGATTACCAAATAGTAGTCTAGTCCACGGGATTATTTTCTCATTTCAACTTAAATTATCGGCCTTCTCGAGCACTAGTTGTCGGAGAATAACTTAGTATATTAGCACTGATCAACTATAAGATTATTTTTCTTTTCAATATAGATATTCGATCGCCTCTAGCTCCAATGCCCATTTCAGTCACTGAAAAGTACCTTTAACGTTTCAACACAATTGATCGGTCGTTTTGGGCACCGGTCAGCGAAGAGTAATCTAGTATATTATTACCCATAATATATTATATTAATTCTCCAAAAACAGAAAAACAAAGTCAAATTACTACAAAACCAACGTTACAAACACAAATACAAAATTACTACATCATAACTGTCATTAGTTGTCAAAACAATATGATAGATTATTAATGATAATCTCTTAGATTACTCTCGGTGACAACTATTGGTCACACATGATTTTCCTGATATCTAGTAAATTACCGGTAATATAACAGTAAATTATCTTTAATGAGTGAGGCAATTTTGATAAAAACATATTTGGTTGACCTTGATCGATTTTCTATTGTGGTAGAAATTTGGAGCTCCAATGAGAGTAACTGAAATCCAAAGTTGATAACTTTACAAGAATGCCTTTAAGAGGTATTAAGATTTAGAATTAATTACATAACTATACCTTATAGTTTTAATTATTCTTCAATTTATTCATTTGTTTTTAACTACATAGGTGTCTTTTGAATTTGAAAAGCTTGTTTTTATTTTATCATTCATAGATTTTTTGGACAGAATAATTATAAAGATAAGACAAAAAATACTATTAACTAAACCAAATTTGTTTTTGAAATATATTTTTATTATTGAGAAAAAATTTAAAAATATATTGACACGAACAAAAGGATAAAACTTAAAAATTTGTTTTGTTTCTTAAGTTTGATATTTTGTTTTATTATTTTTATGTTTTTAAATCTATAAAATATTTTTCATAACTGTTTAAGGCTTGTTATGTTGTTTTGTTTAGATTTTTTTTTTTATTTAAAGATGAAATTGAAATAAATTTTTAAATTCAAAGGATATTTTTATAGTTTTTAAATGCAGAAGGAAAAATGCAAAACAATTAAATTTAAGATGTATAACTGTGCAATTAAACCCTAAAGATTTACGTCTTTGTTAAACACCAAGATTTCCACTCTTATTTTCTCCTTATATGTATTGATTTGGAGAGGCAGAATTTTAATAGAAGGGAAAAATGATAAAGAAGTAAATTAAAGGGGCAAGGTAGGAAGCAGCCGAGGAATCGAAACTTTTCAAAAAGAGAGTGCTAGGGGCAGGCGTCAATCTACTGGCCTTTGTTCATCATCTGGAGGGTTGTCACCGATTGATTGTCATGGATCCAGGGTTCATGTTGCCAGGGGAGAGATGGTTTGCTAGGGTTGGAAGGTTGACGTAAAGTTGGGCAAGGAAAGATCTCCGCCGCCAGCTTGGGCTTGGGACCGGGGAGAGAAAAGTCGTCGTCTCTGGCAGAGGTCGAGGGAAGCGTGGTTTTTCTTACGGGCTTAGGCTGGGCCGGCTGGGCAAAGGGGAATGTGGTGCCCGTAAATTCTCACATACAAATCTAACCAATAATAACATGTTTGCATTTCATTATAATTATTACTAAGATAACTAATTTTTATTAATTTTATTTTAGATTATTTGGTGCAGTGTGAAGGATTAGTTTCCTCAACCTAGAAGCTCAATGTGCTAGACTAAACATGTTAAAATTTTATTAGTTAAGTTATTTGTGTACATGTGATTTTAATTGTATGGCTATTTACTTATTTGCTTTATATCTTGACATAAATGTTGATTAAGTGCTTGAAGTAATTAATTGTTTTAAATTACTAAAAGATTTGTTTGGAATATATTCTACCTGTACCATTTGGTGGTGGTGGTGGTGTTGTTGTTGTTATCTGGTACATTATTTGATTGCCTTGTCTTTTGTGAAAAGTGTCTAATAAACTTATGTCGGCAAAGTTGGGTTATAAGATACAGATGACTGACGGCAGTCTTCACCTTAGGGCATCACCTTCTGGACGCTTGGAGATCCTGGTGACTTTTCACCCGAAATAAACTAGCCAATACTAGTATCTTCTTCCACTTCATTCAAGTACATAGCATACAAGGTAATGAGTTTTTTTTTTTAGGTTTATGTTTATTAGGTAGATATTTGTATTAGTATATATACATATGTATATATATGTATATACACTAATTGAAAAGTACGCATTTCTTGTTAGTGTATTAAGCATGTTAAAAAAAAAATAAAAAAACAAAAAAAACATTTTTGAAGGAAAAACATTTTGGATAGTTAAAAGAAAAAAATATTTCGAAAAGTGAGGAAAAAACGTTTTGGCTAGAAAATTAAAAAAAAATTTACATAAAAAGACGAAACGTTTCGAGTACTAAGAGCACCAAACTAAATTTATTTTCACTTTATATATATGTTAAAGATATATACATTTTATTTCTTATTATTCCGAAGTAAAATAGAATCTTCGTTTGGTGGTGTAAACCATTAAGTTTGGTGATTATATATGTGGAGCATTAATCAAAAGTTTTTTATTGATTTTACCTTATTTTTGTATGCTTGTTTAAACTTTAATCTGTGCATGTATTTATATATTACTGCTTGTTGGATTGTCTTAACTTTTATGTGACATAGATAAAGATACAAATTAAAGAGGATATGTGTCTATTTGATACCAAACTTGTTATTTTTTTTATTGCTTAGTGTCTTTACCTCTTTTTATATATAAAAGATAAACACCCATCTCGATGTCTGCATATATCTTGAGTATGCTTTCAATTGATCTTTTTATTATTATCAGTTACGTTATATTCTTAAATTTCTATACTATATATGTGAAACCATGAGCCATATAATAATGTGTATATATAAGTAATTAATTTTTGTGGTTGGTTCAGGTATATCTCTTTTCTCATGGGTGCTTATATATGTGAATGATAAATCATACGTGCATAAGCTTATATTGTTTTCAATTAGGGTGATGCAACTACAGAATTAAGTAAGTAATTTCGTTTGTTATTTTCTCATGGATTTAAAATTTATAAGAGAGTGATCATGGCTATCATGTGTGTGTGTGTATATCTATATGTTTTCTATATGGGTAAATAATGCTTAAGATTGTATGAATTTTGTAGTTTAATGGTGTCAGTTTGCTAAAGTAGTGCTTCATTATTTTGTTCTCTAAACTATACTGCTAAGTAAAATCATAGTACTTATATTTTTGAAATTTTAGTAACGTAGCCTATTATTTATGATACTTTATATTTTTTCACCTGCCAGTGAATGTAAATATTAATTTCATAGCTGTAATTGATAACATAAAACTTATTAGCACTTTCAACTGAACACGGACATTGAGGCCTTCTACTAATTGCCATTTGTCTTAGTACAAGGTAAGTAGAAATTTATTTCAACAGCATCACAAGATTGTTATGGTAATATATATGATTTACTATATCATTTGTATTTATGGCATAAAGGCACATGTATTGTTTTCTAAAGAAAATCATCGTATTATGAGAAAGAGACTGTTTATATGTGCACCATGTATTTTTTGTAGTTCCTAGGATCAAAGGACTACAGTGCTTTATCGGATGAACAGAGACACTATTGCTCAATAAATGTTCATTAGTATACATGCATGCTTTATAATAGGCCTAGGCGGGCGACTCATGGTGTACATAACTATGTACATATTAAACATTTTTATGACATGCCAAATATGATGGAAAATTTTATGAGCTTATATACCATAGTTTCGACTTACTGGGCATTAGCTTATGTTGTTCTTGTGATGCATATGAGGGTACGTCTCAGTAGAGTGTATCTCCGCATATATGGACAGTGCTTATCTTACATAGGGACACCTTTGTTTAAACTTTATATTTTGATACTTATAAACACTATGGGATTGCTATAAGTATGGTTTAGGCAGCGTTTTATTTTGAGATATATATTATTGTAGATATTAATCATCGGCCCATTTTATTTAAGTACGGATCCATAGTTATTTATAAATTACAAGGTTTTTGAAAAATTCAAATTTATACACGATTTTCTATAATAATTATATTAGTTTTAAAGAAAATATAACATCACTTAGCTTAATTATACATTAGTAGTATATATAAATTAGACAGGCGTGACAGATTGGGTCTGTCGTGGGTTGGGCAAGTTTGGTCGCTGTATGCTGGTTGCCGGCGTTGAAGGCTTACCCATGGCTGAGGGTGGGTTTGTGGCATTAGGTGAAGGTAGGCTATGGTGGCTCTTGTCTTGCCGTGGGAATGGACTTGGAGGGACCATATGTGCTTTCCGGAGCAAAGGTGAGGCTTTTGGGTGGCTGGTATTAAGGAACCTTGGATAAATAGATTGCGGTGGAGGCTACTTTTTTTTTTTTTTTTTTTTATGTTTTGTATTGTTTTTATATTCTGAATTTGTTGTAATAAGGGTTGTGGTCTCCCCACATGCCCTCTGGTTTGTGTTTACTGTTAGTGTAATGGTTTAGGTTGTGTCAGGTTTAGAGGATGGTTTCCCCATGCTTCTTGCTTTGTTGGGTGGTGTCTTGAGTTGGGATTGGGTTAAAGTGTGGCTTCTTTTGGTTTTGTGGGGACCAATGGTAGTAGGGTGTTAGTTCCATCTAAGGGTAGGAATTCGTTTTGTACCGTTAATCAGACTATGAATTCTTGAGTAAGTGTCTGCTTGTAGACCTTGTTCTAGATCCTCAGATCTTTGGTTGTACTTTAGCCTTTTTCAGCTCATATTAATTAATTGGTTTTCCTTCAGTTGAAGGGCTTGTGAAAAAAAAAATAAAAGAACATATTTCTTGATTTTCTCATAGTTAAATAATAAAAAGAAACATAATTTTTGCGCCCTTTTTATAATTATTTCACTTTTATTTTTTTAGGTCACACCTCTTTTAATTTATATTTAAACAAAAATAATCTATATCTATTTTCTCAATTTGATCTTATTGTTGCCTTCAAATCGATGATAACTACTAAAATTTGGACCTTATGTGAGCTCGTGTGAAGATATATATATTCTAATCAATATAGATTATTTTTTTAAGTTACAATAGAACACATATTTTCATGTGTATGAAGACATTTCTCTAAAAATCCAACTGCATTTATGCGAAAACATGGCTAGTAGATAACTATTTTGTTATTGTAGAAAGCGATCAGTTCTTCCGATCTTGTTCGGGCTTGGAAAGGTTTCCTTTTTTATCAATTCCAGAAGTGGAGGAGCCCATGTAGAAGAAGCTGTAGAAGAGCACCACCACGGTTCAGGTCCCGACACAGGGGGGATTAATTCAGCTGCAAGGATCGTGAATCAAGGGAAGGGAAGAATGAGACCAGAATTTTGAAGCCACACCGACCAAGACTTGCACATTTTTATCAATTTTTTTATGAAACATATTTTTACCAATTTGATGTAACTTACAATATTCAATCAGATACACACAATAATTTATCAAAATTCCCTAAAATAATATTTTATCTTATTAAAATTTTTAAAAAAGGCAATAATTTGTCAACCTACTAGACCAAAAGCAGCCTCAAAAAGAAAAAACCAAAAGCAAAAGAAAATAGATAAATAAATAAGAGGATAAATAGTTCAGTTGGTTGCTGACCTTTTTTTTTATTTAACTAAAACTAACCTTTAAAAAAAGACACGATTTGGTTTCTAGTCATTAGATTTGACTGTTAAAAAATACTTTAATAATGGTATTTTTCACTCAAAAAAATCATGAAACAAAAATAAATTATTTTTTGTTGTTGCCTACCCAACCATGACAAGAAAAAAAATCTCAAATCTAAAGAAAAGAACCTCCACCTAATGAGCTTCCTCCTCCCTCGCCAGAAGGTTCTTCCTCCTTCGCCCGAAGCTTCTTGTTGCAGAGGGAAGGATCGAAATCATCGAATGCTTTGTTTCAAATTTACATATATATATATATATATGTGTGTGTGTGTGTGTGTGTTTGAATGTATGGATATAAATATATATATATATATATGTTCGTATATATTGAAATATGTTGCAATTTTTACGTAAAATTAGAAATCCGTGCCTTTGAACTCCTTACTCTTCTTTGCTGATCAACGAGTAATTTTTATCTCACATTCTCAACTTGAGTCCTCAATGGCAAAAAAAAATAAAAAAAAATAATAAAAAACGGAGATGCTTGAATACCTGATCAACTTCAAGGGTTGAAATCGTGAAAGGGGACGATGAACGTGGCTCACTGGAGAGGCATCACCGGCCGAGTCCTCGATGGTGACGGTGATGGTTACGGTGACGGTGTGGTGCGGTGGCAGCAAAGAGAAGAAGAAGAGAAGTGAGGAGTTCAGGTTTTAGAGATTTTTTTTCTTTTAGTTTGCTTTTTTTTTTTCCTTTTTTTATTTGTATTTTAATATTATTTATTATTATTTTAGGAGTAATTTAATAAATTTGATTAAAAATGAATGTATAAAAATTTTTCGCTTAAAATTAAACTATTAGGACTAAATTACATTTTTTAAATTGTTAGACTCAATTAAATAAAAAATAAAAAACTAAATTATATATTTTTAACAAAAATTAAGTACCAATTAAACTATTTAGCCTAAATAAAAAGTCCATTAAACAGGATAAACCCAAAAAAAAGGAGCGAGAATGAGAGATTAGAGAGAGATGGCAAGCAGCACAATGTCTGCGCAACCAAGGATCTTCTCTTCCCTTGTGGCCAACCGTGTCCTTCACTCATCGCCATCTCAGCCTCTCCACCAACTCCTTCGCTACAACGCAGGTCCTCTCTTTCTCTTTCTACTCTCTCTCTACATAGATATATACATATATATATGTATCTATATTGTTGTATATTATCCTTTTTTTTTTTTTGGTTCTTGGATAAGATGAAGTTATATTAACCAAATTACAAGCTTTCTTAATCCTCAGAAATTTTTTGTTGCTGGTGAAATGGATGTTTGTTCGACTTCGAGAAGAGTAGGATTTTGTTAGTGGACAATTTCCCATGAAAGCTATTTTAGCGGCTTAAATGCTGGGGCTGAAATATTTTCCCTTCAAATCATACGAATTGTGTGAATTCATGCTTTATTACTAGTTGATTGTCTATTTGGAATTAGGTATTTTTGAGCTATTTCTACTAAATGCTAGTTAGGAACCTAATCATAAATCTGTTGGATTTAAATATGAAATGCAGTGGAAAGAACGGATTGTTAATAAACAAAAATTTTCTAAAAAATTTTATGCATTAGGAATAGATTTATAATTTTAATTAAAAATAAAAAACTTGAAGAATTTGTTTCAAACCTTTTGAAGACCCATCAAGGTATCTAACTTTCATCTTTGACACCACAATTTTCTAAGCAAATCTTTCATACCAATAGAACGATGAGTGGATGTCAGAATACAAGAATAAATTAATCTCATACTTTTTTGGATTTGTTATGTGCTCAACACATGAGATAACATACCTATTTTTTAGAGAAAAAGCTCTCAGTTTTTTCTCTTTGAATATTCTCAATAAAATGTTACGTAAAAGAAAAAATTCTAAAATAACTGTTATCTCATCATTTTTATATCTGAGCAATTAGTTATTTATTTATTTAATTTTTATTTATTTTAAGTTTGAAAAAAACCAGCTGCTAAAATCATATACATACACTATTAGATATGTAGGGGAGGTGCTTAAAAACACCTCCATGTTTCTTTTTTTCAATAAATTTTTGAATCACGTTTACGTGATTCTATATAAATAGATAGATATATATATATATATATGTATTATATAGGTTTAACAAAATCACGTTGGACGTGATTATATATACAATATATAAATAATATAAATAAATCTTATATATATTTAAATTTAAAAATAAATCATATTTATTTAAGAATAGATTTTAAATTAATTAATAATTTAATTTTGTGTCTATGTTGGAAAAGACAAAATATGGTCTCACCACACATGTGTTACACAAAATTTAAAATTATATCTAAATAATCTTATTATTCAAATATTATCAATTAATTAATTTAAAACATGTTTAATTAATCTTATTAATTAAATATAATCAATCAATTAATTAATTAATGCTCAGTTAAATGTAAAAACATTTATCATATTATAGTATGTATCACAAAGAGCATTTTTCTATGTCACATTAATATCTCAAGTGTAAAATAATTAATTTAGAATTCAATAATTTTAAATTTAATATGTATAATTCATTCTTATGCATTAAATCCAATGCAGTATTATAGAAGTGGCATTGGGGACCTATGGACCTATAATCTAAGATCCAATAAATTTAACAATTAATTAAACTATTTAATTAATATACCAAATTTATTAGTTTAGTGTTACTCCACTAAAAACATGAAACCGAACTCTTGAGATTATAGTGAAAATTACTCAAAGAAAATTAACAAGCAGTCCATTGATATAATCATTACATATAACTTAATCCTCCATAAATAGTTCATAACAAGAGTTAAGTTCAATTTATGTTTACCTATTTTATTACATCTTTATTCTTGAGTTCTAATAATTCTCTAATGAATAATTAATTTATAATCTTATTATGAACGAGAGCCCTACTGTTTAAATCTCGAATAATCACTCAAAAAAGCTATTTTTCTAACTTCCATAAGGAATAAATGGATTCCGTATCTGTATAATATTATTTTCAATCATTTATTCCATTATGTTTTCAAGATGCTAAGTTATGATCTGTATTAAAAAAAAATCTTACTATGTAAGTCAAAAAAACATAATGTCATAATAAGAGTATAATAAATACTTAAGATTAAGACTGTCATATGTATGATCATCATAGTGATAAATCTGAATAGTCTATTATAACAGATGATTATTAAAATTTTTAATTTAACTAATCCAGTCCTATATAATCTCATTATATAAAGTACCTTCAAGCTAGTGTCTCTACATTAATAGGTCGGATAATACTATTTCATTCTAAATGAGATTGGACCATACTTGTAATATTTAATTAAAGATCCTAAACTGTAATTAATTATTACAGACTATTTAGATTATTATTTATAAATTTTATCCCTAAACATATAATACTTATATGCTAAATTTATAGTCACATAAATAATCATAGAATTTTCTTGATATTTATAAAAGTATTCATAATACATATAAGGAACTAAAATAATTATAATTGTCACTATATTTATTTATTAATAATATGTATAATGCCGTAGGTTATAGGGCATTAACCTTAACAAAATCTAGGTTTTGAAGTAGAATTTGTACCTTTTTTTTCATTTTTCAATAATTATTTTTTCTGCTACTGTACAGTATAATATCATGAATTTTGGTCAAATGAAGTGCCAATTATTGCTGTTAATTAATTTCATTTTTATTATTTATTTTTATGATATTGATTTTTAATGCCTGAAAAGTGGAAATGAAGTGAACATAATGATTTTGTATATTCCAAACTGTGAAAACAAGGAGAAAAGCATCTATACATGCAGTTTTCGAGAACATTTTCTGGCTTGACCAATCTCTTATTCAATCGAAGGTAATTATGCTAATGCAACTGAAGCTTATGGAAATGGTGGAAAATGCATAACCCGAAACCGGGAAAGTTGACAAATTCTCTGATTGAATTAGCAGAAATGTAGATGAATTGCCCAACACCAAGCGTAAACGTCTAAGGCCTGGAAAGTTGTCTCCTCATCGACCTGTTCCGAGTAATATATCAAAGCCTCCTTATGTCGGTTCCAGGAAACCTCCAGGCATTGCCAATGGACCTGAAGTGCACGATGAGAAGGGGATCGAGTGCATGAGAGCTTCCGGAAGGCCTGCAGCACAGGTTCTAGACTACGCTGGGACTTTGGTCAAGGTGACATTTTTGTTCTAGCTCGTGAATCATATGTGTTGTTACTTTGTATCATTATGACATATGATAGAAATTTGCAGTCCAGATGTGATCGGCCTCCAGTTAAGTAGAGTTGTTTCAAATGAAAGTTTCAAGTATTTGCTTATATTGACAGCCAGGCATAAAGACAGACGAAATTGACGAACCTGTTCATCAAATGATTATCGATAATGGTGTTAGTTGTTTGGGCAATTAATAACAACCATAAAATACAGAAAACGGAAGCGTATTGGATCGAATTCAATACCTCCAGCCATTGTCGTTTGATGCTCTGTTTTTCACCGAATTTTGCACACTGTATTCCTCCGTGAATTGTTGTTTTTCTGGGCACTCACAATTCTCACTTGATGGTGTAATTTTTTGTTGATAAATTGTGTGCTCAGGGACCCATAATTTAAAACCGTGACCATCACACGGGTGTAACGGCTGGTACCAACCGTTACACATGAGGCAGTTGAATATCACGTGGGCCAAATCCGTATCACGTGGGCAACACATATCACGTGGGCCAAACAAAATTTTTAACATTCTCCCACTTGGCTCACGTATTACATCAACTGCTATAAAGAGAAACAAAACACATGAATCATGGCGACATGTCCTCTAAATAACGAGTATTATTTTCCATGTATCACAATATATCTTGTTTCTTAGATTTTCTTTCTTATCTTAATGAATAAACCCTATGTTTATTCTAGGTCCTAAACTTTAGTGATATTTCTCAGAAATAAAGTTGCGCACTTAATTGAAACTGAAAAGAGAAAATATCATAAATATATAGAGTTTCACAATAAAGTATGACAAAATTACATAAGGGAACCAAGTCTCATTCTATCCACATGATCCCTAAATTTTACTGGTGGCATGCCTTTAGTCAAGGGATCGGCAATCATCAATTCAGTGCTTATGTGTTCAATGACCACTGCTTTATCCTTAACACGCTCTCTTATGGCTAGATACTTAATGTCGATGTGTTTGCTTCGACTACCGCTCTTGTTGTTTCTAGCCATAAAAACAGCAGCTGAATTATCACAGAATATCTTCAATGGCCTAGAGATAGAATCCACAATCCTCAGCCCAGAAATGAAACTCTTGATCCATACATCATGTGAGGTAGCCTCAAAACAGGATACGAACTCGGCCTCCATAGTGGAAGTAGCAGTCAAGGTTTGTTTGGCGCTCCTCCATGAAATAGCTCCACTAGCTAGCATGAAAATGTATCCGGAAGTTGATTTCCGTGAATCAATGCAGCCAGCAAAGTCAGAATCAGAGTAGCCAATGACTTCCAAGTTGTCAGTCCGTCTATATATAAGCATGTAGTTTTTGGTTCCTTGTAGGTACCTCATCACCTTCTTCGCAGCCTTCCAGTGGTCTAATCCTGGATCACTCTGATATCTGCCCAACATTCCTACAGCAAATGCAATGTCAGGTCTTGTGCAAACCTGAGCATACATAAGACTTCCAACAGCTGAAGCATATGGAATGTTGTGCATCTGTTCTCTTTCAAGGTCATTTTTTGGGCACTGATTCAAATTGAATCTGTCACCCTTCACAATGGGAGCTACACTCGGTGAACAATTTTTCATCCAAAATCTCTCCAAAACTTTGTTGATATAGGCCTCTTGAGACAGACCCAAAGTGCCTTTATATCTGTCTCTGTGTATCTTAATGCCTATAACGAAGGATGCATCACCCATATCCTTCATGTCAAAGTTTTTAGAGAGGAATTGTTTTACCTCATGTAGTATACCCTTGTCATTGGTTGCAAGTAAAATGTCATCCACATATAGAACCAGGAAACAAATTTTACTCCCACTGACCTTCTGGTATATACATTGATCCATGATGTTCTCTACAAATCCAAATGAAGAGATGACATCATGAAATTTCAAATACCACTGACGGGAGGCCTACTTTAACCCATATATGGATTTCTTAAGCTTACATACCAACTGCTCACCATTACTAGAGGAGAATCCTTCTGGTTGTTTCATATAAACCTCTTCCTCTAGTTCACCATTAAGAAAAGCCGTTTTCACATCCATCTGTTGCAACTCCAAGTCAAAATGAGCAACAAGTGCCAAGATAATGCGGAGAGAATCTTTCTTGGATACAGGAGAAAAGGTCTCCTTGTAGTCGATTCCTTCTTTCTGAGTGAATCCTTTGGCCACGAGTCTTGCCTTATATCTTTCGATGTTGCCCAATGAGTCTTTCTTCGTTTTATAGACCCATTTACACCCTATGGCTTTTGCACCATCAGGCAACTCGACAAGATCCCAGACTCCATTGGATGCCATAGAATCCATCTCATCCTTCATTGCATCGTACCAAAGTTTTGATTCTTGGCAACTTATGGCTTGTGAAAATGTTTCGGGATCATTTTCGGCTCCAATGTTGTAGTCCGATTCTTGTAGATACACAACATAATCACTAGAAATTGCCGATTTCCTTTCTCTAGTAGATCTCCTTAATGTTGGTTCAACATTTTCCCGATGAATCTGTTGTCCAACTTGTTGCTCAATTGTTTCCGTTGGTTCTTGAGCAACTTGACCTTCTAGATTATTATCAGCAATTTGTGGAACCTCAATGATCGGTTGCACAACACTCGGTTGGACTATAGGAGTGCTATGAACTATGATCAACCTATCACTTGATGTAGATGGTTGAGCTTCAGTATGATCTCCTTCAGAAACTATGTTCCAAAATTGATCGCTCCCACTAATCAAGTCATTCTCAAGAAAGTTGGCGTTCCTTGATTCCACAAATCTAGTGCTATGAGTTAGACAGTAGAATCTATATCCTTTGGACCTCTCGGCATATCCAACGAAATATCCGCTAATGGTCCTCGGATCTAGCTTCTTCTCTTGTGGGTTGTATACTCTTACTTTAGACGGACATCCCCAAACGCGTATATGTCGCAAACTCGGTTTCCAACCTTTTCATAACTCAAATGGCATCTTTGGAACAGCCTTAGTCGGAACCCGATTTAATATATACACAGCCGTCTTAAGAGCTTCAGTCCACAAGGACTTAGGTAGGTTGGAGTTACTCTGCATACTCCTCACCATGTCCATTAATGTTCGGTTTCTTCTTTCTGCTACATCATTCTGATCCGGAGAACCAGGCATGGTGTATTGGGCAACTATCTCATGTTCTTGAAGAAACCTTGCAAATGGACCTTGAGCTTGTCCATTCTCAATGTATCTACCATAATATTCTCCACCTCTATCTGTCCTCACGATCTTTATTTGCTTTTCGCATTGTTTCTCTACTTCAGCCTTGAAAATCTTAAAGGCGTCTAATGCTTCGTCCTTTGTATGAAGCAAGTAGAGATACATGTAACGTGAGTAATCATCTATGAAAGAGATGAAGTATCTCGGACCATATGAGTCCATATCTGGGCTACAAATATCTGAATGTATGATTTCTAATATTTCTGAACTCCTCTTGGCACCTCTCTTAGACTTGTTGGTTAGCTTTCTCTTAATGCAACCCACACAAGTCTCGAAGTCAGTAAAATCCAAAGTACTAAGTACTCCGTCAGTCACTAACCTCTTGATTCTCTCAATGGAGATATGTCCTAATCTCCGATGCCACAACATAGAGGAATCCTCATTTATAACACAACGTTTAATGCCAGATTGAACATGCATAGCAGTATGATGTGGTTCATTTTGCAAGTTAATTGAGAAAAGACCATCAGACAAAATACCATTCCCAACAAGATCAGATTTATAAAATAAACTGAAACATTTGTCTGAAAAGGTAAAAGAATATCCCAAATGTACAAGTCTGGAAACAGAAATTAAGTTCCTAGAAAAGTTTGGAACATAAAATGTCTTATCCAATTCCAAAGTAAAACCACTACTTAAAACTAAGGTGCATGTTTCGATGGCTTCCACATGTGAACGCATCTTATTTCCTGAAGAGATGCTAAGCTCACTTCCCAGTGGCTTCCTTAGTTTTCGCATACCCTGCAAGGCATTCGAAACATGGATTGTAGATCCAGAATCAATCCACCATGTGTTATAAACAACATCAATCATATTAGATTCATAACAAACCAATGAGATTGAATTACCTTTCTTCTCAAGCCAACTCTGAAATTTTGTGCAATCCTTCTTCATGTGTCCCTTCTTTTTACAGAAGAAACACTTGGATTCCTTCTTAATGACAGCTTTGGGAGGCATTTTACTCTTCCCTTTGTCCTTGGCCTGATGTTGGTCTTGATTCTGATTCTTTCCTTTCGTGGTTGTAAGTGCAGTTTCACCCATTTCCATTACAAGCCGCCCCTCTTCCTGAGTACACATGGTCAGAAGTTCATTTATTGACCATTTGTCCTTATGTGTATTATAGGAAATCTTAAAGGGCCCATATTGTTTTGGTAGGGTGTTCAGAATGTAGTGCACCAAGAAAGATTTAGACATATCCACCTCAAGGTTCTTTAATTGAGCCGTTATGTCCCTCATCTCCATGATGTGCTCACGCACACCTCTCACACTGGTGAGCCTGAAGGATGAGAACGTCATGATTAGGGTGCTGGCAAGTGTCTTATCTGAAGTTTCAAATTGCTCATCAATGGCTTTCAGTGATGCCCGGACCTTGTCATACTGTTCGACGGAACCACGTATACCAGCAGAGATTTTGGTCTTTATGAACATGACGCTAAGGCGATTAGATCGCTCCCAACGTTCATAAAGAGCAATCTCATCCTGAGTGCTGGTATTAGTAATTATGGGCTCGTCTTTCCTTATAGCATAATCAATGTCCATTCATCCTAAGTGAAGGAGTATTCTCTCCTTCCAGACCTTGTAGTTATCCCCTTTCAGCTCAGGGATATCACATCGTACATCAGAGAAATTCACAGGTTGTATGACTGCATAATTAAAATAAACATGCTTATGATCAAAATATTGAGGCTAATAAACATAAATCATGCTTTACCAATGTAAATCATGCATAATATCATGAATCTATGAAATAAAACTTGCCTGTGGGCTAAAGTTCTAATTCAATTAGATTCATTTAATTGTATGATAAAACTATCAAATTATGTTCTCTTTTCTAATCCTTGTGGGTAAATCAGAAAATATAATTTGATATTTTATCCCAATTAGTTATATCAATATAATAAAAAATTCCTGTGGGATAAAATTTATTATATTTAGTACAACTAATCACAATAAATGTCCTTTAACCAAATGTAATCCTAAACCAATTAATATATAATTTTACATAATTAGAGTTGCTGTGGCTAAGCTCCAATTATTTAAAATTATATGGATCACTTAGACATTTAATTTTGTTCACAATTATTCATGAAAATTACATATTCTATAGGCAATATAATAATTATGAACAAAATCTTAATTTGTGCTAAACGGGTTAATTAACTTGATAACATGTATAATAAAACTCAAAACAATGCATATAACAAATACTTGGCACATAATGCTTAAATTGAATTTCCCATGAAATTATTGCAAGAATTATGTGCATATCCAAAAACCAAAAATTAATTTTTTTTTTTTTTTGATGTTCGGATTTTTTTTTTTTTGGACAAAACAACGTCGTTTTACTTAGGGGGGGGGGGGGGGGGGGGGGTTTGCCAAAACGACGTCGTTCAACCTTGGAGGTTCTCGCGCCCGCTAAAAACGACGGGTCGTTTTGCTGCCCGAATGCAAAACGACCTGTCGTATGGGTCGTCTTCAACCTCGAGCCGGGTCGTTCTGACCCGGTTGCGACCCGCGCGACCCGTCGGAAAACCCGACGTTTTCTCTCCCCTCCGACGTCAATTTCAGGCGTTCCAAATCCCAAAATGCTCAGAAATCAATAATATGATGATTTATAAATTCAAAATACATAATTAACCAAGTATTCATATTAATCAATACATGCTTTTCACGGCCAAAAAACCGGCATGCACAGACCGGAAAAACATGTCGAATTTCTCGGTTTTTCATCATAAAACATTAAGAAAACATTAACCCAATGGTTTTATAGCAGTAACATTGAAAAAATGTCAAAGAAAAACAAAGTCCAAATCACGGTACAAAAACCGTGGAAACAGAATTTTTCGTTCAAAAATTTGAACATCAAGGCAGAGGTATAAGGCTCGGATACCAAATGTTAGTTGTTTGGGCAATTAATAACAACCATAAAATACAGAAAACTGAAGCGTATTGGATCGAATTCAATACCTCCAGCCATTGTCGTTTGATGCTCTGTTTTCCACCGAATTTTACACACTGTATTCCTCCGTGAATTGTTGTTTTTCTGGGCACTCACAATTCTCACTTGATGGTGTAATTTTTTGTTGATAAATTGTGTGCTCAGGGACCCATAATTTAAAACCGTGACCATCACACGGGTACCAACCGTTACACGTGAGGCAGTTGAATATCACGTGGGCCAAATCCGTATCACGTGGGCAACACGTATCACGTGGGCCAAACAAAATTTTTAACAAATGGGGCTCACCCTTCACCTCTGGGGTATGGCGGCTTTCCAAAGTGTGTCTGCACGTCAGTGAATGAATGCATCTGCCACGGAACACCAGATTCTCGTGCACTTGAGGTCCATTCTAGTGGCATTCTCCAACCACTGTAGTTTTTATTTCTAAATTGGTAATTGTTTAAAAAATTGTTATGGTTGTAATATGTGTTGATTTGGAGGATGGTGATATAATCAACATTGACGTTGCAGTCTACTTAAATGTAAGTATGTTTGTTCTTTGGCAGCATGATTTGGATGAAATAACATGGACTTTGAGTTTTATACTTGGGATATATTGCATACATTATTTTGAGCTTTTATTCTGGTTCTGTATTGGTCATATTGCCCTACATAAATTACCATACTGAGGGCATTCCCTCAAATGGTGCATTACGTAAAATATAACCTAGGAAAGTTAGTTTCAATCCTGTTGTTGTATATACTATGCGCGATAGCTGAATAGTTTTTTTGATAAGCAAATTTTTTTTTAATTATTGTCGTATTTATGCATTATATCCAGTTACCGCGTCAATCAGTGTTGACTTTGGGTATAATAGTGACTTACCAAGTTTAAACTTTAGTTGTCCACGCTTGCTTTTGATTTTAATTTGCAGGGGTATCATGGTGATACATCGGCTACTTTCTTTTGCGGTGATGTCGATGTTGAAGCAAGAAAATTAGTTCAGGTATCTGTCGCCACTTCAATCACTGGGGAGTTAGATAGACTGTTGGTAGCATCAATATTTACATATATGAATGCTCTATAATAATCTAAAGCTTATTAACACTATATAGTGAATATATTAATTGTTAGTTATGAACTTTTGAATATAAAAGATAAGTTGCATTGCAGCTGGTATTCTTCTAGCATAGTCATGCTTAATAAAAAGTCTTCTTTTTGGGGGGTATAATTGCCTTAGGCAACTAAAGAATGTCTGGACAAAGCAATATCAATTTGTGCACCGGGAGCGGAATTCAAGAAAATTGGCAGAACAATTCAGTAAGGCATCTCCTGTGTACTTTTTCCTTCCTTAATCCTAAAATTTTCACCGTGCCTGTGTGAGTCACATGCATATTGATTCTTGTTCTTTTATATTATTGTTGTTTTATACTAATTCATGCTTGCTGCTCTTCTCTCTCCAAGTGACCATGCAGATAAGTATGGTTATGGTGTCGTTCGGCAGTTCGTTGGCCATGGCGTCGGACGGGTTTTTCATGCCGATCCAGCTGTTCTCCGCTACAGTAAGCTTGCCGAGCTTTATGTATGTTTATCATTCACTTGTTCTAGGGTGAATTTCCCCTCCCCCAAAGGCATATGGTACATTTTAGTTAAAAGCTCATCATTCTTGGCTTTTGGACTAACACCATTAATGATAGAGGGTGCATGGTGTTGAATCAAACTTTCACTATTGGTAATGTACTGTGTAACCTTAATTGCTCGATCACAATCATTCACGTGAAGGGTGTTAATATATGTGAGCTTCTTTCTTAATATATATATATATATATATATAATTGAAATCTACACCAGTCCAAAATCCATTAGCATTCATTAAACATCCGTTACATTCAAAAATCCGTAGGCTATGCAGCTTGCATCTTGTAAGGTGTTGGCTCACTGCCAAATTCTCTAATCTATGTGTTTACGCAAACTAAAATGCAACGGAATCCCCATCGTCGCAATGTGCGGCATTGGGGGACCGTGATGCTCCAAGCATTGCACTTATATAAATACTTGGATATATAAATATTTGGATAATTTTTTCTAATCTTTTCTTTGCGCTCCATGTTTTGTTAATCATTTTGCTTTTTACCTTACATTTGCGCAGAACCGACGCTGACAATAGGTAGCATAAATCCTGTGATTTGGAATGATGATTGGACAGTTGTAACGGAAATATGTTGTTGTTCTAATTGATTAGAGTGCACTTTGACTAAAGAAGATTTTCATGTGGTGTGAATACACCAGGTTGATTTTGGGTTCAGGTATTTTGTCGTTGGTTGCTTTAATGTACACCCACCTAGGAATGATCACTTTCAAGGTTGAGAAAGACAGCGTTGAAAAACATCGCACAATCATCATTTTGCTGGTTGATCCTAGAACGGCATGTCTTTTTGTATTTTGTTTTTGTAGTTTTTTTTCTTTTTTGGTAATATTTGTCTTTGTAGTTATTTTAAAACGATATGGCTTCTTTTTTTATTTAATTTTTTTTTTTGAATCTGTTGCTGGATGGAGACGTCGTATCGTTTTCCTTGTAACTGTAAGCACGACATGTTTGTGCCGTTGGGGAGATAAGTACTTTATTTGATGACCTAGTTAGAATTTAAAACTATTAAGTTTTAATAGCTACAATGTAAAGTTCTTATATGTTATAATAAAAAATAAAAATTTGTTATAGTATAAAGCTCTTATATGTTATATGTTACATGTTATAATGTTTAAGTTTTAATTTGGTTTCGAAACATTTTTAAGAAGAAGATTTTCTTCTTAATTGAAAACGACATATGGTTCTCTATTTAGAAGCTTGCTATTCGTTAAGCGACATGTCACATGTCGTTTTGTAACTTTTGACTGTCGGTTCGTGTAAACATCACGCGCATGCTCTTAGAATTTGCTGTCGTTTATGGTATGGCACCACGTGTCGCTTGGGTTATAGTTATGTCGTGTTCATGAAATTAATCAAAACGATGGTCGGCTTTTGCCGATGGCGCATGATTTTATTTTATTCTTTTTCAGGGAGGATGATTTGGTACTTGTATGACGCAGTCAGCCTTTCAACCTCGATACGAAAAATTAAGAAACAAAAGTCTATATATATATATATATATTTTACTTTTGTTTACATCTTTGTATTTGAAGTTTGATATATGAAATTTATTAGGATGATAAATTATTATTTGAACATAAAATGGATGATTTGGTACTTGTATGATGTAGTCACCTTTCATCCTCAATACGAAAAATTAAGAAAAAAAAGTCTTTCAAACAATATTATAAGAGAAATGCTAACAGCACTCTCTTTTTTTTTTTTTACTTGTTTTTACATCTTTGTATTTGAAGTTTGACATATAAAATCTATTAAGATGATAAATTATTATTTGAACATAAAATATGATAGTAGATGTCACGTGTAATAAATACAAAGAGTATAAAAGATATTACAAAGTGCTAGCAACAGTCTTTTTTACACTCCGCATATAATAATGTAGTGCAGATGCCGAGTAAAATAGTGAGGATTTTACTTTCAAAAAATTAAAAATAAAAAACAAAGAGGATTTTTAATTAGTCAGCAAAGAGGATTTAAAAAAAAAAAAAACACACACACAGTTACCTGTGAGACTACTTAGCATTGAACTCTTAACTTTGATATATAAGCATTAATAAAATTATGCTTTTTCTTAGGATGTGGATTTCAAAAATCTACTGTACATTTTATTTTTTGGTAGTACATAGTTTCTATTTTTCACCTCTTAAATAAAAAGGGTATTTTGTTTTTTGAAAAGAGCCCTTAAATAAAATCTAAAACAACTAGGGATGACAATATTTCCTATGAGGAGAGGACTCCGCATCTAATAGAGCAGCATGGAAGACAATGATTAAATATGAGACAAAGAGGGGGCCAAAATCTTATTCTGAGTTGTAACAAGATGGGAATAGTAAATGTAGTTCTTGTCCTATCTCAACCCTAATTTATATACATAATATAATTTTTATATTAATATCTATGATGTCATTGTATTTGATGAGACTTTTGTGGCTTCATTATTACGACTTAGTTTGTATACATTTAAAATGTAGTTTGTTAGGTGAAATTTTTATTTTTGGTTGAAATTTATGGTAATATCTACTTATTTTTATTGTATAAAATGCAATTGTATGAAACGAGGAATGAGATGGGTTCGAGCCCCCGTCGAAAAACCCTTGACTGCCACCCTACCTCTCATTAAAAGGGATGGCAATAGTTTTGGAAGGCAAGGATGGAAACAGGAAATCATTCCCCGCCTATGTACCATTGTCATCCCTAAAAACAGCTTCTCAAAAAGAAAAATCATTTATTAATCAAAACTTTTTTATAGGAAATGAGAAACGACATGGGTACGAGAATAACTCCCAATGAAAAATCTTCGACTCTCACATTGTCTCTCAATAAACGGAATGGGAATAGCTTTGGGAGGCAAGGATAAGAGCGGAAAATCATTCCTTACCCTACCTCCACACCATTGCCATCCCTAAAAACATATTCTCAAAACAAAAAATCATCTATCAATAAAAAATTTTTTAACTGTGACGTGCCGTAGGATTTTACATTTGGCTTTTTTTTTTTACATTTCCACGTTAGATATCTGGGGAATGTCATTCAACAATTAGTGCACTTCACATGTGTGCACATTCAAGAAAGTAAGCTGATGCCGGTTTTGGTGATTGAAATTTGATGCTTTCACATATTTTGGGGCAGAGTTATATAGGTTTTAATTTATTGTAGGAGGATTGTTTTGTCTTTTTGATATAACAGGGATATAGCTTGAGGACAGCAAAGTAATTACAGGGATTTAAGAATGAAAATAATATCATAATATAAACGATACTACAACAAATTAATCAATAAACATAACGTGTTAGCTACAAAACGTAACCAATTAATTGTTATAGGAACAGTGCAAGCTGCGATTAGCAAAGCCAAAAGGTTGCATAAATTTGTTGTTCAAAAAGCTGACGGACAACAAACTTTTGTGACCAAACTCAACTAAGTTCAAAACTAGATAGCATTATTAAAAATGCAGAACTTTGGTGTAATTTTTCTACAAATGTGCTAAAAAATCCAGAACAAATGAAACGAACAAAACCTGAACATTGAGAAAACTGTTGGAATAAAGAAGAAGCACAAAATTTCTTTGAGCTTGACCTTGATCTTCCCAGCCCATCTCCTCCCTACAAATACATTCTCTCATTCCCATCTCTCCTAGACCACCCTTCTCTTTTTTGTTTTTGTTTTTTTTTCTCCTCCTCATAACCACTCTAAACCCTTGAGAAATTCAACCCATCCCTCAGTGGCGGAAGAAGGCCCAAAAACGTATCGTACGCAGGGCCACAGTTTCTGACAGAAACATGAGCTTTTTATGGGGAAGGGCGGCGGTTGATGACTCGCTCTTTTTTATGCGCTCTCTCCTTTCATTGTCTTATACACTTTCTTAAACCACTAATTCTATTTGATACGTCGTTCTTAAAATACCAAAAAATATCACTAGACTTGAATAGTATTATTGTTTTTCTTTTTCCCAACAACCCACCAAACAAATTTATAATTTTTCTAAACATTTTCTTTTTCAATTTATACATTATGCGATGGTTTTTTCTTGATATTATTTTTCCTTTTTTTATCAAACCAAATAGTTTTTCCTTAATATTATTTTTCTTTTTTTTATTAAACAAAACTTTGAATTCGATGACAGAAAACTATAATGGGTAGTAAATTATAAGGGTTTATAAATAAATCAAACAAATTGTATTTTTTTTATTTGAAAACAAAAAGAACTAAAATGTCAGTTTTTTTATATTGTATTTCTTTATGTCAAATCAAACGGCAGTTCTTTACTTAAACATAATTAGTAATTTTAACAAGTCAAACATTTTGCAAGAATTCATATATTTATAATTAGTGTATGTGAAACACTAAAAATTGTAAAGAAGAAATAAACCACATACTATTTTGTGGGACTCTTTCACGTTGCAACACTACCCACTTTTTGGGCCCTATGGTCTGCAGTTTCTTTTTTTTTTTTTTAATTTGTGTTGACTTACCCTGATACCTTGACTCTCACTGGTGGGGCAAAAGCCACTTGGTGGGCCTAAAATTCCCCAGATAACCCATGGTTTCTCCTAATGCCCCAGATAACCCTTTAACAACTAGGGGGCGTTTGGTTTGCAGTAATCAGTAGGAATCATATTCCATGGAAAATAATTGTAGGAAATATGATTCTCAGAAACTAAGATTATTACGTTTGGTTGCACATAGGAATCTTCTATTAGATTTCTATGAATAATATATTACTGTGTTTGGTTATACATAGGAATCTTGTATAATTGACAAAATAATTTATTGTATTACCATTAAATGTATCAATATAATATATTAGAACTAATATTAAATAATAATAATATAAATATAAATAATAAAATAATATTATATATAATTTAACATTAATATTACAATGAATATTAATGTTATTATTATCATTATTATTAAATAATTATTATTTTATATTAATATAATACTTTCTTTATCTTATATAAAAATATTAATTCATAATAATCATAGAATTATTATTTAACAATATATTAATATTAAAATGTTGTATATCATATAAAATATATTGATATGAATATAAATAATAATAAAAATACAATTCTTAATAATATATTAATATTTATATTAATATTAACATTAAATAAACATATTGTTATAGAAAATATTAAACATATTTAGCTATATTTTATATTTATAATTATTATAATAGTATTTATATAGTTTAATATTGATATTGCTATGCATATTAATATTAATATTATACTATTCATATTGATGTTATATTATTATGTTTTTATTATTATTGTTATTATTATTCTTATTATTAAATTATAATTTTATATTGATATAATATTTATATGTATATCATATATTAATATTAATTTATAATAATAGTACAACATTATTTTATTTTATTATTATAGTATTTACATATATTATATTTAGATATTGTATATGTAATATATTATATATGTTTATTATTATTGTTAATGTTATTATTATCATTATTATCAAATTATTATTTTATATGAATATAATTTTTATATTTATATTGCATAGAAATATTAATTTATAATAATAATAATATTATTATAATTTAATAATAATATAATTATTATCATCATCATCATGAAAACAAAGATGAGATTTATATAGTTTTGAGATTCCTAGGAATATGAATATCACATTGTGGGTGGGCTTCATATTACCCCAAAATGAGGTAATCTGAATCCCACGGGAATTAGTTTCCCAGGAATCCAAAACTTAGATTATTGTATACCAAACATGAGAATCTTACAGATTCTCATTCTCATATCAGGATTACTGCATACCAAACGCCCCCTAGTGTGTTGACATGAATTCTAGTCTCATGCCTTCAATTAGCCAACATATGTTGGAAATTTGCCACATCACTGCCTACTCTGCAAGTCATCTCCACTACTTCCTGCGTACCTTCTGCTCCACTGTCCACATCGCCGGCTATGTCACCACACCTCTCCACTCTTGCAGGTTTCTCACCAAACACCTGCATGAATCCGTGCCTCGTGTCTGACAGTCAGTGCACCCCCTCCTCCAATACTATGGAATTTTCAGGGTTTTCACCCTATCCATGTCGTGCCACATCAGCCTCTTCACCTTAGTGTGGACCCAGGGCAATATTCTTAGCTATCTCATACATCGTGGGATTCGCCGGAAGCTTGGAAGGTTTTTTCCACCCGTCCGGCCACCATAGCCAGGTATACAGATTGTATTGGAATAAATCCAACATATATGGGCTGATATATTAAGTAAAATTTACAATACATGACTAAATTAATGTAATGAAATTGAAATTCAATACAATATTTAGAATATCTTAAAAATGTCTTTAACGATATAGTAATTATTTTAATGTCATCATATTTTGTATTATATAATTACATAGGAATTATTTTAATGATATCATTTTGAAACATATGTAGAATATTTACGAACTGGAGTAATATTTTAATTCAAGAAATATAATTGAACTATTTATCTCATTAACCCGTATATTAAATAAATGTGTATTAAAGGCTATTAATAAGGTTAGCCCAATTAAAAGTTATCAATTTAGGTTTTGGGCATTTAATGTATCATTAAGTATAGGCCTCCTATGTGTAGAGACCAAAATAAAATTACTGATTTTACGATAGGCTAAATTGGTAATTAAGGATAACTATTAGGGTTTAATAGTTATATAAAAAGATTGTGTTCTCCAAGTCAGTATGTACGTTATCTTTCTGTCACCCATCTACAGAGAAATTACTGAAACAAACTTTGAATGAGTACTTATATATTAGACTTAGAAGATCCTCAACTTACAGACTCAGGAATCATATCATATCTATGAATTCCTGTTAGCTTCGCATCTCATTAATTCTCTAAGTGATTTGACATAAATGATCCGACGTAATGATGGTTTTCATTATAATATTTTGTTCTTACAAATTTTGCTTTGTTCTCCCTTCCGTAGAGCCTCGTCATCCGTACGCATCGCCGCCACGGTTGCTTTACAAACTTTCTCATCATGACCTAAAAGGCCGCACTTGAAACAGAAACCCACCTAGCCTTTCATATTGAAGCTCGACCTAGTTGTTTCTTCCTTGATGATCTTTCCACCTAAAACCCACAATCAACAGTTTCTCTAAGAGCTTGTTTTGACACATTGTATTGTATTGTATTATATTTTATTTTCTGTATATAATACAATATAATATAATACGATGCATCAAATATGCTTAAGTCGACAAAAACTTCTACGCAAAAAAAAAAATCTTCCCTAAGTTTTCGAACTAGGCTTTAATATAAGCACCTCCATCAACACCCCTGCCTTTTTAGCTACCGTTCGTTCCTTTTGCTCTAAAAATAAATCAGGTGATAATCCACGGACTTGGATCCAAAACACAGTCTTCTCGAACTTTACTAGACAAAAAGGAATCCCCGAACTGAAAAACGAAACAAACAGATCAAAAACCACACCAACTAACCACAATAAGATCAAGAGTCTGGGGGTTGAGATGTAGTGGGAAAGAAAAGCTATAATATCTACGAAGGCGGTACCCTCGCCAAATGCCCACCATTGGATCTCATTTGAAAGCTATAATATGCCACGTCATATAGATCAATGGTTCACACCTTTTTTTAGAGTTAGTTGATTTATAAATTAGTGAAACTATAGACAAAACATTTTTACTTTTTAAGTGATGACAACAACACCATTCTTTAAAAAAACCTCCACGTGGCATTAATTAATCTAATCTAACTTTTTTATTATTTTTTATAAATACTATCACTTTTAAGTAAAAGTAAATATGACTCAAACCTTTTGTTATAGGTTATAATGGAGAGAAACTTACTAAACTGTTTTTATTTATATTTTTTATTATTTTATTTTATTTTTTATTTTTCACCTCTACGTCGCCGCCTTTCTTGTACTTGAGAAAATAAATAAATAAATAAAATAAAATAAAAATCCGCCTTCAAACGCAACTCAACCCACCATTTTCTCCTTTTCTTTTCTCGCCTTACCCAAAAAAATTTTCTCCCGAGAAAATTACCAAAAAAAACAAAAAGCCAGAAGCTTAAAAAAAACCAGAAGCTTCTCCTGAAACATAATAATGGAGTCGACGACGTCCGTAAACTGGGAAGCGCTCGACGCCCTGGTGGTGGATTTCGCGAAATCTGAGAACTTGATCGAGGACTCCTCCTCCTTCGCGTCTTCTTCCTCGCCGTCGTCCGTACATTCCTCGCCTTCCTCGACTTCCTCTCCCTCTCTCTCCTCGTCTTCCTATCATTCCAGATGATCATCCGCCAGATCACACGATCCTTGGAGTCCGGTGACGTCGACGCCGCCATCGATCTCCTTCGCTCGCACGCTCCTTTCATTCTCGATGATCACAGGCTTCTCTTCCGTTTACAGAAGCAGGTTCGAGGTTTCTGCTTTCTATGAATTTGTATTTTCTGTCTGCATGCCGAGAAAATGCGGGAAATATCACGAAAGTACATTTTTTTTCTTGTTGGATGTCAATCTGCAATGCCTTGGTACTACGATTTTTGTTCATCCAATTAGGTGTTGATTTCCTTGATTCTTTTCGAATGAAATAATATGAAAGTTGAGATTTTGTGTTTCTCTTTTGATTTCCTTGGTTAACACTGCATTTTGTCTCAATTTATCTTTGCTTGATCGCAAATTGTGTGATTAATTTTCGTTTCCCTAATTTCGTGAAGAAATTTATTGAACTGTTGAGAAGAGGAAGTTTAGAGGATCGTGACTCTGCAATTGATTGCTTGAGGACTTCTCTTGCTCCTTGTGCTCTTGATGCATACCCGGTAATTTCAGTTTCTTTTATTTGAATGTAATTGATTTTTTCTGTTAGAATTTGCTGTTCTTCGTAAGGATGGTTAAAAGTTTGATCGAAAAGGAAGAGCTTGTCTAAGACAAAATAATCACAGTTCCCATGGAATCTGTTTCTTTATTTTGTACGACTAATATGTAACTACATCTGGATTCTGAGAGATTCCTTTATCTTTATTTAAGGAAGCCTATGAGGAATTTAAGCACGTTCTTCTTGCCTTTATATATGACAAAGATGACCAGAGTTCTCCAGTGGCAAATGAGGTGGGATGTTGAATTTCACTATCAAATATATTGCAAATAGTTATGGCTCTGAATTTTATTCTTTATTTTTTTTTATATACACTTAAATTTACGCTTTTCCGATGGGCAATTGTGCTTCTTTGATTTTACAAAAGCTTTATTGGTCAGTTACATAACTTGGCAGTATAGTTGTATTTTCAGTGGTCTGAACGGAGGAGGTTTGACATTGCTGGCATATTATCCACTGTATTAAGAGCTCGTTTACATGCATATGATCCTGTATTTTCGATGACGTTGAGATATTTGATAAGGTCAGCCTACTTTGACTGAGTTTTATTTTGTTATGTGTTGATGTGCTGGGTTTGTTGCAGTTGTGTTAAATCTTGTTTTTGATCAATTTTTTTACATTAAATCTTGTTTTTGATCAATTTTTTTACATCCATGTAGCATACACAAGGGATTTTGCTTTCGTCAAGGAATCTCGTCACCCATATCAGATCTTACTGAGAGATTGCTCCTTGAGGAGCGTGACCCGCCTGCGACACCCCAGGAGACGTTGTATGAAGCACCTCCCTTTGATGAGGTAAGATTTCCAGAACATAGCCTGTTCTGATCTCGGTGACATCATTTTTTGCTTATGTCTGGCCATTGGGTGTTTAAGAAAATTCTCTTTAGAGAAAGTATGCCTCACATGCATTTCAGTTTTGCAAGCTTTCCAGAATACAACCTGATATCTGACATCCTTATCACAAGCATTTTGCACTTGCTTTTGTTTAGGCCAGTGGGTGGTAAAAAGTTTCTCTTTAGAGAATGAGTATACCTCTTATGCATTTCAGTTTTGCATGCTTGCTTTAAAACCAGGTGGATATTCAAGCGCTTGCACATGCTGTAGAGCTTACGAGACAAGGGGCAGTTGATAGCTTACGATTTGCAAAGGGCAACTTATTTCAGGCATTTCAGGTCATTGAGTGCTTAGCAATGTACTTTTTATTTCATTACTCTTGTATAGTTTTCCCCCCCTCTCTTGACGCGTCCTTTCAATTCAATCCAATTTCAGTAGTAGTAAATCACCTTTACTAATATCCACCCACGCACACGCACACTCCCTGCTTTAAAAGAAACGCAAGAATATAGGAATTTAGTTTTAAAAAAAAACATGTTTTTTTTTTTTTTTTTGGTATTATCAGTGTCAATTGCAACTTGTTCCCAACTACTCTTCCTTCAAGTATTGCTCATTGAAGTGCTTGTTCATTTGTAGGTAGATGGCATAATCGTTTTTGTTACTTAGTTATTTATGAAGTATTCTGAGCCTCAATTTATATTTTGCAGAATGAATTATGTCGTATGAAATTGGATGTCTCCATGCTTGATGAGCTTGTACGTGAATATTGTGTTTATAGAGGCATCGTGGATTCTGTTCTTGCATCCCCTTCTGGTGAATCAATCTTTTCCTTATTATTTATTACTTTCTGATAATTTTTCATTTTCTGACACAGTTGGAGTAAAATTCTGATTGTCTGCAACGAATTTTATTATGTTGCCTTCACATCAGGAATTCAAACCATTGCCAAACAGCTGAAAGTTGAGCAACCAGTGCTTGGGTCTTGTTCACCAAGAGACCTCTCTGTTGAAGTGGATATCGGAGCCAATAAAAATTCCGATGCCGACTCGTCTATCAGTAATGCTCAGGTGGATGGCTCACCCGAAAAGAATGTTGATGTGACTAGCATGCAAGGAATTGATGTTGAACTACGATGTGCATTTGAGCCAACAACCATTCATGAAGACTGTAGCACCAGTGGATCTCATCAACCTGAAAATTTGAGAGTTCAGCAAAGAAGTAGAGTCAGTGCTGGCGAAAGAAGTAAACGTAAACGATGGAGGGGGAGAAATGACGATGTAGGTTATACTCCTATCATCTCTTCAGATGAATCTAGCAAACAAGAGCTCAGTACAAGTAGCACAGAGCATCAGGTAATTGTTTGGACATTCTGCCTTGGCGGTTATATTAGACTCTGACTTGTTAATTTTATTACTTTTGTCATTGCTAGTTTTTCAATGGATATATATATATATACACATACATATATATATATTTTAGGAATAGACTATCGCATGTAAATTTTATTATGTTATTTCTAGTGTTTTCATGGAGTGTGTTCTTTTTTATTTTATTTTTATTTTATTTTTTTATAGGTTTTAGACAGGCATTCCATCCTAGATATTAAGAACAGGGAGGATAAATATGAGATTGTGCTGGGGATGAAGGAACTGGCTAGCAGAGGAATGGCTGCAGAGGTTGTGGATGAAGTTAATGCCCTAGAGCCGAACTTTTTTGTGCAAAATCCTGTTCTGTTGTTCCAGCTTAAGCAGGTATGCAGATTTTCTGTTGCCAATGGTTCCTTGTTGTTTTTATATCATCCCCTACAGAATTGTTTTAATGGGTTTATTTTTCTGAATTTAGGTTGAGTTCCTAAAATTAGTGAGTTCTGGGGATTTTTCTGGTGCTTTGAAGGTAGCATGCTCTCGCTTAGGTCCTTTAGCTGCTAGTGATCCCTCTCTACTGAAACCTTTGAAGGAGACACTGTTGGCACTACTCCAGCCTAATGAAGATGCACTTGGAAGGGGCTTGCCTTTACAAGCTCTTGCAAGTTCACTCCAAGTATGTTATAGCTTACTGACACGCTGGTTGACGGTCATTGCTAATCCAATATTTGTGATTAGTTCTTCTTTCTTTTCTTGTTTAAAGCTCTGTCCGTCAACGAAGAGAACTGTTTTGAAGCATGCTTCTTTTTTTTCTTTCTACCTCTTTTTCAATGATCAAATTTTCACTTGAACAGTTTCAGATTGCTTTCCTTTTTGGAAGGTTTTGGTTTTCTTTTTTCTATTTACAATGATGTCCACGTTCATCATCTTTGACAGGTTGCAATTGGTAAGAGGCTTGGAATCGAAGAACCCCAGCTTATGAAGATAATTAGAACTACCCTTCACTCGCATAATGAGTGGTTTAAGCTTCAAATGTGCAAGGATTGCTTTGAAAATCTTTTGCAGATTGATTCATTGAAAGAAGCTAATCCTCCTTTGCTTACCAGTATCAATTCATCAAAGATGAATACAGACAGATCTTCTAATGGATCTCCCCAGGCCACTTTATCTTCTAGCAGCAGGATGTCAGAAGATGGCAGCAGTCCCACTCAAGTGTCATCTAGAGATGCTATTTGGGACGAAAATGCGATACTAAAAGTAATGGTGAGTTTTCTATGTCTCAGTACCTCTACATTCTTGGACTGACTTCGCTTCTGCAACCCATGTACGAATATGTTCTACCATTGTCTGAAACATTCATAGGACTATGTAAAATTCATGGGACTGTCACCTTATGGGCTAATGAATTGCACTTAACCGAGATGACCTCATTGTTTCTTGTTATCAAACGCTGTGGTATTGCAGTTTGAAATGTTGTGCCTTCGCTTAGCACATTGGATTGAGTCCAAGTTCATTCACTTTTCCAACTTTCTTGAGCAAATTATAATAATGACTTGTTCAAACGAATTGTCCCTTACCTAAAAAAAAAAAATAATAATAATAATGGCTGTACACATTTTTTTTTTGCAAGGCTGATTTCTAAAAGATGCAAGTTGAGTAAATTGTTCTTTTGGATGGATACAGGAATTTCTCGCATTGCCGAGGGCTGATGCCATCCATCTCCTTGCTCAGTACAATGGGAACGCTGAGACGGTCATTCAACAAATATTTGCCTAGTCTGAATTGTACATCTGAAATGTTTATGGTATGCTTATGTATACATATATATGTATGGTGTATATATATATATATTTATATATACTTTTTTTTCTTCTCTTTTTCTTTGTGGGGTTGGTATTTTTTGGTTCAATTTAATGCCTTGTACTTCTACCATGTAGACATAGAGGCAGGTGCAAAGGGTAAGCATGGTACAGTAGGTTCAGCCAATACTTGTATTGTTGTTTGTACAATATCACAAGGTTCTGGAAAAAGCAATAATCAATGGAAAGAAGTTGTTGGATTGATTCAAGTCATAGATCTGATTCCAAGACATGTATCATATTATACCCAAGTAGACATGGTTGTAGAAGGATTTAGCTATAATAGTCGTTTTTGTATCAGGGTTTATCATTTGCATTAGCTTATCAACTTGGCTTTGTTGTTCTTATTTGTTTTATCGCTTGTTTAGTTTGTAGTACGTCCTTTAGTGGTTATTTGTGTAATTGGCTTATTAGAGCGTTATGAACACTTTCATTAGCTGTCGTAGTAGATGGACTTTTGAACATCGAGATATTGGATACGAAAGCTCTATTTTCTCCTCAATTTGAGGATTTTTTCCTTGCCAAATTCGATGTGACTTGTCCAGTTCTGCTGCATCATAGACCCCTTTAGTTCTTTAACAAGTGTGGCCCAGACTTGTAATGCAAAACAAAATGGTTTTTTACATAGTTGCGCTAGCACTTATCGCAAATCAACAAAATAGCAAATTTTAAGTCTCTTTATACTAAAGGAAAATTTATAATTTACATTTTTTTATGTGCAAATTTATACACTCTGTTAGCATCTTAAAGAACAACATGCTCATAAGAGGAATTACGTAATTTATCTTGTAGCTTCACGGTTAGTGAAATTTAACTTGTATTTCTAGATACGACACCCCCACTCTTCACATTTTAACTTTGGTTTTAATGTCACTCTATTTATCTTTACCCTGTTGACTATAAATCAAAGAAATTGGAAAAACATTTCAGGTCCTTAAAATAATCTTCTAACCCTTGTTTCTAATTATGGTTTAAAGTCCTTTGATGTCCATAATCCTAAACACACAAAAATCTCAAATCCTAGCCAATTACAGCCTAAAAGCTCTTTCATATTCTTTTCTCCTTCATTCTTCTTAGCGTCGATGTGTGAGGTCATTACATCACCAATGACCTTACTCTAGGCTTACGTGCCTCTTGTAGTCTCGAACAATCCTATATAATCTTATGAAATTACAATCCTGCTACTGATAAATAGTAGGCCCTGGTTTAAAAAGTAAATTGCATATTAGTGTAAAAAATAAACTGCATTTTAGACTGAAGTTTACTATTTTATAAATAGCGAAGTTATAACCTTATAGGAGATGAAAAGGGTTTTTCTGCAGTCTCGTTAGATCTATAGCACAAGACAATCTCTTGTCACAAGTCTGATCCAGTGAGCTACACGATGGAGCTCACCTCGCAGCTTGCCAGATCAGAAAGTTGTATGAGGAAGGTCGGCTCATAAGGACAATACTCGTGCAGCCATAGAACGTAGTTAATACTTGATGCGCGATCTCCCACAAGACAACACCATGCGAGGCGGTGTTACAACACCAAATATTTACTGATTGTAGCATTTGCAGTGGTCAATGGTGGTGGTTGTTTCGTTCGAATGTCAAGAAAAATTTTTTTTAAAAAAAAGAATGAAGCTTAGTCACTAATTTCAACATTTCTATTATGTGTTTAATAAACCATGTGAACCTAAAATGGTTGTAAATGAGACATATAGTTACTATTATTATTATTATTATTATTTTCAATTTGGGTCAGTTTATATTTGACAGGTCAACCTGAATACGACACGTTAATTAACCTAACTATTGCCCAACCCATTTTTAGTAAACATGAACCTTTTAAAATCACGCATGTTTCGAGTCATACTTTCATGTCAACATAATTTCCACCTCATTGATGGGTTTATCAAGTGGTGTCATTTTCTTGAGATTCTTGACGTTTTTCCTGGACAAATAAATATATATATACACACACACACACACACATTTATTTACTTAGTAACTTGTCGTCTTTTGAGCTATCCTCAGTTGTTGTTATTTTTCTTCATGTTACTGTCGTTTTTATGTTAATGTCGTTGATTTTGAGATGTTTCAACATTCATTTTCATTTTTCAATTTTCAGTTTGTGTATTTTCATTTTTATTTGTTGCTTTCCTAAAAATCGTCATTTTTATTGATCCACTGCTGCTCAATAAGCTGATGTGGGTTTTTTTTTATGTTGTTTATGTTGTCGTTTCTCCAAATAATGCCGTTTATGTTGTCGTTTCCAAAATAATGCCGTTTACGTTGTTTTATGTGGCCATCTTGTTTTATCATATAACATTCAATCCAATTATATGACATAGCATCCAATCAAAGATTAGTTTTTAGAAAGTCCATCTAATCCAATTCGATAGTAACATATCATCCACTAGAATCCAATCGGTTTGGATTGTGTTGGCCTGTTCGATTTTTAGCTTAAGATTCTTGTACAATTTTTTTTCTATTTTTTTCCATGTTAGATTTATGCATGTGACCCTTTTAACATAGTTTGACTATAGTTGAAAAAAGAATAAAAAACTAACATCCATAAGTCCAAATAAACATGTAAACTCAAAATTATAAGCCTCAAAGTTGATTGGTCGTAAACTGATAAACTAAGAAGTTCATTTAAAAAACTGTTAAACATAAAAAGAAACATGTAAGTCATGGATCCAACTCTTTTAAGTTTTTATTATGAGGTTTTGATTTGATGTGTACATGCGTATAGAGAAAATAGACTATAAATTTTAGATCAATAATATAAATACCTATAAATTATATATATATATATATAATTTTTTATAGGTAATATAATACTAAATAGAGGTTGGATTAGTTTGAATCGGATGTTTTGAGGGTAAAATGAGCGTCTAATTCAATCCATGTTAGTTTTTAAGAATTCACATCTAATCTAATCTAATTGAGGTCGGTCATCTGTTAAAAATAAATTGAATTAGATTAAACCAGTCAGTTTAATCTGTTGATTCGATCCGATGAGCACCCTATGCTGTCTTTCCCAAATTATGTCATGTAATGAACTTAATGTATTCCCTGGAATCCGGTATGTTAGTTTTTGAGTTCAATCTTGTTTTGAATATTATTTTGGAAATTATATCGTTGCTTCATGCGTCAAGTTAATGTTGTTTCTTTAGCTAACGTTGCTCGTTAAGCTTTTTTACTGCTGTCTTTTGTCGTTTTCCAGCTAAATTTGTCTCTCAAAGGCCGTTGTTTATTGTGTTCTTGTCGTCTTATAAATGATATGATATAATTTTTGAAGTTTATTACATTCTTTAGTTCATGTACAATGTAGGATTTAATTTCTTTTTGTCTCTTATGTCGTTTTGACGTTGTTATTATCTCTGTAATTATATCGTCTCTCATGTCCTGTGGTTTTATTAGTTAGTCATTTTATGAATGATGCCATTTTTTATTCCGATGTAGTTTTCAAACCAATCTAGTTTCCGGAGGTCATTGTCATTGTTGATGTCGCTTTTCAGGTTGTTCCTTATTTCCCAAATAATGTCGAATGATGTCGTTCTTTTCCTAGTTGATGTTGCTTTTGAGCCAACGTGGTTGGTCGTGTATTGTCGTTTTTCAGGTTGATGTCGTTTTTCATGTTGGTACTTCCTCAATGATACAAACAAACATATTTTGATTCTACATCTTTAAGCTATTTGTCTTCTTTAATTCTAGTCATAAAAAAATGAAACTTTGATGAATAACTGATTGATTTTTTTTTTTGTTTCAGTTATTTTCTTTTCCTTTCTTAATCTATTAATAACAAAACGAGTTCTTTCAATGTATAAAATAAAAATTCCAATGATATAACTTTCCTGACCAAGATTTTTTTTCTTGGCTTTTGGCCTCAAATAGAAAATTGTATCGATATTAGTTATTAAAAAAAAGTAAACGTTGGGTTAGTGTATCAAGTAAATGTTGGGTTAGTGTATTTTTATCCTTTTTTGGTTATTACGGTTTTTTTAACAAGCATTTATCATTCGGACTTAGTTTATATGTCCTATTTTTAATGTTTTTTTTGTGTCTTTTTAATAGTATTATGTCACGTCAATTAAAATATTTTAATTGATATAATTAATAATATAATATTTTAATTGACATAATATAATATTATTAAAGAGAGACGAAGGAGGCATGAATAAGAGGCATAGAAATCGGACCTATCGTTCGGACCCAAATGTTGTATGCGTGCGCACTTTTTTTTTATCTTTTTTATATTGTCCTTGCGTCACTTTTCTATTGATCTTACTTATTTTTCATGCTTTAGCTTGCTCCTATCGTTTCTCGCTTTACTATCTTTTTGTACATGGTGTCGTTTTATGGTTTGTGGAGTTTATCGTCGTTTGCCATGTTGCTATTTTCAGAATTATGTCGTTCATCATCTTCTTGTCGTTTTTGCAGTTTTTCTGATTTTTTGTATGATGTTGTCATCTCTTAATTCTTTGCTCTCTAGACAACTAAATACACTGTAAATTTTATTTATCGTGCAACAATCGATTTTTCCTCAATTTGATAAAAGGCTCAGAAATCCCACTGCCGAAAATTATGGGCACTTGCAAATAATTTGAAAATGCGTGAGAAATTTCTTTAAGTTTTCATTAGCCTGATAATGGACATCCAATGACTATAATCAGTAAAAACCTCCGTTCTAAATGTCATCATATGGCTGTTAAAATTGTCCTCAATAATCCAACATATTTTAGGTTTCTTCATTCAAAAAAAAAAAAATCTGGAAATAATGGAAAACATCCGCTCGTTTGTGGTTTGTATGTTGAATTTTATCATCTGGGTTGAAGCAAATGACGACATATAACCATGTAAGGAGAGCATTTCATTTATTGTTCTTTTTTTAAAAAAATACTAAAGAGTATCACATTATTAATTTAAGCAAAACAAAGGGAAAGGACCCTTTTCCCTTATTTATTTATTTTTTTTTTTTAAGGGGTACCCGTTTCCATTTTAGATGCCTAGAACTCAAAACGAATTAAAAAAAAAAACAGAAATAAATATTTCTTTTCCTTGAACTGAAAACTGAAATAAATATTGAACTCTCTAGATTGTGAAAAGCAAATTATAATAAATAGATTATCGAGGTTATTGTTAGTTAGACTTATTTCTTAGTTTTTGCATAAGAACCCGTTTCCTTTTTTTTTTTTTTTTTTTTTTTTTTTTTAAGGACTACCCGTTTCCATTTTAGGTGCCTAGAACTCAAAACGAACTAAAATTGTAATTGTATTCTAAAAAGACAAAAACTGAAATAAATATTTCTTTTCCTTGAACTGAAAACTGAAATAAATGTTGAACCCTCTAGATTGTGAAAAGCAAATTATAATAAATAGATTATCGAGGTTATTATTAGTTATTTCTTGGTTTTTGCTTTTTTTTTTTTGAGTGGAGATAGTTGATTTCCTTAACTTGAAGCGGATATATTATTCCATTCAATATATTTAGACACACACGCACGCACATACATACATATATATATATATATATATATATATATATATATATATATTGTAAAAGTGCAATGAATGTTGCAACTTCACCACGAAATTTATCGATGAAAAAGACCCAACAAAAGAAAGCTCTCTGTTTCTTTCCCCCAGCAACTTGCCAATTGTTATCATTGTCATCTATATGTAATCATTCTAGCGACCATACACGTTTGTAAATTGCCTTAAATGCCTTAAATTAAAAAACCTTTAGTGACTCTTATTTACGATCTCTCTCCCTACGTAGTTAATGTTTTATCTAATATCTAATACAATGGAGAATTTTTATAGTGGAGAATGCAGTTTTACTCCACTCTAATATGGCGTGAGTGTTTTAGCATTAATTAGATTAACTTTTTAATGTTTTGATCTGTGACTGAAAATAATTCTATTTATCACGCTGTAAATTTTTAACATAAGTATCGCAGATTTGACTGTATAAATTTTGAATCCTAACAGCTGGAGGAGCAAAATTGCCTTCTTCCTCTCGTACACATATTTTTAATTTATTGTTCTCCAAAGTCGTGTGTTTTTTTTTTTTTTTTTTTTTAAGTTATGTTGGTTATAGACACTTTTGTTTCTAGCTCATTTGAGGAGCAAGCAATGGCCCATGTGGGACAATAAATAGCGGAAAGGCTTCCAACAATGACATTAAATGATGGTAGTAATAATAATTATCCTCATTCGAAACCCAGCAGAGTGCTATTTACGTTTCCCTTTATAATGCGGACCCCACCCAACAACAAATTTCACCGCTCAATTATATTTGTTCCATTTTTAATTTTCTTTATCTTTTAGCATTTGTTCAATCTTGCTTGGCCTCCTAAGTTTGAATTTTGAAAGGAGATAGTTGCCTCGTATAAAGAAATTTTTTTTTGAAAGTGTCCTTGACGTAATGACGCAATGTTTTGGGATTGCTAGTATGGCAATTAGACTGGTTTACGCTATTGTTATCAATCATTATCTAAAAGAAATTTTGATTATCTCTCTCTCTCTCTCTCTCTTTATATACATATATATAAATATAATGTATGATGTATTGCCTTGAATCCCACTAAGTAGAATCTCTTTTAAAAGGATGTGAACATGTAATATTCTACTTATTGCCATTGATGGGGTATGCTCCCATGCCTGACGACGAAGATCTCAGTTTCAATTATCATTTTTTTAATCAATGAAAGAAGATGATATTAAGCTTTCGTATGGGACTTCAGTTGACCGTTTAAGTTTAAAAACTACAGCATATCACTACAACAAAAAAAAAAACTTTCCACAACAAGAGATTTGCAACATTTTAATAGAAATTTTGTTAGAATGCCTTTAAAACAACATTTTTATACCAAGTGTCGTCTAATATAGCATTTGACGACAATAACAAAAAATGTCGTAAAATTTTTTTAGCAACTTTTTACTATAATTGTCCTCACGGTTGTAACTGATTGGTTGAACTAAAGTTTAAAATATCCTTAAATAAGAGAGTTTCCTTTTGAATTATTCAGCATATTAATTAAATGGCTTAATTCCAGAATTTTCCCTTAAATAATATATATACTAGCTGAAGAACGATATTCTTCTACAGAGGCTTATGCATCTAGCCATCTACTACATATTGTTGAAATAGTCTGCCGTCTCTGAAGAGAGTATTGCCTTGAATTTTACACTCTTGCAATTGATAGCAATAAAATGCTTTCATGAAAATTCTCTTTCTTAAAGGTCTTTTATTTGAGTTATTTACGGTCCATTTTAAGTCAGTTCTATAACCATCTTTTTCATAAAGAAATAATAGAGGATATTGAAGAGCCATATAATATGGATATAATTTTGTAATTCTTTAGAAAATATATGTTTTATCGAATTATAATATCTCTTCATTGTTCAAACTCACCAATATCTCTAACTGATAAACCAACAATATCATTTGAAGTAGGTAGTTCATATTGACTATTATATGTATGTCTTCGACCTATAAGTCTACGCTTCATTGAAGGAATTTCATCTTGTTGGTATCTATCTTTATCATTCTAGAAAATGTTGACTAATTTATTGTTCTCATCTAGTATTTTTATCAAATTTTTGACAATTAATTGGATTAAATCGTTGGACACATTATCAAAAGAGAATGTTGCCATTCAATTTTTTATTTCATTTTCTATATCATATATATAAAGTTGAGCAAATTTTAAAAGATTGTTGTTGATTGGTAAGAGAAGTCCTATGAAATGATGCAGTTGTCCACTTATTTTAAAGATACATCGACTACTTGAAATTTTCATACTCGTTTCTATGCTTACTCCAAATAATGTAAATGCAAACATTGAGTTATAAGTTCTAGTATTTTTTCAAAAATGTGTACTTTATTGGTCCTCTATAATAATCTAGTAAATTACCTAAGATAGGAGGAGTTTTTTCAACTAGAGGCAAAACAATTTTTCCATCTTTACAGCAAAGATTAAATTTGGGTAGATTGCTGTCTTTGGTTCATTCATTGAACCCAAGTTGAGCATCGCAATGTTGACAAATGCAAGAGCAGTCTCCCACATCAAGGCGCATATTAAAGACACCTATAGGAAAGTACGAAATGAAAGAAATGAAGATAATATATTAGGAATCACTATTGTTATATGATGTTTATTCTAGGTAAGAAAATTACATTTTTCATTGCAATTTTGAGACGTTGATAGTTGTGTTGAATTAGACGTTTGTCCTTCAAACTCAAGGAAGTCTAACATTGTGTGAAGTCTTGAACGATAAATGTTTGCTCTAGAGATTCCAACATCTCCATATATTTGTCTTGAAGATTCGTCATTTCTAATCATGAGATTTTCATTTGTGCATGGGGTGATATGTCGCATATGTTGCCGATTTAATATTATTGGTTTTTCTTTGGCAATTTTTTCTTATTCATCTATTTGTTTAAAATAAAAAAGTGGTTATTTCAACGTTATAAAAGAACAAATTTACTTAAATAATTTGATAAAATTATGAATAAATAATTAAGTTGTAAATTTCTAAATAAAAATTGTTGCTTTTATTGTTGTTTATGCCAAATATATTATTTTTTTTATAAATTAATTGATAAAGCAACTACATGAGGGAACAAAAAAAAATGTTTTTCAGCTTTTTTTTTTTGCTAATGATAATAATATGTTATTGTTTATTTTCCCTAACTTTTTGAATCTACACATTAAATATATAAATTTTTAATAATGAATAATTCAACGCAAATCTTCCTAAATATAGTGTATTTCATATAAGAGGATCCATGGTTTTTATAAACTTAAAATAATTAAAGTTCATGTTTTAATTAGAACATTTAATCAATCACATTTTTAATAATGAATAACCAAAATAAAATTACAGATTTGTAAATACAGTCTATTCTAAACAAAATAATATAACAATGTGTAAACTAAATATGAATTTATAATGATTAAAGTAACGCTCTAAAATATTGATTACAATTGTATAAATGGAATAATTACTCAAGAATAATACAAAAAATAAAGTAATATACAAATTAAGAATAGAAAAAGACATAATGTCTTACTTGCCTTAGCTGTTACTCTTTCACAAACGAATAAATTAGTTAATACATTCAATAAGCACGTAATTATTTGATATAAACTTAATAGTAGCAGCATTAATAAAAATAAAATAAAATCTTGGGGCAAAAGAAATAAAAAGAACATATATAAGATTAATGAAATTTATTATTTGATATCATATAAAGTAATTATGAGTTTCATAAAGGAAGAAATAAAAAATGGAAAAAATAATAGTAAAAATAAAAACGGGGAAGGGGGGAAAATTTGTAAATAATATTATCTTTATATAAGTAACGTGGATTAGATATTAAGTAGTATTAGTAATATGTGACAAATTTACTTATACATCTAACGAATATCTTATGGCTGCCTAAGAAAATGTTTTTGTGAAAACAAAAACATTAATGACAACGACACAAACGCAAAACATGTTATAAGAAATAGCATTTGTCATATAAATTATAAAATATTTATATAGTAGAAGGTAAATGACCGGAGTAAAATATAAGTTTGTCAAAAAGCTACCAAGTAAATTAAGATAGAAAGTAGAACTCGGAAAAAAGGACAGAAACAAAATGAATCGAAAAAGATGAGACAAAAAGTAAAACCAAGCAAAACATAGAACTTTTTTCTTTATTTCTTTTTTTTTTTTCCTTTCTTTTCTGTTCAGAGATAAGAGAAGAGGCATAAATCAGAGACAATGAGAGACAAAATGAGTAGAAGAAGATCAGACATAACAGAAAACTCTAGTGTTTCTTTTCATGCTGAAATGCCAAATAACCAAAAGCAAGAAGCTATAAAGAATGATCTGAGCAATTACAAAACGGTGATATAACAAAAGAAAATCCCAAATGATCAAAAAGCCAGTAAAGCTAATTGAAAGAAGAAGCCCACTGAAGAGGAAAACTGCCAATTCTGAACAAACAACAAAAATGGAAAGATACTGTACAATGTGCAGAAAATTTCCCATCATATTAAGCACCAAAAAAAAAAAAAAGATCTTGGGTTTCTCCTCAGCCGAAAATCTCTAAGACCCAAAGCAAGAAGCTATAAACAATGATCTGAGCAAAGGCAACACCGGCATATAACAAAAGAAAACCCCAAATCACCAAAAAGCCATCAAAGGTTGTTGGGGGAATTAGGCACCTCCTACTTCGAAGGACCACCGAGAACAAATAATTGCAAAAAAGGAAAGAAAAAGAAAAGAAAAGAGAGACACCAAATTTTTATATAGGTTCATCTAATTTTGAAACTATGTCATGTTTCTATCGCTGTAGATTCCACTATGATGAAGTAGATGAATACAGATTACAAGAGAAATTATATCTCACACTGTCAATTTGTATTTCCCAAATCTCTTTTATATCTAGCACCCTTCGGGGGAATTTTTTTTTCCCTCTCAACAATAAAGCTCTCACACTCACAAAATAATGCCTCACTTAAAATAATGTCACTCTCTCAACCCTAGCCACCTTATGTCTATTTTAAATATCCCAAAGAAGAGAAAAAACACTTGTATTGAGAAAACCCTAGTAGCCACATGTTTTGGGCCTTCAAAATACTGATTCTGTCTTGAAATATCGCGAAGGACAGATATTTGGCATCGCGGCACTTGAAACTAGCGCCGCGGCGTTGGTTTGGTCAAGGGTAAGCACTGCGGCGCCCACTTCTGGCGTTACAGTGCCGGGGCTCTGCCCCTTTTTTTTTTCTCTTCTTTCTTTTGCTGATTGATTTGGCTCCATCCTCCAATAATCTCCCAATTAGGGACTAATCAATCACTATGTCTCCAACTGCAGCGGCAACAACTTCTCATGCCTCACGAAGAAGTCCAACTGAAGTTGCGCATAACTTCAATTTCTCGATCGGAACAGTCTTAGTAAGCATATCTGTTGGATTCTGACTCCCAGTAATCTTTTTAAGCTTTAACACTCCATGCTCCAAAGCCGAACCAATGAAGTGATACCGCAACTGTATATGCTTCGTTCTAGCATGACATGCAGGATTTTTTGCTAAGTGAATGGCGCTTTGACTGTCACTATGTAGCACATTCCTTTCCTGCTTGTGACCCAGTTCTTCTAAGAACAACTGCAATCAAATAATCTCCTTGCTTGCTTCAATCATCGCCACATACTCTGTTTCAGTTGTAGAGAGTGCAACTATCTTTTGCAGCTTCGAGACCTAACTAACTGTTGTGCCACCTATAGTATAAATATAACCAGTGGTACTCTTTCTACCATCAATGTCACCAGCCATATTAGCATCTACATAACCCTGTAATCCGAAGTCTGACTTCTTGAAATACAGAGCTAAACTTGTAGTACCTCTCAGATATCTGAAAACCATTTCACTACCTCCCAATGCTACTTGCCTAGATTATTCATGCACCTTCTCACAATTTCTATTGTATATGTAATGTCTAGTCTGGTACAAATCATGGCGTATATGAGACTATCTATTGCTGAAGCATAAGGCACCTTAGTCATGTGGTCTCACTAGTACTCTGTGGTCGGTGATTGCTCCTTTGACAACTTGAAGTGACTAGCCAAAGGAGTACTCACAGGCTTCGCATTACTCATGTTGAATCTATTAAGCACCTTTTCAACATATTCTTCTTATGACAGTTTTAGACCACTACTATTTCTTGTTATTCTCATCCCAAGGATTTGTTTTGCAGCACCTAAATCCTTCATTGCAAACTCCTTAGACAGCTCCTTCTTTAGCTTGTCAATCTTCTGTTTGCATCCTCTTGCTATTGAAATGTCATCAACATATAGCAACAATATGATGTAGGAGTCACCAAAATTCTTCATATAACAACAGTGATATCCCTGACATCTCAAGAAACCATTGTTGCACATAAAACCGTCAAACTTTGTGCACCACTGCCTAGGAGCTTGTTTCAGGCCATACAAGCTCTTCTGAAGTTTGCACACCATGTTCTCCTTACCCCGTACTTCGAAACCTTGTGACTGCTTCATGTAGATCTCCTCCTCCAAATCACCATGGAGAAAGGTTGTCCTAACATCCAATTGTTCCATGAACAAATCTTCGTTTGCCATTAGTGCAAGTACCGTTTTGATCGTGGTTAGTTTCACTACCGGAGAAAAAATCTCATTGAAATCAATACCTTCTTTCTATTAAAAGCCTTTTACCACCAGCCTTGCCTTGTACCGTTCGTTGCCATCACTTTCATATTTTATCCGGTATACTCATTTGTTATGTAAGGCCTTTTTACCCTTTGGCAATTCTGCCAATTGCCATATCTGATTGGACATTAAGGAATCCATCTCATCCCTTATGGCTAACTCCCACTTGATCGAATCTTTCACCTATACGGCTTCATCATAACTCTCTAGTTCACCTCTGTTGGTCAACAAAATAAAATGCAGGGAAAGGGAGTGTAACGCCCCTATGTGGGGGTTAACAGTTTTTAATGAGATAAAATAAAAATAAATAATAAAAGTAAAACCTTAAAAATAAAATTTGCCCGGGACTTAAATGAAAACTCCCAACTCAAAAATAAAAATATAAACGATAAATAAACCACAGTTTTAATGTAGCACCTTAAATTTAATAATATAAACTGTTGTCATCATCATTTTAACCCTCAACACATTATAATTACAGTCACAGAAAGTAACAATTGATGCTTACATTATCATGAAGAACATTCTTTACAATTGAGCAGTCCCAATGTAATATAGTTACATCGCTTCCTCAACTATATTTCTCGTAGCCACCTCACACTTAGTGAGTCCTGAAAAGATATAAACATAAGGGTATGAGCAACACTATGCTCAGTAGAGAAAGCCATTACTCACCTTTAGGTTTTTATCATTACCACATTAAAATCTGCATGGTTAGTAAGTCACATCATATTCCAGATTATGAGGTTTATTATGATCACATCTTATGGATACCGTAGTTAATCATTACCAAGTGTCATAATTACACATTTATACAAATATTACCAATCATCATTGTTCCTAGGTATCCATGTTAAATTGAGTATCACTCAACTCATCGAAACCCAAATGGGCGCACTTGATCACCCTATAAACATTCCAAGGGTGTTCCGGTGAGGGGACATCAAGCCCCGAGTCCTCACCAAATCGATTCCTGTACAGTGTGTTCTGGGACTTTCAACCCAAGGAAGCGTCATCGCCTTCCCCCTATTTTACCTTTTAGGGTATTCATGCCCAAGGACGTAACCGTCGCCCTTTTCATGTCTCACAATTTCTCTATATTAAATCATTATTAATAGAGTTAATTTTCCTAACCATGCTTCTCAATTTATAACATGTGTCAATTCATTATGTTCCTCGCCGTACAATACAAGACGAGTCCATGTCATAGTTTCATATGTGATACACATATAATATCAGTTCAACATAGATATATATATATATATATTGCGGCAAAACAATCAATTTTAATTCTATAAAAACCTCACAAAAGATGAGTAATAGAATCCCTACCTTTCAAGCTTATCAACAATCTTTTAATCCTGGAATCAGTTAACGTTAGCTCCATACTCCCTTGATCCTAAGGCGTGCATAAGGACAATTAAAACTAAAGCACAACATACAACTACATTCATAAATAAATCATGTGTAAACCTATCTTACTAGTATGCCATTAAAGCTTTTATATAAATCTCTTTTGAATACCACAGTAAACAATTTTTGTCTTAACACAATCTAAAATGTGAACAAGTAATCTATATGTTTTAGTCCCTAATAAGATTCATCAATCACTTAGGATAATATTGGAAAGGTTGCAAGACATTAAAGAATTAGGTGGTGAGCAAAGATGGGTTCTTGGTTCAGGTTAGCAGCTGGCATACCATAACAAACTGGCAGATTTACTAGTTTCCAATACAAAAATTGAATAATTCTTAGAAAATAAAATACAACTCCGATTTAGGTTTATGATAGCTCGTTAGAAAGCCTAGGATGCTACTTTTCAAATATGCAAACCAATTCATAAAATTCATTTTAATTTAATCTTAGAATTTCAAGAAATAACCACTGCCCATAGAGGTATTACAAAGTTTAACAATATAAATTTTCTGTCTAGGGCATATACACTTAGACTTCATACATATGCTCCAAAATAGCAACAAACATATACTTAGGTTTAAGAACGCAAATTTGAATAATCCTTTAGTATAAAAGAAAATTTATAAATGAAAGACTAAATTTGTTCATAAGATTCTAACCTCGGATTATGGTTAGTTGGAAGCTTGAAATGGCTTCAAAACAGGTTCCTTTACTTCGGTATGACTGAAATTCTTGCTCAAATGGAGGTGATGGTGGCTGATTTTTATGGCTGCCTTGAAGAAGTTCTCTAAGTATTTTGCTTCAGCAAAGAAATGAGAAGAAGAGTGTGGGAACCGTGGAAGAGAAAGGAAGAAAAGATGAAGTCTTTGAAGAGAAGTGATGGAAACAATTATAGAGGAGACATGTTGAAGCATGTCACGGAGGAAATAAAGAAAATGAGGGTCAAGAGTAGTTGGAAAATATATCCTTATGTCTCATCTAAAGACTTTAACACACATAATGCCAATATGACATTTTTGAGATTTATTAGAAGTTCTAATACTTTTTAGTAATCATACTAAAAAAATATAGGAGAATTTTAGAAAATTTAAAAATAGATAAAAATAAATATTATAAAATAAATTTAAATGAAGCAATTTTTTTTATACATTAAAAATTAATTTAATTACCTCAATACCCGTTAGGAGAATAACAGGTGTCACAGCTCTACCCCCTTAAAGAAATTTCATCCTCGAAATTTCAATTCTAGTAATACTAGTAAAAATTATGATTCCACTATGATTCCAATTCCGAGTCTAAACTGTTAATGTTGTTTGTCCTTCAAATTTAAGTCATCGTATCTCCACTTATTTACTTGCATAATAAATCTTACTCCTAAATCCCTCAATGAGAGTATTTTTGACAAGTTTCAACTTGTAACACCGTATAATAGTCTAAGAATCTGATCAGGCATACATATTTACCATACCATGATTCCAGTCCTTCATTGTCCATGGACTGTGATTTACAATCACATTTAAGGAGATTGCCAGAGAAATTTTATATACTTCATCTTTAGGTTCCTTTTCCTTTTTGAGTAAGGAAAAGTCAAATATATTTGATTTCATACCTCAACTAATAAACTAAAACATAATCATAAAACATATATCACAAACGCTTTTATTCAAAACTATACATTAAACTTACTCATAGAGATATTAAACGGAATCTCAGAGTTGCAAACATACCCGGCATATTTTTCATTAAACAGCTATCCTCATGAAACAAACATTCAACCCAAATAATATACTCATATTTCATATGGAATATCCCCATAACTGACTCTGGTACTTCCACATAATATTAACAGAATATTACACATTACAAACATGATACGGATACGTTTCGAGAGTACAAGGCACTCCGTATACCAGCTATCCATATCATGCATGCTTAGAGGATACAAAAACATCGATAAACAAAAGATCGGACCTTAAGAAGGATGCGTTTCGAGAGCATCAAGTACTCCGTATCCAGCCATCCCGGCATTAGGCTCAATGAATCTAAAAGATTGAACAACGACGTACCACAAGAAACACAGAATACAAGGTAAACGGTTATTCGTAACACACGAAATACGGACACACATGCCTACATGCCAAAGATAAAACAAAAAGATTACAGATGGAGATTCAAATCAATTGGCCGCTCCCGGCTTTCCCTTTCCCATTCAAGCTTGGATGTTGCAGTGTCGGATTCTGGATGTATGATTTGCATTTTATCTATCAATTCCTCAGCTGTTGAAGCAGTGACAAAGATTTGTCTCTCCGATTCTGTAGTGATGTTTTCTTCCACAGCGTAATCTAGAAATTTCAAAAGACCGTCATAAAAACCATTTACATTCAGCAGTCCCAAAGGTTTGGAATAAAAGCCCAACAATTGCCCACAAGCAACTATAAATATTTCCTCAAGAGTACCTAGACCACCAGGTAATGCTATAAAAGCATCAGAATTATAGATTATGTCTTTAAAATTTTTAGGGATACTCCTGACTCCTTCTCCCTTACCTATGGCTTCCTTACAAAGGTTTCCTTCAACTGGAATATGAGGCCAAATTCTTACATCAGTAGCGTCGCTAGACCTAGCTGCTAGTGCCATATTTACCATCATTTTTATACTACCACCCCCATAGATTATGTTAATCTTCTTGTGTGCTAGGACTTGCCCTAAGTGATTTGCAGCTTCTAAATAAGCTTTATCTTTTCCAAGGCTGGAACCACAAAAGACACAGACATTCTTTATTTTCTTCGTGGACTGGGAGGTAGACATATTTGGTTTATAGAAGTGGTTGCTTAATGTCTGCTCCACTTAGACTTCGGGTTCTACATGAGTTTTTAAAGATGAGAAATATACAAAAAGGGCTAAAGAGATAGACGAGTAGGTAATGAAAAGGTAATCCAAAGATTTAAACAAAATCTTGTGCGGATAAGAAAGTAAGATAAGGTGATTGATAGTTTACAGAAAATCTGATTCACTTTTTGAAAAAGATTAGACTCTAATTGTATAACTTTTGACAATTGAGAACAATTCGACAAAAGACCCTCTTGACACAACTGTAGACTTTTTGACAAATATACACAAAGTCTAGAAATTTAATATAAACGACAAATACTGTAGAACTTTTGAAATTTGAGACACAAATCTTGAAATATCTGGATAAGCTTTTCAAAATTCAAACATATTACTGTACCGTATGTAACGTGTCTGATAAGATAATATATTTTATTATATATATATTTAAGAAAATCATAAATTAAATAAGATATTAACACTTACTGTATCAATCTAATAATCACAATTATTTCAAACACAAAAGCAAATATTCTGAGTAAAAGAAAAACACAAACTGTTGAACATCAGCTAAAACTGCTTCAAATAAGTAAAGACTAAATAACCTTTATAGAGCGATGACTTATTCCCCATCCAGTTTTCTTATGGCTTGACAAACAGGATCTAGAAATACCATATTCCTGAGGCGTTGTCTTTCTGTATAAAATTTAGGCCAGAGTTTAAAAATAGCTCCTTGAACATATCCACTAGGGTGACCGTGGAGAGGAGGATGGATGCTATCCAAGTTCTCCTTTGAAAGTCCATCCCTACAAAACCTTATTTTATCCTCTCTATTCGTAGACATATAACCAGGTGAAGTACATTTACCGTTACAATTTTGTCTTCCACATTTGTTACAAGTGACCACGATGGCACGAGCTCTTCTTTTCATTGCACTACGACTGGTACCTGTTCCTGGTAAACCGATATCTTGACTAAAGTCACTCAGACGGATCTTCCCCTCTATCAACATTCTCACATCACAAGGGATGCCAAAACGCATAAGAATCCACAACCGAGTAATTCTAGCCTTATATTTCTTTTTGATAATCTTTTGGGAGAGTGATGGGAAATACTTTCTCAGATGTTGGTACTTTGGGTCCATGATGAGATGAAAGAAGAGTAAATAGAAAGGAAAAATTAAGATAGTAAATTGCAGAATCCTAGAATTCCTTCTTCTTTTAGAGGAAAAGAAGAATTTTTAATGAAAAAGAAGAGGATTTGCGATTTAGAGAGAAAATAACAAATTAAGAGAGAAAAAGTGAACTCGGAGAAATAAGCTCCTATGCACAGTAAACGTATATGTAAACAATGATTAAACCACTATATATGACACGTATAGAAATCACGTAGAAGAGACAGTGTGAATCAAACTGATTTAAGATTTGAACTAGGCCCAAATGTTCTTAGTTGAAAATGGTCAGGTTGTTTCGGCCTTAACACATTTAGAACGAGTTAAATAACAAACATAAAATTGAAAACCAATTCGTATGAATCTTAAACCCAATTCAAAGCCCACTATAGATAAAGTTAACTATAAACAACAAATCTAATTTAACGACAACAAGGATCTTCCTGAATGATCCAGCAACTCAAATAATTTTGTTTTAATCAAAACCTTATTGAACAATGCATACACGCATATGTTATTCCTAATACTCAACATCTATCAATGGATTCATCATCATTACTACCAAGGGTTTAGAATGTGACTAACCTTGAAATCAATACGATTTACGTCTTTCAACATAGACCATATCAATGAACAAAGACACTAGATGTTACTACTTAAGAACATCTACAATCCCCACAATTCTACTCATACAATATATAATTTCCTCATATAACAAAACCTTAGGTAACCAAAAGATTCACTGATACACTTAAATACAATGTACGTAACGAAATATTCCAATTTTGAGATTCATGCATTCTAGACTTTACACAGTCTCAACAGACCAAAAGTCTAACATTTATCTCTCTCAAGATTCAATACCATGATTCCCAACTTATATCATATTCCTCAAATAAATAGAACTTTCAAGAAAAGATATTGACACTTATGTGCTCCATCGAATCCACACATAATCATTACTTAGGTTTGAATCAATTACGAAAAATTTGGCATATCTATGCCAAACTTTAAAATCAATAAATCAAGCCTTATATTTCTTATTGTTTTTCACGAGACAAAAGGCTTTTAAATCCTCGTATCTATACGAATTTCTCATCGTTTATACGAATTAGATATGCTTATAGGTCCAAATATTATACGAATCTCTCATAAGCATTCTACTTATAAACTCATTCCATATAATTATCATTCCCTTATAACTATTAATACTTTCCTTCTATATAATTATTGTACTCATATAACTATTGATATTTTCATTCTATGGCCTTTCCATGTTACATCCTTCTAGACTGTATAAATCAATGTGAAGGTTCATTTTGATGATGACAATGAAAATTCAGCTTCAAAACCATCTCAAAATATATTTTTTTAAAGTGGTGCTACACTCCCTAGGTTAACCGAACCTAGGCTCTGATACCAAAAATTCTGTAACGCCCCTATGTGGGGGTTAACAGTTTTTAATGAGATAAAATAAAAATAAATAATAAAAGTAAAACCTTAAAAATAAAATTTGCCCGGGACTTAAATGAAAACTCCCAACTCAAAAATAAAAATATAAACGATAAATAAACCACAGTTTTAATGTAGCACCTTAAATTTAATAATATAAACTGTTGTCATCATCATTTTAACCCTCAACACATTATAATTACAGTCACAGAAAGTAACAATTGATGCTTACATTATCATGAAGAACATTCTTTACAATTGAGCAGTCCCAATGTAATATAGTTACATCGCTTACTCAACTATATTTCTCGTAGCCACCTCACACTTAGTGAGTCCTGAAAAGATATAAACATAAGGGTATGAGCAACACTATGCTCAGTAGAGAAAGCCATTACTCACCTTTAGGTTTTTATCATTACCACATTAAAATCTGCATGGTTAGTAAGTCACATCATATTCCAGATTATGAGGTTTATTATGATCACATCTTATGGATACCGTAGTTAATCATTACCAAGTGTCATAATTACACATTTATACAAATATTACCAATCATCATTGTTCCTAGGTATCCATGTTAAATTGAGTATCACTCAACTCATCGAAACCCAAATGGGCGCACTTGATCACCCTATAAACATTCCAAGGGTGTTCCGGTGAGGGGACATCAAGCCCCGAGTCCTCACCAAATCGATTCCTGTACAGTGTGTTCTGGGACTTTCAACCCAAGGAAGCGTCATCGCCTTCCCCCTATTTTACCTTTTAGGGTATTCATGCCCAAGGACGTAACCGTCGCCCTTTTCATGTCTCACAATTTCTCTATATTAAATCATTATTAATAGAGTTAATTTTCCTAACCATGCTTCTCAATTTATAACATGTGTCAATTCATTATGTTCCTCGCCGTACAATACAAGACGAGTCCATGTCATAGTTTCATATGTGATACATATATAATATCAGTTCAACATAGATATATATATATATATTGCGGCAAAACAATCAATTTTAATTCTATAAAAACCTCACAAAAGATGAGTAATAGAATCCCTACCTTTCAAGCTTATCAACAATCTTTTAATCCTGGAATCAGTTAACGTTAGCTCCATACTCCCTTGATCCTAAGGCGTGCATAAGGACAATTAAAACTAAAGCACAACATACAACTACATTCATAAATAAATCATGTGTAAACCTATCTTACTAGTATGCCATTAAAGCTTTTATATAAATCTCTTTTGAATACCACAGTAAACAATTTTTGTCTTAACACAATCTAAAATGTGAACAAGTAATCTATATGTTTTAGTCCCTAATAAGATTCATCAATCACTTAGGATAATATTGGAAAGGTTGCAAGACATTAAAGAATTAGGTGGTGAGCAAAGATGGGTTCTTGGTTCAGGTTAGCAGCTGGTATACCATAACAAACTGGCAGATTTACTAGTTTCCAATACAAAAATTGAATAATTCTTAGAAAATAAAATACAACTCCGATTTAGGTTTATGATAGCTCGTTAGAAAGCCTAGGATGCTACTTTTCAAATATGCAAACCAATTCATAAAATTCATTTTAATTTAATCTTAGAATTTCAAGAAATAACCACTGCCCATAGAGGTATTACAAAGTTTAACAATATAAATTTTCTGTCTAGGGCATATACACTTAGACTTCATACATATGCTCCAAAATAGCAACAAACATATACTTAGGTTTAAGAACGCAAATTTGAATAATCCTTTAGTAGAAAAGAAAATTTATAAATGAAAGACTAAATTTGTTCATAAGATTCTAACCTCGGATTATGGTTAGTTGGAAGCTTGAAATGGCTTCAAAACAGGTTCCTTTACTTCGGTATGACTGAAATTCTTGCTCAAATGGAGGTGATGGTGGCTGATTTTTATGGCTGCCTTGAAGAAGTTCTCTAAGTATTTTGCTTCAGCAAAGAAATGAGAAGAAGAGTGTGGGAACCGTGGAAGAGAAATGAAGAAAAGATGAAGTCTTTGAAGAGAAGTGATGGAAACAATTATAGAGGAGACATGTTGAAGCATGTCACGGAGGAAATAAAGAAAATGAGGGTCAAGAGTAGTTGGAAAATATATCCTTATGTCTCATCTAAAGACTTTAACACACATAATGCCAATATGACATTTTTGAGATTTATTAGAAGTTCTAATACTTTTTAGTAATCATACTAAATAAATATAGGAGAATTTTAGAAAATTTAAAAATAGATAAAAATAAATATTATAAAATAAATTTAAATGAAGCAATTTTTTTTTATACATTAAAAATTAATTTAATTACCTCAATACCCGTTAGGAGAATAACGGGTGTCACAGGGAGTATCTGTGCAATGGTCTGATGGTCCTACTGGATCTCTTGACTGGAGTTGCAGTACTCTGGTTTCCTTCTAGAACAATATTTTCTTGGTCTTCAACTTTTGAATTTTTCACTTCCACTTCAGGAAAATCCTTCACCAGAATCACCTCAGGCTTCTTACCTCCAAAACCTGTACTTCTGGAGTCATTACCATCTCTCTCCTTATATAAAACACTTTCATTGAAGATCACATCCTTGCTCCTAATAATCTACCGATTTTGGTCATCCCAAAGATGATCACCAAACTCAAGTCTACCATAACCAATCAAAAAACATTTCTTAGATTTTACATCGAGTTTACTTCTAGCAGCAGAATCAATATGAACATAGGAAACACAACCTAAACACTTTCAAGTGCGAAAGGTCAACCTTTTTACCGCTTCATACTTCTTCTGATAGCTTGAACTTCAATGGTGTGGATGGACTTCTGTTGATCAGATGAGCTGCTGTATTAATTGCCTCAGCCCAAAACGACTTTGGTAGCCCTGCATGTAACCTCATGCTTCTAGCACTCTCGTTCAGAGTCATGTTTATCCTCTAAACTACACCGTTTTGTTGTGGTTTCCTTGGAATAGTATTCTTCATCTTTATTCCATTCTCAACACAGTATCGCTTGAAATCATCATCTATGTACTCTCCCCCATTATCAGACTACAAGCACTTCACCTTCAAATCTGTCTCATTCTCCACCATAGTTCTCCATCTCTTGAAAGCATCAAAGATATCATATTTGTTTTTCAGAAAGTAAACCCATACCTTCTTACTTGAGTCATTAATAAATGTCGCATAGTAGTTTGTAATACTAAGAGAAGTCACCATCGAAGGCCCCCACACATTAGTGTGAACTAGCTCCAACTTCCTGGACTTAGGCTCTCTCCCTGTTGTTGAGAAACTGACTCTCTTTTACTTGCCAAAGATGCAGCCCTTACACAACCTATGATCAACAGTTTTCAATTCTGACAGTTTTTCATTAGAGTGAAGCACCTTCATTCCCTTCCACTCATGTGCCCGAGCCTACAGTGCCATAGCTCAATGTTGGCAGCAGAATCAACAACTGCTATGGTATCTTTGTAGCTAGAATTAATATATAGAGTTCTAGGTTTATGTCCCCGAGCAACGACTATGGCTCCCTTTATGACTTTCCAACCTCTACAATTGAAGGTCACATTATATCCTTCGTCATCCAGTTGTTCCACCGAAATCAAGTTGCGCATCAGTTTGGGTACATGTTTCACCTTCAGAATCTTCCACACATACCAATTAGGCATTTTTAAACTAACATCTCCAATGCCAACAATGTCCAAAGGTTCACTGTCAGCAAGGTAAACTTTCTATGATTTTCGACAACGTAGTTCTCTCAGACTTTACAACGTGCAGTAGTGTGGAATGATGGTTCTGAATCTATCACCCATGAATCAAGGGAATTGTCAACAGACAAGAGTAAGGCATCCTGTGCCTCTTCAGTGGCAGCATTTACGGCGTCATTATTCTTGTTTTCGTTCTTCTTTGGAGCCCTGCAATTCTTTTTCAAGTGGCCGGTCTTTCCACAATTCCAACACTCCACATTCCTACCAGTCCTTGACTTACTTCTCCCAATCCTGCCATTTCAAGTGGCCATTATCCCTATTGGAATGCCTCTTAAGTTTCTTGCCCACTATTCTCAACATTAAGGGCCGAGTTCGACGTTGAAGCTTCACCAAAATCCTTCTTTTGAACTTCTTCCATCAGAATAGAGTTTCTGATATCAACAAACTTCAATTTTGCATTCCCAATTGAATTTGTAATGGCCACCCTCATGGGTTCCTAACTATTCAGTAGCGAAGCCAAAAGGGTTAAGGCATTGATCTTATCATCGAATTTAATCTCCATTGAGACCAATTGATTCAGAATGGTATTGAGATTATTTAGATGCTCTACCACTAAGGCACCTTTAGGCATTTTTAAATTGAAGAGCTTCTTCATGAGGTATACCTTGTTATTTGCAGAGGGCTTCTCATACATCTCTAACAAGACCTTCATCATTTTTGCTGTAGTATTCTCCTTCGCAACATTGTGAGCCATGTTTTTTGACAGAGTCAAACGGATCACACCCAACATCTATTTGTCAAGGAGAGTCCATTCATCATCCTTCATGCCTTTGGGCTTATTACCCAAGGGCAAGTGCAGTTTTTTGCTGTAGAAATAGTCTTCCACTTGCATCCTCCAATAGAAAAAATCCGAACCATCAAATTTGGTGATACCGGCAGCCAACCCTTCTTCTCTCGTCATCATTCTTGACGTGAATCTTAGCTCTGATACTAGTTGTTGGGGAATTAGGTACCTCCTAATTCTAAGGACCACTAAGAATGAATAATTGTAGAAAAGGAAAGAAGAAAAGAATGACGCTAAATTTATATATAGGTTCATCTAAATTTAAGACTATGTCCTGTTTCTGCCACTGCAGATTCCACTATGATGAAGTAGATGAATACAGATTACAAGAGAAATTATATCTCACACTCTCAATTTGTGTTCCTCAAATCTCTCTTCTATCTAGCACCCTTTGTGGGAATTTTCTTTTTTCTCTCAACAATAAAGCTCTCACACTCACAAAATAATGCCTCACTCAAAATAATACAACTCTCTCAACCCTAGCCACCTTATGTCTATTTTTAAATACCCCAAAGAAAAAAAAAAACACTTCTATTGAGAAAACCCTAGCAGCCACACGTTTTAGGCCTTCAAAATACTGATTCTGCCTTGAAATATCGCGAAGGGCAGATCTTTGACTCTCAATGCTTGAAACCAGCGCCACGACGCTGGTTTGGTCAAAGGCAGGCGTCGAGGCTCTGACCCTTTTTTTTTTCTCTTCTTTTTTTGCTGGTTGGTTTGGCTCCATCCTCCAACAAAGGTAATTGAACATAGAATCTCACTTATGAGCAAAACCACCAATTCACTAACAAAGGGGAGAGATAGAAAGATACTGTGTAATGTGCAGTAACTTTTGACATCCTTTTAGTATATATAATAATTTTTGAATATAATACGTAGAATGATCATGACCACATAGTAAGTTAGATTATGGATACATATAGTCAAAATAAGGAAAGCTCGTTATTTAATCTTTATTATTGTGTTACCTTATGTAGCTAAATTTTTCCTGATTTAAAAAAATTAAAAAGCTTTCGGCCAAGGACAGAGGAAGGAAAGATTTATAGAAGTACACATATATAGGATGACACAGTTAGAGCATGTTAATAAAAAAGATAGCGCTAAAAGGTTTTTATGCCCTAATTTTCTTTGATGTCTCATCTAATATATCTAAGAATTTTTTTCTTCACAAAAAATATAAAAGACTCACAAACAAAGAGTAATTTTTTTCTTCGCATGTCGTGTTTGTGTCAACACGTTTATAATACGACATGATTAGACTAAACACAAATACAAACACAACACGATTAAAAAAAGTGCCTAAAATGTAAACACGAACATGACACGATTAATAAACATATAGCACGACATGACACAATTAAACAAATTTACTATATAATTTTTTTTAATTTTTACTAACAAAATTTAAAAAATAAATCCAAAATAAATTAAAAAACCTTAAATATTAGTATACAAAATGTAATTATATTTAATTATTAAATATATATTACAGGTAGATGAATCAAACCTTACACCTGGGCATTCCAAATAACGCTTGCCAGCAGCCCACCACCGCACCAAATGTTAATTTCGTGTTAAATAATAACTTCTAATTTATTTATAGGCTTTTCTTCATTAGCTTTTCAAAACTCCCACGTCAAAAGAAAGGAAACACTACCCTTCTCTCAACCGCCCTCTATGTAAATATCAGCTTTTCTAAGTTCTCTCCTTGTCCATGCAACGACATTGAAGCAATTTGTGGCCTTGAAATAATTTTTCTCCAATTTAAAAATTGGAGGAAAAAAATCCAATTGAAAGTATTTAATAATTAATTATAATTATATTTTTTACAATAATATTTAAGATTTTTTTAATTTATTTTGGCTTTAATTTTGGCCTAATTGGAAAAAATTATAGAGTATATGAAATTCAAAAAAATTATATAGTAAATTTGTTTAATCGTGTCGTGTTACACGTTTATTCAACGTATTGTGTTTGTATTTACATTTTAGGCACGTTTTTTAATCGTGTCGTGTTCGTATTTAGTTTAATCGTGTCTTGTTGTAAACATATTGACACAAACACGACACGCGAACACAAATTGCCTGCCCTACTGTCGCTGCATGGACAAAAAGATAACTAAGAGAAGCTGATGCTTATATAGAGGACGGTTGAGAGAATGGCAACATTTTCTTTGGACTTGTAAAAAGCTAATGAAGAAAGGCTATAAATAAATTAGAGGCTATTATTTAACACCAAATCAACATTTGGTGCGGTGGTGGGTTGCTGCAAGGGTGACTTGGAATGCCTAAGTGCAAGGTTCGATTCAACTACCTATAAAAGCATAATTTTTTTTATTTAACCTATTTATTTTCGTGTTATTCGTGTCAACTGATTTATTGTCATCATTTTCGTATCGTGTCTATTTATCTCGTATCGTTTTCATATCTTGTCATCGTGCTGTGTTTGAAATTGCCAGCCCTATATGTAATTGTTATTTATTGGTCAATAGCCAATGAAGAGAACAAAGCAGCATAATAACGGTTAAAGCAAATCAGTAACACATAGCAATAACAGCAAAGACTTATGCATGAACCAGAGTGACAAAAAATAGAACATATATTAATTCTATGCCATGATAAGATAACATAAACATCACAATTCTTCATCCTCAATAAATAGAGTAGAGCATATACAGAACACACAGTGAATGGTACCTAAAACTAACTGAAGACTGCCCTAGATAACAAACTGCCAGCTACTGAAATGTCCACAGAAAAGTGGCATAAACTCAACTAAAAAGATAGGAAGTAAATAAGGAGATAACAGGTGACAAACACAGGACTGAGTATATGTTGGAGTAGTAAATGAACTAATAAGAAGTAGAGTACAGAGTATTAAGTATGTAATAGAACAGTAAATGAGCTAATAAGAAATGCATGGGAGTGGACCGACTCTATGTAGAAGAAAATAATACAGAGTAGTAATGGCTATATATATATACATAGACAAAAGGACAGAAAATTGAGTTAAATAGTATAAAAGCAATTGCAATTGGTCATGTAAGCTTAATAAGATGAGTTCAAAAAACAAATCAAATCAGTATTTATTTATTAAGTCAAAAACAATAGAAAATACATGTTATATATATGTATAAAAAAGTAATAGATATTCAATTTTTTTTCAGTTCTTTTATCTCTTATAAAAGAAGGTAAAAAGGAGGAAAAAAAGAACTAAAATCACATCAGGCCAATTAAAAAAAAATGAAAAAACCCAATTTTTTTTTTTAATTTTTGGCTGAATACATAAAAGACATAAAATATCAGCAATTCATTTAATACGTTTGCAGAAAACAAGCCAGATCATCAGCCTACAATAACAAATCATCAATCTATACAAATCACGGCAAAAGAAACCCGAAAAGATATTTTATTGAGAATGAATTTTTTGCATTTGCAGGAGACAATATCACAGATCACCATGGTACAAAATCAGAAGACCAAATTAAGCAGAAGAAGAAATTCACAGGGTAAAAGAGGGAAAATAACCAATCAGCCTGTCATGCCTCGGAGTAAAGTAGGTGACGTGGCTGGTTAATTAAGTTGATTAAGTAGAGATTTAGTTAAAATATGAGTTTTAGAATCTAAATTAATCATGAAAATGTGAAAATTTTAAACCTTTTTAAGACAAGCATTTATATTAATTAAACTTATAAGAATATCAAAGAAAACAACAAGAAGGAAGTAAAGAAATAAGAAGAAACGATAATGAGTCCCACTGACCCACATCTTGTGTACACACATAATACTGACAATATTATATTATAACCACAGTCCAAAAAAGGAAAAGAGTTAGAATATTACATGCCTTGATTTTATAATTTAAATAACCTACTGAGTTCTTCTAGTGCTCTTGTGTCCTGTCCGTGGATTCTTCTCCGATCCTAAGTTGATATCCACCTAGAAGGGGGGAAAGTTTTAAAATGAATAAAACGTGAGCGAAAGGCTCAGTAGGACTATATTTTTAAAAACATTTAATTTCAAGGAAAATTTCATTATTTAAGAAATTATTCAAAAAATAGACTTACTCAAATGAATAATTAAAATCCATTAAAATTATTCTTACCAAAATCATTTATTAGTCGACCAGGAGGAATATCATTTTCTTTTCCCTAGGTAAACCATATATAAATCACCACCGTAGTGGTCCAGCTAGGTTTTGAGACCTACCCCAAGGTCATATGCTACACAACCTGATCTCTGATTTGGAGTCATGCCCTTATATATATGTATATATTCTATAATTAAATAAAATCCTTTTTTACCAAGTATATTCATTTACATTCATTATAAGGTTTATTATGAAATCCACCTCAATCTACTATTTATGAAAACAATCAATAAAACCCTTTTTAGTCATTTATTGAAAACATTTGATAAAATCATTTTTGAGACCAACTCCTTTAAAAACCAGGTTACTAAGGAAATGGGTAGAAGTCTTACCTCAATACTCGTGCCGGTGTCCCACACTGAATCCCCGATCCGCTATACGTTAGCTCTGCGGATCCACGAACAACCTTAAGTGTATAATAACTAAGTCTATCAGTATCTGTATCTAGCTTAAGACATTCTACATTGCTAGATCATTTCATGGTGTCCTAGTGTGCCATTTGTATTTACAAAATCATTTTATAAGGTTAAAATCTGAATCGAGGTTCAAAACAATAAAAACGGATGAAAAATCACAAAATTCCACCATGCCTGGTCGGCCTGCCGGTTACCTTAGTTCAGCGCATAGTTCAACAGGCTAAAAAACAATGTCTGGTCGGCCGAACTTAGAAGGACATATGAATCTAGCCTGCCAAACCCATGAATCTGGCCTGCCGAACTGAAAAATTTTAGAAATTTCTAGGCACGGGTTCTCGGCCTCCCGAGCCCAAATCTCAAATTTCAACTTGTTTTCTCAAATCCCGAACATAAATAATGATCATAGTTGATAGAAAAACATAGTAGATTACTTTTTAATGCATTAAAACAAGATTTACACAAAAATCTTGAAAAATCCTGAAAATAGAGAAAAATAGAGAAAAATAAAAAATCTTAATTTAAATCTATTTTTTTTATCAAACTAAGCTTAGATTCTAGTTGTTTTAAGTTTCTCTAACTTAGATTAATGGTTTTCTAAGCTTAGAAAAGCTTAAATTTCAAAATATAAGAAAAATTGAAAAATTGAAAAAGTTTTGAAATTCAAAAACTAACCTTGAATTCGAACTTCAAATCATGTTTTTTATTGTTCAATCACATCCCCAAGCCTCCAATCCACTAATCCAAAGCTCGGGCTTGATTTTGAAACTCAAAATTTTAAGAAGAAAAGAGAGAGAAGGAGAGGCAAAGAGAGAGGAAAGAGGCGAGCGTGAGAGGAAGAGTGAGAGAGTGAGAGAGAGTTGAGTGAAAGAAAGAGGGGGAGAGTGGAATAAATAGAGAAAGAGGGAAGGCAGTTTGAGAAAAGGGAAACCATGTCCCGCACATGGTTTTTATAAAGTAGGGACTTGTTGGCCATTTGACACTTTGTTCTGTTTCAAATATTAAAAATACAAATAAAAATAACTCAAAATGATTTAAAAATCTATTTGATTAGGAAAGATAATTACAAGACTCTTAGATTAAAATTAAACTACAATTTGGCACACTATTACACCATTTTACTTACTAATATTACTAAATTAATTTCGGGGCGTTACAACTCTCCATCCCTAAAAGAAATTTCGCCCTCAAAATTTACAAATCGATTCAGAAGCAAAACAAATGCGGATACAACTCCCACATATTCGATTCTAATTCCCAAGTGGCTTCATCAGCCCCGTGATGCTGCCACATGACCTTTTCTAACAGAATATCACGACGACACAAATTGATCACCTTTCGATCAATGATCTGAATTAGTACTTCCTCGTATGTCGTGTCTTCTTCAATCTGCACATCGTGAAATGAAACTATCTTATGATGCTCAGGTGGACACTTTCGAAGCATAAACTCATGGAATACATCGTGAATGTGAGAAAGCTTTGGAAGAAGATCAAGCCGATAAGCAACCATTCCAACACGTTGCTTGATCTCAAAGGGTCCAATATACCTTGGTGCAAGCTTACCACTTACTCCAAATCGTGAGATGCCTTTGTGAGACGATACATTCAAGAGAACAAAATCTCCTACCTCAAATTCCAAGGGTCAACGTCTCCTATCTGTGTAACTTTTCTGTCTACTCTGAGCTACCTTTAATTGATCTCGAATTATGGTGACCTTCTCATTACTCTCACAAATCTCATCTGGCCTGAGAATGATCCTATCTTCTGGTTCAGCCCAACACATCAGTGATCGACACGGTCGTCCATACAATGCTTCAAATGGTGCCATGCCAATGCTTGATTGATAGCTGTTATTGTACGCAAACTCTGCCAGATGCAAATATTTATTCCAGTTTCTGTGGAAGTCTAATGCACATGCACGTAACATGTCCTCGAGAATTTGAATAACCCGCTCAGATTGCCCATAGGTCTGAGGATGAAATGCTATGCTGAAATTCAAGTATGTTCCCAAAACCTCCTAAAAGCTCCTCCAATACTTGGCATTGAACATGTTGTCTCGATCTGATGTGATGAATGAAGGGACTCCGTGCAGTCTCACTATATTCTGCAAGTATAATTTCTCGAGAATCCTTCTTGAACATGTCGACCTAAATGGGATGAAATGCGCTGATTTCGTTAACCTAGTCGACCATGACCCAAATCGCATCATGCTGTTGCTCCGTCCTTGGCAAACCGATGAGAAAATCCATAGTCATGTACTCCCATTTCCACCCTGGAATAGGAAGTGGTTGAAGCTGACCTGCTGGCTTCTGATGCTCGGCTTTCACCTGAAGACAAGTTACACACTTGGCCACATATTCTCGAATATCTTTCTTCATAACTCTCCACTAACATTGCCTCTTTAGATCACGATACATCTTCATGCTTCCCAGATGAATGGCGAACTGAGATCTATGGGCTTCATCCATTACGGCTTTCGTCACTTCTGTAATTGCTGAAACTGCCAGACGCTCCCTGAAGTACAACGATCCATCCATATGAATGCTCCTTTTTTTTAAATTGCTCTCTGTTCTGAATTCACGTCCAGATTCCCTATACATGTTGATCTCGCCACTGATTCTACTTCACCATCTGGGTAAGGGTTGTGGTCGCCTCCATGTGGTACACCGAAACTCGATCATAGCCTTCGTAATACTATAGCTTGTACTCACTCACCATTGCATCTCTTTTCCAATCTTCAAGAGCCAAACAAACAAGAATCCTTGAAGATTTCCTGCTAAACGCATTCGCGACTATGCTAGCTTTCCCAAGATGGTACTGCAGTATGAAATCGTAATCTTCTATGTATTCCATCCACCTTCGCTGCCTCAAGGTTAAATCCCTTTGAGTAAACGGATACTTTAAACTCTTGTGGTCGGAGAAAACTTGAAATGTTGCCCCGTACAGATAGTATCTCTAGATCTTTAGCGTGTGAATCACTGCTGCGAGCTCCAAGTCGTGAGTAAGGTAGTTCCACTCATGAGGTCGTATCTGTTTTGATCCAGTATGCCACCACACAGTCCGTGTTGCATCAACACGCACCCAAGTCTGCATCCAGAAGCATCTGTGTATACCTCGTACGACTCATCATTGTTGGGGATGATCAATACTAGGGCTAAAGTCAACCGATTCTTCAATTCCTGAAAAGCAAACTCACATATTTCATCCCACTCAAATCTGACATTCTTCCTAATCAATCTTATCAGCGGCGCTGCTATCTTCGAGAAATCCTTTACCAATTTCACGTAATACCCTACAAGTCCAAAGAAACTATGAATTTCGGCCACATTACTCAATCGTTTCCATTCCACTATGGCTTCCACTTTAGAAGGATCTACTAAGATACCATGCTCGGAGATGACATGCCCTAGAAACTTGACTTCTGTTAACCAGAACTCACACTTCTCTTTCTTAGCGTACAGCTGGTGCTCCCGCAGAGTCAGAAGCACAATCTTGAGATGCTGCTCATGCTCCTCCCAAGTCATAGAATAAATCGAGATATTGTCAATAAATACGATCACAAACTGATCCAAATAGGGCCTGAATATCCTGTTCATTAAGTCCATAAAAGCTGTCAGAGCATTCGTCAATCCAAACGGCATCACTAGAAATTCAAAATGTCCATACTGAGTCTTGAAAGCTGTTTTGGGTATGTCTTCTTCCTTGATTCTGAGTTGATGATATCCCAACCGTAAATCAATCTTTGAGAAGTACCGTGTACCTCCCAACTGATCAAACAATTTCTCGATCTTGGGGAGAGGATACTTATTCTTCACCGTGACCCGATTCAGTTGTCAATAATCGATGCACAACCTGAGAGTTTTGTTATGCTTCTTAGCAAACAAAACCGGTGCTCCCCATGGTGATGTACTATTCGGATGTATCTCTTCTCAGCAAGCTCCTGAAGTTGCTTTCTTAATTCCTTCATTTTTGCCGGCGCCATCCAATAAGGTGCTATAGAAATTGTTGCTGTACCCGGAAGCAACTCGATACCAAATTCAATCTCCCGATGTGGTGGTAATCTTGGCAACTCATCGGGGAAGACATCTTCAAATTCATCTACCACTGGTATCGCTGCATTTCTTCTCAAGGCACTGGGCTCTCCTTCTAGACTTGCAAGAAAGGCATAACAAACCAGATTCTTCCGCCCTCCGATACATGACTTCATGAGACACTCACTCATCAACCGATCACCACCACATTGGTAAGTGATCGTTGTCCCCCTATCAGACACTAGGGATACTTTCCTAAGCTGACAATCTACCACTACATTATACCTAGACAGCTAGTCCATTCCTAGAATTACATCATACGAACTCATGGGGATTACAATCAAATCACTCTTCAAAATTTCATTCCCAATCTTTATTTTACAGGCTTTACAAATACAATTTACACACACCCACCCCAAGGGTGAAGCTATAACTAGGGGTTCATCAAGCTCTTTAATCTCTAATCCCAAGGCATGTACAAAAGAACTCGAAATGAGAGAATAAGTGGCACCTGTATCGAATAAAACGTGAGCTAGAGACTGAGAAACTAGGATCGTACCATCGAAAACCGCATTGCTAGTCTGGACATCTGAACTTCCTGTCGTCATGGTGTGGACTTGAACTGGAGTCTTCCCTTTTCCTGTACCAGCATTGCTAGACCCTGAATTAGCCGATCGATACTGCTGGGATAGAGATGACTACACGCTAGCTGTACTCGGTGCTCGATAGTATAGGGCATTGTGCTGAAAGTTCTACGATTGATGTCCTTGTGCTGGATATGGAAGTTGCTAGGGAGGAAACTGATGGAACTGAAGCTGAGGGAACTACTGAGTCGGAGGTAAGCTCTGAGGTTAAGGCTGACGACTGGCTCCTTCTCCGGCTTGAAGTCCCAAGCGAGCACTTCTAATCGGGCAATTCCTCTTGATGTGTCATGGCTGTTGGCAATAGTGACAGTGAAAGCTATAAGGGTTGCTGCGCCTGCTGCTTAATGAACTGCTACTACCACTGTTCACGCTACCCTGTTTGTTCTTTCCTAAAGTTGGTCGACTACTGTTGCTCTTTCTGTCGCTCCTCTGTGGCCCTCCTGACGTCTTGGCTCGATCCTCTCAATACTGTGCATAGTCTTTTTCCACAGATATTGCTGACAACACAAGCTCACCAAAATTCCTGAGCCGCAGGGTAACTACCTGTCGTCGAATAGAAGCTTTGAGCCCTTCTTGAAATTTGATACACCTTTCACATTCCAAAACCATTGTCGATGGAGCAAACCTAGCCAGCTCATTAAACTTCGCTTCATATTCCCAAACTGACATATGACCCTACTGCAATCTATAAAACTCAGTCGTCTTCTGGTCTCTACACCCTTACGAAAAATATCGATCGTAGAACAGCTCCTCAAGCCTACCCCAACTGATGTTACCATTATTTTCCAAGCGCTTAGCCTGCTTCCACTAGGTATTGGCACCGCCTTCGAATTTATATGCTGCAAACTCCACACGATATTCTACAGGCACTCCAAGAGTATCCAAGTGTTTGACAATCGAGTCGAGCCAATACTTAGCCACTTGTGGGTCCCCATTTCCATCGAAGGTCGGTATAGATACACGTCGAAATTCCTTAAAGTACAAATGCCATCGACTAGCCACAGAATCATTCGATCTTGCCCTCGCTGCCATCTACCGAAATGCAGCAAACATAGCTCTCATCATGCCCTCATCATTTTCAAACTCGGCATCAGCTGTCGAACAACGTCTTGGTGCCATTCTCTCACTTCTGAAAACAAAATTTAGATTGTCAGTGGTATTTCATTGTCGTACCTATGTGTGCACAATTCCCAAGGTTCATAACCTTGAGCTCTGATACCATTCTGTCATGCCCCGGAGTAAGGAAGGTGATGTGTCGGGTTAATTAAGTTGATTAAGTGGAGATTTAGTTAAAACATGAGTTTTAGAATCTAAATTAATCATGAAAATGTGAAAATTTTAAACCTTTTTAAGACAAGCATTTATATTAATTAAACATATAAGAATATCAAAGTAAACAATGAGAAGGAAATAAAGAAATAAGAAGAAACGAGAATGGGTCCTACTGACCCACATCTTGTGCACATACATAGTACTGACAATATTATATTACAACTACAGTCCAAAAAAGGAAAAGAGTTAGAATATTATATGCCTTGATTTTATAATTTAAATAACCTATTGAGTTCTTCTAGTACGCTTGTGTCCTGTCTGTGGATTATTCTCTAATCCTAAGTTGATATCCACCTAGAAGGGGGGAAAGTTTTAAAACAAATAAAATGTAAGCGAAAGACTCAGTAGGACTATATTTTTATAAACATTTAATTTCAAGGAAAAATTCATTATTTAAGAAATTATTCAGAAAATAGACTTAATCAATTGAATAATTAAAATCCATTAAAATTATTCTTACCAAAATTATTTATTGGTCGACTAGGAGGAATATCATTTTCTTTTCCCTGGGCAAACCACATATGAATCACCACCGTAGTAGCCCAGCTGGGTTTCGGGACCTACCCTCAAGGTCGTACGCTACATGACCCGATCTCTGATATGGGATCATGCCCTTATATATACATATATATTTCTATAATTCAATAAAATCTCTTTTTGCCAAGTATATTCATTTACATTCATTATGAGGATTTATTATGAAATCCACCTCAATCTACTGTTTATGAAAACAGTCAATAAGACCCTTTTTAGTCATTTATTGAAAACATTTGATAAAATCATTTTTGAGACCAACTCCTTTAAAAACTAGGTTACCAAGGAAAGGGGTAGAAGTCCTACCTCAATACTCGTGCCGGTGTCCCACACCGAAACCCCAGTCCGCTATACGTTAGCTCTACGGATCCACGAACAACCTTAAGTGTACAATAACTAAGTTTATCAGTATCTGTATCTAGCTTAAGACATTCCACATTGCTAGATCATTTCATGGTGTCCTAGTGTGTCATTTTATTTACAAAATGATTTTATAAGGTTAAAATCTCAATCGGGGTTCAAAACAGTAAAAACGGATGAAAAATTACAAAATTCCACCATGCCCGATTGGCCTGTCGCTCAACCTGGTTCGGCAGACAGAACTATGCAGTTCGGCCTGCTGGAAAACCAGGTCCGGTCGGTCAAACTTTTCTAGGTTTGGCCTGCCCTGTCGAACCCATGAATCCAGCATACCGAACCCATTAATCCGGCCTACTGAACACGATGTTCGGCCTGCCAAACTGGAAAATTCTAGAAATTTCCAGGCATGGGTTCTCAGCCTCCCAAGCCCAAATTGTCACAACCCGCCTTTTTCAGGCTGTGATAAACCTTGTACTTACTTACTTATAGGCAAAAATTTAGAAATCTTTTTTTTATAAATATTTCACATATATTGGTTTTAACAACTTTCGGAATACAAATATATACATATATTTACATCAATAACCTTTCTTTTACAATACTGTTTACTAAACATTACATTTCAAAAGAACTTAAAATATACCACAACGAAAACATACTACAGCAAAATCATACCCATTCTGCACATTACTTATCTCTCCGCCAGCTCATCTATGAAATTATTCTGACCTTCTTGTCGGAATACCTACAGCATGAAACATTTAATGAGCTTACGCCCTGTAAATCCCATATAACCCACATGCAGATTCAATAAAATGCATGATCCTATTATGCTTTCTTATAAACCTTCTTTATCATTATCATTTCTTATCTTTAACTAAGGCCTAAGTGTTCGTACCATTGCACACTTAGGCCTACGTAACTCCATGACCATACTGTATCCTTAAACTCCTCTTGAGTTAGGAGTCGGTACGACACTTTTCCTTACTTCTTGTGATATAATTACCAGTCCATTTATTATGGCTATCATACCATGCATGAAGTGATAAACACATGTTATACACAAAATATAAATACTTTTGTACGATCTAGTACTCACAGGTACATACTTTTATACTCACAGGTATATATTAATATACATACCGGTATACAATATAATATACACATAGGTATTTATTTAGTATACTCACAGGTATACACCAACATACTTATAGACACTCATATCATAGCATACACATAGGTATACACCTTGATATATACACATGTATATATATACACATATCACACTTAACACCTATAATTCCATTCTGTAGATAGGATGGGTACTTACTTGATTCGTATTATAACACTCGAGCATTTTTACTACATTAAAAATACAATAAGTTAAGAATTATATAAGATGAAAATACAGTTTAAGGAGAAAAATACTATATAATAACATGAAAAATTATACAGTATTAGAATAATACAGTGTAAGAAAGTACATTGATAAAGTTATACAATATAAAAATTACACTACAAAAGTAACAGTGTAAAAATTTGACTGTTTAAGGTTAAACAGTATAAAAATTAGACTGTGTAAGTTAAAGCAGTATAGGAATAATACTGTTTGAAAAATAAGGATGAATAAAGAATGCTGTAGCAGTATGGAGAACATACCGACAATATAAGAAAAATACTGTCAGTATAAATTTGGATAGTACAAAGTGAGATAATATTGAAACTACATTATGTGATGGATGTGGATAAGTATTGGAGGTTATGGGACCTCATGAACTGTATGGAAAAGAATAATGGAAGTATAAAAAAAAACTGTCAGTATAAACTTGGACTGCGTAAAAAGTTAGTAGGACACCTTGAAAGTTTTGATTGGGCCACCACATCCACTAAAGTGGTCCAATCACATTTGGCCACCCAAGGTAACCTAATTGATTACCAAGGTGATGACTCATCACCTTTTTATAAAAAAAAAAAAAAAAGAAGAAAAAGAAAAGAAAAAGATGAATTAATATATGTTATATAAGAGACCAAATAATGGTCTCCACGGTGGGAAAAGGAAGAGTGAAAAGGAAAGGAAAGAAGGAAAGAAAGAAAGGAAAAGAAAGAAAGAAAGAAAGAAAGAAAGAAAAAAAAAAGGGATCTCCATTTCTTCCTCCCAAAAACCACCACCCCAAAGTAATTCTTCTCTAAAATTTTGATAATTTTCAAGCCTCCGAATCAAGCTTAAGGCAAGCCCTAATGTTTTGGTGCAAAGTTTTGCAATTTTGGAGGTAAATCTCTAAACTTTTTCTAAGGGTTTTAGTGATTTTTATTCAAACTTATGGATAGGTTTTTGAGGGAGTTTTGCTATGATTATGTTAAGGAATTTAACCCAAGGACACGCACCAAAGAGGAGGTGTAAAAGCTTGGAGGAATTCTTGGTAAGAATTCTAAAATCTTAATCTTTGAATTAAGCAAAAGCTTATGTTTTAGCATGTCAAGTGTTTGATAAAATGATTTTAGTCTATGGCATGTAAATGGACATTGTGGCATGGTTATTTTATGTTATATGTTGATGGTGATGATGTTGGAAAGAAGAAAGTAGGTGAAATTTTAAAAGGGACTAAATTGTAAAGAAAAAGGTGTTCTCGGCAGAATTAAAAATCAATGAAAAAGTCCCTCTAAACGATGGAATTTCAAGAAAGTTAAAACATAAAAGTTGTAGAACTCATCGAAACTGTAAGGAAAACATGAACAGTTTTCCAAAATTCTTCCCAGTTTAGAAGTTATGAATTTTATGAAATTTTGGGCACAAAATTTCAAGAAATGAAAACTTTATGAAATGTTTAGAATTCGACCAAGCAGCTTTTGTAAGTTTTGGTCCTTGTGAAAAATTGAACATTATGGTATAAATTGGTCATTTTTTTGTTCCAGGGGCAAAAATGTAAATATTTTTTTCTTTTGGGTCAAAATCGTAAATCATGTGAAAACTGGGTTTTTCACCAAGAAATGTAGAATTTTTACACTACTGTAGGCAGTGAGTGATTAAGGATGCTAAGTTCTAAAGGATTCAAAATTTATTCAAAGAAAAGAATGAAAGAAAAACGTTAGGGGCAAAATGGTCATTTTACAAAAATGGCCAAAACAGACCCGAAACGCCCAATGTCAGGAAACGCTCCTTAGTGGGAATTTTTTTGTAATATGTAGGTGATGGAATAGTAAAGTTAAGCAATGGGTTTTATAGAGTTCCAAAGTTGACGAAAGACCTATTAGGGGTAAAATTGTCATTTTTAAGAAAACGACTAGAACAGAGTTGAACACTCCAAATTAGCATAATGTCCTTGGACAAAAAATATTCCATAATGCGTTAAGTAATGAAACCGCTAGTGAGACGGGAAGATTAACTAAGAGACGCTTAAGAACAAAGGTAACCTGGTGGGTTACAAAATTAAATAAAGAGAAGGGTAAACCGATAGTATACAAGTCAAGTTAAAAAGAAAGAATGGTTAATGTTTACGTTTTATTATTAATCGAGTAGATTAATAAAAAAAAAGTTAATTAATGAGTCGGCTATCGTATGGTCAAGACATAGAAGCCGACTAATGGAAGGAAAAGGAACAAGGTAGGAACGAAAGGAGAACGTTAGAGTAAAATCCATGTAAGTTTCAAACTTTACCTACAACATGGAGTAAATTATTTTTAAATATTTATGTATATGTTTATATTGCAATTATTATGCAAGTTTCTTTTAAAGTATGTTTGCATTTATTATGAAAAAAGTTTTAAAGATTCAAAGCAAGATTTGTAATGAATTTGCAACTGTTATGTTTAAAGACTATTTGCATATTGATATGGATAATATTTTTAAAAGTTCAAGTTATGATTTTTAAAGTATTTAAAGTATGTTTTGCATTATGACAATGCATAATGTTTTATAGTTTAAGTTATAAGTTTTATGATGCATTTGTTATGCAATAAGTTTCAGAGTATAAGTTATAATTTGCAAAATGTGCTTGCGTTATATGATGTATTTGTTATGCAGTAAGTGTTAGAGTACAAGTTGTGATTTGCAAAATGTGTTTGCGTTTTATGTTGTATTTGTTATGCAATAAGTTGCATTTGTTATGCAATAGATTTTACAGTATAAGCTATGATTTGCAAGTGTGTTTGCATATGATGTGATTGCATTTGATATGCTTACTAAATTTAATAAGAAGGTAACGTAAAGATAAAAAGAAAGTGTAGTGCCAGCCTTCTTGTTGTGAGGTAATGAAAGTAAAGTTAAAATTTAACCTCTTAGATGTGAGGTACATGACCTTGATGTTCGATGGTCTCAAGTCTTTCGTAAGGAAGTATCATGGTTATGATCTCATGATTAATGATGTTGGTACGAACACTAAAGTAAGATAAGGAAAGATAATAAACACGCATAGAAAGTTAAAGTAAGATATAGAAAGATAAAGAACAATGATAGAAAGTTAAAGTAAAATAAGGAAAGTTAAGGAACAAAGGTAGAAGGTTAAAGTAAGAAAAGCATGTTCATAAAATGCTCATAATTGAAGTTCATAATTGAGCATAATTGGAATCGTGCATTATGAATTTGCTTGTATTTCTTATTATAAAGTATTTACGTTAAATGCTTATGAAAATTTTTTTTGAGAAATGTTTTATGTTAAATGTTTATGAAAAACATTTTTATGTTTTCAAGAAAAAGTTTATGAAGAACGTTTATGAAAACGTTTCAAAAATGTTTAACAAAAAACATTTTAAGAGAAAAGTTTTTATGAGAAAAGTTTTTATAAGAAAAGTTTTTAATGCATGTTTTAAATCATTTGTGAGTTTATGTTTGAACTTATTGAGCAAAAGCTCATAAAAAGTTTCTTCATGCGGTATGTAGTTTTATGGGCGACCAGTAGGACCCGTTAGAAGAGCTGGGTGCTGCGAAGGACAGATGCGAAGATTTAGGTATGGATACCACCACAGTAAGTTTTCACTGTTCAAAAGAAATATTTTCCACTATTTAATATAGTATTTTCAAAGTTTTAAGAAAATCAGAATTTTAAGAAATGTTTTCAAAAGTTTCAAGATACATTGCACGAAATGTTTTATAAAATTATAAAGTAAAGTTTTAAGCTATGATTTAATAAGTGTTTCTTAATAAGTTTTAAGAAACGATTTGAAATGGTTTTAAAGTCAAGTGTTAAGCAATGTCTCAACTTGAATGGCGACAGAGGTCGCAACAATTTTTATAAACATTTTAAAGGATGTTTAAAGAAAAAAAATTTTCAGTATTTTTCTTACTAAGTAAGTAAGATTAATGTTAAGAAACAATGTGTAAGAAAGTTTAGTGACTGCCTGAAAAGGTAGGTCGTCATAGGTATACTGCGCAAAGCAACTTCGGTTTCCTCTCTCCTATACTTCCAGGTTCTTGTTGGCCAATTACAAAGTATTAGCCACATTCACTATGTTTTAATACAAAACATTCGTCGATTAATAAATTGAGTTGTATAACTGTATACAACTTCGAAAACCCCTGGTTTTCTTATTTCTATCTAACTCCACCCTATTATCTCTAATGAAGGGCGGGAATCTTTCTAATCATTCCTTTTTCCCGTTTGGGATCAGTTTTAGGACAATTCGGTTTATTCGAGGTAAATGACGATTTTGCCCTCAGTGGGCCTACTAACTTTTTTGAGCTCGATTTCGCTATTCTAACAAAAATAGTCACGTATTAATTTCGAAATAATGACCTAGTGGGTCGGATCTCCTTATGTCACCTCTATGCCCCACTCCAGTAAAACTTTACAATTTAGTCCCTAAATTGAAAGTTTTGACAATTTTACCTCCAGGACTAAAATTAATCTTTTTAAACCATAATTTGCCACTTTTCACAAGGATCATTTTTACTTAAAGTACCATACCCTAAATCATTTTGAAAAATGACATTTTTGCCCTTTCAAATTTTTTTTCAATTTTAACAAATTCTTGAAAAATTAAAATCTGACAAACGGTTAAGATTTTCGAAGAACTATTCACAATGCCTAACAGTTTCATCAAGATCTACAACTTTCATGTTTTAACTCTTTCAAAATTCTAACTACATAGGAGCGTTTTGGGTATTTTTTAAATCTACCGAGAAGAAACTTTTTCGTACAATTTGGTCCCTATGTTATTTTTGTAAAAATCCATTTCAAAACTGTCTCCCAGCCACTGTATAAGCAGATTCAACCTTTACTCAAACCATTTTCATGCCTAAGTCACATTTTTTTGCAAAACTACCTTAAAGTTCACAAAACTACCGCTTTTTCACTAAATGCCTTTTTTCATTTTTCAAACCCAATTTCAACTACAACTTTCACATAAACACGAGATTAAGAAAATTAAATCATAACTTACATAAAAAGAATTGGATGTCTCTTGAAACAACCACTTAAACATTAAACCAAATAAACTTTAAATTTGAAAACAAATTGAACTTTCCAAAGAAAGATTTGTGAACTCAAATTTTTCAAGAGCTTCCTTGAGGTTCCTAAGCATGATTTACACAAGAGACATGCTTATCAAAATCCCCTTCTAAAACCATGAAAATCTTAAGAAAATCCAAGAAAAGTTTGGATTTCTTACCTCAAAATTGATAAGACCCTTTAAGCTTTTCTTCTTGGATCTTGTTTGGCGCTAATTTGCAATGGTTTGGGTTTGAGAAAATTTTTGGAAGAAAACTTCTATGGTGGCCGTGGGGTTGGGAAGAAGAGAACAAAATTTTTTTGGCTAAGTTCAACATTAATTGCATGCTTATCCCTTTGAGTGACTCACAAGGTAATCTATTGGGTTACTAAGTGTCTCAATTTGATTGGGTCACCTTTCAAGACATGTGGCCTAATGAAGTTCTCACAGGTGTCCACTAGGTGGGCCCAAGAAATTTTACAATATGTAATTTTTCATCAACAGTACTTTTTTTATACTGCAGTGGTAAAATTAGTGCAAAATATATTCTTAGACTATGTAAAATATTTTACTTACCTTTGGTTTACCTTTGGAGGCCAAACGTAACTTTTTTCCTATATGTGTTTTCACTTAGCAGTATACTTATACTACTTCAGCCTCCTTTTCATATTGGATTAGGGTTTTGGTGGACTCTATGTCTCGTTTATACCATAATTATCCATCCGTGTATATCACAATTTTACAATTAATTGTGATATAAAATTTATTTTATGGATATTATTTACAAATTATTGAGTATTTAAACTCATAAAACCTGTATTATTAATATCCAATATTGCATCACGTTCATAGTGAAATATCCAGTTAATACCGCTCATTTATATATTGTCACAATTTTACAAAATTTATAATTTTTAAAGGTAAATTCATTAATTAAACCTAATTAAATATTAGGTTTTATTAATGATTTTTTTCTTCTGGTCATTACAACCTACCCTCCTTAAAAAAATTTCGTCGAAAATTAGAACAATTTCGGGTAGACTCTTATCATTTCATCTTCTAGTTTCTAGGTTGCTTCTTCCACTTGTTGATTACGCCATAACACTTTGACGAGTGGTATCTTTTTATTTTGTAACTCATTCCCTTCTTGAGCCAAGATTTGAACTAGTTTCTTCTCATAAGACAGGTTCTCTTGCACTTCAATAGGCTCATGTTGAAGTATATGCGAGGGATCAGGTACATATTTTTTTAGCATGGATACATGAAACACAATATGTACCGATGTCATTTCAGGGGGTAGGGCTAACTTGTAAGCCATGTTACCTACTTTTTCCAAGATTTCAAATGGTCAACGTACCTTGGACTGAGTTTTCCCTTTTTCCCGAATCTTACTACTCCTTTCATTGGTGTTATCTTCAAAAAGACCAAGTCCCTTTTTGAAACTCTAAAGGTCTCCATCGTCAGTCAGCATAACTCTTTTGCCAACTAAAAGCCGTTTCCATCTGTTGACGGATTAACTTTACATCTTTCGTTGTTCTTTGAACAAAAACTGTGGTTGACAACGCCTTTTCTCTAGTCTCGTACCAATGTAGAGGTGATCTATATCTTTTTCCATATAGAGCTTCATATGGAGCCATTCCTATGGAGGTTTGATAACTGTTATTGTACGCAAATTCGATCAGAGGAAGCTTTTTATCCCATCCTTCTTTGAAATCTAGCACACATGCTCTTAACATATCCTCCAAAGTTTGGATAGTCGTTTCTGACTAACCATCCGTTTGAGGGTGGAAGGCTGTGCTGAATATCAGCTTCGTTCCCATTGCTTGATGAACGCTCCTCCAGAACTTGAAAGTAAACCGGCCTTCATGATCAAAGATGATGGATTTCGAGACTCCATGGTATCTAACTATTTATGTGACATATAATTGAGCTAGTCGTTCAACAGAAGTGCTAAGTTTAACGGGTAAAAAGTGCACAGATTTAGTCAATCTATCTACAATTACCTATATGGTATCATGTCCTTCTGTAGTTCTGGGCAGTCCGGTCACCAGATCTATAGTTATTTGGTCCCATTTCCATTATGGAATATCTATCTTTTGCAGTTCACCTGCCAGTCGCTGGTGTTCAGCCTTCACTTTTTGACACGTGAGACATTTGCTGACAAATCTCGCAACGTCATTCTTCATTCCATGCCACCAGTAGTGCTTTTTCAAATCTTGGTACATTTTTGTAGCTCCTGCATGAGCAACATATGGTGCCTCGTGAGCTTCTTTCAAAATTCACCTCTTTAACTCTTCATTGTTGGGGATGCATAATCTGCCTTTATAACAGAGAATGCCATCCTTCAAGATACTAAACTCTGTTTCTTTGTTCTCGAGGGCTTCAATTCTATATCTGAATAGTGATGGATTTGCTTCTTGTCGCTCATTCAAATTCTCCAAAATAGCTGGTCGAAAGGATAGATTGGCTAGCCCTCCAGTGATTATCTCTATTCCCTCTTTTACCAAGTCTTTCTGAAGAGGTCTTGGTATCAATTACACCATTGCAAGCAAGGACGTCGTTCTACGACTGAGTGCATCAGTTACTCGGTTAGCCTTTCCAGGGTGATATAAAATTTCACAGTCGTTGTCCTTAACCAACTTAAGCTATCTTCGCTGTCTCATGTTGAGCTCTTTTTGTGTGAAGATATATTTCAGACTCTGGTGGTCTGTATAAATCTCACATTTAGCTCCATACAGATAGTGACGCCAAATTTTCAGTGCAAATACGACCGCTGCTAACTCCAAGTCATGCGTTGGATAGTTCCTTTCATGATCCCTCAGCTGTCGGGATGCATACGTAATCACCTTTCTGTTTTGCATAAGTATGGCTCCTAAGCCTGTCTTTGACGCATCACTGTAAATCACGTAGTTTCCTAGATTCAGATCCGGTATGGTCAGTACTAGGGCTCTTGTAAGTCGTCTTTTCAGTTCCTGGAAACTCTCTTCGCACTTCTTGGTCCACTCATATTTAGCTGCTTTCCGTGTAAGGGCCGTGAGTGGTGCTGCAAGTCTGGAGAATCCTTCTACAAAACGTCGATAATATCCTACTAAATCGAGGAAACTCCTAATCTCGGTAACACTTTTCGACGTAGGCCACTTATTTACTGCTTCTACCTTTGAAGGGTCAACAGAAACTCCATCTCGTGAGACCATGTGCCCTAAGAAATGAACGTTTTCTAGCCAAAATTCACACTTTGAAAACTTGGCGTACAATTGATGTTTCCTCAGCAACTGTAGCGCAATCCTTAAGTGTTTCTCATGTTTCTCTGGTGTTCTTGAATAGATGAGGATGTCGTCGATGAAAATGATAACGAATTTATCAAGATAGTACTTGAAAATTCGGTTCATAAGATCCATAAAAGTTACGGAAGCATTGGTCAAGTCCGAATGGCACAACGCATAATTCGTAATGCCTATAACATGTTCGAAACGGTGTCTTTGGCACGTCCTCTTCTTTGACTCGTAGTTGATGATATCCAGAGCGCAGGTCAATTTTTGAGAATATTGACGCTCCTTGCAATTGATCAAATAGGTCATCAATCCTTGGAAGTGGAGACTTGTTTTAAATCGTGACCTTATTCAATTACCGATAATCAAAACACATCCGTAAGGTCCCATCTTTCTTCTTGATGAATAATACAGGCGCTCCACATAGGGAATGACTTGGTCGAATAAATCTTTTATCCAGCAATTCTCGAAATTGCACCTACAGCTCTTTAAGTTCTCCTGGAGCCATACGATACGGTGCCTTCGAAATCGGAGCTGTACCTGGCGTCAATTCAATTTCAAATGAAATCTCCCGCTTTGGCAGTAAGCCCGATGACTCGTTTGGAAACACGTCAGTGAATTCTTTTACTATGGGGACATTCTCTGGTCCTAACTGAGTCTCTTTTTCTTTGTTTACTAAGTTCACCAGATGAACCGGTGCATCCACTTTCCAACATCCTTCTTGCTTTCGATGCCGAAATTAGCCCTTTTGGAGCTTTAGGAATCTTTCCTGAATACACGAACTTCTCACTTCTAGAAGGTCGGAATGTAACCTTACGATGTCGGCAGTTAATCTTAGCCGTGTATTTTTCCAGGAAATTCATTCCCAAGATAACGTCACAATCTTGTATATCAATTATTATCAATTCGATATACAATTCTCTTCCACAAACGACAATGGGTACGTGATGTAACCAATAATCGAAATTCAATACCTCTCTAGAGGGAAGTGCAGTTCTAAAAGTCTGTTATATTCTATCCCCTTCATTTCCCATCCGTTTGACAAACTTAAGTGATACAAATGAATGCATTGCTCCAGAATCAAATAAAACATAGGCATCAGTATTGGCATCAGAAAACTGACCTGTCACCACTGATGAAGTTCTTGCATCATCTTCTTTCTTTGTGTAGGCATAGATTCGTCCACTGGGTTCCGGAGCTTCCAAGCGTCCCTGACTTATGCTAGGGCCTTCAATCTGCTCTTGGACTGCTTGAAGTTGGGTTCCCTGAGGCCTTTGCTGACTCTGAGCATTCTGATTCTGGAGATTGAAAAAATAGTTTCTGGCGTAATGCCCTTCTTTACCATAGAAGAAGCACTTGTTAGTGTCAGCCTTGCACTCTCCTACGTGCCTTTTCCTACATTGCCCACAGAGAGGTTTGTTATTCCCTCCGTCACTGATCCTCTTCTGGGGTTGTCCTTTTTGATTTTTTGAATTAACCACGCTCTATTTCCTCTTATTATTAGCATTGCAGTTCCATCCAGCTGGATGACTATGGGACTGCCCTTGACTCGGAACACTTTCTTATCCTTTTGTTTGTACAGCTTGACTTTGCTTGGTTAAAGCTTTTTCCTCCTTTTGAGCTTTAAAAATTCTTGCTCTCTCCTCCTTATCACGGGCAATTCTAAACTCGGCTCTTGTTGCCCGTTCAATGCAATCTTCTACATCTTTAGGGGCTTGCCCTCCACTATCAACTACCAGGGCGATGTCAGTTCGGAATATCCACATGAGTCTTCTTATCCACTCCCGATCAGTGGGTACTAGTTCAGGACACAGACGCGCCAACTGATTGAATCTCTTTACAGTGTCAGCCACTAACATATTACCTTGGCTTAAAGTTATTGAATTCTTCTTGTTGGGTTGCCATTGTTTCCACATTGAAATAAGCCCTTCTGAATTCTTCCACGAAATCTGACCAGGTCATTTCGTCTACATTCCTTCTACATTCAACCGACTCCCACCATCTCTTAGCATCCTTAGTGACGAAAATGAGGCACATAAGACTTTCTCACGATCATTGAGTCCCATAAATTTTAGAACTCGTTCTATGCCAGTAACCCAATCATCGGCTTCTAGTGGATCAATAGATCCATCAAATTATGGGGCTTTCATCCATCGGAATCTTTCATAAAATTCAGTAGCATATGCTATTGGAGTAGCTGGAACAACAAGTATAACTAGTTCCTCTTGTTGAGGCGGTGATACTAGACGGTGAGTTCGTGCGTGCTTGTGGTACAGGATTCTGGTTTGCTAACTGTTCTCTTAGCTCTTGCATTTCTAACTACTAAGCTCGAAGTTTCTGTTGTAACTCTGTAATCATGGCCATTAGGTCTTGATTCGTAGGTCCTCTGGGCACATCAGCCATCGATAATAAAGTTTCTTTACAAACTTACCTTGTCATTTCGTCATTACGTCAGTATATACTATTAGCTTATAGTATTTAAAAAAAATATCAAATAGCATAAATACATGCAAACATGAACAATGACATAAACTCAATATCTCATTTCATACGTATTTCATTTCATTAACTTCTTCCTTTTCATGTTACATTCTTCATTCTCAAAACATTGCATAAATAACTAACATACATACTTACTTTCTTTTCTTACATGAACTGTTCATATCATTTCTGGGAGCAATTATCACTTCCGGCTACACATACTTTATCGCCCCGAAGGATACCACTTGCCGGATGCACACACATATACAAAAGCAACAAGGCACAAAACTGTGCTGACCACACATCTACGTACATCTTATTACATACAATTCATCATAGACCCCTTTCTTTCTAGTCTGACTCTACTCCGGACATATCACTATGTTCGGGATCCTCCTCAGGGTCCTCTTCCTCTTCTTCATTTGAATCGGTAGACTCGTCATCACTAGCAATTATAGGTTCGGGAGGCACTGGGATAAATTCAGGCTCTTCATCATCTTCATCACCATCAACATCATCATTGTCATCATCATCCTCATCATCATCATCATCATCCATGTGTATTGGGAGATCTTCTAAAGGCGCGACCACATTTTGTTCCACATGCAATACTTCCATAATAAAATCATTAAGAGTAAGAAAATCCCTTGGGTACTGCATCTGTTGCCGGACTACGTTAGGAAGATCTCTCCAAATAAGATCACATATTCGCCGCAAGGGTATTTCCGGCGGAATCAACGGTACCATAGTACGACGAAACCTTAAAATGTAATGATCTACTGGCTCTCCTACGTACCTACCCCATATTGGTTCTACGCGCATATACAACCTACGACGCCAATCCGCCCATAACATTGGAATCACTTGAACTTGTATATCCTCAACTGGTGGTAACGGTGCGAATGCTTCTAAGATCTGTGCTTTAAATCCTTCCCAATTATGTTGCCGCTCTTCTGGTCTGAGGCCGATCCACCATTCTAATGCGGCTCCTCCCAGTCGCCCTGAGGCTAATGGAACCTGTAAATGCTGTGGGATATGACAAGTCTCGAAAATTACTTCTATCTCATGAAACCATTCCATCAAGATCATCGGTCTTCGATTGCCATAGTAGCGCAGAGGTACCGTCTCTCGGAAGGCAATACTCGCTCTCCTGGTCCGCCTCCACGTTGGGTTCATTCGGGGGTGCCGCCATCTACTACATTTATCTTAATTAATATAACAATTCCATATAAAATGAAGAGTTAACATTCTTATACTTAAAATTAAACTATCTTACTTGAGCTATAACGGTGGGGCTGACGACAATGTGTAGTAGGGTGGCGGAATTTTCGCTCTGATACCAACTGTCACAACCCGCCTTCTTGTCGGAATACCTACAGCATAAAACATTTAATGAGCTTACGCCCAATAAGTCTCATATAACCCACATGCACATTCAATAAAATGCATGATCCCATTATGCTTTCTTATAAACCTTCTTTATCATTATAATTTCTTATCTTTAATTAGGGCTCAAGTGTTCATACCATTGCGCACTTAGGTCTACGTAACTCCGTGACCATATTGTATCCTTAAACTCCTCTTGAGTTAGGAGTCGGTACGATACTTTTCCTTACTTTTTCTGATATAATTACCAGTCCATTTATTATAGTTATCATACCATGCATGAAGTGATAAATACATGTTATACACAAAATATAAATACTCTTATACGATTTAGTACTCACAGGTACATACTTTTATACTCACAAGTATATATTAATATACACACCGGTATACAATATAATATACACACAGGTATTCAATTAGTATACTCACAGGTATACACCAACATACTTATATATACTCATATCATAGCATACACATAGGTATACACCTTGTTATATACACAGGTATACATATACACATATCACACTCAATACCTACAATTTCATACTGTAGGTAGGATGGATACTTATTTGATTCGTGTACTGCGTAAAGCAACTTCGGTTTCCTCTCTCCTAGACTTTTAGGTTCCGATTGGCCAATTACGAAGCCATTAGCCACATTCACTATGTTTCAATACAAAACATTCGTCGATTAATAAATTGAGTTGTAGAACTGTATACAACTCTAAAAACCCCTGGTTTTCTTATTTCTATCAACTCTACCCTATCGTCTCTAACGAAGGGCGGGAATCTTTCTAATAATTTCTTTTTCCCGTTTGGGGTCGTTTTAGGACAATTCGTTTTATTCGAAATAAATGACGATTTTGCCCTCAGTGGGCCTACTAACTTTTCCGAGCTCGATTTCGCTATTCTAACAAAAATAGCCACATATTAATTTCAAAATAATGATCTAGTGGGTCGTATCTCCTTATGTCGCCTCTATGCCCCACTTCAGTAAAACTTTACAATTTAGTCCATGAATTGAAAATTTTGACAATTTTACCCCCGAGACTAAAATTAATCTTTTTAAACCATAATTTGCCATTTTTCACAAGGATCATTTTTACTTAAAGTACTATATCCTAAATTATTTTGGAAAATGACGTTTTTTCCCTTTCAAATTTTTTTTCAATTTTAACAAATTCTTGAAAAATTAAAATCTCACAAACGGTTGAGATTTTTGACAAACTGTTCATAATGCCTTACAATTTTGTTGAGATCTACAATTTTCATGTTTTAACTTTTTCAAAATTCTAACTGTATAGGGGCTTTTTGGGCATTTTTTAAATCTGCTGAGAAGAAACTTTTTCTTACAATTTGGTCCCTAGGTTATTTTTGTAAAATCCATTTCAAAACTGCCTCCCAGCCGCTGTATAAGCAGATTCAACCTTTACTCAAACCATTTTCATGCCCAAGTCACATTTTTTTACAAGACTACCTTAAAGTTCACAAAACAACTACTTTTTCACTAAATGCCATTTTTTTTCATTTTTCAAACCAATTTCAACTACAACTTCCACATAACCATGAGATTAAGAAAATTAAATCATAACTTACATAAAAAGAATTGGATGCCTCTTGAAACAACCACTTAAACATTAAACCAAATAAACTTTAAATTTGAAAACAAATTGAACTTACCAAAAAAAGATTGTGAACTCAAATTTTTCAAGAGTTTCCTTAAGGTTACTAAGCATGATTTACACAAGAGACATGCTTATCAAAATCCCCTTCTAAAACCATGAAAACCTTAAGAACATCTAAGAAAAGTTTGGATTGCTTACCTCAAAATTGATAAAACCCTTTAAGCTTTTCTTCTTGGATCTTGTTTGGGGCTAATTTGCAAAGGTTTGGGTTTGAGAAAATTTTTGGAAGAAAACTTCTATGGTGGCCGTGGGGTTGGGAAGAAGAGAACAAGATTTTTTTGGCTAAGTTCAACATTAATTGCATGCTTATCCCTTTAAGTGACTCAGCTAGGTAATCTATTAGGTTATTGAGTGTCTCAATTTGATTGGGCCACCTTTCAAGACATGTGACCCTATGAAATTCTAATAGGTGTCCACTAGGTGGGCCCTAAAAATTTTACACTATGTAATTTTTCATCAAACATTATTTTTCTTATACTGCCGTGATAAAATTAGTGCAACATATATCCTTAGATTGTGTAAAATATTTTACTTACCTTTGGTTTATCTTTAGAGGCCAAATGTAACTTTTTTCCTATTTGCGTTTTCACTTAGCAGTATACTTATACTGCTTCGGCCTCCTTTTCATACTAGGTTAGGGTTTTGATGAACTCTATGTCTCGTTCATACCATAATTATCCATCTATGCATATCATAATTTTACAATTAATTGTAATATAAAATTCATTTTATGGATATTATTTACAAATTCTTGAGTATTTAAACTCATAAAACATGTATTATTAAATATCCAACATTGCATCACGTTCATAGTGAAATATCCAGTTAATATCGCTTATCTATATATTGTTACAATTTTTAAAGGTAAATTCATTAATTAAACCCAATTAAATATTAGGTTTTATCATGGTTTAAAAAGGCGTTCGAGGCTTACGCCTCGAGGCTCGCCTCAGTTTGAGGCGCTTGATCAACACTTCAAGGCTTAAGCCTTGAATGGCTTAAATGAGGCTTACGTCTTTTTTCATTGAGGCGTTTTTGCCTCAAGGCTTATGAGGTGTGAGCCTCAAATTGAAGGCTATTTTGAGCTGGTTTTCAATCCAATCTTTTTTTTTCCCTTTCAAAGAAAGTCAACCCAATATCAAAATTGGGCTTTAATCAGATAAAAATATGCAAATAGATTTTTAAACCCTAAGTCTACCATCTTCTTCGACACTTCTTCATCATCGACCCTTTCTTGATCATCAACCCCTGCAACTTTCAAGCCCACTGCCCTATGAGCAGTGATTAAAACAACGGCCCACCGACAGCAGCCACCTCCAGATTCTGACCTCCTCAGCCCTCACTCTTTAGGTTTTTTTTCCCCCTTTTTCTTTTATTTTCTACCATAGGTTGGGTTTTTCTTTTCTTTTTTCCCCTCTTGTAGCTACTGTAGTAATGTATATTTTATAGCAGTAGGTGTTATACAAAAGTTATAACGTTATATAAAATGAAATTTATATAAAGAGTGCAGTATGTGATTTTTATATAAAAAAAAAAGAGGTTATCTTATGTGCTATAAAAGCCATATAAGTATAACCATATTAGAAGAACAGTAGCATACATATTATATTGTATGTGTTTTATGCACTTTTTTATTGTGTCTTATTGTTTTGTGATGAACTAAGTGTGTGTTTTATGGCATGTTTATGAATTTTATTCAACTTTTTGAATTTTTTTATTTTGCATTCGAGGCTTACGCCTCAATCCGCCTCGAGGCTTACGTCTCGAGTCAATTAGACAAAACGCCTCGGTTCTCGTTTTCGCCTTTTAAAACCTTGGGTTTTATTAATGATTTTTTTTTCTAATCATTACACAAATCTCAAATTTCAACCTGTTTTCTCAAATCCCAAGCATAAATAATGATCATAGTTGATAGGAAAACATAGTAGATTACTTTTTAATGCATTAAAAGAAGATTTACACAAAAATCTTCAAAATCTCAAAAATGAAGAAAAATAGAGAAAAATTAAAAAATCTTAATTTAAATCTGTTTTTGATCAAACTAAGCTTAGATCTAGTTGTTTTAAGTTTCTCTTACTTAGATCTAACTTAGATCAATGGTTTTCTAAGATTAAAAAAGCTTAAATTTCAAAATACAAGAAAAATTAAAAAATTAAAAAAGTTTTAAAATTCAAAAACTAACCTTGAATTCGAGCTTCAAATCATGTTTTTGATTGTTCAATCACGTCCCCAAGCCTCCAATCCGTTAATCCAAAACTTGGGCTTGATTTTGAAACTGAAATTTTTGAGAAGAAAAGAGAGAGAAGGAGAGGCATAGAGAGAGGAGAGAGGCGAGCGTGAGAGGAAGAGTGAGAGAGAGTTGAGTGAAAGAGAGAGAGGAAGAGTGAAATAAATAGAGAAAAAAAAAAAGGTAGTCTTAAAAAAGGGAAACCATGTCCCATACATAGTTTTTATAAACTAAGAACTTATTAGCCATTTGACAATTTGTTTGTTTCAAATATTAAAAATACAAATAAAAATAACTCAAAATGATTTAAAAATCTATTGAATTAGGAAAAATAATTACAAAACTCTAAGATTAAAATTAAACCACAATTTGACATATTATTATACCATTTTACTTATTAATATCATTTAATTAATTTTAGGGCGTTATATAGCCATAAAAAATAAAAAATAAATAAAAAAAACCTAATAATAAAGTGATGAAAAAAATAAAATTTAAGATGTTAATTAGAGAAAAAAAATATCAACCAAAAATCAGATTTAAAGGGGAGAAAAAAAACCTACAAAATTAAAAAGAAGAAAAATAAAAATAAAAAAACGTACACCTGCACATGTTAAATAGAAAAAAAAAAAAAAGAAATCAGAGAAGAAATCAAATAAAAAAGGGGGAAAACCGGAAGAAACCATACAAAATTAAAGAGAAGAAAAATAAAAAACCGTACATAAGCAGATCCACCATCAAAGAAAAAAGCCACGATCAAGCCCTTTCTCTGAAGATCAAACAAAAGAGAAAGCCCCAGAGTTAGAGAAGGAAAACAATTTCTCTCTTTTTTTTTTTTGTTCCTTTTCTTTTCTGTGCTGAGACGAAAGGAGGCGTAAGCCTCAGAGAGAAGGAGAACGAGATAGCAGAAAGAAGACCAGACAAAAAAGAGGGATGTAGGGTTCCCCCTCAGCCGACAATCTCCAAAAACCCACAAGCAAAAGCCTACAAACAATGATCTGAGCAAGGGCAAAATCGGCATAACACAAAAGAAACCCCAAATGACCAAAAAGCCATCAAAGCAAATTAAAAGTGGGTATCCACTTAAGGGCAAAACCGCCAATTTACATACAAAAGGTAACAAAGAAAGACACCATACCATGCTATAGTATGATTAACTTTTGTCGTCGTTTTAGTATATGTAGTAATTTGTTACAAAAATAAGAGAAGCTCCACCTTAAAAATAAAATAAAATTATTTAAAAAAATAAGCTCTACTCGTATCAATGATGCACTGCCATTCGGAAACAGCTACAATTAGCTAGGGAAAAAAAAAACAAAGAAAAAGAAATAGACGCAATACGTGACGTCTTTGGACAAGCAGACAGAAATACTAACGATCTTATGCATCACAGGCCTTATTATGAGCGGGTTGCCGGCCAAGGAAGGTTTTGACGATTGATTGGCTGGTTGAACCCGCCAACTATTTTTATATTTTATCATTTATATTTTTTCTTTATTTTATTTTTTTTTCTTTTAGAGGATTTGGAGATTTCAATGAGTATTCATGGTAAACCTTCTTTCATAATGCTAATGTATAAAATTACGGACTAAAAACTTTAAGTTATATATGGAGTACTAGTTTAAAGCGCCTAGGTATGGAACCTATTTTGTTGAATTTTTTTACTTAAAAAAGTTTAACCATATATTTAGAATGGCTTTTTTAAAGCTCTTTTTAGTTATGAGTCCATTTAAATAATTCATGAAAAAGTATTTATGACATTTTATAATCATTTATTGAAGAAGTCAAGGTAAAAATGTTTATAAACAAACACTTATGAAAAGCTTTTGTATTCACATTTTTAACCTTATATTTAAGAATCACAAATTAAGAAATCCCTATATATCCTTGAATTACACTACTTTTTACTTCAATAATGGTTTTTGACTTATTTAATCAAACAAGTTGAAAAGCTCTTCTGAAATTAAAAAAAAATCTTTTCCATGTGCTATCCAAAAATATACTTAAAAAATCCTACCTTATGCTTTTTTTCTTCTATTCTCAAACGAGCCCTAAGATTTGTTTTGAATATACGGTTCAAATTAGAAGTTTAAATAAGAAAAATTATAACAATTTAAATTTTAAAAGAGAAAATACTATAATAAAATTGGTTTGAATCAAACATACTATATTATTCAAGAGAAATTTATTTTAATGGAGCAATTAGGAAAATAAAAAAGTTGTTTATGAAAACAACATTTGATATATAAAAATTTAAAAAAATATATGACAGAAAAATTTAAGTGGGAACGTATTTGATGGCAATGATTTTGATATAGACAAATTAAATGAAAAAATACTTCAATTATATATATTTAAAATATAAAATTTTTTAAGAGAATGCTACAAGAAAGGGCAAAATGAAAAAGATAAAATATATGTAACGCCCCCTTACAGACGTCACAAATATCGTTACATACTTTTATTTAAACTTTTACTTTGAGATCAACCATATGACTTGAAGATAGTTTGAAAACATAATTTGGGAAAACATACCCAAGATCCATGCATACATTTTTTTTAATATCTTAATCCATCTTTAAAATAATAAATTACTTGTTCATAATCATCATTTAAATAGTTAGCCAAAAACTGTTAAAAATTGAAACAATCTTTTAAAACAACCTTGAAAAACATACTTACAGTTCGGCAGACCGAACTTGTGGGTTCGGCAGGCCGAAGTTGTCTGGCAAGCCGAAGGTCAAACTTCGGCAGGCCGTCCGAGGCTCTGCAAAATGAGGTTTCAAAATCTTCAAGATCGACAAGCTGGTACAAAGTAATCGGCAGGCCGATCAACACTTCGGCAGGCCGGCCAGTAATGATCGACAGGCCGACCGACGATTAAAAAATCAATTTTCAAAATTTAAACTCCATAATTTAAATGCGGAAGACAATATACTTAAAAAGAAATAAGATAAAATAATAAAAGATAGTTCATGAATTCTTTAAAACTTAACAAATAAACGTGTCCAAATAATAAAACATAATTTAAGTCATTAAAACTTCCTTCTAGGCGTTCTTCCATTTACAATTCATCATTTTTTGCTCACATGTCTTTCCATGCCCTCCGCCTAATCCATAACCTTCTTACCCTTATTTGCAACATGATATAAAACTGAAATAAGCTAGAGCTTAGTAAGTACATTTATATCTTACAACTTAGAATATTTTATGAACATCATCATCATCATAATAGTGCACAAGGCACAATTTCATATGGAACATATCTTTCATTACATTATCCATATTAAAACTTAATTTCATTTTTTAATCTTAAGGGCCCAAGTGTTGCACCATAATCATCATTGTCAGCGCGTCGTCATGAGAGGAGAAGTGTAGCTAATCCTAAACTAAACATGACATCACAACATATCATAACATAACATTAGTGTGCAACACTTACTTAAGTGATATATATATACATATATAAACTTTCATACTTTTGAAATACGTCATCATCATACATGCATAACTTTTAAACATCAAATCTTTCATGAGAAATATAAAATCATCATAGATATCATCATGAATATAATTTCAAACCTTTTATAAAACATATCATGTTGCAGGTGAGAATGTACTTACTTGTGAAGCTTACTTAACCTTAATTTTGTAGGTGACGACGCCGCGGTCTCGATGTGCTCGCCCTTAGAGTGTTCATGTCATACATTCATTAAAAAAATAAAAATAAAAATTTAATTCAAAGAATTATTCATCACAACATGCAATTACCATTACCATATATCATCACAAATGCTTCCTGACCTCTATGAATTCATAGCTTAATAACTTTACATTCACACACAATTCAAGCTCCAAACTTGGCAGGGACAAAGTTACCACATAAACATATCACCATGATTTTTCATTGGCCATAAAAATTCCATTTAATATTTAAAATAAGTCACAAAATTCATGATACAAAATCTGCCAGCAATAGTTAGGCAGTGAACGACTCAACACTCAGGTCCGTTTATCATATTTTGATGCCGTAGAAAAATCTACAAAAATTAAGACATATAATAGTCACATAGAACTATAACATATCCAAAAATTGGCTTCAACAAAAATCAGAGTAGGTCAAAATACACAATTAAATTTGGTAGTAAAACTGACTTTACAAACGTGGACAGCAAACAACATTCAAACTAGCATTTAAGAAAAAATACCACGAAAATAATTTTGACCTCAAAATTTTTATGACAACCTTTATGCATAATAACACCCTTCTTCAAAAATTTCCATGACCAAACAAAATCATTTAGGCACAATAAAAAGTTAGAGAAACAAGAGGTCTAAAGTTTGCAAGTTCACAGCCATAAAACCTAATTAGAAGAAAGTTTAATAACTCACAACATACTCATGATATTACCACGAAATTTTCCAGTTTACAACCTAATATAACCATGAACATTTTTGCTAAATTTGATAAAAATCAAAGCACATATGCCCCTTGAACATAAATCATGTTTTTGTGTAATATAACCAATCAACAACAATTCATTATGAGGTACAGAGCATAAACATTTAATATCTCAGCCTACACAACACCAAATGGCACGAAATTTGGAACAACATCACATAACATATACATGAAAATCATATTAAAATTTCAGAGCAAACGAAAATTTGTAGGCAGAGTTATGGGGGTCGAAACATAGAGATAATACAACGTTACCGATCAGCATTAATTAGCAGTGAGTGGCAGAGAGAAGAAAATTCATATCTCAGTATAGAAAATCCAATTGAGGTGAAATTTTGAGGGTTAGCACATAACACATACATGAATAACATAACACATACATGAATAACATATTAAAAATTCAGAGCAAAATGAAATTTGTAGAGGAAGATATAGCGGTCGGATTACAAGGTGTTTAAAATTTCAGAATTGCTAAGAAGAGTCTCTTACCTTAAAACAATTTCTTCTCAAACTTTCTTCGAATTCGCCCAAAGAAAAATTCAATATTTCTTTTGATTATTTGTAGAAAAATAATGAAGTAAAGAAGGAGAAGTGTATGTGGTGAAGAGGAAAAGAAAATGTCTGAGGAAGAAGAGAGGGAGAACGATACACGATATAGGAAGAGAGAGAAATTTTTGGCTCTCAATATTTGCAGCAGGGAAAATAAAAGAAACGCTGCTTTCATGTGGATTAAGGGAGGGAATTAAGGGTAGGTCAACAAATTTAGTTTCACTTACCATATATCAAGCTTTCAAAATCGAAAACCATATCAAATCATCCAATCAATCTATAGTCAAAGGTTTCTTTACCAAAATTAGAGCAATCAATCCAAAAATAAGCCAATCAATCACAAATCATCATCCAATCATAACCAATCATCGTAATTATCTCAATCACAAATTTTTGAGAGATTGCTGTTGATTGCTCGTTAGCCATCTTCGGTCTGTCGACTCACAGTTTGGCCTGTCGAAGGCATGGAGTCCGGCCTGCCATTTAGTGGGGAACAATTCGGCCTGCCGAACTTGGCAGCTCGGCCTGCCAAACTGCCTTACACATTAAGGTAAAACATTAATTATGGAAAAAAAAAAACATACAACATAATTGACATGAACATTTTAAGCACATCGATTCCATGTGTCCGTCACCTATTATCACACTTAAAATAAATTAGTTAGTAGCATAAAATCATAAATCATTAATAAAATTACTTAATGTTATTATTAACTGACATAGTCCATTTCATGGAAATCGGCGGGTGTTACAATATCTAACTAGAAGAGAGAATAAAAAAGTTGAAAAGGAAAAAGGGCAAAAATAAAGATGAAAATAAAAAAGTAAAATATTTAGGGAATATTTTTATAAGAAATCTAAAAGTGACAATAAACCATTGACAATATTATAGTAAAAGACTACTTATAAAACAATGCTATCAATACAATTATATTATGCAACAATTACATAAAAAAATGACTAAATTTATATAAAAATTGATAATCACTACAAGAAAAACTACATTTAACGACATATTATTTACGACGTGTAGTTTTTGAATGTCGTTGAAAAGTACATACAACGACATCTCCAAAAAATATGTCGTTAATAACATTTGAAACAATAATTAACGACATCCATATAGATGTCGTATTAAAGGTTTCATTTTAACGATAATAGTTTAGTGTCGTTCAATTATTTAACGACACTAAACTATTATCGTTAAAAGGAGACCTTTAATACGACATATATATAGATGTCGTTAATTATTGTTTCAAATGTCGTTAATGACATATTTGTTGGAGATTTCGTTGTATGTACTTTTCAATGATATTCAAAAACTACATGTCATAAATAATACGTCGTTAAAAGCAGTTTTTCTTGTAGTGAATATAATATATAAATTAATTACTCAAATATATAAACTTTACAAAACAATTGGAGAATCAAAATTCTCACAAGATCACTTCACATATAGGTTTATCCTTAACCTCACCAAAGAACTCTAGTCTAGCTTACATAATATTCTCACAAAATTCTAAAAAAATATATGAAAATGAAAGGCAAGACAAAAGTAAGAGAAAAACTATCTAAACATGGGCTAAAATTGAACAACCAAATCCTCTGAAAAACCCTGCTATTTATAGAGTTTTTGAGGGCATGCTAGAAAGCATTCGGCACAAAATGAAATAAAAATAAAATAAATAAAGAAAACTTTTGTCTCAAATTAATGATAAATTACAAGGCTTTATTCGTAGATCAAGGGCTGATAATGGAAAGAAACCAACGGGTAAAAAGGGATCAGCTAGACCGAATAGAGAACATGAACGCCACGTGTCGCTTGTGTACTGGTGGAGAGGAGGAAGTGCTGACGTCGCTGCCAGCAAGTAGGGCCCGTTGGAGACGTTGATTGGCGCGTAGGGAGAAACTCGGGCTCTTATTATGAGTGCGCTGCACCTGAGTGTGGACTCAAAGGAACAAGGAGGAACAACTGCGCTAGTGGGGCCCGCGGGTGACGGCTTGGCGCATGCAAAGAAGAACTCGCTCGCGGATTGGGTTTTGTTTGCCACGCGTGCGTGAAAAGCTGGAGATGTGGAGACAGCTAGGGCCCACGAGCTTGGATTGACAAATCCTGAGATGCCATGTGGCAGCTTGGCTTTGCTGGCTTGGTTGACTGTTTTTTAACCGATTTCTTCCTCTTTATTGGCCCACATGCATGGTTTCTTATTCTGTTTCTGAATTTGCCAAAATAAATAAGATAAAACTAAAACATTTATAATTAAAATATTTAAATGAAATGATGAAGATGTTTAATTAAATCTTAAATAATTTAACATCTATTCAATAATTAGCAGTAACAAATATACAATTTTGTGCGCTAATCAAACAGCATCAGCTATAAGAGATAGGATTAGGGTAGGTTAGGATTTAATTTGAGGCGTAGAGTCAAGAAATTTGGGATTGAATTTGAGGTAAAATTGGAAAACCATGTATTTAAAACTTTTTAAAGAATTAAAAATGATTTTTATCAATAAATTAATTAGATATGCCATTTAGTTTAAAAATATGCTATTCCATAAGTGAAAAATTAAAAAGATCAAATTATTCATTAATCAATGGCATGTTAACATTTTGGGGAATAACTTAAAGTAAAAGATTTAAAGGTAGTTATGGACATAATCTAGTAGTAAATCATATCCAATTCTATCATAAGATGAACAGTTTAAATTCCTCTACTACAAGTTAAAAAGAGATTTAAAGGAAAAGACCAATAAAAACGATAATGTAACATTGTTGTTTTATGTGCCCTGGTGTTCGTCTTAAGACATATGTCATGCGGCATATGTTCAAAGGATGCAATATCTCAAAGGAATGTTCAAAGTATTTGGGAGGATGTCACGTACGGGTTACCATTTCAATTATGGTCTTTACTAAAATTGTACATCTACGTTGACAATTTTGGGACTTTTATAATGCATTTAATAAGTGTATTTGAACTAAAATTTTTGAAACGAACACTTTAATATGTGAGGGCTTAACATTGTAACTTACTTTTTTTCAACATTAGAGCATATGAGAACTTTACACTGTAATGACTAAAAATTTTGGTTTAAATTGAAGTAGCTAAATACACTATTAGCAATTCAAAAAGTCATCATCGATTGGTAAAAAAAAAATCTTAAAAATTTATTTTATTGTAGAAGCTCCTTCAACCACAAAATCAATGAGAAAACCACAAAATCAAGTGAGAAACACTAAAAGGAAAATTTTGCGAGCAACGTATATCAGATGACAAGATGACAACTTTAGAATTTTCCATTTTATGTCTTTGAAAGTTACAACCTTGTCTTAATCTTAACTATTTATAAAAATGTGATCACGCAAGATGCTGTGTTTCAATATACTTTTTTTTTTTGTCCATGGCTCTTTTTTAATAGTCTTACTCATTTGGCCTGATTAAATAAAAAATATAGTGGTCCCTATAGAGATGGATTCCCACGTAAAGACCCAAATTGTTTTGGTCATAATCCAATTGATCTTGAGGAGCCTCGCATGGCTTATGACAGAGCCATAAGTTTTTATTAATGGGGTACTATGTAAAAAATTACTAATAATTTTTATTGTATACAATCATAATTATATTTTTTTATTATTAAGTGGGAACATAAATCTTAATTTTCTAAGAAAATAGGAGTACAATGATATATTTCAGTTTTTTAATGGGGGGCATAACTATAATTTTTTTTTATGTAAAACAAGAGTATAACTTTAATTTTTAAAATTTTGCAAGCAAAAAACCAATAATTTGAAAGCTGATGCCCCCATTCAACTCTAAGTGCCTCTGTCAGTGCACATCGCTTCAAAACACAGCCATGGAGCTCCTTAAAGGTGGATCCCAAAGCTAGGACCGTATTGTCAACCAAATATTTTCTACTTAAGCCCCCAAACCACTCTTTTTTTGTAGGGTGTTTGACAAATTCAGTTCTAACTCATAAGTTCCAACTCAAACTACATAAAGCTCTCACATACTATAAATAAAGCAAAAGTATATTACAGTATAAAACTTTCACATACTATAGTACTTTTAATTCTAACTCTCAGTTTCAACTCACTTCCCATACATCCTATTTTTCTTCAATTGTTGTAGCTCAATAGAAATAGAAAAAGGGGACGGGGATCTTGTTTTGGAGAGCTTTGCATGGCTGCAAATTGCACATTGATCCTCCTTTTGCTTTTACTCATTTGCAATGGTCCAATAAGTATTGCTATGGGGCTCCGGTCTTGGGGAGCTCAGCATGACTCTCCAAAATGCAGCGATGGTATCGCCTAAGGGTGGATCCCAACTCTAGGACCTAGCTTTGTGGGGAACCATTTGAAGCTCCCAAAACTCGAAGTCCAAAAGCATTAATTCACCATGCTATTAAATCTCTATGCCATTTATTACAATGCATTTAAATTTACAATAGATAACTAGTAATTATGATTTTCTTAATTAAAGTATATTATCATAAATAAGTAATGGTATATTTTTATTAGTTATGCCTCTTAATTAAGTTGATGTATCATAGTAATTGTAACGCCCTCCTTACGGATGTCACAGATGTCGTTACATACATTCCTTATATACTTTTAATTTATGATAAACCATTTGTATAAAAACCTAATTGAAACTTTATTTGGGAAAACATACACAAGATCCATGCATACATTTTTTTTTTTACAACATCCAAAATCTTAATCCATCCTTAAAATAATAATAATTTACTTATTCATAAACATCCTTTAAATAGTTTACCAAAACCATTCGAAAATTGAAATAATCCTTCAAATGAGCATGCAAAACTTACTTACAATTCGGCAGTCCGAACCTTGTGAGTTCGGTAGGCCGAAGTTAGTCCGGCATACCGAAGATCAAACTTCGGCAGGGCCGTCCGAAGCTCTGTAAAAATAAGATTTTTCAGAGTTGATGAGATCGGCAAGCCAGTACAAAGTAATTGGCAGGCCGATCCATCCATCGGCAGTCCGAACAATAATGTTTGGCAGGCCGACCGATTATAAAACCAACTTTTCAAATCAAAACTCTATAATTTAAACGCGGAAGACGAAATACTTAAAAAGGAATAAGATAAAATAATAAAAAGATAGTTCATGGATTCTTAAAAAAAGAACTTATCAAATAAACGTGTCCAAATAATAAAACATAATTTTAAATTATAAAATAAAAACTTTCTTCTTGGCGTTCTTCAGATTACAATTCATCTTGCTTAGCTCACATGCCTTTCCACGCCCTCCGCCTAGTCTATCACCCTCTTACCCTTATCTGCAACATGATATAAATTGAATAAGCTAAAGATTAATAAGTACATTATTATTGCACAACTTAAAAACATTTTATGAACATCAACATCATCATACATCATAATAGTGCGCTAGGTACATTTGCATAGAAACATATCTTTCATTACTTTGACCATATTAAAACTTAATTCATTTTATCTTAAGGGCCTAAGTGTTGTACCATAATCATCATTGTAGGCATACCGTCATGAGAGGGGAAGGGTAGCTAATCTTAAACTAAACATGACATCATAACATATCATAACATTGGTGTGTAACACTTATTTAAGTGATACATATATATACATATTTAAACTTTCATGCTTTGAAATACGTCATTATCATACATGCATAGCATTTGAACATAAAAATCTTTCATAAGAAACCTTTAAATGAAATCATCATAAAATCATCATAGATATCATCATGAACATAATTTCAAACCTTATAAAATATATCATGTTGCAGGTGAGAATGTACTTACTTTTTAAGCTAGCTTCCTTAACCTTAATTTTTGTTGGTGATGACGCCGCAGTCTCGATGTGCTCACTTCATAATGTGTTCATGTCATTCATTCATAAAAATAAAAAAAATAAACAATTAACATATATATTTTCAAGAAACCATGAAATCATCAACAATTCATAACCTCTTCCAATAACATATTTCATCACATATCCTTTCCTCTCTTGAAAACATCAATTTCGTAAAACATTTCATCAATGTTAAAACATTAAATGAAACTGTCAACACAACATGGATCACTGACCTCTATGAATTCAAAACTTAATAACTCAACTTTTGCACATAATTTGAGCACCACATTTGACAGGGACAAAGTTAATACATAAACACATTACCATGATTTTTCATTTATCATAAAAATTTCATTTGGCAATTTAAACCAAGTCACATAACTCACACTTCCAAAATTGCTAGCAATAACAATTCAGTGAAGAACTCTAAACTCAAGTACATTTATCACATTTTGACATCATAGAAAAATCTATAAAAATTAACACATATAATAGACATATAGAACTCTAATATATCCAAAAATTGGCTTCAAAAAAAATCAAAGTGGGTCAAAATGCACATTTAAAATCAGTAGTAAAACTAACTTCCATCATATAAAGTAGTGAGTTACATGAGTTCATCTTTTTCAAACAATCAAAACAAATTTATTTAGGCCTCAAAATTCTTATGACATCATATTAACATACAAATACAGCACCTCAAAAATTCGTGTCATCAAATAAAATCATTTAATTATACAAAATATCACACAATAAGGAGTTCAACAATTTTTTGATAAAACAGTTTCTAAACCTAGTCTTAATGAAAATTCCATAACACATAAAATACCCATCAAATCATCACCAAACTTTTCAGTCCATATCATAACATGTACATGAACATTTTCCCAAATTTCGTAAAAATCAAAGCATATTTACCCCTTGAATTAAAACCACATTTTTTAGCAACATAATAAAATAACATCATTTTACTGTGAGTGGCAGAGGGTAGAAAATTCATATCTTATCATAGAAAAATCTAATTAAGGTGAAATTTGGAGAAACATCACATAACACATCCATGAACAACATATTAAAATTTTAGAGCAATAGAAAATACCTAAACAAAGTTATGGTAGTCGGATTAGGGAGGAGAAATGTATTTCAGAAACACCGAAAAAGAGAGTTCTTACCTTAAACAAATTTCTTCAGAAACTCCTTCAAATTCAACCAAAGAAATTTCAACATTTCTCACAAATAATAGCTGGGAAATTTGAGAGGGTGACAAAGAAGAAAACGTGAAGAGGAGAAAGAGAGAGAGAGGAAAAGTCTAAGAAAATAGAGAGAGAGAGAGCAAACATTATCGTGAAAGAAGAAAATGATAGTAATGTACAAAAAGAAGGCTTGTCCTTTCCCTTATTATCAGAAATTTCTAACTAAAATCGTGGGGAATGGAGAGATAAGGGGAAAGTCAACAAATCATCTCATCTTACCATATTTCAACTCTTTAAAAAGGGAAACCATATCAATTACATTCAATCAATCAAATGTCAATTATTTTATTTCCTTAAATGAGAGAATTAATCCATAAATATGCCAATCAATCACATTAAACCATCCAATCATCGTAATTATCTCAATCACAAATTTGAAGAGACTTCTACTGACTGCTCGTCAGCTGTCATCGGCCTACCAATTCCTCACTTCGGCCTGCCGATTCCACAAAGTTCGGCCTACCGATGCTTGAGGGACAATTCAGCCTGTCGAACTTGAAGGTTCGGCCTGCCGAACTGTCCTTGCATACTAGAATACATTATAACATTTAAATCATTAATGAATCATCATAAAACATACAATAATAATAACATGAACACTTGACCACATCAATCTCACGAGACCGTCACCTGTCATAACACTAAGAATAAATTGTTAGTGACAATATTATCATAAATCAATATGGAAAATACTTAACGTCGTTACTAATATAACATTATCCGTTACATGAAATAGGCGGGTGTTACAGTAATTATAAAATCTCTTATTTTCTTAAAAGGTATTTGGTAAACTTAGTTCTAACAAAAACTTTTGGTTGTTACAATGTAAACTTATCACATGCTACAATGGTCAGAAAAAATGAGTTCAATATAAAACTCCCACATGTTACAATTTTCAGTTCAAAAGTTTTAGTTTTAACCACATTTTTCAAAAATATAAAGTGGTTTAATTTTTGTTAACATTACTAATATCAACAATAACAATAATAAAATAACAATTTTTTGAGGGATAATAAAAAAAGAATAAAATTATTATATTAAAATTCATTCACACTAATTGATTATACACAAGATAAATATAATTGCATTTTAAAATATATTTAAAAAATACCAGTATTAACATAAGATGTGCTTTTAAAACATTCTCATAATTTAGATAGTGAAGAACATTGTTGACACACAATATAATTTTACACAAATATATTAGTTTTTTTAATATAAAAACCACGTCTAATGTAATTTTATGCATAGGTTTTCTTAATGCAATTAGCATGTGCAACGCACGTGCTTTTTCTTAGTTGTAATAATATACACATACATTTGTTTTAGAAAAATTACACAATATACCATCTTTTCAATATATTTATTAAAAAATTCTTAAGAGCATAATCGGTGTTAAGTACTATCACTAATAAAAGATGAACCCACTTGTAAACCTACCTTTTATTAATGGATGGTGTTTAGCGCCACTGGTACTCTATAGCAATGCTCATATTTATAGGATGTTTGGGAAGTGTAGTTAGAATCAATTTTAGCTCAAAACATTGTAGCATGTGAGCTTTACACTATAACAATTTTTTGCTTTTTACCGTAACATGTGAAAGTTTTTCACTGTTTATTAGTTCTAACCAACAGCTAAACACCTTATTAATTTTTTTGGCCATAAATTGTAAAACTTAGAAACTAGATACCATAAATCTTAATCTATCATAAATTTTAAACTCCTTCATTTATTTCCTACTCTTTCTCACATTAGTTTTCCCCTTTTTTGTCTCTATCTCTCCTTTCACTCTTTCTTTTTCTCCCCTCTCATTCTCTTTCTCTCGTCTTTCTCTTTCTTTTCACACTCTCTCTGATTCTTTCTCTTTCTCCTCTCACTCTTTCTCTTCCTCACCTAAAACATGGCGAACGTAGTCATGGCTGCAACAATTTCTCTTTCTCTCTCTGCTCGAGCAATGTTACCGATCTCTTCTGCTCATCGCCTTCCTTCTTTACTCGCAACGATGGAGTTGCCACTCTGATATCCCTTGCCCATGACAATGGAGCTTCACTAAGATGGAGGAAACTTGATGAAACACGATAGAGCTTCACGATGACAGAGGAAACTCAAGGCTAAGATCTATGACGGAGCAACAACAGAGCAGATTCGATAAAGGAGATCGACTGTCTGGTTGTCTTCTCTAGTGTTGTGCCACATAGATGTTAGTTGAGGAGTGTCATCGTGGCCAAATTCGGTTAGTTGCTTTGGTTTTTTACTCCTACCGACGGTGGATCTAGTTCTTATTCTTAGTTCTTCTTTGATCTCGGCTTTGACAACGGAGATTTCGAGATCTGCAACGATCGTCCACGACGATGGAGGTTCTGACAACTATGATCCATGGCTTTCTCTCTTTCCTTTGTCTGATCTACGATGACCACGATGATGGTAGTTTTGAGATCTACAACGACCATAGTTCCATGACCGCGACTCATGAATCTTCCACGAATATGTTGCAACTTTTTTTCTTTTTTTGCTAAATGACCATGTTGCAGTTGTTGTTGTTGTTGCCACTGCTACTGCTGCTGCTACTGTTGTTGTTGCTATTGCTGTTAGTTTTTTTCTTTCTTTTTTTATTTTTTGCCGCCACCGATGTTGCCAAAGACGAGTCGGTGCCAACAGAGGAGAGAGAAAAATAAAAGAAAAAAATATTTCAATAGGACACACAACGTGTCTTGGAAGGACACAAAATATCTCGATAGGATAAGTAACATGTCCTAGTGGGATAAGCACTAGGTTTGTGGCATAGTAACTATTTACACTTTGTGGCATAAATAAAAATTGACTAAAAAGTGACATTTATGTGTTTTGTTCAAAAGTTTATATATAAATATGAATATATGAATATAAATATATATATATATATATATATATATTACTGTTACCAAGCAATGGTGGAGGGAGATACTAGTGATTAGGGCACATGCCTCTACTTGCATTTTATTTTATTTTTTGTAAAGTTTTAGTTAGGTCCTATTAATATTATTTATGTTTGTATTTTGTAAGAAAAAATTGTTTTAGCCCATTAAATAGTTAAAATATATAATAATGTTTTTATTTAAAAAAAATCCTATAATATATTTTTTTTGTGGTGCCCTAAAAAATATTTTTAGGGTCTGCCACTTTTACCAAGTCAGAATTTTTTTAAAACCAGTCAATGGTATATCAGCTTGCAAAAATATGAATAAGGGGCTCACTTTCTGTATTGTAACTTATTCGAGTCTTATTCAATCTTGTTATGAAATTTGTCGTATTAGTGGAAAATAAAAACAATTGACGAATAATGCTTTAGAAAATTGGTGATTTATCCCATATATTCCAATATGTCATATTATGAAATTTTTCATATTAGTGGAAAATAAAAACAATTGACTAATAATGCTTTAGAAAATGGGTAATTTATCCAATATTTTCCAATTTCCTCTCGAATATCTTTGATATAAAAAAAAAGTTTACTTAACACGTATACAATATAGTAATTACAAAAACATAGTGATTAAGAGTCCTTTATTATTTATCCAACACAAGGATTTAAATTCATCTAACTTATCTACTCTATTAAAATCAATTGCGAACAATGCAATTTAAGAAATAAGTTATTGAGTGATGGTTAAAAAAATTGCCAAATCTTTTTTTCCCCGCTTTTTTCAAGCCAATATAATAGTCTACGTCAGAAAACGACTCGCAACTATATAATCATCCAAATTTTAGCTATTGCGGGTCCTTTACGGTGATTTAGCCAGTTGGCGCACAAGAGTAGAACTTTACGACCAGCCTTCATGTATACGAGCAGAGATATTTAGGCTCCTAGGGAAAAAAATTATAAAAAATGAGTTACTTTTTTTTTTTTCCCCACCGGGTGGAGCCCACCCCACTGAGAGGGTCGGGCCACAGCCCGGTCGAGATGTATAATACTGCCAAAAAAAAAAAAAGAAGCCCTATTATGTGGTGTTTGATAACGTGAGTTAGCACCAAAATTTTTAGTTGTTATAACGTAAAGCTCTTACATGGTACCTTCTCAAGAAAAAAATATGCTACAATATAAGCTTTCACATGTTAAATAAGGTGTTTGAAAGAGTGCTTGAAACTATGTAGTTGAAACTACACTATAGCATGTAAGAGGTTTACACTATAACAAACTTTAACTTTACACTATAATATGTAAAAGCTTTAACTTCACCGATCAAAATGAATAAAATTTTAAACATCCATTTAATTTTTTGAAGGATATAATTTTTTTTTTTTCATTTTAAGATGAAGGTGAAACCTTTTTTATATTTAAAAAAATCAAGACTTAGTGTTATTTGGCCACATGCTATTAAGCCCCCCAAAAAATACAATTAGAGTATTCAAATTTTTTTAATACCAAGTCTTCATTCTTTTTTTTTTTTTTTCTTTTTGTGAATCCAAGAGAAGGTTTGGAAGCTAGCATATCCTAACTACATATTTTGGATTATGTTTGTGTTTTAAGGATGGTTTGTTCATTTTTAAAAAATTAAACTTAAAAAAGTTAAAAGATTGAATGTTTTTTGGATAGTTTAAAAAACATAAAGGATAATTTTTGAATTTTAAAAAACTTAAAAATAAATATTGTATTTAGCTAAAATATAGAAGATATTTTTTGTATTTTTTCAAAAAAAAAAACCTTTAACTTAATCAAAAAGCCAGAGGAATCACAAAATCTTCACATTCATCTAGCTTAACTAATCCTACATACTGCATGGCTTAAGAAGCAGTGATACTGGCATCTTATGGACTTTTTACTTTTCAGAAAAATTTATTCCCCAAGTCTTGATTTGGTCAATATCATTGAATCTCTAAAATTTAGTATTAAATAGAGGATAATATCCTTAATGCTCTTCGACAAAGGGGATTTTAAAAAGTAGCTTTAAGAAAAAATGATTTTAAACATATGATTTTTTTTGTAGTTTTTTGACGTAAAAAAAACATATTTTTTGGACATAAAAACTGCTCTAGTTTTTTTTTTCTTTTCATTCTGTTGAGGTTTCTCTCATTGTTATAGTTATTTTTATCTTTTTTTTTGAAAAAAACTGAGACAGTTTACCTGTTTTAAAAAACGTATTTTTTTTTGTAAAAAAAAAGAGATCATTTCCTTAATTAAGAATTTTTTTTACCTTTTTGTCAAATTCTTCCTCGACCGGGGGTCATTGTTGGGGAATATCCTTTCCCCTTCGTAAGTTGAAGCTTCATAATTTTTGGTTTTCAATAATAATAATAGAGAATAAAATAAAACAATTTTGGCACCCAAACATCTTTTCTTGGTAAAAGAGATTTTTCTTGTTGATCACGGAAAAAACGATACAATGGTCAAAATCTGTTATTGTGGAGCTCTTGAATTTTTTCGATGGATTAAGAGTTAAATTTTTTATCAACAAACTCATAATTTTTTTTTTTTACTATGAATGGAGAGAGTGAGAAATCATATAAAACTAATAAGATATTTTTTTGTTGAGAAATTTCTAAACCATGTAAAGCATGAGATAATCTCCTCTATTTAAATTTATAGTTTTATTGATATAATGTTAGTTGTTTTCCGAATCTAGACGTGAGATCCATCATTCAACTCATCTTATCTTTACCAATTCAACTAATCCTAGTTTGACTTCAAATTTTTAGTTTTGAATTTAGTTAGAGGGATGCAAAAGACTTGCTCGGAAGTTGAACTCTTAAAAAAAAGAAAAAAAGAAAAAAAAGAAAAACCGACCAAATATACTATAATTCTGTAAAAATTAAAAATTCTAAGGAATTAAGTTTAAAAAATAATTACGCCTATTTTATATTTCACATTGATTAACGAGATTCTGTCGTAATAAAAAAAAAAGGAGGGTCTTCTCTTCATTCAATTTCCAACCCCACGCGCCTCATTTTTTTGGTCTCGGACTCAGCTGCATTGAAATTCCGCATCTGCGACCGTACCAAAATTCGCTGTAAAATAGATAATCACATCTCTCTTCTTCACCATTGAAAAAAAAATAAATTTCTCTTCCAGAAACACCCTCTCTCTCGCCTCTCTATATTGTGTTTTCCTCCCAGTTGCTTGTTTGGTCTGATCGAAAAAAGCAATTTTTCCGGCTTTGTATTCCACGAGGCTTTAAAAAAGTTTAGCTCGTAAACTCAGGAAACTTTCCTTTCTGCCCTTCGTTTTTTTGTTCTTCTTCTTCTTTTTTTCCTTTTTTTTTGTTTTAAGGACTCGTGGGCAGTTCATTAAATAGACGGCTGTGTGATGAATCGAAGACTTGGAGCTCTACCCTTTATTTGAAACAGCTATGGCCGAATATATGTGTTTAATCAACCAGGTTCTTCTTTTTCTTTTTTTGTTTGCTTTTTTCTTTCTATTTTTTGTTTTTATAATGTAGTGTTTTCTGTATGTTTTTTCGTTTTTAATTTATGGGTGTGGGATATATTCTGGTGCTCTTGCTTCTCTGTTTCAAGTTTTTTTTTTTGTTTTTCATTCTGTGAAATTTACATTCTTAAATCTTAGTACTTTTTGCTTTTAAGGTTTTGAAGCTGATTTGGTTTTGTGGGTATGGAAGAACAATGCATGTGGGGTTTTAGAAAAATTCCTCTTCTTTCTTTGAATGTGCCAATCTGGGTTTTCATACTTAAAAAAAAAAATTTTTTTTTTCCCTATTTCAGATTTTTTCTAGTCAAACCCATTATTATTAGCATCATGCTCTTTTAGACAACGTTTTCTTTGTTACATAATAGAATGGAAATTTTTTTTTTCAGCTTGAATTTAATGGCTGCACTTGCACTGCCCATTAGAATTGTTTCATAACTTTCCCTCAATGACCCTTTTCATTATTTATTTATTTATTTATTTATTTTTTCTGTTTTGCAGGATACAATCACAATAAAACCTCCAAAGAAATCTCTTCTGTTGTTAAGGGCAGTAGTCTTAATCTTTGCTATGGTCTTTGGTGTTTACATCTGCTCAATATGTCTCAAGCAGATAAATATTCAAAACAACATTAATTTACAGACCATAGAATTCGTTGAAAGGCCTCACCATGACAACGAGCTCAAGCTACTAGAAAATCCTTATCAGCATTTTCCCAATCCCAAAACCTTCAGCCGGTAATCTGGAGTTCCCACTCCTAATTTTGATTTTTATTTTTTTCCTCAAAAAACTCTAAGCTTTACTAATTCGTTGTTTTGGCAATTTTTTAGGGGCGAATGTGTGCGTAATCCAGTAAAGTTCTTTGCCATCTTGTCGGTGCAAAGATCGGGAAGTGGGTGGTTTGAGAGCCTATTGAATAGTCATGTCAATGTAAGCTCTAATGGTGAGATATTTTCTCGTTGGTATAGAAGAGAAAATATTTCCTCCATTATACAAAATCTAGATAAAGTTTATAATTTGGATTGGTTCAGTAGTGCGTCAAAAGATCAGTGCACCGCGGCAGTTGGCTTGAAGTGGATGCTTAACCAGGTAAATCAATGTCTTTGATGTTGGATAACTGAAGACTTTTCTATTTGAATGTGAAAGTCATGAAATTTGAGAGCCATCATTCCACGTAACTTGTTATGTATTATCATCTATGATCTTCTATTCAAACATCAATTATCTATATTGCAGAGAGGGTTTGTTGGTAGCTTGTTAAACAACTCTGGAAAATGTGTGTGCGGGAGTTTTTGCATGCTTGTTTTTTACTTTTGCATAAGAAAAAGCTAAAAGCAATCAGGTTTAGCTTTTTGCACAAGCAAGGAAAATAATAATAATAATAATAATAATAATAATAATAAAAGGGCTAAAGGCATTCCTGTTTTGCTTGTGAATTTGTAGATGGATGCTAGAAATTAGTTGTGGTCCATTTTTTTTCCCCTTTTTTGTGCTGTTTTGGTTCCAGGGCGCAACTTGGGAAGACCTAATGAATAATGTTTTGGGCTATACAGGGGTTGATGGAGCACCATAAAGAAATAGTAGAGTACTTTAATCGTAGGGGTGTTTCTGCAATATTTCTCTTCCGCAGGAATTTGTTGCGCAGGATGGTTTCAGATCTTGCGAATTCGTATGATCGATATGCTAAGCTATTGAATGGAACACATAAGGCGCATGTACATTCGACGGAGGAGGTTTCTCTCTTTCCTCTATACTTTAATTTGCTCCGTCCTTGCGCAAGTTCTTAAATTCTAGCTTTCGTCTTCCTGCAGGCTGAAAAACTCTCAACATACAAGCCGACAATCAATTCTACATCGTTGATTGCTGATCTTGAGAAGATGGAGTTGACAGCTGCAAATGCTTTAGCGTACTTCAACAGCGCTAGACACATGATTGTGTACTATGAGGACGTTATGACGAACCGCACTGTAAGTTTGAAACAGTTTTCTTAACAGGGTCTTAGTAGTCGGTTAATCACAAGCTACTTATTTTGAAGCTGCAAAATAAACCAGTCTCGATTCCTGATAAATGTTCCTAAACTATAATCTAGATTCTAGCCATGGCCAAACACTTGTTGACTTTGTTTTCTTTTTCTTCCTAAAAGTGAGTTCCCATTTGATTTTCCCTGTCCTTTTCACCGGGACTCATCACCTGATTTCATTCTTCTATTGCCATAACTGTGCTTGTTATAACCCTTTTTGCGCAAACAGTAACTCATGTCTTGGTTTTTTTTCTTTTCTTTTCTTTTCTTTGTCTTTTTCTTTTTCTTGCAGAAACTGCAAGAGGTTCTAGATTTTCTCGGGGTGCCACGGATGGAGCTAAAAAGCCGTCAGGTAAAGATACACAAAGGGTCATTAGCAGACCACATCAATAACTGGGACGACGTCAACAGGGCGCTTAAGGGAACAGCTTATGAACATTTTCTCTACTCCGGCTACTGATTCTGAGTCTGCCGATAACGCTACTGGATTGGAGTAAATACCAACCTAACTACTGAATTTTTACCACAGAAGCTGTCGGGGTTTTGGGCGGCTGTTAGAAGCAAGTTTTGGCTGCAACACCCTCTCGGTTTTGCTGATTTTTCGTTTTCGCTTTCTCCCATCAACAATTGTTGGTGTGTCCTATACTTTTTTTTCCCCTTTTTATTTGCTTTTCTTGTAGACCAGGCCAATTTGTATATGTTAACAATGCGAGTTAATATCCAATTGTTTAATGCAAAAAAAAAAAAAAAAAAGATAGGGTATTATGTCTTGTGTTCTTTGGAAACGGATTGGAAAGTTTGAGACACTGAGGGACTCATTTACTTCCTTAAAATGATATGCTAGGAAAAAATATCGTAGGTGAAATAATTTTCATATAATATTGCATGGCAGAGAAAATTATTGCTACTGTAGCATGTACCTATAGAACAAGATTAATGGAGCGCAAAAATACTATGTAGAACCCACAAATCACAAGGTTTTCATAAGGTCCACAATCAAACTCAAATGTAGCCCAAATATGGGTCTCATGATAACAACATGTCTCTTTTGTTTAACGGTGGCCGACCATTAGAGTGCACAAGGTGTTTGGAAACACGATTCCAATAATGGATTGAGCCGAAAACAATGTAAAACTGGTTTGAGTCAAACTTTCTTTTAATGAGCTGAAGGAACGTTAAAAGTTCTTATCAGCGTTAAAAGTTCTCTAGTGACGCTAAAGAGGCAGTCTAGGAATATCTGATTGTCCCATCTTCACATGGAATATCTAGTCGGCAACAACAGGTTCCTTAACTGGAGCCGTTTCTTGAGTTTTCTGTCGTTTTTCTTAGCTTGATGTCTCGAGTTTTGCTTTATTATGCTGACACGGGTGGAGGTCTTGCCATTTTTCTCAGCACGAGTAAGTGTCGTTTTTGGATGTTGGGTAAACGGAAGAAAACCCTGTTTTGGGCTCTTTATTACATTTATCCCCTAAACTTTTAGTACTTTAGCATTGGGGTCTTTAAGCCTTATTTTTTTTTGTTGGTATTTGAGTTCCTAAACTTAATAAAGTGTGGCAAGTAAGTCTTAATAAAAAATTTCTTCAAAATTAGGACTGGAAACAATTACATGAGACACACATGACTTATTTAGAACATCTATGCGCCTTTTTTTACTTTTACTATGAGTCAAATTATTCAATTTATGCCCAAAAAAAGAAAAAAAAAAACGTAAAAATTGTATGATTGTTAATGATGTTTTTAACAATTTATTGATTTATATGTATATTTTTATCATTGTTATGCTTGAAATTTAGTCCCTTCTCATCTAAATGAATCATGTGCGTGAGCGTGTCTCATGTGATCGTTTTTCATCTTAATTTTGACGAATGTTACTATTGGCTATCTCCTATTGACCATCAAGATCCACCTACAGTGAATAGGAGAGATAAAGACCAAGAAAGGGAGGGGGAAGTGCTTGCTCCTATGCCTGTGTAGCGATGAGGAGATCTTTGTCATCCTCGACCAAAGGATTCAAGATGGGGTAGTGATTAGGGAGTTAATTACCACACGTACCTAAGTTTAGAGATTCAATTGCTATGATAAAAAAGTTTAAGGATCACATTGCAAAAAAGCTAAAAGTTTAAGGGATAAATGATCAAAAACCCTATTTTTGTTTTATTTTATTTTATTATTATTATTTTTTAAGGTTTTGGAATTTTTGTGTGAGTCCTTTTTTAACTCGATGTAGCTTCTTGTTGTTTTTTTTTAATTGTTGTCCCTCTACTCAAAAAGTGGTTTCTTAATAAACTGTGGCAAAAAGTTCTTGGGTCTTATACGATCCTCATCGTTTTATCAAGTAAGTGTCATTTTTTGATGTTGTTTGTTTTCCAGCATTTCCACTTTCTGTGTGCTTGTCGGTGTCTTTTTTCTGCTTGGTGTAGCTTCTTGTTGTTTTTTATGTTGTCGCTTTACTAAAAAAAATGTTTATTAGTACTCATCACTCCTAAACTTTAGGTTCTCTCCTAATTTACCCTATAAACTTTAAAAATCATCATTTTGCCTCTAAATTTTTAAAACTCCTCATTTTAACTATAAACTTTAAAAATCACCATCATAAACTTTCAAGGCTCTTATTTTGCCCCTTGAATCTCCAATTTTCTATTAAAATAGACAGAATTACGCGTACGTGATTCATATATTGGTCACCTATAAGAGAAAAATAAGATTTTATTACACCCAAGTTTTGTTTTTGCGTTTACACTCTCACTTAGAGGGGTGTGTGTGTGTGTGTATTTATTTGAACTCTATTTAGGAAAAGTTTATATGCACACTTCTTCTCATCTTTAATATGTTACTCTTATTTAATAAGTCGATATTGTTCGCCAATATCTCCTTATTTTTAATGTGACTCATCTTTTTTGTTATTCAAATTCAAATATTGACGAATAATATCGACTTATCAAATGAGTTATACATTAAAAATGAAAAGAAATGTGCAAACAAATCCTTTCTAAATAAGATTTAGATAAAAAAAAAAACTCTAAGTAATAGTGTAAATGTGAAACAAAACTTGAAAGTGATAAAATTTATTTTTTGTCTTTACAGGGGACCCCCTGTGCAAATTATGTGAGCTTGATTTCGTCTATTTGGCCAGAAAATTGGAAGTTCAGGAGGTAAAATAAGGAGCTTTGAAAGTTTGTAAGGCAAAGTAATGATTTTTAAAACTGAAGGGATAAAGTGAAGGAGCTTCTCAAAGTTTAAAGAGTAAAATAGTAATTTTTAAAGTTAAGGAGACAATGTGAAAGAAACCTTTAAATTTAGGGGTCAATGGTGTTAATAGCAAAATTTTTTTAATCAATTGTTGTTAATAATGCTAATCGTTTCTTGATATTTATGTCATGTTTACTTAGTGTCTCTTTATTATCGTTTCTTTTTCCATTTTTTTTACAAGATAGTTTTTGGCAGTTCCAAATTTCTAATCATTTAGCTTGGAAAATAAGTTAGAATTTAAAGTTAGGATTTAAACACTATAGCATGTGAAAACTTTATATTGTAACAAATTACTTTAATATATGAGAGTTTTACACTGTAGTAAGTTAGAACTTAACATAGTTCTCTATTCATGTCATTGTACATACAATTTTTTTCCCCTTTCTAATAAGCAACGCTTCCGTCTTTCTAGTGATTGTCGTTTGTATGCCGATGGTGTCTTTTATACTGTTGTTTTTGTGTCGAATTACGTTGTTTTATGAAGTTGATTTTTCAAGGTTATGTTTGTCATCTTTTTTTTTTTTCACTCCTGTTTTGTATATTGTTATTATTTCTAAATATATAATTTTTTTAAAAGATGGGATGTACAACAGAGGATGATAATATTATTTTTTTCGATATTTAAGCAGGTATGTCATATCTATAACTTATATATATATATATATGTATATAAATATTATATAAAGCAAGTTACAAAAATGTCCTCCAAATGTACTATCTTATTAAAAATGCCATCCAACAAACTACTCATCAAAATTGCCCTTTTATTTATAATTGAAAATTTATTAAAAGGTCAAGTTACCCTTTTATCTTGAAATGAAGCCTACCACGGTTTCGTCCCCGAACCCGCCAAGTTGTATCGTGAAACCCTGCTGAAACCTACCTTTGGAGTAGGGTGCTAGATTCGTAACCTGCTAGATTCTAACTTGTAAACTATTAGATCTCAATATTTTTTTTGAAACAAGAAAGTACCAACTGCCTTCGTTTGCTGGCAGGGATGTCAGATTGTAACCTGGTAGGTATCAAAGTAGAACCTAGCATATTCCAATATATTTTCTTTGAAACAAAGAAATGCGTTATCGTCTCCAGTCACCGGCATAGAGTACCGGAGGGTAAATGGAACCTGCCCGGTAGGTTACAAAATTAAGTAAAGGAAAAGAGTAAACCGATAGTATACAAGTCAAGTTAAAAGGAAAGAATGGTTTATGTTTACGTTTTATTATCAATCGAGTGGATTGATAAAAACCAAGTTAATTAATGAGTCGGCTATCGTATGATCAGGACACTGAAGCCGGCCAATGGAAGAAAAAGGAATGAGACAGGAACATAATAGAGAATGCTAGAGCATAATCTGGGTAAGTTCATACTTCACTTACAGTATGAAGTAAATAGTTTTCAAATGCTTACATATACGTTTGTAAATGAGTATGCAAGTTGTTTTTTAAAGTATACTTGCATTTATTATGCAAAAAAGTTCTTAAGTACAAAATAAGATTTGCAATGAATTTGCGACCGTTATGTTTAAAGTCTATTTGCATATTGATATGCATAATATTTTTTTAAAAAAGTTCAAGCTATGATATTTAAAGTATTTAAAGTATGTTTTGCATTATGACAATGCATAATGTTTTATGGTTTAAGTTATAAGTTTTATGATGCATTTGTTATGCAATAAGTTGCATTTGTTGTGCAATAAGTTTTAGAATAAAAGTTATGATTTGCAAAATATGATTGCGTTATATGATGCATTTGTTATGCAATAAGTTGCAATTGTGATGCAATAAGTTTTAGAGTACAAATTATGATTAGCAAAATGTGTTTGCATTTTATGTTGCATTTGTTATGCAATAAGTTGCATTTGTTATGCAATAGATTTTACAGTACAAGCTATGACTTGCAAGTGTGTTTGCATATGATGTGATTGCATTTGATATACTCACTAAAGTTAATAAAAAGGTAACATAAAGTTAAAAAAAAATGCCATACCAGTCTCCTTGTTGTAAGGTAATGAAAGTAAAGTTAAAGTTTGACCTTATAGATGTGAGGTACACGACTTCAAAGTTCGATGGTTTTAAGTCTTCCACAAGAGAAGCATCATGTTTATGATCTCATGATTAAAGATCTTGGTATGAACACTAAAGGTTATAAGATAAAGAAAGTTAAGGAACAAAAGGTGAAAAATTAAAGTCAGATAAGGAAAGTTAAAGTAAGATAAGAAACAATGATAAAAAGTTAAAGCAAGATAAGGAAAGTTAAGAAACGAAGGTAGAAAGTTAAAATAAGAAAAGAATGTTCATAAAATGCTCATAATTGAAGTTAATAATTGAGCATAAATAGAAACATGCATTTTGATTTTACTGGTTTTCCTTGTTTTGAAACATTTATATGTTATGGAAAACATTCTGAGGAATGTTTTATATTAAGTGTTTATGAAAACATACATGACGTCTATAAGGAGCAATCTGAGGATTGTTTCACGTTAAATATTTATGAAAAGCGTTTATGAAAAATGTTACAGAAATGCTTTATGAAAATGTTTATGAAAAAAGTTTTAGAAATGTTTTATGAAAAATGTGTATGGAAAACGTTTATGAAAAACGTTTTAAGAGGAAGGTTTTTGTGAGAAAAGTTTAAAAGCATGTTTTAAATGCTTTGTGAGAATATGTTTGAACTTACTAAGCGAAAGCTCATAAAAGTTTCTTATGCTATAGGTAGTTTTTATGGGCGACCAGTAGGACCTGTTAGAAGAGTTGGGTGCTACGAAGGACGGATGCGAGGATTTAGGTGTGGATACCACCACTGTTTGCTTCCGCTACTCGAAGAAAAGGTTTTTAACTATTTAATATAGTGTTTTCAAGGTTTAAGTTATATTTTACGAAATGTTTTATCCAATTGTAAAGTTAAGTTTCAAGCTATGTTTCAGTAATTGTTTCTTATTAAGTTTTAAGAAACGATTTTGAATTGGTTTTAAAGGCAAGTGTTGAGCGAGGTCTCAACCTGAATGGCGACAAAGGATCGCAACAGTTTTTGAGTATGTTTAAAGAACGTTTAAAGATAAAAAAATTATTTCAGTATTTTTCTTACTAAGTAAGTTAGATTACTGTTTCAGAACAATATTTAAGTAAGTTAAGTGACTGCCCGAAAAGGTGGGTCGTCACACCAAGATCCAAATTCCTCCAAAATCTGCTTTAATTTCTCACAATTCCATAAAATCTTGATCTCGATGCTCATAGATTAAAACATCTATACCATCCATGGTAGCAAATAAGACTTTGTTGCTCTCGCTGACGAGCTCACGGTCAGTGAACGAATCACATTAGTAGATGATTTACTTCTAGTCCCGATGGCAAGATCTCACTGATGAGCTCGTGATCGGTAATGGAGATGGTGAAGCACTAGTAGACGATTTACTTCTGTTGCAACGACAAGATCTTGCCGACAAGCTCGCGGCTGGTGTCGGAGATGGTGAACGGATTGCACCAACGTTAGAGCACTCTTCAAGCTCACGCACGTCGATTAGAGTGGTGAGTGGAGATTGGCGCTCAAAATCCTAAATCAATTTTGACCTCAATCACTTTCATCGCACTTCGAATTCGTCGTCAATGACGACCAAGACAGAGGTGCCTAGTGGAAACAGTGGCGACTTTAGCATAGGCGTTGGCAAGGATGACGACGGAGATGAGAATCTGGTTCGAAGGAGGTAGAGACTGAATGAGGAGAGAGACTGAAGGAGGTCGAGAGAAAGAAAGGACCAAGAGAGGGGAACTTGAGAGAAAGAGAGGAGAAAGAGAGAGCGTATTGAGACCAAGAGAAAGAGAGGCGAGGGTGATTGTTTAGTCAAAAGACAAGAGGGAGAAAGCTAGATAGAGAGAAAATGAGGGTTTTAATTTTTGATAGTGAATCACAATGGGCAAAATAGTAGATGTATACTTCGTATTTTAAAAACTAAAATAAAAAAGAGCAATATTAAAAAGTAAAATAAAGACAGTTTTAATAAATAGTGTCCTTTCTCTCTATATTATGTTATATTATATTATGAGGCCGTCTTATAGTATTTTTAAAATAAATAAAATAGGTTCGGCTTAGAAATAAAAATTTTTAAAAAATTATACTAAAAATATTTTTAAATTTTTACCTTAAAAAACATACAAAAATATTTCTACAAACTATTAAAACAGTACTAAACGAAGCTGACATGTTATATATCTATTACCTTACATGTAAAAGCGCCTTGCGCTGTTTCGTTTTTTGGGTTGTCTCGTCCGTGGCGTTTCGTTCCCGTTTCAATATCTCTTTTCTTTTCCTCTTCTTCCCGTTTCAATCTCTCTTCTTCGTCTCTGTTTTTTTCCTTCCTTTTTTTTTTTTTTTTTCGCTTGTTCTTTTCTCTTGCTCTTCTTCGGCTCTGTTTTTTTCCTTCCTTTTTTTTTTCTTTCAAGTTTGAGGGACTCTTCGACCTCTTCTCGGTCAAATTCTCTTTGAACTTAATTCCTGTTATCTTCCTCCTCTTTTTCCCCTTCTCTTCTCTTCTTCTTCTTGTTCCTCTTCTTGTTCTTCTTCTTCTTTTCCTTACACTTTTCCTTCATTCCCGACGTTTCTTCTCCACTATAAAAAAACTCATCTCCATTGAATTCTCATTGAACACAATCGTGATATTTTGAGCTGTTTCTTCTTCATTATTGAATCGCTAAACGGTGAGTCTCTCAAAATTCTGACTTCTTTTTGCCCTACTCAACTTTTAGTGAAACGTTTAAAAAAATAGAAGTTTGAGAAAAAGAAATGAAAACCACTTGTGTCTTCAAGATTCGAGGTCTTTGGTGCCAAAACAAGAGTAAATTCAGGATTCAATTAAGTTTTCTGATATGGGTTCGTGAATTATTATTTTTTTTCTGGTACTTTTATTTTCTTTAATGGGATTTTTCTTTCTTCTTTTTTTTTTTGGTTGAAAAAAGGTATATTGGAGTTTTTGAGTGTGAGATGGGCAAAGAAGTAATGATATGAAGATCTGGTGCTGCAAAGAGTGAATAGAGAAGAGAAATGAACCTCCGAAAGGCATTTGGGCTTCTTTGTGGAACTTTATTTGCTTTCTACCTTACTTCATTGGCCTTTGATTCTTGGCCACATTAAAGGTTAGTGTTTGTTTATTTAATAATTGTTCTTTGACTTTCCCATGTTTGTTTTTATTTTCCTTGTTAATAGTCTTTCTTTGCTCAAACTGCTTATGTGGTTGTATGGCTTAGGTTTTGAATCTTTGTTTGGAAAAGAAATTCAGTGTTTTTGTTGAAGAAAATCTTCTGTTGGACTGGACTTTGCAGCCTTAATTAATTAATTAATTAATTAATTTTAATTATATATTGGTCAAAATCAAAAACATGTAAATGTTGTGGTAATATGATAGATATTATTTTCAATGCTTATGCATTTGAAGTATGTTTGTATGTTTCCCTTGTCTGCTGAGTTGGTATTTTATCCTTTTTAGGGGGTCTCTGTTTCTTCTGCAGAAATCTCATGGGCAGGCATCACACTCGTGGTTATAATTTCCAGTTCATAAGATAGTTTTCGTTATATTATATGCCTTAAGTAAAGGATTTAATGACATTTATTTTGTTCATTTGAGTCAATGTTATCAACTGACATTTTTCCCAGATGTAGTGATTAGAACACAAAGTTTGATGTAAAATACTTGAAGGTTTAGTTTGGCTTTGGTCTAAATATGAAAAAACTGAACAGCCTTCTTTTGTTTTTGCTATATTATGCCACTTGATTCGCCTCATCATGTCAAACGGAAACCCGGCGGTTATACCTTTTTTTTTTTTTGTTTGTTGTTGCTGCCACACGATGTCTGGCCTTATTACAGTATTTTGTGGTGCTCTCTCTTAGCCAGTTCCATTTTTTAATTATTTTTTCCCTTTTATGGCTAAGTCTTTATTCTTTTTAGTTGTTAGGGCTAAAAAATTGGGACCAGTTCTAAAGCTTGTTCTGTGCATTTCTGTGCTACCTACACTTTTGATGTTGTGGCCCGTGTTTGGTATTCTTGGAAGCATTGTGGGTGGAGCAGCTTACGGCTTTCTTTTGCCAGTAATGGCTACTTTTAAAGCTGTTGAAGAAGGGAAGACCAACAAATTATATCACTGCTTTTACGTTTGTGTTTGGTCATGTGTCATTTTTATGTGTTACTTCATGTTGCCAATGATTATTCTCTTGTTGTGTTCCATAAAAGAAAACTCATCAATTTTTGTAGGATGGAATTGTAGACACTTTTAAAGGATGCTTCACCGTCGTTAGGGATCTCAAGGATGTTTGCCACCATTTTTACTTCTCAATTATGAATGGTTTATAAGAACAAGTTCCTCCTAATTGAAAATATTGAGATCAGGTTTGCAGAATTATCTGTTAAAATTAAAAAAAAAAATCATTCCTTGAACTGGAGGATAAATTTTTAGAATAAATCCTTTGCAATGACTAACAGGCATAACAAAATGAGATTCTCTTAGTTACTTGCATGACAAACGCTAACCAGTAAAATCACTTCGTTTGTCTGACAACTGCAGTGATATCAATACGTGATATTGGAGAATGAAGACCATGTGTTAGCATTTGTTTTTTGCAATTTATATTTTGAGTTAGTCCTTTTGGTGATGTCCATTATTTCGCTTACGAAATCTTCTCTTTACCTTTTCCTTTTGGAGGATTCTTTATCTTCCTGGTGCAGTTATAGCTGCCATCCTAGGTTTCATTGTTGATTTGCTAGTGATCTCAATTATTGCTCTGTTCAAAAGTTTCTAAATGCTCTCTAAGGGCTGCCATCGCTTGTTTCACGGCCTTATAGGCCGGGAAGACCCTTTCTTGGAAACGATATACCTGCCATTTGCAGGTCTAGCTATCCTTGGCTGGCCATTGGCAGTCGTTGGGGCAGTACTGGCCTCCATTGTGGGCGCATCTTTCTTGGTGCTTTTGTGGGGTGGTCGTTTATCAGGTTAGGTAGTTTGAGATCATTTCGTTTGCTAAGATTTATAATGGTGTTGTTCTTACCTTGGAAACGTGCTAATAGATTCTAAGGGATTTGGCTTACAGGAATCCTTTTCTGGTTTGGGCTTTGCTATATTGTTGCCTTCCTAGCCATATATGATGAGTGCAGCAATGATATTCTGGATATGCCTGAAGGATCTTATTTTCCCAAGGTTTTAATTTAGCACTCAGATATTTTAATATTTACGATATGCACTTGATTCACTCTTACTATATCTTTAACCAGTCCACTCGCTCACCTTCCATCTCAAGGCGCAGCCTCTTTTAGACGTCTTCACTTTCTACTCCCATGATTGATTTGAAGCCACTCAAGGTGTGCATAAATTTTCTTTGATCTTTTTGTCTCTTGAATCTTCATTTGTTGACTTATAAAGCTGTTGATAACCGAAATCTTTTCCTTGTTTAGCTGGGGAGTTGGTTGCTGAAACAAAAATTCTTTTTGTGACTCGTGCAACTTCTAAATTGTGAAAGAGTTATTGCACTTAAATCAGACTATGGCTTCTTTGATTTAGTTATTGCTCCAATTGTCATCTCAGAGAAATCCTCACGGGGTTAAATGTATCCAGGCTTTGTAAATTAACTTATTTCGCTTAAAGTTTGAATTTCTTTGTTACATGGAATAAATATTTCATGATGTTAGATGAAATCAAGATGAAATTTCAATTTTGTCTCTCTCTTTTTATCTCACCTTGCAATTGACTGAATTCTCTCTTTACTCAATGAGACGGGAGAGAATTACTGCATGCATCTTCAAAGCACCCATGGATCCTATATCATAAAAATTTATATTAGATTTGCTATTGTTTTATCTGATTTTTCTGATAAGAAACTATTAAAAGTTATGGCATATAATGTTGGCATGATAGTAATTCTCTTTGTTTTGGTTTGCTTTGTTAATTATTTTGTTCTCTTGACAATACCCTGTCCTTTATTCTTCATATTTGATCCGCTAATAGGAAAAGGAGTTTTTTATTAAAAAGAAAAGACATACAAGTGTTCAACTCCCATGTGAGTCTTACACGTGTAAAGCACATATTTTAACTAATAGGGTAAATTGTTTGGGAGGTCACTAACTTTTTTAAAAAGGTATAATTTGGTTCTTTAATCTTTTTTTTGGGCTTAACTAAGTCTAACTTTTTAATTTGGGTGCAAAAGGAGTAAACTAACTAACTGCTTTTAAAAAAGACATTGTTTTAGGTCACATGTGAGGCACATGACCCGGTATTGAAGGGGGTTTTAGTCATTGTGATTTAAAAATAAAAAATATGAAAAAATAAAAAAACGCAAAAAAAAAATAAAAAAATCCCACATTTAGATGAATCCAAAGGCAAAAGAAAAGAACATTTCAGAGATTTAAAATTGAACTTGTGTAACTAAGCTGGAAAAGAATCATTAATAAGAATCTTAAAGGAAAAAAAAAGAACACGTACTTTTTTGAACGGAATTCATTAGTGAATAATTTAGTAATAAAATAATTTATTAAAAAGGTGTAGGAGTAGTAAATTAGGGTTGACAATAGATCTTATTATTATTATTATTATGATTATTAGAATCTCTTGCTAATGCTTGACGTTTGAAATCCCTATATTTAATGGCCATTGAGTCATGGGCATGGCCAAAACACATATACATGAAAATAATAAAAAAATAAATATATAAAAATTAGCCGTAATGTTGGCTTAAAAAAGAAAAAAAATTAGGGGCCTCTTAAAATTAGGCGTATTAGACACTAGGTTAACTTGCCGTGAGGTTAAACCAGTACTATAAGTAAATATCATGTGCAAGTTATAAATGAGTAATTGCATTTCATTAGCCGCAAGTTTGCCCGAGGTCGATTGCACCACCATCGTTTCGATCTCCTCCATGTGATTTCTTCTCCTTCCATCCGGCTCTGTAAATTTGCCATCATGGTGCCTTCCTTTTTGTTTTCCTACGATTTCTTAGAAAGCAAATGAATTCTCATGTTCAATTTCTTGATTATTCTTTAAAATCTAATTGAAGTTCTTGCTTTCAATTTACAATAACATCATGTTATGCTTGCTACAATGTAAAGTTCTCATATGTTACAGTAGTTTGATATAATATAAAGCTCTCATATGTTTGGTGTTTAAGTTCTACTTTTTTAACTAAGTAAAGGACTTCTGCTAAGTGTATCAAGATCAATGCAGTTCACCAAGTGACAATCATAAGAATTCATTGTGGACCCTAATAGTCAATTATTTAAACAAATTGCTAAGTAAGCTTCATGATATTATTGCTCAAAAAAAAAAAAGAACTTTCTTCAACCGCGTGCCTTTCTGCGGCTAACAATCACTTAAACCATTTGAAAATTTGGAAATACGATAAAAAGAAAAAAAAAACTTCAACTTGCAGAGAAAAGACAGTCGTGTTTCACTTGAACAAGTCGACCAAAGGAGTCCAAAGCTTGTACCAACCATCCGCATTTAACACTATGCACTATAAGTGGTGCATTTCGGTAGTGGAGGCCAACCTTATATCTTTTTACTATTCTAACAAATTAACTTTGGTTGCCAACAAGCATACTAATTAGTATATAATATACGTTGTCGCCACTGGCAAAAAAGAAATTATCACACTTTATTAAGGCATCAATATGAAGGGCCACTATATAATTTTGAGATATAACCTTTAATTCAAGCTTGAATTGCTTGAGCAATAAGTCACCATAAAAACTGAACTTTTAATCACAACAATTTTTAATAAAACTTTTAGTTACAAAAAAATATTGTGACTAATGTATAATTATTTACAAACTTTTAGTTTAATTTTTGTTGTGACTAAGACATTTAACAATAAGGTTTTTAGCCATAAAATGTTTTCGTGACTAAAAACCTCGTGACAAGAAGTTTTAGTCACAAGCAAAAATTAAATTAAACTTTATGACTAAATACATATTTTTTGTGACTAAAAATTGTTGTGACTAGAAGTTTATATATATATATATATATTTTTGTAGTGAGTGTTGTTTCATGTACACATTCATACATACATACATACATACAGACACTGGTTTGAATACGTGCCTTTGGCACGCACCTGTGCATGTAAATAATATTCAGTACAAAATTCTTGCTTTTTGTAAAAAACGAAAAAAAAAGGACATATATTGGTTTTCAGTTGGTCAGTTAAAAAGCATAATAAAGAAACTTGAAAAACTTGGTGCCTGATACAATAATAAATCACAGTTTTAGAGAATCATTTCCTCAAAAAATTGGAGAATGATCTCAATATTAATAAAGGCCACGCAAGGAAGCAATCACGTAAGCAAATGTGACACAAGCAAAGATGAAAGAAAGATCTTCCTCTAAAAGTTTACCACTCACAATCCGTCCAACTTTGAAATTCATGTGGTCCACATAATTAATTGAAAATGGAATCTTTTTAGTGGTTAGGATCATAAGAGGCCTCGCTTGGTTAACATTATAAATACCAATCGTAGACGAATCACTTTATCATCAATCCTTGTGTTTCCTTCTGATCTTCTTCTTTATATATACTTCTCTTCTTTCTCTCTTGTAGTGTTATAAAATAAAGTTTAACTTATCTTGAGCTTAATTTGTCAATATTAATTCTAGCTAGCTCAATTTTCTTCTCCAATTCACCTCTCATGGATCGAGTCCCATTAGTCATATGCAAATGTGCCTTTATTGTTTTATTTGCATGTCATCAAATTCTTTCCATCCAGGCAAGGCAATTGAGGCAACTCCATGAAGAAGAAAGCTTCAATAATAACATTGAAGCTCATGACTCAACTCCCACCACAGCAAATCAATTGTCCGCGGAGAAGAAGATCAGATCGGAAAACGTCTCACCACCGATTCCAAGCTCCAGCACTTGGACGAACGCTGTTCGACCTACAACATCAGGTGACAGCCCTGGAGCTGGCCATTCTTTTCGGAATGAAAACGAACTTGTCGAACAACTAAATAGCCCAAACAGCGACCGACATTTCCATGCAGGAAACAAAGATGACTTCAGTCCCACATCGCCTGGGCACAGCCTTGGTGTTGGGAAGAATCCTGAACCTAATGCATAGAACATAAGTATATGTATATATATATGCACTCATACAACTCCTAACAGTTTAGCCATGGACGTGAACCACCACCACGTATTATATATATATATATATATGCACTCATACTGTTGTTTTATGTATGTATTTATATTATAAGGATAGTCTATGAGCTACTAGCTTTTGTCGCTATATGTAATTTCTGGTAAGAATAAATAAATGAAGTTCTTAGTGTTCTATTCCCATAATTATATGCATATGGGTACTACACGTTTTTTTTTTTTTTTTTGAAATTAGATGAACAAACAACTGATATCCATAAATGTTTATGTATCCCAATTATATTAGTATCCCTTGAAAAACTATCCTCTATGAAGCTCACAACTCTATTTGTTAATACTCTCATTTATTATCATTTTCCAGAAGAGTCTGTGGATTACTTTGGTAGTGATCATACAGATTCGAAGGTGGATGATTTTGTTGAGATCAAGCGCCCTTTTTCTTTTTTAAGATTTTTCTCCTTTAGAATTTTCTTTACCAAGATTTTAACGAGGGACCACATCATATGGTACTTTTTTCATGAATGGGTAGATCCACATAGGCTTTTAAATCTAGGTTTTAGTATTAACTGCCTTCGTTTTTAGTTTTTTTTTTTTTGCAGAACGTTATAGTGCTATTTTTTATTTATTTATTTTTTCATTATTCTAGTTTTATAGCATGCATTAGTTCGAACAGTATAAAGCTCTCTACAATTTTAGTGTAAAACAAAAACAGCTACGATATAAAGCTCTCACACGCTACAATATTTGAACTCATTTTTATAGTTTTCAAATCTTATTATTATTATTATTATTATTTTCCAAAAAGCTTGAACACTAAATGTAATTTTGAACACTGCTTATTGTGAAATAAATAAATTATTTGTTTTAATCAAGCACTTTTCTTCTTAATTTAATTTAAATTATTTTAATTGAAAAAGTATAGTTTTAGACTATTTATTTGTAGATTTAAAAAGCATTACAAAAGACCATGCATTTGGAGCCATTAAAGTACCAGCCCACCTAGGCCAAGTTGAGCCACAAGTCGAACGAGTCACCAGCAGTAGGCGCCCTAACGGATCAGCGTTTATATCATCTCTTGCAGCGTGTATGAGGTCTAGATCTCTAGCCGCACCGGCCAACCATCTTCAGGCATTTTTCTCACTTGTATTCCAGTGCGCCTCTTGCCTCCCCGTCGCGTTCTACCCGTGGGACCAGTTGTTCGCCAATGTCATGCCAGCTGTTCCGGCATTCAGTCTACATGCCAGCACGCTAGTCCAACAAGTGCACGTCGCACGACAATCCCAGACCACTCAGCCAATCCACATACGACACATGTTGTTCCGCTTGCTGATCGCTCCCTCTCTCTCTGAGTTTCAACACAACAAGTGTCCCAATCCCACTCTAATTAAAACCAAACCAGCCTGGTTTCTTTCTCAATCAAATATTATTTCTCTAATTTAGTTGTAATTTTATTTTATTTCCTTTTCTTTTGTAATTTTTCACTTTTATAATTTTTAATCTTTATTGTTTTACACCCAAAACACTATGATAGAGGGGCTAGCAAGCCTTATTTTTCATTCAAGAGCTGAAAGAAGTTTCAAAAAGGTGTTTGGTAGGTGGTTAAAATTGTTAGTTAGAACTGTTTTTACTGTAGCATGTGAGAGCTTTCCATTGTATTTTTTTTATACTATAGCTAACAAGCCTTATTTTTCATTCAAGAACTGAGAGAAGTTTCAAAAAGGTGTTTGGTAGGTGGTTAAAATTGTTAGTTAGAACTGTTTTTACTGTAGCATGTGAGAGCTTTCCATTGTATTTTTTTTATACTATAGCTAACAAGCCTCATTTTTCATTCAAGAACTGAGAGAAGTTTCAAAAAGGTGTTTGGTAGGCGGTTAAAATTGTTAGTTAGAACTATTTTTACTGTAGCATGTGAGAGCTTTCTATTGTATTTTTTTTATACTATAAAATGTGACAGCTTTACACTGTTCATAATCAAGAAAGTGGTCCGAACTGTGGTCAAGTCCGACTTACCAAACTGGCTATCATATTTTTATTTTTTGGTTCTTGTTTCCTTAGTTTTTTTTTTTTTTTCATATGTGTGAGATAAGTGACACATTACCGTTTTAAGGCTAAGTAAAAAGTTTTTTTTTTTTTTTTTTTGCTTGTGTTCTTCAGTTTATTTTTATTCTATGTTATTCAAAGTTTATATATTTGATTCATTTACATTTCTTATATTTAGTGTTTATGATATGTATTTTTTAGTGACATTGGTTTTAATTATTATATTAGGTGTAGTTAATCACTAGTGATGGGTGCTTTATTTTATAATTTTTATATGAGTATCACTGCATTATTGCTTGCAGTATTTGTCGCTTTAAGATAACATATAGAATAAATATTCTACTTGAGTTAACAAGAAGAGGTTTAGTTGATTAAATACTTTTTCTATTATTTGTGTTTTCAATTCCATATTTTTTGATTACATGTTTGGGATGTGAAACTCATAATTGAGTTATAGAATTGAAACATTAATCGGTGAACAAAAGCATACAATTTCCTCACTCATTTTCTTTATTTTATTCTTGTATTTTTTTTCGTATTTTCACAATTACAAAAAGCTAAAAATATTTGTTTGTCGTCCGCTTTATCCCATTAGAGGCCCAAGTCTTTCTGCAATGCATTAAAAGTGAACAAGATACCATTAAAAACAAGTGAACAAGATCGGTTGTGATTTCTTTTTCAATAAACACTGAAAGATCGAACCAAAACTCCTAGGATGGGTTAAACCCTATGCATAAAATATTCTTTTCTTTCCACAACTATGAATTAAATATTAGAGGGCAAAGGCGTTGCATAAGAAATAGACATTAAAACAGCTAACCAAGTTTAAATTTCTCGAGACTAAGTAAATTATATCTCTTGAAACTTTCGACTGACAAACTGATAATCGGTTACCAACCACATAACCTTTTATTAATTAGTGGTATATTTGTTTGGATTAATAACAAAAATTCCTCTTGGATTATAGCCATTGTAACGCTTTGCCCTCAGAATTTCAAAATGTAATATTTATTTTCCTAAAGTATTAACCGTTAACAAAAATAGTACTTATGTTAGAATTTTGCTATTAATTAATATAGGTATAGAGTATCATCAAAAGTTTTATAAAAATTTATTATACACAATTCTACTGCTTATGCTATTTTCACAGATTTTTGGTTTTAAAACGAACAAAAGAAAATACATAAAGTTTCTAAAGAAAATGTACAAACTAAATACAATTCAAAGACAAAGACCATGTTTATTTGACTGCTTCAGTCCAGTTTGGCTAAATTTAAACGGCCATCATAGTTTGAATTAGCGTTTAGGTAAAGCGTCTACATCAAACTAAGCAGACAGTTCAAACCAAGCTGAACTACCCAATTTAGAATTCAAACCCCTTTCCATTTCAATATTCCCAATATTGAATAGGTGATTTCACTCTATATATTTATATTTATAATTTAATACTATTATTTTTAATTAAATAACTTCTTTTTACATATTTGATGTTTATTATTTAATTAAATAATTTTTTCATACTTCAAACTTGAAGTTTTCCATGCACATTCAAATATAAATTTAGATTGAATATCTAATTTAAATTATCACTTTAACTACACATCCAAAAGCCACTTTGGAATACTATTTTAACTACATAATTTGGAGTTTTTTGTTCAAACAAAAAATTTAAACTAACACAATTTGAACCAGCAAAATCAAACAAGGAGAAAAACTCCTGAAAGTTGAGCCCTTCTTAATAGATAAAGTCGAAAAGCCACCAAACCCTATGGCCCCCACCCCTCCTCTGTTACAAAATTAAGTCATTTAATAGTCTCACTTTAGATCTAACAAGGTCAAAACAAAACAATTAAAGAAAACTCCAAATCTTTCCAAATCGGCAAAGTGCACAATCGCTCATACTTCTTTCTTAATGGCGTTGAAAATTGAAGGACCAAAGCTGGCGAAAAGCACAAAACGTGGTTGGCTCCTCGGCCTGGGGAACCTCCATTGCTTAGCCGCCTACCACTAGAAGAAACGTAATTATATTGATTACATCAACTAAAATCAGACCTCAAAGATCCCTCTATTAAAATAATAATAATCATCTTGAAAGATACGATCTTGAAATCACCGACCCATTTTCAAAAACACCCTTTTCTTCATCTTCATCTTCACCTTATCTTTTTCTTTTTCCTCTTCCTAGTTATGAAAGCGATTCGGAGTAAGGGTGTCAAGGGACCTATTTTGGCGCTTGAAAAGAGAGCTATGTGAGGACCAGAAATGAAAATATCGATATCGGTATAAATATTGGTACTCTAAATTTACAAAAATGTCAAAGAAAATATTAATATTGGTGGAAATATTAAAAAATTAGAAAAATTATGAATATTTGTTTTATATTGAAATTTCAATATAAACTAAAATTGCAAAAAAAAAAAAATACCCTACAACCCTTGATAAATCAATTTACTGATTTATTATAGTATTAACCAAAATTTTCCTTAAATTTTAGCATTCAGACAAAAATTTCTCAATATTTTTAAAATTTCCTTTGAAATTTCAAAATTTCTAAAGTCTTAATATATCCTTTAGTATTAAATTAAAACACCTCTCAAAACTTTTTAAAAATTTCGATAAATAAAAAATTGTTTACACCTAAAAGATATTTCGGGATCTTCAAATTATCAAAATTTCGGTAGAAATTTCGGAAATATCAGAGAAATTTTTGTCTATGCTTCCCAATCTTTGCACATTAGGAATTATCGAAGCCAAACTCGACCCTCTGTCCTGCTCGGAGAAAACAAACCCTAGATCCATAAACCCTGAAGACAACAAACCCTAGATCCATAAACCCCTTTACCTCTTCGAACTCAAGCTTCGACAAGTTTTTACTTTCACCACCCTTTCTTCTTCTTCTTCTCGATTGTTGACTTTCTTTTTTGGTGGCTCTGCAACTAATTCAAGACTTTTTTCTGCTTTTTCTGGGTTCTGGAATTCCGTAATTTTCCTTTTCCAACAGAAACGTGAGGAGCTTTGGCGGCGAATGATCCTCTGGAGAGAAGCTTGTCGTGTTCATGTTTGATTGGTCGCTCACTGATCTGTTGTGATGGTGATAATGATAAGTGATCTGGTTTTGTTGGATTGTAATTTTCTCGAGAAATATTTTCTTCTGGTTCTGATTTATAGCTTGATGAAATCATTAAAAATGATGCTTTGATCTTGAATATAGTATATAGATAAGGCCAAAACAAAAGCTTTCCAAGTGCACAATCGTTCACACTTCTTCCTTGATGGCATTGAAAATTGAAGAAAGACTGGCTCCTCGAACTTGGGAACGTCCTTTGCTCAGCCGCCTACCACTAGAAGAAATGTAATTATCTATTACTTACATCAACTAAAATCTGACCACAAAGATCCCTCTATTTAAATAATTATAATGATAATAATAATAAACTAAAAGAGACTACTATCACATTTCCAACTGGCTAGGTGACAAAAATTCCTCTAGAAAAAAAAAAAAAAAAACAAAAACCGAACAAAAACAGAAGGCGTTTGATTCTCTCTTGAGCCGTAGCTGTAGTGCACACTAACTTTTTTTTTCCCTTCTTTACGGCTTCCACTTTGGTCAAAAACTTTATGATCTTTGGATATTCATATCCTCATGTTGTATGGATATGTGTATTATTAAATCTAACTCTAATTATGTTGTTCATAATTTCATGTTAATACATGGGTTAAACTAATTGAACGATCTCGCTTAATCCTTCATCCAAATTTATTATTTAGAAAAACAAAAAAAAAAAACAAAAACAAAAAAAGAAGGAACTAGTATGATTAGGTGCAACAACAGTAGCGCAGGGGGCAATGAAGGGGCTACAATAGTTGAGGGTGCAAGGACACAAGGAAGGGACGACAATCGTCGGATGATTATGGTGTTACTCATTTGAGCATGATAATAATTAGGGAAATTGCACCAAATTATACTGTTTCAGTTCTTAACGTAAGAAAATAATATACTTTTACAAATATTTAAGTACATAGTATCTTTTGAATCAAGTATTCTTTTTTAAACATTTAAATTTTTAATTTTATCATATTCTTTTTCTTCTTCTTTTCTTTTTGTTTTTGTTTTACGTTCTCTCTACTGCTTTGTGTTTTTTCTATGTTATTTTATACAAAAATAAATTTCATTTTAATTTAAATGGGCTACTTACTAAATACTCTTACATTTTCTTTTGTTTTTTTTATTCCCAATTAACGATGGTTTAATTCTCCCTTTCCTAATATTTTTAAAGAATGACGTTGGAGAAGGACTGGTTGTAGGCCTTCTTTTTCTGGAACCATTAGGATTGATGTTATGTGTCAAATTCGTGTTCACCATTTCCATTACCATTAACATTGTGGCAATGACGCGGCTATCCCTCTAACGACAGTAGCTGCACCAGATATATTTTCTTCCTTCTTGGTTCGACTGATATCAAATAATGGATTTGTTAAATTATAGTTGTTTATTTTTAGTAGGGTAGTATAGTCTTTTAGTTATTTTTCTAGTCTACATATACTTTATTTTCTGATGTATTTCATAACTGAACAAGTCATTAAGAACTTTATTTTTTCGTTTTCTCCAATTCAGTCATGGCATCAAAGCTATTATTGTTTTTGTGGCCTGTGCAATCATTCGTAGCCCAACAAATGATGAATCTATCTTTGTGCGTTGTTTACAAAGATATTTATTGGCAGCCTCCTCCTTTGGATTGGATTTAGTTTAACACTAATGACTTGGTAATTAATGGTTCTCCTAGAGTCTCTACTTGTGAGTTCTTTTTTTTTTTTTTTTTTTTTTTTTTTAAATTGGGTTTGTTAATAGCTGTTTCTTTGCTCCCTTAGACGTCAATTTTTCTTTTGAGGCACAATTGACGACAGCCATTTAGGTGGCTTGGAAATTTGGGAGCTAGAAGCTTTAAATTGAAAGTGACTCTATATTTGTGGTTTTTTTTTTTTTTTTTTTACAAAGCGATCATAGTCATAATGTTCGTAGGAGACTTTGTAATCGATGGATCTCGGCTTTGAATTTGGCTTTCGGGATGATTGTTTGTATCCACATTTCCAGGGCAAGCAATCAAGTAGCCAACAGCCTTGCTACTTCAGTTGTTTTTTCGTTCTGATTTTGATTGGTGGTTTCTACCCCTCTAGAATTGACTTTTTGTACTAGATATAGACGTAGTCGCCTTGTCATTTTATAGATTCTCTGATTGATTATGGATTGCTCTTAGTTTCTCTGACTTTTTGTGCGTGTATTTATATATTTATTATATATATATTGTTAAGGTTGCAATAATAATTTAAAAGTTGTCATGCATGAAATGTGCATTAATATTGATATATATTAGGGATAAAATTTTAGAAAAAGGAATTAAATTTTTAATTTTTAGACTGATTTTGTGTTCACTTTTATATTTGGAATTCAATGAGGTAGGCCTCAGTTACAAACGAGGAATTAAGTTTTTTAAAGAGAGAACTTATCTTTTATCTACTACCTTAGGAATTAAATTTCTTCCTCCAAGGAATAGACACTAACTAACTAACTTATCTCCGGCAGTCATGCCAGTGGCTGTCATACTCTGCCATAATCTTGATCAAGCTAATGGGAATTTTTAAGTGTGCACAAAACTGAAGCTTAATAGGTGATATATAGAGATATACTTATAAAGAAAATAAATGAGAGGGACAGATCAGACGAAGGAATAAAACAAATTTATATACATTGAGGAAAAATTTAGTAGTAATACAACATTGCTAATAATCAAGGTAATTGTAAACATAAGACAACTTCAATTGTTGACGGAATGACCAACTCCAGGACTGTGTCCTGGTGAAGTGGGTCAGAAATCAATGATATGTTCCGCCTTATTAATATCTTCTGCTGGGTGTGAATTTCATGACAAGCAGAATGGTGATCACCACCTTTGGCTGCAATGTTCATAATGTTCTCATCATGTCCATGCCTTGTTGAAGTTTCTCTGACTTTTGTGTGTGTATTTATATATTTATAATATATATATATATATATATATATTTATATATTTTCTTTTAAGGTTTTCATAATAATTTAAAAGCTGTCTTTATTATGCATGAAATGTACATGAATATATATTAGGGATAAAATTTTAAAAAAAGGAAATTAAATTTTTAATTTTTTAAATTGATTTTGTGTCCACTTTTATATTTGGAATTCAATAAGGTAAGCACCACATACAAACCAGGAATTAAGTTTCTTGAAGAGAGAACTTATCTTTCACCTATTATCTTTGGAATTAAATTTCTTCCTCCAAAGAATAGAAACTAACTGACTAACATATCTCCGGCAGTCACGTCAGTGGCCGTCATACTCTGCAATAATCCTGATCAAGCTAATGGGAATTTTTAAGTGTGCACAAAGCTGAAACTTACAAGGTGATATGGAGAGAAATATACTTATAAAGAAAATGAATGAGAGGAAAAGATCAGACAATTTATATGCAATCAGGAAAAATTTAGTAGTAACGCAACATTGCTAATAATCAAGGTATATGAAAACATAAGAAATTTCAATTGTTGATGGAATGACCAGGTCCAGGACTGTTTCCTATTGAAGTGAGTCGGAAATCATCGACATGTTCCGCCTTACTAATTTGTTCTGCTGGGTGTGAGTGATCATGATAAGTAGAATGGTGGTCATTATCTTTTGCTGCATCATGTCCATGCCTTGTTGAGCATCTCTTGCTACGCCTAGGCTTCAAATGTCTTCCCTCAACGTTCACAAGCACTTCTTGGCATGCTATCAAGAACAACAGGAAAATGACTATAGCCCTCGTAGACATAGCCATATGAGAGAGAGAGAGATTATGGTTTCTTGGATTTAGTATTGTAGAGGGTGTTTTGAGTTTTGAAGTTTGTTTGTGTGCTCGTTTTGACACCCTAAACTATTCTACGGTGGTATTTATGGATGACACTCCACTTGCGAATGGAATAATGTAAACTCGGCCTATCTTCAATTTTACACGTATATAGTATCTGATATTAAGGTTTCATGACGCATGCAATTGAGGGTTCTCAGTAGCGGGAAGATTCCACAGCTTATGTAATAGGATATAATTTTTTTTTTAAAAGAGCCAAAAGTCGAAAGAAAGCTAAAGATGATCAAAGTTGGACGGATTGTCTTAACTGTTTATGCCAAACCTCTGCTGGAGGAAAAAAAAAAGAAGTTATACCACCGTCTAGTTGTCTATATTTGGCTTGCCTCCGTGGCCCACATGGGGCAGCTATACTTTTATTTTCTTTTAGTACTTTTTTTTTTACTTATATTGTCCTTAATATAAGGTCTATATATATATATATTTGTACTTATATACATATATATATATATATAAGTACAAATATATATTTGTACTATAAACCCATATTGGATATATTTATATCTTGCTAAGGCCATTGGGTTGATCTTACATGTATAAATTCATTTAGACTAATTCTTAGTATCATACAGTCACTTTTACCCTTCAAACCGCTCAATGGCTGCTTATACTAGGGTTACACCATTGAAAGGGCGCAATGCAATCCACACGTGTGCCCCAGCCCATGGGAATGGACGCTAGCTTCTCTTGTACCTTTTTTTTTAAAAAAATTATATATTCTGTCCTTGCATTTCAAGACCTATTATATTTAAGTAGTCAACAGACAAGGGATCAGGTTCCAAAAAAAAAAAAAAAAACCAAATGACATGAGGTCTTTCTTTCTTTTTTTTAATTAAGAAAATTGAGTGGGGGATTCCATATGGGATTTCCTAAAATAAGGTGTTATTTTAGTTGGGATATTCTTGTCAGTTTTAGTATTGTTAGTTAACTACCTTTGTCATTTATCTTAAAAGAAAAAAAAGAGGTATTAATTTATAAGTCCTTCTCTAGTGGGAATACGCACAGACAGCAAACGTTTTCAAATCATTCGGTTTAGTCAAAAAAATTTTTTCCCTGTAAATCTTGCAAGTTCAATATAGATACTTATCGATATGTTATTTTTTCTATGCCTAACGAAGAAATCTGTTTGATTTATATTCTTAGGTAGTACTTTTTTTTTTTTTTTTTCAGTTTTTTGCCCTTTCATAAATGAGAATATACTTCTAATATGCCAAAGTCACATTTGCGTACAGTCCCACTAATCCTACCACTACACCTGACAGTGTTTTTTAATTTGGACAGCTCTTGCACTACAAGAAAAACTACATTTAACGACATATTATTAACAACATGTAGTTTTTTGAATGTCGTTGAAAAGTACATACAACGACATCTCCAACAAACATGTCGTTAACGACATTTGAAACAATAATTAACAACATCTATATAGACGTTATCTTAAAAGTCTCATTTTAACAACAATAGTTTAATGTCGTTAAATTATTTAACGATAAAAAGGAAATGTCGTCAAAGCCTTGAAGATTCTACGACACCCCTTATAGACGACATCTTGACCAATGTCGTCTATAAAAGGTGTTGTAGAATCTCCAAGGCTTTGACGACATCTCCTACTTGTCGTTAAATAATTTAACGACACTAAACTATAATCGTTAAAAGGAGACCTTTAATACGACGTCATATAGATGTCATTAATTATTGTTTCAAATGTCGTTAACGACATCTTTGTTGGAGATGTCATTGTATGTACTTTTCAACGACATTTAAAAATTACATGTTAATAATATCTCGTTAACTATAGTTTTTCTTGTAATGTTGCCTTTTAATTAGGTATTCAGAACAGTACTTCACCAGCATGCTCTAAATTAAACTTTAGTTTTTCTTGTAATGTTGCCTTTTAATTAGGAATTCAGAACAGTACTTCACCAGCATGCTCTAAATTAATGAATAACTTGGAAGTACTTAGCTAATTAAATATATATACATATATATATATGTGGGAAGTACTTAGCTGTACGGCTTGTCAATTATAATAATTGCAATAAAGTTACATTTATTCATATGGGATCCATACGCATGCTCTCCTTCTTCTTCTTCTTGTTGTTGTCGTCATGGAAGACCCAACATCACTTTACAAAGGGAGGGCCTCTTCGTAATGAGTACTCTTTTTAGTTGCATGATTATATTATAAATATTTGGAGAGCTACATATAGACATGATCCTTAGCAACCAAATGCAAAAAGATTCTAAAGTACGTTAGTTTACCGGCCTTGATATTGAAAACAAAACGAAAAGCTAGTCTTCCCAGCTCATTGGAGGGGTCTCTAGCTAGGGAGTGAATTATATTAAATATCAGTAGCTACATATCCAAAACTAGTAGTCTGTTTCAAAAAATAGTTCGAATCAATAGTTCGAACCTAAAACAATTTTGTAACAACTCAATTTTTGTAGGAAAAAACACTATAACAAAATTAATTTGAATTCTAGCTTTTTTGTTTTTTTTTTTTTTTTTCTAATTGAAACTATATTCTTAAAAAAGCTTTAAATATTATCGCGAAGTGAAATAGATTTAGATTTGTGTTTAGCACACAGACGTTAGATTATTTGAAGTCAATGACCAGTTCTTTCCTCTGCCATAAGGACAATTGTCCTAAAAAATTGTGTTTCTAAAAACAATCTCCATTGCAATTTAATATTGACATTAATATGACATTTGAGTGTAAAAAAACACTCCAATGTAGTGTCATTTTTATGTCAAATTCGTCATACACTAAACTTCATGGTAATCTATGAAAGAAAAAAGAAAAACAAATTTGAAAAGACAATTACCCATCACCAAAGTGATTTTCACCATCCACCACCTTGATCCTCGCCGGCACCGTCCATCATGTCTCTTCTGTTCTCCTCCTCCTCCTCATTCATAGAGTATCAAGATCCTCAACTTCTTCTGGACTTTTAATGTAAACGCAAACTCTCACACTTTATATCTCATATGGACCAGTGACATCACTACAAACTCCATTTAATCCACCATTTTCATGTTAATTCCCCAATAATAAAATTCTCCAATAATTAAACTCCCATGTTAATAACCCACAATGGCTTTTTTTTTTAATTATAAAAACCATAATCTAATGTGCTCTTCATGGATGCTTGTGGTGTTTCATACATGTATTAGACAACAATTAAAAGTTGTAGTCATATGTCTCAACATATGACGACTCAACAAGACAACAGTTTCAGAATCTGTCGTCTTATCTTGTAACGATAGTTTTTAACTATCATTAGATCTATATTTTGTTTTTGGTGTGTTAAAGAAACTTTTTCTAAAGGAAAATAAATTTCTATGAAATCTTGAGTGTTAGACGTGTATGTCCTAAAGAGTAAAAATGTAATATGTTTTTGAAGACATTTTTATCAATAAAGAATTTATTTATTATTTATATATCAAATCTTGTCCTCTTTATGTTCATATTTGTTGAATGTATGTTAAGCAAACAAAAGTCTGAGACTGTCAGTCTAAACCTTTAAGAATTGAGCATATGATGGACAGATTATGCGAAAGACATGATTCTTAAGGTGACAGTCTAAATCATAAGATCCGTAATCGATGGAATAAAGTTGGATGCTTTATTCATGCAAAGATTGTTATGTTGTCTATATCCCTAACGGGAGATGGTTTCTCTTCGCCATCGGAGGTGGACTCCGTGAATAGAAACATTGGAGCATTGTAATAGGTGACGCTGTATTGGATCGGGACATAAAATGAATTGATTTAGATTAATAATTTGGTCTCAGTAAATCGATTCACTTTAGACAATCATTTGTATTGTATCTTAATCCTGAGATGAATAGTAGGCCCGTTGTCTTGACTTGTGTCTTTTGATGTGCCAAAGGGTGGCATCCATATTTTAATAGTAGTACACATGACTGTACGTTAGAGGCATAACTCTTGATAGCGTAGGCCTATAATTCATAGATATGGAATCTATAGCTCATCTTTAGGAGTAGTGATATCCTCTTATATGCGTTATCCTGTAATTGAAAAACTAGAGCGCTAAATCATTTAGATACATAGGTGTAATCGAATGGTATGCTGTCTTTGAATGGTAAGTTTTTCGATGGTGAGATGATGGAATGTAAGATAAAAATAATCGGGAAGATAAGACAGAATTTGTCCTTAAGCTAATTATGGATAATCCTATAGAGATATGATACATTATGATATGTCATGGAGACTTAGTTATATGGGCTTCGTAATTTTTTATAGTTCGAGAGTGCAGCTCTAAGCTTTTAGTGGAGTAGTGTTAGAGTTGATAATTATGAAATATACATCTGGGATATTAGGTTTCATAATTATCGGGAGCTTGAACTAAATAGGTCAATTTGGTCCCCTTTGCTAGCTCACAAAAATCCTGTAAAGATACAGCATGCTTTTCTAATAATTGGTTACTTATGTCAGATTTATCTGATTGGCTAAAAATTTGATAGGATCGGATAATTCATGTCTGTTTATTGGTTGAATTAATTTTATGATAAAATTAATTCAAGATAAACTTGTTGAATTATCGAAAACGGATAATTCATGTCTGCTTATCGGTTGGATTAATTTTGAATTAATTCAAGATAAACTTGTTGAATTATCATGAATATTTATTTTCCTATAGATCATCTAGATATGACTGTTTTAATCAGATAACTTCTTTATTAGGTTATTTGAATTAAAACTGAGGCTCTATCCCAAGAATCTTGGTTGGAAGATAAAGATTTGCAGGGATAAAAAGGTTCGGTAGGCCGATCTGCTAGTTCGGCCTGTCGACCGTGGGATTTTTTATCACGTGTTCTAGACGCGAATTTTATCAGATATCATTTTTGATTTGAATTTGTTTCAAAATTTTGAGCCCTTATCTGATAATGACTGACTCTTGGGCCCAACCTTTATAAAAGGGGAGTAAGTCTCATTATTATTTAGATCAATTGAGAGATTAAGAGTGAAACTCTGCTGGTGAGATTCTAAAAACTTCCTGAGAGATCTTGTCACAAATCATGAACACTAGCTTTGGGTTCTCTCAATTGGTTGGAAGGAGAGTCGCCTAGTGGAAGAGCTATACATGTGAGCCCACGCTCACTCTGATCGTGGATAGAGAATAGTAAAGAAGGCCAGTTGGTTGAGGTCCTTCTAAAACATTACTTCTCTTCACTAATTGCAGGAGCTTTTCGGCACACAAAAGGTTAGTAAGATGTGGTTAATTTATGCATATAGTGTGTCAAACTTGTGTTTTAGAAAATACTCTAATATAAAAATTTTAAAATTCCACTACGTACTATTTTTCTAACAACTATATATATATATATATATATATGTGGGGGTGTGTGGCTTCTATACCTTTATTATAAAGAATGAAGTGTCTGGAAATTAAAGCTACTTTTTTAAAATTTGGGAGGAAGATTAATGAAAAACTTTTGGTGGTTGTTTTCGCCTTGAAAACGAATTTAGTTTTTGAGAGGGGAGAAACCGTGCTAAACCTCCCACTTATGGAGTATTTGATATGGTGGTTAGAACTATAAATACTGTAGTATGTAAAAGCTTTACATTGTAGCAATTTTTTTTATTATAGTCTATAAGAGCTTTACACTGTTCTTAACTAAAAAATTGGTTAGAACCAACTTTGATAAACAGGCTATCAGATTTCCAATCGTGTTGCATATATTCTACCTCAATTTATCTCCCCCTATTTACGGTGGTAGCCACCATTCCTTCTGGGCATCAGTAAGCATTCTTCATTTTTTTTAGCTTCAATTTTATTTCTCTAATGCTTCTTTATCATTTTATGATAGAGGACAAAGGAGAAGCATAGATATTGATGATTGCCACTGCACTCCTTGCCATTGATGTGCTCTCTGTTTTCACCTCTGTTTCTCTACAAAGAGTCAGAGGAGACATCCTATTCAAGCCTTTTCAAACTTTCTAGAGAAAAAAAAAACCTCCATTTTGTCATTCAACTTCTCTTGTTTCTTAAGGTGTCTAGCAGGATGGTTAGAATCGTTGGTTAAAACTGTTTTTATTATAGCATGTGAGACCTTTACACTGTAGTGATTTTTTTTTGTTATTATAGCATGTAAAAGCTTTACATTGTTTATAACCGAGAAAGTGGTCTGCACCGTAGTTTGAAATGACTTATCAAACAGGTTATAAAATTTTAAGGACTAGGGCTTCTAGAATTGTATTATTGTATTGTTGTAGCCTTAATTAATTTTTTTTAATTTCTCTTTACTAATGTGCTTCATTTTCTTAATTGGATATTTAATTCAAATTTTATTGAGATTGCATTTAGTTATTTTGAATCTATGACGTCTCCATTTAAATATTCACTTTCACAATCAATTTTACGGTTGCGCCATTCAATTTTAATTGCAATTTCAAGATATTTTCTCTGGAATTAAATGATGTAAATAAAATATTTGAAAAATATACTACTTTTAGTGACTAACACTTGGTTGTTGAAAGGGCTAATACATATATACCGATAATATTAATATTTCTTTTTTAAAAATGTAATTTTTGACTACAATTTAGTTCCAAAATGCTTCTAGTAATTCTTTCCCACTAGACATTAGTCATTAAATTGGATCTTTTTGTGACTAAAAAGTTAGTTATTGTGAGTCTTGCAATTGATTTAACGACTAACCAATGCAAGTTTTTGATGTCTTTTAAGCTTTTTTACAACTAACTAAAATTCTTTTATGACTAATATTTTAATCACAAAATACATAAATGTTTAGCGACTACAGTGTTTTAATCGCAAAAGACTTTCTCGTACCAACTTTTAGTGACCAATGTTTGCGACTAAATTTGAACTTTCTACAGTTAAAAATTTAGTCATTGAAGGAGAAATTTCTTATAGTGATACCACCTAATTTACTCGAGAATCTTTGTGTGATAAAAGGCTTTAGAAAGATAAAAATTATTATTAAATTTTTTTTATTTATTTATAGCTTAACTACTATTATTTTTAACATTTTCCTTTAGTTTTTAACGAAATTTAACTAAAGGACTAAATTTGATAAATTTAAAGAGTCTAGGCTTAAATTTAAAATGATTTTAAGTACATAAACTAATTATAAAAAGAGAAAAAAAATTCAAGTACCTCTCAGAAATTTAACTTTCATTTATTTTACTTGCTCTAAAAAACCAGCGAAGTTTTTTTATGTCCTTTGATTACAATAATTTGGTTTTTAAATTTCACCACTGCGCTGCCCCAAGCGTTGATCACATACGCCATACGCGGGAATTTGAAAAAAGGGCCAAAAGAAAAATTTAATAAGAGAAAAAGGCAATTTCTTCAAGACGACCTCCTCCAATTCCCCAGCTTTTAACTCAACTAAAGAAAACAAGTCTAAGATATACTGAAGGTAGTAAGAAATAAGAACTGGGTGGTTGGAATGTAACACCCCCCTTACGGACGTCATGGATGTCGTTACATACATTCTTTAATATTTTCATTTAAACTTTTATTTTGAAGTCAACCATATAACTTAAAGATAATTTGAAAACATACTTTTAGAAAATCATACCCAGGATCCTTGCATACATTTTTTTAATAATTTAATACTTGATCGATAAAATGATTTACTTGATCATAAACATCCTTAAATAAAATAAATATACTAAATATTAAAATCACAACTTAAATAAACATCACAACATTTTAAAACCATTAGCTCTACTAGTTCGGCAAACCGAACTTGGGACTTCGGCAAGCCGAACATGATCGACAGGCCGGAGTTCATCCACCGGCAGGCTGGCAGAGGCTTTGTAAAACAGGGTTTCAAAACTGATATGTTCGACAGGCCGATGTAGGGTAATCGACAGGCTGATCAACACTTCGACAGTCCGACCATTAATGGTCGGCAGGTCGAACAGCTTTAGAAAATTAAGATTTTTCAAACAAAGTTAATAAATTAAAAGCGGAAGACATATCTTAAAGAAGATCATAGTAAAAAGGGGTCATAGTTCCAATCCTTAAAATTTAAGCAAGTAAACATAATCAAAATTATAAAATATAGTTTAATCCATAAGAGCTTCCTCCCTTGGCGTTTTTCTCGATTACAATTCATCTTGTTTAGCTCACACGCCTTTCCATATCCTCCACCTAGTCCATGACCTTCTTACCTTTATCTGCAACATGATATAAACTTGAATAAGCAAATGCTTAGTGAGTACATATATTTCTCACAATTTAAAAAAACATTTCATAAACATCATCATCATCATTTTTATAATAGTGCATTAAGCATATTTTCATAGAAACATATCTTTCATTACTTTGACCATATTAAAACTTATTCCATTTTATCTTAATGACCCAAGTGTTGCACCATAATCATCATCGTAGGCGCACCGTCATGAGAAGAAAATGGTAGCTAATCCTAAACCAAACATGACATCATAACATATCATAACATTGGTGTGCAACACTTATTTAGGTGATACATATATATACATATATATACACTTTCATGCTTTGAAATACGTCATCATCATACATGCATATATTTAAGAACATAAAAATATTTCATAAGAAATCTTTAAATGAAATCATCATAAAATCATCATAGATATCATCAAGAACATATTTTCAAACATTTATAACATATCATGTTGCAGGTGAGAATGTACTTACTTGTATAGCTTACTTAACCTTAACTTAGTAGACTTAGTAGGTGACAATGCCGCGGTCTCGATGTGCTCGCTTCATCATGTGTTCATGTCATACATTCATAGAAATAGCAATTAACATTTACTTTCATAAAACTATAAAACCATCATCACATATCCTTTCCTTTCATGAAATTATAAATTTCATAACCATTTCATCAATATTAAAGCATTAGCATCACCCATCAACACAAAACACTTCACTGACTTATATGGATTCAAGACTTAAAAACTCAACATTCACACATACTTTAGGCACCACACTTGACAGGCGCAAAGCTAATACATAAAAATATTACCATGATTTTTCTTTAGTCATAAAATTACACTAAGTGTCTAAAACAAGTCATACATAACAAACATGAAATCTGCCATTAACTTACACAGTGAGTCACATAAATTCATTATTTTCAAATAATTAAAACACATATATTTTAACTCTAAAATTCACACTAACAACTTACTAACATATATTACAATATCATAAAATTATTTTATCATCAATAAAATTATTTAAGTATACAAAACATCACATAATACAAAAATCCAATAATAACACTGTTAAAGTAGTTTCTTGACCTAGTCTCAATAAAAATTTCATAACACATAAAATAATCACCAAAATTTCCAGTTCATAACTTAACATATACATGAACATTCTAGCCAAATTTCGTAGCAAACAAGCACATTTACCCCTTGAACACAAATCACATTTTCGTGCATCATAACCAAACAACAATATTTTACTGTGAGTGGTAGAGGGTAGAAAATTCATAACTTAATTTAGAAAAATTGAAATGACTTGAAACTTGAAAGAACATTAACATAACACACATATGAACATCATATTAAAAATTCAAAACAAAATAAAATACCTAGACAAAGTTACGGCAGACGGATTGATGAGGAGAAATGCTTTTTAGAATTACCGAAAAATGAGTTCTTACCTTAAAAATTTATTCTCAAAATTCTTGAACTTAACCCCAATGGAAACTCAATATTTCTTACAAATAATAGCAGAGAAAATTTGAGAAGGAATGAAGAGGAAACGTGAAAAAGAGAGAGGAGAGAAATCGAGAGAGAGAGTAAAAATTTTATCATGAAAAGAGAAATGGAAGTAACGTACAAAGGAGGCATGTCCTATCCATTATCATTAGAAATTTTCTAATTAAAAGTTAGCTAATTGACGTGGAGAAAGGAGAGACATGAGGGAAGTCAAATCAATTAGTCTCTCTTACCATATTTTGCCTTCTAAAAATAGGAAACTATTTAAAACAATTCCAATCAATCAAAAGTCAATGGTTTTATTTCCTTAAATGGGGAAATTAATCGATAAATATGCCAATTAATCACATTAAACCATCCAAACATCATAATCATCTCAATCACAAATTTGGAGAGATTTCTGCTGACTGCTCGTTAGCTGTCATCGGCCTGTTGATTCTTAACTTCGGCCTGCCAATTCCATGAGGTTTGGCCAGCCGATTATTATCATCGGCCTGCCGATCCTTGAAAGGCTATTTGGCCTGTCGAACTTGAAAGTCCGGCCTGCCGAACTGTCCTTAAAATACAATACATCATAGCATTCAAGTCATCATTGCATCATAAATGAACATATATTGTAATTAACATGAACACTTGAGCACATCAATTTCACGCGATCGTTACCTATTATAAAACTTAAAATAAATGGTTAGTGACAATTATAACATAAATAAATATGGATAACACCTAACGTCGTTACTATCATTACATAATTCTGTTACATGAAATAGGCGGGTGTTACATGGAAGGAGATTTTTTGTTTTGGTCACAAGGCATTCACACCATACATTTAGTGTTCAAGCTTTTTAGAAAATAATAATAATAATAATAATAATAATAAGATTTGAAAAATAGAAAAATGAGTTCAAGTATTGTAATGTATGAGAGTTCTACATCGTAGCTATTTTTTGCTTTATATTATAGCTGCAGAATGTTTTACACTGTAGACTGTTCGAACTAATGTATGCTATAAAACTCGAATAATGAAGAAATAAATAAATAAAAAAATAGCACTATCACGTTCTGCAAAAAACTAAAAGCGAAGGAAGTTAATGCTAAAACCTAGATTTAAAAGTCTATATCTACCCATTCATGAAAAAAGCACCATATAATGTTGTCCCTCGTTAAAACCTTGGTAAAGAAAATTCTAACGGAGAAAGATCTTAACAAAGAAAAAGGGTGCTTGATCTCAAAAAAATCATCCACCTTCGAATCTGTGTGATCACTACCAAAGTAAACCACAGACTCTTCTGGAAAATGATGATAAATGAGAGTATTAACAAATAAAATAGTGAGCTTCATAGAGGATAATTTTTCAAGGGATGCTAATATAATTGGGATACAGTAAACATTTATGGATATCAGTCGTTTGTTCATCTAAATTTCCAAAAAAAAAAAAAAGGAAAATTGTGTTATGTGTAGTACCCATATGGATATAATTGTGGGAATAGAACACTAAGAACTTCATTTATTTATTTTTGCCAGGAACTCATAGACAGTGCCGTTATAATATAAATACACACATAAAACAACAGTACTTTTTTAGGGCTAACGCAACAGTACTACACACATATATGTACAAGAAATCTCTTCCACGTATATTTAAGTATCAAGCATGGACTAGGTGGTGGTGGTTCATGTCGATGGCTTAAACTGTAAGGAGGTATACGAGTGCATATATATATATATGCATATGCATATGTTCTATGCATTAGGTTCAGCATTCTTCCCAACACCAAGGCTGTGCCCAGGCGACGTGGGACTGAAATCATCTTTGTTTCCTGCATCGAAATGTTGGTCGCTGTTTGGGCTGTGTAGTTGTTCGACAAGTTCGTTTTCATTCCGAAAAGAATGACCAGCTCCGGGGCTGTCACCTGATGTTGTAGGTCGAACAGCGTTCATCGAATTGCCGGAGCTTGGAATCGGTGGTGAGACGTTTTCCAATCTGACCTTCTCCTCTGCGGACAAATGATTTGCTGTGGTGGGAGTTGAGTCATGAGCTTCAATGTTATTACTGAAGCTTTCTTCTTCATTGAGTTGCCTCAATTGCCTTGCCTGGATGGAAAGACTTTGATGACATGCAAATAAAACAATAAAGGCCCATTTGCATATGACTAATTGGACTCGATCCATGAGTGTTTAATTGGAGAAGAAAATTGAGCTAGCTAGAATTAATATTGACAAATTAAGCTCAAGATAAGTTAAACTTTCTGTTATAGCACTACAAGAGACAAAGGAGAGAAGTATATATAAAGAAGAAGATCAGAAGGAAACACCAGGGCTGATGATAAAGTAATTCGTCTACGATTGGTATTTATAATGTGACCAAAGCGAGAATTAAAATTGACAAATTAAGCTCAAGATAAGTTAAACTTTCTCTTATAACACAACAAGAGAGAAAGGAGAGAAGTATATATAAAGAAGAAGATCAGAAGGAAACACAAGGGCTGATGATAAAGTAATTCGTCTACGATTGGTATTCATAATGTGACCAAAGCGAGAATTAAAATCGACAAATTAAGCTCAAGATAAGTTAAACTTTCTGTTATAACTGTTGGGGAATTAGGCGACTCCTAATTCCAAGGATCGCAAGAACGAACAATTACAGAAAATAAATAGGAGAAAAGAAGAAAAAGAGACACCAAATTTTTATACAGGTTCGTCCAAATTTGAGACTACGTCCTGTTTCTGCCGCTTGCAGATTCCACTATGATGAAGGAGATTTCAGATTACAAGAGCAGTTTCTCACACACTCACAAATTGTGCTTACCAAAACTCTCTTCTATCTAACACCCAATGGGAATTTTTTCTCTCTCAAGGATGAAGCTCTCAAGAATTTTGCCTCTCACAAAATTATGCCTCTCACAATTTTCACACACACTTCACCCTAGCCACCTTATGTCTATTTATAACCAAAGGAGGAGAAAAATAGCAACTAATGGGAAACCCTAGTGGTTTCTCCTTTTTGGGGCGTTTGAGTTCGACTCTAACTCAAAGTTTCGCAACAAACCAGACTCCGGGCGCCGCGGCCCTTGTTTTGGGCGCCGCGGCGCTGGTTCATTCTCGGATGGGCGCCGCGGCCCTGGTTCGGGCGCCGCGGTGCTCGTTTCTGGGCGCCGCGGTGCTGTGTCTCTGCCCCCCCCATGCAGCACTTTTTTTTTTTTTTTTTTTGCTTTCTCCTTTGCTAGGTTGATTTGGCTCCATTTGCAACAATCTCCCACTTGGAGACTAATCAATCACCATGTCTCCCACTGCAGCGGCAACGACTTCTCACGCCTCTTGGAGAAGTCCAACTGAAGTTGCGCACAACTTCAGTTTCTCAATCGGATCCATCTTGGTGAGCATATCTCTGGATCCTTTTACCACCCACCTTGCCTTATACCGCTTGCTGCCAGCACTTTTATCTTTTGCCCGGTATACCCTCTTGTTGTGCAAGGATTTTTTACTCTGTGGTAACTTTGCCAGTTGCCATGTCTGATTGGACATTAAGGAATCCATCTCATCCCTCATGGCTAACTCCCACTTGACCGAATCTCCAGCCTCCACGGCTTCATCAAAGCTCTCTGGCTCACCTCTGTCGGTCAACAAGATGTAATGCAGAGATGGGGAGTATCTCTGCGGCGGTCTAATTGTCCTGCTAGACCTCCTGACTGGTGTGGCAGGAGTCCTCTGGTTTCCTTCTGGAGCTGTGTCTTCATGGTCTTCAACCTCTGGATTTTGCACCTCCACTTCAGGAAGATCCTTCAATGGAATCACCTCAGGCTTCTTATCTTCAGAACCTGAACCCCTGGAGTCCGTGCTGTCTCTGTCCTTGTACAGAACACCTTCGTTGAAGATCACATCCTTGCTCCTGATAATCTTCCGGCTTTGGTCATCCCAGAGACGATAACCAAACTCAAGTCCGCCATAGCCAACCAGAAAACACTTCTTTGACTTGGCATCCAGTTTACTTCTAGCAGCAGAATCAATGTGTGCATAGGAAACACAACCAAACACTCTCAAGTAAGAGAGATCAACCTGTTTATGGCTCCAGACTTCTTCCGGTAGCTTGAACTTCAGCGGTGTGGATGGACTTCTGTTTATCAGATGAGCGGCTGTGTTAATTGCCTCAGCCCAAAACATCTTTGGCAACCCTGCATGCAACCTCATGCTCCTAGCACGCTCGTTTAAAGTCCTGTTCATCCTCTCAGCTACCCCATTCTGTTGTGGTTTCCCTGGAATGGTCTTCCTCATCTTTATCCCATTCTCAGCACAGTACCGCCTGAAATCTTCACCTAGGTACTCTCCCCCATTGTCAGACTGCAAGCACTTCACCTTCAAATCTGTCTCGTTCTCCACCATGGCTTTCCATCTCTTGAAAGCATCGAACACATCAGATTTGTTTTTCAGAAAGTAAACCCATACCTTCCTGCTTGAGTCATCAATGAACGTCACATAGTAGTTTGCGCCACCAAGGGAAGTCACCGGCGCAGGCCCCCACACATCTGTGTGAACTAGCTCCAATCTCCTGGACTTAGGCTCTCTACCCATCTTTGAGAAACTGACTCTCTTCTGTTTACCAAAGATGCAGGCTTCACACAAACTGTGATCAACAGTTTTCAAACCCGACAGTTTTCCTTTGCAGTGAAGCACCTTCATACCCTTTTCACTCATGTGACCAAGCCTATAATGCCATAGCTCGGTATCGACAGCAGAATCAGCGACTGCTAGGGTATCTCTGCAACTAGAGTTCATGTAGAGAGTTCCAGCCTTGCGTCCCCGAGCAATAACCATCGCTCCTTTCGTGACTTTCCAACCTCCACAATTGAAGGTTACTTTATGTCCATCATCATCTAGTTGCCCCACCGAAATCAAGTTGCGCATTAGTTTAGGAACATGTCTCACCTTATGAATCTTCCATACCGACCCATTAGGCATTTTTAAACTGACATCTCCAATGCCAACTATATCCAAAGGTTCTCCATCAGCGAGATAAACCTTACCATGATTTCCAGCAACGTAGTTCTCCAGGACATGACGGTGTGCTGTGGTGTGGAATGATGCTCCTGAGTCTATCACCCACGAATCAAAAGAACTGTCGACAGACAAGATTAAGGCATCCTGTTGCTCTTCAGTGGCGGCGTTAGCTGCGTCATTGGTCTTGTCTTCGTTCTTCCTTGGAGCCCTGCAGTTCTTTTTCAAGTGGCCCGTCTTCCCACAGTTCCAACACTCCATGGTCCTACCGTTCCTTGACTTGCTTCTCCCATTCCTCGACTTGCCTCTCCTGCCATTATCCCTGTTGGATTGCCTATCAAGTTTCCTGCCCCTATTATCAACATTAAGGGCCGAGTTCGACGAAGAGGCTTCACCTGAGTCCTTCCTGCGAACTTCTTCCGCCAGAATAGAGTTTCTGACATCAACAAACTTCAATTTGGCATTCCCAAGCGAATTTGTAATGGCCACCCTCATGGGTTCCCAACTGTTTGGTAACGAGGCCAAGAGGATTAGAGCATTGATCTCATCATCGAATTTAATCTCTACCGAGACCAATTGGTTTAGGACGGTGTTGAAACTGTTCAGGTGCTCTACCACCGAGGCACCTTCAGACATTTTTAAATTAAAGAGCTTCTTCATGAGATGTACCTTGTTATTGGCTGAGGGCTTCTCATACATCTCTGACAGAGCCTTCATCATCCCTGCTGTAGTGGTCTCCTTCACAACGTTGTGGGCAACGTTCTTTGACAAAGTCAAACGGATCACACCGAGTACCTGTCTATCAAGGAGACTCCACTCCTCATCCTTCATGCCTTCGGGCTTATTACCCAAGGGCAAGTGCAGTTTCCTGCTGTATAGGTAGTCCTCAACTTGCATCCTCCAGTAGGAAAAATCTGAACCATCAAATTTGGTGATACCGGCTGCCATGCCTTCTTCTCCAGTCATCGTTCTTGATCAAAACCTCCGCTCTGATACCAGTTGTTGGGGAATTAGGCGACTCCTAATTCCAAGGATCGCAAGAACGAACAATTACAGAAAATAAATAGGAGAAAAGAAGAAAAAGAGACACCAAATTTTTATACAGGTTCGTCCAAATTTGAGACTACGTCCTGTTTCTGCCGCTTGCAGATTCCACTATGATGAAGGAGATTACAGATTACAAGAGCAGTTTCTCACACACTCACAAATTGTGCTTACCAAAACTCTCTTCTATCTAACACCCAATGGGAATTTTTTCTCTCTCAAGGATGAAGCTCTCAAGAATTTTGCCTCTCACAAAATTATGCCTCTCACAATTTTCACACACACACAACCCTAGCCACCTTGTGTCTATTTATAACCAAAGGAAGAGAAAAATAACAACTAATGGGAAACCCTAGTGGTTTCTCCTTTTTGGGGCGTTTGAGTTCGACTCTAACTCAAAATTTCGCAACAAACCAGACTTCGGGCGCTGCGGCCCTCATTTTGGGCGCCGCAGCGCTGGTTCGTTCTCGGATGGGCGCCGCGGCCCTGGTTCGGGCGCCGCGGCGCTCGTTTCTGGGCGCCGCGGTGCTGTGTCTCTGCCCCCCCCGTGCAGCACTTTTTTTTTTTTTTTTTTTTGCTTTCTCCTTTGCTAGGTTGATTTGGCTCCATTTGCAACAATAACACCACAAGAGAGAAAGGAGAGAAGTATATATAAAGAAGAAGATCAGAAGGAAATACAAGGGCTGATGATAAAGTAATTCGTCTACGATTGGTATTCATAATGTGACCAAACCGAGAATTAAAATCGACAAATTAAGCTCAAGATAAGTTAAACTTTCTGTTATAACACCACAAGAGAGAAAGGAGAGAAGTATATATAAAGAAGAAGATCAGAAGGAAATACAAGGGCTAATGATAAAGTAATTCGTCTACAATTGGTATTCATAATGTGACCAAAGCGAGAATTAAAATTGACAAATTAAGCTCAAGATAAGTTAAACTTTCTGTTATAACACTACAAGGGAGAGGAGGGAAGTATATATAAAGAAGAAGATCAAAAAGAAACACAAGGGCTGATGATAAAGTAATTCGTCTACGATTGGTATTTATAATGTGACCAAAGCGAGGCCTCTTATGATCCTAACCACTAAAAAAATTCCATTTTCAACTAATTACGTGGACCGCATGAATTTCAAAGTTGGACGGATTGTGTGTGATAAATTTTTGGAGGAAGAATATAATATATATGTATATATAATATATATGGTCCCTTCAAATATAAAGATCTTTCTTCATCTTTGCCTGTCCCATTGCTAGTGTGTGTGTGTTTTTTTTCCTATAATTGTTTGTACTTAAGATATAATATAATATACATTTGTTAGCCATTGTAACTTGCTTCTGAGTTTCCTTTTATTTTTTTATTTCTGTCTTTCTAAAGGTTTATTTCTCTTTCCATTTCCTTGACATATATGTATATAGATATCTGTATGTCTATGTATGTATGTATGTATGTATATGTACGTGAAGAACACTGTAGCGCCCTTGATTGGTGTGCCAATTAAGATTTAAATTCACCATATACATTAATTTAATATTTTGGTGGTTATGTATCTATAATTTTTGAAACATGTAAAAATCTAGCTATTTGTTTATTTGTATTGTTTTAATTGTTTCTATCTGTTTTAGTTTAGTTACTTTTAAACCATTGCATCAATTGCTATTTACGAGTTTGCCACTCACCTATTCCTTATTAAATTCACATTAAAACCCCCAAAGACAGATCAGACTTCTCTCTTCTTTCACTCTCTTTCTTTCTCGTCTCCCTCCCCCTCTGTTTACTCTCTTTGCTGAAAACATATTCCAGCCGCAAACCCACGCAAGAAACACATAACCAAATGTCCAATAAACTCAGAAACACTTTCTTTCTAAGCTAGGGTTCAACCATATCCTAGTTCTAGTCTTTTCTTCAAGGAATGGAGGTAGGGTTTTTAAACCAAAATTTGATTTCTGCTTTTTCTTCTTGAATCTGAAAATAAAAATATCACGACCCAAGATTGTGGGTAGTGACTTAATTGAAAGAATTATTTCTAAAGATCTAGAAAGTTGAAAACACCTAGAAACTGAAGTGGGGCCCATAAATTTATAAAAAAACAATTCAAAATGCTCTGGCGTCTTTAATGCTAATAAAGAAATAAAATACAAATAGAAAATTTGAAAATGAAAATATACAAGGTTTAAATGAATGTTTATAAAATAAGTGAAAACACAGCTATGTAGCTTTAGTCAAAGTAAACAAAATAAATTCAAATAACAAATAAAATAGGATTTACAAAGATTCTATCATCTATTGGGAGTATTCAATTCCATGTATCATCCATACACCCATGAAGATTTCTAGGAGAAAGCACCTTTGAGTTAGTAAGGAGCATCAATGAAATCCATGACTTCTAGGATCAATCAACTAACGTGAAAGGGAAAAGTAAGGGAGTGAGCACACGGTACCTAGTAGGAAATCTATTACTCGCCTCTCGGTTTTTCTTTACTATTATTATTACATAAGCTTATTATATAGTTAATAAACAAACTTTTTATAACAATGCAAAAATTTAATGATTTCTCACTTTATTAAGCAAATCTATAATTCTAGGATCTGTAATTCGTCACTCAAATTCTTCACATACATCCTGGGTTGTTAGTGAAGGAAACAAAAGAAAGGAAGATTTTATAATATCTGTTGTGCCCCAAATGAGCACCCCATGTCCGTTGTGCTCCAAAAGGTCACCCCGTAAGATAGGCCATATAGCATAGATAGTACTATCAATATGAAATGTCCGTTGTGCCCAAAAATGAGCACCCCATGTTCGTTGTGCCTCAAAAGGACACCCCGTAAGATAGGCCATATAGCATAGACAGTACCAGCAATATGAAATGTCCGTTGTGCCCAACAAACGAGCACACTGTGGGATATAACTTCAATAAACACTTTGGATGGCCCTAGAAATTGTCCGACGATGCTGCGTAAGATCTCAACAAACATAGGATCAGGTTATAACCAGTATGACTACTAAAATCCATCCTAAATCATTCTGCCCACGTTAGTTAGTTTTTAACGAAATTTTAGCAACATAACGGCTGTTTTTCAACTAAACCAAAATTTTAAACCTGTATGAAAATAATTTGTAAATATATTGTGGTGCACCATAATTTCAACACGCACCATCCAAAGCATCTATTTTATGTCGCATAGCAAGAATACACCCAAAATCATTCACCATTCCACTTTCGTTAATCATATCATAAAAACTCTACTTTCAAGGCCAAGCTCATACATCACACACTTGTTCATAAACGTAAATCACAAATAAACATCTAAGGATCCAATATGTGCATAAAACTAACTCAAGATCAAATGTTCACATAACCGACTCAATAACAAGTTTTTAGAGAATAATTAGTAATAGTGATAATTATCAACAACAACAACAATAATAACAATAATGATAATAATAATAATAATGATAACGACAACAACAACAACAACAACAACAACATTAATGATAGCAACGATATAACAAGATTAACAACCTCAGCTACCATACAACAATAACAACAACCTCAACAATAATATTAGTAAGAACAACAACAACAATCAGTTAACAATAACAACAACAATAATATATGGTTTAGTACACAATATTCTAGAATCCATATATTTGTATTTTGAATTCCACATTTATTGACTATTTAAATGAAAATACCATGAGAGACAAGTTATAGAGTTCCTACCACGTTGGTCGATGATATTTGATGATGAAAATATTTGCAACGCAGTCGCCGTTGAAACTTTAAATCGCCAATTATAGCCTTCAGAATTCTGTCTCACAAATCCGACACCATGAATGCATCCAAAACATTGAAAATAGGCCAAAATGACATCTTCTCCAATTTGGCGGTCGAGGTCAACCGTTGACCGTCGTTGACCAAGAGTCGACTAGCATTGACCAAGGTTGACCAGGGAGGCAGCAACGGACATCGGTACCAAAACAAAGCTCTCTATTTGAGGATCATTGTTCCAAAGTTATTTTTCCAAAACGGAGCTTGGTTCGCTAGAAAACGACATAAAACCGACGATGGGATGCAACGGGAGGCCAGATTTTTTGACCATGATTAGGCTAAGGAATGGTTGGGTTTTGCTCTCCTCGACGAGAGGAATCCAATGGTAGAAATAGCCAAAGGAATAGAGGCCAGATGACTCCAGAATCTGGCGCCAAAGTCCTAAGGGGCGTTGCGGCCTTGGGCTTGTTCCGGGCTACTGGTGCCGAGTGGCAAGGTGAGGGTTTAGCGGCCAGGACATCGGGTGCCAACAAGCAACCTTGGCCAGTGCATGCATGACGATGATAGCCGGAGGTGGCCGGAGGGTAGAGGGTAGCCATGGTGAAGTTTTTGGCGTGCAGTGGAAAAGAAAAGAAGAAACAGAAAGAAAAGAAAAGGGAATAAGTAATCTGGGGGGTTTCACATGGGTATATCTGATGTAAATCAGGTTCTTTTCTTTTTTTTTTTGAATTAAAGAAAAAGTTTCTTTTAAAAATAAATAAATAAATTCTTTTGCCCCTTAAGTTATTAAAAATTTCAAATTGGCCTAAAATTTTGTATTCTCTTCTAATTAAAACCATGGGTTTTACAAAAAAGATATTTCATACTATGATTTTGAGTTTTACATATGAGATTTGTTGAAACTTTGGGCATGCATAATATATTTTATAAGCATACTTAGGGTTTTGTTGTAATTTGGAAAATTTGTTAAATGTTGTGATCTTGGACATGCAATTTAGGAAAAAATATTTATTGATGTTAGTACATTATTATCTAAGACATTTGTATAAGTTTTATACATTGAACATTGATTTGATGTGACAGATTTAAGCTAGAGTCGAATAAGGCCATGAAAGGGAGAACTGGACTCTGCCAATCTCGGAGGGAGGGCACTCAACCGCCCATTTGGAGGCTGGTTGATTCGCTGGGGGCAGTCGTGGGGCTACCGCCCTCCTCCAAGCTCGTTGGTGGGAGCCCCATCTTTGTATTTGATTTGCTATGCTTTGTTAAAAGAATGAATGTTTTTTGGGTAGTTTGAAAAATATAAAGTATATTTTTTGAACTTTAAAAAATGTAAAAATAAATATTGTATTTAGATAAAATATAGAAGATACTTTTTGTATTTTTTTCATAATAAAAAAACAATTTAACTTGTTCAAAAAGTAAAAGGAATCACAAATCTTCACATTCATCTAGAGTAACTAATCCTACATCCTGCATGGCTTAATAAACAGTGATATTGACATCTTATGGATTTTTACTTTTCAGAAAAATTTATTCCCCGATTCTTGATTTGGTCAATATCATTGAATCTCTAAAATTTAGTATTTAAATAGACGATAATATCCTTGATGCTCTTCACAAGGTCTTTGTTGGGAAATATCGTTTCCACTTCGTAAGTTGAAGCTTCACAATTTTTGGTTTTCAATAATAATAATAATAATGGTAATAATAATAGTAATAGTAATTAAACAGGATAAAATAAAACAATTTTGGCACCCAACATCTTTGCTTAGTAAAAGAGATTTTTCTTAGTGATCACCGGTAAAATGATACAATCGTCAAAATCTGTTATTGGTGAGCTCTTGAATTTTTTCCATGGATTAAGAGTTAAATTTGTTATCGACAAACTTATACACTACAAGAAGAAGACCATTTAGAGACGACATTTGTCGTTGCTAAAATAAAAAAAGTCGTCTCTAAAAATATATAGCGATGACATTGTCGTCGTTAATTAGGGAGAAACTTTGAAATTGTAAAAAATACAGAGACGACATTTGTCGTCGTCTAAAATTATCAACGACCATAAATGTCATCGCTGTATTTTTATTATTCGACAATTATTAGCGACGACAAATGTTGTCGCTGTATTTTGGTGTTTTTTTTAATGCTTTAAATTTTCATCGTTGCTGTATTTTATTATACGACAATTATTAGCGATGACAAATGTCGTCGCTGTATTTCGGTGTTTTTTTTAATGCTTATAAATTTTCATCCCTAGCCATAATAAACCTGCAAGCAAATAACTACGAAGTCACAGATATATTTTCTCATCACACTATAATAACTAAAAAAATTTGATAGAAATAAAATAGAAATATATAGACAATACGTTTATATGTACATTAAGTCAACAAGTCTAAATCATAAAAATATAAACTAATCTCTTAAATTAGCGGTTTCTTCATCATCATCATTATTTTCTTCATGAGGTGGATAGGAAGACATAACAGGTGGAGGTGATGGTGGTGGTGGTGGAGGAGGGGGAGGCATTGGTAAATCTAAATCCGGCAGTAAACGCTTAAATATTGCTGTCATTTGATTTTGATATTGGGTTTGTTGTGTGTTGTATCGAGATTGTTCCTCCATCCATTGTTGCACCTGTGGAGGTACTTGTGACTATGAACGAGCCTCCTCAAGAGTAGCTGCTACAAGAATGTCTTTTCTCATCCTCGGGCCCACTCCTTTCCTATGCCCTCTGTGTGATCCAAGCACATTCTCTGCTATCTCTTCTTCATTCATGAGATGTGTTGTCTGAGATGTGCTCAAACTAGAAGTAGAAGCAGATGCAACATCAGCTTTGGTTTGTTGAGTATGCATATGAAACATTTCCTTTTGCACATTCCATTTAACAAAATAAATTACAATCCAACTCAAAATTTCATAACTAAAACTAAATAAGTTATATGACTTACATATCTAGCCTCTGCAGCGTTATTAACCCATCTGCCATCAGAATATTGATGACACTGATGCCAATTTTCCAAAATTGAGAGCAACTCACCAGTCTCGGGATTTCTCTACATTAGGGATAGGCTTGTGTTAGAACAATACATATCTTAAAGAAAAATGAAACATAGTTTAATAAATTTTTATTTACTAACTTTTGATATCTCAAATTAGCATACGATTGCATTCCATGACGACTTGGTTACTTCACATTTGCTCTGTTTCTTTTATTTGTCACCGACCTTTTCTGTTACAATGATGAATGATTAAAATTAGTACGTTATATCAAAATATGCAATGATCATGAGAAATAGAGTTTATAACTTTAAACCTGAAAAGCTTCACTGCAGAAGCGATCACAAGCAGCCTCCCAATCTGCTTGTGTTCGTACATTGTCGGGACGTTGCTTCTTCACGTTAACTACATTTTTTGCCTCCCCTAATTGCTTGAAATATTCATGAAGGTCATTTTTCCATTCCTTATATCGGTCTTGTGCATTACGATCTATTGATGCCGCCGATATAGAAGTCAAATCAAAATAAAAAATATCCTATAATTTCATTTTGAATATCACAATTAATACAAGGTTGCTAAAATTATATATTATAAATAAACTATGAAATACTAATACCTGTGTTTGAGGTAAATTTTGATCCTTGTAGACGGCGAGAACCTTCTTCCAACTATCATAATATGGAGGAATTTTGGATCGCACCGCCTGACCTATACAATTACTTAAGCGGGCTGCATTGTCCCCTAAGCCTTTATATGTCTTTCCTTCAATGTCTAGGAATACTGGAAGTTTTCCTTTACTAGCAGCAATAATCTTGTGGACTTCCTTATTCTTTGTGCGTCCACGAACCTTCTTAGCGGCAACAGGTACTGAAAAATAACACCAAAAAACAAGACAATGCAAGAGTGTTAGATTTTATATAAAATTTATAATACATTTGATAGAAGACATATTGTATTCAGTCATACCTAACTCATAATCTGCTAGAAGTCTTCTTGGCCCCGGTGGAGGTTCTGCAACTCAAGAAGATCCAGCACATGTAGCATCGGGTCTAGTCATTCTAATCACCTATTGATAACAACTTACTTAGACAGTATTTATTAAAAAGAATAATATAAAAAAGGAAGTTCATTGAGAACTAGAACTAATGGAAACAAGTTAAATTTATAAGTACATTATTCGTCATCACTACTACTCTCGTTGTCAGTTTGTTCAAAACTAGTATCATCGTCTTCATCTTCATTTTCTATGCTTGTATCATCATCGTACTCCAGTAAAGTATCATCCATCTCAAGGTCAACCTCAATGCCATCATTTGCATGACCCAGCTCGATTAATGTTGCATTCTCAATGACATTAGGATCAACATCATTTCTTCTAAATGTTGTTGACTCCAAATTGGGTAGCTCAACTACCAGTTCAAAATTTGAATAAGCATCTTGTAGCACCTCAACTGAACTAGAATCTTCATGTTCAATGTCAGGAAGATTCCACACATGTCGATGCCCAAACTGTTGGACCGCTTTCCAATTAGGGCCATTAAGCTGATCTTCAAGATAAAACACTTGTTTTGCTTATGATGATAATATAAAGGGATCATCTTTGTAAGCCTCGGCATTGACAAACACACTTGTGAAGTTTTTATTATTTAAGATCCTTTTCTTTCTTGGATCAGCGTCAAACCATTTACACCTAAACAACACAACCGAACAATCATTCACATATCGAAGTACCAATACATCTTCTAGCCGACCGTAATATATGTTGTCATCAACACCAGGTACACAAACCCCACTGTTTTGTGTTTTTCACTGAACATCATGATTGTTGCACACAAACTTGACCCCATTTGCCACACAAGTGGAGTATGATAGTATAGTGTCATTGGGACCAGACGCCAAGGCGAGCAATTCATCAGTGGCCTCCGGTGAATGATTTTTTTTGTAAATGGTACACCTATAGTGAGAAATTTATTATTGTTACTAAATCTTTAAATATGATTTTTTGCCTAAAAAGATAAAAATATTTTTTCCCTTTTTGTAAAACCACGTCGAAAACTCATCAATTTGAACCTTATTCAAGTTTTTTCTACCAGTAATTTCAAGCTCACACATGTGTTCCCTATACATGAAAGGGGTCTCATAAAATTTATGCTATATTACATACTAGAAAGTTAACAATTAAAGAGTTAAACTTACTCTATGTATCTTCGGATCTCTTGGCGTTTAAAATATACCACTCGGCCTTCTTCCTTAATTGCTCATTTAAATGAGTTGCTACAATCATTCCCATTGGTCGGCATTGTGATTGGAAGACTGATATCTTTTTCTTTGGAGCAGAATCATGATTAGGCAGGTTCCTTTCAGGCCGATTGAATTTAGTTTCGATACCATGAAAGTAACATGAAGAGAAAGTCAAAGCCTCATTTACAACATAAGCTTCTACAATTGATCCTTCCGGTTGTGCTCGGTTTCTAACATATTGCTTAAGTGACCCAATATACCGTTCAAAAGGGTACATCCACCTTGTATGAACAGGACCCCCTTGCATGGCTTCTTCAGGAAAATGCAAAGCCAAGTGAACCATGATATCGAAAAATACAGGCGGAAATATTCTTTCCAACTTGCATAATATTATGACAATTTGGTCTTCAGCTTTCTCTAAATCAGAGATCTTTAGGGTTCTGGAACAAATTTGTTGAAAGAAATAACAAAGTTCAATAATTGTATTAGTGATCTCTTTCTTTAGAAATGGACAAATACTGACTGGTAATAGACGTTGCATGATTACATGACAATCGTGTGATTTAAGTCCAGTGATCTTACCATCAGCATCAACGTTCTTTTTCAAATTTGCCGCAAACCCATCAGGAAACTTTATGAATTTAATAAAGGCACCAAATTATTTCCGTTCTACAGGAGTTAAAGTGTAGTCTACATGAGGTTTCATCCATCGATCCCCATCCTTATAAAGATGCAATTCATTCCTTATTTTCATGTCAGCTAGATCCATTCTTGCTTTGTCTGTGTCCTTCGACTTCCCATCAATATTCAATATTGTGCCCAACAAGCTATCACAGACGTTCTTCTCAATATGCATGACATCTAAGTTGTGCTTTAGCAACAAATCTGACCAATATTCCAATTCAAAAAATATACTCTTTTTCGTCCAGTTTAACTCGTAAGGTTCTCGCCTATGTTTTTTCCCTCCAAAATCAATGTGCTTGCCTAGTAGTCTACTTCGCACACGTTCTAACTAATTTAATATTTCAACTATAGACAAGCGTGGAGGCGGGGGTCTTTTCTCTACCGTACCATCAAATTGTTTGTCTCTGCTCATCATATTTGAAGTTGGAAGGAATCGCCGATGGCCTATATAACACGTCTTACTCCTTAAACGCTTAGAAGGAGTATGCATGTTGCACGTTGGACATGCATTGTATCCCTGGCCACTCCAACCAGACAAACTACTTCGAGCAGGAAAATCATTGATAGTCCACAACAACGCAGCATGCATCCTAAATGATGCATTAGCGTAGGCATCATGAATTACCAATCCATGCTCCCAAAGCTCTTTCAACTCATCTACAATTGGTCTCAAAAACACATCTATATCCTTTGCAGGAGCATTAGGTCCCGAAATCAACAAAGTAAACATCAAGTATGGTTCCTTTGTACAAAGCCATGGAGGTAGATTATATGTTGAGAAGATAACTGGCCACATACTATAAGGTTGACTCATATTTCCAAACGGACTAAACCCATCAGCTGCTAAACCTAAACGAACATTTCTTACTTCAGAAGCAAAATCAGGATACCTATGATCAAATGCCTTCCATGCCTCTCCATCTACTGGATGTTGCAAAACTTCTTGCGTAGATTGACCAAAACCATGCCATCTCATATCTCTTGCAGTATGTCTTGACGCATACAAATGCTTCAACCGATCCTTTAAAGGGAAATAGTGTAATACTTTATGAGGCACTCTTTTTCTCTTCGTGTTTGGATTCACCCATTGACTCTCACCACATATAGGACAAGTGTTTCGATCAGCATATTCTTTCCTAAATAAAGCACAATCGTACTTGCACACATGAATTGTCTCGTAACCTAAACCCAACTTGCGTAACTTCATCTTGGCCTCATAATGTGAAGCATGAATATTATTCCCTTCTAGTAATGCCTCGTTTAAAAGCTTTAGCAAAGAGTCAAAAGATTTGTTGGTCCATCTATGAAGCACCTTTAAATGCATCAATTTTACTAAAAAATCAAGAGATGAAGAGTTTTCGCATCCAGGATACAACTCTGCCTGAAGCTCAGCAAAAAGTTCTTTAAACTGCCCAGAATTGTATTTTCCGATTGGACTTGACTCTTTTGGTTCGACATGATTGTTGGCCCCCACTACATCATCTAAGACGTTTCGCATCTCGTCAGTAGATTATTCATGTGTTTCATAACCATTAATGTTCGCATTATAAGATTCTCCATGATATATCCATGTAGTATATGTTCGACTAAATCCCTTGTCAATTATATAAGCTTCAACCACTGGTAATGTTTGCATTGCTACATTCAAACAATTAATGCACAGACAACTAACTTCCCCATCCTCATTCATGTAGTTTTTTTGCTCTTTCCAAAAATGCCATTGCACCATTCCAGTATCGATAAAAAAAAATTTCATTTTCAAAAATCCAACTCTTGTCAATCGTCATTTTGATGTTTTCAATCCTATTGTCAAATGTAATATAACTCATAAATATGTAAAATTTTCTAGTAAACAAATTTAGTTACATAATATTTGGTTACATAATACAAACTAAGCAAAAGGCATGGCAATCGAAATCAGATGATCAAACATACTGTAATTCATGCGGTTAAATTAAGATCGGAAGTAGATTGACATTTCAACAGTAAAAATCCATAGTTTTTCTAAGAAAAAAAAACATTGATGGATATTGAGATCTAAGGAGTAACATGTAAGTCACTTATTTTCTTTATAGACATTGGGTCAAATTGAAACAATTATATTATCCGTAACTATCTAGAGTCCAAACTATTACACCAAACGAGAGTGTTAAGCACCACATATTAATAAAAATGAATCCCATAGGATCCACATACAAGTTATATTTTCTGTTAATTATGTCCCTAACAGTTTTCTATTACGCTAGGTGAGAGTGTTGGAAACAAAGTGCGTAGCAGAATTTTTAAAAATTTTTCTATCAGAGTAATTTTCAAAACACAAGTTTGACATGTTATATGTATAAATTAAACAGATCTTACTAACCCCAGTGTGCCGAAGAACCTCCGCAACCTGTGTAGAGAAGTAACGTAACGTTCCAAAAGAGCCTCAACCAACTGGTCTTCTTTGCTATTCTCTATCCACAACCGGAGTGAGTGTGGGCTCACACGTACAGCTCTTCCACGGGTGACTCTCCTTCCAATCAATAGAGAGAACCCAAAGCTAGTGTTTGTGATTTGTGAACAAAAGCTCTCAGGGAGTTTTCAGATGCTCACTAGAAGAGTATCACTCTTAATCTCTCAAATTGATCTCTATTGATCTGAGTAAATCATTAGACTCACTCCCTTTATATAGCCCTTGGTCTTGGGGTCAGTCCTTATCAGATTAGGTCTCAAAAACTCGAAACAGAATCAAGTTCGGATCAATATATGATAAGATCCACGTGAAAACGTGTAATCTTATCTCCCGCTGATCGGCAGGCCGAACATTTTGATCGGCAGGCCGACCACGTCATTCGGCAGGCCGAACTCCCGAGAAAAAATCTCCGCAAATCTTTTATTTTCCACCCGAGATTCTAAAGGATAAAGTCTCAGTTTTGATTCAAATAACCCAATAGAGAAGTTATCTGATCAAAAACAAACTTTATCAAGATAATCTCTAAGAAAATAAATCAATTCACAATAATTCTACAAGTTTATCTTGATCTAATTTATCCAAAATTAAATCAACCGATAAACAGACAAGAATTATCTGATAGCAATAATTCAACAAGTTTATCTTGAACTAATTTCTTACAAAATTAATTCAAGCGATAAACAGATATGAATTATTTGATTCTTACAAATTTTAAACCAATCTGATAATTCCGACATAAGTCACCAATTATTGAAAAAGCACGCCGTGTCGTTACAGGATTTTGTGAGCTAGCAAAGGGGGCCAAAATAGACCTATAAAGTTCAAGCTCATGATAATTATGAAACCCAATATCCCAGATATACATTTCATAATTATCAACTCTAACGCTACTCCACTAAAAGCTTGGAGCTGCACTCTCGAACTTTACAGAATTACGAAGCTCGTGTAGCCAAGTCTCCATGACATATCATAGTGTATCGTATCCCCATATGATCATCCATAATCAGCTTAAGGACAAGTTCTGTCTTACCTCCTTGATTATTTTTATCTCACGTTCCATTGTCTCACCATTAGAAAACTTACCATCCAAAGATAGTATACCATTCGGTTACACCTATGTATCCAAATGGTTGAGCACTCCAGTTTTCCAATTACAGGACAACACATATAAGAGGATATCATTACTCCTAAAGAGGAGCTATGGATTCCATATCTATGAATAACAAGTCTACGCTATCAAGAGTCATGCCTCCAACGTACCGGTATGCATACCACTATTGAGATGTGAGTGTCACCCTTTGGCACATCAAAAGACACAAGTCGAGACAACGGGCCCACTATTCATCTCAGGATTAAGATACAATACAAATGACTGTCTAAAGTGAATCGATTTGCCAAGACATAATTATTAATCCAAATCAATTCACTTTATGTCTCGATCCAACACATCGTCACCTATGACAACGTGCCAATGTTTCTATTCACGGAGTCCAACTCCGATGGCCAAGACAAACCATCTCCCAAAAGGGATATAGACAACATAACAATCTTTACATGAATAAAGCGCCCAACTTTATTCCCTCGATTGCGGATCATATGTTTTAGACCATCACCTTAAGAATCGTGTCTTCCGCATAATCATCCCATCATATGCCCAATTCTTAAGGTTTAGACTGACAGTCTCAGACTACTGTTTGCTTATCATACATTCAACAAATATGAACGTAAAGAGGACAAGATTTGGTATAAATGAATAAATTCTTTATTGATAAAAATGTCTCCAAAAACGTATTACATTTTTACTCCTTAGGGCATACATGTCTAACAATCTCCCACTTGCACTAAGTGAGTAAATACAACAAATTTTGCATCCCCATAGCTTCCACATGCCTCTCGAAGACTCTCCCAGTAAGTGTCTTCGTAAATGGATCAGCTAAATTGTCCTCTGACGCGATCTTGCACACCGTGACATGCCCGCCCTCAACGAAGTCCTTTATCACATGATACTTTCGATCAATATGCTTACTCTTCTTGTGAAATCTTGGTTCCTTAGCATTAGCTACCGCCATACTGTTATTACAGTACAGTGATACCACTCTATCCATACCAGGAACTACCTCAAGATCCCCAAGGAACTTGCGGAGCCACACTGCTTCTTTCGAAGCATCACTAGCCGCCACATACTCGGCCTCCATCGTTGAATCCGAAGTGCAGTCTTGCTTAGCACTTCTCCAACTGATGGCACCGCCACCCAGAGTAAACACAAACCCCGAAGTCGATTTCCTAGAATCCAGACAGGATTGAAAATTTGAATCAATGTATCCTAGAGGAGTTAAATCCTCACCCGAATACACAAGCATATACCCTCGAGTCCTTCTCAGGTACTTGAAAATATGCTTTACCGCAACCCAATGGTTTGGTCCTGGATTCGCCTGAAATTGACTTACAATCCCGACCGCATAGCTAATATCCGATCGTGTGCAAAGCATGGCATACATGAGACTACCCACTGCCGAAGCATAAGGCACCTTCTTCATGTATTCTCTTTCTTCATAAGACTTTGGAGAGTCTTTCTTAGAAAGAGTAATTCTAGACCTTGATGGTTGCCCACTTTCTTGGAATCCTGTATTGCAAACCTCCTGAGAATTTTATCTATGTAGCCGGCCTGAGACAAAGCTATCATTTTGTTCTTCCTATCCCGAAAGATCTGGATACCGAGAACAAAATTAGCCTCACCTAAGTCCTTCATGTCAAACTGCTTGGTCAACTATAATTTGACCGATGACAACGCCTCAACGTCATTGCCAATTAGCAGAATGTCATCTACATAGAGCAGTAGAAAAACCACCTTTCCATCCTTAATGTGTTTGTAAACACATGGTTCATCCACGTTTTGTGAGAACCCATAAGTCTTGATCACTTGATCAAATCTTATGTTCCAAGAACGATAAGCCTGCTTAAGTCCATAAATTGACTTTAGTAGCTTACAAATCTTACCCTCTTGACCCATGACCCTGAACCCGTTTGGTTGTTCCATATAAATGGACTCATCAAGATGGCCATTCAGAAAACCAATCTTGACATCCATCTGCCAAATCTTGTAGTCGAGAGCGGCAGTTATAGACAAGAGAATCCGAATGGACATAAGCATGGCTACAGGCGAAAAGGTTTTCTTATAATCAATTCCTTCCTTTTGCATATAACCCTTAGCTACTAGTCTAGCCTTAAAGGTTTCGACCTTTCCATCCACTCCTCTTTTTCTCTTGTAGATCCACTTACACCCTATGGGTTTTACCCCTTCGGGAAGATCCACAAGCTCCCAGACCTGATTAGTCTCCATAGACTTTATCTCTATGTTCATGGCCTCTATCTAGAGTTTTGAATCAACATCCTCCGTAGCCTCTGCGTAAGTATAAGGATCCCTATCACGTTCATCCGGTTCAGCCAAAAAGACCTCCCTATTGAATATATACCTCTCAGGTTGATGCCCGATCCTCCCACTACGTCGAAGCCCCTGAGGTTGTTGTTTAGGTTTGTTTGGTTTTTCTACACCGAACGGAATGGTTTTGTTAGGAACCTCCTGAGTGAATAGATCACCCCTTAATTCCTCAAGCACCACTTTGCTTCGAGGTTTAAAGCCGTCCATGTAACTCTCCTCAAGGAAAGTTACATTAGTTGAAACCACGACTTTATTTTCCTTTGGGTTATAAAAATAACCCCCTTTAGTCCCTTTTGGATATCCTACAAACACGCAAACTTTCGAACGTGCTTCCAACTTATTCGGATCCTTAAACAGGACATGAGCCAGACATCCCCATATGCGAATATGGTTTAAGGATGTCTTCCGTCTTGTCCACAACTCGTGAGGAGTTTTAGGGACCGATTTTGAAGGCACATTGTTCAAAAGATAACATGCGGTTTGTAGTGCATATCCCCAAAAGGATAAAGGCAATGATGAATAACTCATCATGGACCTAATCATGTCCAACAAAGTCCTATTCCTTCTCTCTGCTACGCCATTCTGCTGCGGAGTGCCCAACGCAGTCAAATGGGATAAAATCCCATTCTCTAACAAGTGTCCCAAGAACTCATCAGAAAGGTATTCCCCACCTCGATCAGATCGAAGTGCCTTTATGGGTCTACCCAATTGCTTTTCCACTTCAGCCCGAAACTCCCTGAATTTATCATAAGTTTCACTTTTGTGGTGCATTAGGTACACATACCCATATCTTGAGTAATCGTCAATAAAAGTGACGAAGTACTCATACCCTCCTCGTGCCCGGATGTTTATCGGCCCACAAACATCACTATGCACAAGTTCTAGAACCCCTTCGGCCCTATTGCCCTTAGACCCGTATGGTCTTTTGGTCATTTTACCCTCCAAACAAGACTCACATTAAGGTATAGATTCCACCCTTAAGTGACTTAAAGGTCCATCCTTTACCAACCTTTGAATCCTATTCAGGTTAATATGGCCAAGGTGCAAATGCCAAAGATAAGTCTTATTAGAGTGAGAAGTTTTAAGTCTTTTTGAGTCATTATTATTTATCTCAGCATTAAGCAATAAGTCCATCTTAGGTTTGATAAAATATAGATTATTTTGCATCCATCCAGAACAGATAAAAGATTTGTTTTTACGAATCACCACTTTTTCATTAAAAGATACCACGTAGGAGTCTTTAAATAAAGAAGATACATAAATTAAATTCCTTTTAAATTTAGGAACATAAAAACAATCTTGCAAAATTAAATTCCTATAATTATTAAAATAAAGATGGACGTCTCCCACTGCTTCTGCTGAGACCAAGGATCCATCCCCCATCCGAAGCGTTAAGTCTTCACACAGCAGACTTCTCGTTTCTTTGAATCCCTGCAGAGAAACACAAACATGATTAGTTGCACTGGAATCTATGACCCAGATGTCACTGGATTCCTTAACCAAACAAGTTTCTAAATATAGAAGATCACAGCTACCTCCCTTGGAAAGGAAGTCCTTGCAATGCTTCTTTATATGCCCGAACTTACCACAGAAAAAGCACTTAAGCTTCTTTGGGTTCTTCTTCTTCTTTTTCTTGCTCTTGGTAGCAGCAGGAATAGAAGACTTCCCACTTTTGGCCTGTTGCTTCTTTCCATTCCTAGAGTTTGGATTGGAACCAGAGGCAGCTACCATGTTGGCCTCACCACCAGCAAAAGACTCCCTGATCAGCAGTTCAAACTCCTGTAACTGTTTCATCAGTTCTGTCAAGGTCATATCTCGTCTATTGCTTAAATTAAAAGTAGCTCTAAACGGAATAAATTCCTTGGACAGAGTCTCAAAGACCATAGTCATCTGAGTTTCAGCATCGATGTCGGCTCCATTGGTTTGAGCCTCAGCGAGGTAACCCATGACCAACATCATGTGCTCCTTTACAGATGTCCCCGGTCTCTGTCTACAGTTTAAGAGTTTCCGAAGCGCCCCTTGCCGCTTCGTTATGGCCTGGCCTCCAAACATGTCTTCAAGATTATCCAAGATCTGCTTTGCAGTCTTATAATCCTGATGTTGAGCCTGTAGCACGTTATTCATGCTAGCCATAATATAGCAGCGGGCCTGATCATTAGCATCTTTCTAGCGGTCTTACGCTTGGAATTGCTCATTACTTGAGTCTCCCGTAGGCTCGGGAGGACAAGGGGTTGTCAGTACATATTTCAGTTTCTCAAAGGATAGGACTATGTCCAGGTTCCGTTTCCAATCGTTATAATTCTCACCGGTTAATTGGTTTTTGTCAAGTATCAATGATAAAGCATTTTTAGACATTTTGAATCTACAATAAAGAATCATATACCAAACATAAGCAAACATATATAATAATCTAGTAAGATAACACAATCATGTAAAATCATATAAATGTGTTTATGTGTCAAAACCTTGAAAATATCACAACCTTACAACGATAATTCCCAACTCAGAATTCAACAAGCTCCTAGGGGATTCATGCCAAATTCAATCAGGAACACGGATCCCTTCCTGATTAATACATGCCATCCAGGACCCGAATGATCCAGCATATACTAATAATCGTTTCTTTGGTCATTAATTTTATTAACAAAGCTCCTAGGGGAGGTTAATAATAAAATTAACGTGAGTGTATAACCACCATTTTAATATTTTATCCACGATTTATAATCACCACCTAGGGGTGTGCAACCATAAATCATACTAAAATACCTTATCCTTTCAGAGATCCAATCTGGTACATGATAGAAATCTCTAACTAGAGGTCGGGACCACCATGTTCTGCCTATGGACCAACGATGGAGGCCTTAGGTCCTCTCTTCGAAAACCTTCTCCCACTCAATCTTTTGAAGTCAAGGTTTTATTTTAAAGTATGCATGAACAATTTTAATATGAGCTTACACTCCCTATTCTATATGATATGTTATCACTATACATGGCAAATCATATTATAATGCAGACAAGCAAAGCAATCAAGCAAAGCTACAAGCAAAATAATAATAACTGTAATATTATGGTTCCACCGAGAATAGAAAACTAAGATTATAAGAGAATAATCGAGACATTTATCGATTCTTCATTCTTGAATCCTCAAGCTGTATCCTTCTTCATGTAATATCCATCTTCAAGTCTTCAATCCCTTATGAATCGAATACTTCATATCTCCGGTCATATCCAAATTTAATGTTTCTCAGAATCGTCCCAAAAATAAAATTAAAACTGGACCGAAAAAATTACACCTTTTCTGGACACTTGGCAGCTCTCGGTCGGCAGGCCGATCTGGGTGATCGGCCTACCGATCATGAAGGTTCGGCCTGCCGAACTGAAAGTTTGACCTGCCGGCAGAGCACCAAAATTTCTGCCCCACTGTCGGCCTGCCAGACCACACGTCTGGCCTGCCGATCTGTGACCTTCGGCCTGCCGAACTGTTACGTCCGACATGCCGACCGAGCATTAATTACTTGTTCCAGAAAATACAACTTTAATGTAATTTATCAATTTTATTTTCAACAATTCAAAAACATAAAATTAGAGACTCAGGAAATACCTGGGGGGCGCTATCATCAATCTTCAAGATCCGACTTCTCGATCCGTCTTCTCCGAATAATTATTTAATTACAAAATTCTTACAAATTAAAAATTAAATAACAATTTCTAAACAGAGATGATAGTCCGCCATCTAATTACATGAAAAATCTAGATACACATTCTAACCTCTAAGGAACCATAACCGGTATTAATTAATTAATTAATAATTAAACAATGATTTAATCAACCATAATTAATTAATAAACATTCACCACATAATCCATGACAACATATATATTTTATAGAAACCTAGAGTGCCAACTCTCTATAAAATTCAATTCAAGCATAGGAGAGATTAAGATCACAAAATTTATGCATATAACATGATCACAAACTTGCAAATTTATGTAAAAACCTCATCTCTGATACCAATTATTGGAAACAAAGTGCGCAGCAGAATTTTTAAGAATTTTTCTATTAGAGTAATTTCCAAAACACAAGTTTGACATGTTATATGTATAAATTAAACAGATCTTACTAACCTTAGTGTGCCGAAGAACCTCTGCAACCTGTGTAGAGAAGTAACGTTCTAGAAGAGCCTCAACCAACTGGTCTTCTTTGCTATTCTCTATCCACAACCGGAGTGAGTGTGGGCTCACACGTACAGCTCTTCCACAGGTGACTCTCCTTCCAACCAATAGAGAGAACCCAAAGCTAGTGTTCGTGATTTGTGAACAAAAGCTCTCAGGGAGTTTTTAGATACTCGCTAGAAGAGTATCACTCTTAATCTCTCAAATTGATCTCTATTGATCTGAGTAAATCATTAGACTCACTCCCCTTTATATAGCCCTTGGTCTTGGGGTCAATCCTTATCAGATTAGGTTCAAAAACATTAAACAGAATCAAGTGCGGATCAATATCTGATAAGATCTGCGTGAAAATGCGTAATCTTATCTCCCGCTGATCGGCAGGCCGAACATTCTGATCGGCAGGCCGAACAGGCCAGTTCGGCAGGCCGACCACGTCATTCGGCAGGCCAAACTCCCGAGAAAAAATCTCCACAAATCTTTTATTTTCCACCCGAGATTCTAAAGGATAAAGTCTCAGTTTTGATTCAAATAACCCAATAGAGAAGATATCTGATAAAAAACAAACTTAATCAAGATAATCTCTAAGAAAATAAATCAATTCACAATAATTCTACAAGTTTATCTTGATCTAATTTATCCAAAATTAAATCAACCGATAAACAGACAAGAATTATCTGATCGCAATAATTCAACAAGTTTATCTTGAACTAATTTCTTACAAAATTAATTCAACCGATAAATAGATATGAATTATTTGATTCTTACAAATTTTAAACCAATCTGATAATTCCGACATAAGTCACAAATTATTGAAAAAGCACGCCGTGTCGTTACAGGATTTTGTGAGCTAGCAAAAGAGACCAAAATGGACCTATAAAGTTCAAGCTCATGATAATTATGAAACCCAATATCCCAGATATACATTTCATAATTATCAACTCCAACGCTACTCCACTAAAAGCTTGGAGCTGCACTCTCGAACTTTATAGAATTACGAAGCTCGTGTAGCTAAGTCTCCATGACATATCATAGTGTATCGTATCCCCATATGATCATCCATAATCGGCTTAAGGACAAGTTCTGTCTTACCTCCTTGATTATTTTTATCTCACGTTCCATTGTCTCACCATTAGAAAACTTACCATCCAAAGATAGTATACCATTCGGTTACACCTATGTATCCAAATAGTTGAGCGCTCCAGTTTTTCAATTACAGGACAACGCATATAAGAGGATATCATTACTCCTAAAGAGGAGCTATGGATTCCATATCTATGAATAACAAGTCTACGCTATCAAGAGTCATGCCTCCAACGTACCGGTATACATACCACTATTGAGATGTGGGTGTCACCCTTTGGCACATCAAAAGACACAAGTCGAGACAACGGGCCCACTATTCATCTCAGGATTAAGATACAATACAAATGACTGTCTAAAGTGAATCGATTTGCCAAGACATAATTATTAATCCAAATCAATTCACTTTATGTCCCGATCCAACACATCGTCACCTATGACAACGTGCCAATGTTTCTATTCACGGAGTCCAACTCCGATGGCCAAGACAAACCATCTCCCAAAAGGGATATAGACAACATAAAAATCTTTACATGAATAAAGCGCCCAACTTTATTCCCTCGATTGCGGATCATATGTTTTAGACCATCACCTTAAGAATCGTGTCTTCTGCATAATCATCCTATCATATGCCCAATTCTTAAGGTTTAGACTGACAGTCTCAGACTACTGTTTGCTTATCATACATTCAACAAATATGAACGTAAAGAGGACAAGATTTGGTATAAATGAATAAATTCTTTATTGATAAAAATGTCTCCAAAAACGTATTACATTTTTACTTCTTAGGGCATACATGTCTAACAGAGAGAGCATACATGACCCTTATTGTAATAACTTCACACGATGAGAATGATAGAAATAATAACATGTCAAATTTCTAATTGATATTACCTCAAATAAGTGATCCAAGAAGAAATGTGACAAAGAACTAGCTGACACCAGCAACAAACACTGTCTCTTGGTAAGGGCAACCTGCATTGTCAAACACAAAGAACTCTTAAGCAATCATAGCACACATTGAGCATCCAAAGTCCAAAGATGCAAACTTCAACCATTAGAAATAAGTGCAATATGCTTCTAACACTATAATCACAAAACCCCACTTAACATAAAATCCAGATCATGAATTCTATATCAAAGCCAATACCTACAACCAAAAAAAAAATAAAAATTACAAGAACCCAAATTGAACAAAACAAATTCCAGTACTTTGAAACGAGATTTGAACAATGAGCTCTTGCTAAGTTCATGTTTTTATGCATCAATATGTATATATGTGCATATATATAATGTAAAATTACAAAAAAGATATATTGGAGCCAAAGCTTCTTGGATCTCGTTAAGTAATTGTGTGAAAAACAAAAGACCGAAGCAAACGCTTATGTGATGTTAGGAAATTAATCTTTCTCCACGTCTAGTAAAGCAAAATTCCCACTTTAAAAAGCATTCACATTTCCTTTTTTTTTTTTTCTTTTTGCCTCTTTATACGGGTGTTTGATTAAAGTAGATGTTAGCTTTTTCCTCTCCATAATTCAATTAGTAAAAGGCCACATTGTGGAGTGCGACTCAAAGGTGCAGAAGAGACATGAGAAGATTATGACCGCCACCAAGAAGGGTTCGGCAGTGCTGGATCAATGGCCACTAGACGACATAAAGACACAGTACCATGTTTTACTTATTGTAAGTCTTATTAATATCATGTTGCAATTTGTAATTTTTATTCGTGTTTGTTTAAACATTATTGATGTTAACGTATACATAATTCAATGCAGGGTGATGACATCTATGATGCCATGTTGAACCAGACAAATGTTGGGGATGATGATGATGTGCTGGAATTAGTTACCTCTTCGACTTTCCTATGACGCTTGGCTCCCGTGCACAGTCATCCTGTCCCTCTTCTAAAAATTGTGTGAATGTGCGATTAGAAGTTATAGTTATGCATGCAACATTGCTTATCCTAAAAGCTATTTTCTGTTCCTTTTTCCCCCTTTAAATTGCTATACTTAAACAGTGAAAAATCTATTACTCTGCACTCTTAATGAGCATTATATTCCAATATAGGAAGTTGTAAAAAAACTGAAAATATTGCCAAGTCTACTGCTGGACACAATGAGGTAATTGTCTCTACATTTTTGAAGTTGTAAAAAAACTGAAAATATTGCTAAATCTATCACTCTGCACTCTTAATGAGCGTTATCCTTTTGCATGTTAACATGAGTTCTTTTCTTACCTGCAACTTTTTTTCACTTCTTTTGTTTTAGGGTGATGTGAAAAATATAACTCTGTCTACCATAAAAAAGTGTTGTGCAACAATGCAAATTAGGACACGCTCATGAGTAAGTCTTTTTCCATTCAAATTTTATTAAGAAATAGTTATGATGTGCACTAACAGCTCTGATATGTATGTTCCAACTTTGTGCAAGGCTTGCAATGACAAAAATCCAATCGTTAAGACAGGTTTTGAACCGAAAATTAGTGCAAAATTTATACCTAGATACATTGTGATAGGTGATCCAAAATTTTTCATTTTTTGCTGCCCAGGAAGCTGCAATATTCGGGATTGGCTTGTGTTCAAAGTTTGGCAACAGTTTTAGCAAATTTACTCAAGGCGCACATTTTACTATTTACATTGGCTTGAATTGACTTATATTGAGATTGGCCAAGTAAATGCATCACACATTGGGGATCAATCGCACATCCCCTCTAGAGGAAATCAAATTCCAGAAGAAATTAAGCCAGGAAACTAAAGAAAAAAAAAAAACTTACAACGGTTGGGTGGCAGACGGCGATGGCGACAATCCGGCTGCAAACGGCAACAATCCGGCCAATGAATAACACCGGTGGAGCTTGCGGGGTTCGCAAGGTTGATCGGTAGTGTTTTCCCAAAAAAAATTGAGAGAGAGAAAGCGTAGGATGTGAGAGAGCGTTGAAGAGGGAGAGGGTCATTCGTAAGGAAGAAGACGGTGGATCGAGAAGTGGTCGAGGGGCGACTAGGGGTGGGGAGTTAATAAAGTATTTCCGCGACGACATATGTCGTCGCTGAATCTCAAAAATAGCCCGCGCATTTAAGGCGCGCGTCTAGGAATTTTGGTGTGCAACATGTTCAGTGACGACTTATGACGTCGCTGAATCTGAGAAATGATGCCACACTATTTTGGGACAATTAACGACGATAAGCGACGATATTGTCGTCGCTATATTTAACTTTTAGCGACTACAAATGTCGTCATTAAAGTTTTGTCGCTAAATTCTATAATTGTTGTAGTGATTTTTATATTTTTTTACTATGAATGGAGAGAGTGAGAAAGGAAGTAAACTAATAAGATATTTATTTTGTTGAGAAATTTGTGAACCACGTAAAGCATGAGATAATTTCCTCTATTTAAATTTATAGTTTAATTGATATAATGTTAGTTGTTTTTAGAATTTAAACATGACCTCTCTCCTTAAACTCATCTCATCCTTTCCAATTGAACTAGTCCTAGTTTGACTTCAAATTAATTAGTTTAGAAATATTCTAAACTAATTTTTTTTCTCTTTTGGTGGCAGAGAAAAATAATAAGCTTTTGATAAAAAATCATTAGTCTCGTCCTATATATTCGGCAACATTTCCAAAAGCAAATGCTATAAGTATTGAAAATTTTAGACAATGATATAATCACGTTCGTGATTGTGATTGTGGTAGTTTTTACCCCACATAAAACCATAGAATCCAAAAGAAGCATCATAAAGGAAGACATGATAAAGGAAAAAATATTTGTGAAAATTCTTCAAAGAATCCTGAAGATTCATGTTATAGATGTGGTACTAACGGGCTTTGGTCCTGAGTTTGTTGAACACTAGAGTGTCTATGTAAGCTTTATGAGGCATCCCTATTTTATATTTTACTTGTAATTTTTAGATGTATTAGTATTCTATTTCATTGAATAAAATGTTCCTTAAATAATATATTTAAAACTTTATTCTCATTAAATTGTCTATTTTATGTGAAGCTTGACATGGATTGCACTAATGAAGGAGCAAATTTTAGTATTAATGTTAGGGACATTTGTATACCAGATAGTGGTACGCACACTATCCTTAAAAGCAAAAAGCACTTTTTAGATTTAAAACGAACAAAGATAATCATAAATACAATATTAGGTCCTACAGACTTGATAATGCTGGTGAATTTATATCTCAAGCTTTTAATGATTATTGTATACACTACAAGAAAAACTATATTTAACGACATATTATTTACGACATGTAGTTTTTGAATATCGTTGAAAAGTACATACAACGATATCTTCAATAAAGATGTCATTAACGACATTTGAAACAATAATTAACGACATCTATATAGATGTCGTATTAAAGGTCTCCTTTTAACGGTAATAGTTTAGTGTCATTAAATTTAACGACACTAAACTATTGTCATTAAAAGGAGACCTTTAATATGGCATCTATATAGATGTCGTTAATTATTGTTTCAAATGTTATTAACGACATGCTTGTTGGAGATGTCGTTGTATGTACTTTTTAACGACATTCAAAAACTATGTGTCGTAAATAATATGTTGTTAAATGTAGTTTTCTTGTAGTGATATCAGTTGGGATCATTGTTGAGCATCCTGTTGCTCATGTATATACACAAAATGGTTTGGCTGAATCATTGATTAGGCGCCTCTAGCTTATTACTAGACCATTAAAAATAAGAGCAAAGCTTCCTATTTTTGTATGTGGTCATGCAATCTTACATGCTGCGACATTAATTCGCATTAGGTTAAGTGCTTATCATAAATACAGTCCACTACAACTAGCATTTGGTCAAGAACCAATATTTCTCATCTAAGGATTTTTGGTTATGCGGTATATGTACCAATTACTCCACCACAATGCACAAAGATAGGTCCCCAAAGAAGACTAAGAATATATGTTGGGTATGAATCATCTTCCATCATCAGATGTCTTGAGCCTCAAACAGGTGACGTTTTTACGATACATTTTGACGATTGTCAATTTAATTAAGCAATTTTCCCTATATTAGGGGGAGATAAGAAACAGTTAGAAAAGGAAATTACATGGAGCGAACCATCTTTATTGCATCTTGATCCTTACACAAAACAATGTGAGTTAGAAGTGCAAAAGATTATGCACTTACATAACATAACAAATCAAATACCAAATGCATTCACAAATACAAAACGAGTGACTAAATCACAATACCACTTGCTAATGCTCTAGCTTGCATCAGTCGTGGGACTCATGTTGGATTAGTTCCTTGCTATTTTATGACTTAAAAATGCTTCCAAAAACCTCATTTTCATGTTTTAAAATATTAAAAAAATCTCATTTGCATTCCATAACGATGTTGCACAAAGAGGCATGCTAATAATTAAATTAACATGATAGTATTTATTTGAGCATTATTTTTGACTTAAATTGGTCTTACGATTTTAGATGTAATGGAGCATACTTAGGTTTTGGTTTGAAGCTAATGATGTCAGCATGCTAATACTGAGATAGGATTCTATATCTCTTCCTTGATTAGCCATGTTTTAATTTATTTGGCTTTATTGATAAATAATTGTGATGGGCATGCTTCAAGTAAACTATTTGAAAAATATATTTTCTTGCATTAAAGCATTTTGGAAAGGTATATGTATATAGATATGATGCTCTTGATATTTTAGAAAATTAATTAGAAATTATAATTTAAATTTGGGATAAAAATTTCAAGCACAAAGAGTTTTCAAATGCTACCGAGGATGTGTATGACTCTCGGTGATTAGTTTTACATAGCCATAGAGATAGGATAGCATAGAGCATAAATATATTTAGTAAATGAGATATCAATGACTTGGAAACTAATAATTTTATTGAACTGCTTCATTTCTTCTTCTATTTAATTTAATTATTTAAATATCTATGTTTCCTTTTATTTATTTAAACACTGTGTTTAAAAAATAATCCTACTAGGCCTTTCATTCATGTTTTATTAATTGTTTTAAAATTTTCTCTCCTAGGTTTTGCGGGACCAGTTGAGTTAGAGACTATGTCAAGAAAGGTTTTATCTTTTTACCTTGTATATGTTGTACGTAAACTGTACTTATGGTTTGTCCCGATGTCGGTGTTTATGGTATTTGTGTAATGCTTGTGAATTTTAAAGTGAGATTAGTTATGTTAAATTTAATTATTAAGTATGCCAAGTGTGATTTTGATATTAATTTTAGTCATTTAAATTTTGTTGAATTTGTTATGTTTTAAAATTTGATTTTTGGTTTTAAAATACCAAATGACATTTTTACACCATATTTTCCCATATTTTCAAAAATGCCCTTGAGCCCTTTTATTTTTTCTCATTTCACTCTCTCTCTTTCACTTTCTTCTCTCTCTCTTGCTCTCTCTCTTCCCTCTATTCTCTAAATTTCTCACTGGTTTGGGGTGAGGAATCGAAGTTCAAGCCACAAAATCTTCTTCAAAAACGTCCATTGAGGTTAGCTCTTTCTTTCTTTCTTTTTCAAAACTTCAAGCTTTATTTTCAATTTTTCAATTTTTCCTTGAATGTTGAATCCGAACCTTCTTGAGCTGAAATAATGTTCAATTTGAGTTATGGAATCCGTTTCATAGTGAATCTAAGCTTTGTTTGAGCAAAAATCAATTTAACCAAGTATTTCATTTTTCTTTGATTTTCAAATCAAAGGTCAAATTGTGTTTAGATTTGGGGATTTTGTTTCTAAAAGGTTTAGAGTTGTTTTCTTATGTTTTCTAGGCTTGAAATGCTGAAAAGCAGGTTTAAAATTGGGTTTTGAGCTCAGAGAAGCCGAGGCTCGAAACCTGAAATTTTCTAGATTTCGACGGATTGGCAGGTCGAACTTGAGCTTCGGCAGGCTGGATTCAAACAGTTTGGCATGCCATACTTAGTGGCCGGTAGGCTAAATATCTGCAGTTTGGTAGGCCGACTGAATACCATGAAATGATATTTTTTACTCCTAGTTTGTAATGTTTAATGATTTAGAAATATTTTAAAAGGATTATGATTTCGTATCATAATTATTTTGAGTCAAAAAGACATACTGATAATTAATTAACATAATGATATTTGATGAACGAAATTTCTAACTTTAAATGTGATTTTTAAGGTTTTGAGCGCTGATGGAGCTTATGTTAAATTTTGTTAGAGCTAATGGTATTGAATTTCAAAATGAGGTAGGATATTTTCTAACCCTTCTTTGGTAGTCCCTTTTATAAATTGTTTCGGCCACAGTTTAATTCTTAAATAAATTTGTAAGAATGATTTCTAATTGATATTAAAATTATTTTTATGCATTTAAGGAATTATAATTTGATATTCTTTTCAATTTTCAATACCTGTACGATAATATTTTATCCAATTCCATACAAGTATTTTTATTGGCTCGTTAAGACTTTGAGATTTATTTCAGTAAGAATGATTTATGAACAATTCTTTTGTTTATGACTACAAGTTTTAAACAATATGTTTTTAACTGATTATCCTACTGAGCCTTCTACTCACGTTTTACTTGTTTTTAAAATTCCATTCCCAGGTTTGAAGAAGAAGAAGCATGGGTAGAAATGGTATTTTTATCTAAAACTGTTGTATGACATGTGTACTGTTTGACTTGTGTTGATATTGTTGTCGTCTTTGTTAGTTACATAGCTTAATTTATTTTAAAGATAATGATTTTCGGTAGTATTATTTGCAGTTTAATTATCTACCCATCTTGAAGGGTATTTTTAAAATTCCCTTCCCAGGTTTGAAGAAGAAGAAGCATGAGTAGAAATGGTATTTTTATCTAAAACTGTTGTATGACATGTGTACTGTTCGACTTGTGCCGATATTGTTGTCGTCTTTGTCAGTTACATAGCTTAATTTATTTTAAAGATGATGATTTTTGGTAGTATTATTTGCAGTTTAATTATCTACCCATCTTGAAGGGTATTTTTAAAATTCCCTTCCCAGGTTTGAAGAAGAAGAAGCATGAGTAGAAATGGTATTTTTATCTAAAACTGTTGTATGACATGTGTACTGTTCGACTTGTGCCGATATTGTTGTCGTCTTTGTCAGTTACATAGCTTAATTTATTTTAAAGATGATGATTTTTGGTAGTATTATTTGTAGTTTAATTATCTACCCATCTTCGTGGTAAGCATCCACGTGATGGTAACTGCCGATGAGATTTTGGCTGAGCAATTTAATTTATGTTTATTTACTCTATTTAACTAATCTTATTTAATTTAATGATCCTCATCCTTTTACGGATCGTTACAATTTGTATCTGGATTGTATGATTATTGTTTACAGACTTTTAAGGCCTATACAGGCTATAAGTTCCTATTACTATTGTTATTTACATGTCGAGGCAATTCTAATTGATTTTGTATTTTAATTTTGGTTTACTTTTACTTTAATTTTTAGTTAATCGCAAACCCCATTTCTCAGGTTGTGATAAGCTTGGTATCAGAGCATATGCTTCAAATCTCTTTGGAACTGAATTCATGTCTTTTAACTATTTTATTTAGATATTACAGGTTTTTGCACTCAGGACTAATGTTGTTATAGATACATTTAAGTATGCAGTACAATAACATTTAAAGTTGCATAGAGGAAAGCATAGTGGATCCTATGATTTTTAACAATATCTTAGATTTACAATTTTGAGGACGAAATTTCTCTTAAAAGGGTATGGTTGTAACTATTGGAAATGTTAATTTGGATGATGTAACAGAACTTTAAAAATATTTTAATCACCTAAAAAAACATACTCATGTTGCTATAAATAATAAATAGAATTCTAATTATACGTACCTATTGATGAACCAGAAGCAGCACATTTGACTGAAAATCTCAGACTTCAAGTATTCAATGCTATGTCTCTTCCTTCTAGTTGTTTCACGTGTGGGCAAACTCAGTTGAAAACTCACCACAGGCTCTCCACTAAGTTTTCTCACTCTAAAAGAAGCACACTAGCACTCTTTTTCTGACTTAGAATAAATAAGGATGAGATGCCTTAATTTATTGAGTTTATAGGAGGATGTAGAAGTCTATTAGGATTAGGAGAAGATTTCTCTCTCTCCTCCACTAGCTTTACACACTAATTATAGTGATTTCCCTATTACTGTGCATGACTATCACAATCAAAGGAAGATTCAAATCCCAGCTAATGATAGTGTAGGATTCTATGATTATCTGCATCATCTAGGATAATTCCTATTTAAATAATTCTATGTAAATTAGATTTCAATTATTCTAGATAAGTATCTAATTTATATAATTGTGAATAACTATCCTTTATTCAAAATCAAATACAATTAGGATTTAATTTAATTATGTAAATAATTAATATCACAAAATTGTAATAATTAAATTGAATAAATATTATCTTGAAATTAATTAATTAATTAATTAGTCAACCAATTTCAAGATTTACCCCTCTAATAGGCTCCTATAGTCCTTTTAGACTAGGCTAGGTACCACACATAGTCTAACTAGACTATTAGACTTGCACACTGATAGGTCTAGTAACCAATCTTATGTAACCTTCTGTATTACCTATGGTAAACCACATTCTACACAACTAGTCAAGGAATTGTGAGCTAGCATTGGGACCCGATGGGCATATATTATCAAGCTCCAATAATAACAGATAAATTAATCCCTGATTAATCATCTATTTAATTATTAAATTTGGTGTCACTCCACTAAAGAACCAAAGCTGCACTCTTGATAATATATCATATGATGAGACTTCATTTATTAGTCTTGTCTATGACCTCTCATGCATATGTGTATCCTGTCAATTATCCATAATCGGATGAAGGAATTAGTATCATTTTACCTTCCAGTTATTTTAACTCAAAGTTTCATTATTTTACTTGTTTAAAAAATTCCATTCATAACAAATACAAATAAAAAATCATCTGGTTACTATAAGTATCTAGATGACCAAGGCCTTGTTCTTTTTCAAATTCTCAAATATCTCCTTTGTGAGGATAACATTAACTCTTCTTTAGAGAGTTATAGATTTTGTGTCTATAGATTATGCTCTCATTGAATATAGGTTGCATTTCCAACATACTGATACTAGAGCCTTCAATCATCAAAACTTCTGCCTAGCATAACAAAAGATTCAGGTTATGAACATGGAATCATGAATCCACTTTAGGATTAAGATCACACATAGATGATTGTCAAATTGAATTGATTTAATTTACTTTAGGTTAAGATCACATATAAATAACATTAACTCTTTATTAGAAAGCAATATCCAATCAAGGAGACAATTTGTCTACCATACCAACATGTCTACCACATTAAATAGAAAACTCACTACAGACTCTCCACTAATTTTTCTCACTCTAAAAGAAGCACACTAGCACTCTTTTTGACTTAGAATAAATAAGGATGAGAGCCATCTATTTACAGAGTTTACAAAAGGAGATAGATGTGTATCAAGATAAGGAGAAGATGTTTCTCTTTCTTCCCCTAGCCTTACGTGCTAATCACAGTGATTTCCCGATCACTATGCATGCCTATCACAATCAGAGGAAAATTTAAATCCTAGCCAATCATAGTGTAGGACTCTATGATTATATGCATCATTCTGGATAATTTCCCTTCAACTAATTCTATTTAAATTAGATTTCAATTGTTTAAGATAATTATCTAATTTAAATAATTATGAGTAATTATCCTTTATTTAAATTCAAATACGATTAGGATTTAAATTAATTATTCAAATAATTAACTATCACAAAATTCCAATAATTAAATTTGAATAAATATTATCTTGAAACCAATTAATTAATTAAATAATTAATCAACCAATTTCCAAATCTAACCTTTTGATAGGCGCCTACAGTCTTTTTGGGCTAGGCCAGGCTCCACACACAGTCCAACAGGACTTTTGGGCCTGCACACTGATAGGTCCAATAACCCATCTTGCGTAATCTCTTGTATTACCTATGGTGAACCGCATTCTATACAACTAGTCAAAGAATTTGTGAGCTAGCATTGGTACCCGAAGGATATATATATTATTAAGCTCCAACAATAACATATAAATTAATCCCCCAATTAATTATCTATTTCATTATTAACTTTGGTGTCACCCTACTAAAGACCAAAGCTACACTCTTGATAATATATTGTATTATGAGACTTTATTTATTAGTCTTGTCTCCATGACCTCTCATGCATATGTGTCTCCCCATAAGTTATTCATAATCAAATGAAGAACTTAATTCTGTTTTACCTTCTAGTTACTTTATCTTAAAGTTCTATTATTTCACTTAATTGAGAAATTCTATTTATAACAAATACAAATGAAAAATCATATAGTTACCACAAGTATCCAGATGACCAATCCTTGTTCTTATCCAAATTCCCAAATAATGCCTTTGTGAGTGCAACGCCCCTTTTTTGGACGTCATAGATGTTGTTACTAACTTAACGTAATTCATTACATAAAAATAGGCGGCTGTTACAATTCTCCCCACCTTATAAAAGTTTCATCCTCGAAACTTAGAATAATTGCGGATACATAGCTCATGTCATCTTCACGTTCCCATGTGGCTTCTTCGACTTGCTGATTTTGCCATAACACCTTGACTAATGAAATTTCTTTATTCCTCAAGGTCTTGATTTTCTGATCGAGTATCTTCGTTGGCTTTTCTTCATAACTTAAGTCTTCTCGTATCTCGATCACTTATGGCTCAATCACATGCGTAGGATCCGGAACATACTTTTTGAGCATGGAGACATAAAATACATCGTGTATTGCGGACATCTCAGAAGGCAACTTCAGCTGATAAGCTACTTTGCCTATTCGTTTCACAACTTCATAAGGACCAATAAATCTTGGACTTAACTTGCCTTTCTTCCCAAATCTCATAACTCCTTTCATTGGTGCAACTTTCAGAAACACATATTCGCCCACGATGAACTCTAAGGGTCTTCTTCTCTTATCAGCATAACTCTTCTGACGGCTTTGAGCGGTCTCTATTCTTCTTCTTATCAACTTTATCATCTCAAAAGTTTCATTAACAAAATCCGTTCTTTCAGCATCGACGCTTTCCATCATCTTCTTTTCACCAACTTCATGCCAACATATAGGCGATCTGTATTTTTGTCAATACAAAGCCTCATATGGTGCCATCCCAATTGTTGCCTGAAAGCTGTTGTTGTAAGCAAACTCTGCTAACGGCAACATTTTACACCAACTGGTCTTAAAATCGAGAGAATAAGCCCGTAGCATATCCTCTAAAATCAAGTTCGTCCTCTCCGTTTGGCCGTCTGTCTGAGGATGAAAAGCTGTACTGAAATGTAGCCTGGTTCCCATAGCAGTCTGTACACTCTTCCAAAACTTAGATGTGAACCTGCCATCACGATCTGAGATGATCGACTTGGGAATCCCATGAAGTCGTACAATTTCCTTGACGTAGAGTTTCGCTAACCATTTCATAGAGTAAGTGATCTTGATAGGAATGAAATGCGCCGTCTTAGTCAGTCGATCCATAACTACCCAAATTGCATCATAACCGTTCGTAGTTCTGGGCAAACCGGTAATGAAATCCATTGCTATATCCTCCCACTTCCATTTCGGTATTTGGATAGACTGCAATTCACCACCAGGTCTCTGGTGTTCAGCCTTTACTTGCTGACATGTCATACATTTCTTCACATACTTTACAACATCACGTTTTATTCTAAACCACCAGAAGTTACCCCTTAGATCATTATACATCTTTGTTGCACTTGGATGAATAGAGTAAGGAGTATCATGAATTTCTGCCAAGATCTTTTCCTTAAATCATCAACATTGGGAACACATAAACGGTCTTTGAGATACAGAGTTTCGTCATCCACGATACGAAATTCTTGACATTTCCCTTCTTTCATTTCTTGCTTGATCCTTGCAAGACTTACATCTTCATCTTGTTTTCTCCGAGTTTCATCATACATTGTCGGAGCAAGAGTGAGTGCTAATAGCTGGCCTGCTATAAGTTTCAAACCGAAGTCTAGAATTTCCTTTCTTAAAGGTGGAGACATTGCTCACATTGACATCAACATGGCAACTGACTTTCTACTTAGTGCATCAGCCACTCGGTTAGCTTTTCTAGGATGATAAAGGATTTCACAATCATAATCCTTCACCAACTCTAGCCATCTTCGTTGTCTCATGTTCAAGTCTCTTTGTGTGAAGAAGTACTTCAGACTTTGATGATCAGTGAAGATCTTACATTGGACCCCATATAAGTAGTGTCTCCATATCTTCAACGCAAAAACGACTGCTGCAAACTCGAGATCATGAGTAGGATAGTTCTTTTCGTAATCCTTCAGTTGTCTTGAAGCATAAGCAATCACTCTTTCATTTTGCATCAATACAGTTCCTAGGCCCATCTTGGATGCATCACTATAAATAACGAACCCGTCATTTCCTTCAGGAATTGCCAACACTGGAGCCGTCGTTAATCTTTTCTTTAGTTCTTGAAAACTTTTCTCGACCATTCATACTTCTTTCCTTTGCGAGTCAGATTTGTAAGTGGAGCAGCTATCTTGGAGAAATCTTCTACGAATCTCCGGTAATATCCTGCTAAACCTAAGAAGCTCCTTATTTCACTTGCATTCATTGGTTGCTTCCAGTTGAGGACAGCTTCTACTTTGGCAGGGTCAACCATAATCCCTTCCTTCGATATAACATGCCCCAAGAATGACACTTTATCTAGCCAAAATTCACATTTGGAGAACTTTGCATATAGCTGGTGTCTTCTTAAAGTTTCCAGCACGATCCTTAAATGTCATCATGCTCTTTGTGATTCTTAGAATAGACAAGAATGTCATCGATAAATACAACAACAAATTTATCAAGGAAATCCTTGAATACCCTGTTCATCAAATCCATAAAGGCGGCAGGTGCATTCGTTAGACCGAAAGGCATAACCACGAATTCATGGTGACCATACCTCGACCTGAAAGCAGTCTTGGGGATATCTCCTTCCTTAACCTTCAACTGGTAATATCCTGATCCTACATCAATCTTTGAGAACATCGATGCACCCTTGAGCTGATCAAACAAATCATCGATTCGAGGCAACGGGTACTTGTTTTTTATCGTCACCTTGTTCAGCTCTCTGTAGTCGATGCAGAGTCTCATAGTGCCATCCTTCTTCTTCATAAACAGGACTGGACCACCCCAAGGTGAGTGACTTGGTTTGATGAAACCTTTGTCAAGTAGCTCCTTCAATTGTATGTGAAGTTCCTTTAACTCTGCCGGGGCCATTCTGTAAGGTGCTTTTGAGATTGGATCGGTGCCATGAGCGAGCTCAATCTCGAATTCAACTTCTCTTTCTGGTGGTAGACTCGTCAGATCATCAGGGAACACATCTGCATATTCATGAATAACATGCACATCTTCAATTCTTGTCTTTCCTTCTTGGCTTCTGTCTACAATGTTCGCCAGATAGCCCATGCAGCCACTTGCTAATAGCTTCCTTGCTTTCATTGTCGATAAAAACATGCTGGGTTTCTTTCTGGACTCGCCAACATAAATGAACTTCTGATCACCTTCTAGATGGAAGATCACCTTTCGTTTTCGACATTCAATAGATGCATTATACTTACTCAGGAAATCCATTCCAAGAATCACGTCGTAGTCATGCATGTCGATCACAATAAGGTCGACGAACAATTCCTTATTGGAAATCTATAGGGGTATTGTACACAAATAGTGCGTGGATAATATCACTTCCCTGGAGGGTAGTGTCGTAGTGAATCCCTGTCTCATAGGCTCTAAACGTACCTCTAATTTCTTAGCATATGACATAGATACAAAAGAATGCATGGCACCCGTATCAAAAAGAACGTAAGCATCATTAGATAAGCTTGTTATCTGACCTGTGACCACATTGGAAGCTTCTGCAGCCACTTGTTCTTTCGTCATGACATAGATTTGGGCATTTGTCGGTGGGGCTTCAATTCTCCCTTGACTAATAAGTAACCCTTCAAGGGAGGCTTGCATCTGATGAAGCTGGGCTTGAGGAGGAGCTCTCTGTAGGGCATTGGCATTCATTAGCTTGGGGCAATTTTTTACAAAGTGGTCTTCACGCTCACAGATAAAACATTGGTTTGTTCCCAAGCGGCATTCCCCTAGATGCTTCTTTCCACATTTGGCACACGGTTGAAATCGCCTGTTATTATTGTTAGGCTGGCCATCATTGTGCCTCTTGTTGTCTTGGCCCTGCTGGTTTTGAGGATTACCCTTCCTCTTGTTATTCCTCTAGTTTTGGTTATTGTTGTTGTTGTTGTTGTTCCTGTGGGGAGGGCGGTTCTGGTTGTTTGCATTGTTGGCTTGCTGAGCCGACTGAGGCTGGTTCCTTCTTAGCTTGGACAGATGAAACTCAGCACGTTGAGCCCTCACAACAACCTGTTCTTGAGTCCTTGGCGGACTTGCCCCATCAACGATCGTAGCAATATCTGGTCTAAGGGCTCTGATCAGTCTTTTGACCCTTTCACTTTCATCCATAACCATTCCTGGACATAAACGGGCTAGCTGGTCAAACTTCGTCACCACATCAGTGACTGACATATCCCCTTGGCGTAAGCTCTCGAACTCCTCATAATGATTCCTTGTAACGTTCATGTGGAAGAACTTCGTGTTGAATTCATGAACGAAGTCAGCCCATGTCATTTCTTCAACATTCCTGCTCTGTTCGATGCCATCCTACCATATTCTGGCCTCCATGGTGAAGCAGTACGATGCATAGAGGACCTTTTCATTGTCTGTGAAATCCATGAGTCGTAAGGTGGCCTCAATCGTCTTTAACCATCCTTGAGCTACTAGCGGATCCTTAGAACCTTCGAAATTCGCTGGCTTAACTCTCTTCCATCTGACCAGTAGGGGTTCCTGATAGGCCGCTCTTGGTTCAACAGCAGGAACTGGGACTTCATTTACTTGTGGCTGTGGAGGAGGATGAGGCTCATCATTGCCTCGACGTTCGTCATTCTGGCCGTTGGCCCTTAAAGCAGCAATCTCCCTTCTTTGGTCCTCCAACTGCCTTTGCAATGCAACAATCATTGTCATGAGTGTTTCGTTGGTTTGGGTGCGAGTCTGCATTCTTCTGTGGCCGTCCATCAATAATTTCCTAAATGAATTAGGACTTAGAAATAATCTTCCATTTATGAGACAGGTTTTCACTACTAGATCGTTAATCATTAAACATTCAAACCTTAATCTTATCATCATACTTGCATCAATACATCTAACTTTATAACATACTTACTTGGAGGACTTGGATTGATGTGCGGCGATATGAATTGTAATCAAAAAATTGCTCTGATACCAAAGCCTGTAACGCCCTTTTTTTGGACGTCACAGATGTCGTTACTAACTTAACGTAATTCATTACATAAAAATAAGCGAGTGTTACAGTGAGGATAACGTTAACTCTTTTTTAGAAAACTATAAATTCTGTATCTATAGATTTTACTCTTATCAAATATAGGTTGCATCTTCAACACACAATGGAGCCTTCAGTCATCAAAACTCTTACTTTTGGCATATCAAAATATACAAGCTATAACTACAGAGACATGAATCCACTTAAGGATTAAGATCACACATATATGATTGTCAAAGTGAATTAATTTAAAATAAACAAAATTATTATTAAATCAATTACACTTTAGGTCCAGTCTGGTGTACGATCACCACTAGGTCTACCACATTAATGTGTCTATCATGGAATCAATCTGCTCCGAGAGCCTAGACAAACTGTCTCCTTGATTGGACGTAGATCCCTATTACGGTCTTGTCATGTAAAGTGCCCAGCTAAATACCAAGACTGTGGACTATATAATTTAGACTATAAATATTGGTTTTGTATCTATTCTGCATATAAACTCTATATACACCTGATCCCAAGATTTAGTTATAATAGTCACGGAACACATGTTGGCTACATGCTTAAACATAATAACAAAAGCAATATGAGGACCATTATTAACACATGAAATATTTGCATTATTTATTTATTTATTTATTTAATAAAAAATGTCATTAATACAAATAAAGTATTTGTTCCTTAGGGCACCAATCCTAATAGTAGCGCCTATGAATTTTAAACAAGATTAATTATATTAATTTAATTAATTAGTCACACCAATTAAAATTTAAATTCACCTATTGGCATTGATTTAATCTTTTGGTGCTTATGTATTTTTAATTTTTGAAACATTTAAAAATCTAGTTATTTATTTATTTATTTATTTTGTTTTAATTGTGTCTATTTGTTTTAAGTTACTTACTTTTGAGACATTTAAAAATCTTCCTCCCCTCTCTTTACTCTTTTTGATGAAAACAGGATTCTAGCCACAAGCGCACATAAGAAACCCATAACTAAATGTCCAATAAACTCAAAATCACTACCTTTCCAATCTAGGGTTCAACCATATGCTAGTTCTAGCCTTTTCTTCCAGGAATATAGGTAGGGTTTCTAAACCAAAATTTGATTTCTGCTTGCTCCTATCCGAAAATACAAAGATATTTAACACTGTGATTTTAAATTTTACATCTGAGATTTGTTGAAACTTTGAGCATGCACGATGTATTTTACAAGTATACTTATGGTTTTGTGGTTATTTGAAAAATGTTGTTAAAAGTTGTGATCTTCGCCATCCAATTTGGGGAAAAATGTTTCTTGATATTAGTACATAATTATCTAATAGATGAACAAGTTTTATGCTTAGACATTGATTTGGTGTGAAAGATTCAAGCTGGAGTCGAATTAGGCTATAAGAGGGAGAACCAAACTCTACCAGATGCAGAAGCAGGGCAATCGACCGCCCCTTTAGAGTTCGATGGATCGACTGGTGGCCGTCGTGGGGCTATTGCACTCCTCCAAGCTTACTGAGGCTGCCAACTTACTTAAAAAAGCTTCCAAAAACCTCATTTTCATGTTTTAAAATCTTAGAAAATCTCGTTTGCATTCTGTAATCATTTGCATAAATAGGCATGCTAATAATTAAATTAATAAGATGGTATTTATTTGAGCTTTATTTTTTGACTTTAAATGCGTCTTAAGTTTTTGAATGTAAGGAACATACGTTGGGTTCCAATTAGAGCTAACGATGTCGGTATGCTAATACCAAGGTAGGATTCCATATCCCTTCCTTAATTAGCTATGTTTTACTTTATTTAGCCTTGTCAATAAATATTGAGATCACCATGTTCAAGTAAACTATTTGAAAAAGGTGTTTTCTTGCAATAAAGCATTTTGGAAAAGTATATTTATATAGATATAATGCTTCTGATATTTTAGAAAATGAGTTTGAAATTATGATTTAGACTCGGAATAAGAATTCTGTGCACAAAGAGTTTTCAAATGCCATCAAGGATGAGTGTGGCTGCTGGTGGTTCGTTTTACATAGCCATAGAGATTGGGTTATGCAGAGTGTAACCTTGAGGGTAGGGCGCTAAACCTTGATCAAAGTGCTCTGCAGCATGAGCAATCGGCTAAAGCACTGTAAGTATATTTAGTATACGATATATCAATGACTTGAGAACTAAAAATTTTATTGAATTGCCTTATTATTTCGTCTTGTTACTTGATTGTTTAAATGCCCATGTTTCCTTTTATTTATTTAAAAGAACAATGAAAATCACAAGAGTGATAGCTGAAGTCACGAAAGAGGAGTATAAAGTAACTTGTTAAAAAAGCTAGCACAAATAGGTAGTATTGAAATTAAAAATAATCTTTTTATTAGCAAGTAAAAAGAAGCCAAACTTTCTTTTACATGACCCGAATGATGTAAGACGTCTTCACCGACCAAGTGGATCCCCTCGATGTCTAATTGTCTATCTTCACAAGGAAGACTGGAAGTGGTGAATACGGGAGAAGTTGAATGGTAAATCGGTGGTGATAGGCACATTAACTGGAGCGGTTTCTTGAGTTTTCTGTCTTTTTCCTACCTTGGTAATGTTTCTCGAGTTTCTTATGTTGCCTTGCTCTTTTTTTTTTTTTTTTTTTTTTTCCTGGGGTGATAATAATGTCAATTGCCTTGCTTTACTGTTGTGTTGATGGGTAGAGGTCTTGCCGTTTTTCTCCGTGAGTGTCGTTTTTTTGGGATGTTATTGCAATTTTTAGTCCTTTTTTAATATAGCTCGTTGTGGTTTTGGGTATCGTTGTCCCTCTACTCGAGAAAAATGGTTTCCGAATCAACCATGGCTTATAATCCATACATCGTTTTCTAAGTTTCGTCTTTTCTCTGTCCTTGTATTTTTCTCAAGTAACGTCGTTTCTTTAAATTTATGTCGTGTTTACTTCATGTCCTTCGATTGTCGGCTTTTAGTTGTCCTTTTTTCATTTTTGTCCTTTGTTGTTGTTGTTTATTTTTTAGTATTTCCGCTTTTTGTGTGCTTGTCGATATCCTTTTTTTACTTGGTGTAGCCGGTTGTCGTTTTTTATGTTTTCGCTCTGCTAAAGAAATGGTTTCTTAATCAACTGTCGTTGACAATGCTGACGTCGTTTGTTTTGAGTTTTGACGTTTTCTCAAAGGGTGTCGTTCGTTGAATGTATGTCTTGTTTGCTTGATGTCTCTTTTACTATCAATTCTCGTTGATTTGTTTTCTCGATTTTTTGGCATTCCCAATTATGTCGTTTTACTATTCATGTCGCTGTTGGTACCCTTTTCTTTTTTTTTTTTTTTGTCTTTTCTAATCATGTAGCGCTTCCGTGGCGTCTTTCTAGTTGTTGTTGTTTGTGTTCTTCATCTTGTTTTTGTGCCAAATTATGTTGTTTTATGAAGTTTATTTTTCAAGGTTATCTTTTTTTTTTTTTTTTTTACTTTGGTTTTGAATATCGTCGTTATTTCCACATATTTTCTTGTTGATGAATATGGGATGTACAACAAAGAATGATAATATTATTTTGTCCATGATTTCGTCAGCTTTGTCATTTTTCAAGAAATCTGGGGTTTTTTGAACAGAGCAATGGCAGTTGGCGAGGGCCGAGGGTACTCTGATGGTAGCACCAGTGGTGGGTCAGTTAGAGACGCCTTCTGTGGCATTGTTTTTCAGTACTATTATTTTTACGAGAAAGTTTAAAATATATTATTATCAAAGAGTATAAAAACATAATTGATTATAAGTATTTTAAGTTAGGGTAAGGCAAATAAGTTTTATCTAATGGTATTTTGTCTTGTTTGGTTAAGAGAAATAATATGAATCAAAGAACGAAAAAATTAACACAATAATGATAATAAAGAAGTGGTATACTACCTAATTTGTTTGAGGGACTAAATTACGTGGTGTAACACTTCTTTGCTATCATTATTGTATTTTATCACTTGTTATTTTTATCTTTGATTCAAATCATTTCTCCTAGTCAAAAAGATCAAAATATCTTTAGATAACACTTGCATGCCTAAACTTAGTTCAAAATACTTGTGAACAATTATATGTTTATACTCTTGAGAACTGGTATGTTTCAAACTTTTTAATAGGAGTGGTAAGATTGAAAAACAATACCATAAAAGTGATATTTTTCAAATTGACCACGAGGTGTAGGGGTTCAAAGGTCCACATATATATATAAATATATATACATATATATATCCAAATCCACACATAATCGAGTCAATTAGAAAAATACTATTTATGTGGCGTTGTTTTTTAATCTTATCATTTCTATAAGAAAGTTTGAAATATTTCATTTCTAAAGATCATTTCTATAAGAAAGTTTGAAATATATCATTTCTAAAGAGTATAAAAACATAATTGATTATAAGTATTTTGAGTTAAAATAAGACAAACAAATATTATCTAAAGATGTTTTGGTTTTTTTGGCTAAAAAGGTAATATAAATTAAATAAAGAAAAATTAAGTAGTTGAATACCATAATAATAGTAAAAAAGTAATATATCACCTAATTTCTGCACATAATCGCACTAGGCCTTGGTTTAAACGTGTGATCTATTAATTGAACTTAACGAAGAGTGCACAAATGTCTCTGTCAACCACAAGTCTTATTGTTTTTCAATGGAGGCCGACAATTAAAAGAATAAGCGTTTGAAGTAATTAGTGGTGTGTGTGCCCGCGCCTTTTTTTGTTTCTTGGGTTTAAACTTGGATTCAAATTAAAGACCATAATTTTAACGTGGATGGGAAGTCATCGTTAGGCCAAGTTCATAATCACAAAGTATTCAACTATTTTCATTACCAAGGCGGGCATCAGAGGGTCCTCATGAGTCACGAGTGGCAACCACGAGAGGTCTTTGCCACGAGTGCAACTTCTGGGGGCATACACTAAATTTTGTTTTGAGGAATTAATCACATGAGAAACCCAAAAACACAAAAAAAAAAAAAAAAAGCAAACAAAACAAAACAAAAAATATATCACAATATTTTTTAAAAGCTACCAAATACATGATAAAGAAAGTCAACTTCAACTGGATTCGTGATTTGTGGGATTGCAATATTTATTTTACATATTTTGTAATTTCCTGAGCTAGTTTTCTTTTCATTGAATAGGCAATTATTATTTCCTTCCTTCTAGTAGATTACAGAATGAGTGTATATTGTACAAGAACTTTATGCAATGAATTCCGCAAGCCATTTCACAATTTTTTATCTCTCTAAATTGTTTTATGGTATACTTTTAAGCTCTCACAAGCGAGCCTCCGACCATGTCACAACCGACCTCCAAATCTCTCCATACATGACAACTATGTCGGATCTGATGACATCTTAATTGGTGATGGTATAGGACTTCCTATCACGCAAAAAGGATCCCCTACTCTTTCCTCAGACTTAATCTCTGTTTCTAAATTTTGTCTTCATGATAACATTTCTATTGGGTTCTTAATAATCATTTTCATATGAAGAATCATTGCACGGAGGCAATATTCCTGCAGGGAAGAACTAAGAACAGTGTTTATGAGCGGCCTTAGTCGAATTCCGTCACTTCACCACTACTTGCCTTTGCTACTGTTAAAGCGTCCTTCCCTCATTGGCTTTCAAAATTTTATATCATTTGATCTTTACAAAAGCATCTTGATTTGTCATCGTCTGTTATTTCTAATTTTTCATGTAGCTCTTGCCAATGAAATAAGATGCACAAATTGCCATTTTCCGAATCACCCTCACTGGTCCGTCCCATTAGTGTTAGTTTTTTCTGACGTATGGAGTTCGATTTATTCCAATAATGGCTTTAAATATTACGTCATATTTACTGACCATTTTACTCGTTATATTTGTATTTATCCGTTAAAACGCAAATCCAATGTGTTCAATTTGTTCACTCATTTTAAATACATTGCTGAGAAATTTTTTAAAAAATCTATTATTACGTTGTATAGGGGATAACGGTGGCGAATACATTGCCTAAAATTGCCTAAAAAAATGTTTTAGTACTCAATGGAATTGTTCATCTCACCACCCCTCATATTCTAGAAACACAATGGGTATTCTGAAAGACGACATCACCATATTGTGGAAACCGAACTCACTCTGCTACATCACGCGTTAATTCCTCTCACTCATTGGCCTTATAGAGTGTCATCTCTCTTATCAATCGCATGCCAAAAGTCAACCACTTCATGTCCTCTGCCTTTGAAAGACTTTTTGGTTATCCACCTAATCTCTCAAAATTGCATGTTTTCAGTTGCTTCTATTATCCCTGGCTACGACCCTATAATTCCAATAAAATGGATTCTAAGTCAACGCCATGTTTTTTTCTTGGATATTCTTTGACTCAAAGTGCATATCGTTGGTATGATCCCTAATCTTATTTCTCTTCTGATAGTTGTTCATAACGTTATAACAACAAAATTATGCGAAGCGGAAGCAAAATCATTGGATCAAGATTACCTCCAGCCATTGTCTCTGTTATGCTCTGTAATTCGGTTCGATACCAATTGCGAATTTGACATCGAGTTTGGTTCTTTTCTGAGCATTAACAACTCTCTCTAGATGGTGTATAATTTTCTTTTTCTGAATTGTATGCACAAGGACCCAAACGGGAATCACAATTTTATACTTGTTCCCATCACAGGGGTGAGACGGTTATTCTTGTCCAAAACCGTCTCTGATTATGTTGCACGGTTAATGGTAGTTGATGTTCAATATGAACATTCCACGTGGGCCAATCAATGTCCAACATTCTCCCACTTGGCCCATAGATTCCATTAACCATTTCTATAAGAAACAAAATACATGAATCATGGCTATAGGTCCTCTAAATGACGAGTATTATCTTTCATGTATTACAATATAGCTTGTTTCTTAAGATTTGCCATTGTATCTTAATGAACAAACCCTATGTTTATTCTAGGTTCAAACTTTAGTGACATTTCTCAGAAATAAAGTTGTGCACTTAACTGAAGATGAAATGAGAAAATATCATAAATATAGAGTTTCACAACAAAGTATAACAAATTACATAAGGGAACCAAGTCCCATTCTATCCACATGATCCTTAAATTTTACTAGTGGCATGCCTTTAGGCAAGGGATTGGCAATCATCAATTCAGTGCTTATGTGTTCAACGACCACTACTTTATCCTTAACACGCTCCCTTATGGCTAAATACTTAATGTCAATGTATTTACTTCGACTACCGCTCTTGTTGTTTTTAGCCATAAAAATAGTAGTTAAATTGTCACAGAATATCCTCAATGGCCTAGAGATAGAATCCACAATCCTAAGCCTAGAAATGAAACTCTTGATCCATATACCATGCGAGGTAGCCTCAAAACAAGACACGAACTCAGCCTCTATAGTGGAAGTAGCAATCAAGGTTTGCTTGGCACTCCTCCATGAAATAGCTTCGCCAGCTAGCATGAAAATGTATCCAGAAGTTGATTTTGGTGAATCAATGCAGCTAGCAAAGTCAAAGTCAGAGTAGCCAATGACCTCCAAATTATCAGTTCATCTGTATATAAGCATGTAGTCTTTGGTTCCTTGTAGGTATCTCATCACCTTCTTTGTAGCCTTCCAGTGGTCTGATCTTGGATTACTCTAATATCTACCCAACATTCCTACAGCGAATGCAATGTCAGGTCTTGTGCAAACCTGAGCATACATAAGGCTTCTAATAGCTGAAGCATATGGAATGTTGTGCATCTATTCTCTTTCAAGGTCATGTTTTGGGCATTGATTCAAATTGAATCTGTCACCTTTCACAATGGAAGCTATACTTGGTGAATAATTTTTCATCCAAAATCTCTCCAAAATTTTGTTGATATAGGTCTCTTGAGAGAGACCCAAAGTGCCTTTATATCTGTCTTTGTGTATCTTAATGCCTATAATGAAGGATGCATCACCCATATCCTTCATGTCAAAGTTTTTAGAGAGGAATTGTTTCACCTCATGTAGCATACCCTTGTCATTGGTTGCAAGTAGAATATTATCCACATATAGAACCAGGAAACAAATTTTACTCCCACTGACCTTCTGGTATATATATTGATCCATGATGTTCTCTACGAATCCAAATGAAGAGATGATGTCATGGAATTTCAAATACCACTGACGGGAGGCCTGCTTCAACCCATATATGGATTTCTTAAGCTTAAACACCAATTGCTCACCTTTACTAGAGGAGAATCCTTCTGGTTGTTTCATATAAAACTCTTCCTCTAGTTCACCATTGAGAAATGTTGTTTTCACATCCATTTGTTGTAACTCTAAGTTAAAATGAGCAACGAGTGGCAAGATGATGCGGAGGGAATTTTTCTTATATAGGAGAAAAGGTCTCCTTGTAGTCGATTCCTTCCTTCTGAATGAACCCTTTGGCGATGAGTCTTGCCTTATATCTTTCGATGTTGCCTAATGAGTCTTTCTTCGTTTTATAGACCCATTTACACCCTATGGCTTTCACACCATTAGGCAACTCGACAAGATCCCAGACTCCATTGGATGCCATAGAATCTATCTCATTCTTCATTGCATCATACCAAAGTTTCGATTCTTGGTAACTCATGGCTTGTGAAAATGTTTTAGGATCATTTTTGGCTCCAATGTTGTAGTCCGATTCTTGTAGATACACAATATAATCACTAGAAGTTATCGATTTCCTTTCTCTAGTAGATCTCCTTAATGTTGGTTCAACATTTTCTTGAGAAATCTGTTGTCCAACTTATTGCTTGATTGTTTCCGGTGGTTCTTGAGCAACTTGATCTTCTAGATTATTATCAGCAATTTGTGGAACCTCAATGATCGGTTGCACAAGACTCGATTGAACTATAAGAGTACTATGAACTATGATCAACTTATCACCTGATGTAGATAGTTGAGCTTCAGTATGATCTCTTTTAGAAACTATGTTTCGAAATTGATCGCTCCCACTAATCAAGTCATTCTCAAGAAACTTTGCGTTCCTTGATTCCACAAATTTAATGCTATGAATTGGACAGTAGAATCTATATCCTTTAGACCTTTCGGCATATCCAATGAAATACCAGTTACTGCTCCTCGGATCTAGCTTCTTCTCTTGTGGGTTGTACACTCTTACTTCAGACAGATATCCCCAAATGCGTATATGTTGCAAACTCAGGTTTCAACCTTTCCTTAACTCAAATGGCGTCTTTGGGACAGCCTTAGTTAGAACCTGGTTCAATATATACATCGCTATCTTAAGAGCTTCAGTCCACAAGGACTTACGCAGGTTGGAGTTACTCTGCATGCTCCTCACCATGTCTATTAATGTTCGGTTTCTTCTTTCTGCTACACCATTCTGATCTGGGGAACCAGGCATGGTGTATTGGGCAACTATCCCATGCTCTTGAAGAAACCTCTTAAATGGACCTTGAGCTTGTCCATCCTCAGTGTATCTACCATAATATCCTCCACCTCTATCTGTCCTCATGATCTTTATTTGCTTTCCACATCGTTTCTCTACTTTAGCCTTGAAAACCTTAAAGGCATCTAATGCTTCATCATTTGTATAAAGGAAGTAAAGATACATGTATCGTGAGTAATCATCTATGAAAGAGATGAAGTATCTCGGACCATATGAATCAATGTCTAGACTACAAATTTTTGAATGTATGATTTCTAATATTTCTGAACTCCTCTTGGCACCTTTCTTAGACTTTGTTGGTTAGCTTTCCTTTAATACAACCCACACAAGTCTCAAAGTTAGTAAAATCTAAAGTACTTAGTACTCCGTCATTCACTAACCTCTTGATTCTCTCAATGGAGATATGTCCTAATCTTCGATGCCACAACATAGAGGAATCCTCATTTATAACACAACGTTTAATGCTAGATTGAACATGCATAGTTGTATGATGTGGTTCATTTGCAAATTAATTGAGAAAATACCATCAGACAAAATACCATTCCCAACAAGATCAGATTTTTAAAATAAACTGAAACATTTTTCTGAAAAAGTAAAGGAATATCCCAAAGGTACAAGTCTGGAAATAGAAATTAAGTTCCTAGAAAAGTTTGGAACATAAAATGTCTTATCCAATTTCAAAATAAAATCACTACTTAAAACTAAGGTGCATGTTTCGATGGCTTCCACATGTGAACGCATCTTGTTTCCTAAAGAGATGCTCAGCTCACTTTCCACTGGCTTCCTTAGGTTTCGCATACCCTGCAAGGTATTCAAAACATAGATTGTAGATCCAGAATCAATCCACCATGTGTTATAAACAACATCAACCATATTAGATTTATAACAAACCAATGAGATTGGATTACCTTTCTTCTCAAGCCAACTATGAAATTTCGTTCAATCCTTCTTCATGTGTCCCTTCTTTTTACAGAAGAAACACTTGGATTCCTTCTTAATGACAGCTTTAGGAGGTATTTTACCTTTCCCCTTGTCCTTGGCTTGATATTGGTCTTGAATATGATTCTTTCCCTTGGTCGTCGTCAATGTAGTTTTACCCATTTCCATTACAAGCCGCCCTTCTTCCTGAGTACACATGATCAGAAGCTCATTAATTGACCATTTGTCTTTATGTGTATTGTGGGAAATCTTAAAGGGCCCATATTGCTTTGGAAGGGTGTTCAAAATGTAGTGCACTAGGAATGACTCAGACATATCCACCTCAAGATTCTTGAGTTGAGCCGCTATGTCCCTCATCTCTATGATGTGCTCATACACACCTCTCACACTAGTGAGCCTTAGAGATGAGAACCTCATGATTAGGGTGCTGGCAAGTGCCTTATCTGAAGTTTCAAACTGCTCATCAATGGCCTTTAGTAATGCCCAGACCTTGTCATACTGTTCGATAGAACCATGTATCCCAGTAGAGATTTTAGTCTTTATGAACATGACGCTAAGGCGATTAGATTGCTCCCAACGCTCATACAGAGCAATCTCATCCTGAGTGCTGGTTTTAGTAATTACAGGCTCGTCTTTTCTTATAGCATAATCAATGTCAATCCATCCCAAGTAAAGGAGAATCATCTCCTTCCATACCTTATAGTTATCCCCTTTCAGCTCAGGGATATCACAACGAACATTAGAGAAATTCATAGGTTGTATGACTGCATAATTAAAACAAACATCCTTACAATCCAAATATTGAGACTAATAGACATAATTCATACTTTACCAATGTAAATCATGCATAAAATCATGAATCTATGACATAAAACTTGCCTGTGGGCTAAAGTTCTAATTCAATTAGATTGATTTTACTGTATGATAAAACTATCAAATTATGTTCTATTTTCTAATACTTGTGGGTAAATTAGAAAATATAATTTGATATTTTATCCCAATTAGTCATACTAATATAATAAAAATTCATGTGGGATAAAATTTATTATATTGAGTATAACTAATTGCAATAAATGTTCTTTAACCAAATGTGATCCTAAACCAATTAATATATAATTTTGTATAATTAGAGGTGCTGTGGCTAAGCTCTAATTATTCAAAATCATATGGATCACTTAGACATTTAATTTTGTTCATAAAATTATTCACAAAAAAATTACATATTCTATAGGCAATATAATAATTATGAACAAAATATCAATTTGTGCTAAATAAGTTAATTTAACTCAATAACATGTATAATAAAATTCAAAATTATGCATACAACAATAATTAGCACATCATTTATCACAATATGTTTTTCAATAAAACATTCATAAAATTAGAATAATTTCTAAATGATATGCATAATTAATTTCATAATTTATGCATAAAAATGTATTTCTAAAAAATATGTACATAATAACAACAATAAAATTATGCACATAAAACAAATACTTGGCACATAATGTATAAAATAAATTTCCCATGAAATTATTACAAAAATTATGTGTATATCCAAAAACCAAAAAAATTAAATTAATTTTTTTATTTTTGGATTTTTTTATATTTTAATGCCCCCAAAACGACGCCATTTTTTTTGGGGGTGGGGGGCTACTCACCAGCCAAAAAAATGACGAGTCATTTTTTTTAATTTTTTTATTTTCTGCCTTCATTAAACGACCTATCGGGACACCCAAAACGACTTGTTGTTTTACCACTGAAACGCGCACGCCCCTTAAGTAAACGACATGTCGTTTCGCCCAGTGAAGGGCAAATGACATGTCTTTTTTGCCAGCTGCTGAACTCAAAAATGAAAACGACACGTTGTTTTTAGTCGTCTTCAACCTTGATCTGGGTCTTCTTGACCCGATTACGACCCGGTTCAGACCCAGTACAAAACTCAACAGTTTCTTAGCATTTTGGACACCAATTTTGACGTTTCAAATCTTAGAAATCTTATGTCTTAATGATTTCTAATTTTGTTTTTCACTAAAAAACTCCAAAATGAAAAACCCAAAATCACAAAATTTTTTTTTACGTGAACTGTATAAAACCGAATGTGCAACAACAAGGCAGAGGCGTTTATTTAATGGCTCGGATACCAAATGATAGTTGTTCACAACATTATAACAACAAAATTATACGAAGCGGAAGCAAAATCATTGGATCAAGATTACCTCCAGCCATTGTCTCTGTTATGCTCTGTAATTCGGTTCGATACCAATTACGAATTTGACACTGAGTTTGGTTCTTTTCTGAGCATTAACAACTCTCTCTAGATGATGTATAATTTTCTTTTTTCTGAATTGTATGCACATGGACCCAAACAGGAATCATAATTTTATACCCGTTCCCATCACACTGGTGAGACGGTTATTCTTGTTCAAAACTGTCTCTGATTATGTTGCACGGTTAATGGTGGTTGACGTTCAATATGAACGTTCCACGTGGGCCAATCAATGTCCAACATCTTGATGTCACATTTGTTGAAGATGATTTCCCTTTTGGTCGTAATTTTCCCAAAAATCCTTGTCCAGAGTCCAACACAATTAACTCATGGATTTCTTCTATGTTATTCCCTCTCAAACTTCACAGTTAGGGGTTATTTCTCAAAATGACAACCACTTAAATTCTCTTGTTCCTGTTGTGTTAATTCCTTCTCTACCTGGCAATTTTCCTTCCCATTATACCCAACCACAGTTGTCACAATCCCGATCTCCCTTTATTTTCGAATTCTTCCACTATCCTAAATAAGTCTCTATCTCTAGCAATAAATGGTAAAAATGATTTGGTATCCATTGAGTTTCGCTTGTCAACGCCAACTATGCTCATTCCTGAAGGGTAACACTATACTCGTTCACTGAGTTCCTGAGTTTCCATTGTTCACCGTAAAATGTCATATAACCCTACAAGGTTATAGGCCCCTCCTCTTATGAAGGGTGAGCCTCACTAATAAGACTCAATAAGGCTCATCTTTTATGAGAAGGTAGGGTTGTAGCTCACGAGAACAAATATTGTTACTCTTGTTCACCTTCCTAATTTTTTCTCTTTAACCAAAAATAATCACCCAATCTCTACACCTAACCCATTCTCCACTTTCCTATTCTTCATTTAACCAAAACACCCCTCCACTTAATAAAAACAAGTCCACCAGCTCACCACTTCCTACACCCACTATTCTCCCATCACAAATAAAGCCCATATTACCTAAACATGTCACACCACATGCAAACCTGTGCACCCGCACCATCTCCTCCGCCCACGTCACCCATGCAACCCCATGCAAGCCAAGCCACACATAGTGCAAACTAGGTCCAAAAATAACATCTTCAAGCCTACCCGAAATATGCTCTCATCACAACACCCTCCACTACCACACCCTTAGAACCCACATGTGCATCTGAAGCTCTCAAATCCAAAGACCGGCGCCAAGCAATGTCCGAGGAGTTCAATGTTCTTCTCCAAAATGGTACATGGGATTTAGTTCCTTCACACCTATCACAAAATATTGTTGGTCGTAAATGGGTGTTTTCGTATCAAGCGCCACCTCAACTGTTCTATTGATCTACACAAAGCTCGTCTTGTTGGTTAATTTTTTTTTAAATAATAATTTTTAGTTGGTTAATTTTTTTTAAATATCCTAGCGCCTCCTATCGAACAAAGATTCTCATAATAATGAACATTAGCTTCTTTTTCCTTACAAGTGGGAGGCGTTCAATTCCAGCTTATTGAAAATGGGCTATACGTATATAGCAAGGATTGTATAGGGAGCTTCACGGTTAGCATGCGAGATTCCATATCGTACGATGCCCTTTTCATTTGTCTCTAGGGTTACTTTTTTCCTCTTTAAACCATCTGCCGACTCTAAGCTAAACCTAAGAGCTAAACCACTTTTCATATTCCCGAGGTAAAAGAAAATTCATGAACTCGGGAATATGACAATAAAATTAAAAAAAAGAAAAAAATAAAGGTAGTGGCGTGTCAGATGGGTTATTGTCGGGCAATTGATTGTGTCCAACAGAAAAAAAAAAAAAAAAAAAAGAATCTTTCAACGTTTTGTACAGAGTTGGACGAAGACAAAATATACACGGGAACATGAATTAGGGACGGTCAGAGTTCACCAACTTGTCCTCCACATGCACCCGTTCCTTAACTATACATATATATATATATATATTCAATGTATGTGTGTGTATTTAAATTTGAATGAGGAGGGAAGGATATTGTTGTATAAGAAACTTAGCATTTTCAACAAGGTTGACACACCCACTAGGCAGCTTATTTCATATTAAATTTGGATTAATTTTTTATGTGAAAAATCAATACAAAAATAATAAAGGGGGAGCGCAGGAAATAACTTCTTGAAGTCAATAATGGGTTTTGAAAATATTTATAATAAATAGCAGATTTGCAATATAAACAAAATTATTTACTATGTAATAAGAATTATTTACGTTATAAATAAAGAGATAAATATATTATTTATATTATAGATTTACTATTTATTATAAATAATTTCAAAACCTCATATTCATTATAATATTTAGTTTTGAAAAGGTGTTGTTTACTACAATTTCCGAAATAAAGAAAAATATAAAACCGGGCGTATGAGCCAACAAATCAAGAAATAGAAGAATAAGAAACAACCCTATGGAAAAGGAAAACTTAAACAACTGGAGTGAAAAGCATCTATAAACATGTTCTTTCAAAATATACTAATCATATAATTTCCTGTTCGTTAGTACACTTGGAGATATTAATCCTCTCTACGGCACAATGTTCTTGATACAACTTCAAGTTGTGGCTTCAATGATTCTAGTGTTTGAAAGATTTGATGGCTGTAGAGTGAGTCGCAGAATGGTGGGCTGCCCGAAATATTCACCTTTTCTTTTCTTGCTATATTTTCAAAAAGAAACATATTATAAAGAAAACAAGAAGAAAGTTTAAATGAACGGTTTGCATGGCCCATGCAACAATTGGAGGGGCTGACTTTCCTTTTAAACTAAAGCTATTCCATATGCTTACCTAAAAAAAAAAAAAAAAATCCCACATGCATGCGCACTACTTTTTAGTGAAAGAAAAAGAGAGGAGAGAGAGAGAGAGTTCCCAGAGATGTGGAGTATAGGGCCCTCAAATGGGGCTATAAATACCCCTCAAAGGTACTAGGTTAAATGCAACTTACAAGCTCATAAGTGTCTAGCCAACTAAGTACTTGAACTCTTAGCTTGACTAGAAACCCTAATTTCCTTGTTTTCCTTGTTAATTAAAATCTCAATACTCTTCCTAACTCTCTCTATAATTATGTCGTCAAACATGTCATTCTTTACCTCTCTTTTCCTTTTGCTCCTTATTTTCACCCAAGGAATTCCTTCCATTGATGGAAGGCGTTTGAACTTAGGGAAGAGCAAACAACAAAGGCCAAAAGAGAGGACAATGAAGAATATCGTTCGCAACCTTAATGGCGACATGCAAGCTGAGAGAAGCAATCTAGAATCTTTTGCTAACGCACAGCCAAGTGAGGGCGTATTTGATGCATCTCAGGCGGCGCCGCCACCGCCTCCTACGCACGACACCAGTGGTTTCAGGCCTACCGGTTCTGGTCCCAGCCCCGCCGTCGGCCATTCTGTTCACAATTAATTAGGGCGCACATATAAATCTTCAGTTATGTGCTTTTGTTGTATTTGTGCTTGAAATTACTTACGTGTTGTTGTTATTGCGTGCATGGGGTTTGCCGGTATGTGATATTATTCAGTTGTCATACAATTACGTTTGTTTGGATAGGTGCTTCGTATTTTCTTTCGTGTAATATTGCAGTAACATGTAGGTGTATATTTATTATAGTCAATTGCAATAATTTGTTAAATGATGCAATTACTTTCTTTAAGGAAAAGAAAAAAAAAAAAAAAAAAAAAACCCTCTACAAGTATTGATCACTTTTTCTTTCTCTTTTTCTTTTTTTTTTTTTGCTTGAAATTTTTTTTGACTTACTACGGCGCAAAAGTTGATCATGACATAAAAACAACGTTGCATGTGTAAAGTCGAAATGAAAAAGGACGAACTCCTAAACAAGGTTTTATTAGTGTTTCTGGCACCTGACAAAGGTAAAATAATCATATGATCATATAGCTAAAAAAGCAGATGTAACTTCTTCCTTTTTTATTTTTTATTTTTTGATAAGTAAATGCTTTAGCAGTGGAGCGCCATGTTCAGAAGGCAAAACTTAGTTAATAGTCAGTATTTATAAGGCTAAAGAACAGACACATATATGTGTATATATATACATATATATATATATTAAGTTAAGGCTCTTTAATTTAATATATATAGATATATATATGTATATATATCAATCTTTAAATTAAGAAGTTCTCTTTAATTTCCAATATAATTTTCACTACATCTAACCAGTTACATATATTCAAATTTCAACTATGAGAGCTCACACATGTATTATGATGTGAGCCCATTTGGCATAGCTTGTACTTTTAGTCAGTAGAATAAGAGAAACAAAAGCTACAGCATTTCAGTAAGTGTTTAAAACCATATTTTTAAAAGAGGTTTAATGGGTCAAAATGGTTTTAATTTTTTTTAAGTTATAAAAATATTATATTTAAGCTTATAATATATTATTGATACTCTGGTAGAAGTTTCAAAGTGCATTTCAAAAATGCTTTTGTCAGGAGTTATATTTTGTGACTTTGACAGGAAGCATTTTCGGAGAGCAAAAGAACTTCTGACCGTTCATCCAAACACTTCTAGAAGTTTCAAAGACCGTTCATCCAAACACTTCTACAAAAATATTATATTTAAGCTTATAATATATTATTGATACTCTGGTAGAAGTTTCAAAGTCCATTTCAAAAGTGCTTTTGTGAGGAGCTACATTTTGTGACTTTGACAGGAAGCATTTTCAGAGAGCAAAAGAACTTCTGACTGTTCATCCAAATACTTCTAGAAGCAGCCTTTGGACTCAAAAAGCCAAAAGTAGCTTTTAGACTTAGGAAACTAAAAGCAGCTTTTAAAAAGCCCTCCCAAGCAAGCCTATAGTCACGTTGCTATACACATAATGATTATATCAATGCTAGTGAATTAGCATGTATAACAATTCGAGCAACTCGCTATACGTTTTTTGTTATTTTCTAAAGTCATGTAATCTCTCATGACAAAAAACTAGATTTTTAGTCACAATAATTTTTAGTAAAACTTTTAGTCATAACAAAATATTATAACTAATGTGTAATTAATCACAAACTTTATGTAACACCCCTTAATTCGGACGTCACAGATGTCATTACATACTTACATTCGTACATGCATAAACCTTAAACTTATAGATAATATCAAACTTAATCATTACTATTAATTTTAAAAGTACTTAAACTTACATTACCAGGATCCATTCATACGTTTTTTTTTAAAAACTTAACATTGTTTCAAAAATCATTGTTTATTTTATTCCATATCATAATTTACTCAATTATACTTAAATTAATCATAAACTTGTTTAATAATATAAGTTTATCAAATTGTAAAATCAGGACTTATAAAAATATATCACATTAATTCACTTTGATCATCACATCATTTGAAATCCATTTATTCCCACAGTTCGACAGGCCGAACTTGGGACTTCGGCAGGCCGAACATCATCAGCAAGCCGGAGCTCCCTCAACCGGCAGAGGCTTTGCAATTCGGATTAAAAATTCATCCATGTTCGGCAGGCTGGAAAATTCAATCGGCAGGCCAAACTTCTGGTCTTCGGCAGGCCGGCCACAGAGTTCGGCAGGCCGTCCGAGACCAAATTCCTTTGGAAAACTTAACTTAAAACATACCAACTTTACGTAAAATATAGCGGAAGTTCATAATTCATAAAAAAAATGATAAAATATCTTATAAAACCATAATATAAGTATTCTTAAAAACTTAACATAAAAATATGTTCAAAAGGTATAACTTGATTAAATCATAAAATCATTTTTTTCTTGGCGTGCTTCCTGTTACAATTCATCGTTCATATTGCTCACACGCCTTCCCATGTCCTCCTTCTATTCCATGACTCTTTTACCCTTATCTGCGACATGAAATATAAATCATGATTAAGCTAATGCTTAGTAAGTACATATATTCTCACAATTTAAAACATTTCATAAACATCATCATCGTATCATAAAAGTGCCTTAAGCACAATTTCATAGAACATATCTTTCGTAACGTTAACCATTTTAAAACTTATTCTATTTTATCTTAAGGGCCCAAGTGTTGCACCATAAACATCATCATAGGCGCGCCGTCATGAGAGGAGAAGGGTAGCTAATCCCAAACCAAATATGACATCATAACATAACATTTCATAACATTGGGTGTGCAACACTTATTAGATGATACATATATTCATACTTTTCATACTTTGAAACATGTCATCATCATACATGCATATCTTTAAAATCATGAAAATCTTTCATAAGAAATCCTTTAAGGAAAATCATCATAAAATCATCATGAATATCCTTGTAAACATATCATCAAACCTTGTAAAAACATGTGTCATGTTGCAGGTGAGAATGTACTTACCTTAACGATAGCTTACTTAACCTTAAAAATGCACTTGGTGACGACATCGCAGTCTCAATGTGCTTGCTTCCTTGAGTGTTCATGCCATTTATCCATTTTAAAGATGCAATAAAAAAAATCAATACTTATCATGAAATATCATACACAAAACATTCATTCATATAATATTCACATATACATACACTCATGTACACATTCATCATATTTTAGACATATCCCATAATTATCATCATAAAATTATCATCAAAACATGTAAACGCTATTCATATCATGCTTCCTTAAAAATCAAAACATTTCAACATGGTAAACATGAAAATCTTTTTGAAAAACATTTTCTAATAATTTAAAACACATATATTTAATTTAAAACTCAATACAAGCATCATATTATCATACAAGAAATTATTTTATTATCTTAAAATCTTTTAAACATACATAACATATAACATTTCATAAACAAAAAAATCCAGAAATAACATTTATTAAAACATTTTTCTTAATGAATTCCCATAAAAATTTTATAACATATAAATAAAATACATTCATCTTACATACTCATACATATGCATATTTTAACAACTTTTCATGAAAACATCATATTTACCCCTTGAATAATCATTACATTTTTCATACTTTCAAAATTATACGGTAACATATTACTGTGAGGGGTAGAAGATAGAAATATCATTTTTCATTAAAACATTGAAATGACATGAAACTTAGAAAAACATCACATAATATATACATAACATCATATATAAAAAAAATAGAGACAAAATACAATACCTAACGAGGAGAGAATTTCTTTTCAAAAATACCAGAAAAACCGAATTCATACCTGGAAATATCTTCTCAAAACCCCTTGATTTCAATCAACGAAATATGACTTTTCTTATAATTTTTGCAGAGAATTTTCGTGAGAGAGAGAAAAGCAAAGCACTCGTGGAGAAGAGAAGAGGAGGAGAAAATAATGAGAGAACGTCTTAGGACCGAGAGAAATTATCTGAGGAAAGAGCGTTAAAATTTTTCTAACGTAATGTATATAATGAAGAGTCATTACTCTTCATTAAGTCAGAAATTTCTGACTGTTAAGAGGGTGATTGGCATGGGAAAAGGAAGAGAAAGAAAAGGAAGGTCAAACATCATCAATCTTACCTTAATTTATCTTCTAAAAATAGGAAACCTCTTAAAATAATACAAATCAATACAAATCAAATCCTTTAATTTCCTTAACTGATAAAAACATTCCATCATTATGCCAATTAATCACATTAATTCACCCAATTAATGTAATTAACTCAGCCATAATTTTGGAGAAATTTCTGCTGACTGCTTGTCAGCCGTGTTCGGCCTGTCGGTTTTCCCCTTCAGCCTGCTGGTTCCAGCAAGTTCGGCCTACCGGTGGGTTTCTTCGGCCTGTCGATCTTGGGCGATCATTTCGGCCTGCCGATCTGTTATTAAATGCGATAACATAAAACATTCATACATCATTGCATCATAAATACTCATATATTAAAAACTTCACATGAACACTAGAGCACAACGATCCCATGCGGTCGTCACCTATCATAAAACTTGACATAAAAAGTTACTAACATGCACATCACATATCATATCATATCATATAACGTTATTTATTAATAATATTCCTTAACAACATTACTAACTTAACGTGGTCCGTTACATAAAATAGGCTGGCGTTACAATTCTCCACACCTTATAAAAGTTTCATCCTCGAAACTTAGAACAAATACGGATACATATTCATGTCATCTTCACGTTCCCATGTAGCTTCTTCAACTTGCTAATTTTGCCATAACACCTTGACCAATGGAATTTCTTTATTCCTCAAAGTCGTAGTTTTCCGATCGAGTATCTTCATTGGCTTTTCTTCATAACTTAAATCTTCTCGTGTCTCGATCACTTGTGGCTCAATCACATGTGTAGGGTCCGAAACATACTTCTTGAGCATGGAGACATGAAATACATCGTGCATTGCAGACATTTCAGAAGGCAACTTCAACTGATAAGCTACTTTGCCTATTCGTTTAACAACTTCATAAGGACCGATGAATCTTGGGCTTAACTTGCTTTTCTTCCCAAACCTCATAACTCCTTTCATTGGTGCAACTTTTAAGAACAAATATTCGCCTACGGCGAACTCTAAAGGTCTTCTTCTTTTGTCAGCATAACTCTTTTGACGGCTTTGAGCGGTCTTTATTCGTCTTCTTATCAACTTTATCATCTCAGATGTTTCATTCACAAAGTCGGTTCTTTTAGCATCTACGCTTTTCATCAGCTTCTTTTCACCAGCTTCGTGCCAACATATGGGTGACCTGCATTTCTGCCCATATAGTGCTTCATATGGTGCCATTCCAATTGTCGCTTGAAAGCTATTGTTGTAAGCAAACTCTGCTAACGGCAACATTTTACACCAGCTGGTCTTAAAATTGAGAGAACAAGCCCGTAGCATATCTTCTAGAATCAAGCTTATCCTCTCTATTTGGCCGTCAGTTTGAGGATGAAAAGCCGTGCTGAAATGGAGCCTGGTTCCCATTGTAGTCTGGACACTCTTCTAAAACTTAGATGTGAACCTGCCATCACGATATGAGATAATTGACTTGGGAATCCCATGAAGTCGTACGATCTCCTTAACGTAGAGTTCCGCTAGTCGTTCCATAGAGTTAGTGATCTTGATAGGAATGAAATGCACCGTCTTTGTCAGCCGATCCACAACTACCCAAATTGCATCATAGCCATTCGTAGTTCTGGGTAAGCTGGTAATGAAATCCATTGTTATTTCTTCCCATTTCCATTCCGGTATTTGGATAGACTGCAGTTCACCACCAGGTCTCTGGTGTTCAGCCTTTACTTGTTGACATGTCATACATTTCTTTACATACTTTGCAACATCACGTTTCATTCCAAACCACCAGAAGTTACCCTTTAAATCATTATACATCTTCGTTGCACCTGGATGAATAGAGTAAGGAGTATCATGAATTTCTGCCAAGATCCTTTCCCTTAAACCATCAATATTGGGAACACATAAACGGTCCTTAAGGTACAGAGTTCTGTCATCTGCAATACGAAACTCTTGACATTTTCCTTCTTTTATTTCATGCTTGATCTTTACAAGGCTTACTTCGTCATCTTGCTTACTCCAAATTTCATCATACATCGTCGGAGCAAGAGAGAGTGCTGTTAGCTGGCCTGCTATAAGTTCTAAACCAAAGTCTAGAATTTTCTTCCTTAAAGGTGGAGCCATTGCTTGCATAGACATCAATGTGGCAACAGACTTCCTACTTAAAGCATCAACTACTCGGTTAGCTTTACCAGGATGATAAAGGATTTCACAATCATAATCCTTCACCAACTCTAGCCATCTTCGTTGTCTCATGTTTAGGTCTCTTTGCGTGAAAAAGTACTTTAGACTTTGATGATCAGTGAAGATCTTGCATTGGACTCCATATAAATAGTGTCTCCATATCTTCAACGCAAAAACAACTGCTGCTAACTCGAGATCATGAGTAGGATAGTTCTTTTTGTAGTCTTTCAGTTGTCTTGAAGCATAAGCAATCACCTTTTCATTCTGCATCAATACAGCTCGTAGGCCCATCTTGGATGCATCACTGTAGATTACGAACCCATCATTTCCCTCAGAAATTGCCAATACTGGAGCCATCGTTAATCTTTTCTTCAGTTCTTGAAAACTCTTTTCACATGCATCCGTCCACTCATACTTCTTTCCTTTACGAGTCAAGTTCGTGAGTGGAGCTGCTATCTTGGAGAAATCTTCTACGAATCTTCGATAGTAACCTGCTAGACCCAAGAAGCTCCTTATTTCACTTGCATTCATCGGTTGCTTCCAATTGAGTACAACTTCTATCTTAGCAGGGTCCACCATAATCCCATCCTTTGAGATAACGTGCCCCAAAAATGACACTTTATCAAGCCAAAACTCACATTTAGAGAACTTAGCATATAGCTGGTGTCTTCTCAAAGTCTCCAGCACAATCCTTAAATGCTTCTCATGCTCTTCCTGATTCTTCGAGTAGACAAGAATATCGTCGATAAATACAACAACAAATTTATCAAGGAAATCTTTGAATACCCTGTTCATCTAATCCATAAAGGCAGCAGGTGCATTCGTCAGACCGAAAGGCATAACCATAAATTCATGGTGACCATACCTTGACCTGAAAGCATTCTTGGGAATGTCTCCTTCTTTAATTTTCAATTGGTGATACCCTGATCATAGATCAATCTTTGAGAACACCGATGCACCCTTGAGCTGATCAAACAAATCATCAATTCAAGGCAATGGATACTTGTTCTTGATTGTCACCTTGTTCAGTTCTCTATAGTCGATGCAGAGTCTCATAGTGCCATCCTTCTTTTCACAAATAAAACTGGAGCACCCCATGGTGAGTGACTTGGCCTGATAAATCCCTTGTCCAATAGCTCCTTTAATTGCGTGTGAAGCTCTTTTAATTCTGCCGGGGCCATTCTGTAAGGCGCTTTAGAGATTGGTTCAGTGCCTGGAGCGAGCTCAATCTCGAATTCAACTTCTCTTTCTGGCGGTAGACTCGTTAGGTCATCAGGAAACACATCTTCATATTCATGAACAACATGTACATCTTCCATTCTTGTCTTTCTTTCTTGGCTTTTGTCTACAATGTTCGCCAGATAGCCCATGCAGCCACTTGCTAAAAGCTTCCTTGCTTTCATTATCGATAGAAACATGTTGGGTTTCTTCATAGTCTCGCCAACATAAACAAATTTCTAATCACCTTCAAGATGGAAGATCACCTTTCGTTTTCGGCATTCGATTGCGGCATTATACTTACTTAGGAAATCCATCCCAAGAATCATGTCATAGTCATACATGTCGATCACAATGAGGTCGATGAAAAGTTCCCTATTAGAAATCCATAGGGGTACTTTACGCAAATAATGCGTGGATAATATCACTTCCCCGGAGGGTAGTGTCGTAGTGAATCCCTGTCTCATAGGCTCTAAATGAACCCCTAACTTCTTAGCATGTGACATAGACACAAAAAAATGCGTGGCACCCGTATCAAAAAGAACATAAACATCATTACATAAGCTTATAATCTGACCTGTGACCACATTGGAGGCTTCAGCAGCCACTTGTTCTTTTTTCATGGCATAGATTCGGGCATTGGTTTGTGGGGCTTCAAGTCTCCCTTGACTAATTAGTGGCCCTTCAAGGGAGGCTTGCATCTGATGCAGCTGGGCTTGAGGAGGAGGTCTTTGCGGGGCATTGGCATTCATCAACTTGGGGCAGTTCTTTACAAAATGGTCTTCACGCCCACATATAAAACATTGGTTTGTCCCCAATCGGCATTCCCCTGGATGTTTCTTTCCACATTTGGCATATGGTTGGAATCGCCTGTCATTATTGTTGCACTGACCGTCATTGTGCCTCTTGTTGTCCTGACCCTGCTGTTGTTGAGGATTGCCCTTCCTCTTATTATTCCTCTAGTTCTGGTTGTTGTTGTTGCTGTTGTTGTTGTTGTTGTTGTTCCGGTGGGGAGGGCGGTTCTGGTTGTTAGCATTGTTGGCTTGCTGGTTGGGCTGAGGCTGGTTCCTTCTTAACTTCGACAGATGGAACTTAGCACATTGAGCCCTCATAACAACCTGTTCTTGGGTCCGTGGCAGACTAGCCCCATCAACAATCGCAGCAATGTCTGGTCTAAGGGCCCTGATCAACCTTCTAACCCTTTCACCTTCGTTCATAACCATCCCTAGGCATAGGCGGGCAAGTTGGTCAAATTTTGTCACCACATCAGTGACTGTCATATCCCCCTGGTGTAGGCTTTTGAATTCCTCATAATGCTTCCTCGTGACATTCATGTGGAAGAACTTTATGTTGAACTCGTGAACAAAGTCTACCCATGGCATCTCTTCAACATTTCTGCTCTGTTCAATGCCATCCCACCAAATTCTGGCCTCCATGGTAAGGCAGTACAAGGCACAGAGGACCTTTTCATTGTCTGTGAAATCCATGAGTCGTAAGGTGGCCTTAATCATCTTCAACCATCCTTGAGTGACTAACGGGTCCTTTGAACCCTCAAAGTCTGCTGGCTTGACTCTCTTCCATCTGACCAGAAGAGGTTCCTGATAGGCTGCTCTTGGTTCAACAGCAGGAGCTGAGACTTCATTTACTTGTACTTGTGGCTGCGGAGGAGGAGGAGACACATCATTGCCTCGTTGTTCACCATTCTGGCCGTTGGCCCTTAATGCAGCTATTTCCCTTCGTTGATCTTCCAACTGCCTTTGCAGTTAAGCGATCATCGTCATAAGTCTCTCGTTAGTTTGGGTACGAGTCTGCATTCTTCTGTAGCCGTCCATCGTAAATTTCCTAAAATAGTAAGGACTTAGAAATAATCTTCCATTTATGAGACAGGTTTTCACTACTATGTCACTAATCATTAAACATTCAAACCTTAATCTTATCATCATACTTGCATCAATACATCTAACTTAATATCATACTTACTTGGAGGACTTGGATTGACGTGTGGGGATATGAATTGTAAATGGAAGATCGCTCTGATACCAAAGCCTGTAACGCCCCTTAATTCGGACGTCACAGATTTTGTTACATACTTATATTCGTACATGCATAAACCTTAAACTTGTAGATAATATCAAACTTAATCGTTACTATTGATTTTAAAAGTACTTCAACTTACATTACCAGGATCCATTCATACGTTTTTTTTTTTTAAACTTAACATTGTTTCGAAAATCATTGTTTATTTTATTCCATATCATAATTTACTCAATTATACTTAAATTAATCATAAACTTGTTTAATAATATAAGTTTATCAAATTGTACAATCAGGACTTATAAAAATATATCACAATAATTCACTTTGATCATCACATCATTTGAAATCCATTTATTCCCACAGTTCGACAGGCCGAACTTGGGACTTCGGCAGGCCGAACATCATCAGCAAGCCGGAGCTCCCTCAACCGGCAGAGGCTTTGCAATTCGGATTAAAAATTCATCCATGTTCGGCAGGCTGGAAAATTCAATCGGCAGGCCAAACTTCTGGTCTTCGGCAGGCCGGCCACAGAGTTCGGCAGGCCGTCCGAGACCAAATTCCTTTGGAAAACTTAACTTAAAACATACCAACTTTACGTAAAATATAGCGGAAGTTCATAATTCATAAAAAAATGATAAAATTTCTTATAAAACCATAATATAAGTATTCTTAAAAACTTAACATAAAAATATGTTCAAAAAGTATAACTTGATTAAATCATAAAATCATTTTTTTCTTGGCGTGCTTCCTGTTACAATTCATCGTTTATATTGCTCACACGTCTTCCCATGTCCTCCTCCTATTCCATGACTCTCTTACCCTTATCTGCGACATGAAATATAAATCATGATTAAGCTAATGCTTAGTAAGTACATATATTCTCACAATTTAAAACATTTCATAAACATCATCATCGTATCATAAAAGTTCCTTAAGCACAATTTTATAGAACATATCTTTTATAACGTTAACCATTTTAAAACTTATTCTATTTTATCTTAAGGGCCCAAGTGTTGCACCATAAACATCATCATAGGCGCGCCATCATGAGAGGAGAAGGGTAGCTAATCCCAAACCAAACATGACATCATAACATAACATTTCATAACATTGGGTGTGCAACACTTATTAGGTGATACATATATACATACTTTTCATACTTTGAAACATGTCATCATCATACATGCATATCTTTAAAATCATGAAAATCTTTCATAAGAAATCCTTTAAGGAAAATCATCATAAAATCATCATGAATATCCTTGTAAACATATCATCAAACCTTGTAAAAACATGTGTCATGTTGCAGGTGAGAATGTACTTACCTTAACGATAGCTTACTTAACCTTAAAAATGCACTTGGTGACGACACCGCGGTCTCGATGTGCTCGTTTCCTTGAGTGTTCATGCCATTTATCCATTTTAAAGATGCAATAAAAAAAATCAATACTTATCATGAATTATCATACACATAACATTCATTCATATAATATTCACATATACATACACTCATGTACACATTCATCACATTTCAGACATATCCCATAATCATCATCATAAAATTATCATCAAAACATGTAAACGCTATTCATATCATGCTTCCTTAAAAATCAAAACATTTCGTACATGGTAAACATGAAAATCTTTTTGAAAAACATTTTCTAATAATTTAAAACACATATATTTAATTTAAAACTCCATACAAGCGTCATATTATCATGCATGAAATTATTTTATTATCATAAAATCTTTTAAACATACATAACATATAACATTTCATAAACAAAAAAATCCAGAAATAACATTTATTAAAGCATTTTTCTTAATGAATTCCTATAAAAATTTCATAACATATAAATAAAATACATTCATCTTACATACTCATACATATGCATATTTTAACAACTTTTCATGAAAACATCATATTTACCCCTTGAATAATCATTACATTTTTCATACTTTCAAAATTATACAATAACATATTACTGTGAGGGGTAGAAGATAGAAATATCATTTTTCATTAAAACATTGAAATGACATGAAACTTAGAAAAATATCACATAATATATACATAACATCATATATAAAAAGAATCAAGACAAAATACAATACCTAACGAGGAGAAGAATTTCTTTTCAAAAATACCAGAAAAACCGAATTCATACCTGGAAATATCTTCTCAAAACCCCTTGATTTCAATCAACGAAATATGACTTTTCTTATAATTTTTGCAGAGAATTTTCGTGAGAGAGAGAAAAGCAAAGAACTTGTGGAGAAGAGAAGAGGAGGAGAAAATAATGAGAGAACGTCTCAGAACCGAGAGAAATTATCTAAGGAAAGAGCGTTAAAATTTGTCTAACGTAATGTGTATAATGAAGAGTCATTACTCTTCATTAAGTCAGAAATTTCTGACTGTTAAGAGGGTGATTGGCGTGGGAAAAGGAAGAGAAAGAAAAGGAAGGTCAAACATCATCAATCTTACCTTAATTTACCTTCTAAAAATAGGAAACCTCTTAAAATAATACAAATCAATACAAATCAAATCCTTTAATTTCCTTAACTGATAAAAACATTCCATTATTATGCCAATTAATCACATTAATTCACCCAATTAATGTAATTAACTCAGCCATAATTTTAGAGAAATTTCTGCTGACTGCTTGTCAGCCGTGTTCGGCCTGCCGGTTTTCCCCTTCGGCCTGCCGGTTCCAGCAAGTTCGGCCTGCCGGTGGGTTTCTTCGGCCTGCCGATCTCGGGCAGTCATTTCGGCCTGCCGATCTGTCATTAAATGCCATAACATAAAACATTCATACATCATTGCATCATAAATACTCATATATTAAAAACTTCACATGAACACTAGAGCACAACGATCCCATGAGGTCGTCACCTGTCACAAAACTTGACATAAAATGTTAGTAACATACACATCACATATCATATCATATAACGTTATTTATCAATAATATTCCTTAACAATGTTACTAACTTAACGTGGTCCGTTACATAAAATATGCAGGCGTTACACTTTACTTTAATTTTGTTGTAACTAAAACTTTACTTTACTTTTAGTCATGGAAACATTCCGTGACTAAAAACCCATGGCTAAAAGTTTCAATTATGACAAAAATTGAACTTAAAGTTTGTCACTAAATGTACATTAATCATAATAAATGTTGTGACAAAAAGTTTTACTAAAAACTGTTATGACTAAAAGTCTAGTTTTTTGTAGTCTCTCTCAAAGGACTTGGTGAGATAGTCATATTGCTTACTTACAGCTGATTCCTACAATACTACTGATTTCCTCAACGAATTGAAAACATCGTGCACTCTTCTTTTCCTCCTTGCTTGTGATGTTTCCCACTAATTTTTTAGCTAGGTTTTTAGCAAGATTCTTTTTGCACAGTTTACATTAGATTTATATGTTTATGTCTGAGCTTCAAAATAGGAATAGTGCTTCCAGTCATCCATTTTTTTCCCCAAGTTGCTACATAATAACTAGGCTATTGTTAATGCCCTAAAGATGTTGAAAGAGAAGGATCATCCATTTTTATTTCAGTGGAACACGAGAATTCTATACTCGGTGAAAATCTATTGGTCATTCTTTTGCAAGCTATTTTTACACCAAGCTTCAAAAGACTGAATATGCCAATGTAGACTGTCACCATAATAATGTTCGTAAACTAGAATGGACGGACAAGAGAACAAGACTAAAGATACAACTGTCAAAGTAACTCAGGCTTAAGTCCCAGTTTAAAAGATAACATAAAATAACAATCAAGAGTCTGAAGCCGCAACCACAACTAGCAATCCATCACCAAATGTTATCGTCAAATGTTCCTAGAAAACATAGAAAAGAACAAAGACATGTGATTTCAGCTGTGAAAACTCTGGCTCATGATAATCACTGGTTCAACAATAAATATCCTGGAAAGAAATTGTTTTACATGGCCAAGAAGACCACGATAATTTAATTTTAGAGAGAGGATCCAATCTTGATATGTAGGTGGATAGCGCAATGGAAGGATGACGCACCCGTACAAAACCCAGAAAATCTTAGACAAATCTCATAGATGAGGACTTTTCTAAATATCTAAGCCATAAGAAAGACACTACAGGGCAAATTCAATCATGTAACATTTCAATCATACTGCTTTTTATTAATAACGATCAAACAAGTAATCAAGTTGAGCTAGAAACCAATGCAACTGCTAGAGCCTTCATGGGTTTTTTTGATTGAGGATACATAAGGAGCAGTCACACCCATTAAATAAAAAAAAAAAAAACATTATAAGACAAGCAATACAGCAATGATACGACTAGGGTTAGAGATGTTGAAGAGGGTACGTAATACAAGAACATTCAGTTGTGAGATAAAATCAATAAGTATACACTTGCTTAGAAAGAAGAGGAGTTAGTAGATTTAAGGTTTTCATATAAATTGGCAGAACTCAATAAGCTGTATAAATGAGTGGCCACTGATTTTGAAAACAAGGACGCTTATAGTCTTTTTTCTTTGATGCAGAATGTTTCAAAATGTGTGGATGAAATTGATGTTTATTTTTGATTGGTTAGTTTGTCTCATTTGTTGGGGTTGCTTACTCTTTTGATCTTTAATAGGGTGGGGTTTTTTTTTGGAAGTTACTCGGTAAGTGTTAACCTAGTTGGGATAAGCTAAACTTTTCTATGAAAATTCTTATATTATTTTTTAAGATGAAATGACAAGAATGAACAACTAATCAAGATAGCAAGTTATGTCCCAGCCACATTGGCACTGATCAGTTTACTAACTAATCATATACTAAGCCCGCCACTCCATTTATTAATAGATAAAAAATTTTAATGAAGATACATAAAAAAGTGCACAAAGAGATCCAAAGTGAAACTAATCTCAGGACGAAAAAGGGCCTAAAACAAAACCTACTTTCAAAAGATAGAGCCCAAACTTGGAGGTTTTTAATAGGAAGTTATATATAGCCTTTGGCTGTAATCTCAATTTTTATTTCCATATATGTCATAATGAAGTTAGTAAGGCAGGCGTGGGTCGTTAGATCACCACCTCGTTGGGATATTTCTAAATAATCTTGATGCTTAAAAAAAATTAGGAGTTCATCTTGATGCTTTGATTATAGATGTATATATTAAAGATATATTTATTGTTTTTCTCAAAATATGCATTGATTAACTTTTTTATCTAACTATATTAGAGACGTGTCCCCTCAAAAAAGAGAGAGTTGTATGGGAGTTTCCCGAGTCTGTTCTAGCATTGGATAAATATAATAATAAATTATTTAAGTCAATTCTATAAATTCCCTGTTATTGTGCATCATGATGAATTGAAACGGTGAATTCAAAAACAAAATTTGACGCCTTTCAAAAAAATAAAAATAAAATTGACGGACCTTATCATCTAAACAATTTAAACTTCTAGAACGAAGATACAATCTTCCACTCAAAGATTGACACCAAACCATATATAAAATATCTTTGCACATGACATAAAATGTCCTCCAACAGATTCGGTTAGTTTATTTAAGAGTTCCCACTTTCTTCTCACTTTTTATATACAAATATATATAATTTATATATACACACACACATTGCTAATTCATACACTGCCAACAAACAAAATAAATATAAAACAAAAAAGAAGCACTCGCTAATTTGTTTAAAGCCCCATGCGCTATAACATGCACGGAAAATCCTCCAAATCTTCGAAGGAGATACGCCGTCAAGGTGGGACTTGAGCATTACACAGACACACAGGATTAATTATTTCTTAATTTATTTTTATATTTTTAGAGACTACAAATAATTTTTTGAATTTAAAAAAAAAACTTACTTTAGTTTTAGCACTTAGAGATTTTGTTGCCAAAAGAAAAAAACGAGAGAGAGAGAAAACACAAAGATAGCTTTAATTACACCGATTTTATTTTTAAAATATTTTTTCTTGAGAAAATTTTTAAAAATATTTTGACATTTAAAAAAAAGCATAAAATCAATTTTTCAAAAAAAAAAATTTGACTGATTTGTTTTATTTTTTTGTATTTTTAAATTTATAAAATATTTTTTCGAAGCTATTTAAGGGTAGTGATGTTACTTTGTCCATTTTCTTTTTCTATTCATAGGAGTGAAATTGAAATAAACTTAATAAATTTGAATAATATCTTTGCAATTTTTAAAATAAGAGGCACAAAGTAAGAACTAGTTAAAACTAAGAGTTATAATTATGTAACTAACTCTCTTTCTCTAGACACACATACATATGCTGGATCATCACTTTAGAATTTACCTATCAAGTATCTTTTTTAACTGTATGAACTTGATTGGATAGTTGCAATGAATTGGATAACTAAAATATATAAAATATATCATTATTTGTAATCAAAATATGTATTTTTTTATAATTTAATCTGTAATGAAAATAATATTACTATTAAAAACTCATTCATATATATAAATATGACACTAAGATTTTGATATTTACTTCAAAATTAGAACGTGCAGGCACTTGCCATGATTTAGTGAGATAGCTCAAGTTTCTCCGGGCATTAACATAAAAATTAACAAAATACCAAAAAACAAAAATTAACAACAGAACTATGTGCATTAGATGAATTTTGTAATTAGTACGTAACAGAGGGATCTATACATCATGATGATATATATATATATTTATATCGGAAAGATGGCTTTGTGCTTCGACCAAAGATTGTTAACAGAGAAACATGTCTAAAACACAGTAAACGTTACCTTGTTACTACTACAAATATGAAAATTTGTAGCAAAGTAAATAATAAGAAATAAAAACAATGACACAAAGATGTGGTTATATATATATATATATATATATATATATATATATTCATGTGTAGTGGTCCAGTAATCTCTAAGGGGCAAAAAAAAACATGGTACTAATCATACCGGCTAGACTTCAGATTACAATTATAGACAGAGTGAAGTTATAACTACTATCAGAATATGCTAGCACGTTTTGATTATGTTGACAACCATTAACACACACATTCCATACTAAACGCTTCACTCTAACATATTGATGTAAAAAAGAAAAGTTCAAGTTAAAAGTAAAAAAATCAAATTACAATCCATTAAGAGACCAAACAAATTGAGAAGATGAGATATTCACCAAAGTCGACAAGAGAATCTACAATAAAATCAGCGTGCTCATTTTTACGAAAGAACAAGGAGTTAACAGATTTATTATCTCTCAAAATACGAAAAACCAAGATATGCCTTCTTAAAACTCTCTTTAAAAAAATTGTGCGTGCACTGTAGCTACAGCACAAACAGAGAATCAAATGCCTTTTGTCGTTTATTTTTTATTTTTTATTTTTTTTACTCTATAAGATCTTTCTCGTCTGATCTATATAATATAAGTAATACAATTATAATATTATTTTTTTCTTCCAGTGGTAGGCGGCTGAGCAGAGGGGGTTCCCTAGGTCGAGGAGCCAACCTCGTTTTGTGCTTTTTCGCAAATCTATTGGTTTGATTTTTTTCAATTTTCAATGCCACCAAAAAAGAAGGGTGAGAGATTGTGCACTTTGCCACTTCGAAATTTACTTTTTAATATCTTTTTTTTTTCCTTTTTTTTGTGGGATCTTAGCGCTTTGGAGCTTTCATTCTTGTTTTGTTTTGACCTTATTAGGTCTAAAGACAGAGTATTAAAGCACTTAATTTTGTGACAATGAGGAGTGGTAGGGCCATTATAACTAGAATTTGATGGCTTAGTGGTATAACTTGACTTTTAGAATCATTGACCATGAGTTTTTATAATTTCCCAGCAAACTGGTTGCACCCAAATGGAGGATTCGGATCTATTGTAATCATGGGGCTGTTGATATTGATGTACTATTTTTCTACGACAAATATATTGGCAAATAGTAGAAATAGCACTAAAAAGCTATAGTTTCTGGGATGCATGTGCCTGGCTAAAAATTTATTTATTTATTTATTTATTTTTGCTAGAAGTGACATATCTTTTAGTTAATATTTTTATAGGATTAGAGAGATTCAAACTCTTCGTCACTTTTAAGTAGAGTCAGGCATGGTTTTACCGCTAGGTGATCCCTACAACTTTTTAATAGGATTCTTTAAATTAATCTTGAAAAAAGATTAAGTAGAAAGAAAAAAAAATTAGAGAAAATTAGATAAATATTCCATTTTGGCCACTTTTAAATAAGTGATTGAATTTTTAAGAATTAAGAAAATGACCAGAATTTTTAAAAAATGGGAAAATGACTTCTTCTTTTTTTTTTTTTGACATCATTATATTATTGTTTAATTATACTTTATTATTGATCATAATACGGTTTATCATTGACTTCTAAATAATTTATTATTGACAAACCAATAATTTATTGAGTGAAATTAGTTAATCACTAACTAATATTGAGTAATCAATAATATATTACGAAGTTAATTAGTGATAAGCCATCAAGTTAATTAAACAAGGATAAATATACAAATCAATATATCACTGATTAACATTGGTGATTTAATCATAAATATCAGTATATCAATAATTAATATCAATACATCATTAACCATTTGAAACAAAGCACATTTTTCTAATTTTAAAATACTGCAGCCGTTCAATGAAAAAAGAAAAGAAAAGAAAAGAAAAGCTTAAAAAACGGTGTGTGCCCCTCAAATCCCATGTTTTTAATCGAATCGATGAGTAGTACTTCATCAGCGATTGCTACTGTAGTTTATAAATTCACCACCATCTACTCTTGCTTTTTGATATGGAGTAAGCAAGAATTGACAAAACGTAATTAATAAAAACAACGGAACATATCTATTGTAACTTTTGGTTCACACAAAATGTTAGGAAAACAACATCAAAATCACTTAATTCACGCATAATAGTGAAAATTGGAAGAGATTTCTAGTAGAACAAGTTTTAATCCATTATAAAAGGCATACATATTTATAGAATTAAACATATAATCAGAAAACTAAGGCAAAACTTCTAAAATATTACAATCAAAATGATGAAAATGCAATTTTTTTCAATGAACAAAAAGTGGAAACTAGGCCTATTTGACCAAAGGAAGGAAGAACCAAAAAGGCGTTGGAGTTAGAATTTCCAAGATCAAGAGGGTGTTCGAAAATCTGATTTCAACTGTTATAATGTAAATCTTTCGATGCTATAATACAAAACAAAAAGATCTAATATAGTGTAAAGCTCTTATATGTTATAGTATTTAAGTTTGAATTTAATTTTCAAAAATTTTACCAACACAAAATATCAAAAAAGAAAAAAAAATCCCTTTTAAAAGTCTAGACGATGAAATTTGGTCGAAAAAGGTTTTGTGACGGAGCGATGAGTATGTTCCCTTGTTTTTGCACATAAAAGTCTACTTTGTCACCCGACTTTGATCTCGTTGTCAATCCTTAAGAAATCACAAAATGAGACTAAATCAGATGAATACTACTTCTAGAAAGGCCGAATTTAAAGTATATACTTATAGTGACATCAAAATTGTACAGAACTATACGGACTTTGAAGGGACCCAAATGCGATGTAGACGCCCCAGTCTATAAGCAATACATTAATTAAAAGTGAACAATATCGGTTATGATTTCTTTTTGAATAAAAACAGAAAGAGCCTGAAAAGTCCAACTCCTAGGATTGGTCAAAGCCTATACCTAAATATTTTTCAACATTCCACTAAGCGACAAACATTAAAGGTCAGAGGGTAAGAGAAAAAATAAATAAATCCTAAAAAAGCAATTTTCAATTTCTTGGACTAAACTAAAATTATGTTTTTATGAAGTTTGCGGCTGATATACTAACGAGTGGCTACCAACCACAAAACCTTCATTAGTTAGTGGTATATAGTTGTTTTGGTTTTAATAATTCTTCAAAGTGCACGAGCGCCAATTTTATAATACATAATGGTAGGTCCAAAGGTGCAACATAGTTTTATTTGGTTTTGCTTTTAATAAATATTAATGACTTGACATATTTAAAAATAAAAATGTTCAATGGAATACCCAAGTTACATATCTTTAAGAGGACGATGATTTTGAGAAACTATGCACACTACAGTTAGCTTGTAATTTATTAATTAAAAGTTTTAAGTGATCTCCGTCTGCAAGAAAAAAAAAAAAAAGAATGAAGATTTTGTATAAAAACAAGTAGTTATTCTATGCTATAGATAAGGATAGCAATATGGCATGAATATGCATGGTAATTATATATGAGGGAATTTATTAGAGTCCAAGGTTGTGCAGTTTTCTTCCAAACATTAGATCTTATAAAACAATCAACTTATGTATATAATCAAACTTGCAAGTTCAGAGTTTGAACATTGGAGAGTTCGAAAAAAAAAATTATGAGAAAAAGTACTATAGCAAAAGGTTTGAAAGGTTTGACTTGTAAGTTTGAATTGCAAAATATAAAGATAATATTTGCCACTAATTCAATAAGATTAATATGTCACGTAAGGTTTATATTTATAGGAGCTGATAAATTCTAATTTGCCCAACGAGGTTCTGACTCCATTCAAGAAAACAGGTAGGCCCACCATTTGATAGGATCCACGGTGAGGTCCATTTTTTTGTCTCTGGGTCAAATCCCTGTCGGGATATATAGGATTGCTCATACGACATATTGCATATATAACTTCACCAAATGAATACAAGGATATTAATTAATTGCACTTTTATTCTCTCACCTTCTGACTCAATTATATATTGACTTTCGGCAAAGGGATACCTCATTAGTGTCAAGTATAGAGTTTTTCAATCAATGTAGTTTACCAAGTGATGATAATCATAGAGATCTCATTAATGGCTTTTTGAATGAACCCTAATAGTCAACTACTTAATAAATTGCTTAATTAAAGCTTCATGACAATATTGCTCAAAAAAAAGGAATTTTCTTAACCCCCGTGCCTTTCTGCGGCTAACAATCATTCAAACCTTTTGAAAATTTTGCAAATACCATAAAAAAAAAAAAAAAATTCAACTTACAAAGTTATAAAGGTAGTTGTGTTTCACTTGAATATGTCGACCAAAGGAAATGAGGAGTCCAAAACCTGTACTAGCCATCCACATTTAATACTATGCACTATCAGTGGACGGTACAGAGAATCCTATCTCTTGTGGTGCATTTCGGTGGTGGAGAGGCCAACTCATTACTTTTTATTATTCTAAACAAATCAACTAATGAGCTTGATTCAAGCCCTGTCTATATGTCAAAAAGCAGACTGATTAGCAAACGCTAACCGCCATTGGCACTAAAGAAACTAGCACAACTTGGGCATCATGAAAGGCCACCATATTGGAATAGACATTAATTGAAGCTTGAATAGCTTAAGCATCTCTAGGGAGTGATCAAATTTTGTTGTTGTTGATATATATAAATATATGTATCTATGTATATGTATGTATATATTATAGTAGTACTACTATTAGCAAAAGAAACAATTATAGAAAAAAAAAAACACTAGCATGGGACAAGCAAATCATGAAGGAAAGATATTTCCAATTGCAAGAGACTAGTATATATTCTTGCGAATAGAGGGCCCTCCAAAAGTTTATATAACATAAAAACCGTCCAAATTTGAAATTGACGCGGTCCACATAATTATTAGTTTAAAATGGAATAATTTAGCGGTTAGGATCATAAGAGGTCTCATTATAAATACATCATAATCAAAACCTTCATCATCAACCCTTGTTCTTTCTACTGATCTGCTTCTTTATACTATAATTCCCTTCCTCTCTTGTGTAGCGTTGTGTAGCATCAAATTTAACTTTTTTGAGCTTAATTTTGTGTCACTATTCTAGCTCAAGATATTTCTTCTTCTCCATATCATCTCATGGATCGAGTCCAATTAGTGTTATGCAAATGTGCTTTTGTTCTTACGTTATTTGCATGTCATCAATTTCTTTCCATCCACGCAAGGCAATTAAGGCAAATGAATAAAGAAGAAAGCTTCAATGATTACACTAGTGTGAAACCAAGCCCCGGTGATTCGACAAACGCTTTTCGACCGGCAACACCCCCGAAACAAAGCTCCAACGCTACAACAAATGCTTTTCGACTGACGACGCCACCGAGACATAGCTCAAGCGCTTCAACAAACGCTTTTCGACCTACGACGCCACCGAGACATAGCTCGAGCACTTCGAAAAAGGCTTTTCGACCTACGACACCCCCGGGACCAAGCTCCAGCGGATCAACGAATGCTTTTCGACCTACGACACCACCTGAGACATAGCTTGAGCGCTTCGACAAAGGCTTTTCGACCTACGACACCCCTGGGACCAAGCTCCAGCGCTTCAACGAATGCTTTTCGACCTGCAAATCCAGGTAAAAGCCCCGGTGGTGGCCATTCTTTTGCGAGTGAGAATGAATATGTCAAAAATGTAAATAGGCCAAACGACGACCGCTATTTCGTTACAGGAAACAAAGACGATTTCCGCCCCACAACGCCAGGACACAGCCCTGCGGTTGGCCACGCTGTTGGGAAGGATGCAGAACCAAATGCGTAGGCGATATATATATATGTGCTGTACTTATAGTGTTGTCAATATTGGATAGCTTGTACATGAGAATAAGTAACCCTATGCAACTCCATGCAAAATCGTATATTAATTACTGCCATTTCGAATTAAGTTTATGCATGCTTCCCTTCATTATGTGCAAGAGATTTCTTGTACGCATGTGTAGTACTATTGTATTATGCATGTATATATATTGTGACTACACTGTCTATGTATTACTAGTTCCTATTATGTAATTTCTGGTACAAAATAAATAAATGAAGTTCCTATTGTTCCCTATCTTTCTAAGCAAAATATATTGCATGCGTACCCATAACACATTTGTTAATAATAGTTTCATTTCAAAAATATGCCTTGCTGGCTGCTATCATTGTGAAGCACTATCTGTGGAATATTCTTTTGGTAGTGATTTGAACTTGTTTTTACTAGGATCATGCACTCTTTTTCTATATTAGGATTTTTTTCATTAGAATTTCATTTCCCAAGGTCTTAATGAGGGACCATGTACTACCTTTTTTTTATTATTTTTCCTCCAGAATGGGTGGATCCATGTTGCCTTTAAGTTAGGTTGAGTTACTTTGTTTTTTCTTTTTGCAAAATGTTAGTGTTTTTTTATTTTATTTTAGTTTTACTTTTTGAAATCTTTTGATAATTCTTTGAATAAAATAGTTGGATGGTCCAATTGATCCTTGATGTCTTCTTCTCTTGTTATTCTTCCAAAAAAATTCTTCGACAAAATAGAGTGAGGTTAGTTTGAGATAGGATTGTTAGAGATCCTACTAGGGATATTTTAGAAATTCTACTTCTTTTCAATATTTATTATTAAATAGGCTTAATTAGAGAGAGATTGCAAATACACTCCAAAAAATGAAGCAAAAAAAAAAAAAAAAAGAATTAAAGATTCTCAAAAGCTTTCCGTTAGGAGTAAGCCGTCATCTAATGCTTTGTTCGGAAACATGTAAAACTATTTTAACAATTTAAGGCACTTTAAGATTTCTTTTATTTATTGATTTATTTTTTTTTGACATTACACTTTAAGCTTTTGTTTTTCTTTTCCTCTTTTTTTTTTTTTTTTGGTAAGCATAGTGCGCGTTATTCAGTTATAAAGAAAACAAAAGTCCCGGCAGGATATCTAATCAACACTTATACTTTGTACTTTGCCAAAATAAAAGAATTCAGTTGAGGGCTATGTTATATTGCATGATATGATTCAGTATACCTACATGAGAATTTATTTATTGGATGACCATGCACAAATAGGGTCATAATTAACCGTCTTGCAGCAAAGGCAAATAAGTTTGGGATTTAGGGAAAAATTTTAAGCTTGATTTGTAATTTTTATCACCCGTTCTTAAATTTACAAAATTATAATCAAAATGTTAGCACTTGATACTTTGGCGATTCTTGAAAGTCAAAACGTTATCTGCATCATATATATGACCATGAAATTCGTGATAATCTCCGTTCTCATCTTCTTTTACATATATCTATCCAAAATTGTCTTGGGAATGTGCCACCTTGGTGGCGGCCTCCGACGTGCCCAGCACCTTGGGTCGAGTTGCCAAGGTTCCTACTCCAATTGTAGGCTGGGTTACCATGGACGTCTTCATCGAGGACCGGCCAACTAAGATGAGGAACCCAAGGATGCGGTTCGGGGTGTCATTGTGGACAAGAGTTCTCGGCCTAGCCAAACCTCAGTAGCGGGATACACGCATGCGTTAATGCCGAGCCGGCTCGAAGCACTACATCGAGAATACCACATCCCAGAAGACGTCAACCTCATCCTGCCTAGGGAAGGAGACTCACTGCTAAACCCGCTTGTCGGTCACATCATGCTCTACGTAGAGTTTTTTCAGGCTAGGCTTCGCCTACCTTTCAATCGATTCCTCTGTTGGGCTTTAAACGATTTAAATGTGTGCCTTGCTCAGCTTAACTCGAATTGCTATCGCTCTATGATCAGGATGTACATACTTTGGAGATACTACTGGCCAACCGAGATGCCATGGAAAGCCTTCAAGCAAGTGTATAACATGAAAAGGCTTCCCCAGCAACTGGGGTGGTATTACTTCATTGGATTTAAGAAGGACTTCATCTTGGGCTACCCCGACTCGGACAAGTTGTGGAAGTTCGAGTGGTTCTTCGTCAAGGGTAATTATTTAGTCTGAGCAGGTGAGCTAGTGTCCAAGGACCAATAATTCCTGATGAGGTTCGAGCAGGGGCACGTCTGGTCGAAGAGGCCATAGGCGTTGAATAAGGTCATCGTAGTAGCGGAGGATCTGTACACCAAGCCTGAGTCTTCTCAGCAACAGTCCTTCCTGCTTCGAAGACCAATCTCCACCATTATGGCTGGTTTGAGGGGTCCAGCCTAACAAACCCTTGCCAAAATATTCCACCTACTCGATCGGCCGGGCAAGTGACAGTTGCAGGCCTAGTGCCTTGGACATCCTGGGGCCGAGTACCAGCTGATTCGAGTGGCCAACAAGGGAGCCATCATCTCTAATTTTGAGGACTCGTCGAGTGGTTCACTCGACTTGGGGCCACCCATCACTGGCGAGGACCTCGAGGAAGTTATTTGGTTCCTATATCCATCACGCCACCTTCAAATCGAGGGTAAGCTCCGAGTGTTGTTCCTTTTTTTTTTCCTTGAGTTTGCTAAGCTCATCTTGACTTGGTAATTTCTTGTTGCGTATATGTCTTCTTGGTAAGTATCCAGAGAAGAACGGCGGAGGATGATGGAGAACCTCCGACGTTCAAAGGGGAAGGGTGTGGCCGAGTTGAAGAGGAAGAGGACCCCAAGGACCAAGCAGCAACCATCCGCTGAGCAACCTAGCATCCAGCCTCCATCGACCAGGTTCGGTGGATCCCCTAGCTAAGACCATCCACCTACTACGGTCCCCGGTTGTTCCGCTGCCACCCACCAATCGTATGAGTAGATGCCCTACCATGACGCCTAATGGTTGAGACCATTGGTGACACCGTGCCAGGGGAGGAGTTTTTCAAGAAAGTCTGGGAAAAGAATTTCTCAGACTGCTTTCGATTGGCATTCCATGCTCGGTTAAGATATGTTGAGCCCGTATCCCGAGCTCCTTGTTACTTTGCATTTTCCTCTATTCTAACCATCTTTCCTCTTTAGTCTTGTACCCTCTTGAAGATGGTAGACATCATCGGCACGTGCAAGCTGGGCTTTGAAAGGAAGAAGGCTGAAAATGAAACGCCCCCCTTACGGACGTCATAGATGTCGTTACATTCTTACATTCATACTTACTTGGACTTTAAGCATAAATATGAATACAAAACTTTAACGATACTTTTAATTGTAAAAGTAATTTAAACATACTTAACCAGGATCCATTCATACATTTTTTTTTATATGTAACATCGTTTAAATCACATAGCTTGACTCATTCCATGTCATAATTTATTCAATTATACTATAAATTAATCATGAACTTATTTTAATAGAATAAATATACCAAGTTGTAAAATCAGGACTTATAAAAACATCACATTATATCTCATTAATCGACAGGCCTGGCAGAGGCTTTGCAAATCTGGCTTAAAAACTCATCATCGTCCGGCAGGCCGAAAACGTATTCGACAGGCCGACCAAGATGTTCGGCAGGCCGACCGAGCCAAAAATCCTTGGGAAAACTTAATTTTTAAAAACAAAACCAACCTTTCATAAAAATACGGAAGATCATAATACTTAAGATAATGAAATAAAATATAAAACATAGTTCAAGAATCCTTTAAATATTTGTCATAAAAAAAAGTGTTCAAAATATAAAACTTGATTAAAAACATAAAAACATTCTTCTTGGCGTTCTTCCGGTTACAATTCATCATGTTTGTGCTCACACGCCTTCCCATGTCCTCCGCCTATTCCATGATTTTCTTACCCTTATCTGCAACATGACATAAACCATGATTAAGCTAATGCTTAGTAAGTACATATAATTCTCACAATTAAAACATTTCATATACTTCATCATCATCATAGTCATCATATCATAAAAGTGCCTTAAGCATAATTTCATTGACCATTTTAAAACATCTTCCATTTTATCTTTAGGGCCCAAGTGTTGTACCATGAACATCATCGTAGGCGCACCATCATGAGAGGAGAAGGGTAGCTAATCTCAAACCAAACATGACATCATAACATATCATTTCATAACATTGGTGTGCAACACTTATTAGGTGATACATATATACATAATTTTCATACTTTGAAACATGTCATCATCATACATACATAACTTTAAATCATGAAAATCTTTCATAAGAGATCCTTTAAGGAAAATAACCATAAAATCATCATGAATAACATTGTGAATATATCATCAAACCTTGTAAAACGTGTCATGTTGTAAGTGAGAATGTACTTACCTTAACGCTAGCTTACTTAACCTTAATATACTTTTGGTGACGACGCTGCGGTCTCGATGTGCGCGTTCCTTTGAGTGTTCATGCCATTTATCCATTTAAAAATACAATAAAATTAATACTTATCATAAAACATTCATTCATATAACATTCATATATACATTCATCTCATATAATAAACATAACTCATAATCATTATTGTGAAAACATAACATTATCATCACATATTAACATTATTCATAACATGCTTCCTTAAATATTATCATCAAAACATTTCATACATTATAAACATGAAAATCTTTTGAAAACGTTTTCTAATAATTTAAAATACATACATTTTAAAATTCATACAAACATCTTATTATCATGTATTTCAACATCATATAAATATTTCATCATTAATAAAAATCATTTAAACATATAAAACATTTTTATAAACAAAATCCAAAAGTAACATTATCAAAACAGTTTTCTTATAGAAATTTCGTAACATAAAATATACTCATCATAACATACACATGCACATTCTTGTCAATTTTCATGAAAAACATCATTCATTTACCCCTTAAATAACATTACATTTTTCATGCATCATAGTCAAACAGTAATATTTTACTGTGAAGGGTAGAGGATAGAAAATTAACTATTTTTTTTTTATAAAAACACTAAAATGACTTTAAACTTGGAAAACATAACATAATACATGCATAAACATCATATAAAAAAAAAACTCAAGACAAATAAAATACCTATAAAAAGATATTGTAGACGATTGGAGGAGGAGAATTCTTTTCAAAAACACCGAAAAAACTGAGTTCTTACCTTGAAAATTTATTCTCAAAATTCTTGAATTTAACCAATAAAATATGACCTTTTTCTTTCAACACTTGCAGAGAATTTTTGAGAGGAAAGAGGATGGAATTCGTGGAGAAGAGAAGAGATGAATGCAGAAGAAGCGTCTCAGAAATTGAGAGAGAAAACGTGAGAGGATGAGAGAAAAATGAAAAAAAAAACGTAAAAAAAATTTTAACGTTATGAGCATAACCGATGAATCAATCAACACTCTCCATTAAGTCAGAATTTTCTGACTCATTGATGGCTCATTGGCGTGGAGGAAGGAGAGAAAAGAGGGAAAGTCAAACAATCTCTCCTCACTTACCATGTTTTGCCCTCTTAAAATAGGAAACCATTTAAAATCAGACAAATCAATGCGAAGTCAAACCTTTTAATTTCCTTAACTGATAAAACATTCCATTATTGTGCCAATTAATCACAATAAATCACTCATTTAACGTAATTATCTCAGCCATAAATTTAGAGAGATTTCTGCTGACTGCTCGTCAGCCGTGTTTGGCCTGCCGACTTTCCCCTTCGGCCTGCTGGTTCCACCAAGTTCCGCCTGCCGATCTTGGGCAGACTTTTCGGTCTGCCGAACTTAAAAGTCTGGCTTGCTGAACTATCCTTAAATGCCATACATTATAACAATTCAATTCATCATTGCATCATAAATAAACATACATTAAAATGATCATGAACACTTGAATACAACGATTCCATGCGGTCGTCACCTGTCATAAAACTTGACATAAAAGTTAGTAACATAAAATCATGAATCATAACATATAACATAAATTATTGATAAAGATTCCTTAACATCGTTACTAACTTAACGTAATTCATTACATAAAATTTAGGTGGGTGTTACAGAAAAGGCCAACCTTCAAAGAGTCGAAACTGAGAAAGCGCTCGAAACAAAGGATGCCGTGCTTAACTTGGTAAAGGTCGACGTTACCCGGGCCGAGAAGGCAACAAGGAAGGCCTGGGAAGAGACCAATAAGGCAAGGACTGAGGCCGACCAGGCATGAACTGATCTACAAGCCACCTAAGAGGAGCACAATTGCTCCTTGAGGGAAGAGCTGCCCAGCCACCTCATCTAGGCAGTTGAGGAAATCAAGGCTTCTGCAGAGTACGCAGACAACTATTACCTCGAGATGACCAACTTGCAGGACCACCTGCTGAAGAAGCATCCCGAGACAGCTGCTTTGGACTGGTCAATAATAGTCAAGCTGCGATAGACGAGGAGGCAGAGCAGGCCAACCGGGAGACAGTGGTGGATCTAGACGTGAAGGATGGGAACGATGAGAATGAAGACGCTGAGGATGGGGCCCAGGATTAAGAATTTTTGTAATTGTTCTCTATCTGAGCTAGGGAGGTGCCCGGTTAATTGCACCTCCCAGAGACAATTTTATATTTTTATTTTTTAATGAAATTTACTTTCATTTTCCAAGTTCAGTATTCCTTGAAAACTCAACTTCTAATTTCATTTTCCAAGTGTAATGCTCATCGGGAAACAAACATTCCTAAATATGAAATTTTAATTCCGTTTTTTCCTAGTTGATCGTTTCTTGGAAACAAACTTTCTTGAAATATGAAATTTTAATTCCATTTTTTCCAAGTTGATTGCTTCTCGAAAACAAAATGCCGATGTTATCTTTCCCAAGTTAAAAGCTTATTGGGTGAAGTTAACTACAATGTTGTGTAGTACTCTATAGGCCCTATTAGACTTGTTTAAGTTCATTTGAACTTTTACAAGTCTAATTATGTTTGGGAGTTTTGTTCCCTAGAATCGTTGCCTTGTCTGGACAACTCTTGGCCAGGTCGTCTGCATTGTGTTAGACTAGTAGACTAATGTTTCAAGTCCATTCATGGTCGATATCGTGTCGACTAGCGCCCCCAATCTGACTAATTAGGATGACTCCCCCAGTTCGAGAGTTACAGTCTAGCCCCTAAATGGGAGTTAGGGCAGCCTCCTCTCATTGGGAATTATGGCCTTTTAATAAGAATTGCTCTTAGCAATTCTCTAAGATGGATATTTTTTCATTAACATTTTTTTACATCTTTGTTTTGCTTAGCAGACCTAGTTACAAAAGAATAAAGCCAAAGGTCAAAAAAAGAGTTTTGGCTTTAGTTAACAATAAAACCTTTTCAAGTGCTCGACGTTCTAAGGGTGGCGGAGCATGTTTCCTTCCATATCTGAGAGCTTATATGTGCCTGGCCACACAATTCTAATCACTTTGAACGGGAGGACCAATGAAACTTGCTTTAAAATTTTAGGGGTGAATATTATTACTCAATCTAGTGTAATAGGGTGTTTGGCAACAATTCATGGAACTGTAAACCTTAATGTAAAGCTCTCACATTCTACAATGTAAAGTAAAAGTATGCTATAGTTTAAACACTCACATGCTATAGTGTTTTAAATCAAGGCTATCAGATACTTTATAAATTATGATTCTATCACTTCCATGACGGAAAATGTGATTAGATTAATCCTTAGTACAAAAAAATTATGAACTTCCTTTCATGATTAAATATTGGTTTTTTAGCCGCCTCTTTTTCTTTTTCATATTGATAAATTTGAGCGGAGGATTCACTCCTCTCTTTATTTATTTCTAAAAAAAATGTTGCAGGTGATATATATTTCAAATTTTAAAAAATAAAAAGAATATAAGACTTGACAAACAATAATACTAGAAATTGAAGTGTCAAACACGATATTAATCAAAAGGCAATGATACTAAAAATTGAAGTGTCAAACACGATAATAAACAATGTTATTAGCTTTTTCTATAGCTAAAATAAAACTATTAGGTTATTACTACAAACAAATACATGTGTATAAAAAATAAGAATCATAAAGAAAACAAGATTACTATGATATGACTATTTAATGCGGCTAAAAACTCAAGAAGGAAAATAATCATCGTGCTAATTAAACATATCAGCAAAAATAAGACTGTCTTCAAGGTTCAATATATGGTTACAACTAAGGGAATCAAAGCCTTGCTCGAAAAGTCCACCAAACCGTCATCCATGTCTCTTTCTATAGCGAGTTGCATTCGGTTTAACTAACGTACGTTAAGTTTTGTTGGTGACCTTAGATTCTCGACGTATAGTCCAAGCATGATTCGCCTTGAGTTCCTCTATGCCTTAATTCAAACTGCCCTATGAAAAAACTAACAAAATTATGTTGAATTCATATCAAAAATCTTAATAAAAAATTACTTTGATCTTGTGTCTATTTGGTTCGGAATGCATCTGGTTACTTTAAAAAAAAATTCCCAACTAAAATAAATCATCAAAAGCAGATGCGTTCTGCCATCAAATTTAAATTTCTCTTAATTAACACGTACGTTCATGCATATATAGAAAATCATCCTTATTTTCTTTAGAATCACGTTGGCAATATTAGTATATGTATTATAAAATTCATTACAAGCCAGCAAGCGTAGATAGCCACACACTTGTGGCATTTTGGTAGAAAATTAAGTATTTGTATTGCACTTGTCACGCCCCGATATACGGGAAGTGACATGGCAGGTTAATTAAGCTAATTAATGAAAATCTAGTGAAAACATAAGTTTAAGTATTTAAACTAATTATAAAAATAAGGATAATTTTAAAGCCCCTTTTGAACAAGTGTTTATAATAATTAAACAAATAAGAATATCAAAATAAGTATTAAAGAGTGCAAAGAAATGAAAGAAATGAGAATGGGTCCTACTGACCCACATCTTGTGCACACACATAGTACTGACAATATTATCTTACAACCACAGTTTAAGTAAAGAGAAAGTTAAAATGTTACATGCCTTGATATAATAATTTATATCACCTACTAGGTCCTTCTATTGCTCCTAAGTCCTGTTTGTAGAATTTTCTTTGAACCTAAGCTGAAATCCACCTAGAAGGGGGAGAAAGTTAGAAACAAAAAAAATGTGAATGAAAGGCTCAATAGGACTATATTTTAAGAAACATTAAATTTTAAAAAGAAATTTCATTATTCAAGAAATTACTTAAGACAAGACTTGATTAAATAAAATCAAACAAAATTAGTCTTACCCAAAATAGTTTATTGCTCGACCAAAAAGAGCACCATTTTCTTTTTTCTGGGTGAACCATATATCTAACACCATTGTAGTGGCCCAACTGGGTTTCGGGACCGGCCCCCAAGGTCGCACTCTACACGACCCGATCTCTGTTATGGCATCATGCCCTTATATTCCTTTCTATCAATTATTTAAAACCCATTTACCAGGTGTTTACTTTTACATTCATTATGGAGGTCATTGTGAAATTAACCTCAATCCATGATTTACAAAAATAACCGATAAGATTTCATTTTTCAATCAACCATTGAAAACATTTTGATAAAAACCCCTTTTAAGGCCAAATTATTTGAAACTGGGTTACCAAAGAAAAAAGGGTAGAAGTCTTACCTTAATACTCATGCCAGTGTCCCTCACCGTAATCTCGGTCCGCTATACGTTAGCTCCATGGAACCCCGAACGACCTTAAACAAAACTAGGTCTATCAGTACCTAGTTTTAGATATCCTATGTTGCTAAAGTAGTTCATGGTGTCTAGTGTGCCATTTGTATTCAAAAAGTCATTTTATAAAGTTGAAATTTCAATCAGGGTTCAAAACAGTAAAAATGGATGAAAAATCACAAAATATCACCATGCTCGGTCGGCCTGCCGGTTACCTTAGTTTGGCCGACCGGACGTATGAATCTGGCCTACCGAACCCATGAATCTGGCCTATCGAACTGGAAAATTCTAGAATTTTCCAGCCACAAGTTCTCGGCCTCTTGAGCCCAAACCTCCATTTCAACATGTTTTTCTCAGTTCTTAGGCATGGAAAGCAAGCACAAATGATAGAAAAACATAATAGGACACTTTTAAACTCATTTAAACAAAATTTACACACAAAATCTAAGAAAATCCAAAAAATGGAGAAAATGGAGAAAAATGAGAAATCTTAATTTGAATTTGTTTTTCTTCAAACAAAGCTTAGATTCTAGTTGTTCTAAGTTTCCCTAACTTAGATCAAAGGTTTTCTAAGTTCAAATAAGCTTGAATTTCAAAATGCAATAAAAATTGAAAATTTAAAAAAGTTTTGAAATTTGAAAACTAACCTTAAATCGAAGCTTTAAATTGTGTTTTTGGTTGATCAATCACGCTTCCGAGCCTCAAATCCACCTAACTGATGCTTAGGGCTCGATTTGGTTCCAAAAATTTGGAGAGAGATTGAGAAAGAAAGAGAGACACGGAGAAAGGGAGAGACAAGTGAGAGGGAGAGTGAGAGAGAGAGAATGAGCGAGAGTGAGGGAGAGAAAATGAGAGAGGAGAGATTAAATAGAGGGAGAACAGATGATTTTACTGTGCGAAAACCATTGTACTGCCCACATTTTTGTAAAGCAGGATATATTTGACTTCTAACAAATGGTTTTGTTCTAAATATTTAAAATGGCAATTAAAACAATTAGAAATAGCTAAGAATCATTAAAATAATAAAAAAACAACTTAAAATTTAAAATTTCACCAATTGATCAAATTAAGTTTAAGACATTCACTATGGCACACTAATCCACCATTTTACATTCTAATATTACTTAATTAATTTCGGGACGTTACAACTCTCCACCCCTAAAAGAAAATTTCGCCCTCAAAATTTACATATTAGTTCAGAAACAAAACAGATGCAGATACAACTCCCACATGCTTGACTTTAACTCCCAAGTGGCTTCATCAACCCCATGATGCTACCACACGACCTTTACTAACAATATATCATGACAACGCAAGCTGATCACTTTCCAATCGATAATCTAAATCGACACTTCCTCGTACGTCGTGTCTTCCCGAGCTTGAACATCGTGAAATGAAACTACCTTACTCTACTCAGGCGGACACTTCCTAAGTATCGACACGTGAATACATCATGAACATGAGATAGTTCAAGGGGAAGGTTCAGCCGATAAGCGACCGCACCAACACGCTAAGTGATCTCGAACTGTCCAACATTTCTCGATGCAAACTTACCACGTACTTTGAACCGCATAATGCCTTTACGAGGTGATACTTTCAACAGGACAAAATCTCCTACTGCAAATTCCAAGGGTCGACGTCTTTTATCTGCATAACTCTTCTGTCGACTCTGAGCTACCTTTAATCGATTTCAAATTACGAGGACTTTCTCGTTGCTATCACGAATCTCATCCGGCCCAAGAATAATCCTATCTTTTGGTTCTACCCAACACATCGGTGACCGACACGGTTGTCCTATACAGCGCCTTAAATGGTGACATGCTAATGCTAGATTGATAGCTGTTGTTGTACGTGAACTCTGCCAGATACAAATATTTCTTCTAGTTCCCATCGAAGTCTAATGCATAAGCACCCAACATGTTCTCAAGAATCTAAATAACTCGCTCAGATTGCCCATCGGTCTGAGGATGAAATGCTGTATTGAAATTCAAATCTCTACCAAAGCCTCCTGAAAGCTTTTCCAGTACTTAGCATTGAACCTGGTGTCTTTATCGAATGTGATGGACAAGGGAACTCCAGTGCAACCACACTATATTCTGCAGGTACAATGTTCCAAGGACCTTTCTTGAACATGTCGACCTAAGCGGGATAAAATGCATCGATTTTGTTAACCTGTCGACTACAACCCAAATTGCATCATGCCTTTGCTCCATCCTTGGAAAACCGGTAAGAAAATCCATCGTCACGTGCTCCCATTTTCAGCCTGGAATAGGAAGTGGCTGAAGCTGACCTGCAGCCTTATGATGTTCGGCTTTCACCTGAAGACACGTCGTACACTTGGCCACGTATTCCTGGATGTCCTTCTTCATACCTCTCCACCAATATTGCCTCCTCAAATCACGATACATCTTCGTGCTCCCCAGATGAATGGTGAACTGAGACTTGTGGGCTTCGTCCATAATGGCTTTCATTACCTCTGCGATTGTTGGAACTACTAGGTGCTCCTGAAAGTACAATGATCTATCTGCATGAATCTTCCATTCTTTAAATTGCTCTCTATCCTGAATCCGTATCCAGATTCCCCGTAGATGCTGAGCCTGCCACTGATTCTGTTTCACCATCTGAACAAGAGCTGGGGTCGTCTCCATGTGGTACACCGAAGCTCAATCATAGTCTTCATAATACTGTAGTTCATACTCACTCACTGTCGCATCCCTTTTCTAATCTTCAAGAGCCAAACAAGCGAGAATTCTTGAAGACTTCCTACTAAGTGCATCCGCGACTACATTAGCTTTCCCAAGATGGTACTATAATGTAAAATCATAATCCTCCATGTACTCCATCCACCTTCGTTGCCTCAAGTTGAGATCCCTTTGAGTAACAGATACCTCAAGCTCTTATGATCAGACCTGAAATGTCACCCCGTACAAATAGCACCTTCAGATCTTCAACGCGTGATCACTACTACGAGCTCTAAATCGTGAGTAGGATAATTCCACTCATGAGGTTGTAGCTGTCTCGATCCATATGGCACCACACGTCCATGTTGCATCAATACACATCCAAGTCCGCACCCTGAAGCATCTGTATAGACCTCATACGGCTTAACACTGTTGGGAATAACCAAGACTGAGGCTGAAGTCAACCGATTCTTCAATTCCTGAAAAGCAAACTCACATTCTTCATCCCATTCAAACCTGACGTTTTTCATGATCAATCTTGTCAACGAAGCTGCTATCTTTGAAAAATCCCTTACAAATTTTCTATAGTACCAGCAAGACCTAAGAAACTACGGATTTTTGCTACATTCGTTAGTCGTTCTCATTCCATTATGGCTTTTACCTTGGATGGATCCACTGAAATACCATGCTCGAAGATAATATGACCCAGAAACTTAACTTCTGTTAACCAAATCTCGCACTTTTCTTTCTTGGCATACAACTAGTGCTCCCACAGAGTCTGAAGCATGATCCTGAGATACTGCTCATGCTCCTCCCTAGTCTTAGAATACACTAGAATATCATTGATGAACACAATCATGAACTAATCCAGATAAGGCCTGAATATCTTGTTCATCAAATCCATAAAAGTTGTCGAAGCATTTGTCAACCTAAACGGCATCACCACAAACTCAAAGTGTCCTATACCGGATCCTGAAAGCTGTCTTGGGAATGTCTTCTTCCTTTATCCTGAGCTGATGGTACCCTGAGCGTAAATCAATCTTTGAGAAATACCGTGAACCTTCTAACTGATCAAACAGTTCATCGATCCTAGGCAAAGGATACTCATTCTTCACTGTGACAAGATTTAGCTACCGATAATCTATACACAACCTGAGAAGTCCTATCATGTTTCTTAGCGAATAAAATCGGTGCTCCCCACGATGATGTACTATTCCAAATATACCCCTTATCAGCAAGATCCTGAAGTTGCTTTCTCAATTCTTTCCTTTCTACCGGCGTCATCTGATAAGGTGCTACTGAAATTGGTGCTATTCCTGGAAGCAACTCAATACCAAATTCGATCTCTCGATGCGGTGGTAATCTTGGAAATTCATCGGGGAAGACATCTTCATGCTCATCAACCATTGGGATTGCTGTATTTCTTCTCGAAGCATAGGGCTCTATCTCTAGGTTCATGAAGAAGGCATAGCAAGCTAGGTTCTTCCACACTCCAAGACATGTTTTCACAAGATGCTCACTCATTAACTGATCACCACCACCCTAGTAAGTAATCATCGTCCCCCTATTAGTCACTAGGGTCACTTTTCTAAGCTGGCAGTCTATAACTGCATTATACCTGGACAACCAGTCCATCCCTAGGATTACATCATATGATCTCATGGGGAGCACAATCAAATCACTTTTCATAATCTCATCCCTGATTTTTATTTTACAAGCTTTACATACACAATTCACACACACTCGCCCCAAGGGTGAGGCTATAACAAGGGGTTCATTAAACTCTTCTATCTCTAATCCCAAGGTATGTACAAAAGAACTCAAAATTAGAGAATAAATGGCACCTGTATCGAATAAAACATGGGCTAAGGATTGAGAAACTAGGTTTGTACCATCGACAACCACATTGCTGGTCTGGGCATCTGAACTTCCTGTCACCTGGAGCTTTTCCTTTTCCTCTACCAGCATTGCTAGGTCTTGGATTATTCAGCCAATACTGCTACGATGGAGGCGACTGCACACTAGCTATACTCAGTGCTCGATACTAAGGGACGTTGCACTGGAAGTTCTACGGCTGCTGTCCTTGTGCTAAATATGGCGATTATTGAGGAGAGAACTGGTGGAACTGAAGTTGAGGGTATTGTTGCAGGCGGAGGTAGGGTCTAAGGTTGAGACTGACGACTGGCACATTCTCAGTCTGAGATCCTAAATGAGCACTCTTGATCAGGCAATTCCTCTTGATATGTCCTGCCTGCTGGCAATAATGACAATGAAAACTGTAGGGGTTGCTACGGTTCGCTGCTTGATGAACTGCTTGCTACTGCTATTCACGCCATCATGTTTGTTCTTTCTTAGAGTTGGACGACTACTTGTACTCCTCCTATTGCTCCTCTGGGGCCCTCTTGACGTCTTTGTTCGATCCTCACAATACTGCATATAATCATTTTCCATTGATATTGCAGACAACATAAGCTCTCTAAAATTCCTGAGTCGTAGGGCAACCACATGTCATCAAATAGAAGCCTTAAGTCCTTCCTGAAACTTAATACATTTCTCACATTCCAATGCCATTGCCGATGGAGCAAACCTAGTCAGCTCGTTAAACCTTGCCTCATACTCCCGAACTGACAAGTTACCATGCTTGCAACCTATAGAATTTGGCTGCCTTTTGATCTCTATACCCTTGCGAAAAATATCGATCGTAGAATAGCTCCTCAAACCTGTCCCAATTGATGTTACCATTGCGTTCCAAATGTTTAGCCCGCTTCCACTAGGTGTTGGCGCCACCTTCGAACTTATATGCAGCAAACTCCACACGATACTCAGCTGGCACACCAAGAGTATCCAAGTGTTTCACGATCGAGTCCAGCCAATATTCTGCTACTTGTGGGTCCCCATTTCCATAAAAAATCAAAATAGACACACGTCGAAATTCCTTAAAATATGTACATCGACGACTAACATCAGAATCCTCCGGCCTTGCCCTAGCTACCATCTGTCGAAATATAGCAAACATGGCTCTCATCATGCCCTCATCATTTCCAAACTCAGCGTTAGCTGTCGAACGTCGCCTAGGTGCCATTCTCTCACTTCTGAAAACAGAATTTGGACTGTCAGTGGTATTTTATTGTCGTAGTTATATGTGCACAATTCCCAAGGTTCATACCTTGAGCTCTGATACCATTCTATCACGCCCCGATGTACGGGAGGTGATGTGGCGGGTTAATTAAGCTAAGTAATAAAAATCTAGTGAAAACATAAGTTTAAGTATTTAAACTAATTATAAAAATATGGATAATTTTAAAGCCCTTTTTGAACAAGCGTTTATAATAATTAACAAATAAGAATATCAAAATAAATAATTAAAGAGTGTAAATAAATAAAAGTAATGAGAATGGGTCCCATTGACCTACATCTTGTGCACACACATAGTACTGACAATATTATCTTACAACCACAGTCCAAGTAAAGAGAAAGTTAAAATGTTACATGCCTTGATATAATAATTTATATCACCTACTAGGTGTTTTTATTGCTCCTGAGTACTGTTGTGGAATCCTCTCTAGACCTAAGCTGAAATCCACCTAGAAGGGAGGGGAAAGTTTGAAAACAAATAAAATGTGAGCAAAAGACTCAATAGGACTATATTTTAAGAAACATTAAATTTTAAAAAGAAATTTCATTATTCGGGAAATTACTTAAGACAAGACTTGATTAAATAAAATCAAACAAAATTAGTCTTACCCAAAACAGTTTATTGATTGATCAGAAAGAGCACCTTTTTCTTTTTCCTAGGCAAACCATATATATAACACCACCGAAGTGGCCTAGCTGGGTTTCGGGACCTGCCCCTAAGGTCGCACTCTACACGACCCTAATATCTGTTATGGCATCATGCCCTTATATTCCTTTCTATCAATTATTTAAAACCCGTTTACCAGACATTTACTTTTACATTCATTATAGGGTTCATTGTAAAATTCACCTCAATCCACTGATTTACAAAAATAACCGATAAGATTTCCTTTTTCAATCAACCATTGAATAAATTTTGATAAAAAACCCTTTTAAGGCCAAATCATTTGAAACTAGGTTATCAAAGAAAAGGGGTAGAAGTCCTACCTCAATACTCGTGTCGGTGTCCCTCACTGTGATCCCAGTCCGATATACTTTAGCTCCACGAAACCCTGAATGACCTTAAACAAAACTAGGCCTATCAAGACCTAGTTTAAGATATCCTACATTGCTAAACTAGTTCATGGTGTCCTAGTGTGCCATTTGTATTCATAAAGTCATTTTATAATGTTGGAATTTCAATCGAGGTTCAAAACAGTAAAAACAAATGCAAAATCACAAAATCTCACCATGCTTGGTCGGCCTGCCGGTTACCCTGGTTCAGCCGACCGAACTGTGCAGTTCGGTCTACCAGAGAACCGATTCGATCGGCCGAACTTTTTCCAGGTTTGGCCTACCGGACGTATGAATTCGGCCTGTCGACCCCATGAATCCAGCCTACCGAACATGAAGTTCGGCCTGCCAAACTAAAAAATTTTAGAAGTTTCCAACCACGGGTTCTCGGCCTCCTGAGCCCAAACCTCCATTTCAACCTGTTTTTCTCAGTTCTCAGGCATGGAAAGCAAGAACAAATGACAGAAAACATAATAGGACACTTTTAAACTCATTTAAACAAGATTTGCATACAAAATCTAAGAAAATCCAAAAATAGAGAAAAATGAAGAAAATTGAAAAATCTTGATTTGAATTCATTTTTCTTCAAACAAAGCTTAGATTATAGTTGTTCTAAGTTTCCTAACTTAGAACAAAGGTTTTCTAAGTTCAAATAAGCTTGAATTTCAAAATGCAAGAAAAATTGAAAATTTGAAAAAGTTTTAAAAATTTGAAAACTAACCTTGAATAGAAGCTTTAAATTGCGTTTTCGGTTGATCAATCACGCTTTCAAGCCTCAAATCCACCTAACCGATGCTTGGGGCTCGATTTGGTTCCAAAAATTTGGAGAGAGATTGGGAGAGAAAGATAGACACGGAGAGAGGGAGAGACAAGCGAGAGGGAGAGTCAGAGAGAGAGAAAATGAGAGAGGAGAGATTAAATAGAGGGAGATCGGGTGGTTTTACTGTGTGAAAATCATGTACCGCCCATGTTTTTGTAAAACGAGATATATTTGACTTCTGACAAATGGTTAAATGGCAATTAAAACAATTAGAAATAGCTAAGAATCATTAAAATAATAAAAACAACTTTAAATTTATAATTTCACCAAATGATCAAATTAAGTTTAAGATATTCACTATGGCACACTAATCCACTATTTTACATTCTAATATTACTTAATTAATTTCGAGGCGTTACAGTACTTACTATTTTTATATAAAGAGTGTGTGTGTATTTATGTATATATCACCTCAATTAATTGGACATCCACGTGGTTATTTCAAATTTTGTCTCCTGAGAAATGTAATGAAATCCATATATGAACAAAAGTTAATTTAATTTAGAGTTATTTGATAGTGATTGGGAGCTCCTAAAAGAACACACCCACAGCTTTCATGTGCTGGATGAATGTTCCTCATGATCAGGAACAAGTTCATGCAAGTGCAACTTGGCAACTTTTTAACCAGCCAAAAAAAACTTGGCAACTTTTTTAAACTCTTTTATTACATTGGTAAAGTTTAGGTCTTGTTACCATAAAATATAGAATAATAGTCTCGCAAACACTACAAGAAAAATTACATTTAACGACATCTTATTTACGACATGTAGTTTTTGAATGTCGTTGAAAAGTACATACAACGACATCTCCAACAAACATGTCGTTAATAACATTTGAAACAATAATTAACGACATCTATATAGATGTCGTATTAAAGGTCTCCTTTTAACGACAATAGTTTAGTGTCGTTAAATTATTTAACGACAAGTAAGAGATGTCGTCAAAGTCTTGGAGATTCCACGACACCCCTTATAGATGACATCTTGACCAATGTCATCTATAAGGGGTGTCGTGGAATCCCCAAGGCTTTGACGACATCTCCTACTTGTCGTTAAATAATTTAACGACACTAAACTATTGTCGTTAAAAGGAGACCTTTAATACGACATGTATATAGATGTTGTTAATTATTGTTTCAAATGTCGTTAATGATATCGTTGTTGAAGATGTCGTTGTATGTACTTTTTAACGACATTCAAAAATCACGTGTCGTAAATAATATGTCGTTAAATGTAGTTTTTCTTGTAGTAAAACCTACTTTTACAGCTCATGAGATCACTCGTAATTAGCAGGAAAAATAATAATAAGAAGAATAATAATAATATTAACTATATATAGTGGAAACGTTGATATTCATAGAATTATTGTTACTTTGTTTAGCCAAATGGGCATGTATGATATCATGTTCTCTTTTGATTAAAAAGCCCCCAATTGACTTGTATTAGAGAGTATCTTGAGCCGCAAAATTAAAACGGCTTCTGAGTCATTGATTATATATATATATATATATATGTACACATATGTACATACATACATAAATATGTATATAGCCGCCTAGATACTAAGATTATATATATGAAGTTAGTGCCTGCAAGAAGATTATATATATATATGAGTTTGTCTTTTTGCTTTCTCTTTTAATGATCAGTTATCGAACAGGTCAATGTCTCACAAGCTGTCAAAAGAAAACAGGAATAAATGCAGACCAGGTACTAAAGATACACTCCGTCACGTGCCTCCCCCACAGTCGTCATCTAATTTGTTGAATTTTCATATGTTATCCTACTTCTTTATGTATAAGAATTATTAGTCTTGGAGGATCAATTGGGAATCTTACAACAAGTGGCCAATATACTAATAGTCATATATAGTTCCACCAAAAAATGGCTGGCATTACAATCGTTATTTACTCTTTGTTTTTTCCGGCTTGAAATGAGTTTTTTATAATATAATAAAGATTAGGCATATTTTATGGGTGCTAAAAAAGTAATCTGTCAATGGGTATTTATCTTTCAACTATTAGATATACAAAATAAAAAAGAAAGGATTTTGATTAGATCTAACAGTTTAAAATCGTGTACTACTAACAAGGATCTCACTGAAGAAACATCTTTTTTTTTTTTGTAAATGCTAAGAGATAACAATTAGCATCGGGGCCCTTTAATACGTCCAAACTAAGTTGACACTCATTAAAGTAACTTATCTTGCACTAAACCCTGGTCCACTCTTACTACAAATAAAATAAAAGAAAAATATAAGTGAATCTAAAATACAAGAAACATACAACCCCTAGATCATGAGTAAACAAAAAAGAAAAAAGTCATTTTAAATGATCTACCCCAACTCAAAAGAGAAAGGTGTCTCATTAAAAACGTATAGATAAACTTCTAAGTAGATAAATATTCTATAGATGAACATCAAAAACATTAGTCCATGTTGATGATTGATAGGGTGATTAGGAGTACTTTATTGGTTAGAACCAATTAGTTTGGACCAATTAGTTAAAAACACTATAACATGCGAAAGTTTTATATTATATTATACTTTTGTTTGATATTATAACATGTAAAAGCTTTATAATGTAACAACCAAAAGTTCTGGTCAAACTTTGAATATGTTGTTTTTTAATACATTTTTATAAACGATTGTTTTTTGGTCACATACTTGTACCGACCGAGCTATTAAGGTCTCACCAAACCTTCGTGAGTCGAACTTGAGCAATAAGAGCGTGCGAGGTTTTTGCGAAATGGTGGGAGAGGTTAGGGGAAAAGACTATACACCTGCAATACTGGACAAGAACTTTTATTTTAAAAAATAAGAAAAAAAATTAATAATAAAGGAAAAAGGACAAACTTTGATCGTTTCATGTCCCTCCACTTTCTTCGATCATGGAGATGAAGGTCCGAATATAGTCCAAACTCAAAAATGGTACGATCCTCTTTTTTATTTATTTATTTTTTATGCAACTCCAAACTTATTTTCTTCAATTTCTTGAAAACATAAATATATAAAACCAGTGTGTACTGGTGCTCCAAAATTTTTGTCTCTCAGGCACTAAATTTGCCAACTAAAGAGCCTGTATGATTCTATATTGCAAGTTTACCCCCAAATTATTTCGTTAGGCACATTCATGATTGTTTTATGTTGGTTTCTAAACGTATTAATTCATTGGACAAAAAAGGTCTTTAGTGGAAACATGGTTTATAAGATTGACACTAAAAGCACTTTTGATACATTGCATGGGGTCATCATCTGTGTATTAAATACGTTTATTTTATCCGATACTCTTCTCACTTGGGCAAAGGAATTTTTAGCTTTGTTGAATGATTAGTTTTGGTCAATGGCTTGCCATAATGTTTGTTAAATTGAGGAAAAGGTCTTCGTCAAGGAGATCCGCTATTCCTTTAATTTTCTCCAATTTTGGCTTTTAAAGAAGATACCATTTTATCTAATATTCCTTTTTGCAGATGATCATGTACTTATTCCTTATAGGGCCTCAAAACATGCAATGTCATTTGTGGAGAATTTTCATAAATGCCATCTTTTAAGATTTATATTTTACAAATACTATACATGTTTATTTATGACATAACTTTGTATGTAATGTGAATGATGGTATAGCATAAACTTTTCTAAATCTAGTATAAATAAACACAACTTTTAAAAGCGTCACATAACATATAATTTTCTCCTTATTTGTCTCGGGCCAACCCATCAATGTGTCTCAATTTGATATGATCTTTGAGAAATGTTCCCAAGTATGACATGAAGGAGTAAGGATCGTAGATTTATTTGACTTCTTTAAAAAAAGAAAGAAGCCGCCACTTGTGGCAAGCCATCTTACACATTGGAGTAATACACCTTTTCCTCTTTTTCCTCTTTTTCCTTCTTTAAACCATCTTACACATCGGAGTAATACACCTTGTCCTTAAAGTTTGGTAATACACCTTTTCCTTAAAGTTTGGACCCCTTTTTATAAATCCCTCTTCAGCCCCCACTGTCCCACCAACTCCCACATGCCTGCGTGCTCAGATTCTCAGTCTCTGTAAATAGGCCTTATGTTCCGACTATGTTTCTCAAACTCCTTCCTCTAACAGCCTAGCTAGCTCTTTCTCTCAAGCTTAGAGATAATATATTTCAGCTTGAAAATCTAACAAGAGCAAGAAGCTAGCTAGTTCTTCATTTGCATATAGCACATATTACTCTAGGCCAACATTATCCGATAGTATCCCTTGTCGACAATGGCCAAAGCCACTCATATTTGCTTATTTTTCCTTCTAATCATCGTTTCTCATGAGCTTCTCTCTGTTGAAGCAAGAAAGCTCAATAAGGACGTTAAGTCAATCAGCCGGAAAGACGCGAAAACCAAAGCCATAGTGGCAAAAGAAGTGGCGAGCCCAAAGCAGTTGTACCGCAGGGTTAAGGAAGAAGTGAACGGATTTGTTTCGGCATTCCGACCAACTAGATCCGGGAACAGTCCGGGTGTTGGTCATTCTATCCACAACTAAAACATGTTCCCTAGTTTGCAATATTCTAGTGTTGTACTACGTTCCTTTATCATGTTCAACTAAGTCAATAAGAAATCAAGCGTTGTTCTATGTCATGTCATGCATGTTAGTAAGGTATGGTTGATCTAGTAATTGCATTTGGTAATTAGTACTTAGATGTTTGGTATTGATGTGCGCTTGTATACTATTTCCACTTTGTCTTTCTTTCTTTCTTTTCTTTTTTTAAGAACATTTCCACTTTGTTGTAGTTAAATAATAACTCTAGTAATATTTCTAAGATGCTCTCTCTTTAACTCTCTCTCTCTATATATATATATATATGACAAGGGCTCATGAAGAGGAAATCTTGTACTTGAAAATTAATATATATATATATATATATATCATGACATGAAAGATACTATATAACAACATTTTATTATTATGACAGAAGATATGTCCGTAAAATGCCTTAAGGAGGAATCTAAAACTTATGTGTATTATCAAAAACTGGCCATCTCTAATGCAATTCTGATCGATGATAGATAAGCTGACCATCTCCAATACAAATACTAAATGTCAATTTTATATTTGCCATCTAAAAATATAAAAATAACATATTTTATATGCTAAACTATTTTTTACTCTAATGTATAATGCTATCTTTTATTATAATTATGAAGCTATGAAAGTTATAGAAACAAACCTTTGGTATTGAAATACTTTGAAAGTGACAATGTCGTAATGATTAAAAGAAAAAAAAATTAACATATCAACTAATAAAAATCGAACACTAAATTTGTTTTATGCTAAACTTAGTAGGAAATACCATCAAGTTTAACGTATGGTGAATTTGGCATAAAAATGGTACTACATTGAAAAGTTTTTTTTGCACCTAAATATCAAAATTTAATATTAACATATCCATATAACATTGCATTGGAGATTGTTTTTAGATACACAATTTTTTAGGACAATTGTCCTTATGGCAGAAGAAAGAATTGGTCATTGAGTTAAAATAATCTAACGTCTGTGTGCTAAACACAAATCTAAATCTATTTTGCTTCGCAATAATATTTAAAGCTTTTTTAAGAATATAGTTCCAATTAAAAAAAGCTAGAGTTCAAATTGATTTTGTTATAGTGTTTTCTTCTACAAAGTTTGAATTACTAGAAAATTGTTTTAGATTCAAACTATCGATTCGAACAATGTTTTCTAAACGAACTACTAGTTCTGATTAACTAAACCCTAAGACGACAAATAACAACATTGCTACAAATTAATGAAAGTCAGAAAAAAAAAAATTTATGGCCAGCTTTAGTCTAAGAAAGCTAACATAGACGTTAGAATTATTAAAAGCTTAGAGCATGCATGACGTGCTCGAGAGTTGAGAGTCAGTCACGCATTTAATTAAAATAAGTTTTCTCAAAGTTCATATAGCTTGATAATAACGAGAAGTGGTGAATATTGTAATGTTAGCTTTGTCACATGATTATTATTATTATTATTATTATTTGGAATAAAGAATGGCATAACTGATGTTAAAGAAGACTTAGCACATCTAAACTAGATCAGTGATGAGTGATATATACATGTATATATAACAAAAATTTGCAATTATATTTAATACCTACAAGACACTTTGAATGAATTCTGTTTTGGATTTGAATTTCTTTAATTAATATTGTGGATTTTTTTTACTGGCCAAGGAAATCTGAACAAACTATTATAAGATGCAAGCGTGATAGAACGAAAGATACGTACAGATATATAACAGTCTAGGCTCCTACATGTACAGTCATTGCTCGAGCAATAGAGTTTGGTGAGTGGGTATGGGGATGAAATACTATTCTTTGTTACTTTAAAGGAGAAAAAGGTAGGATAAAAACTACAAGAAGAACACTCAGAAGGGTTAAAAACTCTGCAAACTTATAAAACAGTAGGGTTTACTGTTTTGTAAGTTGTGTATTTTAATACTAGCAGGATGAAAGAGATTTTTCCTACCGGAAAATAGTAGTAATATGCACAAAATACGTTTTCATGATCCCAACCTTTTCAATTCCTGCCAAAAACGTCAGCCTACGATATTGTCACAGCAACCAAAATAAAGTAAAATATTTTATATTGTTAATCATGATATTATATGTCTAACATTCACTAATATGAGTTGATGCAAGCTAAGTCGTATTTTTTAGTTACTCGCTAGGTCACATGTGTACGTGATCTATGTGAATCTCACATGAACATTCACCACTATCCTGAACAAAGTACTCCCACGTACGAAAAGACAATACTACAGAAAAGCAATCTTACCAACATGGACCATGTTGACTGCTTTAAGAAATCTCTGAACAAAACCTAGAAAATTTAAGATATATTATACCAAGGGGCAAAGGGAGGTTTGTGTGTCTCCCACTCACATTTTTAAAATTTAGTTTTATTCATAAGTTTTGTGTAAAATTTTAGATATGCATTTACTAATTTCAGTAGTACTCTCATCTTGTAGAAAATTGTAACTGTACTCTCACTCAATAGTTAAAATATATAATTATGTCTTAATTCTAAAAAAATAACATTTGATGTTTTTAGTGTGCCTACTGAAAATATCTTGTCGTTCCATCACCGATGATATCGTCCTCTTCTCTCTCTCCTCTCTCAAAGAAAGATTAAAGTTCAAATAAGCCACAAAAGCTTAGAAGTCGTGACATGAGAGTACTTCAAAGCAACTACAACCACCGCTAGAGAATCTTATGTTAGTATATCAAGAGAGAATCTTATAATCTATATAATCTTTTAAGAAACCCCTCACCAAACTGATAACTACATATATCATTAAACTAGAGGAATAACATTAGTTTTTGTTAGTAGTGTAGTCTTTCTTATAGTAGCTGTCATTCATATGTGGCTACTGATATTTAATGGAATTCACTCCCTAGCTAGCGACCCCTCTAATGAGCTCGGAAGACTAGCTTTTCGTTTTGTTTTCAATATCAAGGCCAGTAAGCTAACATACTTTAGAATCTTTTTCCTTTTGGTTGCTAATGATCATGCCCATGACAACATATAAAATATATAGAAACTTAAAGTGCCAACTCTCTATAAAATTAAATTCAAACATTAGATAGATTAAGATCACAAAATTTATACATATAACATGATCACAAACTCATAAATTTATGTAAAAACTATGGCTCTGATACCAATTGTTGGAAACATAGTACGCATCAGAATTTTAAAATTTTATATCAGAGTATTTTGCAAAACACAAGTTTGACATGCTATATGCATAAATTAACCAGATCTTACTAACCTTTGTGTGCCAAAAAGCTCCTGCAATCAGTGAAAAGAAGTAACATTTTAGAAGAGCCTCAACCAACTAGTCTTCTTTGCTATTCTCTATCCACGATCGGAATGAGTGTGGGCTCACACGTACAGCACTTCCTGTAGGTGACTCTCCTTCCAACCAATTGAGAGAACCAAAGCAAGTGTTCATGATTTCTGAACAAAAGCTCTTAGGGAGTTTCTAGCTTCTCACAAGCAGAGTATCACTCTTAATATCTCAATTGATCTAAATAAGACTTACTCCCTATTATAGAGGTTGAGTCTAGGGTCAATCCTTATCATATTAGGTCTCAAAATTCGAATCAGAATCAAATTCGGACCAATATCTGATAAGATCTGCGTAAAAACGCGTGATCTTATCCTTCACTCATGGGCAGGCCAATCAGGATGATCGGCAGGCCGAATAGGCCCCACTCATGGGTAGGCCAATCAGAATGATCGGCAGGCCGAATAGGCCCCATCAGTAGGCCGAACTTAAGGATCGGCATGCCAAACTGCTGATTAATATCTCAGCGAATCTTTTATTTCCACCTGAGATTCTATAGGATAAAGTCTTAGTTTTAATTTAAATAACCCAATAGAAAGGTTATCTGATTAAAAAATTTTATCTAGATTATCTCTAGGAAAATAAATGAATTCCTAATAATTCTACAAGTTTATCTTGATCTAATTTATTCAAAATTAAATCAATCGATAAATCGACAAGAATTATCTGATTCCAGTAATTCAACAAGTTCATCTTGAATTAATTTTATCACGAAAAATAATTCAACCGATAAGCAGACATGAATTATTTGATTCTTCCAAATTTCAACTAATCTAATAAATCTGACATAAGTCACCAATTATTGGAAAAACACGCCGTATCGTTACAGGATGTTGTGAGCTAGCAAAGGGGACCAAATGGACCTATACAGTTCAAGCTCCTGATAATTATGAAACCAATATCCTAGATATACATTTTATAATTATCAACTCCAACCCTTCTCCACTAAAAGCTTGGAGCTGCACTCTCGAACTACATAGAATTACGAAGCCCGTATAGCTAAGTCTCCATGATATATCATAGTGTATTGTATCCCTATATGGTTATCCATAATTGGCTTAAGGACAAGTTCCTGTCTTACATTCCTGATTATTTTTATCTTATGTTCCATTATCTCACCATCAAAAAACTTACTATCCAAAGACAATATACCATTCGGTTACACCTATGTATCCAAATGGTTGAGCGCTCTAGTTTTTCAATTACAGGATAACGCATATAAGCAGATATCACTACTCCTAAAGAGAAGCTATGGATTCCATATCTATGAATATAGGTTTACGCTATCAAGAGTTATGCCTCCAACGTACCGGCATGCATACCACTATTAAGATGTGGGTGTCATCTTTTGGTACATCAAAAGACCCAAGTCAAGACAACAGGCCTACTATTCATCTTAGGATTAAGGTACAATACAAATAATTGTCTAAAGTGAATCGATTTACTGAGACAGAATTATTAATCCAAATCAATTCACTTTATGTCCCGATCCAACACATGTCACCTATGACAACAGTGCCAATGTTTCTATTCACAGAGTCCACCTCTGATGACCAAGACAAACCATCTCCTAATTGGGATATAGACAACATAATAACTTTTAGATGAATAAAGTGCCCTACTTTATTCCCTCGATTGCAGATCTTATGATTTAGACCATCACCTTAAGAATCGTGTCTTCCGCTTAATCTGTCAATCATATGCCCAATTCTTAAGGTTTAGACCGACAGTCTCAGACTATTGTTTGCTTAACATACATTCAACAAATATGAACGTAAAGAGGACAAGATTTAGTATATAAACAATAAATATATTCTTTATTGATAAAAATATCTCCAAAAACTTATCACATTTTTACTTCCTTAGGGCATACATGTCTAACAGAATGTACTTTCCTATTTAGCTTATTCAACCTTAATTGTAGGTAACGCTGTCGCAGTCTTGGTGTGCTCACTCCTTAGTGTGTTCATGTCATACATTCATTTAAAATAAAATTAACATTTATTTTCATACAAAGAATCATCCAATACCACACAACATACTCGTACATGCTTCTATAAGAACATAATTCTCAAAACACATTTTATCAGTTCTAAAAAAAGCATTTCAGCAAAACTAGCCCTTACAATTGTTGTCTGACCCTTATGAATTCTCAGCCCCATATCTCATAATTCACACACAATTCAAGCACCAAACTTGGCAGGGACAAAGCTAACATATAAGCATATTACCATGATTTTTCGTTGGTCATAAAAATTCTATTTGATATTTAAAACAAGTCACAAATTCATGACACAAAATCTGCCAGCATTAGTTAGGCAGTGAACAACTCTAAACTCAAGTCCATTTATCACATTATTGATGGTGTATAAAAATCTACAAAAATTAACACATATAATAGATACATAGACCTATAACATATCCAAAAATTGGCTTCAAGAAAAATCATAGTAAATCAAAAAAACACAAATGAAATCGGTAGTGAAACTGATTTTTCAAACATGGGTAGCAAACACCTTTAAAACTAGCGTTTAAGAAAAATATCATGAAAATAATTGTGACCTCAAAATTTTTGTGACAACCTATATGTATAAAACACCCTACTACAAAAATTCCTATGACCAAACAAAATCATTTAGACACAATAAAAAGTTAGAGAAACAAGAGGTCCAAAGTTTGCAAGTTCATAGCCATAAAAACCTAGTTAGAAGAAAGTTTAATAACTCACAACATACACATGATATTACCACGAAATTTTCTAGTTCACAACCTAATATAACCATGAACATTTTTCCAAATTTCATAAAAATCAAAGCACATTTTCCCCTTGAACAAAAACCACTGTTTTTGTGCAACATAACCAATCAGTAACAATTCATTACGAGGTGTAGAGAATGAACATTTAATACCTCAGCCTACACAACACCAAATGGCACGAAATTTGGAGCAAAATCACATAGCATATACATGAAAATCATATTAAAATTTCAGAGAAAACGGAGATTTGTAGACAAAGTTATGGGGGTTGGAACATAGAGAAAATACAACGTTACCGATCAGCATTAATTAGCAGTGAGTGGCAGAGAGAAGAAAATTCACATCTCAGCGTAAAAAAATCCAATTGAGGTGAAATTTTGAGGGTTAGCACATAACATATACATAAATAACATATTAAAATTTTAAAGCAAATGGAAATTTGTAGACAAAGACATAGCAGTCGGATTACAAGGTGATCAAAATTTCAGAATTGCTGAGAAGAGTCTCTTACCTTAAAATAATTTCTTCTCAAGCTTCCTTTGAATTCGCCCAAAGAAAACTCAATATTTCTTTCAATTATTTGCAGGAGAATTGAGGGAGAGAAGAGGAAGAAGATGTGGAGAAAAGAAGAAGAAGAAGAGAGCGTAAAAAAAAAAGTCTAAGAGGGAGAGAAAATATTTGCATGAAAAATGTTCGGAAGTGGAAGGGCAACTTTTTTTTTTTTTGGTAGAAATTCTCTCTTTTTTTGTAAAAGGATCACGTATAAGATGGAGGATGTTAAGGAAAGGTCAAAATAATTGTTCTACTTACCCGATTGGAATTGTGAAAAGTAGGAAACCTTATCAATTTACTCTATTATCACAAAAGTCAAACATTATATTTCCTAAAATAAGGAAAAAGACCAAAAATATGCTAATCAATCAGAATTAATCATCCAAATATATTAGTCATCAACATCACAAATTTTGGAGAGTTTCTGGTGATTTCTCGTCAGCTTTCTTCTGCCTGCCAAAGTTGTGAGGTTCGGTCTGCTGATGAAATTTCATCGGCCTGCCGAACTGCCGCATACACTCAAATACAACAAAATCTTAACTAATTGCTAAATATATATCAAGCATGCAACATACTTGATATGAACACGTTGAGCACATCAATTCTACGTGATTGTCACCTATCATAATACTCAATAAAATAGTCAATAACATAAAATCATATAGGAAATATATAATGTTGTTTAAATATCTATCATAAACCATTACGTAAAAATTGACGGGCTGTTACATATAGTACATATATATATGTGTGTGTGTGCATATAGACCTTAGATTAAGGACCATATAAGTAAAAAAATGTACTAAAAGAAAATAAAAAGTATAGCTTCCCCATATGGGCCATAGAGGCAAGCGGAATATAGACAACTAGACAGTGCTATAATTTTTTTTTTCCCTCAAGCAGAGGTTTGGCATAAACAGTTAATACAAACCGTCCAACTTTGATCATCTTTAGCTTTATTTGGACTTTTGGCTATTTTTTTTTTTAAAAAAAATTTATACCGTACCACATGATCTGTGGAATCTTCCCACTACTGAAAACCCTCAATTGCATATGTCATCAGATATTGTATACGTTTAAAATTGAATATAGGCCGAGTTTACATTATTCCATTCGCAAGTGGAGTACCATCCATAAATACCACTGTAGAATAGTTTAGGGTTTCAAAACAATCACACAAACAAACTTCAAAACTCAGAACACCCTCTACAATACTAACTCCAAGAAATCATAATCTCTCTCTCTCTCGTGTGGCTATAATGTCTACGAGGGCTATAGTCATTTTCCTGCTGTTCTTGATAGCATGTCAAGAAGTACTTGTGAACGTTGAGGGCAGGCATTTGAAGCCTAGGCGTTGCAAGAGATGCTCAACAAGGCATGGACATGATGAGAACATTATGACCATTGCAGCAAAAGGTGGTGATCACCATTCTACTTATCATGATCGTTCACACCCAGCAGAACAGATTAGTAAGGCGGAACATATCGATGATTTTCGACCCACTTCACCAGGACACAGTCCTGGTGTTGGTCATTCCATCAACAATTGAAGTTTTCTTATGTTTTCAATTACCTTGATTTTTAGCCATGTTGTATTACTACTAAATTTTTCCTCAATTTATATAAAATTGTGTTATTCCTTTGTCTGATTTCTCCCTCTCATTCATTTTCTTTATAAGTATATCTCTCTATATTACCTATTAAGCTTCAGCTTTGTGCACAGTTAAAAATTCCCATTAGCTTGGTCAAGATTATTGTAGAGTATGACGTGACTGCTGGAGATAGATTAGTTAGTTAGTTAGTTTCTATTATTTGGAGGAAGAAATTTAATTCCAAAGGTAGTAGGTGAGAGATAAGTTCTCTCTTTAAGTAACTTAATTCCTCATTTGTAACTGGGGCCTACCTCATTGAATTTCAAACTTAAAAGTGAACACACGATCAGTTAAAAAATTAAAAATTTAATTCCCTTTTTCTAAAATTTTATCCCTAATATATGTATATATATTAATGCACATCTCATGCGTAATAGAGACAACTTATAAATAATTATGACAACCTTAAGAAAAAATACATATATTATAAATATATACATACACACACAAGAAGTCAGGGAAACCTAGAGCAATCCATAATCAATCAGAGAATCTATAAAATGGCAAGGCGATGAAGACTAAATCTAGTACAACAAAGTCAACTCTAGGGGACTACGAACCACCAATCAAAATCAGAACGAAAAACAACTAAAGGAGCAAAGTTGTTGGCTACTTCATTGCTTTCCCTGGAAATGTGTAGATTCAAAAAATCATCTCGAAAGCCAAATTCAAAGCCGAGATTCATCGATTACAAAGTCTACTAAGAACGTTATGACTATGATTGCTTTGCAAAATAACCACAAAGATAGACTCACTTTCAATTTAAAGCTTATGACACCCAAAATTCCAAGCTATGTAAATGGCTGTCATCAATTCTGCCTCAAAAGCAAAATCGATGTCTAAGGGAGCAAAGAAACAGCTATTAACAAAATCCGCAATAATTGCCAATTAAAAAAAAAAAAAAATCACTCACAACTAGAGACTCCAGGAGAACCATTAATTGCCAAGGCCATTAATGTTAAACTAAATCCAATCCCAAGGAGGAGGCTGCCAATAAATCTAAGAAATACGAGGAGCTTTTCGAGATTTTCCAAACAAATTGAGTCGATATGCAGAACTCAATGTCCAACTTATTAGTCTGTTTGACAAAATCCTTGTGAGATGCTTTGGAAGCATTATTCATGGAGATAAAAACATCCTCACCAGACACCTTTTGTTTTACGAGGATTTTAAACAATTGAATTGAGTCATCGATGTATTGGATGGGAGACAAAGAGGATGCATAGGAATTCAAGGTTTCCTCATGTTGGAAGAAGCGGTAAATTGAGTAACAAAAAAGCTAGTAGAGACTATGCATCAAACCCTCGTTTCCACGGTAGAAACCTAAGACTGTGATGTCAAAAGGAAAAAGGCACTCCTAGGGTTAAAAAACCCTAGCATGCTATATAATTAGTCGTCTCAATTTTTTTAATATAATTAAACTTACACTGATTCTTTCGAATGAGGGTAAACCAGAATTTGATTGTAGCTTTAACTTAACCATTCAATCTGTGAACCTCCTAAAGTTCATATATTCACTTCAATCTGTCGAAATGAAAACGAAGATAAAGTCTTCGAGAATATTCTACTGTAGGGTTCTGCCTCACCATTAATTTTGAAAAAGTACGGCACTTTCTTAGCAAGTGGTCCAATATTGGGAGGGCCAAAAATGATATTGTTATCCGTCATCCGATTATTAACTATTTTTGAATTGAAAGTAATTACTTGTTTCTGGTTATTATATCTTTTTTTCTTTTAACAAATCGTAATTTTCAGTTTTCTTTCTTGAAATTTTATGTAAAATTTTTGCGATTCTTGTATTCTATGTAAAACTGGTTTTAAAATAGACGTCAACTGGACGTGTATATGTCAATTGATTATTTTTTGGGTGCTACCACATTATTAAAAATAAATAAACAAGGACAAATAATACCGAAAGGAATTATACCATGAAGAAAGAATAAATGAGTTGAAAAACTAACAGATTAAACAAGCACTTCACTTCCTTTTTAATAGTTGATTATATTTATACATTTGTTACTATTTAATTTATAATTATAGTTCGATATTCTAATAACACTAAGTAAAAAATGTATTATTGCTCTTCTTTCTATGGCCCATGGTACACAAGCACTTTCCTTTGTCTGAACTTAAAGTCTATAATACGTAAAGATGGATTGTTCAATATAGCTTAGAATATTAAATCTTAAAGGTTCAATTTTTGGGCAGGAAATGAATGTTAAACTTTCCGCCGGTTTGTTTCGAAAACTTTAAATCACAGTTTAAACATTTTTGTTACAGCATTTTTTTATATTGTATTGATCATAGTTAATCTTCTACCCGCAATTTTGCACTTTGTTATAATTTAAATCACAATTTAATAATTTGCTGAATTTACTTTATGTATTAAAGAAGGAATCAAGCACAATGGTTAAAAACTCTAACGTGCTCAGAAAGTATTGACTCCACATGCATTTAATATTGGCCGTTAAGTTTGTTTAACCTGAAGTCCCCAAAGTTTCAGTCTCAATCTTTTTATAATAGTAAATAAATAACAAAAAAAATTAAAGCGCTCCTACCCCACGTGGATATTGTTTTTCATTGACATTTAATTTTGGACTAACAAAGATAACATTAACGACAAATATTCTTAAAAGTAGTTAGTCCAAAAAGCTGCCTATAATGTGTTTTGTAGGTTTCCCGAAATATTTGCCTTTTTTTTTTTCTATTTAAAGGGTTTGGTCTCACTTGGGGACAATGCCTCGTAGGCTTGATTATACATTTTGCAAGTTGAAGCACGCGCTAAGTACGGCTAATGATTCTGTTAATATCTTAATGATGTCTTAATTTGATGCTAATGGGTTACTTAATTATATGTATATATAATTTAAGAAATCGCACTTTGGGCTTTCAGCCTTCTGAATTAAAAAAGTTAAAGGTTGACTGATCACTTTTAATTTAATATGATTCAGATTTCTTGGCAGGTCACTAAAAAGTTTGGATTAATATATTTTAGTATTAAAATGGCTTGATTAATATCGCAAGAAAATTATGGAATTTGCCTTTAACGCCCATCTTTAGTTTTGTACTTTTTTTAGAATTTTTAAAAATAAAATTTCACATAAGTTGTCCTTATTGTCCTATTTCAAACTTGTCCTTCGCAACTTATTTGTCATATTGATCAAAACTAAATCTTAAAAATACTTAAAAAATTCAAAGCAGTGTCAAGATTTAATTAGAGTAACAACTAATAAGACAGGTTAATATGATAGCAGGTTTTGTCCCTCTCTTAAGTTAATATAGAAAGGGGGAAAAGGTAAGGGAAGAAATCTTATATAGTGTAGTGTTTTAAAAATGGCAAAAATTATGATACTCTGCTAAAAAGTCATTTTACTAGTTTTCAAATTTATAATTATTAATTAATATTATTTATCTTATTAATCACCTTCTATACATAGTATCTTGATGCGGGTTATCTCATCTTCTCATTCAAAATAAAAATAAAAAATTTACTTATTATTATTTACGTCTATGAACGAGAATGGGTCCATTATGTCGTTATAAATTTTGAAGCAAAGAGGAAAAGAAATTGTGATCGAGATTTTCACTTTTGGAGGAGAAAAATGACTATAGTTAATTAAGATTCATTCTCACTTGATGTTTAAATTGGAAGCACTTAATAGGGTGTTTGGAAGAGTGGCGGGAATTGTTGGTTAGAACCACTTTTATTGTAGCATGTAAGAGCTTTACACTGTAGTAATTTTTTTATTGTTACTGTAGCATATAAGAATTTTACACTGTTTATAACTGAAAAAGTGGTGGGAACCATCCCACCACCCTTCCAAACACCCAATAAGACTAATAGTATCAATCCTTTTTGGTCACATTGAAATTTAAAAAAAGATAACTTGATAGAGATCATAGAGATGAAATGAGCAATTCATACTATAAAAGGTATCGCTACTACAGACTGTAAATTTCACGACGGTTTTCACAACGATTAAAAAACCATCATGAAAACTTCAGTCATGGTATAAAATCAAGTTTTCACAATAGTTTTTTTACCATTATAAAATAGTAAAATTGGAAAGAAAAGGGGATTGTGGGTCCATCTCTTCCATGACGTTTTCCAAAAAACCCGTCGTGGAAGCTCGTTTTTTCTGGAAACTATTGTGGAAGCTTGATATTCCATAATGGTTTCTCACAAAACCGTCATGGAATCTCGAGCTTCCACGACGGTTTTTTTAAAAAACCGTCGTGAAAAATTGGTATTGTCCAAAAAAAATTTCCAAAAATTTGTGATTTTCCACAGGATGGCCAGTCCCGTGCATTATCCCATTACAACAAAGCCTTGATTGCATACAAAAATTGATGTAAAAAATCATATGCCTATTTACAAATTGTACCCACTCTAATTTAACTTCATGTATATAAAAATCTTTTCTTCCTAGGGCTCATATACCACTTGTAATTATATCTCGCATGAAACGTAGAATAAAAAAACCACATTCTATGTTTCCTTGTTATCTTGGACACTTATGTTTGGAATATAGCATTCTGTTCAGTCAGTTTGCGACACCGCTTTCCACTTGAAGCTTTCAATCATTAAGTGCCCTAACAATGTGTCATGTTTAAATGAATTAATAGACAATAGCATTATGTGAGACTGAAAATAGTAATTTTATAAGAGAACATTAATACTTACAATCTCGTGACTGATACCAAAATCCTCACGTGGTGGATGTCTGAGGGGATCAAACTAATATATTTGGTTCTCCCATGGTGAAATAGGTGCCAACATCCAATGTTCTCCAACATTGTTGATAGAAAGAATAATTTCCACCTCGGTGCTTGAGCTAATAGGTGGAGGAGTGTCGTGGCGTACTCTCTGCAATCACTGGTAGGTCTCTTACAGCACTTGAAATAATCACCGGAGATATGAAGCTAAAGTTTTGTGCCAAGCTTTGAAGTTCACAATATTCCACCAAAAAACTACAATAAAAAACAATACAGTCAATTATTTGAAAGCATCTTACAACTCTACCTATATTTTAAAATTTATGAATTAAGGGTAGAGTTATTACTTGAGGTATACTTAGATACAGTTTGCCCCGAATTTATCAAAGTTGATGAAGTAGTAAACATCTTCATACCCCACATAGATAGGCAATTCATTTCCAGTGACATTTACCGATATCGGGTACTAAATCGTCAACCCATTGTGCATGAAAGAATATGCGTATAGAGCTAACTGCATGAATTCTTAAGGTACTAAAGCAAAGTTAAATGCAGATAGTTGCTCATTCGTAATGGGTTGTTCTTGTTTGTTCTTGTTCTTGTTCTACCTCAGGTTGTGAATGTCTTGCCTTTGTAGAGCTTTTCTTTTTTTGGTGTTTCTTTTCGTTTAGATCTTGTGGAACCTAGCTAGGTGCTCAACTTGTCTTTGTCATTGCGACGACTTCAACTAACCTCTTCGGCCATGCAACAAAGCTTCCGGCAGCTTCACCCACAATTGTTGCTTCAAGTGTTGAACAAACAATTCAGCTGCTCTAACTTTGATAGTAGTGATGCTAACACGTACATTTTCTTCCCCTAATGGTCTTTCATGGATAGTATCAGTTGGACGACTCTCCATCCACACCTTCCTAAGCACAACAAGTGCCCACCCACCATTAATTCTATCCTCAACAAAGAGCCTGCATTCTTGACCTTGCTCGGGCTCTTGACGTGGAGGTGACAATTGGACTTTTGAAGCTTTTGCTACATTATTGGGAGAATTACAACTAGCCTTGAAGCTGTTGCATTGTGAGATGCTATCATCTATCGACTTGGCACGTCCTTGGGAAATGAGCTCGATCACAAGACCTCACAGTTCTGCAATCTCCATCTACATCTTCAACATTTGGGAATTTAATTTTGAATTACCTGATTGGAGGTCGAAGTATTTGGACTGCTTTACATACTTCGATTGACCACAAACACGTCCTGAATGTTTCGATTTCCTTAGTGCCCTCGTCAAAATGTCATTGTTACTGACGGATTGGAAGCTCCCTTGACTTTGTTGCGTCGTGTATTCATCCTGTAAAATAATAACAAAGCCATGTTATTCTTAAGATCTTTCAACTGGTTTTAAATTACAAATTAATGGTTCATGTTCAATAAACTTACAATCAAGTTCCTAATTTCTGTTACTTTTGGATTTTTAAACTATCCATTGGGACCTTGACATGATTTTACCTACAACTCCTCCCGTGTTGGTAGCACGCCTGTCTTAGCTAACTATGTTACACTATGTTAGTGACATATTAATGATAGAATAATTGATATATGTAATACAAGTAAGATATTAACATACTAATGATTGCTCAAACTCTCTATATCTGACTCAGCCAACCATAGAGTAGTATTCATTTTTCGCTCTTATTTTTCTTACGTTTGATTATAGCAGTTGGAATTCGGTAGAGCATCGATAGCTTACAAAAGCTTCCTAATCATCATCGTTTATGGAGGGGTAGTAGTGTACTATCGTAGGAGGCCATCTATATACATTTTATCCTCCTCTGGAATGGAAAGGTATGGTTATATGAAGGTAACATAGAGGTCAGATCTAAACCCCTTTGCTAATTTGCCATAAATCTTCTAAGCCTTTTTCCTATACCAATTCTCGACTATGAAAGCTTCATAAAACTCTCTCTAAATCACATCTTTTACTTGTTCCAAATCCTTAGACCTCCTAATCTTTAATCCATATAGGAACGTCTTTTCGACTATGGACTTCGATCTAACTGCTTAATTCATGGCCGGTGCACCTTCCGATTGGCCTTTCGAATCAAAAGTCACTTCAATTCTTAAACCTTTATTTCTCATCCAATGAACTTTTTTAATCAATGTAGCCTTTCGCTCAGCTATTGAAATCAAATTTCTAGCTAGGTTTGAAATAAATGTTTACCCTAAAACAATTAATATATATAGAAATTAGTTATGCAAAAGAATCTAAAATCAATCATATCGTCTTAGCTAAAGCAATCTTTCAGCTAACCTTATCAAATCTCAAAGTTGTTTTTTATATATAATCCAATGTGCCTTTGATATCCTTCTTGAAGATGTTATCATTGCATGGTCAACATCTATTTTTAGCATTGTATACTTAGGTCAATTTTTCTTAATATTTACACCTTTCAAAATCCAAGTACATTTATGGAACATTTATTTTTTGCCCTTTTATATTGTGATCATAAATGTATAGAGAAATTTTAATGTGTTACCTTACTTAACTACCTAGCTAATCCTGCTGCATTAGCACCTAATGCATTAGCACCTTAAATGATTTGACTGTTTTCATTAGGACAAGGCCTAACCCACTAGAGGTGAAAATGCTCTGCCTCTCGCAGAGAAGCCTCACTGTCCTATAGGCTTCATGGCAGCGTCGCCGGCATGGGTTGTTTCTCTCTAGTTTTCAATCCCGTTGGACGCATATCACAATTGTTAGAGGCATTGACACTCCTCTCAAAGAACATTGCGCCATGCTAGAGTGGGAGATTGTTAAGAAGTGTGGAGCCAAATTCAATGTCTTTTAGAATATCACCCCACGCGGACGATTTCAGAATATCACACAAAGGAAAAAATGGGTTTTTTTAAACCTAGACGTGCACCCCCGCGGGGAAATATTCATGTGGCCAAGCGGTAAGATAGAAGCTACATGTGGCCGTGGCTTTAAAGTCTCATGGCTGTGCACAGAGTGAAGCAAGTCATAATGTGAGGAAAATCTTGCACGGCCGCACGTGTCAGCGTGCTAGAGTTCATGTTTTGTGATTTTTTAAAGTTTCTTACCTATTTTTTTGTAAACCTATAAATAGATATGTTGTGTTTTTTTTTTTTTTTTTGATAGAGTGAAAACTTGGAAAATTTAGTTGAGAAAGACAGCCTAGAGAAAATTCTAAAACGAGAGTGTATAATTTTCTCTTGTAAACTTTTTCATCAACTTAGCTCTCACATCGAAGGTGAACCGCTATAAATTTCATGTGATCTTATTTATTTTTTGTTCGTATATTTTTTGTTCTCAGCAAAATTATGGCTTCTAATTTGGAACATGAAGTTGGTGATTTTAATAGAGTTTTGACGGATATGGATTTGACCAAGAATCCTTCTGATTTTCTTGGTAGTTTAAAAGGAATGTCATTAATTTTTCACATCAGTAAAATACAAGATTTTTTTTAAAAAAAAAAAAAAATTTGGAGCCATTGTACTTATGTGAGTCATTCTCTAGCTGACTGCATAAGGAATCCTAATCACAACCAATAAATGTAAGAAACAAAATCTAGGTGGAAAATCTATTTACTTGAAAGAGTACAAAACAAGATACACTCATTCGACGAACAATCAAAATCAAACCATGAAGGATCATGTGGCGGTATTTTATGATCCCTTAAAGAAAAATTGATGTTCTGGAAATTTTAGTTAATCATGTGGCAGCCATTGTGTTTGCTCAAAACAAGTGGAGCACATTGTGGGGAAGAAAGTTTTTGGCAACTCAACATCAGACATGGATTCATCACTCTAGTAGTCTGTTGAGAATAAATAAAAATTTGATTCCTAACAACTCTACTTTCACAAACACCCAAGGAGGGTAAACCGTGTCTTCAAGTATTAGTGCTCCGATTTATGCGTAAAATATCAAAAGTATGATCACTTTGGAGGTTTAGTCTTACAAGTCCTCTAAGAGTGCGTTTGGTTGGAGTATTCTTTGGATTCAATGGACTCAAATTTGGATTCGAGTATCAAGAATTCTTTGTATACGTATTTGTTTTCCCCAAAATCTAAATTAAATGAGTATCAAGAATCCAAGTTTTTAGAGTTTTAACTCCCCTTAAACTCTTTATACTTAGATATCTTTGCTACAGTAAAAGTAAAAATTCTCTCTCCTATATTTAAGGAAAAAATCATAACTTCTTCATTTGATGTCCAATTTAGATGATTCTTTTTTCATTATGTTCCTAGTGAAAAGAGGAATAAATTAAGATCTATATTGCATATTTTTTAGGATCATTAACATTAAGATTTTGTTAAATCTGTTAATAAATCAAAAAACTTTTTCACTATTTCTCCAAACACAAATTCAAATTTTATTCCATACTCAAATCAAAACTTAAATACACTCCATTTGGATAACAATTCAAATCACTAATTTAAATCCTAATTTAAATCACACAACTCAAATAATCCATTTATCAAACAGACCCTAAAAGTAATCGTATATTTTATCAACCACATGATTTGTAGGATATAAATAGACAATATTTGGTAAATTTAATGGATGAAGAGTTGTTTGAAGACTAGAGCCTTGAAGCAAATAATGTATTAGAAATCAATAATCGTATACTTGCTTATAAAGAGGCAGAAATTGTTTCTCTAATTTCTTGAGCATTAGGGTATGATGACCTAAAGTTAGTTTGGCCCGATTTAAAAAGCTTACGGTGTGACAATTGTAGGGAAATGACAAATATAGGATTTTTTATAAGATCTGTAGTGGTAACAGAGGAATCGAGCATATATATCAATATAAGTGTTAGAGTACGGACCTTTGTATTTTGGGCCGTTTAGTTTATGTTTTAGGCTTATTAAGTTTTATCACATATTATGATTTTATTTATGCTTATATATATGATGTTTTACATTAGAGTTTGGCATTATCGACTTTTAGCTACCCCAATCACCACTGTCTTGTAATGTTTTTTGAGCTTAGTGATTTTCTTCCCATCTATTCATGGTTTTTTTTAGTCTTGGGTTTCCACATAAATCTCTGTATGTTCTTGTTCTTTGGTTCTATTGCACTATTTTCATAACATTGAGTAAAATTGGTAAAACTTGCTATTTTGAAGGGGGGAAATGAACAACAATCCAGAGGACCAAAAAAAAAAAAAAAAATCGTCCTATAGCTTAGAGCCCGTAATAGGAAGGGTTTTAAAATGAGAAAAATTTTCTTAAGTTGCTTAATTTTTGTTTTGTTTGCTTTTGATTTGGATTTTTTTTTAATTAGGCTTTTTATATGTTCGAGTTTGTAAGAACTTTTTTCTTTCCTTGTTCGTAAAATTTTCTGCTTAATTAAAAAAGGAACCGTTTTCCTATGTTAGAAAATAAATAAAATTCCATAGTCTTTAGCCAGAATGATACTGAAAATGCGTTACTTTCTTTCAAAATTTCCTACAGTTTTGCACTCCAATCATAAGCACAGGAAATAGAATTATAGCATTTTACTTTCCCAAACATTTTTTATAAAAAGCTCCAAAAGAAGGGAAAAAATATATAAAATTACTCTAAGATAGAGAAGACGATAAGGAAAATTTGCATATTCTTCTTCCGGATTATCATCATATTTTATTTTCCTGAATCTCATAACAATTAAAGAATAACAAATAGAAGTTTTTGTGGCTGCCGGTTGATATTTGATTTCATTTTCATCAATTCTATGTATAAATGTAACCACATGGAGAAGGAAAATAGGATGCAAAATGTTAAATTATAAAGAACGACAAAACGAGTACTTGTAATTGTATGATCATGAAGGAAAACGGTATGCATGTTTCTGTTAATGTCGTTTGTTTTTGGAAGAATTAACAAATACGTGATTCTTCCTGAAATGATTATACGATCAGTCGCTTTTTTTTTTTTTTTTTTACTTTTCTTTTTCCCTGCAAACGCAATAGATTGAAAAGTCGGTTCGTCAACGTGCATTTAACGCCGTTTTACCGGAAGTAAAACGACATACCGATCTATTTTTTTCAGCCTCTAAATACAAACTACAAATGGACATATTTTATTATATTACATAGAAAAAGGAAACGACATTTGGAACGATGTACGATACCTGCGTCTTTTTTTCTTTTTTTCCTGAATATCTTCTCTCCAGTATTATGAGAATGACCAAATCAACCACGTAGGAAGTTTTTCAGAACCAACCCTCTAATCTGAGCATATAAAATTGCGCTAATGGCTTCCATGAGCTTAGCTTCTTAAGTATAAGCAATATATTCACTACAAGAAAAACTACATTTAACGACATATTATTTACGACATGTGATTTTTGAATGTCATTGAAAAGTATATATCACGACATCTTCAACAAAGATGTCAGTAACGACATTTGAAACAATAATTAACGATATCTATATAGATGCCGTATTAAAGGTCTTCTTTTAACAAAAATAGTTTAGTATCGTTAAGTTATTTAACGACAAGTAGGAGATGTCGTCAAAGCCTTAGAGATTTCATGACACGCCTTATAGACGACATTGGTCAAGATGTCGTCTATAAGGGGTGTCGTAGAATCTCCAAGGCTTTGACGACATCTCCTACTTGTCGTTAAATAACTTAATGACACTAAACTATTGTCGTTAAAAGGAGACCTTTAATACGGCATCTATATAGATGTCATTAATTATTGTTTCAAATATTATTAACGACATGTTTATTGGAGATGTCGTTGTATGTACTTTTCAACGACATTCAAAAATTACATGTCGTAAATAATATATCATTAAATGTAGCTTTTCTTGTAGTGATTGGTGCTTGGGATAGTGAAACATTCGTTACAAAACCCTTATGTATTATAAAAACTCTTCCACAAATGGATTTGGAAGAGCTCATCCCCAAAAGCTATCTCTAGGGTAGAGAGTCGCTACAAAAAACTTGATGTTTGGTCACAACAATATTTAGCAAAGCTTTTAATTATAACAAAATGTTGTGACTAATGTTCATTTAGTCATAACTTTAAGTTCAATTTTTGTTGTGACTAAAACTTTTAATCACAGGGTTTTTAGTCATGGTAATATCTATGATTAAAAACATCATGACTAAAAGTTTTAGTCACAACAAAAATTAAACTAAAAGTTGTGACTAAATGCACATTAGTTACAATATTTTATTATAACTAAAAATTTTACTTAAAGCTATTGTGACTAAAAGTCTAATTTTTTGTAATGAGTGTCCGATACAAACATAGACACTATATCAGTCCCATAACTTGGCGATGTAGGACAAATTCAGCCTCTGACAGCCCACACATACTTAACATGTCATGTAAATGGGACGGCATCGAAACCTATTATCACGTGTAAAGTCTGGCTTTGATACAATAATAAATAAATTAGGATAGAATTCATCTGAAAATTAGCTCAAAAAGAGAAGGCGCCAATCTATATATAGATAGAGCAATAATAGCAAAGTGGGACAAATATCAACTCCTAACAAAGCCAAAGTGACAAAAGAAGAAACTAACCAATGGACATGTATTGTCCGAAGGGTTTTCCTATGTTTATATTGAATACAAAAAATCAACCAATCATTAATATACATTATTCTCATATGACCCGAATCAAGCATGTCGATCGCCATCTCTAATAACATAGATCATAAAGAAAAAAAAAATGGCATCAAGTACATTCCTAACATGCAAGCCGCCATCTAGAGATAATAGAATATTTCTTGTTCATATTCTGTTTGAACATAGATTGTGCTAAATCCACAATATAGTCTTGAGTAGTTAAACTTGAATCTGAATAGACCCTCTAGACATCCCCAAACATATATATATATATATATATATATATATATATATATATATTTCTTTTTTTGAAATTGAACAAAAAAAAAATTGCTTCGCGAAAGGTTATGATTATGATCCTGAAAAAGGCCAATGATCTTGCCAAGAAGTTGCCAATCGCTTTCTTTTCTATTTTTAGTATGGGTTAATTTTACTTTTGGCCTCCAAGAAATATCAGTTATATCTTATTTACCCTTAATTTACAACTGGCAAAATAATTGGTCCTTAAGTTTTTTAAATGTTACATTAGGAATACCTCTAAACCAAAAATGTTAAAAATTGACTAATATCATCAAGTGAGGTGTACGTGATTCAGTTCAAACACGCATCTAAATCAAACTACCCCAAAAGTAATTTTACTAGATTACCCTTGATCAGTAAAGAATCATGTGTGCTTCACGTAATGAAATTTGTCAGATTTTTAAGTTGTACTATTAGCATAAACATTTCCAAAGCTTGGGGACCATTAGTGTAACAATTGAAAGTTTAAAGGCTCAAGTGAGACAATTGCTATATATTTTTTAGGTGTCAAAAATGAAATTTAACCCTTTAAAAGTCTTTCCGGCTTGTTTATTTGGTGTTCTCTTAATTTAGTGAATTGAGTGAGGGCTCCGTATTCCCTAGTTCTAACAAACAAACAAAACGAAACAAAACAAGGAATGAATATTGTGATAGTAATTATAGGGAATAATTAACTCGTAAACAGTAAATAATATTGCTCTAATATTATAAAAAGATATGAGGGTGAAAATGAAACAAGATCTCTTCGCTTTTAATCTCTTTTATGTGTTCAATCTATTTTCTTTTCAACTAAATTTATATCTTTTGTCTTTGAGCTTCTCTCATAGAAAATCCTTGGCTCTTTTCTGTCCCCCCTCTGAAATGACCATTTCGCTTAAAATAGAATGAACACTGTTTCTTAACCAAATAAAAATAAAAACAGTAGTTAGCCATATATAAATATGTATATATATATATATACACATATATGTGTGTGTATATATCATCTTGACTGTATATCGTTTAATTACTTGATCATTCACTAAGTTTAACCACCAATACTGGGAAAATTAACTGCATCAACGAACATGACATGCATAGACATGGAAAAGATTATACGTACATATATAAAGACAGATAAAAGCCCTAGTTTTAAAGGAAACTATAACTATATAGGGAACATTAATTTGCTCAACGAACTTGATAGACATAGACGTGCAAAAGGCTACGTACGTATATAAAGACATAAAAAAGCCCAAGTTTTACAGGGAACTATTACTATAATACCGGATGCCAATTGACTAGGGCTTTTTTTGTTCTGCATCTTCATGAATCAAGTGTTCTTCAAACAAATCAATGACCGCTGCCGCGAGGGCTACTACATATTCGCTGGGTCCAACGTGAAGATCTTTATACGCTTTTGCGGCTGAATTGCCATAGTTGTGTTTTGGAATGATCATTTTTAGGGTACGTTGAGGGTGCAACAACTTCATGACATGGTTGTGTAAGACTTTGACTTGTCTTCTTGCTTGAAGTAATGTAATTTCATGACTTGCCATGATCAGGAGAAGGAGAAAAAGAGGATGATAATTTGCGTTTTTAGACATGACTTTGAAATAATTTTGTATATTTTAGATATAATGAGAAAACGAGAAGAAACGATTTGGAATGAGTTTGATTGGGACCAAACAGAATTTAATGAAAATTTTTTATTCGTTTAGGGTATTTATAGCAGACTATACCCTATATATTTGTAGGGATCCTAGAGTATGATTAATCTTTCACTTTTGATAAAAATATGTTAGGTCGACCTCTAATATACTTCTCTGATTAATCTTTCACTTTTGATAAAAGTATGTTAGGTCGACCTATAATATACTTCTCTAGTATAAGCATTAACAGTAATTTATACATTAACTACATAAGTTCAAAAAAAAAATTATTATTGTAACGTACGTTTGAAATTCATTATAAATAGCTTTTTTTCAATAAAAGCAGAATTGGAAGTAAGAAAGCAGACCGTTCTCTCTTTTTTTCAATAGTTTTTTTTAGGGATGAGAAACCAGTACCCCTTAATTTAATAGAACAATTATGGGGGTTATTAAATAAGGTATGGTTTTATCCCCCAAGTTTAGGGCAGGGCGGGGGCAGAAATGTACCCTTGCTCCATCTCCGACCCAATGTATATATAACACTTAAAAATTATAAATAGTAACTTATTTAACGTAACTTAAGTAAGTATAATATGTAAATACGACCTCTATTTTTGAGTTTAGTTAGTTATCTTAAGAGTTTGGATTTTTTTTTTTTGAGAGTTTGATTTACTTTCATGAGATACTAAAGTTGTGCTATGAAATTTTATATTTAATTTGATGGATTTTACTTTGACAGTAGATTTTTTCTTTTTTTTTTTTTATTTTAAGTTGTTAATAGATAAATAGATAAGGTATGTGGCGAGTTTTCTCGATAATAATTGTCTGGCCCCAACTCCTGACTCAAGTAACATAGGTATGAGAGGCAAAAGCAAAGGCATAAACGGAGATCGCGAAAGGATATCCGATCTCGTTCTGTCTAATACTCACCTCTAGTTTCTACCGATCTCTCGTTTTAACTTTTTTTCTTAAAAGAATGCTACTTTTTTTTTTTGTTTGGCTTTTGTCTTGTCCCGTGAAAAGCTAGCTATAAGGAATGATTGTTTAATCAAGCAAAGCCAGACTAGTACTGCACTTAAAATTGCAATATAGAATAAGATACAACTTTAATTTGGCTGTCCAATACACATTCGTTTTTATTAAATTTGACTTTTTTTTCTAAAAGAATACTGTTTTTTTTTTTTTTTTGTCTTCTGTCTTGTCCCTTGAAAAACTAGCTATAAAGAATGATTGTTCAATCAAACAAAGTCAGAGTAGTACTGCACCCAAAAGCAATATAAAATATAAGATTCAGCATTAATTTGGCTGTCCAATACGTATTCCCTTTTGTTGGATTTAGATACCGAAAAAATTAGTTTTTTTTTTTTTTTGTTGCATAAGATATCTCTGCGTTAGTTGTATGTATTTCTGAGCTGATCAAACTTAATAAAAATTTAATGGTGATGAATTCTATATACCAATGCAGGGAGTTCCTTTGGTCAGGTGGAGCCAGCAAAGCTAACCTGCTAGCTCTTAGTCTTAAGTGCGCTGACGATTATCATGTGCCTATCACTTTGACATTTTTTATTTTATTTTGTTCATTGTCTTTTGGGTTTGAATTAACATTTTTTACTTATTTATTGGAGAATTTTGGTAGAAGTTTTTAGGAATAGTATACATTTTTATTATTAAATATGATCAAAATTATTTTTTCTGTAGATAGTTAAAAAATAAATATTTATTAATATCTTTTTTTTTCACAAAGAAATTGCCTGTGTATTATTCAATTCAAACGAAAAGGCAAAATGGAAAATTCGTACAGAAGAGAAGCTTGCCCGCTCTTCCAAAGTTATGGCACCGGTGTTGACTATCGTCTCTCACCAGGAAAAAAAATAAAAAAATATTAAAGTATGAGATTCTTGCTCATCTATTTTGTAGCTAGAGCAGCTAGCTAGTGGCTATGTCCTAGCCTAATTAATGCGTTCTTTTTCTTTTTGCTGAATGCGTTCTTTTCCTTTAATAACAAAAATTTACACCTTTTCCTTAAAGTTTGGATCCCTTTTTTTAAATCCCTCTTCAGCCCTCACTGTCCCACCAACTCCCACATGCATGCGTGCTCAGATTCTCAACCGATCTTGGGTTGGACTTTTCAAGCTCTTTCTGTTTTTACTCAAAGAGAAATCACAACCGATCTTGTTCACTTTTAATTAATGCATTAATGCGTGCTCAGATCCTCAATCTCTATAAATAGGCCTTATGTTCCGACTATGTTTCTCAAACTCCTTCCCCTAATACCCAAGCTAGCTCTCAAGCTTAGAAATAATATATTTCAGCTTGAAAATTTAACGAGAGTAAGAAGCTAGCTAGTTCTTCATTTGCATATAACATATATTACTCTAGGTCAACATTAATAGTCGACAATGGCCAAAGCCACTCACATTTGCTTATTTTTCCTTCTAATCATCGTTTCTCATGAGCTCCTTTCTGTTGAAGCAAGAAAGCTCAACAAGGACGTGAAGTCAATCAGCCGGAAAGATGCAAAGACCAAAGCCATAGTGGCAAGAGAAGTGGCGAGCCCAAAGCAGTTGTACCGCAGGGTTAAGGAAGAAGTGAACGGATTTGTATCGGCTTTTCGACCGACGAGATCCGGCAACAGTCCCGGTGTTGGTCATGCTATCCACAACTAAAGCATGTTCCGTAGTTTGCAATATTCTAGTGTTGTACTACGTTCCTTTATCATGATCAACTAAGTCAATAAGAAATCGAGCGTGGTACTATGTCATATCATGCATGTTAGTATCGTACGATTGATCTAGTAATTGCATTTGATAATTAGTACTTAGATGTTTGGTATTCATGTGTACTATTTCCACTTTGTCTTTCTTTCTTTCTTTTTTTTTTTTTTTTTTTTTGAGAGAACATTTCCACTTTGTTGTAGTTATATAATAACTCTAGTAATATTTCTAAAACGCTCTCGCTTTAACTATATATATATAGATGACAAGGGCTCATAAAGAGGAAATCTTGTACTTGAAAATTATTATATATATATCATGACATGCAAGATATTATATAACAACATTTTATTATTATGACAAAACATACGTCCATAAAATGTCTTAAAAGAGGAATCTAAAACCTATATGTATTATCAAAAACTGACCATCTCCAATACAATTATGATCGATGATAAATAAGCTGACCATGTCTAATGCAAATGCTAATATCAATGTTATATTTGTCATCTAAGAATATAAAAATAGCATATTTTATGTGCTAAACTATTTTTTCTCCAATGCATAATGCTATATCTACCTTTTATTATAATTATGAAGCTTTGAAAGTTATAAAAGCAATCCTTTGGTATTAAAATACTTTAAAAGGAGTAATTAAAGGAATTCCTAAGCGACCAACTTATTGAAAAAAAATAAATAAGGAAAAAAATTACCGAAAGGAATTCTACTATGAAGAAAGAATAAATGAGTTAAAAAACTAACAGACTAAACAAGCACTACATTTCCTTTTTAATAGTTGATTATATATATATATATATACATTTTTTACTATTTAATTTATAATCATAGTTCAATATTCTAATAAAACTAATGTTTCCATGTAAAAAAAGTATTATTGCTCTTCTTTTTATGGCCCATGGTACACAAGCACTTTCCTTTGTCTGAACTTAAAGTATATAATGTGTAAAGATGGGCTGTTCAATATAGCTTAGAATATTAAATTTTAAAGGTTCAATTTTTGGTCAGGAAAATAAATGTGAAACTTTTCACTGATTTGTTTCGAGGGCTTTAAATCACAATTTAAACTCTTTTGTTACAGTATTTTTTTATACTATCGATCACAGTCAATCTTTTACCCGTCATTATACACTTTGTTACAATTTAAATCACAATTTAATAATTTGCTGAATTTACTTTATGGCTTAAAGACGGAATCAAGAACAACAGGGTAAAAACTGTACCGCGCTCAGAAAGTATTGACTCCACGTGCATTTAGGTATATTGGTCGTTAAGCTAGTTTAAGCTAAAGCCACCAAAGTTTCAGTCTCAATCTTTTTGCTAATAATAAATAATAAAGAAATAAATAAATAACAAAACAAATTAAAGCGCTTGACCCCACCCCACATGGATATTGTTTTTCTTGGACATTTAATTTAGGACTAACAAAGATAACATTAGCGACAAATATTCTTAAAAGTAGTTATTCCAAAAAGCTGCCTATAACGTGTTTTGTAGGTTTCCCGAAATATTTGCCTTTTTTCTATTTAAAGGGTTGGTCTCGCTTGGGGACAATGCCTCCTGGGCTTGATTATAAATTTTTCAAGTTGAAGTATGCGCTAAGCACGGCTAATGATTCTGTTAATATCTTAATGATGTCTTAATTTGATGCTAATGGGTTACTTAATTATACAGATAACTTAAGAAACCCACTTTGGGCTTTTGGCCTTCTGAACTAAAAAAGTTAAAGATTGACCGATCACTTTTAATTAAATATGATTCAGATTCCTTGGTAGGTCATTAAAAAGTTTGGATTAATTTATTTTAGTATTAAAATGGCTTGATTAAAATCACAAGAAAATTATGGAATATGCCCTTAACGTGCATCTTTAGTTTTATACTTTTTTTAGAATTACCTTTTTAAAATTAAAATTTCACATAAGTTGTCCTTGTTTTCCTGTTTCAAAGTTGTCCTTTCACTACTTATTTGTGATGTTATCTAAATTTAATAATCTCATCACATGAACCAAAACTAAATATTAAAAATACTTAAGAAATTTAAGGAGGTGTCACGATTTAATTGGAGTAACAACTAATAAGACAGGTTAATATGATAGCAGGTTTTGTCACTCTCTTAAGTTGATATAGAAAAGGGGAAAAAGGTAAGGGAAGAAATCTTATATAGTGTAGTGTTTTAAAAATGGAAAAAATTATGATACTATGCTAAAAAGTCATTTTACTAGGTTTCCAATTTATAATTATTAATTAATATTATTTATCTTATTAATCACCTTCTATATATAGTGTAAAACCTATGGTTTTAATTAAAAAAGAATTTGAATTTTAGGGCCAATTTGAAATTTTTAATAAATTTTGGGGTAGATAAAATTTATTTTTGAAGATTCCTTTTCAATTTAAAAAAAAAAGATCTGATTTAAGAGATCAAATCTCTTTTCCCTTCTCCACTTCTTTTTCTTTTTCTTCTTTTCCTTTTTTATTTTCTTCTTTCTTTTCTCTCTTTCTTCCTTTCCCTTCATTCAAATCAGAGAGCCCCTTCTTTTGGTGGTCCCTACCTCTCCTTGCCGGCGCAGCCCTAGCCACCACCTACCTACACATGCCAGCGGAAAAGAACTGCTATCACCCAAAACATCCGTAGCCGGACTACCGCCCCTCCACTCACCACCGATAGCCTAGAGGAAGCCAAAAACCACCGTCCCTTTTGAGCTTCTAAGACTGATTCTAGTGTCGTCCAGCCTTCGTTGCTCTGGCCAGTTGTACCGCCAAGTTCTTCTCATCAAGGGAAACAAGACCCACCTATTATCTGTAACAGCCACCAATTTTGATGTAACAGATCATGTTAAGTTAGTAACGACGTTAAGTAAATTTTATTAATAATTATGTTATATGTTATGATTTATGATCTTAATATTACTAACTATTTATTCTAAGTGTTATGACAGGTAATGATTGCATGGAATCGATGTGCTCAAGTGTTTATGTTAGTTACAATGTATGTTTATTTTATGAATGCTATGATATATTACATTTTAAGGTCAGTTTGACAGGCCGGACTTTCAAGTTTGGCAGGCCGAATAGCCTGTTAAGGATCGGCAGGCCGGACTTCATGGAATCGACAGGCCGAACTGTGCAGTCGGCAGGCCAATGACAGCTGACGAGCAGTAAGCAAAAATCTCTCCAAATTTATGGTTGAGATGATTACCTTAAATGAGTGGTTTTATTGTGATTAATTGACATATTTATGGATTAATTTCTTCATTTAAGGAAATAAAATCATTGACTTTTCGTTGATTAATATGGTTTCCTATTTTTAGAAGGCAAAATATGGTAAGATGAGATGATTTGTTTGACTTTCCCTCTTTTCTCTCCATTCTCCACGCAAATTAGTCTCAAATCTTAGTCAGAAAATTTTTGACTTAATGAAGAGCTTTGACTCCCCTTTTTACATTATGCTCATTACGTTAAATTTTTTTTAACGTTCTTTTTTTTTCTCTATCTCTTTCTTCCTCTCATGACTTCTCTCTCTCATTCATTCTGAGACGTTTCTCTTATTCATCTCTTTTTCTTCTCTCCTCCACGTTTTCTATTCCTTCTTTCTCTCAAAAATTCTCTGCAAATAATTGAAAGAAAAATTGATAATTTCGTTGGTTGAATTGAAGGAGTTTTGTGAAGAAATTTGTTTAAGGTAAGAATTTCTTTTGGTGTTTCAGAAATGTATTTCTTCTCCTTAATCCGACTGCCATGTCTTTCTCTACAAAATTCCGTTTGCTTTGAATTTTTAATATGTTATTTATGTATGTGTTATGTGATGTTCTTCCAAATTTCACATTATTTGGATATTTCTATGATAAGTTATGAATTTTTTTTATCCTCTACCATTTACAGTAAAATATTGTTGTTTGACTATGATGCATGAAAATGTAATTTTTGTTCAAGGGGTAAATGTGTTTTGTTTTTCACGAAATTTGGCAAGAATGTTCATGTATATGTTATGTTATGGACTGCAAAGTTTGGTAATAATTTGATGAGTAAATTATGTGTTATGTAAATTTTATTGAAATTAGGTCAAGAAACTATTTTAACAATATTATTATTGGACTTTTATTTTATGTGATATTCTATATGTTTAAATGATTTTATTGATGATGAAATAATTTTATGATATTGAAATGTATGATAATAAGATGTTAGTATGAATTTTTTAAATTAAAATATATGTATTTTAATTGTTAGAAAATATTTTCAAAAGATTACTCACAACCTTATTATTATTGTTGGTAGATTTCATGTTTGAAATGTATGGGTTGTTTTTAATGATTATAGTTATAGATGCATGTTATGAATTATGTTTGTATGAGATGAATGTATATGTGATGTAATATGAATGAATGTTGTATTTTATGATAGTAAGTATTAATTTTATTTTGTGTCTTTAAATGAATAAATGGCATGAACACGCAAAAGAACAAGCACATCGAGACCGCGACGTCGTCACCAATTCATATAAGGTTAAGTAAGCTAGCTTTTAAGGTAAGTACATTCTCACCTGCAACATGATGTGTTTTAAAAGGTTTGATGTTATGTTCATGATGATATTTATAGTGATTTTATGATGATTTCCTTAAAGGATTTCTTATGAAAGATTTTTATGATTTAAAGTTATGCATGTTTGATTATGGCAAATTTCAAAGCATGAAAGTTATGTATATATGTATCACCTAATAAGTGTTGTACACCAATGTCATGATATGATATGTTATGATGTCGTGTTTGATTTAGGATTAGCCACCCTTCTCCTCTCATGACGGCGCGCCTACAATGATGATTATGGTGTAACACTTGGGCCCTTAAGATAAAATGGAATAAGTTTGAGTGTGGTCAAGAAATGAAAGATATGTTTCTATGAAAATGTGCTTAATTCACTATTATGATATGATGATGATGATGTTGTTTATGAAATGTTTTTAAATTTGTGAGAATTATATGTACTTACTAAGCTGTAGCTTATTCAAGTTTATGTCATGTTGCAGATAAGGGTAAGAAAGTCATGGACTAGGCGGAGGATATGGAAAGGCGTGTGAGCAAAGTACGATGAATTGTAACTGGAAGAACGCCAAGAAGAAAGTTTATATGATTTAAATCAAGTTCTACATTTTGGACATATTTATTTGTTAAGTTTTAAGAATACAAGAACTATGTTTTAATATTTTATTTTATCATTTTAAGAATTTGATCTTCCGCATTTTGAAAGTTGAATCTGTTTTACAAATTAAGTTTTCTAAAGGTTTTTGGCTCTGTCGGCCTGCCAAACATCATTAGTCGGCATGCCGATGTAAGAATGTTTGGCCTGCTGATCACATTTTCGGCCTGTCGAACTTTGAAAGTTTTTAAGCCCAGATATACAGAGCCTCTATCGGCCTGTCGGTTGACAACTTCCGGCCTGCCGATCATGTTTGGCTTGCCAAAGTTTCAAGTTCGGCCAGTCGAACTGTGGGAGCATATTGTTTTTAAATGATGTGATGTTTTTTTTATAAGTTATGATTTAACAATTTGGTATATTTATTTTATTAGAACAAGTTTATGATCAATAGTAAAGTGAAATTAAATTACGGATTAAGTTAATGAATGTTGTTTTAAATAAAAAAAAATGTATGTATAGATTCTGGTTATGATTTCCTTAACTAAGTTTACATTTAAAATTCAAATAAGTATGTAATGTATGAATGTAACGATATCGGTAATGTCTGTAAGGGGGCGTTACATTATACAGACCACCTGTCACCTCCCTTGTTAGATTTGTGCCATTTTCTAGCGAACCGAGCTCCGTTTTGGAAAACCAACTTCGAAATGGTGATCTTCGTGTTGAAAACTGCATTTTTATACCGGCCTCTGATATTGCCTCACTGGTCAACCTTGGTCAACACAGTTAATTGTAGTCAACGACGGTCAACTGTTGACCCTGACCATCGAAGATGGAAAGATGTCATTGCGGTCTGTATTCGACGTTCTAAACGTGCTTGTGGTGTTGGATTTGTGAGACATAATTCTAAAGGTGAAGTTTGGGGGTTTAAAGTTTCAATGGTGGACTGCATTTCAAATTTTTTTACCACCAAATGTCGTCGACCAAGTTGGTAAGAACTCTATTATTCATCTTTCGTGATATTTTTATTTATTTAGAAAATATTTTTATTTAATTAGCAAATGTCTTAGATTTCCATGTAAATCTTTGTGTGTTCTTGTTCTTTAGTTCCATTGCACTATTTTTGTAACATTGAGTAAAATTGGTAAAACTTGTTATTTGAAGGGGGAAAATGAACAACAATCCAGAGGAAAAAAAAAATCATCCTATAGCTTAGAGCCAGTAATGGGAAGGGTTTTAAAATGATAGGTCCAATAACCCATCTTGCGTAATCTTTTGTATTATCTATGGTGAACTGCATTCTCTACAGCTAGTCAAGGAATTTGTGAACTAGCATTGATACTCGAAGGATATATATTATTAAACTCCAATAATAACACATAAATTAATTCCCAATTAATTATCTATTTAATTATTAACTTTGATGTCACTCTACTAAAGAACCAAAGCTATACTCTTGATAATATATCGTATTACGAGACTTTATTTATTAGCCTTGTCTCCATGACCTCTTATGCATATGTGTATCCCCATAAGTCATCCATAATCGAATGAAGAACTTAATTCTGTTTTACCTTATGGTTATTTTATCTTAAGTTTCATTATTTTACTTATTTGGGAAATTCCAATTCTATTTATAACAAATACAAATGAAAAATCATCTAGTTACCACAAGTATCCAGATGACCAAATCCTTGTTCTTTTCCAACTTCACAAGTAATGCCTTTGTGAGGATAACGTTAACTCTTTTTTAGAGAACTATAGATTCTGTATCTATAGATTTTGCTCTCATCGAATATAGGTTACATCTTCGACACACAATGGAGCCTTCAGTCATCGAAACTCTGGCTTTTAGTATATCAAAAGATACAAGCACTAGTAGAAATTGTAGATTACACGACGGTTTAAAACTGTCTTGGTATGTTTTCATGACGGTTTAAAACCCGTCGTGTAATCGTCCGTTATAGCACCAACGAGACTTTTTACGACAGTTTTTACCGTCATGGATTCCTTATTTTGGTGGGTTATGGGATCTTAAGACGAGGCTACCACGATGATTTTCACTAAAAACCATGGTGAAAAGCTAAGCTTACACGACGGTTTTTATGAAAACCATCGTGTAAGGCTGAGGCTTCCACGACGGTTTTTGTAAAAACCGTCGTGGAATGCCTTTCACGACGGTTTTTTTAAAAACCGTAGTGGAAGGCCTTTCACGACGGTTTTTACCAAAACCATAGTGGAAGGCCTTTCATGACGGTTTTTTTAAAAACCGTCATTTAAGACTCTTGTTTCACGACCGTTTTACTAAAAACCGTCGTAAAACAGTTGGTCTAAAGCTAAAAAAAATAACCAGAATTTCTGGTTTCCCACAGGATGAATGGTCCCATGTTTTCTCCATTAATACAATGACCTAACTTCATAATCACATAATTATATTGAACTATAAAATTTTGGCAAAATTATATATATATTTACATTGTAAAGTCATATACTCTTTTCATGCTTGCATAATAGTTGATGGATTTTTGGTGTCTAAGTCCATGCATGCTATCATGTGTGAGGTAAAGAAAGAAAAACAAAAATAAATATAATTAACAAAAATAATGAAAATAAAATTAATTAACTAAAACACAAACGCAAATACAAACGCACAGTCATAGAAGCTTTTCATCGAACATATGGTGGGCATCATAATAATACTTAGACATAACAAACATATAAAAAGTAACATATTCTCACACCAAAATACTAAATGTTGTTCAAAGTTCTTTCAAACACCAAATACAAGTAACACATTCTAAATGGCAAATAACAAATTAATATAACTAATATTAAAACTAAAACTAAAGCCAAATAACCAAATAATACTAAGTTTAGAACTAACAATAATACTAAAACTAAAAGTAATGATTTGAAATTTACCAATGGCGGTGGAGTCGGTGGAACGGCAAAGGACGAGTCAAACAATGGTGGAGTCCGTAGAATGTCAAGGGATGAGGATGAACAGTGGTGAATGGTGTCGGGTTTGTTAGGTGGGTCGTGAAGAGAGTGATAGAGGAATGTCAAAGTGGGTGGAATGCCATGGGGGATGGTTTCGTCGGTGGCTAGGTCATGGGGGGAGGAGTTAGAGAGAGAAAGGGGTTTGAGAGTTAGTGGGTTTGAGTTAGAGAAATTTTAAATAAATAGGGAAGGCCATGTCGTTGGCACTGGATTAAATTTCGGCGGGATATTAAAAATTTTGAACATGTGGAACATTTCACGACAGTTTTAGTAAAAACCGTCGTGAAAGGTCTCCTTCTACGATGGTTTTTATAAAAACCGTCGTAAAATGAGACCTTTCACGACGGTTTTTACTAAAAACCGTCGTGAAAAGTCTCCTTCCATGACGGTTTTTATAAAAACCATCGTAAAAGGCCTTCCACGATAGTTTTTACAAAAACCGTCGTGGAAGGTCCTCATGTTTGAAATTTTTAGTATCCTACTTAATTAAACCTTTCACGACAGTTTTTACAAAAACTGTCATGGAAGGTTCGGCATGTTTGAAATTTTTAGTAGCCCTCCAAAATTTAATCTTTCACGAATGTTAAATTTAGGCGGGAAACTAAAAATTTCAAACATACAAACCTTCTACTACGGTTTTTACAAAAACCGTCATGGAAGGTCCTCATGTTTGAAATTTTTAGTATCCTGTCTAATTAAACCTTTCACGACAGTTTTTACAAAACTGTCGTGGAAGGTTCGGCATGTTTGAAATTTTTAGTAGCCCACCAAAATTTAATCTTTCACGAAGGTTAAATTTGGGCGGGAAACTAAAAATTTCAAACATACAAACCTTCCACGACGGTTTTTAAAAAAACCGTCATGAAAGGTTAAATTTGACGACATACTCAAAATTTCAAACATGAGGACATTCCATGACAGTTTTTGTAAAAACAGTCATGAAAGGCCCTGTGGCTTCCACGACGGTTTTTGTAAAAACCATCGTGGAAGGTCCTCATGTTTGAAATTTTTAGAATGTCGTCAAATTTAACCTACCGTCGTGGAAGGTTTGTATGTTTGAAATTTTTAGTTTTCCGCCCAAATTTAACATTCGTGAAAGATTAAATTTTGACGGGCTACTAAAAATTTCAAACATGTAAAACATTCCATGACGGTTTTTGTAAAAACCGTCGTGAAAGGTTTAATTAGGCAAGATACTAAAAATTTCAAACATCCAAACCTTCCATGATGGTTTTTATAAAAACTATTGTGAAAGATTAAATTTTTTAAAGATTAAATTTTTAAAAGATTTTAAAACCTTCCACGATGGTTTTTTAAAAAACCGTCGTGGTAGCTCCCACCAATACCACGACAGTTTTCGTCATCGCAGGCGTAACTCGTCGCGTTTTTTTTCCTTATTACGATGATTTTTGAGAAACGATCATTAAATAAAAGTCGTATAATCTTGAATTTATTGTAGTGAAGCTATAGATACGGAGACATGAATCCACTTAAAGATTAAGATCACACATATATGATTGTCAAAGTGAATTGATTTAAAATAAATGAAATTATTATTAAATCAATTATATTTTAGGTCCAGTCTGGTGTACGACCACCACAATGTCTACCACATTAATGTGTCTATCATGGAGTCAATCCACTCCAACAGCCTAGACAAACTGTCTTCTCGATTGGATGTAGATCCCTATTCAGTCTTGTCATGTATAAAGTGCCCAGCTAAATACCAAGACTCTGGACTATATAATTTAGACTATAAATCTTGGTTTCATATCTCTACCAGCATAAAAACTCCATATATGCCCGGTCCCAAGATTTAGTTATAATAGTCATGGAACACATGTTTGCTAAATGCTTAAACATAATAACAAAAGCAACATGAGGACCGTGGACTGTTATAAGCACATGAAATATTTGCATTATTTATTTATTTATTTTAATCAAAAATGTCATTAATTACAAATGAAGTATTTGTTCCTTAAGACACCGATCCTAACAGTAGTGCCTATGAATTTTAAACAGGATTAATTATATTAATTTAATTAATTAATGTACCAATTAAAATTTAAATTCACCATTGACATTGATTTAATCTTTTGGTGCTTATGTGTTTTTAATTTTTGAAACATTTAAAAATCTAGGCATTTATTTATTTATTTTGTTTTAATTGTTTCTATCTGTTTTAAGTTACTTACTTTTGAGACATTTAAAAATCTTCCACCCCTCTCTTTACTCTTTTTGCTGAAAACAGATTCTAGCCACAAAACGCACATAAGAAACCCATAACCAAATGTTCAATAAACTCAAAAACACTTTCTTTCCAAGCGAGGGTTCAACCATATGCTAGTTCTAGCCTTTTATTCAAGGAATAGAGGTAGGGTTTCTAAACCAAAATTTGATTTCTGCTCCTCCTATCCGAAAATACGAAGATATTTCACACTGTGATTTTAAATTTTGCATCTGAGATTTGTTGAAACTTTAAGGATGCATGATGTATTTGACAAGTATACTTATGGTTTTGTGGTTATTCAGGAAATGTTGTTAAAAGTTGTGATCTTGGACATCCAATTTGGGGAAAAATGTTTCTTGATATTAGTACATAATTGTCTAATAGATGAACAAGTTTTATGTTTAAACATTGATTTGGTGTGAAAGATTCAAGTTGGAGTCGACTTAGGCTATAAGAGGGAGAACTGGACTCTGCCAGACATGAAGAGGGCAATCGACCACCCCTTTAGAGTCTAGTGGAGCGACTGGTGGTTATCGTAGGGCTATGGCCCCCCTCCAAGCTCACTGGGTCTCCCAACTTGTGCTAGATTAGTTCCTTGCTATTTTTGTAACTTAAAAATGCTTTCAAAAACCTCATTTTTCATGTTTTAAAATCTTAGAAAATCTCGTTTGTATTCCATAACAATTTTGCATAAATAGGCACACTAATAATTAAAGTAAAAGATGGTATTTATTTGAGCTTTATTTTTTACTTTAAATGCGTCTTAAGTTTTTGAATGTAATGGAACATACATTGGGTTCCGATTTAGAGCTAACGATGTTGGTATGCTAATACCAAGGTAGGATTCCATATCCCTTCCTTGATTAGCAATGTTTTACTTTATTTAGCCTTGTCAATAAATATTGAGATCGGCATGCTTCAAGTAAACTGTTTGAAAAAGGTGTTTTCTCACAATAAAGCATTTTGGAATAGTATATTTATATAGATATAGTGCTTTTGATGTTTTAGAAAAGGAATTTGAAATTATGATTTTGACTCAAAATAAGAATTCCATGCACAAAGAGTTTTCAAACGCCATTGAGGATGAGTGTGGCTCCTTGTGGTTCGTTTTACATAGCCACACAGATTGGGTTACATAGAGTGTAACCTTGAGGATAGGGTGCTAAACCTTGGTCAGAGTGCTCGGCAACTTGAGTAATCGGCTAAAGCATTGTAAGTATATTTAGTATATCAATGACTTGAGAACTAAAAATTTTATTGAATTGCCTTATTATTTCGTCTTGTTACTTGATCATTTAAATGCCCATGTTTCCTTTTATTTATTTAAATGAACAATGAAAATCACAAGACTGATAGCTGAAGTCACGAAAGAGGAGTATAAAGTAACTTGTTAAAAAAAGCTAGCACAAATAGGTGGTATTGAAATTAAAAATAATCTTTCTATTAGCAAGTTAAAAGAGGCCAAACTTTCTTTTACATGAGGTGAATGATGTAAGAAGTCTTCACCGACCAAGTGGATCCCCTCCATGTCTAATTGTCTATCTTCACAAGGAAGATTGGAAGTGGTGAATACGGGAGAAGTTGAATGGTAAATCGGTGGTGATAGGCACATTAACTGGCGCGGTTTCTTGAGTTTTCTGTAGTTTTTCCTACCTTGGTACTGTTTCTCGAGTTTCTTATGTTGCCTTACTCTTTTTTTTCTGGGGTGATAATAATGTCAATTGCCTTGCTTTATTGTTGTGTTGATAGGTAGAGGCCTTACCCTTTTTCTCTGTGAGTGTCTTTTTTTTCGTATGTTATTTCAATTTTCAGTCCTTTTTTTAATATAGCTTGTTGTGGTTTTGGGTATCGTTGTCCCTCTACCCAAGAAAAGTGGTTTCCGAATCAACCATTGCTTATAATCCATACGTCGTTTTCTAAGCTTTGTCTTTTCTCTGTTCTTGTCATTTTATCAAGTAATGTCGTTCGTTAAATTTTTGTCGTGTTTGATTCATGTCTCTTGATTGTCGTTTTTTGGTTGTCCTTTTTACTTCATGTCCCTTTCTTGTCCTTTTTTAGTTGTTCTTTTTTCATTTTTGTTCTTTTTTGTTGTTGTTTATTTTTTAGTATTTCCGCTTTTTTTATGCTTGTCGGTATCCATTTTTTACTTGTTGTAGCCGGTTGTCGTTTTTTATGTTTTCGCTCTGCTAAAAAAAATGGTTTCTTAATCAACAGTCGTTGATAATGCTGACGTCGTTTTTTTGAGTTTTGACGTTTTCTCAAAGGGTGTCGTTCGTTTAATTTATGTCTTGTTTGCTTGATGTCTCTTTTACTATCAATTCTCGTTGATTTGTTTTCTCGATTTTTTGGCATTCCCAATTATGTCGTTTTACTATTCATGTCGCTGTAGGTACCCTTTTTTTTTTTTTTTTGTCTTTTCTATTCATGTAGCGCTTCCGTGGCGTCTTTCTAGTTGTTGTTGTTTGTGTGTCCGTGGTGTTTTTCATCTCGTTTTTCTGCCAAATTATGTTTGTTTTGTGAAGTTTATTTTTCAAGTTTAACTTTTTTTTTTTTTTTTACTCCCGTTTTGAATATCGTCGTTATTTCCACATATTCTGTTTTTGATGAATATGGGATGTACAACAAAGAATGATAATATTATTTTGTCCATGATTTCATCAGGTTTGTCATTTTTCAAGAAATCTGGGGTTTTTTGAACAGAGCAATGGCAGTTGGCGAGGGCCGAGGGTACTCTGATGGTAGTACCAGTGGTGGGTTAGTTCGGGACGCCTTTTGTGGCATTGTTTTTCAGTACTATTATTTTTAGGAGAAAGTTTAAAATATATTATTATCAAAGAGTATAAAAACATGATTGATTATAAGTATTTTAGTTAAGGTAAGGCAAATAAGTGTTATCTAATAGTATTTTAGCTTATTTGGTTAAAAGAAATAGTATGAATCAAAGAAAGAAAAAATTAACACAATAATGAGAGTAAAAAAGTGGTATACCACCTAATTTATTAGAGGGAGTAAATTACGTGGTGCAACACTTCTTTGTTATCATTATTGTGTTTTATCAGTTGTTATATTTTTTTTTATTCAAATCATTTCTCCTATTTAAAAAGATCAAAATACCCTTAGATAACACTTGCATGCCTAACCTTAGTTCAAAATACTTGTGATCAATTATATGTTTATACTCTTGAGATTTGGTATGTTTCAAACTTTTTAATAGAAGTGATAAGATTGAAAAAAATACCATAAAAGTGGTATTTTTCAAATTGACCACGAGGTGTAGGGGTTCAAAGGCCCACATATATATAAATATATACATATATATATATATATATCCAAATCCACACATAATGAAGTCAATTAGAAAAATATTAGTTATGTTGCGTTGTTTTTCAATCTTATCATTTCTATAAAAAAAGTTTGAAATATATCATGTTTAAAGAGTATAAAAACATAATTAATTATAAGTATTTTCAGATAAAATAAGACAAACAAATATTATCTAAAGATATTTTGGTTTTTTTTGCTAAAAAAATAATATAAATCAAATAAAAAAATAAATAATTGAATACAATAATAATAGTAAAAAAGTAGTATACCACGTAATTTCTGCACATAATCGCACTAGGCCTTGGTTTAAACGTGTGATCTATTAATTGAACTTAACGAAGAGTGCACAAATGTCTCTGTCAACCACAAGTCTTATTGTTTTTCAATGGAAGCCGACAATTAAAAGAATAAGCGTTTGAAGTAATTAGTGGCGTGTGTGCCCGCCCCTTTTTTTTTTTTGGGTTTAAACTTGGATTCAAATTAAAGACCATAATTTTAACGTGGATGGGAAGTCATCGTTAGGCCAAGTTCATAATCACAAACTATTCAACTATTTTCATTACCAAGGCGGCAGCAGGGGGTCCTCATGAGTCACGAGTGGCAACCACGAGAGGTCTTTGCCACGAGTGCAACATCTGGGGGCATACACTAAATTTTGTTTTGACGAATTAATCACATGAAAAACCCAAAAACACAAAAAAAAAAAAAAAGCAAACAAAACAAAACAAAAAATATATCACAATGTTTTTTAAAAGCTACCAAATACATGATAAAGAAAGTCAACTTCAACTGGATTCGTGATTTGTGGGATTGCAATATTTATTTTACATATTTTGTAATTTCCTGAGCTTGTTTTCTTTTAATTGAATAGGCAATTATTATTTCCTTTCTTCTAGTAGATTACAGAATGAGTGTATATTGTACAAGAACTTTATGCAATGAATTCCGCAAGCCATTTCACAATTTTTCCATCTCTCTAAATTGTTTTATGGTATACTTTTAAGCTCTCACAAGCGAGCCTCCCACCATGTCACAACCGACCTCCAAATCTCTCCATACATGACAACTATGTCGGATCTGATGACATCTTAATTGGTGATGGTATAGGACTTCCTATCACGCAAAAAGGATCCCCTACTCTTTCCTCAGCTTCTAAATCTTTTGTCCTTACTGAGTTTTTTGTATCCCTGCTATGAAAAAGAACTTAATCTCTGTTTCTAAATTTTGTCTTCATGATAACATTTCTATTGGGTTCTTAATAACCATTGTCATATGAAGAATCATCGCACGGAGGCAATATTCCTGTAGGGAAGAACTAAGGACACTGTTTATGAGCGGCCTCAGTCGAATTCCGTCACTTCACCACTAATTGCCTTTCCTACTGTTAAAGCGTCCCTCCCTCATTGGCTTTCAAAATTTTATATCATTTAATCTTTACAAAGCATCTTGATTTATCATCGTCTGTTATTTCTAATTTTTCATGTAGCTCTTGCCAATGTAATAAGATGCACAAATTGCCATTTTCCGATTCACCCTCACTGGTCCGTCCCATTAGTGTTTGTTTTTTCTGACGTATGGAGTTCGATCTATTCCAATAATGGCTTTAAATATTTCGTCATATATACTGACCATTTTACTCGTTATATTTGTATTTATCCGTTAAAACGCAAATCCAGTATGTTCAATTTGTTCACTCACTTTAAATACATTGCTGACAAATTTTTTAAAAAATCTATTATTACGTTGTATAGGGGATAACGGTGGCGAATACATTGCGTAAAAAATGTTTTAGTACTCAATGGAATTGTTCATCTCACCACCCCTCATATTCTAGAAACACAATGGGTTTTCTGAAAGACGACATCACGCGTTAATTCCTCTCACTCATCGGCCCTGTAGAGTGTCATCTCTCTTATCAATCGCATGCCAAAAGTCAACCTCTTCATGTCCTCTGCCTTTGAAAGACTTTTTGGTTATCCACCTAATCTCTCAAAATTGCGTGTTTTCAGTTGCTTTTATTGTCCCTGGCTACGACCCTATAATTCCAATAAAATGGATTCTAAGTCAATGCCATGTTTTCTTCTCGGATATTCTCTGACTCAAAGTGCATATCGTTGTTATGATCCCTAATCTCATTTCTCTTCATGTCCAACGCAATTAACTCATGGATTTCTTCTATGTTATTCCCTCTCAAACTTCAAAGTTAGGGGTTATTTCTCAAAATGGCAACCACTTAAATTCTCTTGTTCCTGTTGTATTAATTCCTTCTCTACCTGGCAGTTTTCCTTCCCATTATACCCAACCACAGTTGTCCCAAATAAGTCTCTATCTCTAGCAATAAATGGTAAAATGATTTGGCATCCATTGAGTTTCGCTTGTCAATGCCAACTATGCTCATTCCCTGAAAGTTAACCCTATACTCGTTCACTGAGTTCCTGAGTTCCATTGTTCAACCAAAAATGTTGTATAACCCTATAAGGTTATAGCCCCCTCCTCTTATGAAGGGTGAGCCTCACTAATAAGACTCAACAGGACTCATCTTTTATAAGAAGGTAGGGTTGTAGCCGTGCAAGAATAGATATTGTTACTCTTGTTCACCTTCCCAGTCTTTACTTTCCTCTTTCTCACTCTCCAAAAATAACCGCCCAATCTCTACACCTAACCCATTCTCCACTTTCCTCTTCTTCATTTAACCAAAATACCCCTCCACTTACTAAAAACACGTCCACCAGCTCACCACTTCCTACACCCACTATTCTCCCATCGCAAATAAATCCCATATTACCAAAACATGTCACACCACATGCTAAATTGTGCACCCACACCATCTCCTCCGCCCACGTCACCCATACAACCCCATGCAACTAAGCCACACATAGTGCAAACTAGGTCAAAAATAACATCTTCATGCCTAACCCGAATTACTCTCTCATCACAACGCCCTCTACTACCACAACCTTAGAACCCACATGTGCATCTGAAGCTCTCAAATCCAAAGACCGGCGCCAAGCAATGTCCGAGGAGTTCGATGTTCTTCTCGAAAATGGTACATGGGATTTACTTCCTTCACACCTATCACAAAATCTTGTTGGTCGTAAATGGGTGTTTCGTATCAAGCGCCACCTCAACCGTTTTATTGATCTATACAAAGCTCGTCTTGTTGGTTAATTTTTTTTTAAATGATAATTTTTACCCTCCTAACGCCTGCTATCGAACAAAGATTCTCATAATAATGAACACTAGCTTCTTTTTCCCTACAAGTGGGAGGCCTTCAATTCCAGCTTATTGAAAATGGGCTACACGTATACAGCAAGGATTTTATAGGGAGCTTCATGGTTAGCATGCGAGATTCCATATCGCACGATAGCCTTTTCATTTGTCTCTAGGGTTCCTTTTTCCCACTTAAACCATGTGCCGACTCTAAGCTACAACTAAGAGCTAAACCACTTTTCATATTCCCTAGGAAAAAGAAAATTCATGAACTCAGGCATATGACAATAAAATAAAAAAGGAAAAAAATAAAGGTGGTGGCGTGTCAGAGATGGGTTCTTGTTGGGCAATTGATTGTCTCCAACAGAAGAAAAAAAAAATCATTCAACGTTTTGTTCAGAGTTGGACGAAGACAAAATATACACGGGAACATGAATAAATGGTAGGGACGGTCAGAGTTCACGAACTTGTCCTCCACATACTCCTGTTCCTTCACTATATATATATATATATTCAATGTATATATGTGTGTGTGTGTTTGTATTTAAATTTGAATGAAGAGGGAAGGCTATTGTGTTGGAGGTGGAGCCAAATCAAAACCTAGCAAAAGAAGAAAAAAGAGAGAAACGGGTAGAGTCTGGGCGCTATAGTGCCAAGTTTGGGCACCGCGGTGCCATCCCAAATCAAACCAGTGCCGCGGCGCTAAGGCGCTGTTCTACGCGGTTTTTTTAAAAGCTTCCAATCAGTATTTTTGGGCAACAACACAAAAGAGAAACGTGTGACTGCTAGGGTTTTTCAATAGTTGTTAGTTTTTACTCTTCTTTGAGGGTATTTAAATAGGGATAAGACGGCTAGTGTTGTGCGAGGCATTATTTTGTGAGTGTGAGAGCTCTATTGTTGAGAAAGTTAAAGAAAATTCCGACAGAGGGTGCTAGGCAGAAGATAGATTTGGAAACATAGTTGAGTGTATGTGATAAAAATTTCTCTTGTAATAGAAATTTCTCTTATAATCTGTAATATTCTCTTTCATCACAGTAGAATCTGCAGTAGCAAAAACAGAACGTAGTCTCAAATTTGAACGAATCTGTATAAAAATTTGGTGTTCTTTTCTTCTTTTCTTTTTCTGCAATCATTTGTTCTTGGTGTTCTTAGAATTAGGAGGCGTTTAATTCCCTAACATATTGTTATATAAGAAACCTAGCATTTTCAACAAGGTTGACACACCCACTAGGCAGCTTATTTCATATTAAATCTTAATTAATTTTTTATATGAAAAATCAATTCAAAAATAATAAAGGGAGAATGAAGGAAATAACAGATTTTTTCAACTTTTTGAAGTCAAAAGTGAGTTTTGAAAATATTTGTAATAACTAGCAAATTTGCAATATAAACAAAATTATTTACTGTGTAAATAAGAATTATTTACGTTATAAACAAAGAGATAAATATATTATTTATATTATAGATTTGTTATTTATTATAAATAATTTCAAAACCTCACATTCACTATAATATTTAGTTTTGAAAAAGTGTTGTTTACTACAATTTTCAAATAAAGAAAAATATAAAACCGGGCGTATGAGCTAACAAATCAAGAAATAGGACAATAAGAAACAACCCTAGGGAAAAGGAAAACTTAAACAACTGGAGTGAAAAGGATCTATAAAACATGTTCTTTCAAAATATACTAATCATATAATTTCCTATTCGTTAGTACACTTGGAGAAATTAATCCTCTCTACGGCACAATGTTCTTGATACAACTTCAAGTGTGGCTTCAATGATTCTAATGTTTGAAAGATTTGATGGCTGTAGAGTGAGTGGCAGAGTGGTGGGCTGCCCGAAATATTCACCTTTTCTTTTCTTGCTATATTTTCAAAAAGAAACATATTATAAAGAAAATAAGAAGAAAGTTTAAATGAACGGTTTGCATGGCCCATGCAACAATTGGAGGGGCTGAGTTTCCTTATAAACTCCACATGCTTACCTCAAAAAAAAAAAAATCCCACATGCAAGCGCACTACTTTTTAGAGAATGAAAAAGAGAGGAAAGAGAGAGAAAGAGTTCCCAGGGATGTGGAGTGTAGGTCCCTCAAATGGGGCTATAAATACCCCTCAAAGGTACTAAGTTAAATGCAACTTACAAGCTCATGAATGTCTAGCCAACTAAGTACTTGAACTCTTAGCGTGACTAGAAACCCTAATTTCCTTATTTTCCGTGTTAATTAAAATCTCAATACTCTTCCTAACTCTCTCGCCAATTATGTCATCAAACATGTCATTCTTTACCTTTCTTTTCGTTTTGCTCCTTATTTTCACCCATGGAATTCCTTCCATTGATGGAAGGCCTTTGAACTTAGGGAATAGCAACCAACAAAGGCCAAACGAAACGACAATGAAGAATATCGTTCGCAACCTTAATGGCGACATGCAAGCTGAGAGAAACAACCTAGAATCTTTTGCTGACGCACCACCAAGTGAGGGCGTATTTGATGCATCTCAGGTGGCGCCACCACCGCCTCCTACTCGCGACACCAGTGATTTCAGGCCTACCGCTCCTGGTCACAGCCCCGGCGTCGGCCATTCTGTTCACAACTAATTAGGGCGTACATATGTATCTTCAATTGTGCGCTTTTGGTGTATTTGCGCTTGAAATAACTTACGTGTTGTTGTTATTGCATGCATGGGGTTTGCGGGTATGTGATAGTGTATATTCAGTTGTCATATAATTACGTTTGTTTGGATAGGTACTTCGTATTTTCTTTCGTGCAATATTGCAGTAATATGTTGGTGTGTATTTGTTATGTCAATTGCAATAATTCGTTAAATAATGCAATTACTGTTGTTACGAAAAAAAACACCCTTGTACAAGTATTGATCACTTTTTCTTTTTCTTTTTGTTTGCTTGAAATTTTTTTTGACTTACTACAGCGCAAAAGTTGATCATCTGAGAACTGTATATGTTCTTGGATAATTCTAACTTCCACATAAAAACAACGTTTGATGTGTAAAGTCGAAATGAAAAAGGACGAACTCCTAAACGAGGCTTTATTATTGTTTCTGACACCTGACAAAGGTAAAATAATCATATGATCACATAACTATAAAAGCAGATACAAATCCTTCCTCTTTTTAATAAGTAAATGTTTTAGCAGTGGAGCACCATGTTCAGAAGGCATAACTTAGTTAATAGTCAGTATTTTTAAGGCTAAAGAACAGACACTCACACACACATATATTATAAGTTAAGGCTCTTTAAATATATATATATATATATATATATATATATATATTTATGTGTGTGCACGTGTGTGTATATATCAACCTTTAAATTAAGAAGTTCTCTTTAATTTCCAATATAATTTTCACTACATCTTTCTAACCAGTTACGTATATTCAAATTTCTACTCAGAGAGCTCACACATATATTATGATATAGTGCCCGTTTGGCATAGTTTTTGCTTGTACTTTTAGTCGGTAGGAGAAAAGAAGCAAAAACTGTAACTTTTTAGTAAGTATTTAGAACCATACTTTTAAAAAATGATTTCATTTTTTTTAAGTGAAAAAATATTATATTTAAGCTTATAACATATTATTGATACTCTGGTACAAGTTTTAAAGTCTATTTCAAAAGTGCTTTTTTAAAAAGCTACGTTTTGTGGTTTTGACAGGAAGTACTTTCGCAAAACAAAAGCAATTCTGACAGTTCTTCCAAACATTTCCAGAAGCAACTTTTAGACTTGGGAAGCTAAAATTAGCTTTTAAAAAGCCCTCCCAAACAGTCCCATAGTCACGTTGTTCTATACATGATGATTATATTAATGGTGGTGAATTAGCATGTATAACAATTCAAGCAACTTGCTAATAAGTTTTTTGTTATTTTCTAAAGTCACGTAATCTCTCACTATAAAAAACTAGACTTTTAGTCCTAATAATTTTTAGTAAAACTTTTAGTTATAACAAAAATGTGACTAATGTGCAATGAATCATAAATTTTACTTTAATATTTGTTGTAATTAAAACTTTTAACCACAGGGTTTTTAGTCACAGAAACATTTCATGATTAAAAACCATATGGCTAAAAGTTTTAATTACAACAAAAATTGAACTTAAGTTTGTAACTAAATGCACATTAATCACAATAAATGTTGTGACTAAAAGTTTTGCTAAAAACTATTGTAACTAGCTAAAAGTCCAGTTTTTTATAGTCTCTGTCTCAAAGGACTTGGTGAGATAGTCATATAGCTTACTTACAGCTGATTCCTACAATACTACTGATTTCCTCAATGAAATGAAAACATCGTGCACTTCTTCTTTTCCTCCTTGCTTGTGATGTTTCCCACTAATTTTCAAGCAAGTAACAATATTCTTTTTGCATAGTTTACATTAGGATTTATGTATTTATCTCTGAGCTTCAAAATAAGAATAAGACTTCCAGTCATCCAGTTTTTTTCCCCCCAAGTTGCTACATATTAACTAGGCTATTGTTAATGCCCTAAAGATGCTGAAAGAGAAGGATCATCCTTTTTTTTTTCGGTGGAACACGAGAATTCTATACTCGGTGAAAATCTATGGGTCATTCTTTTGCAAGCTGTTTTTACACCAAGCTTCAAAAGACTGAATATGCCAATGTAGACTGTCGCCATAATAATGTTCGTAAACTAGAACGGATGGACAAAAGAACAAGACTAAAGATACAACTGTTAAATTAACTCAGGCTTAAGTCCCACTTTAAAAGATAACATAAAATAACAATCAGGAGTTTGAAGCTGCAACCACAACTAGCAATCCATCACCAAATGTTCCCAGAAAACATAGAAAAGAACAAAGACATGTGATTTCAGCTGTGAAAACTCTGGCTCATGATAATCACTGGTTCAACAATATATGTCCTGGAAAAGAAATTGTTTTACACTGCCAAGAAGACCACGATAATTTAATTTTAGAGAGAGGATACAATCTTGATATGCAGGTGGGTAGCGAAATGGAAGGATGACGCACCCGTACAAAACCCAGAAAATTTTTAACAAATCTCATAGATGAGGACTTTTCTAAATATCTAAGCCATAAGAAAGACACTATAGGGCAAATTCAATCATGTAACATTTCAAGCGTACTGCTTTTTATTAATAAAGATCAAACAAGTAATCAAGTTGAGCTAGAAACCAATGCAACTGCTAGACTTTCGTGGGTTTTTTTGATTGAGGATACATAAGGAGCATTTACACCCATTAAATCAAAAAAACATCATAAGACAAGCAATAGACCAATGATACGACTGGGGTTAGAGATGTTGAAGAGGGTACGTAGTACAAGAACATTCAGTTGTGAGATAAAATCAATAACTACACTCTTGCTTAGAAAGAAGTGGAGTTAGTAGTTTTAAGGTTTTCAGATAAATTGGCAGAACTCAATAAGCTGTATAAATGCCTGGCCACTGATTTTGAAAACAAGGACGCGTATAGTCTTTTTTCTTGGATGCAGAATGTTTCAAAATGTGTGAATGAAATTGATGTTTATTTTTGATTGGTGAGTTTGTCTCATTTGTAGGGGTTGCTTACTCTTTTGATCTTTAATAGGGTGGGGTTTTTTTTGGAAGTTACTTGGTAAGTGTTAACCTAGTTGGGATAAGCTAAACTTTTCTACGAAAATTCTTATACTATTTTTTAAGATGAAATGACAAAAATGAACAACTAATTACTACAAGAAAAACTACATTTAACGACATATTATTTTCGACATGTAGTTTTTGAATGTCGTTGAAAAGTACATACAACGACATCTTCAACAAAGATGTCATTAACGACATTTGAAACAATAATTAACGATATCTATATAGATGTCGTATTAAAGATCTCCTTTTAACGACAATAGTTTAGTGTCATTAAATTATTTAACGACAAGTAAGAGATGTCGTCAACGCCTTGGAGATTTTACGACACCCCTTATAGACGACATTAGTCAAGATGTCGTCTATAAGGGGTGTCGTGGAATCTCCAAGGCTTTGACGACATCTCATACTTGTCATCAAATAATTTAACGACATTAAGCTATTGTCGTTAAAAAGAGACCTTTAATACGACATATATATAGATGTCGTTAATTATTGTTTCAAATGTCATTAACGACATGTTTGTTTAAGATGTCGTTGTATGTGCTTTTCAACGACATTCAAAAACTACATGTCGTAAATAATATGTCGTAAAATATAGTTTTTCTTGTAGTGAATCAAGATAGCAAGTTATGTCCTAACCAGATTGACACTGATCAATTTACTAACTAATCATATACTAAGCCCGCCACTCCATTTATTAATAGATAAAAAATTTTAATGAAGATACATAGAAAAGTGCAAGAAGAGATCCAAAATGAAACTAATCTCAAGAAGAAAAAGGGCCTAAAACAAAACCTACTTTCAAAAGATAGAGCCGAAACTTGGAGGTTTTTAATAGGACTGCCATTCAACAACCCCCCCACCCAACCACCAAAAAAAAAAAAAAACACACCTCGTTGGGATATTTCTAAATAATCTTGATACTTAAAAAAATTTAAGAGTTCATCTTGATGCTTTGATTATAGATGTATATATTAAAGATGTTTATTGTTTTTCTCAACATATACAATGATTTATTTTTTTTTTATCTAAATATATTAGAGACTTGTCCCCTCAAAAAAGAGAGAGTTGTGTGGGAGTTTCCCGAGTCTGTTCTAGGACTGGATAAATATAATAATAAATTATTTAAGTCAATTCTATAAATTTCCTGTTATCGTGCATCATGATGAATTGAAATGGTGAATTCAAAAACAAAATTTGACGGCTTTCAAAAAAATAAAATTAAAATTGACGGACCTTATCATCTAAACAATTTAAACTTCGAGAACGAAGATAAAATCTACCACTCAAAGATGGACACCAAACCATACATAAAATATCTTTGCGCATAATATATAATGTCCTCCAACAGATTCGGTGAGTATATTTAAGAGTTCCCACTTTGTTCTCACTTTATATATATATAAACATATATAATTTATATATGCACACACATTGCTAATGCATACACTGCCAACAAACAAAAAAAATATAAAACAAACAAGAAGCACTCGCTAATTTGTTTAAAGCCGCATGCACTATAACTCGCATGGAAAACCCCCCAAATCTTCGCAGGAGATACGCCGTCAAGGTGGGACTTGAGCATTACACATACAGACAGGATCCATTACAAAATTACAGCTTTTAATTTTAATTATTTTTCAATTTGTCTTTATATTTTTAAAAACTACAATTAAATCTTTTGAATTTAAAAAACTTTTTTCAATTTTGTCCCTTACAAACTTTGTTACCAAAAGGAAAAAAAAAAAAAAGAGAGAGAGAGAGAGAGAGAAAAGACAATGATACCTTTAATTACACCAGCTTTATTTTTTAAATTTTTTTTTCTTGAGAAAAATTTTGAAAAATATTTTAACATTTAAAAACATAATTTTTTTTGAAATTTGATGTTTTGTTTTAGATTTTTTTATATTTTTAAATTCATAAATATTTTTTAAGCTGTTTAAGGGTGGTGATGTTACTTTGTCCATTTTCTTTTTCTATTCATAGGGGTGAAATTGAAATAAACTTAATAAATTTGAAAGATATCTTTATAGTCTTTAAAATAAAAGGCACAAAGTAAAAACAAGCTAAAACTAAGAGTTATAATTATATAACTAACTCTCTCGCAATATATGTATACACATATACATATGTTCAATCATAACTTTAGAATTTACCTATCGAGTATCTTTTTTAACTGTATGAATTTGGTTAGATAGTTGTAATGAATTGGTACCAAATTAAATATATAAAATGTCACATCATTATTTGTAATCAAATTATGTATTTATTTGTATAATTTAATCTGTAATAAAAATAATATGACTATTAAAAACTCATTCATGTATAAATATGACACTAAGATTTTGATATTTACTTCTAAATTAGAACATGCATGCACTTGCCATGATTTAGTGAGATAGCTCAAGTTTATCAGGGCATTAACATAAAAATTGACAAAATAACAAAAAAATAAAAATTAACAACAGAACTAGGTTTATTAGATGAATTTTGTAACCAGTACGTAACAAAGGGATCTATACATCATGATGAGAAATATATATATATATATATATATATATATATATATATATATATATATATATATATATACAGAGGAATGATGGTTTTGTGCTTCGACCAAAGATTGTTAACAGAGAAACATGACTAAAACACAGTAAACGTTACCTTTTTACTACTACAAATATGAAAAATTTGTAGGAAAGTAAATAATAAGAAATAAAAGCAATGATGCAAAGATGTGGTTATATATATATATATATATATATTCATATACAGTGGCCAGTAATCCCTAAGAAAAAAAAAAACATGGTACTAATCATACCAGCTAGACTTCAAATTACAATTATAGACAGAGTGAAGGTATAACTAGTATCAGAATATGCTAGCATATTTTAATTTTGTTGACCCCCATTAGCACACGCATTACATATACTAAACGCTTCATTCTAACATATTAATGTCAAAAAAAGGTACAAGTTAAAAGTAAAAATTCAAATTACAATCCATTAAGAGACCAAACAAATTGTGAAAATGAGATATTCACCAAAGTCGGCAAGAGAATCCGCAATAAAATCAGTGCGCTCGTTTTTATGAAAGAACAAGGAGTTAACAGATCTACCATCTCTCAACATACGAAAAACCAAGATACGCCTTATTAAAACTCTGTAAAAAAAGTTGTGCGTCCACTGTAGCTACAGCGCAAACAGAGAATCAAATGTCTTTTGTCGTTTCTTTTTTGTTTTTACTCTATAAGGTCTTTCTCTTCTGATTTATTTGATATAAGTAATGCAATTATAATATTATTTCTTTCTTCCAGTGGTAGGCGGCTGAGCAAAGGCGGTTCCCTAGGTCGAGGAGCCAACCTCGTTTTGTGCTTTTTCGCAAAGCTATTGGTCTGATTTTTTCAATTTTCAATGCCACCAGAAAAGAAGGGTGAGAGAGATTGTGCATTGTGCACTTTGCCACTTCGAAATTTGTTTTTTAATTTATTTTTTCCTTTTTTTGGGTGGGATCTTAGCGCTTTGGAGCTTTCATTCTTGTTTTGTTTTGACCTTATTAGGTCTAAAGGCAGTATTAAAGGACTTAATTTTGTGACAAAGAGGAGTGGTAGGGCAATTATAACTAGAATTTGATGGCTTAGTGGTATAACTTGACTTTTTGAATCATTGACCATGGGTTTCTATAATTTCCCAGCAAATGGTTGCACCCAAATGGAGGATTCGGATCTATTGTAATCATGGGGTTGTTGATATTGCTATACTATTTTTCTAGGACAAATATATTGGCAAATAGTAGAAATAGCACTAAACAGCTATAGTTTCTGGGATGCAATGGCCTGGCTAAAAATATATTTATTTATTTATTTATTTTTGCTAGAAGTGACATATCTTTCAGTTAATATTTTTTTATAGGATTAGAGAGATTTAAACTCTTCATCACTTTCAAGTAGAGTCAGGTATGGTTTTACCGTTAGGCTATGCCTACAACTTTTTAATAGTATTCTTTAAATTAATCTTTAAAAAAAATTAAGTAGAAAGAAAATTTTTTTAGAGAAAATTAGATAAATATTCCATTTTGGCCACTTTTTAAATAAATGATTGAATTTTTAAGAATTAAGAAAATGACCAAAATTTTTTAAAAATAGGATGGCTTCTTTTTTTAACATATCGGTGTATTATTGTTTAACTATAGTTAATCATTGATCATAATATGGTTTATCATTGACTTCTAAATAATTTATTATTGACAAACTAACAATTTATTGAGTGAAATTAGTCAATCACTAACTAATATTGAATAATCAATAATATATTACAAGTTAATCAGTGATAAACCATCAAGTTAATTAGACAATGATAAATACACAAATCAATATATCACCGATTAACATTGGTGATTTAATCATAAATATCAGTGTATCAATAATTAATATCAGTACATCATTAACCATTTGAAACAAAGTACATTTTTCTAATTTTAAAATACTGCAGCTGTTCAATGAAAATAAATAAAAAAAAAGCTTAAAAAACGGCGTGTTACCCTCAAATCCCATGTTTTTAATTGAATCGATGAGGGGTACTTCATCAGGGATTGCTACTGTAGTTTATAAATTCACCACCATCTTCCCTTGCTTTTTGAAATAAAGAAAGCAAGAGTTGACAAAACGTAATTAATAAAAACAAAAGGAACATATCTATTGTAACTTTTGGTCCACACAAAATGTTAGGAAAACAACATCAAAATCAGTTAAGTCACGCACAATAGTGATAATTGGAAGAGATTTGTAGTAAGAACAAGTTTTAATCCATTATAAAAGGCACACATATTTATAGGAACTAAATATATAATCAGAAAACTAAGGCAAAACTTCTAAAATATTACAATAAAAACTATGAAAATGCAAATTTTTCAATGAACAAACAGTGGAAACTAAGACTATTTGACCAAAGGAAGGAGGAACCGGAAAGGCATTAGAGTTAGAATTTTCTACATCAAAAGAGTGTTTAAAAATCTGATTTCAATTGTTATAACATAAATATCTCACATGCTATAATATAAAACAAAAAGATATATAATAGTGTAAAGCTCTTGTACATTATTTAAGTTCTAATTTAATTTTCAAAAAAAATTACCAACACAAAAATATCAAAAAAGGAAAAAAAATCCCTTTTAAAAGTCTAGACGATGAAATTTGGTCGAAAAAGGTTTTGTGACGTAGCGATGAGTATGTTTGCTTGTTTTTGCACAGAAAAGTTTACTTTTTCACCCGAATTTGATCTCGTTGTAAATCCTCAAGAAATCACAAAATGAGAGTAATTTAGCTGAATACCAGTTCTAGAAAGTTGGAATTTAAAGCATATACCAATAGCGACATCAAAACTGTGCAGAACTATATGGACTTTGGCGGGACCCAAATGCAATGTAGAGGCCCCAGTCTATAAGCAATACATTAATTAAAAGTGAACAAGATCCGTTATGATTTCTTTTTGAATAAAAACAGAAATAGCCTGAAAAGTCCAACTCCTAGGATGGGTCAAAGCCTATATATAAATATTTTTCAACATTCCACTTAGCGATAAATATTAAAGGTCAAAGGGTAAGAGAAAAATAAATAAATCTTAAATAAGCATGTTTAAATTTCTTGCGACTAAACTAAAATTATGTTTTTATGAAATTTTCGGCTGATATACTAACCATTGGCTACCAACCACAAACCTTCATTAGTTAGTGGTATATAGTTGTTTTGGTTTTAATAATTCTTCAAAGTGCACGAGCGCCAATTTTATAATACGTACTGGTAGGTCCAATGGTGCACATAGTTTATTTTGGTTTTGCTTTTAAAAAATAATAATGACTTGACATATTTAAAAATAAAAAGGTTCAATGGAGTACCCAAGTTACATATCTTTAAAAGGAAGATAATTTTGAGAAAACTATGCACACTACAGTTAGGTTGTAATTAATTAATTGAAAGTTTTAAGTGATCTCCATCTGCAAGAAAAAAAAAATAAATGAAGATTTTGTATAGAACAAGTATTTAGTCTATGCTATATACAAGGATAGCAATATGGCATGAATATGCATTGTAATTATATGTGAGGGAATTTATTAGAGTCCAAGGTTGTGAAGTTTTCTTCCAAACATTAGATCTTATAAAACAATCAGCCTATGTATATAATCAAAATTGCAAGTTCAAAGTTTAAACATTGGAGAATTTGAAAAAAAATTGTAGGAGAAAACACTGTAACAAAAAGTTTGACTTGTAAGTTTGAATTGCAAAACATGCAAATAATATTTGTTGCTAATTCAATAAGATTAATATGTCACATAAGGTTTATATTTATAAGAGCTGATAAATTCTAATTTGCCCAATGAGGTTCTAACTCTGTTTGAGAAAACAAATAGGCCCCATTTGATAGGATCAACTGTGAGGCCCATTTATTGTCTCTAGGTCAAAACCCCGTGGGGATATATAGGATTGCTCATAGCACATATTGCATGTATAACTTCACCAAATGAAAACTAGGATATTAATTAATTGCACTTTCATTCTCTCACCTACTGACTCAATTATATATTGACTTTCGGCTAAGTGATACCACATTAGTGTCAAATAAAGAGTTTTTCAATCAATATAATTTACCAAGGGATGATAACCATAGAGATCTCATTAATGGCTTTTTGAATGAACCCTAATAGTCAACTACTTAACAAATTGCTTAATTAAGCTTCATGATAATATTGCTCAAAAAGAAGGAATTTTCTTAACCCGCGTGCCTTTCTGGGGCTAACAATCATTCAAACCTTTTGAAAAATTTGAAAATACCATAAACGAATATTAATTCAACTTACAAAGTTATAAAGCCAGTTGTGTTTCACTTGAATATGTCGACCAAAGGAAATGAGGAGTCCAAAACTTGTACTAGCCATCCACATTTAATACTATGCACTATCAGTGGACGGTACAGAGAATCCTATCACTTGTGGTGCATTTCGGTGGTCGAGAGGCCAACTTATTTCTTTTTTATAATTCTAAACAAATCAACTAATGAGCTTGATTCAAGCCCTTTCTATATGTCAAAAAGCAGACTGATTAGCAAACGATAACCGCCACTGGCACCAAAGAAACTAGCACAACTTGGGCATCATGAAAGGCCACCATATTGGAATAGACTTTAATTGGAGCTTGAATAGCTTAAGTATCTCTAGGGAGTGATCAAATTTTGTTGTTGTTGATATATATATATATATACACACACACAGAGAGTACTATTAGCAAAAGAAACAATTATAGAAAAAAAATACACTAGCATGGGACAAGCAAATCATGAAGAAAAGATATTTCTAATTGTAAGAGACTAATATATATTTTTGTGAATGGAGGGCCCTCCAAAAGTTTATATAGCATACAAACCGTCCAAATTTGAAATTGACGCGGTCCACATAATTATTAGTTTAAAATGGAGTAATTTAGCGTTAGGATCATAAGAGGTCTCATTATAAATACTTCATAATCAAAATCTTCATCATCAACCCTTGTGCCTTCCACTGACTTGCTTCTTTATAATACAATTCCCTTCCTCTCTTGTGTAGCGTTGTGTCACATCAAATTTAACCTTTTTGAGCTTAATTTTGTGTCACTATTCTAGCTCAATATATTTCTTCTTCTCCATATCAGCTCATGGATCGAATCCAATTAGTGTTATGCAAATGTGCTTTTGTTGTTACGTTATTTGCATGTCATCAATTTCTTTCCATCCACGCAAGGCAATTAAGGCAAATGAATAAAGAAGAAAGCTTCGATGACATCACTAGTGCGAAACCAAGCTCCGGTGATTCGACAAACGCTTTTCGACTGGTAACACCCCCGAAACAAAGCTCCAACGCTACAATGAATGCTTTTCGACCTACGGCGCCAACGAGACATAGCTCGAGTGCTTCAACAAATGCTTTTCGACTTACGACACCACCGAGACATAGCTCTACGACACCACAGAGGCATAGCTCGAGCGCTTCAACAAACGCTTTTGGACCTACGACACCATCAAGACATAGCTCGAGCGCTTCGACAAACGCTTTTCAACCTACAACACCCCCGGGACCAAGCTTCAGCACTTCAACGAATGCTTTTCGACCTACGACACCACCGAGACATAGCTTGAGGGCTTCGACAAAGGCTTTTCGACCTACGACACCCCTGGGACCAAGCTCCAGCGCTTCAACGAATGCTTTTCGACCTCCAAATCCACGTAAAATCCCCGGTAGTGGCCATTTTTTTGCGAGTGAGAATGAATATGTCAAAAATGTAAATAGCCCAAACAACGACCGCTATTTCGTTACAGGAAACAAAGACTATTTCTGCCCCACAGCGCCGGGACACAGCCCTGCGGTTGGCCACGCTGTTGGGAAGGATGCAGAACCAAATGCATAGGCTATATATATATATATGTGTGTGTGTGCTGTACTTATAGTGTGTTCAATATTGGATAGCTTGTACATGAGAACAAGTAACCCTAAGCAACTCCATGCACAATCGTATATTAATTACTGCCATTTCGAATTAAGTTTATGCATGCTTCCCTTCATTATGTGCAAGAGATTTCTTGTACGCATGTGTAGTACTATTGTATTATGCATGTACATATATTGTGACTACACTGTCTATGTATTACTAGTTCCTATTATGTAAGTTCTGGTACAAAATAAAAAAATGAAGTTCCTATTGTTCTCTATCTTTCTAAGCAAAATATATTGCATGCGTTCCCATAACACATTTGTTAATAGTTTCATTTCAAAAATATGCCTTGCTGGCTGCAATCATTGTGAAGCACTATCTGTGGAATGTTCTTTTGGTAGTGATTTGAACTTTTTTTTTACTAGGATCATGCACTGTTTTTCTATATTAGGATTTTTTTCATTAGAATTTCATTTCCCAAGGTCTTAATGAGGGACCATGTACTACCTTTTTTTTTTTTTCCAGAATGGGTGGATCCATATTGCCTTTTAAGTTAGGTTGAGTTACTTTGTTTTTTGTTTTTGCAACATGTTAGTTTTTTTTTTAATTTAGTTTTAATTTTTGAAATCTTTTGATAATTCTCTGAATAAAATAGTTGGATTGTCCTGTTGATCCTTGATGTCTTCTTCTCTTGTCATTCTTCCAAAAAAATGCTTTTGATAAAATAGAGTGAGGTTAGTTTGAGATAGGATTGTTAGAGATGCTACTAGGTATATTTTAGAAATTCTACTTCTTTTCAATATTTATTATTAAATAGGCTTAATTAAAGAGAGATTGCTAATACACTCCAAAAAATGAAGCAAAAAAAAAAAAAAACACAAGTTTTAAAGATTCTCAAAAGCTTTCCGTTAGGAGTAAGCCGTCATCTAATGCTTTGTTCGGAAACATGTAAAACTATTTTAACAATTTAAGGCACTTTAAGATTTCTTTTATATATTGATTTATTTTTTTGACATTACACTTTAAGCTTTTGTTTTTCTTCTCCTTTTTGTTTTTGTAAGCATAGTGCGCTTTATTCAGTTATAAAGACAACAAAAGTCCCGGCAGGATATCTAATCAACACTTGTATTTTGTATTTTGCCAAAATGAAAGAATTCAGTTGAGGGCTATATTATATTGCATGAAATGATTCAGTATACCAACATGAGAATTTATTTATTGGATGACTATGCACAAATAGGGTCATAATTAACCCTCTTGCAGCAAAGGCAAATAAGTTTGGGATTTAGGGAAAAATTTAAGCTTGATTTGTAATTTTTATCACCCGTTCTTAAATTTACAAACTTATAATCAAAATGTTGGCACTTGATACTTTGGCAATTCTTGATAGTCAAAACGTTATCTGCATCATATATATGACTATGAAATTCGTGATAATCTCCGTTCTCATCTTCTTTTACATATATCTATCCAAAATTGTCTACTCTATATACTGGAAGGACCAATGAAACTTGCTTAAAATTTTAGGGGTAAATATTATTACTCAATCTAGTGTGATAGGGTGTTTGGCAACACTTCATGGAACTGTAAACCTTAATGTAAAGCTCTCACATTCTACAGTGTAAAATAAAAGCATACTATAGTTTAAACACCACATGCTACAGTGTTTTAAATCAAGGCTGTTAGATACTTTATAAATTATGATTCTATCACTTATGTGGTTAGATTAATCCTTAGTACAAAAAAAATTATGAACTTCCTTTCCCGATTAAATATTTGTTCTTTAACTGCCTCTTTTCCTTTTTCTTATTAATAAATTTGAGCGGAGGATTCACTCCTCTCTTTATTTAGTTCTAAAAAAAATGTTGCAGGTGATATAGATTCCAAATTTTAAAAATAAATAAAAAGAATATGAGACTTGACAGGCAATAATACTAGAAATTGAAGTGTCAAACACGATATTAAACAAAAGGCAAGGATACTAAAAATTGAAGTGTCAAACATGATAATAAACAATGTTATTAGCTTTTTCTATCGCTAAAACAAAACTATTAGGCTATACTACAACCAAACACATGTGCATAAAAAGTAAGAATCATAAAGAAAACAAGATTACTATGATATGACCATTTAATGCGGCTAAAAACTCTATAAGGAAAATAATCATCGTGCTAATTAAACATATCAGCAAAAATAAGACTCTCATCAAGCTTCAATTTATGGTTACAACTAAGGGAATCAAAGCCTTGCTCGAAAAGTCCATCAAACCGTCATCCATGTCTCTTCCATAGCGCGTTGCATTCGGTTTAAGTAACGTACGTTAAGTTTTGTTGGTGACCTTAGATTCTCGACGTATAGTCCAAGCATGATTCGCCTTCAGTACCTCTATGCCTTACTTCAAACTGCCCTATGAAAAATATAACAAAATTATGTCGACTTCATATCAAAATCCTTAATAAAAAATTACTTTGATCTTGTGTCTATTTGGTTCGGAATGCGTCTGGTTACTTTTAAAAAAAAGTCCCAACTGAAATAAATCATCAAAAGCAGATGTGTTCTGCCATCAAATTTAAATTTCATTAACACGTACGTTCATGCATATATAGAAAACCATCCTTATTTTCTTTAGAATCACGTTGGCAATATCAATATATGCATTATAAAATTCATTACAAGCCAGCAAACGTAGATAGCCACACACTTGTGGCATTTTGGTAGAAAACTAAGTATCTGCATTGCACTTACCTTTTTTATATAAAGAGTGATGCAAGCTATGTATTTCTCATGAATATATTAATAGGCTGACCTATGTGAATCTCACATGAATATTCACTACTATCCTCCACAAAGTACTCCCACCTACGAAAATACAATACTATAAAAAGGCAATCTTACCAAAATGGACCATGTTGACTGCTTTAAGAAATTTCTGAACAAACTCTAGAAAATTTATGATATATTATACCAAGGGGCAAAGGGAGTTTGTGTGTCTCCCACTCATTTTTTTAAAATTTAGTTTTATTCATAAGCTTTGTGTCACGCCCCGAAACCTAGGAGGTGACGTGGTGAATTAATTAGGTTAATTAAATCAAATTTTAGTTAAAAATTTTTGATTAAAGAATTAAAGTGATTATGAAAAGCGTGATAAATTTAAACCCATTTAAAAAAATTTATCAAATTTATAAAATGGGTAAGATAAAATAAAATAATGAGGAGAGAGGAATATGAGTTGGGCTCTACCGGACCCACAACTTGTGCACACATATAGTATCGATAATAACTAAAATTACAACCACAGTCCATTGTAAGAAAGAGGAAATTAAAATATTACATACCTTAATTAAATGACACAATTAACCTACTCAAAATCTTATACTGCTTGAGAGTCTGATTGTTAGCCTCTCAATTGGTCCTAAGCTGTATTCTACCTAGGGGAAAATGTTTAAAAACAAATAAAATGTGAGCGAAAGGCTTAGTAGGACTAAGTTTGAAAAAAATTTTAATTTGAATGCAAAATTTATCATTCAAGAAAATATTTAGAAAATGAAATTAAATAAATAAATTCAATTAAATCATTCTTACTAAAAGCAGTTCATTGTTTGTCCAGAAATGATCTAATTATCCTTTTCTTGGGTAAACCATAAATAACACCACCGTAGTGGCCTAGTTGGGTTTCGGGACCTACTCCTAACGTCGTTCTCTACATGACCCAATCTTTGAATATGGCATCATGCCCTAACGTATAATTTATTATCCAAATCTCATTTTACCAAGTGAGTTCTTTTACATTCATTGTGCGATTCATTATGAATATCACATCATTTAACAGTTTCTGAAAACGACTGATGAAAATCCTTTAAGTCATTCATTGAAAACATTTTGAAAGAATTCATTTTGAGGCCAAAACTATTTAAAAACCTAGCTGCCAAAGAAAGGGATAAAAGTCCTATCTTAATATCTGGCAACGTGACTTAACACCGTAGTCCCAATTTACTATATGTCAGCTCCACGGAACCATGAATAACCTTAAATATAAACTAGGTTCGTTAATATCTATCTTAGAGTATACTACTCTACATTGCTATCTTATGGTATCTTAGTGTGCCATTCTTGTTCAAAAAATCATGCCATTAGGTTAAAATCTTTGTTTAGGTTTTAAATAGTGGAAATCGGTGAAAACAACAAATTTTTGTAAAGCCCGGTCGGCCTGCTGGATCCCTTAGTCTAGCCTACCGAACTGTTGAGTTCGACCTACCGACTATCTGGGTCTGGCCTGCTGAACTCGCTATAAGTCTGGCCTACCAAACTATCGCGATGTGGAAAGTTCTAAGCCTCTGGTTTTCATCAAATCTGAGCCCAAATCCATCCAAACCCGTTTTCTCAATTCCTAGAGCACAAATAACATAAAACATAGTAGAATAACATAACGGAACACATTTAAACACTTTCTAACAAGTTTTTGTGTGAATTTAAAGTTTAAACCCAAAAATAGGAAAAAAATGTAAAAATTAGTTTAAATTTCATTTTCACTCAAATCAAGATAGGATTCGTGGTGTTTAAGGTCTCATAAACTTAAGGTAAGGGTTGTCTAAGCTTATACAAACTCGGATTGAAACATTCATGGGGGATTCAAGAATGAAAATTCAAAATTTTGAGAAAAAGGAACTAACCTCTTGATGAACGTTTTTGCAGAAGATTTGAAGCTTGAATCCTCTTTCCTTGGCTTCAATCAAGTGGGAATGAGGCTCAAGATTGGAATTTTTGAATCAAAAGTTGAAGAAGAAGAGAGAGAGAAAGGGCAGTGTGAGAGAGGAAGAGAAGGAGAAAGAGAGCTGTGGGAGTGAAGAGGAAAAAGGGGGAAGAGAGAAATAAATAAAGACGAAGTGGAGTGGTTTTCAACAAAAAAACCACATTCAGCACGTAGGTTTTAAAAAGGGACGTGTTTGGTATTTAACAAATTGTTTTATTTCAAAATTCAAAATAACAATTAAAACAATTAAAAATAATTAATAGTATAATTAATTGAAAAATAGCACAAAATAATTAAATTAAGTTCAAATCACATTTAGACACACTAATACACCATTACACATATTAACCACACTTAATTAAAAATCTAGGTGTTACATTTTGTGTAAAATTTTATATATGTGTTTACTAATTTCAGTTGTGCTCTCATCTTGTAGAAATTATAACTGTGCTCCCACTTAATACTTGAAATATATAATTAATTCTTGATTCTAAAAAATAACATTTGAATTTTTTTTTAGTGTGCTTGCTGAAAATGTTTTTTGGTTCCACCACCAATTATATCGTCCTCTTCTCTCTCTCCTCTCTCAAAGAAAGATTAAAGTTCAAATAAGCCACAAAAGCCTAGAAGTCGTGACATGAGAGTACTTCAAAGCAACTTCAACCACCACTAGAGAATCTTATATTAGTATATGAAGAGAGAATCTTATAATCTATATAATCTTTTAAGAAACCCCTCACCAAACTGATAACTACATATATCATTAAAATAGAGGAATAACATTAGTTTATGTTAGTAGTATAGTCTTTCTAATAGTAGCTGTCATTCATATGTAGCTACTGATATTTAATGTAATTCACTCCCTAGGTAGCGACCCCTCCAATGAGCTGGGAAGACTAGCTTTTCGTTTTGTTTTCAATATCGAGGCCAGTAAACTAACGTACTTTAGAATCTTTTTCCATTTGGTTGCTAATAATCATGTCCATATGTAGCTCTCCAAAAATATTTATAACATAATCAAGCAACTAAAAAGAGTACTTATTACAAAAAGTCTCCCTTTGTAAAGTGAAGTTGGGTCTTCCATAACAACAACAACAAGGAGGAGAGCATGCGTATGGATGCCATATGAAGAAATAGTAACTTTATTGACAAACCGTCCAGCTAAGTACTTCCCCATATATATATATATATGCGCGCGCGCGCGTATATTTTGTTAGCCAAGCACTTCCAAGTTATTGATTAATTTAGTGCATGCTGGTGAAGTACTGTTCTGAATACCTAATTAAAAAGCAAGAACTGTCCAAATTAAAAAGCACTGTCAGGTATAGTGGTAGGATTACTGGGACTGTACGCAAATCTGCGTTTGCCATATTAGAAGTATATTCTCATTTATGAAAGGGCAAAAAACTGGAAAAAAGAAAGTATTACCCAAGAATGTAAATACAAAAAAGTAACCTATCGATAAGTATCTGTTTTGAAGCTGTTAGATTTGTAGAAAAAAATTGACTAAATGTAATGATTTGAAAAGGTTTAAGGTACATATTCCCAATAGAGAAGGACTCATAAATTAATACCTCTTTTTCTTTTAAGATAAATGACAATAGTAGTTAACTAATAATACTAATAGGGTGTTTGATAGGGTGATTAGAACTGTTTTTATTGTAGTATGTGAGAACTTTACACTGTAACGATTTTTTTTATTGTTACTGTAGCATGTGAGAGTTTTACATTACTTATAACTGAAAAAGTAGTCCAGACCACTACCTGCAAAAGACCCCTTAAAGCTAACAAGAACGTTCCAACTACAATAACACCTTATTTTAGGAAATCCCAAATCGAATCCCCCATTAAATTTTCTTAATTTTAAAAAGAAAAGAAAAATCTCATGTCGTTTTTTTTTTTTTTTTGGAAGGCAGATCCCATGTCTGTTGACTACTTAAATATAATAGGTCTTGAAGTACAAGGACACAAATATGAAATTATTAAAAAAAAAAAAAACAGTACAAGAGTCGCTAGCGTCCATTACCATGGGCTTGGGCACATGTGGGGATTGCATTGCGCCCTTTCAATTGTATAACCCTAGAAAAAACAGCCCTTGAGCGGTTTGAAGGGTAAAAATGACTGTATGATACAAAGAATCAGTCTAAATGAATTTATATATGTAAGATCAACCCAATGGCCTCAGTAAGATATGAATTTATCCAAAATGGGCTTATAGTACAAATATATATATATATATATATATGTATATAGACCTTAGATTACGGACAAAATAAGTAAAAAAAAAGTACTAAAAGAAAATAAAAAGTATAGCTTCCCCATATGGGCCATGGAGCAAGCGGAATATAGACAACTAGACAGTGCTATAACTTTTGTTTTTTTTTTTTTTCTCAAGTAGAGGTTTGGCATAAACAGTTAATACAAACCGTCCAACTTTGATCATCTTTAGCTTTATTTCGACTTTTGGCTTATTATTTTTTTTAAAAAAAATTTATATCCTACCACGTGATCTGTGGAATCTCCCCACTACTGAGAACGCTCAATTGCATGTGTCATCAGATATTGCATACGTTTAAATTGAATATCGGCCGAGTTTACATTATTTCATTCGCAAGTGGAATATCATCCATAAATACCACTGTAGCATAGTTTAGGGTTTCAAAACAAGCACACAAACAAAGTTCAAAACTCAAAACACCCTCTACAATACTGACTCCAAGAAACCATAATCTCTCTCTCACATAGGGCTATGTCTACGAGGGCTATAGTCATTTTCCTGTTGTTCTTGATAGCATGTCAAGAAGTACTTGTGAACGTTGAGGGAAGGCATTTGAAGCCTAGAAGTTGCAAGAGATGCTCAACCGGGCATGGACATGATGACAACATTATGAACATTGCAGCAAAAGGTAGTGATCACCATTCTACTTATCATGATCATTCACACCCAGCAGAACAGATTAGTAAGGCAGAACATATCGATGATTTCCAACCCACTTCACCAGGACACAGTCCTGGTGTTGGTCATTCCATCAACAACTGAAGTTTTCTTATGTTTTCATTTACCTTGATTATTAGCAATGTTGTATTACTACTAAATTTTTTCCTCAATGTATATAAATTTGTTTTATTCCTTTGTCTGTTCTCTCCCTCTCATTCATTTTCTTTATAAGTATATCTCTCTATATCACCTATTAAGCTTCAACTTTGTGCACACTTAAAAATTCCCATTAGCTTGATCAAGATTATTGCAGAGTATGATAGCCACTGACGTGACTGCAGGAGATAAGTTAGTTAGTTAGTTTCTATTTTTTGGAGGAAGAAATTTAATTCCGAAGATAGTAGGTGATAGATAGGTTCTCTCTTCAAGAAACTTAATTCCTCGTTTGTAGCTGGGGCCCACCTCATTGAATTCCAAATATAAAACTAAACACAAAATCAGTTTAAAAAATTAAAAATTTAATTCCCTTTTTCTAAGATTTTATCCCTAATATATGTTAATGCACGTTTCATGCATAATAAAGACAGCTTTTAAATTATTATGACAACCTTAAAATATATATATATATATATAATAAATATATATGTACACACACAAAAAGTTAAAGAAACTAAGAGCAGTCCATAATCAATCAGAGAATCTATAAAATGGCAAGGCGACTAACCCCTGTTTGGCTAAGGGTGGTTCCCACTACAAAATCAGTTATGAACAGTATAAACCTCTCATACGCCAGAATAAAAAGAAAAAAAGTTGCTACAGTGTAAAACTTTTACATACTACTGTAAAAACGGTTCCCACTAATAGTTACTACCACTAACTAAACACCCTATAAGCCTATATCTAGTACAAAAAAAGTCAACTCTAGGGGGTTACGAACCACCAATCAAAATCAGAACGAAAAACAACGGACGTAGCAAAGTTGTTGGCTACTTGATTGCCTTCCTTGTAAATGTATAGACACAAACAATCATCCCAAAAGCCAAATTTAAAGCCGAGCTTCATCGATTACAAAGGCTCCCAAGAACATTATGACTATGATCGCTTTGTAAAAATACCACAAAGATAGACTCACTTTCAGTTTAAAGCTAATGACACCCAAATTTCCAAGCTATTTAAATGAGTGTCATCAATTCTGCCTCAAAAGCAAAATCGATGTCTAAGGGAGCAAAGAAACAGCTATTAAGAAACCCGCAAAAATTGCCAATTAAAAAAAAAAAAAAAACTCACTCACAACTAGAGACTCCAGGAGAAACATTAATTGGCAACTCATTAATGTTAAACTAAATCCAATCCAAAGGAGGAGGCTGCCAATATATCTAAGAAATGAAGCAGCTCTTCGAGATTTTCCAAACAAATTGAGTCGATATGCAGAACTCAATATCCAACTTATTAGTCTCTTTGACAGAATCCTAGTGAGATGCTTTGGAAGCATTATTCATGGCGATAAAAACATCCTCATCAAACACCTTTTTTTTTTACGAGCATTTTAAACAATTGAATTGAGTCAGCGATGTATTGGATGGGAGACAAAGAGGATGCATAGGAATTCAAGGTTTCCTCATGCGGGAAGAAGCGATAAATTGAGTAGCAAAAAAGCTAGTAGGGACTACGCATCAAACCCTCATTTCTATAGTAGAAACTTAGGACTGTGAAGTCAAAAGGAAAAAGGCACTCCTGGGGTTAAAAAACCCTAGCGTGCTACATAATTAGTCATCTCAATTTTTTTAATATAATTAAACTTACACCGATTCTTTCTAATTAGAATACACCGATTCTTTCTAATTAGAATAAACCAGAATTCGATAGTAGCTCTAACTTAACCATTCAATTTGTGAACCTCCTAAAGTTCATGTATTCACTTCAATCTGTCGAATGAAAACGAAGATAAAGTCTGTAAGAGTATTTTATTGTAGGGTTCTGCCTTACCATTGATTTTGACAGAGTAAGGCACTTTCTTTGCAAGTGTTCCAATATTGGGAGAGCCAAAAAATGATATTGTTATCTGTCATCCGATTATTAACTATTTTTTAATTGAAAGTAATTACTTGTTTCTGGTTATCATCTTTTTCCTCTAACAAACGGTAGTTTTCAGTTTTCTTTCTTGAAATTTGATGTCAAATTTTTGTGATTCTTGTATTCTATTTAAAACTAGTTCTAAAATAGACGTAAACTGGACGTGTGTATCACTACAAGAAAAACTACATGTAACATATGTTATTTACGACATGTAATTTTGAATGTCGTTGAAAAGTACATACAACAACATCTCCAATAAACATGTCGTTAAGGACATTTGAAACAATAATTAATGACATATACATAGACGCCGTATTAAGGGTCTCCTTTTAACTATAATAGTTTAGTGCCATTAAATTGTTTAATAACAAGTAGGACATGTCGTCAAAGCCTTGGAGATTCTACGACAGCCCTTATAGATGACATCTTGACCAATATCATCTATAAGGGGTGTCGTAGAATCTCCAAGGTTCTGACTACATCTCCTATTTATCGTTAAACAATTTAACGACGTTAAACTATTCTTGTTAAAAGGAAACCTTTAATACGGCGTTTATATAGATGTTGTTAATTTTTATTTCAAATGTCATTAACGACATATTTTATTGGAGATGTCGTTGTATGTACTTTTCAACAATATTCAAAAACTATATGTCATAAATAATATGCCATTAAATATAGTTTTTCTTGTAGTGATATGTCGATTGATAATTTTTGGGTGCTATCTCATTATTAAAAAAAATAATAAGGACAAATAATACCGAAAGGAATTGTACTATGAAGAAAGAATAAATGAGTTGAAAAACTAACAGATTAAACAAGCACTACACTTCCTTTTTAATAGTTGATTATATACATACATTTGTTACTATTTAATTTATAATTATAGTTCGATATTCTAATAAAACTTATGTTTCCATGTAAAAAGTATTATTGCTCTTCTTTCTATGGCCCATGATACACAAGCACTTTCTTTTGTCTGAACTTAAAGTATATAATGTGTAAAGATGGACTGTTCAATAGAGCTTAGAATATTAAATCTTAAAGGTTCAATTTTTAGACAGGAAATACTTTTCGCCGGTTTGTTTTGAGGGCTTTAAATCACAATTTAAGCCCTTTTGTTATAATATTTTTTTATATTGTATCAATCACAGTCAATCTTTTACCGTCCATTATATGACGTCTCCAAGGCTTTGACGATATTAGTCAAGATGTCATCTATAAGGGGTGTCGTAAAATCTCCAAGGCTTTGACGACATCTCCTACTTATCGTTAAATAATTTAACGACACTAAACTATTGTCGTTGAAAGGAGAGCTTTAATATGGGGTCTATATAGATGTCGTTAATTATTATTTTAAATGTCATTAACGACATATTTATTAGAGATGTCGTTGTATGTACTTTTCAATAACATTCAAAAGCTACATGTTATAAATAACATGTCACTAAATGTAGTTTTTCTTGTAGTGACATGCATTTAATATTGGTCGTTAAGTTAGCCGCAAAGTACCAGTCTCAATCTTTTTCTAATAATAAATAATAAATAAATAACAAAACAAATTAAAGCGCTTGCCCCCACCCCACGTGGATATTGTTTTTCTTGGACATTTAATTTAGGACTAACAAAGATAACATTAACGACAAATATTCTTAAAAGTAGTTAGTGTAAAAAGCTGCCTATAATGTGTTTTGTAGGTTTCCCAAAATATTTGCCTTTTTTTCTATTTAAAAGGTTTGGTCTCACTTGGGGACAGTGCCTCGTGGGCTTGATTATAAATTTTGCAAGTTGAAGCATGCGCTAAGTACGGCTAATGATTCTGTTAATATCTTAATGATGTCTTAATTTGATGCTAATGGGGTCCTTAATTATATAGATAATTTAAGAAACCCCACTTTGGGCTTTCAGCCTTCTGAACTAAAAAAGTTAAAGATTGACCGATCACTTTTTGTTAAATATAATTCAGATTCCTTGACAGGTCACCAAAAAGTTTGGATTAACATAGTTTAGTATTAAAAAGGCTTGATTAAAATCACAAGAAAATTATGGAATATGCCCTTAACAGGCATCTTTAATTTTGTACTTTCTTTAGAATTACCTTTTTAAAAATCAAATTTCACATAAGTAGTCCTTATTTTCTGTTTCAATGGGTCCTTTCACTACTTATTTGTGATATCATCTAAGTTAATAATCTCATCACATGAATCAAAACTAAATATTAAAAATACTTAAGAAATTCAAGGAGGTGTCAAGATTTAATTAGAGTAACAACTAATAAGACAGGTTAATGTGATAGCAGGTTTTGTCACTCTCTTAAGTTAACATAGGAAGGGGAAAAAAGTAGGGGAAGAAATCTTATATAGTATAGTGTTTTAAAAATGGCAAAAATTATGATACTCTGCTAAACAGTAATTTTACGAGGTTTCCAATTTATAATTATTAATTAATATTATTTATCTTATTAATCACCGTCTCTATATAGTATCTTGATGCCCGTTATCTCATCTTCTCATTCAAAATAAAAATAAAAATTTACTTAATATCATTTGCTTCAATGAACGAGAATGGGTCCATTATGTCGTTAAAAATTTTGAAGCAAAGAGGAAAAGAAATTGTGATCTAGATTTTCAATTTGAAGAGGAAAAATGACTATAGTTAATTAAGATTCATTTCCACTTGAAGTTTAAATCAGAAGCACTTAAGGCTCATAGTATCATCCCCGTTTGGTCACATTGAAATTTAAAAAAGATAACTTGATAGAGATCGTAGAGATGAAATGAGCAGTTCATCCTATTAAAGTACTCCATATGTTGCAAGGAAACTCAACTATTGAAATAAAATCTCCAGTTAGGTTCGAAATAAATGTTTTGGTATACCCTAAAACAATTAATATATATAGTAACTAGTTATACAAAAGAATCTAAAATCAATCATATCGTCTTAGCTAAATTAATCTTTCAGCTAACCTTATCAAATCTCAAAGTTGTTTCATGTGTATATTCAATCCAATACACCTTTGATATCCTTCTCGAAGATGTTATCATTGCATGGTCAACATCTATTTTTAGCATTTTATACATAGGTCAATTTTTCTTAATATTTACATCTTTCAGAATCCAAGTACAAATTATGGAACATTTATTTTTTGCCCTTTTATATTGTGATCATAAATGTATAGAGAAATTTTAATGTGTTATGTTACTTAACTAGCTAGCTAATCCTGCCTCATTAGCACCTTAAGTGATTGGACTGCTTTTATTAGGAAAAGGCCCAACCCACTGAAGGTGAAAATGCTCTGCCTCTCGTAGAGAAGCCTCGCTGGCCTCTAGGCTTCCTGGCTGGCCTCTAGGCTTCCTGGCAGTGTCGCTAGCATGGGTTGTTCTCTCTAGTCTTCAATCCCGTTGGACGCATATCACAATTGCTAGAGGCATTGACACTCCTCTCAAAGAACATTGTGCCATGCTAGAGTGGGAGATTTGTTAAGAAATGTGGAGCTAAATTTAACACCCTTAAAGTCTTGCGGCCAGGCACGGAGTGAAGTGCGTCATAACGCAAGGAAAAATCTCGCGTGATCGTGCGTGTCAACGTGTTGGAGTTTATGTTTTGTGATTTTTTGGAGTTTGTTACCTATTTTTTTGTAAACATAAAAATAGATAAGTTGTATTCTTTTCTTTTCTTTTTTTTTTTTGTAAAGTGGAAACTCAGAAAATTTGGTTAAGAGAGAGACTAAAGAAAATTCTAAAGAGAGTGTAATTTTCTCTTATAAACTTCTTCATCGACGTAGCTCTCACATCGAAGGTGAACCACTATAAATTTCATGTGATCTTATTTATTTTTTGTTCGTATATTTTTCATTTTCGGTAGAATTAGGACATCTAATTAGCAACATGAAGTTACTGATTTTAATAGAGTTTTGGCGGATATGGAATTGCCAAGAATCCTTCTGATTATCTTAATAGTTTAAAAGGAATGTCATTAATCTTTCACATCAGCAAAATACAAGAATTTTTTCGAACTTCTGGAGCCATTGCACTTATGTGAGTCATTATTGCATAAGGAATCCTAATCACAACCAATAAATGCAAGAAACAAAATCTGTGTGGCAAATCTATTTACTTGAAACAGTACAAAACAAGATACACCCATTCGACGAACAATCAAATTCAAACCATCAAAAATCATGTGGCGGTACTTTATGATCCATTAAAGAAAAATTGATGTTCTGGAAATTTCAGTTAATCATGTGGCAGCCATTGTGTTTGCTCAAAACAAGTGGAGCACATTGTGGAGCAGAAAGTTTCTGGCAACTCAACATCAGATATGGATTCCTCTAGTAGTCTGTTGAGAATAAATAAAAATTTGATTCCCAGCAACTCTACTTTCATTGGGTTTTTCAAACACCCAAGTAGGGTAAACCGTGTCTTCAAGTACTAGCGCTCCGATTCACGCATAAAATATCAAGAGTATGATCCCTTTGGAGGTTAGTCTTACAAGTCCTTTAAAACTAGTCGTGTATCTTATGAAACACATGATTTGCAGGATATAAATAGACAATATTTGTTAAATTTAATGGATGAAGACTTGTCTGAAGACCAAAGCCTTGAAGCAAATAATGTATCAGAAATCAATAATCGTATACTTGCTTATAAAGAGGCAGAAATTGTGCTCTAATTTCTTGAGCATTAGAGTATGGTGACCCGAATTCAGTTTGGCCCAATCTGCAAAGCTCGCGACAATTGTGGAGAAAGAACAAATATGGGATTTTTCATCGGATTTGCGGTGGTAGCGGTGGAATCGAGCCCATATATGAGTATAAGTGTTAGAGTACAAACCTTTATGTTTTGGGCCCATTAGATTATGCCACATATTAGAATTTTGTTTATACATATATATACATATATATGATGTATTGCGTTAGGGTTTTGCATTATCAACTTTAGCCGTCCTAATCAGCATCATTTTGTAATCTTTTTTAAATTTAGTGATTTTTTTCTCCTCTACTCATGGTTTTTTTCCCGTCATGTAACCACATGGAGAAGGAAAATAGGATGCAAAATGTTAAATTATAAAGAACGACAAAACGAGTACTTGTAATTGTATGGTCATGAAGGAAAACGGTATGCATGTTTCTGTTGATGTCGTTTGTTCTTGAAAGAATTAACAAATGCGTGATTCTTCCCGAAATGATTAAACGACCAGTCGCCCTTTTTCTTCTTTGCTTTTTTTACTTGTCTTTTTCCCCGCAAACGCAATAGATTGAAAAGTCGGTTCGTCCACGTGCATTTAATGCCATTTTACCTGAAGTAAAAGGACATACCGTTCCATTCTTTTAGCCTCTAAATACAAACTGCAAGTGAACGATGTACGATACCTGCGTTTCTCTTTTTCTTTTCGTGAATATCTTCTCTCCAGTATTATAAGAATGACCAAATCAACCACGTAGGAAGTTTTTCAGAACCAACCCTCTAATCTGAGCATATAAAATTGCGTTAATGGCTTCCATGAGCTCAGCCTCTTAAGCATAAGCAATATATTGGTGCTTGGGATAGCGAAAGAATCTTTACAAAACCCTTATGTATTATAAAAACTCCGCCACAAATGAATTTGGGTGGAGCTCATCCCCAAAAGCTAGCTATGGGGGAGAGGGTCGCTACAAAAAACTTGATTTTTAGCCACAATAATATTTAACAAAGCTTTTAATCATAACAAAATGTTGTGACTAATGTTTATTTGGTCACAACTTTAAGTTCAATTTTTGTTGTGACTAAAACTTTTAGCCACGGGGTTTTTAGTCATGGTAACATCTACGATTAAAAACCTTGTGGCTAAAAGTTTTAATTATTAGGTTTGGTGCCCTAAAAGCTGTGACATTGTATATATTGTTAATAAATAAATAAAATGACATTTATAATTATTTTGGTTGCTTATATGTGTTATGAATATATTTATAAACATCGAGAAAATTCTATGATTATTTATGTAACTATAAATTTAGCATATAAGTGTTGTATGCTTAGGGATAAAATTTATAGATAATAATCTAAATAGTCCGTAATAATTAATTAAAGTTTGGGATCTTTAATTAAATATTATAAGTACTGTCCAATCTCATTTAAAATAAAATAGTCATTTTCTGGGTGATTAATATAAAGATAAATTATGAATCTCTAACAATCATCCGTTACAAATAGAGTATTCAAATTTATCACTATGATGATCATATATTTGACAGTCTTAATCCTGAGTATTTATTAGACTCCTATTTATGACATTATGTTTTTTGACTTGCATGGTAAGATTTGTCAAAGCACATATCATAACTTAGCATCTTAGAAACATAACGTAATAAATGGCTGGGAATAATATTATACAGATAAGAATCCATTCCTTCCCTATGAAAGTTAGAAAAATAGTTCTCTTGAGTGATAATTCGATGTTTGAATAGTAGAGCGCTCGTTCATAATAAGATTATGAATTAACTGTTTATTAGAGAATTATTGGAATTCAATGATAAAGATATAATAAGAAAGGTAAACAAAAATTGAACCTAGTTCTTATTATGAACTATTTATGGAGGACTGACTTATATGTAATTATTATATCAATGGACTACTCGCTAATTTTCTTTGAGTAATTTCATTATAATCTCAAGAGTTCAGTTTCAGGTTTTTAGTGGAGTAACACTGAAACTAATAAATTTGGCACATTAATTAAAGAGTTTAATTAATTGTCAAATTTATTGGAGTTTAGGTTATAGGTCCATAGGTCCCAATACCACTTCTGTAACACTATATTTTATTTATGCATAGAATAAATTATACATATTTAGTTTGAAATTATTGAATTCTGAATTAATTATTTCACACTTGAATTATTAATGTGACATAGAAAAATGTTCTCTGTGACACATAATGTAATGTGATAAATGTTGTCACATTTAATTTAGCATTAGTTAATTAATTAATTAATTAATTTTAAAATCTATTCTTAAATAAATGTGATTTATTTTTGTATTTAGATTTAGATATATATATATATATATATATATATATGGTTTTGAACCAAATCTTATTTATATATAAGATTTTATAATATATTAATATATATATAAACGTTTGTTTTTACTTTTTATATATATTTATATATAAAAAATGAATCAGCAACTGATTCGTTAAAAAAAAAAAATAGGCAAGTTTACGTTTACAAAACGTAACTTATATATATATATATAAAGGAGGGGGGGAATCGTGAAGTTTACGTTTATGATATATCTATATGTGTGTAAAAAGAATCACAAGCGTGATTCGTTTAAAAAAAATAAAATAAAATAGAGAAAAGGAAGGAAAAAAAAGGTTAAAATCATGCAAAATATATCCTTTCTCCATATATCTGATATGGTGGTTATTTTAAATTAAAAATTAATTGAAAAATTACTAATAGCTCATATATAAAAAGGGAGAGATAACACTTATCTCCGAAGGTTTTTATTAACGTATCTTTTGCAGAATACTCAGAGAGAAAAACTGAGAGTTCTTCTCTAAAAAAAAGGTCTGCTATCTCATGTGTTGAGTACATAGCAGAGTCATAAAAGTATGAGGAAAATTCATTCTTGTAGTTTGACGACCACTCGTCTTTCCATTGGTGTGGAGGCCTGGATTGAAAGATCGTGGTGTCAAAAAAGAAAGCTAGGATACCTTGATAGTCTTCAAAAGGTTGGTAAAAATTCCCAAAGCTTTCTATTATTAATTAAAATTATATATCTATTTCCGATAAACAAAATTTTCAGAAGATTTTTGTTTGTCAACTATCCATTCCTTCAACTACATTTCATATTTTAATTCCAACAAATGGCTTCAGAGAGGGTTATAGCATATATAATTTTAATTAACATAATTTTATTTTGATAATATTATGTTTTTTATACATGTTTGTGGGCGCTTTACATCTTTGTAATTTTTGTTCATGTGATAAATGGTTATTTATGAGTGAATTTTTGGTCGTTAATTATATGGTCTTTTTAGATTAGTAATTTTATTTTCAGTTTAATTAGATCAATATGTGTAAACCCATAAAGAGATATAGGCTTTTTGTAGTTTATTATTATTATTATTATTATTATTATTCTTTTCTTTTCTTTTCTTTTCTCCTCTCCTTCATCTGCTACACGTGGAGCGATGAAAAAAAAGAAGTTCATTGGATCTTTTGGCCCAGTTGAGAACTTTAGGCCTATCAAATTTCAAAGGTAATCCAACAGATTGTTGCACAATAAACCACCTGATGAAGACTGCAAAATTAGAGCATGGAATTATGTATAAATTACAAGAATACCCTTGTAATCTTTTTCTCTTATTTTTATGGGTTGTAATTTTAATTATCCAAAAGGACCCGGTCAAAAATCCATTGTTTATTTTCATGTGATGATAGTGATAACATGTTTAAGCATTATAACATGTCATCTAAGAAAGTACCCACTTATAGTTATTGTAACATGACATGCATTCACTAGCATATTATTTTTTTTTATAAAGGTGTTTATAAAATGATTTAATATGTGTTAGAATTAATTTAATGAGATTAAATTAATTGGGGTGGTTTTATGGAATCTTAATTTATTAATCAACCATATAATATGAATTTAGTTTTAATAGTTAAGACTTAGTAAAATTCATATTAATTCTAAGTTATCTAATTTTAAATTGTTTAATATTTCATAACTTAGACAATTCATAATAAATTTAGATTTTTAGAAAATCTGGTAATTTATTTAAGTGTAAATAGAATGGGATTCTATTAACACATAATATAACCTAGTAATTAAAAATTATTTTTATCTATTAGAATTATGAAACATATGATGTTTTATAAGATAAAACACATCTTTTAAAATAATGAGTGGGAGAAGGTAATATGACAATATAACCTGTGGTCTCCACTATTAGCATAACACCGTGAGATTTAGGTGGCGCCCCGCGACGCTTTGATTTCGTCCTCCTTACAGAGGGTGTCCATTTAAATCAATATCAAGGTTGGCTTCCTAGAGATAGGATTTTATAATATATTTCAAAATTGACCTACCCTATAGCGGCAATTTTGAGTTAAGTTAATAAAATCCAAAATAGTGGTTTACACTCATAAAGACGTAATTAAATTGTTAATTATATCTTGACCAAATATAAACAGTTATTAATAAATATAGAAAATATGAGATATTTTGAATATATTTATTAATTGAGAATATCTCAATTCAATTCATAAATAATTTGACCTACCCTACGGCGGCACTTTATTTATTAAAATTGAACAATCGTGGAATTAGTAAAAAAAAATTTATGTGTTTTTCATATGCATCATGCATCATGTTTACTATTCCAAAATATATATTTATGATGTTTATGCAGCCATTTAATTTATGTTATTTTATTTATTTATTACAACAACACTGTCTAATTCAATCATCTCTATTCTCTCAACTAAAAAATTAACCGGAGATAATTTTTGTCAAGTGAAAAAGTAACATGAACATTGTACTAATTTGCAAAAATTACAAGTTTGTCCTAATGGAGGAATGTCCTCCATCACCTGCTGCCAATGCTCCTCGTAATGTACGAGAAGCATATGATCATTGGATCTAGGTAAACAACAAGGCCCGCTGCTTTCTTTTGGCTGACATGTCTGACGTGCTTAGGATGAAGCACAAAAGCATGGAGACCGCTTATGAGATGATGCAGTCTCTACAAGACATGTTTGGCAAACCTTCTGAAAAGGCACGCCACGAAGCCGTTAAGGCGGTAATGAATGCCAAAATGAAGGCAGGGATTTTGGTCAGAGAACATGTTCTCAACATGGTTAACTATCTCCATGAGACCGAGGTGAACGGGGCTATGATAGATGAAGCCACACAGGTGGGGATGATTTTGGAAACCCTCTCCCCTACGTTCCTTCAATTCAAAAGCAACTATTTCATGAATAGGCTGCAATATAATATGACTGAGTTGCTTAATGAGCTGCAACCTTTGAGTCTATTTCGAAAGAAAAGACTAAAGAATGTGAGGCAAATGTTGCAAAAGCTCAACCCTCCTCTTCTTCTCAAAAGAATAAGAATTGGAAGAGGACTGAAGGAAAGTGGTAAGTCTAAAAGTGGAAGGAAACCTACGAAGAACAAAAGCAACAACAACAAAAAGAGCTCAAACTAAAAGAAGCCAAAAGGAAAATGTTTCCACTGCGGCATAGTTGGGCACTGGAAGAGAAACTACAAGAAGTATCTTCAGGAGCTCAAAGAAAAGAAGAACAACGGTAAATCAGATTTACTTGTTTTAGAAGCTTGTTTAGTTGAAGATGATACTTCACCTTGGATAATTGATTCAAGGGCAACTAACCATATTTGTTCTTATTTGCAGATGCTGAGTTCTTCAAGGGAGCTTGCCGACGGGGAACAAACGATGAGAGTGAGAACTGGAGAGGTTGTTTCGACAAGAGCAGTGGGAGTAATTAAACTTTATTTTAGAAATAAGTTTTTAATTTTGGACAATGTCTATTACATTCCTTGTTTTCATAGAAATTTTATTTCTGTTTCCAGGTTGTTTGAACAAATGTTTAATGTTTCTTTTAATAATAATTATGTTAATATTTCTAGAAATGATTTGGATATTTGTTCTGCGCATCTGGAAAATAGGCTTTACACCTTAAGGTCCAACGAAAAATCACTGCTCAATACCAAAATGTTCAAAGTTGAACAACCAAAACCCAAGAAGCAAAAGATTTCTTCTGATAATGAAACATATCTATGGCACCTTAGATTAGGTCATATTAACCTTGACAGAATTAACAGACTAATAAAGAATAGTCCTTTAAAAGAACTAAAATTTAGTTCTCTACCAGTTTGTGAATCTTGTCTTGAAGGTAAAATGACTAAAAGGCCTTTCTTTGCAAAAGGCAAAAGGGCCAAGGAACCACTTAAGCTAATACATTCAGACGTCTGCGGTCCATTGAATGTACAAGCACGTGGTGGTTACGAATATTTCATCACATTTATTGACGATTATTCCAGAAATGGATACATATACCTAATGCAAAGGAAATCTGAAACTTTTAGAAAGTTCAAAGAATTCCAAGCGAAAGCTAAAAAACAATTAGGAAAGACGGTGAAGAGTCTTCAATCTGATCGAGGAGGGGAATACCTTGATACTGAATTCAAGGACTATATGATAGAACATGGTATTCTATCACAACTCACCATACCTAGAACACCACAACAAAATGGTGTTGTAGAGAGAAGAAATCGGACATTGCTAGATATAGTGAGATCCATGCTCAGCTACTCATCATTGCCCACTTTATTTTTGGGATATGCACTACAAACTGCAGTATATCTTCTAAACATAGTTCCATCTAAGTCTATTCCAAAAACACCTTTAGAGTTATGGAATAGTCGTAAACCTAGTATGTGACATATCTGTATATAGGGGTGTCTAGCACATGTGTTGAAAGGAAAGACCGAGAAGCTGAAACCACGTTCTGAAGTATGCTTATTTGTGGGATACCCAAAGGGAACGAAGGGAGGTTTGTTTTATAGTCCATAGGAAAAGAAGGTATTTGTATCGACAAATGCCACTTTTCTCGAGAATGATTATATGACAAACTATAAACCTCGTAGCAAAGTTGTACTTGAAGAGTTACTTTCTGATCAGATCAGACCGCAACCGACAACCGTTGTCGAAGGACAAAATGAGGAGACCACATCTCCCGATCAGAATGTCATACCACCTCGACGTAGTAGGAGGGTTATGAGACCACCTGCTCGCTACAGGGAACTTAGAGAAGCAAATGTTGCTATCTCTGATAATGGTGAGGATGATCCATTGACATATCGTGATGGAGTAGAAGATTCTGAGAAGGAAAAATGGCTGGAAGCTATGAACCTTGAAATGGAGTCAATGTACTCCAATTCAATCTGGGAACTTGTAGACCAACCTAAAGGGATAAAACCCATAGGGTGCGAATGGATTTATAAGAAGAAAAGAGGAGTGGATGGGAAAGTTGAGACTTTCAAAGCTAGGCTTGTGGCAAAGGGTTATACCCAAAAGGAGGCAGTTGATTATGTTAATATTCTCAAGTATCTCAGGAGAACGAGAAACTATATGCTGGTATATTCTGGTGAGAATTTGATTCCCATTGGATACACTGATTTTGATTTTCAATCAGACAAAGATACATGTAAATCTACATCTGGATCAGTATTTACTTTTGGTGGTGGAGCCATTGTTTGGAGAAGCATCAAACAATCTTGTATTGTTGATTCAACTATAGAAGTTGAATATGTGGCTACTTGTGAAGCAGCTAAATAAGCAGTTTGGCTCCGTAAGTTCTTAAATGATCTGGAAGTAGTTCCAGGCATGGATAAACCACTCACAATGTATTGTGATAATAGTGGTGCAGTGGCAAATTCAAGAGAACCTAAAACCCACAAAAGAGGAAAGTATATAGAGAGGAAATATCATTTGATCAGAGAGATAGTGTATCGAGGCGATGTAGAAGTTGTGAAGATAGCGTCAGAAAACAACCTTGTCGACCCTTTCACTAAGACGTTACCTGCAAAGAGCTTCGAGGCACACTTGGAAGGCTGAGGTCTTAGAGACATGTCTCACCTGCTTTAGGGCAAGTGGGAAATTGTTGGGTTTGGTGCCCTAAAAGCTGTGACATTGTATATATTGTTAATAAATAAATAAAGTAACATTTATAATTATTTTGGTTGCTTATATGTGTTGTAAATAGATTTATAAACACCGAGAAAATTTCATGATTATTTATGTAACTATAAATTTAGCATATAAGTGTTGTATGCTTAGGGATAAAATTTATAGATAATAATCTAAATAGTCCGTAATAATTAATTAAAATTTGAGATTTTTAATTAAATATTATAAGTACGGTCCAATCTCATTTAAAATGAAATAGTCATTATCTGGGCTATTAATGTAAAGACATTTGATTAGAGGTACTTTATATAATGAGATTATGTAGGACTAGACCAGATAAATTATGAATCTCTAATAATCATCCGTTACAAATAGAGTATTCAAATTTATCACTATGATAATCATATATTTGACAGTCTTAATCCTGAGTGTTTATTAGACTCCTATTTATGACATTATATTTTTTGACTTGCATGGTAAGATTTGTCTAAGCACAGATCATAATTTAGTATCTTGGAAACATAACGTAATAAATGGCTGGGAATAATATTATACAGATAAGGAATCCATTCCTTCCCTATGAAAGTTAGAAAAATAGTTCTCTTGAGTGATAATTCAAGGTTTGAATAGTAGAGTGCTCGTTTATAATAAGATATGAATTAACTGTTCATTAGAGAATTATTGAAACTCAAGGATAAAGATATAATAAGAGAGGTAAACGAAAATTGAACCTAGCTCTTATTATGAACTATTTATGGAGGACTGACTTATATGTAATTATTATATCAATGGACTACTTGTTGATTTTCTTTGAGTAATTTCACTATAATCTCAAGAGTTCAATTTCAGGTTTTTAGTGGAGCAACACTGAAACTAACAAATTTGGCACATTAATCAAAGAGTTTAATTAATTGTCAAATTTATTGAAGCTTAGGTTATAGGTCCATAGGTTCCCAATACCACATTTGTAACACTATATTAGATTTATGCATAGAATGAATTATACATATTTAGTTTGAAATTATTGAATTCTGAATTAATTATTTCACACTTGAATTATTAATGTGACACAAAAAAATGTTCTCTCTGACACATAATGTAATGTGATAAATGTTGTCATATTTAACTGAGCATTAGTTAATTAATTAAATAATTAATTTTAAAATATATTCTTAAATAAATGTTATTTATTTTTGTATTTAGATTTAGATATATATATATATATATGGTTTTGAACCAAATCTTATTTATATATAAGATTTTATAATATATTAATATATATATATATTAAAATAAACAAACGTTTACGTTTGTTTTTACTTTATATATATATATATATATATAATATATATATATATATAATGAATCAGCAACTGATTTGTTAAAAAAAAAAAAGAGAGGCAAGTTTACGTTTATGAAAAGTAACTTTATATATATATATATATATATATATATATATATATTTCTTTTTTTTAAAAAAAAGGAGGGGAATCATGAAGTTTACGTTTATGATATATCTATATGTGTGTAAAAAGAATCACAAGCGTGATTCGTTTAAAAAAAATAAAATAAAATAGAGAAAAGGAAAGGAAAAAAATGTTAAAATCATGCAAAATATATCATTTCTCCATATATCTGATATGGTGGTTATTTTAAACTAAAAATTAATTGAAAAATTACAAATGGCTCAGATATAAAAAGGGAGAGATAACAGTTATCTCAGAATGTTTTTATTCAAGTATCTTTTGCAAAATACTCAAAGAGAAAAACTGAGAGTTCTTCTCTGAAAAAAAAAAAAAAGGTCTGCTATCTCATGTGTTGAGTACATAGCAAATTCAAAAAAGTGTAAGGAAAATTCATTCTTGTAGTTTGACGTGCACTCGTCTTTCCATTAGTGTGGAGGCCTGGATTGGAAGATCGTGGTGTCAAAGAGGAAAGCTAGGATACCCTGATGGTCTTCAAAATGTTGATAAAAATTTCCAAAGCTTTCTATTATTAATTAAAATTATATATCTATTTCCGATGAACAAAGTTTTCAGAAAATTTCTGTTTGTCAACAATCTATTCCTTCCCCTGCATTTCATATTTTAATTCCAACATTAATCACAACAAAAATTGAACTAAAAGTTGTAACTAACTGCACATTAGTCACAATATTTTGTTATGATTAAAAATTTTACATAAAACTGTTATAACTAAAAGTCTAATTTTTTATAGTGAGTGTCCGATACAAATATAGACACTATATCAGTCCAATAACTTGGCGATGTAGGACAAATTCAACCTCTGACACTGTACAGATACTTAACATGTCATGTAAATGGGATGGCGTCTAAACCTATCGTCACGTGTAAAGTCTGGCTTTAATACAATAATAAATAGATTAGGATAGAATTCATCTGAAAATTAGCTCAAAAAGAGAAGGTGCGCCAATCTACACATAGATAGAGCAATAACACTTAGCAAAGTGGACAAATATCAACTCCTAACAAAGCCAAAGTGACAAAAGAAGAAATTAACCAATGGACATGTATTGTCCGAAGAGTTTTCCTATGTTTATATTGAATGCAAAAAACCAACCAATCATTAATATATATTATTCTCATATGACCCGAATCAAGCATGTCGATCGCCATCTCTAATAACATAGATCATAGAGAAAAAAAAAAATGGCATAAAGCACCTTCCTAACATGGAAGCCGCCATCTAGAGATTATAGAATATTTCTTGCTCATATTCTGTTTGAACATAGATTCTGCTAAATCCACAATATAGTCTCGAGTAGTTAAACTTGAATCTGAATAGACCCTCTAGACATCCCTAAACATATATACATACATACATACATATATATATATATGTATATATATTCTTTTTTTTTAAATTGAACAAAAAAAATTGCTTCGTGAAAGGTTTTGATTATGATCCTGAAAAAGGCCAATGCTCTTGCCAAAGAAGTTGCCAATCGCTTTCTCGTCTACTTTTAGTATGGGTTAACTTTACTTTTGGCCTCCAAGAAATATCAGTTATATCTTTTTGACCCCAAAATTTACAATTGATAAATTAATTGGTCCTTAGGTTTTTCAAATGTTACATCAGGGATACCTCTAAACCAAAAATGTTAAAAATTGACTGATATCATCAAATGAGGTGTCTGTGATCAGTTCAAACACGCATCTAAATCAAATTACCCAAAAAGTAATGTTACTAGATTATCCTTGATCAGTAAGGAATCATGTGTGTCTCACGTGATGAAATTTGTCAAATTTTTAAGATGTACTATTAGCATAACATTTCCAAAGCTTAGGGATCATTAGTGTATCAGTTGAAAGTTCAAAGGCTAAAGTGAGACAATTGCTATATATTTTTTAGGTGTCAAAAATGAAATTTAACCCTTTAAAGTCTTTCCGGCTGGTTTATTTGGTGTTCTCTTAATTTAGTGAATTGAGTGAGGTCTCCGTATTCCCTAGCTCTAACAAACAAACAAAACGAAACAAAACAAGGATTGAATATCGTGATAGTAATTATAGGGAATAATTATCCCATAAACAGTAAATAATATTGCTCTAATATTATAAAAAGATATTAGGGTGAAAATGAAACAAGATCTCTTCTCTTTTAATCTCTTTTATGTGTTCAATCAATTTTCTTTTCAAATAAAATTATATCTTTTGTATTCGAGCTTCTCTCATTCAAGAAAATCCTTGGCTCTTCTCTTTCCCGCCTCTAAAATGACCATTTCGCTTAAAATAGAATGAACCCCTTTTCTTAACCAAATAAAAATAGTTAGCAATATATATATATACACACAAATATGTGTGTGTGTGTATCATCTTGACTGTACTTGATCATTCACTAAGTTTAACCACCAATACAGGGAACATTAACTGCATCAACGAACATGATAAGCACAGACATGGAAAAGATTATACGTACATATATAAAGACAGATAAAAGCCCTAATTTTAAAGGAACTATAACTATATAGGGAACATTAATTTCCTCAACGAACATGATAGACATAGACATGCAAAAGACTACGTACACATATAAAGACATAAAAAAGCCATATTTTTAAAGGGAACTATTACTATAATACCGGATGCCAGACTGGGGCTGTTTTTGTTCTGCATCTTCATGAATCAAGTGTTCTTCAAACAAATCAATGACCGCCACCACGAGGGCTACTACCAGATTCGTTGGGTCCAACGTGAAGATCTTTATACACTTTTGCGGCGGAATTGCCATAGTTATGTTTTGGAATGATCATTTCTAGGGTACGTTGAGGGTGCAACAACTTAATGACATGGTTGTCTAAGACTTTGACTTGTCTTCTTGCTTGAATTAATGTAATTTCATGACATGCCATGATCAGGAGAAGGAGAAGAAGAGGACGATAATTTGCGTTTTTAGACATGACTTTGAAATAATATTGTATATTTTAGATATAATGAGATAACGAGAAGGAAGGATTTGGAATGAGTTTGATTGAGACCAAACAGAATTTAATGAACATTTTTGATTCGTTTAGGGTATTTATAGCAGACTATGCCGTATATATTTGTAGGGATCCTAGACTATGATTAATCTTTCACTTTTGATAAAAATATGTTAGGTCGACCTATAATATACTTCTCTGATTAATCTTTCACTTTTGATAAAAGTATGTTAGGTCGGCCTATAATATACTTCTGTAGTATAAGCATTAACAGTAATTCATACATTAAGTACATAGGTTCAAAAAAAATTATTATTGTAATATATGTTTGAAATTCGTTATAAATAGCTTTTTTGCAATAAAAGCAGAATTGGAAGTGAGAAAGTAGACCGTTCTCTCTTTTTTTCAATAGTTTTTTTAGGGATGATAAACCAGTACCCCTTAATTTAATAGAACAAGTATGGGGGTTATTATTTAACCCCCAAGCCTAGGGCGGGGCGGGGCCAGGAAATGTACCCTTGCTCCATCTCCGAACCAATGTATATATACTACTTAAAAATTATAAATAGTAACTTATTTAACGTAACTTAATTAAGTATAATATGTAAATACGACTTCTATTTTTGAGTTTAGTTAGTTATCTTCAGGGTTTAGATTTTTTTTTTTTTTTGAGAGTTTGATTTACTTTCATGAGATACTGAAGTTGTGCTGTGAAATTTTATATTTAATTTGATGGAATTTACTTTGAATGTAGATTTTTTCTTTTTATTTATTTTAAGTTCCTAATGGTTAAATGGACTAGGTATAGGGAAAGTTTTCTCAATAATAATTGTCTGGCCCTAACTCCTGACTCAAGTGACACAGGCATGAGAGGCAAAAGCAAAGGCATGGATGGAGATCACGAAAGGATATCCAATCTCGTTCTGTCCAATGCTCACCTCTAGTTTCTACAGATCTCTCGTTTTAACTTTTTTTCTTAAAAGAATACTGTTTTTTTTTTTTTTTTTTGTCTTTTGTCTTGTCCCTTGAAAAGCTACCTATAAAGAATGATTTCTCAATCAAGCAAAGTCAGAATAGTACTGCACCTCAAATTGCAATATAAAATAAGATTCAACTTTAATTTGGCCGTCCAATACACATTCGCTTTTGTTGGATTTGACTTTTTTTAATAAAAGAACAGTGTTTTTTTTTTTTTTTTGGGGGTCTTTTGTCTTGTCCCTTGAAAAACTAGCTATAAAGAACGATTGTTCAATCAAACAAAGTCAGAGTAGTACCGCTCCCAAAAGCAATATAAAACAAGATACAACATTAATCTGGCTGTCCAATACGGATTCGCTTTTGTTGGATTTAGATACTGAAAAAATTAGTTTTTTTTTTTTTTTTTTTTTTTTTTTGGCGTTAGTTGTATGTATTTCTCAGCTGATCCAACTTAATAAAAATATGATGGTTATCAATTCTATATACCAACGCGGGGAGTTCCTTTGGTCAGGTGAAGCCAGCAAAGCTAACCTGCTAGCTCTTAGTCTCAAGTGTGCTGACGATTATCATGTGCCTAACACTTTGACATTTTTTATTTTGTTTTGTTCATTTGTCTTTTCGGTTTGAATTAACGTTTTTTTACTTATTTATTAGAGAATTTCGGTAAAAAATTTTATTCATAGTGTACATTTTTATTATTAAATATGATCAAAATTATTTTTTCCTATAAATAGTTAAAAAATAAAGATTTATCAATATCTTTTTTTTTTCTCACAAAGGAATTGCCTGTGTATTATTCAATTCAAACGAAAAGGCAAAATGGGAAATTCGTACAAAAGAGAAGCCTGCCCGCTCTTCCAAAGTTATGGCTCCGGTGTTGACCCTGGTGCAAAATAATCAAAGTAGACTCTCACCAGACAAAAATAAATAAATAAAAATTAAAAAATTAAAAAATATTAAAGTGTGAGATTCTTGGTCATCTATTTTGTAGCTAGAGCAGCCAGCTAGTGGCCATGTTCTAGCCTACTTAATGCGTTCTTTTCCTACTTGCTGAATGCGTTCTTTTCCTTTAATAACAAAAATTTTAGCCGGCTTTCACCACAAAAATTTGTCCACCACGACACCGTCCAACAAATTAACCGACATTTTTGAACGCCCATTCATAGCTTAGACCATCTCCAAATTTTAGTGACTATCTTATATTTGTCATAAAAAAAAATATAAAAATAACATATTTAATGTGTTATTTTATTTTATATTTTAATTTAAAGTATTATTTAAAATATTTTTATTATAATTATTAAACTTTAAAACGTATAAAAATAAACTTTTAATATTAATATAATTAAAAGTAAAAATGTTGTAGTCATTAAAGCAAAAAAAAAATCAATCTATCAACCAATAAGAATTAAATGTTAAATTTGCTATATGTTAAATTTGGTGGCAAATTTGCCACAAACTTCAACATATAAGAATTGCTAAAAGGCATCAGTGGTGCTAAGTACCATCCACTAATAGAAGGTTGGGTCTTGCAGTGTGAACCCACCTTTTATTAGTGATGGTGCTTAACATCGGTGGTACCTCTAAGCATTTTTTGTAACATATAGCAAATTTAGTGTTAAAAATGACATTGCACTATAGAGTTTTTTTTATACTCAAATACTAAATTTACCATTGACACATTAATTTAGTATTGCATTAGAGTTGCTCTTACTTTTTTTGGTTGTCACAGCATGTGAGAGTTTTGCATGCTCTTACTTGTTTTTTACACTCAAATATCAAATTTATTATTGACAAATCAATTTAGTATTGCATTAGAATTGTTCTTACTTTTTTTTATTGTCATAGAATGTGAGAATTTTGTAATATAACAACTAAAATTTTGGTTAAAACTAACCAAACACTTTAGTAAACTCCTACGTGCATAGTATGAGCAACTGCAATTTTGTGATTATCTCAAAATTGGTCGAATTGCAGATAGGAATTGACTGGGAGGATGAGTTAGATTTTAATCTAAGAAAAATTTAAACATATGATCAAGTGTTGAAAACTTAACTTTTAAGTTGTTTAGTATTTTTAGTTTCAACCAAAACTTTTAGTTTATTGCATTATAAATTTCTTATATATTATAGTGTCAAGAAAAAAATAAGATATAAGACAAAGCTTTTACACGTTACAATAATTTTAATCAGAATTGTTTGAACCAGTCCTCCAAACATCATCTTTGACAAGTTTATCATTGACCTTGCGCAATTTAAATTCTGTAGAAGTCAATTGTGAGCAAAAGACACCACCCACCACCCCCCACCCCACCCCCCCCACCCAGAAGGAAAAATTCACGAAAAGGTGTAAAAAAAAAAAAAAAGAACAAGATTGAAGCCAACAGAAACTGTCCCTAAGCCAAAAGAAACAAACACGAAGCCTATAGAAATAGTAAAGATAACGAATAATCATTGATATGATATTGCTAAGGCAAAAAACTAATGACAGAAGGTCATCGAGACTATACTATTTTTTGATAATCAGTTTTATGATAAAATTATAATAAACTTATAGTTCCAAAAAAACAAAGGAAAGGTCTATTTTTATTGACAAAAGGAGAATAAAAATCAAGAGCATTGAACCATGCACCACGATCGGTTATTATTGACTGCGTAGCCAGTTAGTTAGTATATCACTTGATCATCTTACTATCATTATTAGGTTCTACTATTTATTTTTTTCTTTGTTTGATTTATACCATTTCTCCTATCCGAAAAGGCCATAATATCCTTAGATAACACTTGTTTGTCTAACTCTAACTTAAAATTCATATGATTAGTTATATCTTTATACTCTTTGAAAGTTGTATGTTTAAGACTTTCTCATAAAAATAGCAAGGTTGAAAAACAATACCATAGAATTGATATATTTCAAATTGAACGAGAAAACTCTATAGTTTATGGAATACAAATAGAGTAGAGTGTTTTCCCATCTTGCCTAACACTCCAGGGAACAATATCAAGACTTCTGCAAATATAAAGTTGCATAACATAAACAGGGTCACTCTAAATCCAAATAAAATTCCAACCATAACATTTTGCATAAACCCACTGCAAGAATCGTCCCCATAATTTCTGCTTCAAAATCATAAAGAATTCCTAAAGGATATTTAAACCATCATTTACATAAAGCCTTAAATAATTTCTATCCAATTTTTATTGTCTTAAATGGTGTTCAATCAATTATATTATGATATACCATTTAATGAAAAAACATATAAAAACCAATTAGACACTTTTTCAAACTTTTAAATTATGTGTCACTAGAGGATTATTAATTAGATACTATTCAAAACACCAAAATTAGACAGAGGATTTGAGTCCGAAAAACACCGCCATAGCTCACGGGACTGAGAATATCATGAGCAGCACCATTAATGTTGACTTTTGTTGAATTATGAGGAGGGAATGCCAAATAAACTCAGTGATCTCGGAGCAGCTCCAGCTCCACCCAGATATATTAAAATTCTAAAGAATCATCTAGTTAACAACCGTGTTGTTCACCAAAAGAATTAATGGCATTAGCTTTCAAGAATCCAAGCATAAATCATAGATGTTGCACTATGCCAAGAAAATATTCTAAACTTTAAAAAATATTCTGATTGTGGGTTTTCCAAATGAATTAAGGCGTAGAAATAATCTCAACAAACCAAATATTTTGTACTTGTCTATTGTTATAAGCTGAATAATCTGGTGATAGTCAATCTGTGCTGAAAATAAAAAATAATATGGTACATTATATAAATAATCTATCAGATTACTCTCTGACACAGACGCCAATGACTGAAGATGGCCACATTTCTTGTCGAGCATAAAAATAAGTATATTACGTTATATACATTTTTCTACTACTACTTTTTCTCCTCTTTTTGATCTATATAATTTTTCTTAGCTAAAAAGGCCAAAATATCTGTAGACAATATATGTATGTCTAATCCTAACCTAAAATATAGTGTTTTTATATTTAGTGAAAATAGTACGTTTTAAATTTTCTCATAAAAGTAGTACCGCAGAAATGGTATTTCTCAAATTGATTAATAAAAATAAAGTGGTAAGTAACTATACAAAGAAATACCAAATTACTCTAAAGAGTTCAAAGTGGAACCTACCAAGTTCGACCTCCGGTCTTGGAATTTGTCAAATTCTATTGTGGAACCCGCCAAGTTCCTAATAAAAAAAAGATCAGATCAAGTAAAAATAAATAAATGATTAAAAGTGATTGCAACCTGAAATAAAAATTCGAAGCTAGAACCTATCAGATTTTAACATATATTCTTCGAAACAAAGAAGCACAACAACAAACTAAAATCAGGCAATAACCAAAAAAAAATCTAAAACACTAAAAACATAACAAAAAACCAATCAATATTTTACAAAAAAAAAAAAAAAAATCAAAACGTATCTACAAATTCCATTATTTGAATCAAGTCTCTCCATTATACACATATGCTTTATCTTCAATTCCAAAAAGCTAGTCAATATTAACTTCACGGATCAATACTCTTTCATCCCAAGTGGTATTGATTACCTGAAACCAAATTCATCAGGACCATGAACAAGTATTATATTCTCACAATTTTTAAAAACTCTATATCAACAAGTTATGAAAAATCAAACCACCAAATCTTATTTGTAGCATTATGTAAAGGTATTTCCATCATCAATGTACGGATTTGTCAGTGAATGAAGCCGAAATGTACAAGTTTCCAATAAAATTTTCTTTTAAAAATCTCAGATCAAAATTTTATGTTTTTATAACAAACATAAAAAAAAAAAAGTCTAGATTCTTCAGTGCAACAAAATGAAAAAAAAATTTCTTCCAGTTTGGTACAATACAATCTTCGAAAGAATTCACAAATCGTTGTCATTTGATTTTATGACAAAGTTGGTGACGATGACGACGGCCTCTCCTCCACTAGACTCTTTTTAGTTCAGGCGACCAATTTCGAAGATCACCGATTAAATTAACAAAATTCCTCCAATGGAGTGTTGGACACGAAACGAAAGCAGAATTTTCGCCAACAACGGCCATGGAACCACCGCATCGACGGAGACAATCGCGAGTTCTCGGATCGTATGGATCACGAGTTCTTGCTGGCTCCCATTGCCGAACTATTTCACGGCGAAGATCACAAAGCATATCGGATCAGCAATGGTCCAACAAAAATTGATGATGGTCGGGAGGAGAGAGGACGATTGAGGCAGAGTGAAAGAGAGGAGAGGAGAGGAAGAGAGTAAGGGAAGCTGAGGTGTGACACCCGAGCATTTTAAGTACATTAAAAATGTAATAAGATAAGGATTATGTTACAAAAATACAGTTTAAAGAGAAAAATACTATATAATAACATGAAAAATTATATAGTATTAGAATAATGCAGTGTAAAGAAGTACACTAATAAAGTTATGTGGTATGAAAATCACACTGTAAAAGTTATACAGTGTAGAAATTAGACAGTTTAAGGTTAAGCAGTACAGAATTAGACTGTTTAAGTTAAAGCAGTATATGAATAATATTGTTTGAAGAATATGGATGAATAAGAAATACTGTAACAGTATAGAGAATGTATCGACAATATAAGAAAAATACTAGCAGTATAAATTTAGACTGTACAAAATTAAGCCTTATAAGAATTACATTACGTGGTGGATGTAAATAAGTATTGGAGATTGTGGGATCTCATGAATTGTATAGAAAGGAATACCAACAATAGAGAAAAATACTATCAGTATAATTTTAGACTGTGTAAAAAGTCTTTGTGGGACCCCATAAAGCCACCAAATCCCCTTGGGTGGCCCAATTACACATTGCCAAGTTAAGCTAGACGATGACAAGTGATCAAATTTAGTGAAAAATTACCAAAAATACCCCTTGAGGTGGCCAAATCAAATAATGTCAAGCTAAGCCACCTTTTTATCACAAATAATGTTAGTGATGACTCATGATGGTGAGTCATCAAATTTAAGAAGAAATCAAGTAGTATTTATCATATGATGCATGAAATAAGAACCAAAAAGTAAAGAAAAAATGCTCCATATTTCTCCCAAGAAAACCATCCCCCCTAGGAATTCTTTCTCAAAAGTTTGATGAATTCCAAGCTCCAAATCATGCATTAAGGTAAGTTTAAGTGAAGGAGAAGAAGATTGAATAATTTTTAAGGTAAAAACCCAAGTTTTTCCTATTATGCTTAAGGGTTTTGTTTATGATTTGGATGGGTCTTGATTGGGTTTTGTCATGGTTTTTGTGGAGAAGGCATGAAAAAAATTTGAGCTAGGCAAAGGAGAATCAAAAAGGTTGGCAAAGTTTAGGCAAATCCCTAAACTTTTTACTTGAAAATTTATGCTAAAAATATGCATACCAAGTGTTTGATGAAGTGTTTTGGTCCATGGCATGTAAATGGATATTATGGCATGATTGGTTTATGTTCTATGATGATGGTGATGATGATGGAAAAGGAAAAGGGAAAAAGTAGGGTTTGTACAAAAGAATGAAAAAGCTACTAAACTTTGTTAAATTGCAAAGTTTAGCTAGTTTTCAAGAAATGATGATTTAGAGGGCCTTAGAGGCCAATTTATGTTCCAAATATGGTATAGAATTTACCAACATAGTGAGGGAAACAACTTTGATGAACAAAGTTTTGTAAAATTCCAAAAGGACTAGATTGCAAAGTTTTATAAAGGCTCGACAGATTTGAAAATCAACTAAAAAGTCTCCCTAAACATTAGAATTTGAGAAAAGTTAAAACACAAAAGTTGTAAAACACATCAAAACTATTAAGACAACGTAGACAATTTTCTAAAACTCTGCTCGGTTTAGGAGCTATGAATTTTACAAAATTTTGAGCACAAATTTCAAGAAATGAAAATGTTATGAAATGTTTAGAGTTTGACCAAGGAGCTTTTGTAATTTTATTCCTTGTAAAAAACTAAACGTTTTGGTATAAAGTGGTCATTTTTTGTACGGGGGGCAAAAATGTAAATATTTTTTTGTTTTGGGTTAAAATCATAAAATTTTATGAAACTGGGTTTTTACCAAGGAACAATAGGTTCCTGCATTTCTGTGGATAGTAAGTAATCATAGGGATTATGTCTTTAAAGGATTCAAAGTTTAGTCAAGGGAGAAATGAAAGAAAAACATTAAGGGCAAAATGGTCATTTTATGAAAATGGCCAAAAAGAAACCCGAAACGCCCGTTATCGAAAAACACCCTTTAGCAGAAATTTTTCCATGACATGTAAGAAATGAGAGAAAAACTTAAGCAATGAATTTTACAAAGTTATGAAATGGACAAAAAACCCGTTAAGGGTAAAAACATCATTTTAAGAAAACGGCTAAACCGGAGTCGAACACTTTGAATTAACAAAACGCTCTTAAATGAAAAATGTCTCATAATACATTAAGAAATGAAACTGTTACATGAGATGGGAAATTTAATATGGGATGTTCAAGTAAAAGAAAGGTAACCCAGTGGGTTACAAAGTTAAGTAAAGAAAAGGGTAACCCGATGGGTTATAGAGATAATTAAAAAGAGTGATAACCTGATAGGTTACGGAGTTAAGTAAAAGGTACGGTAACCTGGTGGGTTACAAAGTTAAAAGCAACAGGGTACAAAGTAAAGGAAGATAAACAGATAGTATACAAGTTAAGTTAAAAAGAAAAGAATGGTTAATGTTTACATTTTATTATCAATCGAGTAGATTGATAAAAAGAAAGGTAATTAATGAGTCAGTTATCATTTGATCAGGATACAGAGGCTGACTAATGAAAGGAAAAGGAACGGAATAGAGTACGCTAGAAAAGGAAAAGTATGTTTTGCATTTTGCTAATGCATAATATTTTACAGTTTAAGTAATTAGTTTTATGATGCATTTGTTATGAAATAAGTTTCAAAGAGAACAATTATGATTTGTAAATGTGTTTGCATGTAATGTGATTACATTTAATATGCTCACTAAAGTTAATAAGAAGGTAAAGTAAAGATTAAAAAAAAAAGTGTCATACTAGCCTCCTTGTTGTGAGGTACTGAAAGTAAAGTTAAATTTTAACCTCCTTGTTGTGAGGCACATTGTAACACCCACCTATTTTTATGTAACAGATCACGTTACGTTAGTAACGATGTTACAGAAATTTAATAATAATTTAAGTTATATGTTATGATATATGATCTTAATGTTGCTAACTTTTATTTCAAGTTCTATGACAAGTGACGACCGCATGGAATCGTTGTGCTCAAGTGTTCATGTTAATTTTAATGTATGTTTAATTATGATGCAATGATGAATTGAACGTTTTAATGTATGGCATTTAAAGACAGTTCGGCAAGCCGGACTTTTAAGTTCGGCAGGCCGAAAAGTCTGCCAAAGATCGACAGGCCGATGGGAACCATCGGCAAGCCGAACTTGGTGGAACCGACATGCCGAAGTGGAGAATCGGCAGGCCGAAGACATCTGACGAGCAGTCAGTAGAAATCTCTCCAAATTTATGACTGAGATAATTACGTTAATTGGGTGATTAATTGACATAATAATGGAATAATTTTATCAGTTAAGGAAATAAAAGGTTTGACTTCACATTGATTGGTTTTATTTTGAATGGTTTCGTATTTTTAGAGGGCAAAAATATGGTAAGTGAGACTGATAGTTTTGACTTTCCTTCTTTGCTCTCCTTCCTTCACGCCAATTAGCACCATTTGAGTCAGAAAATTCCTGACTTAATGAAGAGTTTTGACTCTCCTTCTTTATACGTTATGCCATTAACTTAATGTTAAAAAAATTTTTAACGTTCTTTTTTTCCCATTTTTCTCTCATCTTCTCACATTTCCTCTCATTCATTTCTGAGACGTTTCTCATTCATTTCTTCTTCTTCTTCTCTTCTCCACGATTTCATCCTTCCTTCTCTCAAAAATTCTCTGCTAATATTGAAAGAAAAAGTTATATTTTGTTGGTTGAATTAAAGGATCTTGAGAAGAAATTTTTAAGGTAAGGACTTAGTTTTTCGGTGTTTCTGAAAAGAATTTCTCCTCCTAAATTCGTCTGCAATATCTTTCTCTAGGTATTGTATTTTGTCTTAAATTTTTAATATGTTATGCATGTATGTATTATGTGATGTTTCTCTAAGTTTCAAGTCATTTCGATGTTTCTATGATAAAATATAAATTTTCTATTATCTACCCTTCACAGTAAAATATTATTGTTTGTCTATGATGTATGAAAAAGTAATTTTTATTTCAAGGGGTAAATGTGTTTTGTTTTTCATGAAAGCTAACAAGAATGTTCATGTATTTGTTATGATATTGACCGCAAAGTTTGGTAATGTTTTGATGAATGTATTTTATGTTATGAAATTTCTATGAGGTTAGGTCAAGAAAACTGTTTTAACAATATTATTTTTGGATTTTTTTGTTTTATGAAATGTTTTATATGTTTAATTGATTTTATTGTTGATGAAATAATTTTATGATATTGAAATGTATGATAATAAGATATTGGTATGAATTTTAAAATTAAAATATATGTATTTTAATTGTTAGAAAATGTTTTCAAAAGATTTTCATGTTTGTAATATATGAGATGTTTTGATGATTATACTTAGGGATGCATGATATGAATTATGTATATAAGAGATGAATGCGTTTGTAATGTTATATGAATGGATGATTTACGCTATGATAATAAGTATTAATTTTATTTGTATCTTTGAATAAATAAATGGCTTGAACACGCAAAGGAACGGGCACATCGAGACCGCGGCGTCGTCATCAAAGCATATTAAGGTTAAGTAAGCTAGCTGTTAAAGTAAGTACATTCTCACCTGCAACATGACACGTTTTATAAGGTTTGATGATATGTTCACAATGATGTTCATGATGATTTTATGGTTATTTTCCTTAAAGGATTTCTTATGAAAGATTTTTATGATTTAAAGTTATGCATGTATGATGATGACATGTTTCAAAGTATAAAAATTATGTATATGTATCACCTAATAAGTGTTGCACATCAATGTTATGAAATGATATGTTATGATGTCATGTTTGGTTTGGGATTAGCTACCATTCTCCTCACATGACGGCCCGCCTACAATGATGATTATGGTGCAACACTTGGGCCCTTAAGATAAAATAGAATAAGTTTTAACATGGTCAATGTAATGAAAGATATGTTTCTATGAAATTGTGCTTAATGCACTATTATGATGATGATGATGATGATGATGATGTATATGAATTTTTTTTTAAAATTGTGAGAATTATTTGTACTTACTAAGCATTAGCTTAATCAAGTTTTACGTCATGTTGCAGATAAGGGTAAGAAAATCATGGATTAGGCGGAAGACATGGGAAGGCGTGTGAGCATAAAGTACGATGAATTATAACCGGAAGAACGCCAAGAAGAAAGTTTTTATGTTTTAAATCAAGTTTTATATTTTGAACATATTTTTATGTAAAGTTTTAAGAATACAAGAACTATGTTTTTATATTTTATTTCATCATTTTAAGAATTTTAATCTTCTGCATTTTTATGAAAAGTTGGATTTATTTTAAAATTAAGTTTTCTCAAGGATTTTTGGCTCGATCGGCCTGCCGAACATCTTTGGTCGGCCTGCCGATGTTTGAAGGTTTGGCCTGCCGATCACGTTTTCGGCCTGTCAAACGACGATAAGTTTTTAATCCAGATTTGCAAAGCCTTTGTCGGCCTTCCGGTTGAGTAACTCCGGCCTGCTGATCATGTCCGGCCTGCCGAAGTCCCAAGTTCGGCCTACCGAACTGTGGGAGCAAGTAATTTTTAAATGATGTGATGATTAAATGAGTTATGATGTGATGTTTTTATAAGTTATGATTTTACAACTTGGTATATCTATTTTATTAAAATAAGTTTATGATTAATTTAATGTATAATTGAATTAATTATGATATGGAATAAGTTAAGCAATGTTATGTTGTAAAAAAAAAATGAATGAATGGATCCTGGTTATGTATGTTTAATTATATTTACAATTTAAAGCATCGTATAAGTTTTGTAATTATGTTTATGTTTAAAGTTTAAACAAGTATGAATGTATGAATGTAACGATATCTGTGACGTCCGTAAGGGGGGCGTTACAGGCTTTGGTATCAGAGAGAATTTTCGATTACAATTCATATCGCCACACGTCAATCCAAGTCCTCCAAGTAAGTATGTTATAAAGTTAGATGTTTTGATGCAAGTATGATGATAAGATTAAGGTCTAAATGTTTAACGATTAATGATCTAGTAGTGAAAACCTGTCTCATATTAGAAGATTATTTCTAAGTTCCTAATTCTTTTAGGAGAATTAACGATGGACGGTCAAAGAAGAATGCAGACTCGCACCCAGACCAACGAAAGACTCATGACAATGATTGCTGAACTGCAAAGGCAGTTGGAGGATCAAAGAAGGGAAATTGCTGCATTAAGGGCCAATGGTCAGAATGACGATCGAAGAGGCAATGATGAGCCTCCTCCTCCTCCTCCTCCTCCTTCGCAGCCACCAGTCAACGAAGTTCCAGCTCCTGCTGCTGAACCAAGAGCGGCCTATCAGGAACCTCTACTGGTCAGATGGAAGAGAGTTAAGCCAGCGGATTTCGAAGGTTCTAAGGATCCGCTAGTAGCTCAAGGATGGTTGAAGACGATCGAAGCCACCCTAAGACTCATGGATTTCACGGACAATGAGAAGGTCCTCTGTGCCTCGTACTGCCTCACCATGGAGGCCAGGATATGGTGGGATGGCATTGAAATGAGCAGGAATGTTGATGAAATGACATGGGCTGACTTCGTGCATGAGTTCAACACGAAGTTTTTCCACATGAATGTTACAAGGAAACATTTTGAGGAGTTCGAGAACCTACGCCAGGGGGATATGTCAGTCACAGATATTGTGACGAAGTTTGACCAGCTTGCTCGTTTATGCCCAGGAATGGTTATGGATGAAAGTGAAAGGGTCAGAAGACTGATCAGAGCCCTTAGACCATAAATTGTTGCTATTTTGGATGGGGCAAATCCACCTAGGACTCAAGAACAGGTTGTCGTGAGGGCCCAACGTGCGGAGTTCCATCTGTCCAAGTTAAGAAGGAACCAGCCTCAGTCGGGCCAAGAGGTTAACAATGCAAACAACCAGAACCGCCCTCCGCACAGGAACAACAACAATAGCAGCAACAACATCAACTAGAACTGGATGAATAATAAGAGGAGTTCCATCTGTCCAAGTTAAGAAGGAACCAACCTCAGTCGGGCCAACAGGTTACAATGCAAACAACCAGAACCGCCCTCCTCACAGGAACAACAACAACAACAGCAGCAACAACAGCAACCAGAACTGGAGGAATAATAAGAGGAAGGGCAATCCTCAACATCAACAGGGCCAAGACAACAAGAAGCACAATGATGGCCAGCACAACAACAATAACAGGCGGTTTCAACCATGTGCCAAATGTGGAAAGAAGCATCCAGGGGAATGTCGCTTGGGAACAAATCAATGTTTCATCTGTGGGCGTGAAGACCACTTTGTTAAGAACTGCCCCAAGCTGATGAATGCCAATGCCCCGCAGAGAGCTCCTCCTCAAGCCCAACTACATCAGATGCAAGCCTCCCTTGAAGGGCCACTTATTAGTCAAGGGAGAATTGAAGCCCCACCAACGAATGCCCGAATCTATGCCATGACGAAAGAACAAGTGGCTGCTGAAGCCTCCAATGTGGTCACAGGTCAGATAACAAGTTTATCTAATGATGTTTATGTCCTTTTTGATCTGGGTGCCACACATTCTTTTGTATCTATGCCATATGCTAAAAAGTTAGAGGTTCGTTTAGAGCCTGTGAGACAGGGATTCACTACGACACTACCCTCAGGAGAAGTTATATTATCTACGCACTGTTTGAGTACAATATCCCTATGGATTTTTGATAGGGAGCTATTCGTCGACCTCATTATGATCGACATGCATGACTACGATATGATTCTTGGGATGGATTTCCTGAGTAAGTACAATGCCTCTATTGAATGCCAAAAACAAAAGGTGATCTTCCATCCATAAGGTGATCAGAAGTTTGTTTATGTTGGCGAGTCCAGAAAGAAACCCAGCATGTTTCTAACTGCAATGAAAGCAAGGAAGTTATTAGCAAGTGGCTGCATGAGCTATCTGGCGAACATAGTAGACAAAAGCCAAGAAGAAAAGACAAAAATTGAAGATGTGCTTGTAGTTCATGAATATGCAAATGTGTTTCCTGATGATCTGACGAGTCTACCGCCAGAAAGAGAAGTCGAATTCGAGATTGAGCTAGCTCCTAGCACCGATTCAATCTCAAAAGCGCCTTACAGAATGGTCCCGGCAGAGTTAAAAGAGCTTCACACGCAATTAAAGGAGCTGCTTGACAAGGGATTCATCAGGCCAAGTCACTCACCGTGGGGAGCTCCAGTCTTGTTTGTAAAGAAGAATGATGGCACTATGAGACTCTGCATTGACTACAGAGAGCTGAATAAGGTGACGATCAAGAACAAGTACCCGTTGCCTTGAACCAATGATTTGTTTGATCAGCTTAAGGGTGCATTTGTGTTCTCGAAGATATATCTACGATTGGGATATCATCAGTTGAAGGTTAAAGAATGAGATATCCCCAAGACTGCCTTCAGGTCGAGGTATGGTCACCATGAATTTGTGGTTATGCCTTTTGGTCCGACGAATGCAACGGCTGCCTTTATGGATTTGATGAACCGGGTATTCAAGGATTTCCTCGATAAATTTGTTGTTGTATTTATCGATGATATTCTTTTCTATTCTAAGAATTAAGAAGAACATGAGGAGCATTTAAGGATTGTGTTGGAGACTTTAAGAAGACACCAGCTATATGCAAAGTTCTCCAAATGCGAGTTTTGGCTTAATAAAGTGTCTTTCTTGGGGCATGTTATTTCAAAGGAAGGGATTATGGTTGACCCTACTAAAGTAGAAGCCATTCTCAACTGGAAGCAGCCGATGAATGCAAGTGAAATAAGGAGCTTCTTGGGTTTAGCAGGTTATTATCAGAGATTCGTAGAAGACTTCTCCAAGATAGCAACTCTACTCACGAACCTGACTCGCAAAGGAAAGAAGTATGAATGGATAGATGCATGTGAAAAGATTTTTCAAAAACTAAAGAAAAGGCTAACGACAGCTCCAGTGTTGGCTATTCCTGAAGGAAATGATGGGTTTGTAATTTATAGTGATGCATCCAAGATGGGCCTCGAAGCTATATTAATGCAAAATGAAAGGGTGATTGCTTATGCGTTAAGACAACTGAAGGATTATGAAAAGAACTATCCTACTCATGACCTCGAGTTAGCAGCAGTCGTTTTTGCATTGAAGATATAGAGACACTATTTATATGGGGTCCAATGCAAGATCTTCACTGATCATTAAAGTCTGAAGTACTTCTTCACGCAAAGAGACCTGAACATGAGACAACGAAGATGGCTAGAGTTGGTGAAGGATTACGATTGTGAAATCCTTTATCATCCTGGAAAAGCTAACCGAGTGGCTGATGCTCTAAGTAGGAAGTCAGTTGCCACGTTGATGTCAATGCAAGCGATGTCTCCACCTTTAAGAAAGGAAATTCTAGACTTCAGTTTGGAACTTATAGTAGGACAGCTATCAACACTCTCTCTTGCTCCGACGATGTACGATGAAATTCGAAGAAAACAAGATGAAGATGTAAGTCTTGTAAGGATTAAGCAAGAAATGAAAGAAGAAAAATGTCAAGAGTTTCGTATTGCAGATGACGAAACTCTGTACCTCAAGGACCGCTTATGTGTTCCCAATGTTGATGACTTAAGGGAAAAGATCTTGGCGAAAATTCATGACACTCCTTACTCTATTCATCCAGGTGCAACAAAGATGTATAATGATCTAAGGGGTAACTTCTGGTGGTTTGGAATGAAACATGATGTTGCAATGTATGTGAAGAAATGTATGACATGTCAACAAGTAAAGGCTGAACACTAGAGACCTGGTGGTGAACTACAGTCTATCCAAATACTGGAATAGAAATGGGAAGATATAGCAATGGATTTCATTACTGGTTTGCCCAGAACTATGAACGGTTATGATGCAATTTGGGTAGTTGTGGATCGACTGACTAAGATGGCGCATTTCATTCCTATCAAGATCACTTACTCCATGGAACGGTTAGCAGAACTCTATGTTAAGGAGATTGTACGACTTCATGGAATTCCCAAGTCAATCATCTCAGATCGTGATGGCAGGTTCACATCTAAGTTTTGGAAGAGTGTACAGACTACAATGGGAACCAGGCTACATTTCAGTACAGCTTTTCATCCTCAAATAGACGGCCAAACGGAGAGGACGAACTTGATTTTAGAGGATATGCTACGGGCTTGTTCTCTCGATTTTAAGACTAGCTGGTGTAAAATGTTGCCGTTAGCAGAATTTGCTTACAACAACAGCTTTCAGGCGACAATTGGAATGGCACCTTATGAGGCGTTGTATGGACGAAAATGCAGGTCGCCTATATGTTGGCACGAAGCTGGTGAAAAGAAGCTGATGGAAAGCGTCGATGCTGAAAGAACTGATTTTGTTAATGAAACTTCTGAGATGATAAAGTTGATAAGAAGAAGAATAGAGACTACTCAAAGCCGTCAAAAGAGTTATGCTGACAAGAGAAGAAGACCCCTCGAGTTCACCGTGGGCGAATATGTGTTTTTGAAAGTTTCACCAATGAAAGGAGTTATGAGGTTTGGAAAGAAAAGTAAGTTAAGTCCAAGATTTGTCGGTCCTTATGAAGTGGTTAAACGAATAGGCAAAGTAGCTTATCAACTGAAGTTGCCTTCAGAAATGTCCGCAATGCACGATGTATTTCATGTCTCCATGCTCAAGAAGTATGTTCTGGACCCTACGCATGTGATTGAGCTGATCGAGATACGAGAAGACTTAAGTTATGAAGAAAAGCCAATGAAGATACTCGATCGAAAAACCAAGACCTTGAGGAATAAAGAAATTCCATTGGTCAAGGTGTTATGGCGAAATCATCAAGTTGAACAAGCTACATGGGAACGAGAAAATGACATGAGAACTATGTATCTGCAATTGTTCTAAGTTTCGAGGATGAAACTTTTATAAGGTGGGGAGAATTGTAACACCCACCTATTTTTATGTAACAGATCACGTTAAGTTAGTAACGATGTTAGAGAAATTTAATAATAATTTAAGTTATATGTTATGATATATGATCTTAATGTTACTAACTTTTATTTCAAGTTCTATGACAGGTGACGACCGCATGGAATCGTTGTGCTCAAGTGTTCATGTTAATTTTAATGTATGTTTAATTATGATGCAATGATGAATTGAATGTTTTAATGTATGGCATTTAAAGACAGTTCGGCAGGCCAGACTTTTAAGTTCAGCAGGCCGAAAAGTCTGCCAAAGATCGACAGGCCGATGGGAACCATCGGCAAGCCGAACTTGGTGGAACCGACATGCCGAAGTGGAGAATCAGCAGGCTGAAGACAGCTGATGAGCAGTCAACAAAAATCTCTCCAAATTTATGGCTGAGATAATTACGTTAATTTGGTGATTAATTGACATAATAATGGAATAATTTTATCAGTTAAGGAAATAAAAGGTTTGACTTTGCATTGATTGGTTTTATTTTAAATGGTTTCCTATTTTTAGAGGGCAAAATTATGGTAAGTGAGACTGATAGTTTTGACTTTCCTTCTTTGCTCTCCTTCCTTCATGCCAATTGGCACCATTTGAGTCAGAAAATTCCTGACTTAATGAAGAGTTTTGACTCTCCTTCTTTGTACGTTATGCCATTAACTTAATGTTAAAAATTTTTAACGTTCTTTTTTCCCCATTTTTCTCTCATCTTCTCACATTTCCTCTCATTTATTTCTGAGACGTTTCTCATTCATTTCTTCTTCTTCTTCTCTTCTCCACGATTTCATCCTTCCTTCTCTCAAAAATTCTCCGCTAATATTGAAAGAAAAAGTTATATTTTGTTGGTTGAATTAAAGGATCTTGAGAAGAAATTTTTAAGGTAAGGACTTAGTTTTTCGGTGTTTCTGAAAAGAATTTCTCCTCCTAAATTCGTCTGCAATATCTTTCTCTAGGTATTGTATTTTATCTTGAATTTTTAATATGTTATGCATGTATGTATTATGTGATGTTTCTCCAAGTTCAAGTCATTTCAATGTTTCTATGATAAAATATGAATTTTCTATCCTCTACCATTCATAGTAAAATATAACTGTTTGTCTATGATGTATGAAAAAGTAATTTTTATTTCAAGGGGTAAATGTGTTTTGTTTTTCATGAAAGCTAACAAGAATGTTCATGTATATGTTATGATATTGACTGCAAAGTTTGGTAATGTTTTGATGAATGTATTTTATGTTATGAAATTTCTATGAGGTTAGGTCAAGAAAACTGTTTTAACAATATTATTTTTGGATTTTTTTTTTGTTTTATGAAATGTTTTATATGTTTAATTGATTTTATTGATGTTGAAATAATTTTAAGATATTGAAATGTATGATAATAAGATATTGGTATGAATTTTAAAATTAAAATATATGTATTTTAATTGTTAGAAAATGTTTTCAAAAGATTATCATGTTTGTAATGTATGAGATGTTTTGATGATTATACTTAAGGATGCATGATATGAATTATGTATATAAGAGATGAATGTGTATGTAATGTTATATGAACGGATGATTTACGCTATGATAATAAGTATTAATTTTATTTGTATCTTTGAATGAATAAATGGCATGAACACGCAAAGGAACGAGCACATCGAGACCGCGGCGTCGTCACCAAAGCATATTAAGGTTAAGTAAGCTAGCTGTTAATGTAAGTACATTCTCACCTGCAACATGACACGTTTTATAAGGTTTGATGATATGTTCATAATGATATTCATGATGATTTTATGGTTATTTTCCTTAAAGGATTTCTTATGAAAGATTTTCATGATTTAAAGTTATGCATGTATGATGATGACATGTTTCAAAGTATAAAAATTATGTATATATGTATCACCTAATAAGTGTTGCACATCAATGTTATGAAATGATATGTTATGATGTCATGTTTGGTTTGGGATTAGCTACCCTTCTTCTCACATGACGGCGTGTCTACAATGATGATTATGGTGCAACACTTGGGCCCTTAAGATAAAATAGAATAAGTTTTAATATGGTCAATGTAATGAAAGATATGTTTCTATGAAATTGTGCTTAATGCACTATTATGATGATGATGATGATGATGATGTATATGAAATGTTTTTTTTTTTAAATTGTGAGAATTATATTTACTTACTAAGCATTAGCTTAATCAAGTTTTATGTCATGGTGCAGATAATGGTAAGAAAATCATGGATTAGGCGGAAGACATGGGAAGGCGTGTGAGCATAAAGTACGATGAATTGTAATCGGAAGAACGCCAAGAAGAAAGTTTTTATGTTTTAAATCAAGTTTTATATTTTGAACATATTTTTATGTAAAGTTTTAAGAATACAAGAACAATGTTTTTATATTTTATTTCATCATTTTAAGAATTTTAATCTTTCGCATTTTTATGAAAAGTTGGATTTGTTTTAAAATTAAGTTTTCTCAAGGATTTTTGGCTCGGTCGACCTGCCGAACATCTTGGGTCAGCCTGCCGATGTTTGAAGGTTCGGCCTGTCGATGTTTGAAGGTTCGGCCTGCCGAGCCTGCCAACGATGATAAGTTTTTAATCCAGATTTGCAAAGCCTCTGTCGGCCTACCAGTTGAGGAACTCCGACCTGCCGATCATGTCCGGCCTGTCGAAGTCCCAAGTTCGGCCTACCGAACTGTGAGAGCAAGTAATTTTTAAATGATGTGATGATTAAAGGAGTTATGATGTGATGTTTTTATAAGTTATGATTTTACAACTTGGTATATCTATTTTATTAAAATAAGTTTATGATTAATTTAATGTATAATTGAATTAATTATGATATGGAATAAGTTAAGCCATGTTATGTTGTAAAAAAAAATGAATGAATGGATCCTGGTTATGTATGTTTAATTATATTTACAATTTAAAGTATCGTATAAGTTTTGTAAATATGTTTATGTTTAAAGTTTAAACAAGTATGAATGTATGAATGTAATGACATCTGTGACGTTCGTAAGGGGGGCGTTACATACATGACCTCGGTGTTCGATGGTCTCAAGTCTTTCACAAGGAAAGCATTCTGTTTATGATCTCATAATTAATAATGTTGGTACAAACACTAAACTAAGACAAGGAAAGTTAAGGAACAAAGATAGAAAGTTAAAATAAGAAAAGAATGTTCGTAAAATGCTCATAATTGAATGATCATAATTGAGCATAAATGAAAACATGCATTTTGATTTTGCTTGTTTTCCTTGTTATGGAATATTTATATACTATGAAAAATATTCTGAGGAATGTTTTATGTTAAGTGTTTATGAAAAACATTTTCATGTTTACAAGAAAAGGTTTATAAATGACGTTTTATGAAAAACATTTAAGAAATGTTTTATGAAAAACGTTTTCAGAAATGTTCATGAAAAACGTTTTCAAAAATGTTCATGAAAAACGTTATGAAAAATGTTTTAAGAGAAAGATTTTTATGAGAAAAGTTTTTAAAGCATGTTTAAATGATTTGTGAGATTACGTTTGATCTTACTAACCGTAAGCTCATAAAAATTCCTTCATGCTATAGGTAGTCCTACGGGTGACTAATAGGACCTATCAGAAGAGCTCGATGCTGTGAAGGACAAACGTTGAGATTTAGGTATAGATACCACTATGGTAGGCTTCCAGTACTCAAAGAAAAGGTCTTCCACTATTTAATATAGTGTTTTCAAAGTTTTAATATATGTACTTTATGAAATGTTTTATATAATAATAAAAATAAGTTTTAAGTTATGATTCAGTAAATGTTTCTTAATAAGTTTTAAGAAACAATTTGAAATGATTTTAAAGTCAAGTTTGAGCAATGTCTCAACTTAAATTGTGGCACAAGTCGCAAAGTTCTAAAGAACGTTTTAAAGGATGTTAAAGAAAAAAGAAAAATTATTTTAGTATTTTTCTTACTAAGTAGGTAGGATTAATGTTTAACAAATGATTTTTAAAGAAAGTTAAGTGACTACCCGAAAAGGCGGGTCATCTCATCAGGAAAGCGAAGAGAGAGAGAGTATTGAGACTCGGAGAAAGAGAGGAGAGAGAGAGCAGGGAAACCTAAGAGAAAGAGAGGACAAAGATAGGTTGTTTGGCTGGGAAAGACAGGAGAGAGAAAGTCAAATAAAGAGAGGAATTTAGGGTTTTAATTCTTGATAATGAATCATAGTAAGCAAGATAGTAAATGTATGATTAGAATTAAAAAAAACGAAAAAGGAACAGTTTTCAAAAATCAAAAGAGGAGGGCAATTTTAATAAGTGTTGTCATTTTGGGGCCTTCCGTGTAGTTCTCTTAAAAATTTAAGGTTTGAGAGAAGACATTGGGCTCTTTATATATACGTCATAAAAATAAAGCATGAATTGATTTATGCCACTAAAACAATAGTTGTAAAAAATATCATGCCACATCATCACACTATAATTTATAATACCAAATATATCCTTGAAGCTCAAATTAGATTCAATAAAAATAAAATAAGATAGTTTTTTATTGTCATTAAGAGTATATTAATCTTTTTAATTTAATTGTCATCTTTATTTATGACATTTAATTAGATAGTTTTCTTATATGTGACACAAATCAATCCACACCAAAAAAGTATAGTATAAAACATAAATATCTTGAGTGGGCGAGGAACAAAGAGAGGAAATTTAGAGAGGGGGATTTGAAAGAAAATTTAGAGTTTGGAATCAGAAGTACTTGAAATTATAAAATGGGGGAGAAAACTTGAAAATGTGAGAAAAATGAGAAGGAAAAAGTCCAGATCATAAAATGTTGGCATTCAAATATTATTTGCAAGCATGGAAGAAAATATCGACATCGGTGGAAACAACAGTACTCCAATTTTATAGAAATATAAGAGAAAATATCGATATTGGTAGAAATATTAAAAAAATTTGTAGAAATTACTGAAATTACATTAGAACATGATTTTAATACTTTTTGATAGCATGAACATTAAAAAGATATATAAATAAACAAGTTTCACATAAAAAAATCATACATATTACATTTCTTAATACCAAAATGAAGTCTTATGAGGCTCAAATGTGGTCGAGATCTCATCTTGATTCAAACAGTATGGGTACCATGATATACTATTTGAATAATGTTGAACATAGTTACCATATCACATATAGATTTGTTGATCACTTCCCACTGTATTTCCATAAATTAAAAACTGTGAATTCTCTCATTTGTTTGTCTAAGAAGACGATGCTATGTTTGGATCAAAAATGAAAATATCGATATCGGTAGAAATATTAGTGCTCTAAATTTACAAAAATTTAAAAGAAAATATTGATATCAGTGGAAAATTTTACCTTATTGTTTAAAATGAAGTGACAAGAATAAACAACTAATCAAGATAGCAAATCATGTCCCAACTACATTGGCACTGATCAATTTGCTAACTAATCATATACTAAGCCTGCTGCTCTATTTATTAATAAATAAATAAATAAAAATGAAGATACGATAAATTTAGAAAAGTGCAAAGAGATCCAAAATGAAACCAATCTCAAGAAGAAAAAGAGCCTAAAACAGAACCTACTTTCAAAAGATAGGGTCGAAACTTGTAGCTTGTTACCCCCCAAACACACCCAAAAAAAAAAAAAAACTAGTAAGGTCGGCGTGGGTCGGTAGATCACCACCTCCTTCGCATATTTCTAAATAATCTTGGTACTTAAAAAAAAATTTAAGAGTTCATCTTGATACTTTGATTATAGGTGTATATATTAAACGTTTATTGTTTTTGTCAACGTATGCAATGATTCTTTTTTTTTTTCTAAATATATTAGAGACGTGTCCCTAAAAAAAAAAAAAGAAAAAAGAAAGAGTTGTGTGGGAGTTTCCCGAGTCTGTTCTAGTACCAAAAAAATATAATAATAAATTATTTAAGTCAATTCTATAAATTTCCTATTATCGTGCATCATGATGAATTGAAATAGTGAATTCAAAAACAAAATTTGACGCCTTTCAAAAAAATAAAAATAAAATCGACGGACCTTATCGTCTAAACAATTTAAACCTCTAGAAGGAAGATAAAATCTACCACTAGAAGATGGACACCAAACCGTATATAAAATATCTTTGCGCATAACATAAAATGCCCTCAACAAATTAGGTCAGTATATTTTAGAGTTCCCACTTTGTTCTCACTTTATATATATAAATATATATATGTATATATATTATATATATACACACACATTGCTAATTTGTACACTGCCAACAAACAAAATAAATATAAAACAAACAAGAAGCACTCGCTAATTTGTTTAAAGCCCCATGCACTATAATATGCACGGGAAATCCCCCAAATCTTCGAAGGAGATGCGCCGTCAAGATGGGACTTTGAGCATTATGCACGCACAAAGAATTAATTACGAAATTATATTTTTTAATTTTAATTATTTTTTAATTTATCTTTATGCTTTTAAAAACTATAAATAAATCTTTTGAATTTAAAAAACTTATTTTAATTTTTTTTCTTACAGACTTTGTCGCCAAAAAGGAAAAAAAAGTGATACAAAAAACAATTATACCTTTAATTACACCAATATAATTTTTAAAATATTTTTTTCTTGAGAAAATTTTTAAAAAATATTTTAACATTTAAAAAAACATAAAATTCAAAAAAAAATTCAGAAATTTGATGATTTGCTTTACGTTTTTTTATATTTTTAAATTTATAAAATATTTTCTAAGTTGTTTAAGGGTAATGATGTTACTTTGTCTGTTTTTTTTTTCTATTTATAGGCGTGAAATTAAAATAAACTTAATAAATTTGAAGAATATTTTTATAGTTTTAAAATAAGAGGAACAAAGTAACAACTAGTTAAAACTAGGAGTTATAATTATGTAACTAACTCTCTATATATATGCACACATATACATATGTTTAGTCGTCACTTTAGAATTTACCTATCCAATATCTTTTTTTAATTGTATGAATTTGATTGGATGGTTGTAAGAAATTGGATAACTAAAATATATAAAATGTCACATCATTATTTGTAATAAAAAAATGTCTTTATTTTTATAATTTAATCTGAAATAAAAATAATGTGACTATTAAAAACTGATCCATATATATAAATATGACACTAAGATTTTTATATTTACTTCTAAATTAGAACATGCATGCACTTGCCATGATTTAGTGAGGTAGCTGAAGTTTATCCGGGCATTAACATAAAAATTAACAAAATACCAAAAAACAAAACATAAAAATTAACAATAGAACTAGGTGCATTAGATGAATTTTGTAACTATTACGTAACAGAGGGATTTGTACATCATGATGATAAATAAATAAATAAATATATATATATATATATTGGAAAGATGGTTTTGTGCTTCGACCAATGATTGTTAACAGAGAAACATGACTAAAACACAGCAAACGTTACCTTGTTACTACTACAAATATAAAAAATTGGTAGCAAAGTAAATAATAAGAAATAAAAACAATGACGCAAAGATATGGTTATATATATACATGTGTATATATATATATATATATATATTCATTTACAGTGGGCCAGTAATCCCTACGAAAAAAAAAACAGGTACTAATCATACCAGCTAGACTTCAAATTACAATTATAGACAGAGTGAAGATACAACTAGTATCAGAATATGCTACCATATTTTAATTACGTTGACACCCATTAGCGTACGCATTTCATACTAAACGCTTCACTCTAACATTTTAATATAAAAAAATACAAGTTTAAAGTAAAAATTCAAATTACAATCCATTAAGAGACCGAACAAATTGAGAAGATGAGATATTCACCAAAGTCGACAAGAGAATCTGCAATAAAATCAGTGCGCTTGTTTTCATAAAAGAACAAGGAATTAAAAAATCTACTATCTCTCAAAATACGAAAAACCAAGATATGCCTTGTTAATATCTTAAAAAAAATTGTGCGTGAACTGTAGCTACAGCACAAACAGAGAATCAAATGCCTTTTTTTGTTTTTTTTTTTTTGTTTTTTTTACTCTCTAAGATCTTTGTCGTCTGATTTAGTTGATATAAGTAATACAATTATATATTTTTTTTTTTCTTCCAGTGGTAGGCTACTGAGCAAAAGGAGGTTCCCTGGGTCGAGGAGCCAGCCTCGTTTTGTGCTTTTTAGCAAAGCTATTGATCTGATTTTTTCAATTTTCAATGCCACCAAAAAAGAAGGGTGAGAGATTGTGCACTTTGCCACTTCGAAATTTATTTTTTAATTCCTTTTTTTTTCCTTTTTTTTTTTGTGGGATCTTAGCGCTTTGGAGCTTTCATTCATGTTTTGTTTTGACCTTATTAGGTCTAAGGACAGAGTATTAAAGGACTTAATTTTGTTACAAAGAGGAGTGGTAGGGCCATTATAGCTAGAATTCGATGGCTTAGTGGTTTGACTTAACTTTTAGAATAATTGACCATGAGTTTTTATAATTTCCCGGCAAATGTTTGCAATTAAATGGAGGATTCGGATCTATTGTAATCATGGGGTTGTTGATATTGATATACTTTTTTTTTACGACAAATATATTGGCAAATAGTAGAAATAGCACTAAAGAGCTATAGTTTCTGGGATGCTTGTACCTGCCTAAAAATATACTTATTTATTTATTTATTTTTGCTAGAAGTAACATATCTTTTAGTTATTATTTTTTATAGGATTTTTTTTTAAATTAGGGACAGAAAGATTCAAACTCTTCATCACTTTCAGGTAGAGTCAGACACGGTTTTATAGTTAGGCTATGCCTATAACTTCTTTATAGGATTCTTTTAATTAATCTTGAAAAAAAAATTAAGTAGAAAGAAAATTTTTTTAGAGAAAATTAGATAAATAATTCATTTGGCCACTTGTTAAATAAATGATTGAATTTTTAAGAATTAAGAAAATGATCAGAATTTAAAAAAAAAATAGGAAAATGACTTCTTTTTTTAACATCAATGCATTATTGTTTAACTATAGTTTATCCTTGATCATAATACAGTTTATCATTGACTTATAAATAATTTATTATTGACAAACCAATAATTTATTGAGTGAAATTCGTTGATGACTAACTAATATTGATTAATCAATAATATATTACTAAGTTAATAAGTAATAAACCATCAAGTTAATTAAACAATGATAAATATACAAATCAATATATCACTGATCAACATTAGTGATTTAATCATAATATCAATATATCAATAATTAATATCAGTACATTTTAAAATACTACAGCCGCTCAATGAAAAAAAAAAAAAACGAAAAGCTTAAATAACGGTGTGTTACCCTCAAATCCCATGTTATTAATTTAATCGAAGAGGAGTACTTCATCAGCGATTGCTACTGTAGTTTATAAATTCACCACCATCTTCCCTTGCTTTTTTATATAGAGAAAGTAAGAGTTGACAAAACGTAGTTAACAAAAATAAAGGGAACATATCTATTGTAACTTTGGTTCACACAAAATGTTACGAAAACAACATCAAAATCAGTTAATTCACGCATAATAGTGATAATTGGAAGAGATTTCTAGTGAGAACAAGTTTTAACCCATTATAAAAGGCATACATATTTATAGAACTAAGCCTATAATCAGAAAACTAAGGCGAAACTTCTAAAATATTACAATATAAACGATGAAAATGCAAACTTTTTCAATGAACAAAAAGTGGAAACTAAGACTATTTGATTAAAGGAATGAGGAACCGGAAAGGAATTGGAGTTAGAATTTCCTAGATCAAGAGAGTGTTTGGAAACCTGATTTCAACTGTTACAACATAAGTCTCTAACATATTATAGTATAAACTAAAAAGATATGTTATAGTATAAAACTCTTACATACTACTGTATTTAAGTTTCAATTTAGTTGTCAAAAAATTTACCAATACAAAAATATCAAAAGAGAAAAAAAAATCCATTTTAAAAGTCTAGACGATGAAATTTGGTCGAAAAAGGTTCTGTGACGTAGCGATGAGTATGTTCGGCTGTTTTAGCACAGAAAAGTATACTTTTTCACCCCGAATTTGATATCGTTGTCAATCCTTAAGAAATCACAAAATGAGAGTAAATTAGATGAATACTACTTCTATATGGTCTTTGGAGGGAACCAAATACGACGTAGAGGCCCCAGTCTGTAAGCAATGCATTAATTAAAAGTGAACAAGATCAGTTGTGATTTCCTTTTGAATAAAAACAGAAAGAGCCCGAAAAGTCCAACTCCTAGGATGGGTCAAAGCCTAAACATAAATATGTTTCAACATTCCACTAGCGTTAAATATTAAAGGTCAAAGGGTAAGAGAAAAAATAAATAAATCTTAAAAAAAAAAGCAAGTTTAAATTTCTTGCGACTAAACTAAAATTATGTGTTTTTTTTTTTTTGGAAATTTTCGGCTGATATGCTAATCATCGGTTACCAACCACAAAACCTTTATTAGTTAGTGGTATATAGTTGTTTTGGTTTTAATAATTCTTCAAAGCGCACGAGCGCCAATTTTATAATACGTTCCGATAGGTCCAAAGGTGCAACATAGTATGATTTTGGTTTTGCTTTCAATAAATATTAATGACTTGACATATTTAAAACAAAAAGGTTCAATGGAGGACCCAAGTTATATATCTTTAAAAGGAAGATACTTTTGAGAAACCATGCACACTACAGTTAGCTTGTAATTAATTAATTGAAAGTTTTAAGTGATCCCCATCTGCAAGGGGAAAAAAAAAGAATGAACATTTTGTAAAACAAGTAGTTAGTCTATGCTATATATAAGGATAACAATATGGCATGAATATGCATGGTAATTATATATGATGAAATTAACAGAGTCCAAGGTTGTGAAGTTCTCTTCCAAACATTAGATCTTATAAAACAATCAACATATGTATATAATCAAATTGCAAGTTCAAAGTTTGAACATTGGAGAGTTTGAAAAAAAATTATAAGAGAAAACACTATAGTAACATATTTGACTTGTAAGTTCGAATTGCAAAACATGAAGATAATAAGGACCCAAACAATGAGGCCTATTTTTTTGTCTCTAGATCAAAACCTCGTCGGGATATATAAAATTTGTTGGCTCCAAGGTTTCACAAAGCTATGTTAATACTTTTTTGTTTACTTTAGAAAATTTTCAATAATTGTAAAAGTTTTCGAAAACCCAATTCACCTCTCTTGGGTAGTTATTCTTGGGCTAACAAAATTACTAATAGGACATTGCATATATAACTTCATCAAATGAATACTAGGATATTCATTAATTACACTTTCATTCGCTCACCTTCTCACTCAATTATATATTGACTTTCGACTAAGTGATACCACATTAGTGTCAAGTATAGAGTTTTTCAATCAATGTAGTTTCCAAAGTGATGATAATCATAGAGATCTCATTAATGGCTTTTTGAATGGACCCTAATAGTCAACTACTTAAGCTGATAGGATTAAAGCCCTAATCCTAATTACTGAAAGCGATAATAATTGAGAAAAAATAAAACACAAAGAACACAACAAATTTATAGTGGTTTACTCTCAATGTAAGAGTTACGTCCACTTAATGCCGCTGTAGATTTCCACTATGATGAAACTAGAGATTACAAAGAGAATTATAAGATCACACCCTTGTAAGTTTTTCTATCTCGCTATCTCTCTCTTAATCCATCTCCCAAAAATGACCGCCCAATATAAGCAAAATTAGGGCAACTAAAAATACATGCATAAAAAACCCAAAATACCCCTATGTAAAATAAACTTATATATAAAATTTTCACCCAGGAGGCTCCGTCCCCTACAACCCTCAAGAGGGAAGTTACCATCCCCTTTCAACCCCCAAGTCGACCTTACCGCAAAGATCGATTCACGAATAAACTCTGCGTTGAGATAATCTGCGTCATGGTAATAATTAGGCTCCACACATACTAACATAAACAAATTGTTTAATTAAGCTTCATGATAATATTGCTCAACAAGAAGGAATTTTCTTAACCCGAGTGCCTTTCTGCGGCTAACAATCATTCATACCTTTTGAAAAATTTGCAAATACCATAAACAAAAAAAAAAAAAAAAAAGAAATTCAACTTACAAAGTTATGAAGACAGTTGTGTTTCACTTGAATATGTCGACCAAAGGAAATGAGAAGTCCAAAACTTGTACTAGCCATCCACATTTAATACTATGCACTATCAGTGGAAGGTACAGAGAATCCTATCTCTTGTGGTGCATTTCGGTGGTGGAGAGGCCAACTTATTTCTTTTTGTTATTCTAAACAAATCAACTAATGAGCTTGATTCAAGCCCTTTCTATATGTCAAAAAGCAGACTGATTGGCAAGTGTTAACCGCCATTGGCACTAAAGAAGTTAGCACAACTTGGGCATCATGAAAGGCCACCATATTGGAATAGACTTTAATAGAAGCTTGAATAGCTTAAGTATCGCTTGGGAGTCACTACAAGAAAAACTATATTTAACGACATATTATTTACGACATGTAGTTTTTGAATGTCGTTGAAAAGTACATGCAACGACATCTATATAGATGTCGTATTAAAGGTCTCCTTTTAACGACAATAGTTTAGTGTCGTTAAATTATTTAACGACAAGTAGGAGATGTCGTCAAAGCCTTGGAGATTCTACGATACCCTTTATAGACGACATTAGTCAAGATGTCGTCTATAAGGGGTGTCGTAGAATCTCCAAGGCTTTGACGACATCTCCTACTTGTCGTTAAATAATTTAACGACACTAAACTATTGTCGTTAAAAGGAGACCTTTAATACGACATCTATATAGATGTCGTTAATTATTGTTTCAAATATCGTTAATGACATCTTTGTTGAAGATGTCGTTGTTTGTACTTTTCAACGACATTCAAAAACTACATGTCGTAAATAATATGTCGTTAAATGTAGTTTTTCTTGTAGTGAGTGATCAAATTTTGTTGTTGTTGATACATATATATATATATATATTTGTATGTATATGCATGTATATATTATAGTAGTATTGCTATTAGCAAAAGAAACAATTATAGGGGAAGAAATACACTATCTGTGACAAGCAAATCATGAAGGAAAGAAATTTCTAATTGTAAGAGACTAATGTATATTCTTGTGAATAAGGGGCCCTCCAAAATTCTATATAACATACAAACCATCCAAATTTGAAATTGACATGGTCCACATGATTATTAGTTTAAAATGGAATAGTTTAGCGGTGAGGATCATAAGAGGTCTCATTATAAATACTTCATAATCAAAACCTTCATCATCAACCCTTGTGCTTTCTACTGCTCTGCTTCTTTCTACTACAATTCCCTTCCTCTCTTGTGTAGTGTTGTGTAACATCAAATTTAACTTGTTTGAGCTTGATTTTGTGTCACTATTCTAGCTCAATTATTTCTTCTTCTCCATATCATCCGATGGATCGAGTCCAATTGGTGTTATGCAAATATGCTTTTGTTCTTACGTTATTTGCATGTCATCAATTTCTTTCCATCCACGCAAGGCAATTAAGGCAAATGTATAAAGAAGAGAGCTTCAATGATAACACTAGTGCGAAACCAAGCTCCGGCGATTCGACAAACGCTTTTCGACAGGCAACACCCCCGAAACACGGCTCCAACGCTACAACGAATGCTTTTCAACCTATGATGCCACCGAGACATAGCTCGAGCACTTCAACAAACGCTTTTCGACCTACGACACCACCGAGACATAGCTCGAGCGCTTCAACAAACGCTTTTCGACCTACGACACCACCGAGACATAGCTTCGAGCGCTTCAACGAATGCTTTTCGACCTCCAAATCCAGGTAAAAGCCCCGATGGTGGCCATTCTTTTGCGAGTGAGAAGGAACATGTCAAAAATATAAATAGGCCAAATGACGACCGCTATATCGTTACGGGAAACAAAGACGATTTCTGCCCCACAGTGCCGGTACACAGCCCTTGGGTTGGCCACGCTGTTGGGCAGAATGCAGAACCAAATGCATAGACGACATATATATATATATATTTGCTGTAATTATTGTGTTGTCAATATTGGCTAGCTTGTACATGAGAATAAGTAACCCTAAGCCACTCCGTGCAAAATAGTATATTAATTACTGCCATTTCGAATTAAGTTTATGTATGCTTCCATTCATTATATGCAAGAGATTTCTTGTGCATATGTGTAGTACTATTGTATTATGCGTGTATATATATTGTAACTACACTATCTATGTATTACTGGTTCCTATTATGTAATTTCTAGTACAAAATAAATAAATGAAGTTCCTATTGTTCTCTGTCTTTCTAAGCAAAATATATTGCATGCGTACCCATAACACATTTGTTAATAGTTTCATCTCAAAAATACGCCTTACTGGCTGCTATCATTATCAAGCACTATCTGTGGAATATTCTGTTGGTACTGATTTGATGGTTGATTTAAAATACTTTTTTTTACCAGGATTAGGGCCAGCAATTTTAGACACGGCACGATAACACGATACAAAAACAACATGAGATAAAAAGGTTTGGATCACACATTTATTAATTGAGCCATAAATGAGTTGGCACGAATAACACGAAAATAAACGGGCTAGATTCGTGCTAACATGTCTAACATGCCTTAACACGTTTAATTAAACGGGCCATAAATTTATCGATATGACACGACGCGCCCGTTTATAATATATTTAAACTTAAAAATAAAAATATTTGAAATATTTATAGTAGGTTAGTATTAATTAGATATTGTGTTTTTGTTAAGTTTCTTTATTGGCTTTTTTTTAATTTTTTTAAATTTTTAATTAAATAGGTCATAAACGTGCCATATACGTATTGTTATCGTGTCAACCGGTCACGGCCTACTTAGTAATCGTGTTAATCGTGTCGTGTCATGTTACACGTGTCATAGGCAGGTCATGTTCGTGTTTGCATTTCTGACACGTTTATTAATCATGTCATGTTTGTGTTTGGCCTAATCGTATCGTATTGTAAACGTGCTGATACAAATACGACACACAACATGATTTTGCCACCCTTAACTAGAATCATGCACTCTTTTCTATATTAGGATTTTTTTCATTAGAATTTCATTTCCCAAGGTCTTAATGAGGGACCATGTACTACCTTTTTTTCCCAAATGGGTGGATCCATATTCCCTTTTAAGTTAGGTTGAGTTGCTTTGTTTTTTGTTTTTTTTTTTTTTTTTGGAAAATGATAGTGTTTTCTTTTTAATTTAGTTTTAATTTTTGAAATCTTTTGATAATTCATTGAATAAAATAGTTGGATTGTCCTAATGATCCTTGATGTCTTCTTCTCTTGTCATTCATCCAAAAAAATTCTTTTGCTAAAATAGAATGAGGGTTGAGATAGTATTGTTAGAGATGCTACTAGGGATATTTTAGAAATTCTACTTCTTTTGAATATATATTATTAAATAGGCTTAATTAAAGAGAGATTGCAAATACAATCCAGAAAATGAAGCAAAAAAAAAAAAAAGAATTAAAGATTCGCAAAAGCTTTCCATTAGGAGTAAGCCGTCATCTAATGCTTTGTTCGGAAACATGTAAAGAACTATTTTAACAATTTAAGGCACTTTAAGATTTCTTTTATTTATTTTTTGACATTACACTTTAAGCTTTTGTTTTTCTTTTTTTTAAAAAAAAAAAAAGCATGGTGCCCTTTATTCAATTATAAAGAAAACAGAAGTCCAGGCAGGATATCTAATCAACACTTATACTTTGCACTCTGCCAAAATAAAAGAATTCAGTTGAGGGCTATATTATATTGTATGAAACGATTCAGTATACCTACATGAGAACTTATTTATTGGATGACTATGCACAAATAGGGTCATAATTAACCGTCTTGCAGCAAAGGCAAATAAGTTTGGGATTTAGGGAAAAAATTTAAGCTTGATTTGTAATTTTTATCACCCGTTCTTAAATTTGCAAAATTATAATCAAAATGGTAGGACTTGATACTTTTGCAATTATTGTTAGTCAAAACGTTATCTGCATCATATATATGACTATGAAATTCGTGATAATCTCCGTTCTCATCTTCTTTTATATACGTCCATCCAAAATTGTCTTGTCTATACATTGGAAGGACCAATGAAACTTGCTTTAAAATGTTTTTACTCAATCTAGTGTAATAGGGTGTTTGGCAACAATTCATGGAATTGTAAACGTTAATATAAAGTTCTCACATTCTACAGTATAAAATAAAAGTATGCTATAGTTTAAAACTCTCACATGCTACAGTGTTTTAAATCAAGGCTACCAAACAATTTATAAATCATGATTCTATCACTTCCATGACAGAAGATGTGGTTAGATTAATCCTTTGTACAAAAAAAAAAAAAATTATAAACTTCCTTTCACGGTTAAATAGTGGTTATTTAACCGGCTCTTTTCCTTTTTCTTATTAATAAATTCAAGCGAAGGATTCACTCCTCTCTTTATTTATTTCTAAAAAAAAAAATGTTACAGGCAGTGTATATTTCAAATTTTAAAAATAAATAAATAAAATATAAGACTTGACAGGCAATAATACTAGAAATTGAAGTGTCAAACACGATAATAAACAAAAGGCAATGATACAAAAAATTGAAGTGTCAAACACGATAAACAATTTTATTAGCTTTTTCTATTGCTAAAACAAAATTATTAGGTTATTACTACAACCAAACACATGTGCATAAAAAGTAAGTAATCATAAAGAAAACAAGATTACTATGATATGTCTATTTAATGCCGCCAAAAACTCAAGAAGGAAAATAATCGTCGTGCTAATTAAACATATCAGCAAAAACAAGACTCTCATCAAGCTTCAATTTATGGTTACAACGAAGCGAATCAAAGCCTTGCTCGAAAAGTCCACCAAACCGTCATCCATGTCCCTTTCTATAGCTACTTGCATTCAGTTTAACTTACGTACTTTAAGTTTTGTTGGTGACCTTAGATTCTCGACGTATACTCCAAGCATGATTCGCCTGTTGGGGAATTAGGCGACTCCTAATTCCAAGGATCGCAAGAACGAAAAATTACAGAAAATAAATAGAAGAAAAGAAGAAAAAGAGACACCAAATTTTTATACAGGTTCGTCCAAAATTGAGACTACGTCCTGTTTCTGCCGCTTGCAGATTCCACTATGATGAAGGAGATTACAGATTACAAGAGCAGTTTCTCACACACTCACAAATTGTGCTTACCAAAACTCTCTTCTATCTAACACCCAATGGGAATTTTTTTCTCTCTCTCAAGGATGGAGCTCTCAAGAATTTTGCCTCTCACAAAATTATGCCACTCACAATTTTCACACACTTTTCACACACCCAACCCTAGCCACCTTGTGTCTATTTATAACCAAAGGAGGAGAAAAATCACAACTAATGGGAAACCCTAGTGGTTTCCCGTTTTTAGGGCCTTTGAATCCGACTCTGACTCAAAAACATCGCGGAATACAGCACGTCAGCGCCGCGGCGCTCGTTTCGGGCGCTCGAAACGAGCGCTGCGGCGCTCCCCTGCGGCGCCTAGGCGCTCTTCTCCTGGCGCCTAGGCGCCATCCTCTTTGAGCCTAGGCGTAAAGCCCTTGGCGCCTAGGCGCTTGCCACATAGCGCCTAGGCGCAATCCACCTGGCGCTCTCCACATGGCGCCTAGGCGCCCTCATCCCAGCGCCGCGGCGCTCTTCTGCCAAAGCCGCGGCGCTTGCTCTCTGCCTTTGAGGACACATTTTTCTCCCTTTTTCTTCCTTTTGCTGAGTTGTCTACTTGATTTGGCTCCACATCTGCAACAAGCTCCCACTTGGAGACTAATCAATTTACCATGTCTCCCACTGCAGCGGCAACGACTTCTCACGCCTCTTGGAGAAGTCCAACTGAAGTTGCGCACAACTTCAGTTTCTCAATCGAATCCATCTTGGTGAGCATATCTCTGGATCCTTTTACCACCCACCTTGCCTTATTCCGTTTGCTGCCAGCACTTTTATTTTTTACTCGGTATACCTTCTTGTTGTGCAAGGACTTTTTACCCTGTGGTAACTTTGCCAGTTGCCATGTTGATCCAACTCGTCCCTCATGGCTAACTCCCACTTGATCGAATCTCCAGCCTCCACGGCTTCATCAAAAGCTCTCTGACTTACCTCTGTCGGTCAACAAGATATAATGCAGAGTTGGGGAGTATCTCTGCGGTGGTCTAATTGTCCTACTAGACCTCCTGACTGGTGTGGCAGGAGTCCTCCGGTTTCCTTCTGGAGCTGTGTCTTCATGGTCTTTAACCTCTGGATTTTGCACCTTCACTTCAGGAAGATCCTTCAATGGAATCACCTCAGGCTTCTTGTCTTCAGAACCTGAACCCCTGGAGTCTGTGCTGTCTCTGTCTTTGTACAAAACACATTCGTTGAAGATCACATCCTTGCTCCTGATAATCTTCCGGCTTTGGTCATCCCAGAGACGATAACCAAACTCAAGTCCGCCATAGCCAACCAGAAAACACTTCTTTGACTTGGCATCCAGTTTACTTCTAGCAGCAGAATCAATGTGTGCATAGGAAATACAACCAAACACTCTCAAGTAAGAGAGATCAACCTGTTTATGGCTCCAGACTTCTTCCGGTAGCTTGAACTTCAGCGGTGTGGATGGACTTCTGTTAATCAGATGAGCGGTTGTATTAATCGCCTCAGCCCAAAACATCTTTGGCAGCCCTACATGCAACCTCATGCTTCTGGCACGCTCGTTTAAAGTCCTGTTCATCCTCTCAGCTACCCCATTCTGTTGTGGTTTCCCTGGAATGGTCTTCCTCATCTTTATCCCATTCTCAGCACAGTACCGCCTGAAATCTTCACCTAGGTACTCTCCCCCATTGTCAGACTGCAAGCACTTCACCTTCAAATCTGTCTCGTTCTCCACCATGGCTTTCCATCTCTTGAAAGCATCGAACACATCAGATTTGTTTTTCAGAAAGTAAACCCATACCTTCCTGCTTGAGTCATCAATGAACATCACATAGTAGTTTGCGCCACCAAGGAAAGTCACCGGCGCAGGCCCCCACACATCTATGTGAACTAGCTTCAATCTCCTGGACTTAGGCTCTCTACCGATCTTTGAGAAACTGACTCTCTTCTATTTACCAAAGATGCAGGCTTCACACAAACTGTGATCAACAGTTTTCAAACCCGGCAGTTTTTCTTTGCAGTGAAGCACCTTCATACCCTTCTCACTCATGTGACCGAGCCTATAATGCCATAGCTCAGTATTGGCAGTAGAATCAGCAACTGCTAGGGTATCTCTGCAACTAGAGTTCATGTAGAGAGTTCCAGCCTTGCGTCCCCGAGCAATAACCATCGCTCCTTTCGTGACTTTCCAACCTCCACAATTGAAGGTTACTTTATGTCCATCATCATCCAGTTGCCCCACCGAAATCAAGTTGCGCATTAATTTAGGAACATGTCTCACCTTATGAATCTTCCATACCGACCCATTAGGCATTTTTAAACTGACATCTCCAATGCCAACTATATCCAAAGGTTCTCCATCAGCGAGATAAACCTTACCATGATTTCCAGCAACGTAGTTCTCCAGGACATGACGGTGTGCTGTGGTGTGGAATGATGCTCCTGAGTCTATCACCCACGAATCAAAAGAACTGTCGACAGACAAGATTAAGACATCCTGTTGCTCTTCAGTGGCGGCGTTAGCTTCATCATTAGTCTTGTCTTCATTCTTCCTTGGAGCCCTGCAGTTCTTTTTCACGTGGCCCGTCTTCCCACAGTTCCAACACTCCATGGTCCTACCGTTTCTTGACTTGCTTCTCTCATTCCTCGACTTGCCTCTCCTGCCATTATCCCTGTTGGATTGCCTGTCAAGTTTCCTGCCCCTATTATCAACATTAAGGGCCGAGTTCGACGAAGAGGCTTCTCCTGAGTCCTTCCTGCGAACTTCTTCTGCCAGAATAGAGTTTCTGACATCAACAAACTTTAATTTTGCACTCCCAAGAGAGTTAGTAATGGCCACCCTCATAGGTTCCCAACTATTCGGTAATGAGGCCAAGAGGATTAGAGCATTGATCTCATCATCGAATTTAATCTCTACCGAGACCAATTGGTTTAGGACGGTGTTGAAACTGTTCAGGTGCTCTACCACCGAGGCACCTTCAGGCATCTTTAAATTAAAAAGCTTCTTCATGAGATGTACCTTGTTATTGGCTGAGGGCTTCTCATACATCTCTGACAGAGCCTTCATCATCCCTGCTGTAGTGGTCTCCTTCGCAACGTTGTGGGCAACGTTCTTTGACAAAGTCAAACGGATCACACCGAGTACCTGTCTATCAAGGAGACTCCACTCCTCATCCTTCATGCCTTCGGGCTTACTACCCAAGGGCAAGTGCAGTTTCCTGCTGTACAGGTAGTCTTCTACTTGCATCCTCCAATAGGAAAAATCTGAACCATCGAATTTGGTGATACCGGCTGCCATACCTTCTTCTCCAGTCATCGTTCTTGATCAAAACCTCCTCTCTGATACCAGTTGTTGGGGAATTAGGCGACTTCTAATTCCAAGGATCGCAAGAATGAACAATTGCAGAAAATAAATAGGAGAAAAGAAGAAAAAGAGACACCAAATTTTTATACAGGTTCGTCCAAAATTGAGACTACGTCCTGTTTCTGCCGCTTGCAGATTCCACTATGATGAAGGAGATTACATATTATAATAGCAGTTTCTCACATACTCATAAATTGTGCTTACCAAAACTCTCTTCTATCTAACACCCAATGGGAATTTTTTTTTCTCTCTCAAGGATGGAGCTCTCAAGAATTTTGCCTCTCACAAAATTATGCCACTCACAATTTTCACACACTTTTCACACACCCAACCCTAGCCACCTTGTGTCTATTTATAACCAAAGGAGGAGAAAAATCACAACTAATGGGAAACCCTAGTGGTTTCTCGTTTTTAGGGCCTTTGAATCCGACTCTGACTCAAAAACATCGCGGAATACAGCGCGTCAGCGTCGCGGCGCTCGAAACGAGCGCTGCGGCGCCTAGGCGCTCTTCTCCTGGCGCCTAGGCGCCATCCTCTTGAGCCTAGGCGTAAAGCCCTTGGCGCCTAGGCGCTTGCCACATAGCGTCTAGGCGCAATCCACCTGGCGCCTAGGCGCTCTCCACATGGCGCCTAGGCGCCCTCATCCCAGCGCTGCGGCGCTCTTCTACCAAAGCCGCGGCGCTTGCTCTCTGCCTTCGAGGACGCATTTTTCTCCCTTTTTCTTCCTTTTGCTGAGTTGTCTACTTGATTTGGCTCCACATCTGCAACATCGCCTTCAGTTCCTCTATGCAGCCTTCACTACCTCTATGCACTTACTTCAGACTGAAAAGGCACGAATACCAGAGCTATGAAACCGAGCCTCGAATAGTCTGGTTTTTCTCTCACTATTACAGGCCTAAAAGCATTACTCATAACACGTGATCACTTAAATAAGCAAATTCCAAAACAAGGATTGTTGCCTACTTCCTAGATATACATTTTAATCTGGAATTGATTTGTAAGATCTCACAATCTAACTGATAAATTTTAAAAACCAATATCTATAAAATTAAAATCTAAAAAAACCTAAATAAAAGATAGTTCCAAAATTACCTTCAAGAATCAAGAAAATAAAGAACAAGAATTCGAATAAATCATCAACTAAATACTAGATAAACACAAATCTGAGTTAAGACCAACCTGTCAAGAAGGGACTAAGATAACAAAATGTCCTATGAAAATTATAACAAAATTATGTTGAATTCATATCAAAAATCTTAATAAAAATTACTTTGATCTTGTGTCAATTTGGTTCGTAATGCATCTTGTTACTTTAAAAAAAAATTCCCAACTAAAATAAATCATCAAAAGCAGATGCGCTCTGCCATCAAATTTAAATTTCTCTTAATTAACACGTACGCTCATGCATATATAGAAAATCATCCTTATTTTCTTTAGATTCATGTTGGCAATATTAATATATGTATTATAAAATTCATTAGAAGCCAGCAAGCGTAGATAGCCACACACTTGTGGCATTTTGCTAGAAAACTATCTGTTTTGCACTTAACTCTTTTATATAAAGAGTGTGTGAGTGTGTGTGCGCGCGCGCGCGTGTGTGTGTGTGTTCATGTATATATCACCTTAATCAATTGGGCATCCACGAGGTTATTTCAAATTTTGTCTCCTGAGAAATGTAATGAAATCCATATATAAACAAAGTTAATTTAATCAGAGTAATTTGATAGTGATTGGGAGCTCTTAAAAGAACACACCCACAGTTTTTCATGTGCCGGATGAATGTTCCTCATGATCAGGAACATGTTCGCAAGTACAACTTGGCAACTTTTTTAACCAGCCAAAAAAAAAAACTTGGCAACTTTTTTAAACTCTTTTATTACATTGGTAAAGTTTAGGTCTTGCAACCATAAAATATAGAATAACAGTCTTGCAAACCTACTTTTACAACTCATGAGATCACTCTTCATTAGCAGGAAAAAAAAATAATACTAACAACTATATATAGTGGAAACATTGATATTCATAGCAATATTGTTACTTTATTTAGCCAAATGGGCATGTATGATATCATGTTCTCTTATGATTAAAAAGCCCTCAATTGATTTATATTATAGAGTACTATATTCAGCCGCAAAATTAAAATGGCTCCTGAATCATTGATTATATATATATATATATATATATATAGTACACATATATACATACATACGTAAATATATATATATAGCCGCCTAGATACCTAGATTCTACGAATGAGGTTAGTGCGTGCCAGAAGATTTTATATATATATATAAGAGCTTTTGTCTTTTAGATTTCTCTTTTAATGATCATTATCGAACAGATGAGTGTCTCGCATGCTGTCCAAAGAAAAAAGGAATAAATGCAGACCAGGAACTAAGGACACACTCCGTCATGTGCCTCGCTCACAGTCGTCGTTTAATTTGTTGAATTTTCATATTTTATCATACTTCTTTATGTATAAGAATTATTAGTCTTGGAGGATCAATTGGGAATCTTATAACACGTGGCCAATATACTAATAGTCGTACATAGTTCCACCAAAAAATGACTGGCATTACAATCGTTATTTACACTTTGTTTTTTCCGGTTTGAAACGAGATTTTTATAATATAATAAAGATTAGGCATTTTCATTGGTGCTAAAAAAGTAACCTGTGAATTGGTATTTATCTTTTAATTATTAGATGTGTAGAATAAAAAAAAAAGATGAAGTTTTGATCAGATCCAACAGTTTTAAAATATGTACTACTAACACGAATCCTATTGAAGAAATATCTTTTTTTTGGTAAACGTTGAGAGATAACAACTAACATCAAGGCCTTTTAATACATCCAAACTAAGTTCACACTCATTAAAGTAACTTATCTTACACTAAGCCTTGGTCCACTCTTACTACAAATAAAATAAAAGAAAAATACAAACCAATCTAAAATACGAGAAAATTACCACCACTAGATCTGAGTAAACGAAAAAGAAAAAGAGTCATTTTAAACGAGCTATACCAACTCAAAAGAGAAAGGTGCCTCATTAAAACCGTATAGATAAACCTCTAAATAGATAAATATTCAATAGATAAACATCTTATATATTAGTCCATGTTGATGATTGATAGGGTGATTGGGATTTAGTTAGAATCAATTAGTTTGAACCAATTAGTTAAAAACACTAAAATATATAAAAGTTTTATATTGCATTATACCTAAAAGTTTTAGTTTGAACTAACAAAGCCAAACACACTTTGAATATGTTGTTTTTTAATACATTTTTATCAACGATTTTTTTTGGGTCATGTACTTGTACCGACCGAACTCTTAAGGTCGCACCAAACCTTCGTGAGTCGAACTTGAGCCACAAGAGCGTGCGAGGTTTTTGGGAAATGGTGTGAGAGGTTAGGGGAAAAGATCATATACCTGCAATACTGGACAAGAACTTTTATTTTTTAAAAAATAAGAAAATAATTAATAATAGAGGAAAAAGGACATACTTTGATCGTTTCATGTCCGTCCACTTTCTTCGATCATGGAGATGAAGGTCCGAATATAGTCCAAACTCAAAAATGGTACGATCCTCTTTTTTATTCGTTTATTTTTTTTATGCAACTCCAAACTTATTTTCTTCAATTTCTTGAAAACATAAACATATAAAACCAGTTGGTACTGGTGCTCCAAAATTTTTGTCTCCCAGGCACTTAATTTGCCAACTAAAGAGCCTGTATTATTCTATATGACAAGTTTACACCCAACTTATTTCCTTAGGCACATTCATGATTGTTTTATGTTGGTTTCTAAACATATTAATTCATTGAAAAAAAAAAGGTCTTTAGTGGAAACATGGTTTATAAGATTGACACTAAAAACACTTTTGATACAACGTATGGGGTCGTCATCTGTGTATTAAACTCTTTAATTTTATCCGATACTCTTCTCACTTGGGCGCAAGAAATTTTTAGCTTTGTTGATCTATTAGTTTTGGTCAATGGCATGCCATAATGTTTGTTAAATTGAGGAAAATGTCTTTGTCAAGGAGATCCTCTATCCCTTCTAATTTACTCCAATTATGGCTTTTAAAGAAGATACCATTTTATTTAAACCTTTTTGCAAATGATCATGTACTTATTTCTTATAGGGCCTCTAAACATACAATGTCTTTGTCAAGGATATCCTATAAACATGCAACGTCTTGATCTATTAGTTTTGGTCAATGGCATGCCATAATGTTTGTTAAATTTAGGAAAATGTCTTTGTCAAGGAGATCCTCTATCGCTTCTCATTTTCTCCAATTTTGGCTTTTAAAGAAGACACCATTTTGTTTAAACCTTTTTGCAAATGATCACGTACTTATTTCTTATAGGCCCTCTAAACATGCAATGTCATTTGTGGGGAATTTTCATAAATGTCATTTTTTAAAATTCACTTTTTATAAATGTCATGCATGTTTGTTTATGGCACAACTTTACATGTAATATGAATGATAATATGGCATAAATTTTTTTAAATGTAGCATAAATAAACACAATTTTTAAAAGCATAACATAATATATAATTTTCTCGTCATTTGTCTCGGGCCAGCTCATCAACATGGCTCAATTTGATATGATCTTTCAGAAATGTTGCCAGGTATGATATGGAGTAACGATCGAAGATTTATTTGACTTCTTTAAAAAAGAAAGAAGCCACCTCATTGCCACCACATAGCGCCCTTGGCGGCCGCTTTTCGTCAATTCACGTTTGCCATAATGACCCCTCAGGCCGCCACCCCTTCTACTATCCTCATGACGCGACAACTTTGGACATTAACTTCTTACCTTCCTGATCAGTTACGAGAAGCCAATTCTCCTCATGCATGTGGAGTCGCTTTTCAACAACGCTTTGTGCATCCATCATGAGAAACTTGATTTCCGCTTTGATTCCTCCTAAAAATTTATCTGTCAAACACGGTAGCATCAGATCAAGATTAATGAGGCAATTTATCAGTAAAGGTTGTCGACTTATAAGGCCTCCATTATTGGTTGTCTCATCTTATAATTAAAAGATAGTATTCCATGAAAAATAATTCATGTCTAAAAAATTGTCTTCAGGAATTATTTTCCTTTTGAAAAAGTTTCTTTAACACACTAAAAACAAACTATAGTTATAAGATAAGACAACATAATCTGAAATTGTTGTCTTATTGAGTCGTCATATGTTGAGACATATGACCATAATTTTTAATTGTTGTCTAATATGTGCACAAAACACCACAAGTATCTGTGATGAGCACAAGATATTATGGTTTTTATGGAAAAAAAAAAAAAATCCGGCTAATGTGCTACTTTTGGATGATGGTTTTTGCAAAAATCATAGGTTAAAGTCTTAAAAATTAAAAAAAAAATTACCAAAATTATTTCTTCTTAAAAAATATTTTTATCAAATATTATTCGCAAATTCACTTTCTCTTTCTTGATAAACTTTATTTGTATTTATTAGGACCTGACGGACAAAAACAAACATTGTTTTATGCGTACAGAACATATTAATGGTACCATGTGTAAACAATAACCAAATATAAACACTATGTAAACTAAAAGTGTGGAAATTAAAAACATGAACATAGCGATATAGTTCTTTTACTTGGCCAAAAACACTTGCGGGAAAAAACTACGGGTATTACTTACGCTAAAGATAAAAAGGATCTACTATACCGAATTATAGTTACAAGATATGGAATTACAAGAATGCCTAGCATTTATGCCAACTTGAAACCCATGATACTCTTTTTGCCAGTCGCCCTCCATCAAACTCATTGCCCTACTCTAAGCCGTCTATGCCCGCCTTCTGTCCAACTAATGTACTCCAAGCCTTCAATCCATGAATAACTCCTCCTAGGACTTTTTGGATTGAAGCTAATGTGCTAAGGCAAACACAGGGTTAAAAGCTATTTTCTAAAGTCTAGAACACTAAAGATTTACTCAAGTTTATTCTCACTTGGAAGCTCTAACACAGAAGTCATAATTTGAACTCCTCAAATAAGCTAAGCCTAGGTATAAGAAGTGTCTAAATATATCCCTTTAACCCTAGGGTTGGGTTCTAAGTAATCCAACAAAAAGATAGAACTCAGTTGCTGAAGATAAGCTTGATTTTTGCTGAGCTGAAATTCTTGAAACAGTCATGCTAACAAGTCACAATCTTCGCGGGTGTTGCCACGTTAGCGATCTTCGTGAGCTATTTATATACACTATCAAAAACTGCAATTCAAAATTTGAAACCATAGATGAAATTTGTTAGTTCCGCAAATTAAATCTCAATGGAATTTGATCTTATCAAGGAAAATCTTCGTAAAACCTTCAGATATTGTTAAGCCAATTGAATAATGAATCTAGGCTTAATTTAAGTGCAAATTAGCTTAACCAATAAATTCAAATTTAAAAGATAAGAGAACATCTAGCTCAATTTCGAATTCAAATATAACACAATCTCCAACCAACGCATTTGGATAAACTCCAAATATTTCCTTCAAAAAATTAGAATTTAAACTTCAAAGAGACTTGTCACACAAGCAACCAAACAAACCGGGTCAACTCAAATTCAAACTTTAAACTCCTTGAATCTGGTTGATGAGCCACACAACAATTCTAGATAAAATATCTAAATTCAAACACAATGAAATCTAGAGAAAATATTCCTTGCAATAGGATAACACCCAATCTGGATTAGAGTTAATTTGATCCCAATATTCGTTGCCAATAGGATAACACCACAAATCCGGTAACCAATAACGAAACTTGTAGGAAAGTAATTCAAAATTTAAACTCCTTTGATCTCAAGAAGACAACGTAAAATTCACATTTAAAGATGTACATGTGTAGGGTTCAAAACCCTTACAGGATCCAATACTAAAAAAAAATGACAATTATTAAAGACATATAATAAATATGCGTGTAGCGCAAATATTTCCAAAACCATAAATAAAGTTTTTCCACAAAATCTAATAACAAAAAGTTTTTTAATTAAACACAAAAGAAAACTCTAAATTAAAAAAATAAATTTTAAAGGAAGGAAATATCAAAAAAATTCTTCAAGTACCCAAGTTTTGGTGCCAAAGATAGTGAATTTCAGTGAATACTGATTCAACTTAAAGATGTCCATATACACTTATGGTTAAACAAGAAGCTCATTGTTTCTTCACTTCTAGGAAGTACAAAATTGTACTTTTTGGAATTTTTTCACCAATCACAGTGCAATGCATCATTCTTTTGTTCAACGCAGAAGGAGATCAATTTGATCTTAGAATCAAAACATCCTAGAGAACGTTCTACGCTAGGAAAAAAAATCACCCCAACAACTCAACTATACCTTTTAAATTTAGAGGTTACAATGGTTTCTGCTCACAATATCACGAACAGCTATATCAAATGAAAACTATAAAGCTCGTGTGCTGGAAATCTGCAAGGTGTAGGCGATGTGAGTTATATAACTCGGTGCTTGTACAGAGGAAATTGGGTAGACAACAGATGAACTCACGCCATAGATGCAACATATATTGGCGTTGGAGAAGGATGAGCGAATCAGGTTGCGCTATTTGACAGACGAGGAACCAAAAAAAGATCAATAAATGTGTATACACATACATACATACATACATACATACATACATACATACATACATACATACATACATACATACATACATACATACATACATACATACATACATACATACACACACACACACATACATACATACATACATACAATTTTAAATATATATATTTTTTTAAATTTATCTCCATGTAATTTAATAATAAGGATATAAAGGACATTTATGCTTTCAAGAACGGGTGTAGGATACTAAAGTGTCAAGTTTTACCTAATAAGGTACCTTTTTAATATTATTAAAAACAAAGTATATGAAATAATATTTTTATGAAACACCGAAAACCAAAATAATTTTCCTCCCACATAAAAATTGCTGCCTCCCCTCAAAAAGAAAAAAAAAAAAAAAGCTGCGCACATCCTCTTTTTTACTTCTTTAACCCATCTTACACATCGGAGCACTGCACCTTTTCCTTAAAGTTTGGACCCCTTTTATAATCCCCTCTTCAACCCCCACTCTCCCACCAACTGCCATGTGCATGCATGCTCAGATTCTCAATCTCTATAAATAGGCCTTCTGTTCCGACTATGTTTCTCGAACCCCTTCCCCTAACACCCTAGCTAGCTCTTTCTCTCAAGCTTAGAAATAATATATTTCTGCTTGAAAATTTAACGAGAGCAAGAAGCTATCTAGTTCTTCATTTGCATATAACATATATTACTCTAGGCCAACATAATAATCCGATACTATCCTTTGTCGACAATGGCCAAAGCCACTCACATTTGCTTATTTTTCCTTCTAATCATCGTTTCTCATGAGCTCCTCTCTGTTGAAGCAAGAAAGCTCAATAAGCACGTGAAGTCAATCAGCCAGAAAGACGCGAAAACCAAAGCCATAGTGGCAACAGAAGTGGCGAGCCCAAAGCAGCTGTATCGCGGGGTTAAGGAAGAAGTGAACGGATTTGTATCGGCTTTCCGACCGACCACCCCTGGGCACAGTCCCGGTGTTGGTCATTCTATCCACAACTAAAGCATGTTCCCCAGTTTGCAATATTCTAGTGTTGTACTAAGTTCCTTTATCATGTTCAACTAATAAGGTGTTTGGCGTAGTCGCTTTGAACTATTGGTTAAAACTGTTTTTATTGTAGTATGTAAGAGCTTTACACTGTTTATAACAGAAAAAATAGTCTGAACCATGACTCAGACCGACTTGCCAAACAAGCTATAAATCCATAAGAAATCGAGCATTGTACTATGTCATGTCATGCATGTTAGTTATGTACGGTTGATCTAGTAATTGCATTTAGTAATTAATACTTAGATGTTTGGTATTCATGTGTGTATATGTACTATTTCCACTTTGTCTTTCTTTTTTTTCTTTTCTTTTTTTTTTTAGAGTTCATTCCCACTTTGTTGTAGTTATATAATAACTCTAGTAATATTTCTAAGATGCTCTCTCTTTAACTATATATATATATGACAAGGGCTCATAAAGAGAAAATCTTGCACTTGAAAATTAATATATATATATATATATATATATATATATATATATATCATGACATGCAGGATACTATAACAACATTTTATTATTATGACAGATCATACGTTAATGTCTTAAAGAGGAATCCTAAAACCTATGTGCATTATCAAAAACTGACCATTTCCAATGCAATTCTGATCGATGATAAATAAGCTGATCATCTCTAGTACAAGTATTAATATCAATGTTATATTTATCATCTAAAAATATAAAAATAGTATATTGTATGTGTTAAACTATTTTTCTCTAATGCATAATGCTATATCTACCTTTTATTATAATTATGAAGCTTTGAAAGTTATAAAAGCAAACCTTTGATATTAAAATACTTTGAATGTGACAATGTCATAATGATTAAAAGAAAAAATTAATGTATCAACTAATAAAAATCAAATACTAAATTTGTTATATGCTAAACTTGATAGCAAATACCATCAACTTTAGCGTATCCTGAATTTGGCATAAAAATGGCACTACATTAGAGAGTTGCATTGGAATCTTTTGTAGATGCACAATTTTTTAGGACAATTGTCCCTATGGCAGAGGAAAGAATTGGTCATTGAGTTGAAATAATCTAACGTATGTGTGCTAAATGCAAATCTAAAACTATTTCGCTTTGCGATAATTTTAAAGCTTTTTTAAGTATATAGTTCCAATTAAAAAAAGCTAGAGTTTAAATTGATTTTGTTATAGTTTTTTTCTACAAAATTTGAATTGCTACAAAATTGTTTTAAGTTCAAACTATCGATTTGAACTATGTTTCGAAACAGACCACTAGTTTTGAATAACTAAACCCTAAGATGACAAATAACAACATCGCTACAAATTAATGAAAGTCAGGAAAAAAAAAGTTTATGGCCAACTTTAGTCTAAGAAAGCTAACATAGACGTTAGAATTATTAAAAGCTTGGAGTATGCATGACGTGCTCGAGAGTTGAGAGTCAGTCATGCATTTAATTAAAATAAGTTGAGTTCTCAAAGTTTATATAGCTTGATAATATTGTAATGTTAACTTTGTCACAAGATCATTATTTTTTTTAATAAAGAATGCGATAACTGATGTTAAACAAGACTCAGCACATCTAAACTATATCAGTGATGAGTGATATATACATGTATATATAACAAAAATTTGCAATTATATTTAATACCTACAATACACTTTGAATGAATTCTGTTTTGGCTTTAAATTTCTTTAACTAATATTGTGGATTTTTCCACTGGCCGAGGAAATCTGAACAAACTATTATAAGATGCAAGCGTGATAGAACAAAAGATATGTACAGATATATAAAAGTGTAGGCTCCTACATGTAGAGTCATTGCTCGAGCAATAGAGTTTGGTGAGCGGGTATGGGATGTAATACTTTCCTTTGTTATTTTAAAAGGAGAAAACGGTAGGATAAAAACTACAAGAAGAACACTCTGAAGGGTTAAAAACTCCAAAAACTTATAAAACAGTAGGGTTTACTATTTTGTAAGTTGTGTATTTTAACACTAACAGGATGAAAGAGACTTTTCCTACGAGAAAATAGTAGTAATATGCACGAAATACGTTATCATGATCCCAACCTTTTCAATTCCTGCCAAAAACGTCAGCCTACGATATTGTCACAGCAACCAAAATAAATTAATATATTTCATATTATTAATCATGATATTATAAGTGTAATATTCACTAATATGAGTGATGCAAGCTAACTGGTACTTTTTGGTTACTAGCTAGGTCACATGTGTACGAGACCTATGTGAATCTCACATGAATATTCACTACTATCCTCCACAAAGTACTCCCACCTACGAAAATACAATACCATAGAAAAGCAATATTACCAAAATGGACCATGTTGACTCCTTTAAGAAATTTCTGAACAAACCCTAGTAAATTGAAGAGCAAAGCGCCTCTTTTCCAGGTTTATGTGTCTCCCACTCACTTTTTTTGAATTTAGTTTTATTTATAAGTTTTGTATAAAACTTTAGTTATGCCTTCACTAATTTCAGTTGTTCTCTCATTTTTTAGAAAATTATAATTGTGCTTCTACTCAATAGTGAAAATATATAAATATATAATTATCTCCTGACTCTAAAAAAAAAACATGTGATTATTTTTTTAGTGCGCCTACTGAAAATATTTTTTGGTTCCACCATCCATTATACCATCCTCTTCTCCCTCAAAGAAAATTAAAGTTCAAATAAGCCAGAAAAGCTTAGAAGTCGTGACATGAGAGTACTTAAGCAACTTCAACCACCACCAGAGAATGTTATATTATTGTATCAAGAGAGAATCTTATAATCTATATAATGTTTTAAGAAACCCTTCACCAACCTGATAACTACACATATCATTAAAATAGAGGAATAACATTAGTTTATGTTAGTAGTATAGTCTGTCTAATAGTAGCTGTCATTCATATGTAGCTACTGATATTTTATGTAATTCACTCCCTAGCTAGTGACCCCTCCAATGAGATGGGAAGACTAGCTTTTCATTTTGTTTTCAATATCAAGGCCAGTAACTAACGTACTTTGGAATCTTTTTGCATTTGGTTGCTAATGATCATGCCTATATGGAGCTCTCCAAAAATATTTATAACATAATCAAGCAACTAAAAAGAGTACTTATTACAAAGAGGCCCTCCCTTTGTAAAGTGAAGTTGGGTCTTCCATAAGAACAACAACAAGAAGAAGGAGAGCATGCGCATGGATCCCATAAGAATAAATAGTAACTTTATTGACAAACCGTCCAGGTAAGTACCTCCCCACATGTATATGTGTGTGTGCATATATATCTATATATATTTTGTTGGCTAAGTACTTCCAAGTTATTGATTAATTTAAGGCATGCTGGTGAAGTACAGTTCTGAATACCTAATTAAAAAGCAAGAACTGTCCAAATTAAAAAGCACTGTCAGCTATAGTGGTCGGATTAGTGGGACTGTACGCAAATGTGCAGTTGGCATATAAGAAGCATATTCTCCTTTATAAAAGGGCAAAAAACTGAAAAGAAAACGTATTACCAGACAACATAAATCAAAGAGATTTCTTCAATACGTCCAGAAAAAATAAGCTATTGATAAGTATAAGTTTTGGAGCTGTTAGATTTACAGCAAAAAGAAAATCCTGACTAAACCTTAATGATTTGAAAATGGCCTCAGTAAGATATAAATATATCCGAATGGGTTTATAGTACAATTTTATATATATATATATATATATATATATGTATATAGACCTTAGATTAGGGACCATATAAGTAAAAAAAAAAGTACTAAAAGAAAATAAAAAGTATAGCTTCCCCATCTGGGCCATAGAGGCAAGCGGAATATAGACAACTAGACAGTGCTATAACTTTTTTTTTTTCTCAAGCAGAGGTTTGGCATTAACAGTTAGAACAAACCGTCCAACTTTGATCATCTTTAGCTTTATTTCGACTTTGGACTCTTTTTTTTTAAAAAAAATTATATCCTACCACATGATCTGTGGAATCTTCCCACTACTGAGGACCCTCAATTGCATGTGTCATGAAACCTTAATATCAGATACTATATACGTTTAAAATTGAATATAGGCCGAGTTTACATTATTCCATTCGCAAGTGGAACATCATCCATAAATACCACTGTAGAATAGTTTAGGGTTTCAAGACAAGAGCACAAACAAACTTCAAAACTCAAAACACCCTCTACAATTCTACCTCCAGGAAACCATAATCACTCTCTCTCATATGGCCATGTCTACGAGGGCTGTAGTCATTTTCCTGTTGTTCTTGATAGCATGCCAAGAAGTACTTGTGAACGTTGAGGGAAGGCCTTTGAAGCCTAGGCGTTGCAAGAGATGCTCAACAAGGCATGGACATGATGAGAACATTATGAACATTGCAGCAAAAGGTGGTTTTCACAGTTCTACTTATCATGATCATTCACACCCAGCAGAACAGATTAGTAAGGCGGAGCATATCGATGATTTCCGACCCACTTCACCAGGACACAGTCCTGGTGTTGGTCATTCCATCAACAATTGAAGTTTTCTTATGTTTTCAATTACCTTGATTATTAGCAATGATGTATTACTACTAAATTTGTCCTCATATATAAATTTGTTTTATTCCTCTATCTGATCTCTCCCTCTCAGTCGTTTTTTTTACAAGTACATCTCTCTATATCACCTATTAAGCTTCAGCTTTGCACACTTAAAAATTCCCATTAGCTTGATCAAGATTATTGTAGACTATGACGGTCACTGATATGACTGCCGGAGATAAGTTAGACAGTTAGTTGGTTTCTATTCTTTGGAGGAAGAAATTTAATTCCGAAGGTAGTAGGTGAGAGATAAGTTCTCTTTTCAAGAAACTTAATTCCTCGTTTATAAGTGGGGTCTACCTCATTGAATTCCCATATAAAAGTGGACACAGATCAGTTTAAAAAATTAAAAATTTAATTCCCTTTTTCTAAAATTTTATCCGTAATATATGTGTTAATGCACATTTCATGCTTAATAAAGACAGCTTTTTAAATTATTATAACAACCTTAAAAAATATAATATTATAAATATATGCATACACATACAAAAAAGTCAGAGAAACTAAGAGTAATCCATAATCAATCGGAAAATCTATAAAATGGCAAGGCGACTTAGTCTATATCTAGTACAAAAAAGTCAACTCTAAGGGGCTACGAACCAATCAAAATCAGAACGAAAAACAACTGAAGTAGCAAAGTTGTTGGCTACTTCATTGCTTTCCCTGGAAATGTGTAAATACAAACAATCGTCTCGAAAGCCATATTCAAAGCCGAGATTCATCGATTACAAAGTCTCCTAAGAACATTATGACTATGATCGCTTTGTAAAAATACCACAAAGATAGACTCACTTTCAATTTAAAGCTTAGGACACCCAAATTTCCAAGCTATTTAAATGGCTGTCATCAATTCTGCCTCAAAAGCAAAATCGATATCTAAGAGAGCAAAGAAACAGCTATTAACAAACCCGCAATAATTGCCAATTAAAAAAAAAAACTCACTTACAACTAGAGACTCCAGGAGAACCCTTAATTGCCAAGTCATTAATATTAACTAAATCCAATCCAAAGGAGGAGGCTACCAATAAATCTAAGAAATACGAGGAGCTCTTCGAGATTTCCAGACAGATTAAGTCGATATGCAGCTCTCAATATCCAACTTATTAGCCTCTTTGACAAAATCCTAGAGAGATGCTTTGGAAGCATTATTCATGGAGATAAAAACATCCTCATCAAACACCTTTTTTTTTTACGAGCATTTTAAACAATTGAATTGAGTCAGCTATGTATTGGATGGGAGATAAATAGGATGCATAGGAATTCAAGGTTTCCTCATGTGGAAGGAAGCCATTAATTGAGTAGAAAAAAAGCTAGTACAGACTACGTACAAACTCTCGTCTCCATGGTAGAAACCGAGGACTATGATGTCAAAAGAAAAAAGGCACTCCCGGAGTTAACAAAACCCTAGTGTGCTACATAATTAGTCGTCTTAATCTTTTTAATATAATAAAACTTACACCGATTCTTTCTAATTAGAATAAACCAAAATTTGATCGTAGCTCTAACTTAACCATTCAATTTGTGAACCTCCTAAAGCTCATATATTCACTTCAATCTGTCGAAAAACGAAGATAAACTCTTCAAGAATATTCTATTGTAGGGTTCTGCCTTACCATTAATTTTGAAAGAGTAAGGCACTTTCTTAGCAAGTGGTCCAATATTGGGAGGGCCAAAAAAATGATATTGTTATTCCCCATCCGATTATTAACAATTTTTTAATTGAAAGTAATTACTTGTTTCTGGTTATTAGATCTTTTTCCTCTAACAAATCGTAGTTTTCAGTTTTCTTTCTTGAAATTTTATGTATCAGTTTTGCGATTCTTGTATTCTATGTAAAACTGGTTCTAAAATATATGTAAACCGGACGTGTACATGTCGATTGATAATTTTTTGGGTGCTACCACATTATTAAAAATAAATAAATAAGGACAAATAATACGGAAAGGAATTATACTGTGAGGAAAGAATAAATGAGTTGAAAAACTAACAGATTAAAAAAGCACTACACTTCCTTTTTAATAGTTGATTCTATGTATACATTTGTTACTATTTAATTTATAATTGTAGTTCGAAATTCTAATAAAACTAATGTTTCCATGTAAAAAGTATTATTGCTCTTCTTTCTACGGCCCATGGTGCACAAGCACTTTCCTTTGGAACTTAAAGTCTATAATATGTAAAGATGGACTGTTTAACATAGCTTAGAATATTAAATCTTAAAGGTTCAATTTTTAGACGGGAAAATGCATGTGAAACTTTTTGCCGGCTTGTTTCGGGGGCTTTAAATCACAATTTAAACCTTTTGTTACAGTATTTTTTTATACTATATTGATTGCAGTCAATCTTTTACTGGCCATTATGCACTTTGTTACAATTTAAATCACAATTTAATAATTTGCTGAATTTACTTTATGGCTTAAAGATGGAATCAAGAACAATTTTAAAAACTGTAACGTTGTCAGAATTTATTGACTCCACGTGCATTTAGGTGTATTGGTCGTTAAGTTAGTTTAAGCTAAAGCCGCCAAAGTTCCAGTCTCAAACTTTTTTCTAACAATAAATAATAAATAAATACATAAATAACAAAAAAAATTAAAGCGCTTGACCCCACCCCACGTGGATATTGTTTTTCTTGGACATTTAAGTCAGGACTAACACAGATAACATTAACGACAAATATTCGTAAAAGTAGCTTGGTCCAAAAAGCTGCCCACATTGTGTTTTGTAGGTTTCCCGAAATATTTGCCTTTTTTCTATTTAAAGGGTTGGGCCTCACTTGGGGACAATGCCTTGTGGGCTTGATTATAAATTTTGCAAGTTGAAGCATGCGCTAAGTGCGGCTAGTGATTCTGTTAATATCCTAATGATGTCTTAATTTGATGCTAATGGGGTTATATAGATAATTTATGAAATCTCACTTTGTGCTTTCAGCCTTCTGAACTAAAAAAGTTAAAGATTGACTGATCACTTTTTATTAAATATGATTCAGATTCCTTGGCAGGTCACTAACAATTTGGATTAATAAATTGTAGTTTTAAAATGGCTTGATTGAAATAACAAGAAAATTATGGAATATGCCCTTAACGCTCATCTCTAGTTTTGTACTTTTTTAAGAATTACGTTTCTAAAAATAAAATTTCACATAAGTTGTCCTTATTTTTCTATTTTAAAGTTGTCCTTACACTACTTATTTATCATCTCATCTAAATTAATCTCTTCTAAATTAATCTCATCACATGAATCAAAACTAAATATTAAAAATACTTAAAAAATTCAAGGAGGTGTCAAGATTTAATTATAGCAACAACTAATAAGACAGGTTAATGTGATAATAGGTTTTCTCACTCTCTTACGTTAACATAGAAAGGGGAAAAAAGTAAGGGAAGAAATCTTATATAGTATAGTGTTTTAAAAATGGCAAAAATTATGATACTCCACTTTACTAGGTTTCCAATTTATAATTATTAATTAATATTATTTATCTTATTAATCACCTTTTATATATAGTATCTTGATGCCAGTTATCTCATCTTCTCATTCAAAATAAAAATAAAAAATTTACTTATTATTATTTACGTCTGTGAATGAGAATGGGTCCATTATGTCATTATCAATTTTGAAGCAAAGAGGAAAAGAAATTGTGATCAAGATTTTCAATTTTGAAGAGGAAAAATGACTATAGCTAATGAACATTCATTTCCACTTGATGTTTAAATCAGAAGCACTTAAGACTCATAGTATCAGCCCTTTTTGGTCACATTGAAATTTAAAAAAGATAACTTGATAGAGATCATAGAGATGAAATGAGCAGTTCATACTACAAAAAGTGTTCCATATGTTGCAAGGAAACTCGGCTATTGAAATAAAATTTATAGCTATGTTCGAAATAAATGTTTTGGTATACCCTAAAACAATTAATATATATAGTAATTAGTTATGCAAAAGAATCTAAAATCAATCATATCATCTTAGCTAAAGCAATTTTTTAGCCAACCTTATCAAATCTCAAAGTTGTTTCATATATATATATATATATATATATATTCAATCCAATGTACCTCTGATATCCTTCTCGAAGATGTTATCATTGCATGGTCAACATCTATTTCTTGCATTGTATACACAGGTCAATTTTTCTTAATATTTACACCTGTCAGAATCCAAGTACATGTTATGGAACGTTTATTTTTTGCGCTTTTATATTGTGATTATAAATGTATAAAGCAATTTTAATGTGTTTTCTTACTTAACTAGCTAGCTAATCCTGCTGCATTAGCACCTTAAATGATTCAACTGTTTTTGTTAAGAAAAGGCCCGACCCGCTAGAGGTGAAAATGCTCTGCCTCTCGCAGAGAAGCCTCGCTGTCCTCTAGGCTTCCTGGCAGCATCGTCGGCATGCGTTGTTCTCTCCAGTCTTCGATCCCCTTGGACGCATATCACAATTTCTAGAGGCATTGACACTCCTCTTAAAGAACATTGTGCCATGCCAAAGTGGGAGACTGTTAAGAAGTGTGGAGCCAATTTCAACGTCTTTTAAAATATCACCCTAGGCAAAAGATTTAAGAATATCACACAAAGGAATAAACAGTTTTTCGAACCCAGGTGTGCACCCCATGGAGAAATATTTGTGTGGCCGAGTGGTAAGACAGAAGCTACATGCGGCCGCGCTCTTAAAGTCTCGCAGCCACGCATGGAGTGAAGCAAGTCATAAAGCGAGGAAAAATCTTGCGCGGCCGCACATGTCAGCATACTTGAGTTCATGTTTTGCAATTCTTTGGAGTTTGTTATACATTTTTTTGTAAATCTATAAATAGATAGGTTGTATCTTTTTTTTATAAAGTGAAAACTTAGAAAATTTGGTTGAGAGAGATGCTAGAGAAAATTCTAAAGAGAGAGTGTGCAATTTCTCATATACACTTCTTTATTGACGTAGCTTTCACATCGAGGATAAACCACTATAAATTTTGTGTGATCTTATTTTTTTTTATTCATATATTTTTTGTTCTTGGTAGAATTAAAGCTTCTAATTCGTAGCATGAAGTTGCTAATTTTAATAGAGTGTTGGCAGATATGGATTTGACCAAGAATCCTTTCGATTTTCTTAGTAGTTTAAAAGGAATGTCATTAATTTTTCACATCAGTAAAATACAAGAATTTTTCAAACTTTTGGAGCCATTGAACTTATGTGAGTCATTCTTTGGCTGATTGCATAAGGAATCCTAATCACAACCAATAAATGCAAGAAACAAAATCTGTGGGGCAATTCTATTTACTGGAAAGAGTACAAACCAAGATACACTCATTCGACAAACAATCAAATTCGAACCAAGAAAATCATGTGCCTGTACTTTATGATCCATTAAAGAAAATTGATGTTCAGGAAATTTCAGTTAATCATGTGGCAGCCATTGTGCTTGCTCAAAACAAGTGGCGCACATTGTGGAGGAGAAAGTTTCTGGCAACTCAACGTCAGACATGGATTCATCACTCTAGTAGTCGGTTGAGAATAAATAAAAATTTGATTCCCAACAACTCTACTTTCATTGGGTTTTCTCAAACACCCAAGGAGGGTAAACCGTGTCTTCAAGTATTAGCGCTCCGAATTATGCATAAAATATCAAGAGTATGATCACTTTGGAGGTTAGTCTTACAAGTCCTTTAAAAGTAGTCGCATATTTTATCAACCACATGATTTGCAGGATATAAATAGACAACATTTGGTAAATTTAAGGGATGAAGACTTGTCTGAAGACCAAAGCCTTGAAGCAAATAATGTATTAGAAATCAATAATCGTATACTTGCTTATAAAGAGGCAGAAATTGTTGCTCTAATTTCTTGAGCATTGGAGTATGGTGACCAAAATTCAGTTTGACATAATCTGAAAAGCTCGCGACAATTGTAGAGAAAGAACAAATGGGGGATTTTTCATAAAATCTGCGGTGGTAGGGAGGAATCGAGCCCATATATCAGTATAAGTGTTAGAGTGTGGACCTTTGTATTTTTGGCCGTTTAGTTTATATTTTAGGCCTATTAGATTATATCACATATTAGGTTTTACTTATGCCTATATATATGATGTATTGCATTAGGGTTTAGCATTATCGACTTTTGGCCATCCTAATCACCACCATCTTAAAATTTTTTTTAAGTTTAGTGATTTTCTTCTCCTTAGTCTATGTTTTTTTCCCATCTTGAGTCTCTAAGTAAATCTCTGTGTGTTCATGTTCTTTGGTTCTAATGCACTATTTTTGTAACATTGAGTAAAATTGGTAAAACTTGCTATTTTGAAGGGGGAAAAGTGAACAACAATCCAGAGGACAAAAAAAATCATCCTATAGCTTAGAGCCCGTAATAGGAAGGGTTTTAAAATGAGAAACATTTTCTTACGTTACTTAATTTTTGTTTTGTTTGCTTTTGATTTGGAATTTTTTTATTAGGCTTGTTATATGTTCGAGTTTGTAAGAACTTTTTTCTTTCCTTTTTCATAAAATTTTCTGCTTATTTAAAAAAGGAAACGTTTTCCTATGTTAGAAAATAAATAAAATTCCGTAGTCTTAAGCAAAAATGATACTGAAAATGCGTTACTTTCTTTCAAAATTTCCTACAGTTTTGCACTTCAATCATAAGCACAGGAGATAGAATCATGACATTTTACTTTCCCAAAACATTTATAAAAAGCTCCAAAAGAAGGGGTAAAGTATTTAAAATTACTCTAAGATAGAGAAGACGATAAGAAACATTTGCATATCCTTCTTCCGGATTATCATCATATTTTTTTTCCCTGAATCTCATAACAATTAAAGCATAATAAATAGAAGTTTTTGTGGCTGCCGGTAGATATTTGATTTCATATTTATTGATTCAATGTATAAATGTAACCACATGAAGAAGGAAAATAGGATGCAAAATGTTAAATTATAATGAACGACAAAGCGAGTACTTGTAATTGTATGGTCACGAAGGAAAACGGTATGCATGTTTCTGTTGATGTCGTTTGTTCTTGGAAGAATTAACAAATACGCGATTCTTCCTGAAATGATCAAACGACCAGTCTCTTTTTTTTTTTCTTTTTTTTTTTTCTTTTTTTTTTAATTTTTGGTTTCCCCGCAAACGCAATAGATTGAAAAGTCGGTCCGTCGACGTGCATTTAATGCCATTTCACCGGAAGTAAAACGACATGCCGTTCCATTCTTTTAGCCTCTAAATACAAACTACAAGTGGACATATTTTTTTTATACTACATAGAAAAGGGAAACGACATTTGGAACGATGTACGATACACGGCATTGCATTCTTATTTCAAATTGTTTAAACGAACTGCGTCTCTCTCTCTCTCTCTTTTTCCTGAATATCTTCTCTAGAGTATAATGAGAATGACCAAATGTCACGCCCCGGAGTACGGGAGTTGACGTGGCGGAATATTTAGATTAATTAAAAGAGAATTTAATTAAAAATCGAGAGTTTGAGAATCAAATTAAATAAAAATTAAGAAGATTTTCCACCACATTTGATAAACGAATTTATAAATATTTAGCAAATAATAATAATTAAATAAAAACCGCGAATATGGGTTCCACAACCCACAACTTGTGCACACACATGGATCTGACAATATCATAAATACAATTACAGTCCAAGTACAAATAAAGTTAAGTCTTACATGCCTTGATTAATAATACAGAATATAAATAAATTCTCCTATTGCTCCTGAGTTCGGTCCGAAGAATCTTCTCCAAACCTAAAGGGGAAGACCACCTAGATGGGGGAAATTTAAAACAATAAAACGTGAGCGAAAGGCTCAGTAGGACTATGTTTTATAAAAATAGTTTAACGCAAAGGAACACAGCATTATTAGAAGTTATTCAAAGGAAACTTAAATAAATAAATAGATAAACAATTTGAGTAAAACCGTCCTGACACAGAACAGTCTACTCGTCAAATCAAAACACCAATTTACTTTTACCTAGGCAAACCATGATATCACCACCGTAGTGGCCCAGCTGGGTTTCGGGACCTGCCCCCAAGGTCGATCGCTACACGACCCGATCTCTGATATGGCATCATGCCCATGTGTTTATTATCATTATCATTCAAAACCCTATTACCGAGTGTTGTCAGTTACATTTATTATGAAGTTCGTTTCATAATCACGGTATATTAAAATATAACCGATAAAACCATTTTCAAACAACCGTTGAAAACATTTTGATAGAAATCATTTTCAAAGCCAAATCATTTCAAAACCAGGCTACCAAAGAAATAGGATAGAAGTCCTACCTCAATACTCGTGCCGGTACCCCACACCGTAATCCCGGTCCGCTATACGTTAGCTCCACGGAACCACGAACGATCCTAGATACAAACTAAGTCGATCAATATCTAATTTGAGACATTCTATGTTACTAAATCATTTCATGATGTCCTAGTGTGCCATTTGTACCTTTAAAATCATCCTATAAGGTTGGGATTTAAATCAGGGTTCAAAACAGTGAAAACGGGTAAAAATCACAAAAATTTTCCATGCCTCGGTCGGCCTGCCGGACGCCCTGCTTCGGCCTGCCGAACTGCACAGTTCGGCCTGCCGGAAACAAGGTTCGGCCTGCCGAACATTTCCCCAGATTCGGCCTGCCGGTCGGAAGAACACTGGCCTGCCGATCATCACTCCGGCCTGCCGAACATGAACTTCGGCCTGCCGAACTGGGAAAACCCAGAAATCCCAGCCACGGGTTTCTCGATCCCCAAAATCCAAATCTTGTTTCTAACCTGTTTTTCTCAAATCCCAGGCATGAAAAACAACTATAGTTGATAGAAAAACATTCTAGAACATGTTTGGAATCATTTAAACAACATTTAAACTCGAAATCCTCAAAAATCCGAAATGAGAAAAAGAGGAGAAAAATGAAAAATCTTGAATTCAATCCGTTTTTCTTCAATCTAGGCTTAGATTCTAGTTGTTCTAAGCTCATTTAACACAAATCCACGGTTTTCTAAGCTTAAACAAACTTAGATTTCAAAAACACACAAAATTGGAAATTTTGTAAAAAGTTTAAAAATTTTGAATCTAACCTCGAATCGAAGCTTCAATCCGCGTTCTCGGTTGCCGAATCACGTCCCCGAGCTTCCTCCTTGCTATCCCGAAGCTTGGATTCGAAATTGAGAGAGAAAGAGAGCTGCCGAGAGAGAGAGAGGAGAGAGAGAAAACCGGAGAATGAATGAGAGGAGAGAGAGAGGAAGGAAATAAATAGAGAAAATCGGTGGGCGGTTTTACTGTGCGAAAACCATGTGCCGCCCACGGTTTTGCAAAACGGAGTATTTTTAACATTTTACAAATTGTGGTGTTTTAAAACTCAAAACATCATTTTAAAACAATAAGAAATCCTTCGAATTCATTAATTTAACAAAACAACCAAAAATTCAAAAATCCAACCAAATAGTCTAATAAATGTTAAAACTTTAATTATGGCACACTAATTCATCATTTATATTACACTTAACATTAAATAAATTTCGGGACGTTACAACTCTCCACCCCTAAAAGAAATTTCGTCCTCGAAATTTACAACTCATCTCAAAAACAAAACAAATGCGGATACAATTCCCGCATACTCGACTCTAGTTCCCAAGTGGCTTCATCAACCCCATGATGCTGCCACACGACCTTTACCAGCGGTATCTCACGACGACGCAAGCTAATCACTTTCCGGTCGATAATCTGAATCGGCACTTCTTCGTACGTCGTATCCTCCTGAACCTGTACATCGTGAAACGAAACTATCTTATCCTGCCCAGGTGGACATTTCCTAAGCATCGACACATGAAACACATCGTGCACATGAGAAAGTTCGGGCGGAAGATCAAGCCGATAAGCGACCACACCAACACGCTGAGTGATCTCGAACGGCCCAATATACCTCGGCGCGAGCTTCCCACTCACTCCGAACCGCATAGTTCCCTTACGAGGTGACACCCTCAAGAGAACAAAATCTCCAACCGCGAACTCTAAGGGTCTACGTCTCCTATCTGCGTAGCTCTTCTACCGACTCTGAGCTGCTCTCAACCGATCCCGAATCACCGCGACTTTCTCGTTGCTGTCACGAATCTCATCTGGCCCAAGAATAACTCTATCTTTCGGCTCGGCCCAACACACAGGTGACCGACACGGTCGCCCATACAATGCCTCAAATGGTGCCATACCGATACTCGCCTGATAACTGTTGTTGTACGCAAACTCCGCTAGATGCAAACACTGCTTCCAATTTCCGCCGAAGTCCAACGCACAAGCACGCAACATATCCTCGAGAACCTGAATAACCCGCTCAGACTGCCCATCAGTCTGAGGATGAAACGCCGTACTGAAGTTCAAATCCGTACCCAAAGCCTCCTGAAAACTCCTCCAGTACTTAGCATTAAACCTGGTGTCTCGATCAGAGGTGATGGACAAAGGAACTCCATGCAACCTCACAATGTTTTGCATATACAACTCCCCGAGAATCTTCCTAGAACACGTTGACCTAAACGGAATGAAATGCGTCAATTTCATCAACCTATCGACTACAACCCAAACTGCATCGTGCCGCTGCTCCGTCCTCGGCAAACCTGTGAGGAAATCCATCGTCACATGCTCCCATTTCCACCCTGGAATAGGAAGCGGCTGAAGCTGACCTGCAGGCTTCTGATGCTCAGCTTTCACCTGAAGACACGTCGAACACTTGGCCACGTACTCTCGAACATCTTTCTTCATGCCTCTCCACCAATACTGCCTCTTCAAATCATGATACATCTTGGTGCTTCCCGGATGAATAGCGAACTGAGACCTATGAGCTTCGTCTAGAACGGCTTTCGTCACCTCGGCGATAACTGGAACTGCAAGACGCTCCCGGAAGTACAACGATCCATCTGCATGCACGCTCCATTCCTCGAACTGCTCCCCGTTCTGAATCCGCGACCAAATCCCCTGCAAATGTCGATCCTGTCACTGACTTTGCTTCACCATCCGAACAAGAGCTGGAGTCGCTTCCACATGATATAACGAAACTCGATCACCATCTTCATGATACAGTAGCCGATACTCACTCACTGTCGCATCCCTGCTCCAGTCCTCAAAAATCAAACAAGCGAGAATCCCTGAAGACTTCCTGCTAAGCGCATCCGCGACTACATTAGCCTTCCCGGGATGATATTGCAACGCAAAATCATAATCCTCCATGTACTCTACCCATCTGCGCTGCCTCAGATTGAGATCCCTCTGAGTGAACAAATATCTCAAACTCTTGTGATCGGAGAAGACCTGAAACGATGCTCCATACAAGTAACATCTCCAAATCTTCAGCGCGTAGATCACCGCCGCAAGCTCTAAATCGTGAGTAGGATAATTCTGCTCGTGAGGTCGTAGCTGTCTCGATCCGTACGCAACTACACGACCATGCTGCATCAACACGCATCCAAGTCCGCGCCCTGAAGCATCAGCATAAACCTCATACGGCTCGTCACTACTAGGAATAACTAATACTGGAGCTAAAGTCAACCGGTTCTTCAATTCCTAAAAAGCAGACTCACAGTCTTCATCCCACTCAAACCCGACGTTTTTCTTGATCAATCTCGTCAATGGAGCTGTAATCTTCGAAAAGTCCTTTACAAATTTCCTGTAATATCCAGCAAGACCTAAGAAGCTACGAATCTCCGCTACATTCCTTGGTCGTTCCCATACCAATATAGTTTCAATCTTGGACGGATCCACTGAAATACCATGCTCCGAGATGACATGACCCAGAAACTTGACCTCAGTCAACCAGAACTCACATTTTTCCCTCTTAGTATACAACTGGTGCTCCCGCAGAGTCTAAAGCACGATCCGAAGATGCTGCTCATGCTCCTCCCATGTCTTAGAATACACAAGAATATCATCGATGAACACTATCACGAACTAATCCAGATACGGCCTAAATACCCTGTTCATCAGATCCATAAAAGCTGCTGGAGCATTCGTCAACCCAAAAGACATGACCAGAAACTCGAAGTGCCCATACCGAGTCCTAAAAGCTGTCTTGGGAATATCCTCTTCCTTGATCCTGAGCTGATGATAACCTGAACGCAAATCAATCTTTGAGAAGTATCGCGAACCTCCCAACTGATCAAATAGCTCATCAATCCTAGGCAAGGGATACTTGTTCTTCACCGTAACACGATTCAGCTGCCGATAATCCACACATAACCTGAGAGTCCCATCGTGCTTCTTAGCAAACAAAACAGGTGCTCCCCACGGAGATGTGCTATTCCGAATATATCCTTTATCAGCAAGCTCCTGAAGTTGCTTCCTCAATTCCTTCATTTCTACTGGCGCCATCCGATAAGGTGCCATAGAAATTGGTGATGTCCCTGGAAACAACTCGATACCAAACTCAATCTCCCGATGCGGTGGTAACCCTGATAACTCGTCGGGAAAAACATCCTCGAACTCATCAACCACCGAAATCGCTACACTACTACTCGAAACATAGGGCTCGCAATCCAGGTTGGCAAGAAAAGCACAACAACCTAGATTCCTTCGCCCTCCTAGACACGACTTTATAAGGCGCTCACTCATTAGCCAATCACCACCACCCTGGTAAGTGATTACCGTCCCCCTATCAGACACTAGGGTCACTTTTCTAAGTTGGCAGTCCACAACTGCACTATACCTGGACAACCAGTCCATCCCTAAGATCACATCATAGGAGCTCATGGGGAGTATAATCAAATCACTTTTCAAAATCTCATCCCCAATCTTTATTTTACATGATTTACACATACAATTCACACACACCCGCCCCAAGGGAGAAGTTATGACTAGGGGTTCCTTAAACTCTTCTACTTCTAATCCCAAGGCATGTACAAAAGAACTCGAAATGAGAGAATGAGAGGCACCGGTATCAAATAAAACGCGAGCTAAAGATCTGGAAACCAAAATCATACCATCGACAACCGTGTTACCAATCTGAGAATCTAACCCTCCAGATGCCATTGCATGAACCTGCACTGGCGCTTTCCCTTTTCCTCTACCAACATTACTGGGTCCTGGATTACTCGGCCGATGCTGCTGAGATGGAGACGACTGCACACTACCTGTACTCGGCGCTCTATACTGAGGAACACTGCGCTGAAAATACTGCGGCTGCTGCCCCCGTGCCGGATATGAGAATTGCTGAGGAGAAAACTGCGGATACTGCAACTGCGGGTACTGCGGAGGCGGAGGTAGGGTCTGAGGCTGAGGCTGAGATGAACGACTGGCATCCTCCCCGGTCTGAGATCCAAGACGAGCACTCCTGATCGGGCAATTCCTCTTGATGTGTCCGGGCTGCTGACAGAAATGACAAAGAAAGCTGTAGGGATTGCTACGCCTGCTGCCAGATGAACTGCTGCTGCCACTGGTCGCACCGCCTTGCTTGCCTTTCCCCAGAGCTGGACGACTACTAATGCTCTTCCTGCCACTCCTCTGCAGTCCTTCTGAAGCCTTGGCTCGGTCCTCACAATACTGCACATAATCATTCTCCACGGAGATCGTCGACAACACAAGCTCTCCGAAACTCCTAAGTCGTAGAGCAACCAACTGCCGCCGAATAGGAGCCTTGAGTCCTTCCTGAAACTTGATGCATTTCTCGCGCTCCGATGCCACAGCTGATGGAGCAAACCTAGCCAACTCGTTAAATTTTGCCTCATACTCCCGAACTGATAGATCACCCTGCTGCAATCTATAAAACTCAGCTGCTTTCTGATCTCTATATCCCTGCGGAAAATACCGATCATAGAACAGCTCCTCGAACTTGTCCCAACCGACATCGCCACCGCGCTCCAGACGCTTAGTTTGTTTCCACCAGGTGTTGGCGCCACCCTCGAGCTTACACGCCGCGAATTCCACACGATACTCCTCAGGCACACCAAGGGTATCTAGATGCTTTAAGATCGAATCCAACCAATACTCTGCTAACTACGGATCCCCATTGCCATCAAAAGTCGAAATAGACGCCCGTCGAAATTCTTTAAAGAAAGCATGCCGACTACCAACACTGGAGTCTTCCGGTCTAGCCCTGGCTGCCATCTGCCGAAAAGCCGCAAACATAGACCTCATCATGCTCTCATCATTTCCGAACTCGGCATCAGCAGTCGAACGACGTCTAGGTGCCATTCTCTCACTTTTGAAAACAAAATTTGGACTGTCAGAGGTATTTCATTGTCAAACCTATGTGTGCACAATTCCCAAGGTTCATAACCTTGAGCTCTGATACCATTCTGTCACGCCCCGGAGTACGGGAGGTGACGTGGCGAAATATTTAGATTAATTAAAAGAGAATTTAATTAAAAATCGAGAGTTTGAGAATCAAATTAAATAAAACTTAAGAAGATTTTCCACCACATTTGGTAAACGAATTTATAAATATTTAGCAAATAATAATAATTAAATAAAAACCGCGAATATGGGTTCCACAACCCACAATTTGTGCACACACATGGTTCTGACAATATCATAAATACAATTACAGTCCAAGTACAAATAAAGTTAAGTCTTACATGCCTTGATTAATAATACAGAATATAAATAAATTCTCCTATTGCTCCTGAGTTCGGTCCGAAGAATCTTCTCCAAACCTAAAGGGGAAGACCACCTAGATGGGGGAAATTTAAAACAATAAAACGTGAGCGAAAGGCTCAGTAGGACTATGTTTTATAAAAATAGTTTAACGCAAAGGAACATAGCATTATTAGAAGTTATTCAAAGGAAACTTAAATAAATAAATAAATAAACAATTTGAGTAAAACCGTCCTGACACAGAACAGTCTACTCGTCAAATCAAAACACCAATTTACTTTTACCTAGGCAAACCATGATATCACCACCGTAGTGGCCCAGCTGGGTTTCGGGACCTGCCCCCAAGGTCGATCGCTACACGACCCGATCTCTGATATGGCATCATGCCCATGTGTTTATTATCATTATCATTCAAAACCCAATTACCGAGTGTTGTCAGTTACATTTATTATGAAGTTCATTTCATAATCACGGTATATTAAAATATAACCGATAAAACCATTTTCAAACAACCGTTGAAAACATTTTGATAGAAATCATTTTCAAAGCCAAATCATTTCAAAACCAGGCTACCAAAGAAATAGGATAGAAGTCCTACCTCAATACTCGTGCCAGTACCCCACACCGTAATCCCGGTCCGCTATACGTTAGCTCCACGGAACCACGAACGATCCTAGATACAAACTAAGTCGATCAATATCTAATTTGAGACATTCTATGTTACTAAATCATTTCATGATGTCCTAGTGTGCCATTTGTACCTTTAAAATCATCCTATAAGGTTGGGATTTAAATCATGGTTCAAAACAGTGAAAACGGGTGAAAATCACAAAAATTTTCCATGCCTCGGTCGGCCTGCCGGACGCCCTGCTTCGGCCTGCCGAACTGCACAGTTCGGCCTGTCGGAAACAAGGTTCGGCATGCCGAACATTTCCCCAGATTCGGCCTGTCGGTCGGAAGAACACCGGCCTGCCGATCATCACTCCGGCCTGCCGAACATGAACTTCGGCCTGCCGAACTGGGAAAACCCAGAAATCCCAGCCACGGGTTTCTCGATCCCCAAAATCCAAATCTTGTTTCTAACCTGTTTTTCTCAAATCCCAGGCATGAAAAACAACTATAGTTGATAGAAAAACATTCTAGAACATGTTTGGAATCATTTAAACAACATTTAAACTCGAAATCCTCAAAAATCCGAAAATGAGAAAAAGAGGAGAAAAATGAAAAATCTTGAATTCAATCCGTTTTTCTTCAATCTAGGCTTAGATTCTAGTTGTTCTAAGCTCATTTAACACAAATCCACGGTTTTCTAAGCTAAAACAAACTTAGATTTCAAAAACACACAAAATTGAAAATATTGTAAAAAGTTTAGAAATTTCGAATCTAACCTCGAATCGAAGCTTCAATCTGCGTTCTTGGTTGCCGAATCACGTCCCCGAGCTTCCTCCTTGCTATCCCGAAGCTTGGATTCGAAATGGAGTTCAAAAATTTGAGAGAGAATTGAGAGAGAAAGAGAGCTGCCGAGAGAGAGAGAGGAGAGAGAGAAAACCGGAGAATGAATGAGAGGAGAGAGAGAGGAAGGAAATAAATAGAGAAAATCGGTGGGCGGTTTTACTGTGCGAAAACCATGTGCCGCCCACGGTTTTGCAAAACGGAGTATTTTTAACATTTTACAAATTGTGGTGTTTTAAAACTCAAAACATCATTTTAAAACAATAAGAAATCCTTCGAATTCATTAATTTAACAAAACAACCAAAAATTCAAAAATCCAACCAAATAATCTAATTAATGTTAAAATATTAATTATGGCACACTAATTCATTATTTATATTACATTAACATTAAATTAGCTTCGGGGCGTTACAGAAGTTTTTCAGAACAAACCCTCTAATCTGAGCATATAAAATTGCGTTAATGACTTCCATGAGCTCAGCCTCTTAAGCATCAGTAATATATTGGTGCCTGGGATAGCGAAACATTCTTTACAAAAACTCTTATGTATTATAAAAAACTCCGCACAAATGAGTTTGGGTAGAACTCATCTCCAAAAGCTAGCTCTGGGGAGAGAGTGACTACAAAAAACTTGATTTTTAGTTACAATAATGTTTAACAAAACTTTTAATCATATTAAAATGTTATGACTAATGTTTATTTAATCACAACATTTATTAGTTCAATGTTTATTGTGACTAAAACTTTCAGCTACGGGGTTTTTAGCCATAATAGCATCTTAAACTAAAAACTCATTAGCTAAAAGTTTTAATTACAATAAAAATTGAACTAAAAGTTATAATTAAAAATTTTACTGAAAACTGTTGTGGTTAATAGTCTAGTTTTTGTAGTAAGTGTCCAATACAAATATGGACACTATATCAGTCCAATAATTTGGTGATGTAGGACAAATTAAACCTCTGACGCCTCGCACACACTTAAAATGTCATGTAAATAGGACGGGGTCTAAACCCATATCACGTGTAAAGTCCCGTTTTGATACAATAATAAATGGATTAGGATAGAATTCTTCTGAATATTAGATCAGAAAGAGAAGATACGCCAATCTACATATAGATAGAGCAATAACACTTAGCAAAGTGGGACAAATACCAACTTTTAACAAAGCCAAAGTGACAAAAGAAGAAATTCACCAATGGACGCGTGTTGTCCGAAGAGTTTTCCTATGTTTATGTTGAATACAAAAAAATCAACCAATCATTAATATATATTATTCTCATATGACCCGAATGTCGATCGTCATCTCTAATAACATAGACCATAGAGAGAGAGACAGAGAGAGAAAGAGAATCAAAAAGGGCATCAAGCACCTTCCTAACATGCAAGCCGCCATCTAGAGATTATAGTTTTCTTGCTCATATTCAGTTTGAACATAGATTGTGCCAAGTCCACAAGTTAGACTTGAATCTGAATGACATCTCCAAACATATACATACATACATGCATGCATGCATACATACATACATGCATACATAGAGAGCGGAAAATGAACAAAAAAAATTACTTCGCGAAAGGTTATGATTATGATCCTGAAAAAGGCCAATGCTCCTGCCAAGAAGTTTCCAAACGCTTTCCTTTCTATTTTTAGTATGGGTTAATTTTACTTTTGGTCTATGTGAAATATCAGTTATCTTTTTTTGACCTCTAAATTTTCAATTGACAAATTAATTTGTCTCCAAGTTTTTTAAATGTTACAGTAAGGATATCTCTAAACCAAAATTGTTAAAAACTGACTAATTTCATCATATGAGATGCATGTGATTTAGTTCAAACACCCATCTAAATCAAACTATCCCAAAAGTAATTTTACTAGATTATCCTTGATCAGTAAAGAATCATGTGTGTCTCACGTAATGAAATTTGTCAGATTTTTAAGATGCACTATTAGCATAACATTTCTAAAGTTTGAGGATCATTAGTGTGTCAGTTGAATGTTTAAGAGCCAAAGTAAGACAATTGCTATATATTTTTTAGGTGTCAAAAATAAAATTAACCCTTTAAAAGTCTTTCCAGCTTGTTTATTTGGTACTCTCTGGGCAACTTTTTATTTTTGTTTTTAATTTTGAATGCTTTGTATTCCCTGGCTCTAACAAACAAACAAAACGAAACAAAACAAGGAATGAATATCGTGATAGTAATTATAGGGAATAATTATCCCGTAAACAGTAAATAATATAGCTCTAATATTATAAAAAGATATTAGGGTGATAATGAAACGAGATCTCTTCTCTTTTAATCTCTTTTATGTGTTCAAGCTATTTTCTTTTCAAATAAAATTATCACTTTTGTCTTCGAGCCTCTCTCATTCAAGAAAATCCTTGGCTCTTCTCTTTCCCCCCTCTGAAATGACCATTTCGCCTAAAATAAAATGAACCCCGTTTCTTAACCAAATAAAAAATAAAAACAGTAGTTAGCCATATATGTCTGTGTGTGTGTATCATCTCGACTGTATATCGTTTAATTACATGATCATTCACTAAGTTTAACCACAAATACAGGGAACATTAACTGCATCAACGAACATGATAAACGTAGACCCGCAAAAGATTTTACGTACATATATAAAGACAGATAAAAGCCCTAGTTTTAAAGGAAACTATCACTAAATAGTGAATATTAATTGCCTTAGTGAACATGATAGACATAGACGTGCAAAAGACTACGTACATATATAAAGACATATAAAAGCCCTAGTTTTAAAGGGAACAAATTACTATAATACCGGATGCCAATTGACTAGGGCTTTTTTTGTTATGCATCTTCGTGAATCAAGTGTTCTTCGAATGAATCAATGACCGCCACCACGAGAGCTACTACCAGATTCGTTGGGTCCAACGGGAAGATCTTTACACGTTTTTGCAGCGAATTGCAGTCGTTGTGTTTTGGAATGATCATTTCCAGGGTACGTTGAGGGTGCGACAACTTCATGACATGCTTGTCTAAGACTCTGACTTGTCTTCTCGCTTGAATTAATGTAACTTCATGACATGCCATAATCAGGAGAAGAAGAAGAAGAGGATGGTAATTTGCGTATTTAGACATGACTTTGAAATAATGTTGTATATTTTAGATATGATGAGGTAATGAGAAGGAAGGATTTGGAATGAGTTTGATTGAGACCAAACAGAATTTAGTCAACATTTTTTATTGGTTTAGGGTATTTATAGGAGACTATACCCTACATATTTGTAGGGATCCTAGACTATGATTATTCTTCCACTTATTGATAAAAGTATGGTCAACCTATAACAAACTTCCACTACAAGAAAAACTACATTTAACGACATATTATTTAAGACATTTAGTATTTAAATGTCGTTGAAAGGTACATACAATGACATCTCCAACAAAAATGTCGTTAATGACATTTGAAAGAATAATTAACGACATCTATATAGATGTCGTATTAAAACTCTCTTTTTAACGACAATAGTTTAGTATCGTTAAATTATTTAACGATAAATAGGAGATGTCGTTAAAGCCTTGGAGATTCTACGACACCCCTTATAGACGATATTAGTCAAGATGTCGTCTATAAAGAGTGTCGTAGAATCTCCAAGGCTTTGACGACATCTCCTACTTGTCGTTAAATAATTTAACGACACTAAACTATTGTCGTTAAAAAGAGACTTTTAATACGACATCTATATAGATGTCGCTAATTATTGTTTTAAATGTCATTAAAGACATGTTTGTTGGATATGTTATTGTATGTACTTTTCAACGACATTTAAAAACTATATGTCGTAAATAATATATCGTTAAATGTAATTTTTCTTATAATGTTCTCTGGTTAATCTTTCACTTTTGATAAAAGTATGTTTCGTGGACCTATAATATACTTCCTAGTATAAGCATGAACATTAAATTACACATTAACATAGTTCAAAAAAAATTATTTTTGTAATATACGTTTCAAATTCGTTATAAATATTTTTTTAAAATAAAAGAAGAATAGGAAGTGAGAAATTAGACCGCTCTCTTTTTTTTTCAATAGTGTTTTTTTGGCATGAGTACCCCTTAATTTAATAGAACAATTATGGGGGTTATTAAATAAGGAATGGTTTTATCCGCTAAGTCTAGGGCGGGGCGGGGCAGGAAATGTACCCTTGCTCCACCTCCGACCCAATATATATATATATATATATATATATATATATATATATATATATATATATATATATATATATATATATATATATTACCTTAAATTATAAATAGTAACTTATTTAATATAACTTAATTAAGTATAATTTGTAAATACCATCTCTATCCTTTAAGTTTAGTTAATTATCTTAAGAGTTTGGATTTTTTTTTTTTTTGGAGAGTTTAATTTGCTTTCATGAGATATTAAAGTTGTGTTATGAAATTTTATATTTAATTTGATGGAATTTATTTTGAATGTGGATTTTTTTTTTCTTTTTATTTTAAGTTCTCAATAGGTGAATGGATAGGGTATATGGAAATTTTCTCGATAAGGATTTTCAATTTTTTGACTCTAACTCCTGACTCAAATAAGGTGTGGGAGGCAAAAGCGAAGGCATGGATGCAGACCGCGAAAGCATATCCGATCTTATTTTATCCAATACTCATCTCTAGTGTCTACCGATCTCTGTTTTAACTTTTTTTTCTAAAAGAATGCATTTTCTTCTTCTTTTTTTTTTTTTTGTCTTTTGTCTTGTCCCTTGAAATAGTAGCTATAAAGAATGATTGTTCAATGAAACAAAGTCAGAGTAGTACTGCTCCCAAAAGCAATATAAAATAAGATACAACTTTAATTTGGCTGTCCAATACACATTCGCTTTTGTTGGATTTAGATGCTGAAAAATTAGGTTTTTTTTTTTTTTTGTTGCATAAGATTTTTTTGCGTTAGTTGTATGTATTTCTGAGCTGATCAAACTTAATAAAAATTTGATGGTTATCAATTCCATATACCAACGCAGGGAGTTCCTTTGGTCAGGTGGAGCCAGCAAAGCTAACCTGCTAGCTCTTAGTCTCAAGTGTGTTTATGGCTTTGACATTTTTTTTTTTATTTTGTTCATTTGTCTTTTAGGTTTGAATTAACATTTTTGACCTATTTGTTGGAGAATTTCCGTAAAAAAATTTATCAATAGTGCACATCTTTATTATTAGATATGATCAAAATTATTCTTTTTTTATAAATAGTTAAAAAGTAAATACTTATCAATAAATATCTCTTTTTTCTCACAAAGAAATTGCCTGTGTATTATCCAATTCAAACGAAAAGGCCAAATGGAAAATTCGTGCAAAAGAAGAGCTTGCCCCATTTTCCAAAATTTATGGCACGGGTGTTGACTATGGTGCACAATAATCAACGTAGAATCTCACCAGAAAAAAAGTAATAATAAAAAAAATTAATTAAAGTATGAGATTCTTGGTCATCTATTTTGTAGCTATGGCAGCTATAGTGGCTATGTTCTAGCCTACTTAACGCGTTCTTCTCCTTTTTTGCTGAATGCGTTCTTTTCCTTTAATAACAAAAATTTTTGCTGGCTTTCCCTACATAAATTTGTCAACGTCGATACCGTCCTAAAAATGGACATTTTTGAACGCCCATTCATGGCTTAGACCAAATCCGAATTTACATTTGTCATAAAAAAAAAGTATAAAATTAATATATTTAATATATTATTTTATTTTATGCATGCTATTTAAAATATTTTTATTATAATTATTAAACCTTAAAAGTTATGAAAGTAAACTTTTAATATTAATATAATTAAAAAATGAGAATGTTGTAATCATTAAAGAAAAAAATCAATCTATCAACTAATAAGAATCAAATATTAACTTTATTATATGCTAAACTTGTTGACAAATTTACCGTAAACTTTAGCATATGAGGATTGCTATAAGGTACTGATGGTGCTAAGCACCATCCACTAATAGAAAATTGAGTCTCGCAGTGTGAGGCTCACCTTTTAGTGATGATGCTTAGCACTAGTGGTGCCCTAAGCATTTTTCTTAACATGTAGCAAATTTAGCACTAAAAATGACATTGTATTATAGAGTTTTTTTTACACTCAAATACCAACGTTACCATTTACACATCAATTTAGTATTGGATTGGAGATGCTCTTACTTTTTCTGATTATCACAGCATGTGAGAGTTTTAAAGTGTAACAACTAAAGTTTTTATTAAACTGATTTCATAACCAAACACCTTAATAAACTACTTCCTGCACAGTATGAGCAACTGCAACTTTGTGATTATCTCAAAATTGGTTGAACAGGAGATAGGATTTGGCTCGGGAGGATGAGTTGATTTTAATCTAAGAAAAATTTGAACATATGATGAATTGTTGAAAATTTAACCTTTTAGTATTTTCAATTTCAACCAAAATTTTAGTCTATTACAATATAAGTTTTTATATATTATACTGTCAAGAAAAAATAAATTATAAAACAAAACTCTTACATGTTAAAATGATTTTAATCAAAATTGTTTGAACCAGTGCTCTAAACATCATATTTGACAAGTTTATCATATAGAAACAAAACTCTACTGATGAAAACTATTATCAAATCCCAAGACTCATGTTAATTCATCAAGATATATAGTAGAAGCATACCTGAATCCATTAGAATGGTTGAATTCTTGGTTCTTGATATTCTGAGTCAAGAAAGTATGATGTTTGTGAGAGGAAGTCTTTTCTCTGTCTTTTCCAGTGATGGGATGCCAGAAAAATATCATGTTATGTTCTGACTCAAGGATCACAATCATTTATAATATTTTAACTTTTTCTTATTTCTATTTTGGCCCATCATAAAAATAGAAATTATACTTTACGTCTCTACACATAATTTTGTACCCACACTTTTAAAACCTAAATCTTTACACTTTATCATATCACTTTATTAGGTTAATCTTATTTGATAACATTAATTCACATTTATTTAATATATTAGCCCACATATTATTGGAATTAATTCTAACAATCTCCCACTTGGGCTATATATGAAACTTTATAAATGTGAATTATACCTTATGAGCTCATGAATTGTGCTATCATTACCAAAAGCATCTCCAATCAATCCGGTCCATCAATCATATTAATATAGGATCAAAGCGATCTTCGTTATATTTTACGTAACTAAACCCATCAATGGTCATGTATACTAATATAATGAACGACATAGATCAAGTATGGATGTGCAGCAAGGAAATTTCATGCAATGTGATCTTAACATGCCTATTTCCTACTGGTCCAACCTTATTCTTTAGTGAGATCAAATCAAACATATTCAGAGTAAAAATAAACTATAAACTTTATTTCTCTAGAAAATAACCATAAAATGTGTCTACAACAAGAAAGCATCTAAAATACAAACTCCCACTAAAATGACATATCCTCAAGAAATACAACACCCATTTGAGCAGTGTGCACATGAAAGACCATGGGTGGTACTCCTTTCATAAGCGGATCCGCAACCATAGAGTTTGTCCCAATGTGCTCTATAGACAACTGACTACTCTGTATTCTTTCTTTAACAACAAGGAACTTAATGTCTATATGCTTCGACTTTGTTGAGCTTCTGTTGTTATTGGAATATAGCACTGCTGACTTATTGTCACAAAATATCTTAAGTGGTCTTTCAATTCCATCTACAATTCGCAGCCTAGTGACAAAATTTCGTAGCCATATCCCATGGTTGGATGCCTCATAACATGCTATAAATTCTGTTGCCATGGTGGAGAAGCTATCAGTGTCTGCTTAGCACTTTTCCAAGAAATAGCTCATCCAGCAAGCAGGAAGATTAGCCTGATGTGGATCTCCGACTATCTTGGCACCCAGCAAAATCAGAATCTGAATACGCAATGATCTCCAACTGATTCGATCTTCTATATGTGAGCATGTAATCTTTTGTTCTCTGTAAATACCGCATGACTCGTTTGGCTGCTTTCCAATGATCCATCCCTGGATTACTTAAGTATCTGCTGAACATCCCTGTAACGTACGCAATATCCGAACGCGTACAAACTTGAGCAAATATTAGACTCCCTATTACTGACGCATAAGGAATCTTCTGCATTTCTTTAACCTCAAAATCATTCTTAGGGCACTTATCGAGACTAAACCTGTCTCCCTTAGCAATAGAGGTGTTACCTGGTTTACAATCCTGCATGCCAAATCTCTTAAGTACCTTTTCGATATAGCTCTTTTGTAATAATCCAAGTATACCCCAAGAGCGATCCTGGTGTATCTGTATACCCAATACAAAAGAGGCATCACCAAGATCCTTTATCTTAAATTTCTTTGATAGAAATCCCTTGGTTTTGTGCAATAAGCCTATATCATTACTGGCAAGCAATATGTCATCGATATACAAAACTAGAAAAATATACTTACTCCCACTGAACTTATGGTATATACAATCATCGACCATATTCATCTCAAAACCGAACGAGATGATAACTTGATGAAATTTGTAATACCATTGACGAGACTCTTGCTTAAGCCCATAGATGGATTTCTTTAATTTACAAACCATCTTCTTTGAGTCTCCTGACTCAAAGTTTTCTGGTTGCACCATATAAATTGTCTCATCAATGTCTTTATTGAGAAACACAGTCTTTACATCCATTTGGTGAAGCTCAAGATCAAAATGTGCCACCAATGCCATTATAGTCCTGAAAGAGTCTTTCAAAGAAACCAGAGAAAAAGTCTCTTTATAGTCAATGCCTTCCTTTTGAGTAAAACCCTTTGCAACAAGACGAGCCTTATATCTCTCCACATCGCCTTTCGAATCCCTCTTGGTCTTAAATATCTATTTGCAACCGATGGGTTTCGCACCTTCAGGCAACGGGATAAGATCCCAAACGTCATTGTCTTTCATGGACTTTATCTCCTCATTCATGGCATTAATCCACTCTTGAGATTTAGAAATTTCCATGGCTTGATGGAAGTTGATTAGATCATCTTCCACCACACCAATGTTAAACTCATGTTCTTGGAGAAATACAATGTAATTATCTGGCACTGCACTTCTTCTTTCTCTAGTGGATCTTCTTAATGGCATAGGTTCTTGAGGTGGTAGTTTGCTCTTCTAGAACAATTTCTGGAATATGAAGTTCTCCGACATTGTCTTGATTTGGATCTGCTTCTTGAACAATGTCAGGAATAGAAACCTGATCAATGTCAATAGCAGCTATGAGAATATCAATATATTCCTCTTCAAAGACAAAGTCCTTCACTCTATCTCCCCGGCAAACTCGACATCCTCAAAGAACCGAGCAGTTCCCGTCTTAAAAATCGACTTAGTCATGGGATCATAAAATTTGTAACCCCTTGACCTCTCAGAGTATCCAATAAAATAGCAGCTGACAGTTCTAGAGTCCAGTTTCTTTTCATTTGGCCTATAAGGTCTTACCTCAGCTGGACAACCGCAAATGTGCAAGTGCCTCAAACTAGGCTTCTTGCCTGTCCAAAGCTCATAAGAGGTTTTGGCAGCTGCTTTAGTTGGAACTCTGTTGAGTATGTAAGCTACAGTCTTTAAGGCTTCTCCCCAGAGAGATTCTGGCAAGGTAGAGTGACTAATCATACTCCTCACCATGTCCTTAAGTGTTCTGTTTCACCTCTCAGCGACACTATTCATGCTAGGTGATCCCGGCATGGTGTACTGTGGGATGATACCGCACTCCTCTAGGAACTTAGCAAGAGGTCCTGGACGTTGTTCACCTGAACCGTTATATCTGTCATCGTATTCTCCACCACGGTCAGATCTGATGCTTTTAATCCTTTTACTGAGTTGATTCTCAACTTCAACCTTATAATTCTTGAACACATCCAGTGACTAGGACTTCTCATGAATGAGATATAGGTAGCCATATCGTGTGCAATCGTCTATGAATGTAATGAAATATTGTTGACCATTCCAAGAAGCTGTAGGGAATAGCCCACAAATATCCGTATGAATTAGTTCTAAGACGTCTGAAGCCCTATTGGCACCTAATCTCTTTATGTTTGTCTGTTTTCCCTTTATGCAATTAACACAAATTTCAAAATCTGTAAAATTAAGGGGATCAAGAATCCCGTCTGACACAAGTCTCTCTATTCTCTGCTTAGAGATGTGACCTAATCTCTTGTGCTATAATGAAGCAGAATTCTAATTGGTTAATTTTCTCTTTACACCACGTGTACTGTTGGAAACAAAGTGCGCAGCATAATTTTTAAAATTTTTCATCAGAGTATTTTCCAAAACACAAGTTTGACATGTTATATGTATAAATTAAACAGATCTTACTAACCTCAGTGTGCCGAAAAACCTCCGCGACCTGTGTAGAGAAGTAACGTTCCAGAAGAGCCTCAACCAACTGGTCTTCTTTGCTATTCTCTATCCACAACCGGAGTGAGTGTGGGCTCACACGTACAGCTCTTCCACCGGTGACTCTCCTTCCAACCAATAGAGAGAACCCAAAGCTAGTGTTCGTGATTTGTGAACAAAAGCTCTCAGGGATTTTTCAGATGCTTACTAGAAGAGTATCACTCTTAATCTCTCAAATTGATCTGAGTAAATCATTAGACTCACTCCCTTTTTATACCTATTGGTCCTTGGGGTCAGTCCATATCAGATTAGGTCTCAAAAATCGAAACAGAATCAAGTTCGGATCAATATCTGATAAGATACGTGTGAAAAATGCGTAATCTTAACTGTCGCGGTCGGCATGCCGAACTGTGTGACAGGCAGGCCGAACTTTCTAATAGGCAGGCCGAACTGTCGAGAAAAAATCTCCGCGAATCTTTTATTTTCCACCCGAGATTCTAAAGGATAAAGTCTCAGTTTTGATTCAAATAGCCCAATAGAAAAGATATATGATCAAAACAAACTTTATCAAGATAATCTCTAAGAAAATAAATCAATTCACAATAATTCTACAAGTTTATCTTGTTCTAATTGTCCAAAATTAAAACAACCGATAAACAGACAAGAATTATCCGAACGCCATAATTCAACAAGTTCATCTTGAACTAATTTCTTACATAATTAATTCAACCGATAAACAGACATAAATTATTTGATTCTTATAAATTTTAAACCAATCTGATAAATCCGACATAAGTCACCAATTATTGGAAAAACACGCCGTGTCGTTACAGGATTTTGTGAGCTAGCAAAGGGGACCAAAATGGACCTATAAAGTTCAAGCTCATGATAATTATGAAACCCAATATCCCAGATATACATTTCACAATTATCAACTCCAACGCTACTCCACTAAAAGCTTGGAGCTGCACTCTCGAACTTTATAGAATTACGAAGCTCGTGTAGCTAAGTCTCCATGACATATCATAGTGTATCGCATCCCCATATGATCATCCATAATCGGCTTAAGGACAAGTTCTGTCTTACCTTCCCGATTATTTTTATCTTACGTTCCACTGTCTCACCATTAGAAAACTTACCATCCAAAGATAGTATACCATTCGGTTACACCTATGTATCCAAATGGTTAAGCGCTCCAGTTTTCCAATTACAGGACAACGCATATAAGAGGATATCATTACTCCTAAAGAGGAGCTATGGATTCCATATCTATGAATAACAAGTCTACGCTACCAAGAGTCATGCCTCCAACGTACCGGCATGCATGCCACTATAGAGATGTGAGAGTCACCCATTGGTACATCAAAAGACACAAATCGAGACAACGGGCCCATTATTCATCTCAGGATTAAGATACAATACAAATGATTGTCTAAAGTGAATTGATTTGCCAAGACAGAATTATTAATCCAAATCAATTCACTTTATGTCCCGATCCAACACATCGTCACCTATGACAACGCGCCAATGTTTCTATTCACGGAGTCCAACTCCGATGGCCAAGACAAACCATCTCCCAAAAGGGATATAGACAACATAACAATCTTTACATGAATAAAGCGCCCAACTTTATTCCCTCGATTGCGGATCATATATTTTAGACCATCACCTTAAGAGTCGTGTCTACCGCATAATCATCCCATCATATGCCCAACTCTTAAGATTTAAACTGATAGTCTCAGACTACTGTTTGCTTATCATACATTCAACAAATATGAACGTAAAGAGGACAATATTTGGTATATATAAATGAATAAATTCTTTATTGATAAAAATGTCTCCAAAAACGTATTACATTTTTACTCCTTAGAGCATACATGTCTAACAATCTCCCACTTGCACTAAGTGAGTAAATACTGCAAATTTCGCATCCCCATAGCTTCCACATGCCTTTCGAAGACTCTCCCAGAAAGTGTCTTCGTAAATGGATCAGCTAAATTGTCATCTGACGCGATCTTGCACACCGTGACATGCTCGCTCTCAACGAAGTCCTTTATCACATGATACTTCCGATCAATATGCTTACTTTTCTTGTGAAATCTTGGTTCCTTAGCATTAGCTACCGCCGCACTGTTATCACAGTACAGTGATACCGCTTTATCCATACCAGGAACTACCTCAAGATCCCCAAGGAACTTGCGGAGCCACACTGCTTCTTTCGAAGCATCACTAGCCGCCACATACTCGGCCTCCATCGTTGAATCCGAAGTGCAATCTTGCTTCGCACTTCTCCAACTGATGGCACCGCCACCCAGAGTAAACACAAACCCCGATGTCGATTTCCTAGAATCCAGGCAGGATTGAAAATCTGAATCAGTGTATCCTAGAGGAGTTAAATCCTCACCCGAATACACAAGCATATACCCTCGAGTCCTTCTTAGGTACTTAAAAATATGCTTTACCGCAACCCAATGGTTCGGTCCTGGATCCGCCTGAAATCGACTCACAATCCCGACCGCATAACTAATATCCGGTCGAGTGCAAAGCATGGCATACATGAGACTACCCACTGCCGAAGCATAAGGTACCTTCTTCATGTATTCTCTTTCTTCATAAGACTTTGGAGAGTCTTTCTTAGAAAGAGTAATTCCAGACCTAGATGGTTGCCCACCTTTCTTGGAATCCTGCATTGCAAACCTCCTGAGAATTTTATCTATGTAGCCGGCCTGTGACAAAGCTATCATTTTGTTCTTCCTATCCCGAAAGATCTGGATACCGAGAACAAAATTAGCCTCACCCAAGTCCTTCATGTCAAACTGCTTGGTCAACTATAATTTGACCGATGACAATGCCCCAACGTCATTGCCAATTAGCAGAATGTCATCTACATAGAGTAGTAGAAAAACCACCTTCCCATTCTTAATGTGTTTGTAAACACATGGTTCATCCACATTTTGTGAGAACCCATAAGTCTTGATCACTTGATCAAATCTTATGTTCCAAGAACGAGAAGCCTGCTTAAGTCTATAAATTGACTTTAGCAGCTTACAAACCTTACCCTCTTGACCCGCGACCTTGAACCCGTCTGGTTGTTCCATATAAATGGACTCATCAAGATAGCCATTCAGAAAAGCCGTCTTGACATCCATCTGCCAAATCTCGTAGTCGAGAGTGGCAGCTATGGACAAGAGAATCCGGATGGACTTAAGCATGGCTACAGGCGAAAAGGTTTCCTCATAATCGATTCCTTCCTTTTGCGTATAACCCTTAGCTACCAGTCTAGCCTTAAAGGTTTCGACCTTTCCATCCACTCCTCTTTTCCTCTTGTAGATCCACTTACTCCCTATGGGTTTTACCCCTTCGGGAAGATCCACAAGCTCCCAGACCCGATTAGTCTCCATAGACTTCATCTCAATGTTCATGGCCTCTGTCCAGAGTCTTGAATCAACATCCTCCATAGCTTCTGCGTAAGTATAAGGATCCCTGTCATGTTCATCCGGTTCAGCCAAAAAGACCTCCCCATTGAACATATACCTCTCAGGTTGACGCCCGATCCTCCCACTACGCCGAAGCCCCTGAGGTTGTTGTTCAGGTTTGTTTGGTTTTTCTACACCGATCGGAATGGTTTCGTTCGGAACCTCCGGAGTAAACGGATCACCCCTCAACTCCTCAAGCACCACTTTGCTTTGAGGTTTAAAGTCGTTCATGTAACTCTCCTCAAGGAAAGTTGCATTAGTTGAAACCACGACTTTATTTTCCTTTGGGTTATAAAAATAACCCCCTTTAGTCCCTTTTGGATATCCTACAAACACGCAAACTTCTGAACGTGCTTCCAACTTATTCGGATCCTTAAACAGGACATGAGCTGGACATCCCCATATGCGAATATGGTTTAAGGATGTCTTCCGTCTTGTCCACAACTCGTGAGGAGTTTTAGGGACCGATTTTGAAGGCACATTGTTCAAAAGATAACATGCGGTTTGTAGTGCATATCCCCAAAAGGATAAAGGCAATGATGAATAACTCATCATGGACCGAATCATGTCCAACAAAGTCCTATTCCTTCTCTCTGCTACGCCATTCTGCTGCGGAGTACCCGGCGCAGTCAAATGGGATAAAATCCCATTCTCTAACAAGTGTCCCAAGAACTCATCAAAAAGGTATTCCCCACCTCGATCAGATCGAAGTGCCTTTATGGGTCTACCCAATTGCTTTTCCACTTCAGCCCGAAACTCCCTGAACTTATCATAAGTTTCGCTTTTGTGGTGCATTAGGTACACATACCCATATCTTGAGTAATCGTCAATAAAAGTAACGAAGTACTCATACCCTCCTCGTGCCCGGATGTTCATCGGTCCGCAAACATCACTATGCACAAGTTCTAGAACCCCTTCGGCCCTATTGCCCTTAGACCCGTATGGTCTTTTGGTCATTTTACCCTCCAAACAAGACTCACATTGAGGTATAGATTCCACCTTTAAGTGACTTAAAGGTCCATCCCTTACCAACCTTTGAATCCTATTTAGGTTAATATGGCCAAGGCGCAAATGCCAAAGATAAGTCTTATTAGAGTGAGAAGTTTTAAGTCTTTTTGAGTCATTATCATTTATCTCAGCATTAAGCAATAGGTCCATCTTAGGTTTGATAAAATATAGATTATTTTGCATCCATCCAGAACAGATAAAAGATTTGTTTTTACGAATCACCACTTTTTCATTAAAAGATACCACGTGGGAGTCTTTAAATAAAGAAGATACAGAAATTAAATTCCTTTTAAATTTAGGAACATAAAAACAATCTCGCAAAATTAAACTCCTATAATTATCAAAATAAAGATGGACATCTCCCACTGCTTCCGCTGAGACCAAGGATCCATCGCCCATCCGAAGCGTTAAGTCTTCACGAAGTAGACTTCTCGTTTCTTTGAATCCCTGCAGAGAAACACAAACATGATTAGTTGCACCGGAATCTATGACCCAAATGTCACTGGATTCCTCAACCAAACAAGTTTCTAAATATAGAAGATCACACCTACTTCCCTTGGAAAGGAAGTCCTTGCAATGCTTCTTTATATGCCCGACCTTACCAGAAAAGAAGCACTTAAGCTTCTTTGGGTTCTTCTTCTTCTTCTTCTTGCTCTTGGTAGCAATAGGAATAGAAGACTTCCCACTTTTGGCCCGTTGCTTCTTTCCATTCCCAGAGTTAGGATTGGAACCAGAAGCAGCTACCATATTGGCATCTCCACCAGCAGGAGACTCCCTGATCAGCAGTTCAAACTCTTGTAACTGTTTCATCAGTTCTGTCAAGGTCATATCCCGTCTATTGCTTAGATTAAAAGTAGCTCTAAACGGAATAAATTCCTTAGACAGAGTCTCAAAGACCATAGTCATCTGAGTTTCAGCATCGATGTCGGCTCCATTGGTTTGAGCCTCAGCGAGGTAACCCATGACCAACATCATGTGCTCCTTTACAGATATCCCCGGTCTCTGTCTACAGTTTAAGAGTTTCCGAAGCGCCCCTTGCCGCTTTATTATGGCCTGGCCTCCAAACATGTCCTCAAGATTATCCAAGATCTGCTTCGCAGTCTCATAATCCTGATGTTGAGCCTGCAGCACGTTATTCATGCTAGCCATAACATAGCAGCGGGCCTGATCATTAGCATCTTTCCAGCAGTCGTACGCTTGGAATTGCTCATTACTTGAGTCTCCCGTAGGCTCAGGAGGACAAGGAGTTGTCAGAACATATTTCAGTTTCTCAAAGGAAAGGACGATGTCCAGGTTCCGTTTCCAATCATTATAGTTCTCACCGGTTAATTGGTTTTTGTCAAGTATCGATGATAAAGCGTTTTTAGACATTTTCAATCTACAATAAAGAGTCATATACCAAACATAAGCAAACATATATAATAATTTAGTAAGATAACACAATCATGTAAAATCATACAAATGTGTTTATGTGTCAAAACCTTGAAAATATCACAACCTTACAACGATAATTCCCAACTCAGAATTCAACAAGCTCCTAGGGGAGTCATGCCAAATTCAATCAGGAACACGGATCCCCTCCTGATTAATATATGCCATCCAGGACCCGTATGATCCAGCATATACTAATAATCGTTTCTTTGGCCATTAATTTTATTAACAGAGCTCCTAGGGGAGGTTAATAATAAAATTAACGTGAGTGTATAACCACCGTTTTAATATTTTATCCATGATTTATAATCACCACCTAGGGGTGTGCAACCATAAATCATACTAAAATACCTTATCCTTTCAGAGATCCAATCTGGTACATGATAGAAATCCCTTCCTAGGGGTTGGGACCATCATGTTCTTCCTATGGACCAACGATGGAGGCCTTAGGTTCTCTCTTCGAAAACCTTCTCCCACTCAATCTTTTGAAGTCAAGGTTTTATTTTAAAATTATGCATGAACAATTTTAATATGAGCGGCACTCCCTATTCTATATGACATGTTATCAATATACATGGTAAATCATATTATAATACAGACAAGCAAAGCAATCAAGCAAAGCTACAAGCATAATAATAATAATAACCGTAATATTATGGTTCCACCCTAGAGAATAGAAAAACTAAGATTACAAGAGAATAATCGAGACATTTATCGATTCTTCATCCTTGAATCCTCAAGCTGTATCCTTCTTCATGTAATATCCATCTTCAAGTCCTCAATCCCGTATGAATCGAACACTTCATATTTCCGGTCATATCCAAATTTAATGTTTCTCAGAATCGTCCCAAAAATAAAATTAAAACTGCACTGGAAAAATCGCACCTTTTCTGGACACTTGGCAGCTTTCGGTCGGCAGGCCGATCTAGGTGATCGGCCTACCGATCATGGAGGTTCGGCCTGCCGAACATGAAGGTTCGGCCTGCCGGCAGAGCACCAAAATTTCTGCCCCACTGTCGGCCTGCCGGACCGTACGTCCGGCCTGCCGATCTGTGACCTTCGGCCTGCCGAACTGTGAGGTCCGGCATGCCGACCGAGCAGAAAACCCTCAATCCAAAAAAAACAATTTTAATGCAATTCATCAATTTTATTTTTAACAATTCAAAAACATAAAATTAGAGACTCAGGAAATACCTGGAGGCGCCATCATCAATCTTTAAGTTCCGACTTCTCGTTCCGTCTTCTCCGAATAATTATTTAATTACAAAATTCTTACAAATTAAAAATTAAATAATAATTCCTGGACGGAGATGATAGTCTGCCGTCTAATTATATGAAAAACCTAGATACATATTCTAACCTCTAAGGAACCATAACCAGTAATAATTAATTAATAAATAATTAAACAACAATTTAATCAACCATAATTAATTAATAAATATTCACCATGACAACATATATATTATATAGAAACCTAGAGTGCCATCTCTCTATAAAATTTAATTCAAGCATTGGAGAGATTAAGATCACAAAATTTATGCATATAACATGATCACAAACTTGCAAATTTATGTAAAAACCTTGGCTCTGATACCAATTGTTGGAAACAAAGTGCGCAGCGGAATTTTTAAAATTTTTCATCAGAGTATTTTCTAAAACACAAGTTTGACATGTTATATGTATAAATTAAACAGATCTTACTAACCTCAGTGTGCCGAAGAACCTCCGCGACCTGTGTAGAGAAGTAACGTTCCAGAAGAGCCTCAACCAATTAACCGTTATATCTGTGGGATGATACCGCACTCCTCTAGGACACCTGAACCGTTATATCTGTCATCGTATTCTCCACCACGGTCAGATCTGATGCTTTTAATCCTTTTACTGAGTTGATTCTCAACTTCAACCTTATAATTCTTGAACACATCCAGTGACTAGGACTTCTCATGAATGAGATATAGGTAGCCATATCGTGTGCAATCGTCTATGAATGTAATGAAATATTGTTGACCATTCCAAGAAGCTGTAGGGAATAGCCCACAAATATCCGTATGAATTAGTTCTAAGACGTCTGAAGCCCTATTGGCACCTAATCTCTTTATGTTTGTCTGTTTTCCCTTTATGCAATTAACACAAATTTCAAAATCTGTAAAATTAAGGGGATCAAGAATCCCGTCTGACACAAGTCTCTCTATTCTCTGCTTAGAGATGTGACCTAATCTCTTGTGCTATAATGAAGCAGAATTCTAATTGGTTAATTTTCTCTTTACACCACGTGTACTGTTGGAAACAAAGTGCGCAGCGGAATTTTTAAAATTTTTCATCAGAGTATTTTCCAAAACACAAGTTTGACATGTTATATGTATAAATTAAACAGATCTTACTAACCTCAGTGTGCCGAAAAACCTCCGCGACCTGTGTAGAGAAGTAACGTTCCAGAAGAGCCTCAACCAACTGGTCTTCTTTGCTATTCTCTATCCACAACCGGAGTGAGTGTGGGCTCACACGTACAGCTCTTCCACCAGTGACTCTCCTTCCAACCAATAGAGAGAACCCAAAGCTAGTGTTCGTGATTTGTGAACAAAAGCTCTCAGGGATTTTTCAGATGCTCACTAGAAGAGTATCACTCTTAATCTCTCAAATTGATCTGAGTAAATCATTAGACTCACTCCCTTTTTATACCTATTGGTCCTTGGGGTCAGTCCATATCAGATTAGGTCTCAAAAATCGAAACAGAATCAAGTTCGGATCAATATCTGATAAGATAAGCGTGAAAAACGCGTAATCTTAACTGTCGCGGTCGGCATGCCGAACTGTGTGATAGGCAGGCCGAACTGGCCAGTTCGACAGGCCGAACTTTCTGATAGGCAGGCCGAACTGCCGAGAAAAAATCTCCGCGAATCTTTTATTTTTCACCCGAGATTCTAAAGGATAAAGTCTCAGTTTTGATTCAAATAGCCCAATAGAAAAGATATATGATCAAAACAAACTTTATCAAGATAATCTCTAAGAAAATAAATCAATTCACAATAATTCTACAAGTTTATCTTGTTCTAATTGTCCAAAATTAAAACAACCGATAAACAGACAAGAATTATCCGAACGCCATAATTCAACAAGTTCATCTTGAACTAATTTCTTACATAATTAATTCAACCGATAAACAGACATGAATTATTTGATTCTTATAAATTTTAAACCAATCTGATAAATCCGACATAAGTCACCAATTATTGGAAAAACACGCCGTGTCGTTACAGGATTTTGTGAGCTAGCAAAGGGGACCAAAATGGACCTATAAAGTTCAAGCTCATGATAATTATGAAACCCAATATCCCAGATATACATTTCACAATTATCAACTCCAACGCTACTCCACTAAAAGCTTGGAGCTGCACTCTCGAACTTTATAGAATTACGAAGCTCGTGTAGCTAAGTCTCCATGACATATCATAGTGTATCGCATCCCCATATGATCATCCATAATCGGCTTAAGGACAAGTTCTGTCTTACCTTCCCGATTATTTTTATCTTACGTTCCACTGTCTCACCATTAGAAAACTTACCATCCAAAGATAGTATACCATTCGGTTACACCTATGTATCCAAATGGTTGAGCGCTCCAGTTTTCCAATTACAGGACAACGCATATAAGAGGATATCATTACTCCTAAAGAGGAGCTATGGATTCCATATCTATGAATAACAAGTCTACGCTACCAAGGGTCATGCCTCCAACGTACCGGCATGCATGCCACTATAGACATGCGGGAGTCACCCATTGGTACATCAAAAGACACAAATCGAGACAACGGGCCCATTATTCATCTCAGGATTAAGATACAATACAAATGATTGTCTAAAGTGAATCGATTTGCCAAGACAGAATTATTAATCCAAATCAATTCACTTTATGTTCCGATCCAACACATCGTCACCTATGACAACGCGCCAATGTTTCTATTCACGGAGTCCAACTCCGATGGCCAAGACAAACCATCTCCCAAAAAGGATATAGACAACATATCAATCTTTACATGAATAAAGCGCCCAACTTTATTCCCTCGATTGCGGATCATATATTTTAGACCATCACCTTAAGAGTCGTGTCTACCGCATAATCATCCCATCATATGCCCAACTCTTAAGATTTAAACTGATAGTCTCAGACTACTGTTTGCTTATCATACATTCAACAAATATGAACGTAAAGAGGACAATATTTGGTATATATAAATGAATAAATTCTTTATTGATAAAAATGTCTCCAAAAACGTATTACATTTTTACTCCTTAGAGCATACATGTCTAACATGTACTTATATGCAAGGTTTCATTAAATGAGGCAACCGTATCAAGTAAATAAAGGTTATCATAAACAGATAAAGAACCAGAACCAATAACTTTTGAATTCTGAAAAAGACTAAATTTACTATTTTGAAACGAACAAGAATAACCAAATTTGTCCAATATAGAAACAGAAATCAAATTTCGTCTAAACGACGGTACAACATAAGTCTCATTCAAATCCAAATAAAATCTAGTCTTTAATAATAACCTAAATATTCCTATTGCCTCAACTTTCACTGATTTGCCATCGCCCACATAGATATATCTTTCACCATCACTTGGCTTTCGGCAGCTCAGACAACCTTGCATAGACACATTTATGTGAGTAGTAGCACCAGAATCTATCATCAAGTGTGTCTTGGTATCGAAGTTAAATTAACCTCAAAACAATCCAAATTGAAAAGCGTATCTTTCTTTGCATGCCATGCGTGATAATTGATACATTGCTTCTCCTTGTGTCCCTTACCTCCACAGAAGAAACAGGCAAATTCATCACCTTGTCCCTTTTGTTGTTTCTTTTGTAGTGCTGCACCTGCAGCTTCCTTACTTTTCTTCCTTTTCTTTTTCTTGTCCTTAACGGTTGTAGCCAAATGAGCACTCTCTGCTTTCTCTTGCTTCAGTCTTTCCTCTTCTTGCACACAATATGAGATGAGCTCATTAAGGGACCATTTGTCCTTTTGACAGTTGTAGCTCACCTTAAATTGACTGAACTGTGCAGGAAGAGATATCAAAATTAAATGCACGAGTAAGTCTTCAGACAACTCTAACTTAAGCGTCTTTAGTTTTGAAGTAAGATGAGACATCTCCATGATGTACTCTCTTATGTTCTCTTTTCTTTTGTACCTCATTGAAATAAGGTTTGCCAAAAGCGTACTTGTTTCAGCCTTTTTGTTCTTGGCAAACCTCCTTTCAATTTCCTCAAGAAATTTTTGGCTGTAGTAACCTTTTCGGACATAGTGCCCCTGAAAGTTTCCGGAATAGCACGCTTCATGATCATTAGACTCATGCGATTTGAACGTTCTCACCTTTCCATGTCCTTCTTTTCATCAGGGGAACTGTTTTTTGTAAGGTCAGGAGGTCGTTCAACTCTCAACGCAAGGTCTAAATCCATGACACCAAGAACAATCATAATATTCTCTTGCCATGCCTTGAAGTTTGTGCCATTAAGCATGGGAATTGAATTGATGCTAGCAAAAATATTAGAAGCAGAACTCGTAGTTGAACAAAGAACAAAACAACAAATTAGCAAAACAAGAAGCTCACATAAGTTTCATATCATACTTAAATAAATTCAAATAATGGGAGGGCCTATCACAAGATACCTAGCACAACATTAATATTTAGTCTTTGGACAAAAATATTAACTTGTAACTGATACTCTTGATGTAGTAATTAAACATTGACAATAAGTTCATATCAAACAATAAATCTTCCTTTGGGCCGATTTATTATTCACATGTAAAACCGGATAATCATTACATGTTTATTACCATAGGTATACATGCAATTTTGTCAAATATTAACCTTCCTTTGGGCTAGTCAATATCACATAATTTGCATGAATACAACCATTTATATTTTAAAATAAATTAATTTCTACAAGAGATGTCACTTTGGTGACATGTTGCTTCAAGTAATTCATTTTAAAATACATACAAAACACCAATATTTGAATTTAAAATTGCACAAAAAATGACCAAAATTAAAATTAAAAATAATAATAATTTTTTTTTGTCAAAGCCAAAGTCAACAGTCAGTTAATGGTCAAAGTCTGACCTAAAGTCAACTTGGGTTGGGTCCCAGCAGATCGGGTATTGTACAGACGGGTTACTCTATCTAGCTTTTTACCCGAACCCAATTACCCATTGTTTGACCCAATTTTTAAATCAACCCAAAATTGACCCAGACCTGATCTCTCCTCAACATGCCTAATGGGCTTGACAAGCTTTAAGCCCAATTGAAACAAACCTCATTTAGTAAAGCAGTGTAATCCCACCGTTTACCAAAACGATCTTGCCAATTTAAACTTTTTTTTTTATTAATTGGCAGCCATTAATAATTGAATGGCCACCTGTCACATGATTGAAGAATTTTTTTTTTTTATTTGTCTTTTCGGCAGCCATGCCATTGATATAATAATAATAATAATAAAAGTTTCTTCAATCAGTCTTGAATATGTACGAAACCTTACCAAAAGGCAGGCCACCGCTTGGCCTTTTTTTTTTTTTTTTTTTAATAACCGGCATCCATTTATGCTTACTGACATGCGTGCCGGTACAAGGTCATTAAAACATGGTTGCATTCTCAATCATCTGTATATATATACACACACATATATCCAATTCACAAACGGATAAACTTTTTTCTTTTTTTCTTTTCTTTTCGGCACATGTTGCCGTACAACATAAAAGAAAGTTCTTCTTTGAATAAATCGTATCCATAGATGGATATATATATAGACGAACATAAAGGAACCAAATGCTTATATATAACTAAATTGAACGAAAGATTTCCCCAAATAGTTGTTCTCAAATTAAAAATTCAACAAAAAATTTAAGAAATTTTTTCTCAATAATTCAATACAATGAGGCTTTGATACCACTTGTAGGAACAAAACTCTACTGATGAAAATCATTATCAAATCTCAAGACTCATGTTAATTCATTAAGAAGTATAACGGAAGCATATCTGAATCCATTAGAACGGTTGAATTCTTGGTTCTTGATCTTCTGAGTCAAGAAAGTATGATGTATGTGAGAGGAAGTTTTCTCTATGTCTTTTTCAGTGATGGGATGCCAGAAAATATCACGTTAGGTTCTAACTCAGGGACCACAACCATTTATAATATTTTAACTTTTTCTTATTTCTATTTTGGCCCATCATAAAAATAGAAATTATACTTTAGGTCTCTACATATAATTTTGTACCCACACTTTATGAGATGCTTTAAAACCCAAATTTTTACACTTTATCATATCACTTTATTAAGTTAATCTTATTTGATAACATTAATACACATTTATTTAATATATTAGCCCACATATTATTGGAATTAATTTCAACATATCATTGACCTTGTGCAATTTAAATTTTGTAGAAGTTAATTGCGAGCATAATTTGTGTCTTAAAAAAGAATAAATGACAGAGAAGGAAGAGATGTTAAGAAGAGAGAGAGCATCCCAACTAGGTAGATCCCTTAGCGCCCCCCTTCTATATCTAAACCACTAATAAAAGGAAAAATACATGAAAAGGTCTAAAAAAAAAAAAGAACCACATTGAAGCCAACAGAAATTGTCCCTAAGCCAAAAGAAACAAACACGAAGCCTATAGAAATAGTAAAGATAACGAATAATCATTGATATGATATTGCTAAGGCAAAAAACTAATGACAGAAGGTCATCAAGACTATACTATTTTTTTGATAATCAGTTTTATGATAAAATTATAATAAGCTTATAGTTCGGAAAAAACAAAAAAGAAAAGGTCTATTCGTATTGACAAAGGAAGAACAAAAATCATGAGCATTGAACCATGCACCACGATCGGTTATTATTGACTGCGGAGCCAGTTAGTTTGTCTATCACTTGATTACCTTACAATCACTATTTTGTTTTGCCATTTATTATTTTCTTTCTTTCTTTCTACCACTTCTTTCAGCCAAAAAGGCCATAATATCCTTAGATAACACTGGTTTGTCTAACTCTAACTTAAAATTCATATGATTAATTATGTCTTTATATTCTTTGAAAGTAGTATGTTTCAAGCTTTGTCATAAAATAGTAAGATTGGAAAACAATACCACAAAAGCGGTATATTGTAAAACTATATAGGTTATGAAATCCAAATAGAGTAGTGTGTTTTCCTATCTTGCCTAACACTCCAGGGAACAATATCAAGGCTTCCGGTAACATAAAGTTGCATAACATAAGCTGGGTCACTCTAAATCCAAATAAAAATTCCAACCATAACATTTTGCATAAACCCACAACAAGAATCATCCGCATAATTTTTGCTTCAAAAGCATAAAGAACTCCTAAAGGATAATTAAAACATCATTTACATAAAGACTTAAATAATTTTTGATATGACATATCATTTAATGAAAAACATATAAAAGCTAATTAGACACTGTTTCAAACTTTTAAATGATGTGTCATAAGAGGATTATTAATTAGACACTATTCAATACACCAAAATTAGATAGAAAATTTGAATCCAAAGCATGTGGGAAGAGGATTTGAGTCCGAAGCATGTGGGACCGAGACTCTCATGAGCAGCACCATTAATGTTGACTTTTATTGAATTATGAGGGGGGAATGCAAAATAAACTCATTGATCTCGGAGCTGCTCCAACTCTACCCAGTTATGTTAAAATTCTCAAGAATCATCTAGTTGACAACCGTGTTGTTCACCAAAAGAATTAACAGCATTGGCTTCAAGAATCCAAGCATAAATCATAGATGTTGCGCTATGCCAAGAGGTATTCCAAACATTAAAAAAATCTTCTTATTGTGGGTTTTCCAAATGAATTAGAGAGTAGAAATAATCTCAACAAACCAAATATTTTGTACTTGTCTATTTTTATAAGCTGAATAATCTGGTGATAGTCAGTTTTTGTGTTGAAAATAATAAATAATCTGGTAGATTATCATAAATAATCTATCAGATTACTATCTAAGGACGGACGCCAATGACCGAAGATGGCCACGTTTCTTGTTGAACATAAAAATAAGTAAATTAGGTTATATTTTTTTTTAATACCATTTTTTCTCCTCGCTTTGATCCATACAATTTTTCTTAACTAAAAAGGCTAAAATATCTATAGACAATACATCTATGCCTAATCCTAATCTAAAATATAATGTTTTGATATTTATTAAAAATAGTATGCTTTAAATTTTCTCATCAAAGTAGTACAACTACTGAAAAAATTACCATAGAAGTGATATTTCTCAAATTCACTGATAAAAGTAAAGTGGTAAGTAACTATATAAAGAAATACCAAGTTACTCTTCGCCGACCGGTTATGCTATTGACAGGTGATGGGAGACGATTGACCATTTATTTTGTTAAAAAAAATAATCATCTATATTATAAAAATAATCTACCAAATTACTCTTTCAAGCGACACTAATCAGAGACCGCATTCTTAAACATCTGGTAGATTACCGGTGGTAATCTTCGTAAGGCCCTTTTTACATGCAAGGGAAGTTTGGGTAAAATACCGTTGACTTTTGATCAGTCCACTTTGAGGTAGAAACTTGAAGGTCTAGCGGTGTAAGTCTAAGATCAACTCTTTTATCACATATGCTAAACTTGGGTCATTATTACTTAATAGCATATTTGCTAGGCCCTGAGAAGTATACTCGGGTTTTACACATCCGCCTTTCGGATTTATTTACGTGGAAAAAAAAAATTATTGTAGATAACATCACACGCCACTCACACATTACATTTTAAAATACCAAATACACCCTTAAACTTTCTCTCTCTACGGACGGTGTTACATCTAAAATTTCCTCAAATGACGAATCAATTTCAAAACCTGATCACAAAACATTCACAAAGCACATCACCGGAGCTGAGCCTCCGGCCGCTGGAGCTCTTGCGGATTTCGAGCCGGAGCTGAACTTCCAGCCGTCAGAGCTCTTGCAGATCAGCTAGCCGGAGCTGAAATTCCATGCAAGCATACGGCGGCAGCTCAACAAGAAGCCAGAGATCTCCTTTGGGAGAAGAATCTCGTGTCTTCAACGGAAGAAAAGACATTCTCGAGTCTCGCGGTGGCAGGATATGTAGCGACGGTGGCTTTTGGAAGTGAGAGAGAGAGGGAGAGATCGGAAGGGCCGTGCGATGTTGCAGATAACTGCCGACGAAGCAACATATCTGTCTGACGCGGTGGAGAAGCTTCGCGACGCGGTGCTTGGAGTTTGGCGAGATCGTGACCAGTATTGCTGCAGTGGGCAGTTTGCCAACCCAACCACATGTAAACCTTCTTTGTATTCAACCATTTTCAAGCGAGCCTGTGCAACAGCCTATAGCTACTCTTTTGATGATGGCACAAGCTCTTTTATTTGCAAGGCCCACGAGTATTGCATTGTTTTCTGCCTAGACAAATAAAAAGAACAGAGAAGAAGGAAAAAAAATAAAAAATTGACTTTAAGATGTGGCATAAAAGGGGATAGCTTTATGTGCTAATCTCAAGCATCATATTGATAGGCCCATTTTTCTCAGTATCCAAAACGTTACGGCCTAAATCTTGTCATGGGCAATTATCCCCATGGCTTTAGTCTCCTTTCTTCTTCCTCTTCTTCTTCTTCTTTTTGAGGTAATCCTTTCTTCTCTCTGATTTCTTCTTTGTTTTTTTCCGTCCTCTTTCTCGTGGAATGAGTGATCGGCAAAACATGCAGAACATTAGAAATTTACAAACTAGTTATACTTCCTCACTTATGATGATCGTTAGTATTATTATCTTTTCTCTTTATTTTCTTACTCACACAACAGTTTCCTTGAATACTATTTACAATTTGAAAATAAAAATACCTCAGAATTTATCAAAAAAAAGTACAAATAAAAATTTTGAAAAAATATAATTTTTTTCTCTTTATAATCATCATCAAAATACAAACATAAATATTCCAAATCCAAAAAAAAAAAAAACATACATCACAAAATACCTAAATACAAGGAAAAAGTCTATACAAATATATAAACAAAAAATTTAAATACAAAGAAAAAAATGTTTAATAATTCTAAAAGTACTTAAATTCTACAGGTCATGATGCGCACAGTCGCAAACGCAGTGTGTTGTATTGTACTCTCTGAAGTTCTAAAACTAAAAACCTAATAGATTTAATCATATTTTATTTAAAATAAAAAAATACCAACTGTCTTTAATCTTTGATGCAGGTATTGGATTGTAATTTAATAGGTTTCAAAGTAAAACTACCAAATTTTAACACTTTTTTTTTAAAACAAAAAAAACCAACCATCTGTGATCGTCGAAAAAAGTGACGAATTGTTACATGATAGGTTTCAAAATAAAACCTATCGGTTCCATCTCTAGTTTTAAAACCTGCAAAATTCTATTGCAAAACCCACCAAATTCCTAATTAAAAAAAGCTCAAATCAAATAAAAAATATAAATTATTACAAATAATTGAAATCTAAAATGAAAATTCGAAGAAAAACTATCAGATTCTACCATATATTCTTCAAAAACAAAGAAGCACAACAACAAACTAAAATCAGGCCATAACAAAAAGTATATCTGAGTACTAAAAACATAACAAAAAAACCATTCAACAGATTACCAAAAAAAAAAAAAAAAGCAAAACATATCTACAAATTCCATTATTTGAATCAAGTCTCTTCATTATGCACATATGCTTTATCTTCAATTCCAAAAAGCTAGTCAATATTAACTTCACCGACCAATACTCTTTCATCCCATGAAGTATTGACTACCTGAAACCAAATTCATCATAACCATCAACAAATATTATATTCTCACAATTTTTGAAAACTCTATATCAATAATTTATGAAAAATCAAACCAACAAATCTTATTTATAGCATTGTGTAAAGGTATTTTCATCATCAATATTTGGATTTGTCAGTGATTGAATCCGAAATGTACAAGATTCCAATAAAATTTTCTTTTAAAAATCTCAGATCAAAATTTTATTTTTTTATAATAAACACAAAAAAAGTCGAGATTCTTCAGTGCAGCAAAATGAAAAACTTTTTTCTTACAGTTTAGTACAATACAATCCTCGAAAGAATTGATGAATTTTCTACATTGAACTGCGACGAATCGAAGTAGTAAGAAGAGAAGTTCCAGTACTCCGCACAAAATCGCCGCCGTCTGATTCGATGATAAGGTTGACGACGATGACGAAGGCCTCTTCTCCACTACGACGCTGTTTAGTTCAGCGACCAATTCCGAAGATCGCCGATTAAATAAACGAAATTCCTCAGACGAAGTCTTGGACACGAAACGAATGCAGAATTTCAGCTAACGACGGCCATGGAACCCCCGGATCGACGGAGACGATCGCGAGTTCTCGGATCGTGTGGATCACGAGTTCTCGCTGGCTCCCATTGCCGAACTACCTCGAGGCGAAGATCACGAAGCATATCGGATCGGCAACGGTCTAACAAAATTGACGATGGTCGGGAAGAGAGAGAGCGATTGAGGCAGAGAGAAAGAGACGAGAGAGAGAGAGTAGGTGAAGCTGAGGAGAGAAGAGAGATATAGAATATCGAGACTCAGAGAAACAGAGAAGAGATACAGCGCAGAAACCTAAGAGAAACAGAGGACAGAGAGACTGTTTGGCCGAGAAATTTAGGAGAGAGAGAGTTGGGTAAAGAGAGAAAATCACAGTTTTAATTCTTGCCAATGAATCATAATGGAAAAGATAGTAAATGTATGATTAAAATTTTAAAGATAAAATCAGAAAATAAGTAGTTTTAAAAAGTTAAAAAAAGAGAACAATTTTAATGTGTTGTTATTTGGGGTGTTTTACGTAGTTTTCTTAAACCTTTAAGGTTTGGGAGGAGACATTAGGCTCCTTATATATATATGCTATAAAAATAAAGCATGGATTGATTTATGTCACTAAAATACTAATTGTAACAAAATGTCAAACCCGGCCATCATATTATAACTTATAATATCAAATATATCGTCAAAAGTCAAATTAGATTCTATAAAAATAAGATAGTTTTTATTACTATTAAGAATATAATAAAGTTTTTAATTTAATTATCATCTTTATTTGTGATATTTTGATGTGGCTTAGATCAATCTATACCAAAAAGTGTAGAATAAAATATAACATCTCAGAATAGGTGAGAAGCAAAGAGAAGAAATTTAGAGAGGGGGATTTGAGAGAAAATTTAAGAGTTTGGAAAGTACTCGAAATTATAAAGGGGGAGATCCAAAACTTGAAAATGTGAGAAAAATGAGAAGGAAAATATCCATCTTTCTATTTTCTAAGAAGCTGTCATAAAATATTTTATGACATTCAAATATTAGTTACAAGTGACTGTGTCTAACGTATGCATACGACTTTTTAAAATAGAGCAATCCTCCATGACTTTTTTTTTTTTGTCTGCCTTGGATGAAATTTAACCAAGGACGCAATATTCGTTGAAATTTCAAAAATTTCAGTTAAAATTTTGGTTTTTTAAAGGTCTCGAAATACCTTTCTATTGTAATATTTGTTTCAATAGAATATCAAAAAATATTGATAAATATAGGTTAAAATGTCGATATCGAAAAAATTGTAGTGTAATTTGTGTAAAATTTTAGTGGATGTCAAAGAAATTTCAATGAATTTTCAATTATATGAGAAATATTAATTTTTGGCCTTTTTTTCCTTTAAATAATTTATCTATATTTTATACTCCAAATCAATGAGTCTTTGTATTGTAAGTTACTTTTTGCACTATGTGTAAGCTACGTGTAGCATGTTTATAACTATATTAAGCACTATTTAAATAAAATGTCATGGTATCAGTATTATTTGATTCAAGATAGAATCTTAACCAGATTTGAGCTTCATATATTTCTTTTTAGTATAACCAAATCTTAATATATATGAAGTTTTTTTTTTATGTAAGTCATGTTTATTTATGTTTATCTTTAATATTTATTGTAACTAAAGTATTAGACTTATCTTCAATGTAAATTTTTGTAACTTCGTAATTTTTGCTAAAATTTCTAATAGTATCACTATTTTTTCAAAAATTTATGTAAAATTAAAGTACTAATATTTCTATTAATACCAGCATTTTCATCTTTGAATTTAACAACTTTAATTATTAGGATAAACATTGTATAGTAATTATTTATTTTATCACATAAAACAAATAATTATGATAATCATTGAAAATATTTATTTTAAGAGTTAAAAAAATTTCAATCTGGGTAGAAATCATATCTTGGAAAATTATTAGATGGAATTTTTAACGGTTCAGTTAATTAGGATGTGACATGTAACACACATCCTAAATCTAAAAGGGCATAGGAGTATGCCACGATTTATAAGGAAGTGGGACTTTACCTATGCCTGATTAATTAATTGTGTACTATAAATACACCTCTTGTGGATATTTCCTAGGCTTCTATCCAAAATTGTTTTGCCTATAAGATATAAAGAATTATTTTATATAGCAACAAGGGATGGTTTAAGAAACACTATCAAAATCCAGTCCACTATGTTTAAGGCGGTTTTCTTTATTAAAAAAAAAAGGCCAAAACAAAACAAAAAAAAAAACAATTTATAAACCAACAATTTATATTTTCTTATAATGCTAATGCACACCTTAGGAAATTTATGAACATTCTCCTTTAGTGTTTAGGAATTCCAGAACAAACGTAGTTAGAAGAAGTCATTCTATCAATGATTAAGAATTCTACAATGTCCCACGCACTCACGTTTGTTAGAAGAAGATAATTACAAGAAATATCTTTTCATTTAAAGCTTAAGATTAATTTGGAGACACTTAATCTTCTAGAATTAATTGGTCAATACATATAGGGCATGTTTGGCATACCGTATTGTATTATATTACATTACATTATATTATATACAAAAAATACAATGCAATACAATACAGTGCGTTAAAAAAGCTTGTATTGTTCTAATTATAACATGTACCAGCACGAGTTTAAAATTCTAAAATTTTATAAAATTTTTCCAAAAGTCCTTTGTGCCGCGAATCTGTAGTTTTTCATACAGACTCTATCTATGGTTATGAGCCAATTTATAAAATCTAAAAGCCTTAAAAAAAATTTCATTGTTTTGTTAATTTTTGTGAGATTTTGTGGGGACTTGCAGAGGATTAGAAGCAATGAAGGTCAACCAAGTGAAGGCTACACCAAAGAAAGCCCAATGATAAATAGAGTTTTTTTTTTTTTTTTTTTCAAGTATTTGTTTAGTTCCATACTATTCGAAGACAATATTCCGCTCGTTATTCTTTATTTATTTTTTTAAATATGATACTCTATAATAGACACATAATTATATCTTATGATAAATCCTATAATAGACAAATCTTAACATATATATTACGGCATAAGTATAAAAGAAAAGAAACATAGAGAGGAGATTCATCTTAAGATATAATAAAAGAGTGCATTCAAAAGCACTGTTCACCTTATGGTCAACTGAAACGGTTCGTTTTAGCGTGCTCTATTTTTTCTTTCGTTTTGGTCTTTTTTGTTTTTTTTTTTTTTGGCCCTTTCCACTTTCATACGCTTCTTTTTGGCAGATTTTGACGAAAGGGCAAAAAAAAAATTTTTAATTGAGTAAATGATCTTTTTTTTTATAGAAAAAAATGTTTTTTTAGATAGTTAAATTGTCTCAGTTTTTTTCAAAGAAAAGACGAAAATAACTGTAATGAAGAGAGGAACCTCAACAGAGTGAAAAAAAACTGGAACTATTTTCATGCCCAAAAAGCATGTTTTTTTGCTTCAAAAAACTGCAAAAAAAAAAAAGGTCATTTTGCTAAAATCTATTTTTCTTAAAGTTAGTTTTCAAAATCCCTCTTTCCTTTATTCTATTTATTTTATTTGTCAACTCGTTAAAATTTTCCTTTTCATACCTTATTCTTCTATTTTTCAACGTTATACATATCAACTTAAGATAGACTATTTGTTTTTTTTTTTCCATGATATTTTGGCCATTAATCCAAACACTTAATCTACATTTCATACTATTCTTTTTCTTTCATTAGTCTGCCTGTCTGTTTCCTTTATTTCCTTTTATTAATCTTTTTTAACCCTTTTTTCTTTTTTTTATTTTTTATTTTTTTGAGTTCTATTTATCTACCTTAGTAGAAACTTGAATCTTTCTTTCTTTTTTTGTTTAACTCCACTATTTTGATGCTTTTATTTTTATAAAGAAATCTATATGTCTACTATTATCTCTCACAAACCGTATTTGTTTCTTTTTTTAATTTGTCAGTATTTTTTTCTCTCTTTCTTTCTTTTTTGAAACTTTACTTTTTTGCCCTTTTTTTCACCTTTTTGGTATTTTGATCATAGTCATCATAAACTTTTTTCCTTTTTTCTTTAAACTCTCTTGGTCTAACATTGTCTTTTATATTTGATACTTTACTTTTTCTTCCTTTTTATTTCTTTTATAGTATATTTACTTTTTTTCTTTCTTTCTTTCTTTTTCGGTGTTTTATTTCTTTTTTCTTTCTTTCTTGGCTCTATTTGTCTGCCATAATATGTTACCCGCAAGGTTCTTTCATCTTTTTGCCTTTGATTTCTCTTTCATTTTCTCTCCATTTCAACTTTATCGGTCTCTCTCGTATATTTTTTAAAAGAGTTAATTGCATAATTATATCTTCTAATTTTTATTATTTCTCAATCTATCCCTCTGTTTTTAAAAACTACAAAGGTATTCTTTAAATTTGAAAACTTGTTTTAATTTTGTACTACATAGACTTTTTTATTAAAAAACATGAGGATAATTTTAAAAAACCTTAATTAGACCTAATTTGTTTATTAAATATATGTTTCTTATTGAGAAAAAATTTTAAAATATATATTTGAAAATTTAAAAAGTTGTAAAACTTAATGTATTTTTTATGAAATTAGATGTTTTATGTTAGGATTTTTATAATGTCTTCAACATATAAAATATTTATTATAACTATTTAGGAGTTATGTTGTTTTGCATAATTTTTCTATTCATAAGGAATAAATTGAAATAAATGTTTAGAATTTTAAGGATACGTTTGTAGTTTCTAAGAATAGAGAGATAAATTAAGAAATAGTTAAAACTAGGAGGTATCATTATGTAATAAATCCTTTCTTAAAAAAACCTTTCTCATCGTAATAATTTTCTAGCTTATGATCAATTTTGAATTATATTACACTTACTTTCTTTCATTCCTTTCTTGATCATTTTTTTTTTATGTTTCTCAATATTTTTTGGTTTATTTAAACTGAAGAACTAAATTAAAATTTTCTTCATCACTGAAATATATTGTTTTGACTCCTTAATAAAAAAAATATCTATTTTCAAACAAAATCTAACACAATAATATCACATAAGTGTTAGGATGTAACACCCGTATTTTTAACGGGCATAATTTTGTAAAATTTAATGAATAAAATGTGACTATTTAAAATTACTAAGTTGTTTATGATCATTTAAAAAAAATACCATTTTAGTATTTTCTTACCAAGTCTTCCTAAGAAACATTCAAAACTTACCAACACTTACTTCTACCAATCTTGTCTCCCTAAATTATTGCTCAATTATATAGACTTCTTCTCATTTTGCTAAAGGTATCCGAAGGGGACATTGAATTATTTTCCGTCAATTCATAGAAGACATGGAGATATTTCTCAACCACCTAATTAATTATTTCCTTATCTTCTTCTATAATTCACTCCAATTATCCCCTCAATTATGTTGGCATTATTTACTAAAAGTCTTCATGGGAGACAAGATGATATTTTCCTTTAAGACTCTTTTGTTTCTTCTTACAACTTTTCCCCGTAAACATCCCATTCCTCTTAAGCATTTTGATATCTTTTTATTTAACTATCACCACCTTCTTCTCTAGTTCTCATTCTCTCCCTTCTCACTTCAAATTTCTAACTAAAGACATAGAGCACAAAGCTCTCTTTGTGGCCAAGACAATTATAATTCCCAACGATGATCGAGGCGGTTTTAAAGTTAATTCAAGCTTGATTGATAACCCAAACTTTGGTGCTTTTCAAAGAAGTTTTGAGGTAGGTTTTCTTTAATCTAAACTTAGTTTTTAGTATGCATTTTCTCCATGTTTAATGCATAAAAATACTTTAATGGCACTAGTAGACGGGTTTACACATAACTCACTTATGAATGTGATTATACGTTGTGCTTTAGTTTTAATTGTCCTTATGCATGCCTTAGGGTCAAGGATGTGTGGAGCTAACGTTAATTGATTCCAGGATTAAAAGATTGTTGATAAGCTTGAAAGGTAGGGATTCTATTACTCATTTTTGTGAGGTTTTTATAGAATTAAAATTGATTGTTTTGCCGCAATATATATATATCTATGTTGAACTGATATTATATGAGTATCACATATGAAACTATGACATGGACTCGTCTTGTATTGTACGGCGAGGAACATAATGAATTGACACATGTTATAAATTGAGAAGCATGGTTAGGAAAACTAACTCTATTAATAATGATTTAATATAGAGAAATGGTGAGACATGAAGAGGGCGGCGGTTACGTCCTTGGGCATGAATACCCAAAAAGGTAAAATAGGGGGAAGGTGATGACGCTTCCTTGGGTTGAAAGTCCCAGAACACACTGTACAGGAATTGATTTGGTGAGGACTCGGGGCTTGATGTCCCCTCACCGGAACACCCTTGGAATGTTTATAGGGTGATCAAGTGCGCCCATTTGGGTTTCGATGAGTTGAGTGATACTCAATTTAACATGGATACCTAGGAACAATGATGATTGGTAATATGTGTATAAATGTGTAATTATGACACTTGGTAATGATTAACTACGGTATCCATAAGATGTGATCATAATAAACCTCATAATCTGGAATATGATGTAACCTACTAACCATGCAGTTTTTAATGTGGTAATGGATAAACCATAAGGTGAGTCATGATTTCCCTCCTGGGCATGTCGATGCTCATCCCTATCATATCTTCATATCTCAGGTGGAACTCAGTGCAACATATTTGAAGAGGAATAAGCGAAAACAATCCTGCTGTTTTCGTGTTAGAAGACCCTGTTTAATTACAACTTATCTACAACATGTAAGAGTTGTATTATTTTTTTTATGGCTGTGTTAAGTTATTTGGGAATTGTACTATGGTGATGATGACTGTAATTATATATATTTGGTGCTACACTAAAAACTGTGGTTTGTATTTAAAACGTTTATTTTTATTTTTCTTGTTGTTTAAAGACCCATGGGCATTGTTTAATTGATTTAAATAATATAAAATTTAAAATTATTTTTATTTATTTAAAACTGTTAACCCCCACATAGGGGTGTTACAGAATTTTTGGTATCAGAGCCTAGGTTCGATTAACCTAGGGGGTATAGCACCACCTTAAAAATTAATCTTTGGGAATGGTTTTAAAGTTAGGTGTTAATGTCATCATCATTTGGTACTGATCCTAGTTAAATTTTCGCAGCCAGTAGAAACTATGCCACCAAGACGTCAAATGCAATCGTCTGAGCTGTCACAACCGGTTGAACATGCTCAAGAAGTTGAGCAACCGGAACCGATGGAACAAGCTCAAGAAGATGAGCAACTACGACATGCAACACAATCCCCGCCAGCTGCACTAGAAGTAAATAATTTAGGACAAATTCTTCAAGCATTACAAAATGTGCAAAGACCTGTGGAGGTTCGTGATCCCGAACAACGACATCTAACTCTGTTGAAGGAGTTTATGAAGCAGAAACCACCCACATTTAGTGGAGAACCTAACCCGGTCATAGCAGAACAATGGCTAAAGGCAGTCAAAAAGAAGTTGGACACCTTGAGGATTCCACGGGAGTATTGGGTTAGCTTTTCAACATATATATTTGAGGGTAAAGCCGAAGAATGGTGGGATCTTCAGAAAGACGACTATGATGTGCCGAATCTTACATGGGAGCAGTTCGAAACCATTTTTCGCAACACCTATATTCCTCAGAGCCATAGGCAAGCAATGATGCGAGAATTTGAAAACCTGGTGCAGGAAGATACAACAGTTGCTGAATACCATGCTCGATTTATAGAATTGTCTCGCTACAATCCCGGGGCTGTATCGGATCCAATGGCGAGATGCGAAAAATTTAGAAATAACCTGAGGCCGAAAATCAGACAAATGATAGCTGCTGTTCCATCAACAGATTTTCTTGATCTTGTAGCTGCGGCACAGCGGGCAGAGACAGAACTAAATAACTCCTATGGAGAGTATAAGGGTTCTGGTGGGCGTCAAAGGAAAATAAGTAAGAAAGAGAAGTCACAAGGGCAAGTCATTCAGCATAGTGGAGTGACTATTGGTGGTGGATCTTCTGGCAGTGGTCGTTTCCAACCGTATGCTTGTCATAACTGTGGACAAGTGGGACATCTGAGGAGAAATTGCCCTAACCGCCCTACACAATCATCCTTTGCACCAAGGCCACAAGGAAGTCATTTTGGCTCCACTGTTTGGGGAGGGATTCAAAATCGTGGAGCGCCTCAGCAAAACACTCCAGCTTCCCAAGTCTCAGTAACTCAACCTCGAGGGTTCCAGCCTCAGTACAACTATCAACAGCGGCCACAGGGTTCCAATTTTTATGCTAATCAGAACTTCCAACCGACTCCACAAGGCTCAGTGAATCAAAGGCCATATTTTTCTGGGAGAAATAATAATAAGGCTAGTAGTAGCCAAGGAAACCGAGGAAAAAGTGATAAAGGAAAAGCACCAGCACAAGCTTATGCAATTACGGCTACAACTGGACAAGGAAAACAGGCTGATCACTCAGTTGTAGACGGTATGATTCACGTGTCTCATTCTTGGGCTCATGTATTATTTGACACTGGTGCCACTCATTCATTTATATCTATGTTATTTGCTTCCGTACTACAATTAGAAACTGAGACATGTAGTTCATCATTAACCCTTAGTACACCAATGGGCGGGATAGCTGAAGTATCCATAATTTGTAAATCAGTGTGTATTGTTATAGGAGAACATAAACTATCGGCTGACCTATATGTAATAACTATGACAGAGTTTGATGTAATCTTAGGAATGGATTGGCTAACTAAATACCAGGCAATAGTAGATTGTCATAGGAAACGTGTCTCTTTATTCACCAAGAATGGACAAGTCATCGAATTTCAGGCAAAAACAGGAACAGTGACGCCAGCCCCGGTGCTAAAGGCTTGTATTGGAGAACGAAGGAATTTCACCAATCTTGGGACGATCTTTGCTTCAGATGGAGAACTAAAGAAGAGTGACCTATCCTCTCACACTCCTGTGGTGGATGAATTTTCAGATGTTTTTCCAGATGAATTGCCCGGACTTCCGCCTGATAGAGAAATTGAGTTTGTCATCGACTTAACTCAAGGAGCAGCACCTGTTTCTATTGCCCCGTATCGAATGGCACCTGCTGAGAAAGTGGAATTGAGGAAGCAGTTGGACGAATTACTGGAAAAAGGATTTATTCGACCAAGTACATCACCTTGGGGAGCTCCAGTACTTTTTGTGAAGAAACATGACGGATCGTTGAGGCTCTGTGTCGATTATCGCCAGCTTAATCGATTGACTATCAAGAACAAGTACCCTTTACCTCGAATTGATGAGTTGTTCGATCAGTTAGGAGGATCTTGCTATTTCTCAAAGATTGACTTACGATCCGGATATCACCAACTGAAGATAAGAGAAGAGGACATTCCAAAGACAGCTTTTCGGACTCGCTACGGTCATTTTGAGTTTCTTGTCATGCCTTTCGGGTTGACTAATGCACCAGCGGCTTTCATGGACTTGATGAACCGTGTCTTTCGACCGTACTTAGATCAATTTATCATTGTTTTCATAGATGATATCTTGATCTATTCTAAAAACGAAGAAGAACATGCTGAGCATTTGAGGATCGCTCTACAAACGTTGAGAGAACATGGTCTTTATGCAAAAAGAGAAAAATGTGATTTCTGGATGACGAAGGTCAAGTTCCTTGGACACGTTGTCTCTGAAGAAGGCATCTCAGTGGACCCCTCCAAAATTGAAGCAGTGCTAAATTGGGAACGACCAAAGAACGTGTCAGAGATTCGAAGTTTCCTCGGACTAGCTGGATACTATCGACGCTTCGTAGAGAATTTTTCAAAGATTGCTTCTCCATTAACAAAACTCACAAGGAAGAATGTCAAGTTCGTGTGGGATGATAAATGTGAAGAAGCATTTGAGGAACTGAAACGAAGACTCACTAGTGCACCTGTGCTGATCATACCTAACAACGAGGAGCCTTACATAGTATACACTGATGCCTCAGGAAACGGTTTGGGTTGTGTGTTAATGCAGCATGGACGAGTAGTTGCCTACGCCTCACGCCAGTTGAAACCCCATGAGAGGAACTACCCCACACATGATCTTGAGTTAGCTGCTGTGGTTTTCGCACTCAAAATTTGGAGATGTTATCTATATGGCGCAAAGTTCGAGCTATATTCAGATCATCAAAGTCTGAAATATTTGTTTACTCAAAAGGATCTCAATCTAAGGCAACGAAGATGGACTGAGTACATGGTGGACTATGACTTTAGTATCCAATATCATCCTGGAAAAGCAAATGCCGTGGCAGATGCTCTAAGTCGTAAGAACAACGGACGTATAGCCAGTTTAGCATTGGAAGATTGGAGACGAGTCACTATCGCCGACTTCAACTTGCAATATTATGAAGATAACGAGAGAGCTTTCTTATTCAATGTGATAGCAACTCCTACGTTAATTCAGAAAGTAAAACAAGGACAATGGCACGATGAAGGATTACGTAGGGTTTGGAAACAAATACAAAATGGAGAACAACTGGATGGATGGCAGATTGAGCCAGAAGGATTTTTACTTTACAAAGGAAGATTAGTTGTTTCAGAGGATCCATATCTCAGGCATGCGGTGCTAGATGAGGCTCACCGTTCAAAGTTTGCTATTCATCCTGGAAGCACAAAAATGTATATGGATCTAAAACGACAATACTGGTGGCGAGGAATGAAACGAGATGTAGCAACCTTTGTCTCTAAGTGCATGACGTGCCAACAGGTTAAAGCGGAACATCAAAAGCCTGGAGGCGAGTTGAGGAGCTTACCTATTCCAGAATGGAAGTGGGATCATGTGACAATGGACTTTGTTACTGGATTTCCTAAGACTCAAATAGGGCATGACGCCGTTTGGGTAATTGTAGATCGTTTAACTAAGACAGCCCACTTCATCCCAATCAGAACTAATTATAGTGTCTCAAAATTATGTCAATTGTACGTGGAAAAGGTAGTGACATTGCATGGAGTGCCAATGTCAATAGTTTCCGATAGAGATACACGTTTCACGTCGAAATTTTGGAGAGGATTGCAGAGGGCCTTGGGAACTCAATTGAATTTTAGTACAGCTTTTCATCCTCAAACAGATGGACAATCTGAACGTGTCATTCAGATTCTCGAGGATATGCTTCGGGCTTGTGTGCTGGACTTTGGAACAAATTGGGCTGCACAGCTGCCATATGTTGAATTCGCATATAACAACAGTTACCAAGCAAGTATTAGAATGGCTCCATATGAGGCCTTATATGGTAGACCTTGTAGATCTCCATTGTGTTGGGCTGAAAAGGAAGAGCGTCTTGAACTTGGGCCTCAGTTTATCAGAGAAACAACGGACAAGATCCAGATTATTCGCGAACGTCTTCAGACAGCTCAAAGTCGACAAAAGAGTTATGCAGATAAGAGGAGGCGACCTTTAGAGTTCATGATCGGAGACTTTGTGTTCTTAAAAGTGAAACCAAAACGAGGTGTATCTCGATTTGGTGTTAAAGGAAAGTTAGCACCAAGGTATACAGGACCGTTTGAGATTGTGGAACGCATTGGAACGTTGGCATACCGTTTAGACCTACCACCACAATTGTCTCATGTACATAATGTGTTTCATGTATCGATGTTGAGAAAGTATGAACCCGACCCTTCACATGTGATCATGTGGACAGATGTGCCAATTCAAGGAGATACGAATTATGAAGAAATTCCAGTTCAAATACTGGATCATGAAATAAAATTATTACGTCGTCGTGGAATTCCTCTGGTGAAAGTGATGTGGCAACACCATGATGTGGAGGAAGCCACATGGGAACTTGAATCTGAAATGAGAGAAAAGTACCCACATTTGTTTTAACATTGTAATCAGTGTACGAAATTGCGAGGACGAAATTTTTATAGGAGGGGAGAGCTGTAACACCTGTATTTTTAACGGGCATAATTTTGTAAAATTTAATGAATAAAATGTGACTATTTAAAATTACTAAGTTGTTTATGATCATTTAAAAAAAATACCATTTTAGTATTTTCTTACCAAGTCTTCCTAAGAAACATTCAAAACTTACCAACACTTACTTCTACCAATCTTGTCTCCCTAAATTATTGCTCAATTATATAGACTTCTTCTCATTTTGCTAAAGGTATCCGAAGGGGACATTGAATTATTTTCCGTCAATTCATAGAAGACATGGAGATATTTCTCAACCACCTAATTAATTATTTCCTTATCTTCTTCTATAATTCACTCCAATTATCCCCTCAATTATGTTGGCATTATTTACTAAAAGTCTTCATGGGAGACAAGATGATATTTTCCTTTAAGACTCTTTTGTTTCTTCTTACAACTTTTCCCCGTAAACATCCCATTCCTCTTAAGCATTTTGATATCTTTTTATTTAACTATCACCACCTTCTTCTCTAGTTCTCATTCTCTCCCTTCTCACTTCAAATTTCTAACTAAAGACATAGAGCACAAAGCTCTCTTTGTGGCCAAGACAATTATAATTTCCAATGATGATCGAGGCGGTTTTAAAGTTAATTCAAGCTTGATTGATAACCCAAACTTTGGTGCTTTTCAAAGAAGTTTTGAGGTAGGTTTTCTTTAATCTAAACTTAGTTTTTAGTATGCATTTTCTCCATGTTTAATGCATAAAAATACTTTAATGGCACTAGTAGACGGGTTTACACATAACTCACTTATGAATGTGATTATACGTTGTGCTTTAGTTTTAATTGTCCTTATGCATGCCTTAGGGTCAAGGATGTGTGGAGCTAACGTTAATTGATTCCAGGATTAAAAGATTGTTGATAAGCTTGAAAGGTAGGGATTCTATTACTCATTTTTGTGAGGTTTTTATAGAATTAAAATTGATTGTTTTGCCGCAATATATATATCTATGTTGAACTGATATTATATGAGTATCACATATGAAACTATGACATGGACTCGTCTTGTATTGTACGGCGAGGAACATAATGAATTGACACATGTTATAAATTGAGAAGCATGGTTAGGAAAACTAACTCTATTAATAATGATTTAATATAGAGAAATGGTGAGACATGAAGAGGGCGGCGGTTACGTCCTTGGGCATGAATACCCAAAAAGGTAAAATAGGGGGAATGTGATGACGCTTCCTTGGGTTGAAAGTCCCAGAACACACTGTACAGGAATTGATTTGGTGAGGACTCGGGGCTTGATGTCCCCTCACCGGAACACCCTTGGAATGTTTATAGGGTGATCAAGTGCGCCCATTTGGGTTTCGATGAGTTGAGTGATACTCAATTTAACATGGATACCTAGGAACAATGATGATTGGTAATATTTGTATAAATGTGTAATTATGACACTTGGTAATGATTAACTACGGTATCCATAAGATGTGATCATAATAAACCTCATAATCTGGAATATGATGTAACCTACTAACCATGCAGTTTTTAATGTGGTAATGGATAAACCATAAGGTGAGTCATGATTTCCCTACTGGGCATGTCGATGCTCATCCCTATCATATCTTCATATCTCAGGTGGAACTCAGTGCAACATATTTGAAGAGGAATAAGCGAAAACAATCCTGCTGTTTTCGTGTTAGAAGACCCTGTTTAATTACAACTTATCTACAACATGTAAGAGTTGTATTATTTTTTTTTATGGCTGTGTTAAGTTATTTGGGAATTGTACTATGGTGATGATGACTGTAATTATATATATTTGGTGCTACACTAAAAACTGTGGTTTGTATTTAAAACGTTTATTTTTATTTTTCTTGTTGTTTAAAGACCCATGGGCATTGTTTAATTGATTTAAATAATATAAAATTTAAAATTATTTTTATTTATTTAAAACTGTTAACCCCCACATAGGGGTGTTACATAGGAAGATAAATAATAATAGAAGCAATTTTGAAAATAAAATATAATAAAAAGTGCATCCTTGAAAAAAAATTAAATTGTGTCATTCATCCAAATCTTTTTAAAAAATCCTTTTTCTATATCCATTTGTTTCTTCTACTTCTTTACTAGTCATAAATCCAAACTTATTATACCTATGTCATATTTTATCTAAAAATAATCGATTTACTAAGGAGATGAAACTATATATTTCATAAATATCAAGGTAATTAGATCCAAAAAGTAATTGTTGATAACAAAAAAAAAATCCATATCTTCAGAGGATATTTGTGTAACCTTTTCTTTTTAGAATCTTTAAATAGTTTTATCTTGTATTTATTATTTTATTTATAATTTACGTTATAAAAACTTTAATTGCAATTTAATATATGCATCGCATGTGCTTGAACTAGTTGTCATATAAGGGGGAAAAGGAAAAAGAAAATGAAAAAGAAAGAAAATGTAAAAGTGCACGA